>CM077829.1:33728330-35190186 GCA_039720395.1 Liquidambar formosana
AGTTGTCACACATGTTAGTGGGCTATATATAGTCACACATGTGATGTGTGACTAACAATCACTTTCCTCACTCTTGCCCTAGCCGAATTCACCAAGGGGCTATCTCTCTCTCTCCTCTCTTCTCCTATTCTAGAAACAACAAGGGAAAGAAGGAAAAGAACTTGAAGCTCTTGCTAGGTGTGGATACTTTTGGAGGCAGTACACTTGGATTGCTCGTTCTCTACTATTCGGATTCATAGCTTGGAGCAAAGGAAGAAGACAATCAAACTATGAGTATTCTAACCTTCTTCTAGTTAGGGTTTTGGTTTTGTATTATAGCATAATTAGATTCATGGGCTGTGGAATTGTTTAGTAAAAACTTTTATATCTCACACTTTGTTTTTCCTTCTAGTTCGATTCCCAACACATGTTTTCATTGCGGCAAAGATGGAAGAGGAACTACCGTAAGTATTTGGATACTCTAAAGGACCAACCTTCGGAAGGTATGGATCATGCTCTTATCCTTGAAACTAACTTAAGTGTTAGTTTTGTTTCCACTTGTGTACTAGATTTTGGTGTGAGTTCTCATATATGTAATTCCATGTGGGATCTAAGGAGAAGTAGAAGGCTGAGTAGAGGCGAAATAGAGGCCAAGTAGCCCTGCAAGGGGGGAATGGAGCAAGTGTTGCTACATTAGCTGTGGGGATTTGCTGCTTGACTCTGCCTGGTGGAGTAGTTTAGAATTAGTAGGTTGTCTTTACCTCCCATAAGTTATTAGAAACATTATTTCTATTTCCAGTTTATCAAAACAAGGTTATAGTTTTGTTTTTTATGATAATAAATGCTCTCTATTTATGAATGGGGAGTTCATTACTTCTAGTGTGTATGTGAATGGCTTATATTTCTTAAACTTTATTGCAAATGTTAATTGCATAGAGCATGATAGTTCAAATATGAATGCCAATAAACCCAAGAGAACAAGAGATGAAAGAAACTCTGCATATGACTAGCACCTGAGACTAGGTCACATCAGTGAGAATAGGATTAACAAGATAAGTAAGGATGGACAATTGGGTCTATTGGCTTCTATGCCCTTTCCAACTTGTGAATCCTATTTACTAGGTAAAATGACCAAGTCATCTTTCACCGGTCATGGTGAGAGGGCAGTAGACATTTAGGACTAATATATAATGATGTATGTGGTCCTATGAGCATAAATGCTCACAGAGGTTTCTCTTACTTTATTACCTTTATTGATGATCATTCTAAGTTTGGGTATGTGTACTTAATGAAGTAAAAATCTGAAGCTTTTGAAAAGTTCAAAGAATTCAGATATGAAGTTAAGAAACAAATAGGTAAAAATATTAAAGCACTTCGATCGGATCGAGGAGAAGAATATTTATCCAGTGATTTCCTTGATCATCTCTTAGAACACCACACTCTCAGTTAAAAGGGAGAGAATGTTTCATTTAGCATTCATAATATAACTCATAAAGTCCATGGCCATGGTAGGATGATTATGGAAATATGTTTTCATAATACATCAATGAGTTGATATATATATGAATGGGTATAAAGTATTAAACTAGGGACTTGACAGACTTCTATGTCCTATTAGTTTAATCAGAAATATTGTATAGATGGAAGGATGTAATTGTAATCTTAAGCTGTAACTGAAGGGTTCTTTGTTCGATATTTATTCACCTCATTAAGGACCACAACATGAGCCATTGCTAGATGGTACTCATGGTTAGTAGAAGCTGTAATTGACATAAATGAGTTATAGTCAATTAGGGAATTGGAAAGTGTTCCAATTCGACCCTTAATGGAAAGTGTTCCATTGTGCACACCTTGTGCTATTCCTACTATTCGATGATGTGAACCCAATGGGTCATAAACTGATCATGTAAAGTGGGACTATAAAGCTTTGAGAGAAATGGCAAAATTGAATAAGAAAAGTTCTTGAGGGCTATACTTGTATTGGATATAAGAAGGAGGGGTTAAATTGCAATTTTGGGAAAATTGCAAGTTATAATGCACAAAGGATTCTCCTCCTAGGGCTGGCCCTTATTAGTGGCTATATAAGCCACACTAGCATGTGGCATGTCGCTAAGTTTTCACTCTCTCAAGCCCTAGCCAAAATTGAGGAGCTTTCTCTTTCGTTCTCTTCTCTTCTCTTCTTCTAGCTCAACAAAGAGAAAGTAAGGGAAGCTTGATGGCCTTTGCTAGGTGTGGATACCATTGGAAGTAGAACACTTGGGTTGCTCAAACCATTGCTATTCGGAATCAAAGCTTAAAGGAAAAAAAAGAAGACATAATCAACTGTAAGTATTCAAACCCCTCTTCTAGTTAAGGTTTATAGTTTTGTATTGAAACACAATCAGATTCATGGACTGCATGGAATTGATAGGAAATTTTTGTTATTTAAGTTATTTCGCATTCTATTTCCCTTTAGTTCAATTCCTTACATTGATCATGCAAAGAGAGACTTTAAAGCTTTGAGAGAAAGGGCAAGATTGAATAAGAAAAGTTCTTGAGGGCCATACTTGTATTGGATATAAGAAGGAGAGGTTAAATTGCAATTTTGGGAAAATTGCAAAATCCATAAGGGATTCTCTCCCTAGGGCCGGCGCTCATTAGTGGCTATATAAGCCACACTAGCATGTGGCATGTTGCTAAGTTTTCTCTCTCAAGCCCTAGCCGAACCTAGAGGTGCTTTTTCTCTCTCTTTCTTATCTTCTCCTCTTCTAGCATCCACAAGGAGAAAGTAAGGGAAGCTTAAAGGCCTTTGTAATGCCCCAAAATTTATATACAATAAACACGTATGATTTTATGAGCTCCGTACAAATAAACTTTTTCAAAAATACATTCCATTTGAAAATACAGAGTATTGCGCAGCTGTGAGTAGCCATAGTTAACCCAAAAATCATCATAAATATACATTGGCTAACCAAATGAATAAAATTACATCAGCTTTAAATAAAAATACATGTACACAATAGTTTCTCAAAATCTCGACCCCAATTCTATTACATGCCTCCAATAATGATCACCTAAAAATATATTGGGGTGAGCAACAATAGCTCAGTAGGAAATCCAATTCTTATACAATAAATAATGTTTCAAATATCACATGCAAGTATTTATATATTCAAAATAATATATAAATCAAATAATACAAACTCCAAATCATAAACCTCAAATATAATCCACTGATCAACAATAATTCAATTCCCAAATATATTGGCCTCAAAAAAATCAACCATCATAATCCATGACATCAAATAATATCACCATCAATAATTATCACCTTGCATAAATTAAATCTTAACATATTGTGAACCCTGGAAAACGGCCCACAAGGGTTTGGCAAAATGATAGGTGTGAAAGACAACAAACAAAAAAGGAGTCGCCACCTCAAGTTTTAGGGAAAAGAGGAAAACCACAAAAATGTTTTATTTTCAAAACCACATGACTCCATTAAAGGAAAAGCAAAGTCTTTGAAACCAGAAAATTGGATTCGGGGGCTAAGTTACGATGTGGGAAGGTTCTGGGCAAAAGCCCATAGGCACCCACATCGCCCGAGTTGGTCTCTTAATTTAATTGGGCTAACTTAAGATCTTTTTCACTCAAATATCATCATATATCATCACAAGGCAGCATGCATATCATATATTTTATCCAACCATCCATGCACAATCACTCAAATAAAACAAAACAAAAAGAAAAGAAAAGAAAAGAAAAAAACCTAGGATACTTGGATCCTAGAACGGACTTGAGCCTCACGAAGAGCGCCTACGTACTATGCAGCGAAATACATGGATCAAAGTCCACGTAGGTCGAAAAGAATAGGGTTACAACCTAATACAAACCTATGGTAAAAATCCTAGGTTTCCTTATTTGAAAGAGAATTGAACAAACAAGTTTGAATTTAGGAAAACTTCCACAAAATGGAAACCTTGATAAAAAAACAGAATTTATTATTGAAGGAAACCTTTGATTAAAACCATAGACTTGTATTAAGAAGTAACCCTAGGAGGGAGAAGAGAAAAGAAAGAAAAAGAAAGGTGAATTGGGGCACCTTCAAACCCTACTTACCTGAGCGCACAAGCTCCTAGCATTAGCCATTTCAGACCATAGCAGCCCTATTTGCAATAGGACAAGCACTGTACCTGTTTGCACCCTTACAAGTGCACACAATCATGCAAAGAAAGCAAAATACTAATCTGGACAGAACCATGACAAGGCCTAAAATTATCCATTTATCATGCAAACAACAAGAATAACGAATAACTAAGGACTCTAACTCAATCCTACATGCAATGACTCGACTAACATGCATAAAGACCTACCAAAGACACACTAACAAGCATAAGAGACTCCAATAATATCAATAAACATGATAACAAAGCACATTCTAACCAAAAAGATGATATTTCATGTAAAATATGAAAATAGGCCCCCCTACGGCGAGCTTTCTTAAGCGAAACTATCCTAGGATAATTTCACGTAAGAAAGTCGTTATGGGGAGGTGCAATCAGCATATCCTATGTAAAATATATACCCTAGAACACAATAGAAGTGATTTCATGCTTAAACACATCACAGAAGACTCTCATACAAAACCTCACTCAACGAAAAGGATAATTATCCTTAGAAAAGGATAATGTCTCCAAAAACCCTATAAAACCCACTACATGAATGCAAACCTAGCATGATTCAACTATATGCAGCATATATAGAATGACTATGATGAGCAACAACTCAAAAAGCTAAGCTAAGCATGCTGTATAAGACCTACGCAATTTCAGGGTTATCGAAACCCTAATCTCACAACTATGCATTAAAACCTATGAAATAACTCTAAGACATGCTCAAACTATCATGAATATCATTCATATCAGATATATTAACTAACAAGAGCATCAACGCATGATAATAATCACAGCAACCCAGACATGTGAACTATGCATGATTTAAGAGGATAGAACGAATAAGGCTATCAAATCCTTGGTAAACCAGGGATTATCAAGCATATAAACCCATAAACTATCCTAAAATCATTCATATAACATCACATAAACATTGAATTCCATCCATAAGAAGAACAATCTCATGCACTATAACTATCCTAGAAGAAGAAGAAGAAAGAGAAGAAGGAGAAGCAGGAAATTCATGTTCAGCATTAAAAAGACATGCTTTCCTCTTGTAGACTCTTCCTTGTCTTCAAACCTCTTGTTTCCTTGCTTGCTTGGGGTTGAAGAGCCTCCTCTTGAAGTCCTTCTAGCTCTCCAAACTCGTAGCTCCCTCTTTCTCTAAGTGTAAAGTGCAATTGACTTCCCCCATGTGCTGAATATCATGTCTTTTATATAGAGAACTGACCCCCTAAACCAATGGCTAGGATTAATTCATTAAATAATGATCCTAGGGCTATTAGAGACTCTCTTGGTGCTCAAACAACTCAAACCTACACACTCCTAGGCTCAGACAAGTTGTTTTGGCGGAGGAAACCGTCAAAAGAGGGAAGATAGAGTCAGAATTTGAGTTGAGAAAGGAGTCTCTCGGGTGACCATCTAGGCCTGGACGGTTACCCGAGGCCCTCCTATTTTCACTCTGGTTTTGACTCCCACTTGCTGTAGAAGTCCTAAAATCTTCAAATTAAGTCCGATTTTGACGAAATAAAAGCCAAAACGACCGTGTTTCGAAGGGGAACACATTTTTAGGCATTTTAGGACAAAAATCCTTAACCATGGGTGCATGGTTAGGTTTTACAAAGGTGGTTAACCATGGTGCTTCACCGTCGCTAAGCTGGGTTTGTACACAAGGTCGAACCGAATGCTTTCCCAATCGAAAATTGATCTTTCTAAACATGTTTAGGACATAAATAAAGCCCAATTGAAGTTAAATGAGAGAAAATTGGTTGGGTCTTATGAGTCAATTTGAGCAAACCAAGAAAGGGTCTTTTAGCCAAGCCGAACCATTACGAGCCGAATTGATCTTAAACCATTAATTCATGAAATTGAACCTATATATAGACTCTATATACTCATATGAACTCGAGGGAATGACTCGGGATTCATTTCAAGGTCAAATGGAAAATATACGGCTTAAAAGACGATTATGCCCTTAAAGTCGCAAAAGTTCTTACTGACTATCGAGATGAACTCCAAATCACTTCAAAATTCATACACATGATATTCAACGCCATAGAAACTCAATGCAAAAGACTAGACTAAAAAAGGACTCAAAATCCTACATGAAATGATATGTCCTAGCTAAGGTGACAAAAATGGGGTGTGACAGAAGCCCCTCATTGGTGAACAAGTTTCACTTGCGAGCCAATGATAAAAGAACAACCCATTTTTGTTTGATGGATTAATCTCATTAATACTAACAAACTCAAATGGAACCATAAGGATAGACTTCGTCATATCCAAGCATGCGACGATTTCATCGAAGCAAAGAATTGAATGCATTTCTATGCATGCCAACTTCGTTGGTGCGCTCATGCAAATGCCTTTACCCTGCACTAATTGCATTAGTGATATAACAACACATTTTTGCTTGATGGATTAATCTCATTAATACCAACAAACTCAAATGGAACCATAAGGATAGACTTCGTCATATCCCAGCATGCGACGATTTCATCGAAGCAAAGAATTGAATGCATTTCTATGCATGCCAACTTCGTTGGTGCGCTCATGCAAATGCCTTTACCATGCACTAATTGCATTAGTGATATCCACATGGTCTTCTCATGATGCAAAGCTAGTTGCACTAGTGTATCACAAGGTATTCTACCAATTTCATTGGTAATTCTCAAAACGAGTTATTTCATAACTCATAAGTCATCATTTCATGTGAATTTGAATTGAATGTCCATCAATTCAAAACAAGTGCATTTCATGCCAGTCTCACTGGGGACAACAAAGGTAGTGAGTTATTTTATAACTCATGACTCATCACTTCATGTGAAATTATGATCTCATGCCACTTTCAGTGGAAATAACAAAGATGGGGAGTTATTTCATAACTCTAGAATCATCATTTCATGTGAAATTATGCCACTTTCTGTGGGAGCAACAAAGACAAGGAGTTACTGCATAACTCATGGATCATTTCATGCCACTTTCTATGGAAGTAACAAAGACAGGGAGTTATTTCATAACTCATGGATCATTTCATGCCACTTTCTGTGGAAGTAACAAAGACAGGGAGTTATTTCATAACTCATGAATCGTCATTTCATGTGAAATTGCCTTTATCATATGATATGAGACCCAATTGCAAGTCAATTGATTCAAAATCAAGCTCATTTCTTATCATTTCATGTGAAATTATCCTTATCACATGTAATGACAGTGCACTGGGAGTCATTCAACTCAAAATCAAGTTCATTTTATGTGAAATTGTCTTTATCACATGAAATGATAATGTATTGAGAGTCATTCAACTCGAAATCAAGTTCATTACTTATCATTTCATGTGAAATTATCTTTATCACATGAAATGACATTGAATTGAGAGTTAATTGATTGAAAATCAAGCTCATTTCATGTCATTTCATGTGAAATTATCTTTATCACATGATACAACATTGATTTTGAAAGTCAATTGATTGAAAAACAAAGTGCATTTCATGCCCTCTTCACAAAGATAGCCAGTTACTTCGTAACTAGCATAGCTTATGAATCATCATTTCATGTGAAGTTATCTTTATCACATGATATGATATCACTATCATCTCCTAGAGAATTGAATTCTAAGACTTGCAAGTCAATCAATTCAACACCCAGCTCATTTCATAAGAAAGCCATTTATCATGGCTATTACAACTCCTCGTTATGCGGGCGATTACAATCACCCAAGATTCAAAAATTTCATTGAAACTTGATAAAATTGAGGGATATATTCATCCCATAACTCAAGGATTGCACAAAAAGTCAATTTGGAGAAGTTTAGAGGTCGCAAGCGCGCGAGACGGGGCAAACGGGCAAAGCGGGCTAGGGTGACCATCTGCCCTCAGATGGTCAACCGTCCAGGGCAAGACGGCTGACTGTCCAAGGGGGGACGGTTACCCGAGCCCACCATCAAAAAATCTGGGTTTTATAAAACCCAACTCTTGCATCCTCATTCCCACATTCTCCTAGCCCGAAAATTAGAGAGTTTCTCTCTCTAAACTCTCATTCCATCCTCTCCAACTCTCATTCTCTCATTCCTACTTCAAAGACATTCAATCCAAACATCAAATGCACATCAAACAACAACAAATCAAGCCCATTTAACAATCAAAACAACCAATTCACATCATTTTTGGAAATCAAACCAAATCAAACCCATTTTTCACAAACCCAACTCCATCATCAAGAATGTCATCAAGCAAGGACTCAAGCACCAAGTATCCATTCTATGGGGTCAAAAGCAAGTACAAGGCACCATTCTATGATGCCCCACAAGATAGGGTGTTGCTTGAAACCGACCAACATCTCTCATTCATCCATTCCCAACAAGAAGTAAGTTTACCCAACTTAACACTTTTCTTTTGAATCTTTCGATTCTTTTGATGAAATTGCATTCCCTTCTACTTCTTTTGAATACCCTTTGGGTTGTTGAGTGATATCCCTTGATTTGGCAAGGATTGAACACACAAGTTCTTTTCATTTGAAAGCTTGAAAAATGGCACCCGCCAAGTGTTCGATAAAATTCCCAAGTGAAATAAAGATGTTCAATCTTCACCAAATCAATGTATATCAACAAGTAAACCCTCAAGTGAGTAATATGCTATGATTTAGCAAGGATTGACCATACAAAATTCTTTTGTTTCAAGGCTTGGGAGGTGTCACCCACCAAGTGTTCGATAAAATGCCCAAGTGATAAAAAAGTGTTCAATCCTTGCCAAATTAAGGCACATGAACAAGTAAACCCATAAACATACATTAGCAATTCATTTCATGAATAAAAACAAACTTTTGACATCTTTTAGAAAACAATTTGAAACCAATTGCTAGTGTAAGCTTATTATTTCCATGTTCTTTCAACTAACTCTCAAGGTATTTTCAATGGCTATAGCCCAACTTTCAGGACATGCGCACTCGGTCCTCTGTCAAAGGACTCATTGAATGGTGGCGGAACATGGAAAACTTCCAACCCATTACCAAGGGCTATGTCGAAAAGGCCGGTTTTGGTCCATTCCTAGACTCTTTGTGGAATGACCAATGTGATAGGCAAGCTTTGCTAGCCTTGTCTAAGCTATGGTGGGACACCACCAATACATTCCACTTTGGCTTTGGGGAGATGACACTAACCCCCAAGGACTTCACCATGATCACGGGCTTAAGCATTAAAGGCAAAAGCTTGGAATTCTATGAGGAGGCTCACACGGATGAGGATTATCTCCTAGCTTACCTTGGGATGGAAATTGAGGTAATCAAGAAAGCAGTCCGACGCACTTGGCTTTTCAATAAGTTTGCCAAACAAAGGGAGAGCGAGGGTGCGAGCCCTGATTGTATTACAAGGGCATTCCTTCTGTATATGATCTCATGCACATTCTTTGCCGGGACCCGCGACCTAGCCCCTTTGGGTCTTCTTGCAAGCATGGAGGATGTTGACAAGATCAGGAAATTCAACTGGGGAGGGGCTGCTCTAGCCACCATGTATCGCACAATGTGTGACATGTCACGCGGTGTGACTAAGGACTTCGGCGGGATGCCCTTTGTTTGGGAGGTAATGTTACTTCCCTTTCATTTCTTTTTTTTTATTTTTTTTCTTACATTATCTTCTCTTTTTGACTCTTTTCTCAACTTTTGACAGGTTTGGTGCTATGAGTACCTTAACCTATGTTGCCCATCCTTTGCTGAGGAAACCATCGAATGGCCTACCCTCAAGAATTACTCTCCTAGTTATGTGTCCATCCGGGCGACAAATCGTCATGATTACGCCTTTGCTAGAGCTCACCTAGCAAGCCTCACTGCTGATATGGTGAAATTCTTTCCCTATTCTTTTCCTTTTCTTTTTACTCCCAATTTCTCATTTTGGATTTTTGAATAGATTGAATGGAATCCATGGAAGATATGGGTACCAATGCTACCCAAGCGATGCATTCCTAGCCTGATGCTGACTGGCAAGAGGGTGCTCTTGGAAGGCCCTGTGGGTAGGTACTGGTACCTAGGGGAGCGTGTCTTACGACAAGTCATGGGTGATGTGAATGCCGCCATGGCTCCAATGCCTCCACCACTTAACATGAGGCATGCTAACTTAATGGAGGGGGAGGAGTTGTAGGATGCCTTGAGAGGCTGGGATGCGGAGGAGTTCACTTATCCTGACATTGCATATGACACTTTCTGTCTCCAATATTTGATGAGGCCCAGGGTGACAGGCCTTCCTCCTCAGGGGGTAAGTCTTTAACATTCTCCTAGCCTTTTCTTTTGATAGAGACTCTATTTAATAGGTGAACACTTGCAGGGTCGACGAGCACGAGGGCATAGCTCAACAGTGGGCTCAGGCGTGGTTCCTGGCTCTGAGGATGATGAGATGGAGGGGGATAGGTCGCTACCCTTGCCTCAGCCTAATTGGTTCATTGATTTGTGCTGTGGGTCAGACTTTGTTAATACCGCCATCACTCATCTTGCATTTGATGAATCTCCTAGGATCGACCCAAATCGAGAACAGGTGAGTTCTCTTTATGGGTATTTCTTTCTTTCTTTTGAACATTACCTTCAATTTTATCCTTATTGATTATCCTAGGTGCCTGCGGCATATGTCCAAGAGTTTATTGACCTGAGTGAGGGCTTGAGGCGTGACCTTGTGAGGATGAGCTTAGCCAAATCTATGGCGGAAGCTCGTTTGGATGTCATGGTAAGTGTCCAACCTATTCAAAGTTCCCATATGTGGTTTTCAAACAACTCTATTCTCATACTTGACTTCTTTGCAATGGATTTTGTATATGCAGCCACCACCAGCAATGCGCCCTCCTAGAGCACCTCGTGGGGGTCGTGATGGAGCTGGGCCGAGCCGCAAAAGAAGCTCTGGGAATCGTTGAGTTCATTTACTTTCTTGTTGGGCTTGTAGAAACAATGAGACAATGGCTATCTTTTTCATTTCATGCTTGTGTTTTGTAATTGTCACCTAAAACCAACTTTCTTATCCCTTGCTATGGATACTTGTTGTGCTTGTTTGAATCTATCATGATGATGTTATAGTGCCTTTCTCGTGAAAATTTGAGTCAATGTGAGTTCATAGGAGTGAAAATGGCCTAAAAAGGCCATTCGAACGCGAAAATAGGCAAAACCGGGCGAAACAAGGCAAAACAAGGCGGGGGCCTCGAGTGACCATCTAGCCCCGGACGATTAGCCGTATGGGCCTAGACGGCTGACCGTCCAGCCCCGGACAGTTACCCGAGGTTGATGCGTTTTTTCACGATTTTTCAGGTTTTTTCCTATTTTGATGGTTCTACTCCCTCTAGGACTCGAATTTGTGACTCTTTCCCTATAAAAACACATGAGGGGAGCCTTCTAACTCACCTATTTTCATTGACAATAATTATGGAAGCCTTGGATGGGCTCTTAAGAGGGTTTTTGGTAGTCATGGCTGCCAAAGACAAAACTGAGTTTAGGCGCTTCGGCTTGGAACCATTGCTCTCCATAAGGCACATGAAGCTTGAGACGGCTCTTCTCACCGCGGCTACATACTTTTGGGATCCTCAACTCCATGTCTTTTGATTCAATTATGAAGAATTATGCCCAACCATGGAGGAATTCTGTGCTTTATTTGGAGTTTCGCCCGTAGGGCCATTCATTCTTCCTACACCTCGCTCTGATTACCTTGCTTCCTTCTCGGATTTTCTTGGCATTCCCCAAAGGGACGCAACGATCTTTGTCAAGGACCATATGGTGGACTTAATGAAGTTAGCAACCTCATTCTTGGCTCATGATAGCGAAGGTACTCTGACTTTCACCCCTTAAATTCAGCGTGCACTCGCTTTCTGTTTAATTGGTCGCTTTCTCATCTCCACCGGCACTCTTCAAGCCCCTATTCAAATATGCGAGTTGGTTGCCCCTCTTTTCAAACGACATAACATCATTCCCTTGGTATTAGCTGAAACCTTGAATGGTTTAGACAAAGTTCATGGCAACCCCAAAGCGCCTTTAGAAGGTAGCCCCTTTTTACTGCAAATGTGGCTGCTCGAGCGCTTAAATTTTCTATCTCTCACCATTATCAATCCATACAAGCCCTAGCACTTCTGTCTGCGCCGAGTTGAACTCCCTGGGCCATTCTCTTTAAGAGATTGGTTGGGTTACTTCCACACACTGTCGTGGCGGAACATCAAATGGTACGTCTGCTGGGAATCATATAAGAGGGAAGAATAGAAGTGCGGAATATAAAAATTTTTCCCTTTGATTCCACAGCCCATGAATCTAACTATGCATATACAAAATCAAACCCTAACTATGAAGAGGGTCAGAACACTTATAGAATTTTGTCTTCTCCTTTTTGCTCCAAGCTTTGATTCCGGACAGCGGTGAATGAGCAGCCCAAGTGTGCTGCCTCCAACGGTATCCACACCTAGCTAGAGCTTCAAGTCCTTTCCCTTTTTTCCTTGTTGTTGCTAGTGTAGGAGAAGAGTGGAGAGAGAGAGAGGGGGATGGAAAATTTCGGCCAGCACCTTGGGGTTTCTTCTTGTGATGATGTCACACATCATTAAGTGTGACTTATATAGTCCACACTAGGGGGGCCGGCCATAGGGGGAAACCCTATTAGGGTGTGATGCAATTTCTCTAAATTGCACAATAACCCCTATAAATTATATCAAATATAAATAGGCCTCAAAGAACTATTCTTTATGCACTCATACCCTTTCTCTCATAGACTTTAAAGCTCATCTTGCATGATCAGTGTGTGACCCATTGGGTTCACATCATCAAGTAGTAGGAATAGCACGAGGTGTGCACAATGGAACTCTTTCCATTTAGGGTATAATTGGAACTCCTTCCAATTCCCTAATTGATTATAACTCACTTATATCAATTAGGGCTTCTACTAACCATGAATAACACCTAGCATATGGTTCATGGTGTCGTCCTTAATGAAGTGAATATGTATCTATCAAAGAACCCTTCTGTTATAGTTTATAGGTTACAATTGCATCCTTTCATTTACACAATGTCTCCAATTGAACTAATAGGACATGGAAGTCTGTCAAGTCCCTAGTTCAATTACTTTATACTCATTCATAAATATCAACTCAATGATGAACTTATGGAAACTCCTTTCCATATTCACACTGCCATGGCCATGGACTGAATGAGTTATATTATGAATGATATATGAGACATTCTCTCTCTTTTTCCTGAGAGTAATGGATTCCTTGTCGATCACTCATATGCCTTCATACATATAGCAATAGGGCCAATGAACACCTTTACAGACCCATGAATAGAATCTGCACTTAGTGTTATCAAACTTCTAAAGCTACATGCATAAGGTAACTATGGTGTCTCAGGTCTAAGGATTACTTGTACCACTATAACATTGAGAAACTGATTGACAGGCAGGTTAAAACTCCATTCAGTTTATCTCAAATCTTTGGTCACATTCAATGTACCTATTCTATTAACAGGCACCCACCTGTTGGTTGTAGTGTCTCCACACAAATAGCTTGAGACCAGCTATCCTCCTATAGAGTCAACCTAACAAGTGCTAGTCCTATGGTTCATTACTGTCCATCATAGTGAACCTTCAACTAGGAATGATTTAGGAGTTTAGTACAGAGATATATTTACAGTCTCATAATTACAACTCTTTGTAATTCAATATTCTCAACTCTAACTCCTTGGACATATTATGTAAATATAAATGATGCATACAAACATAATAGAATAAGCCCTTTTATTAAATCAATAATAAATGTGACATACATAAATGAAATCAAATGATTGTTCCTTTATCCCTAAACAATCATCTCTATGATTGGCTCTAGGGCATAACTCTAACAATCTCCCACTTGCACTATAGCTAATCCACAATGTATCTAATACCCATTTCCTGTCTGTGGTGATCCAACTGCTCTTGGGTCATAGCTTTGGTGAAGGGATCTGCTACATTTTCTGTTGTGTGAATCTTCCGTATGCTAATATCACCTCTTCCAATGATCTCTCTAATCACATGGAATCGACGCTCAATGTGTTCGGACTTTTGATGAGACCGTGGTTCCTTAGCTTGAGCAATAGCCCCGTTGTTGTCACAAAACAATGGCAAGGGCTTCTCAATGGCAGGAACTACTCCCAGTTCAGTAATGAACTTCTTTATCCAAACAGCTTCCTTTGCAGCCTCTGATGTAGCAATGTACTCAGCCTCTGTAGTGGAGTCCGCTGTAACATCCTGTTTACAGCTCCTCCAACTTACAGCTCCACCATTCAAGGTGAAAACATACCCCGATGTTGATTTCCTATCATCATCGTCAGATTGAAAATCTGAATCCGTATAACCAACCATTTCTAAATTTCTTCCTCCATAGACAAGGAATAGTTCCTTAGTTCTTCTTAAGTACTTAAGGACAGCCTTGACTGCTTCCCAGTGTTTCACACCTGGGTCTGCCTGATATCTGCTTGTAACACTTACACCAAAAGCGATATCTGGTCTTGTACACAACATGGCATACATTAGACTCCCTACTGCAGAAGCATAGGGAATCGTCCTCATGTACGCAATCTCCTCTGGAGTTTTAGGTGCCATGTTTTTAGACAACTTGATTCCATGCCTAACAGGAATTAGACCTCTTTTGGAATCTTCTAAATTGAACCTTTTCAATATTTTGTCTATGTACAATGATTGGGAGAGACCTAGCATCCTTTTAGATCTATCTCTATAGACCTTTATTCCCAGAATATAGGATGCTTCTCCCAAATCTTTCATGGAGAAATTCTGTGAAAGCCACTCTTTCACTTTTGATAACGTTTCTACTTTATTCCCGATAAGTAGAATGTCATCAACATATAGGACCAGGAAGGTAATCGCACTCCCACTAACTTTCTTGTACACACATGGTTCATCCATATTCTGTAGGAAACCAAACGATTTGATTGCCTCATCGAATCGGATGTTCCAGCTTCTAGAAGCTTGTTTGAGTCCATAAATGGACCGCTGTAGCTTGCACACTTTGTGGTCCTCACCACTGGATGTAAAACCCTCAGGTTGCTGCATATAAAGGTCTTCCTCAATGTTTCCATTAAGGAAAGCGGTCTTTACATCCATTTGCCATATCTCATAATCGTAGTGCGCAGCTATAGCTAACAAGATCCTAATGGACTTAAGCATAGCCACTGGCGAGAAGGTTTCCTCATAGTCAATACCATGTCTTTGTCGGTAACCTTTTGCCACTAGCCTAGCCTTGTAGGTCTCTACCTTTCCATCTGAGCCTATCTTCCTTTTGAAGATCCATTTGCAGCCAATAGGTACTATACCTTCTGGTGGATCAACTAAAGTCCAGACTTTGTTGGAATACATCGAGTCCATTTCAGATTTCATAGCTTCCAGCCATTTGTTCGAATCAATATCCGAATCGCCTGTCCGTAAGTAGTAGGGTCATCTGGGTGTTCTCTATCACCAAGGAACAATTCTTCAGCATTATGGTTGAGAAATCCATATCTCTCAGGTGCAACAGATACCCTACTCAATCTACGGAGAGGTTGTGGTACATTAGTGGGTTCTGTCTCATCAGGGACAGGGGTGGGATCACTGTCGGTTTGTGTCTCATCAGACAATTCTTTGAGTTCTATTTTCCTGTTATTGCCTCCTTCTTGAATAAACTCTTTTTCAAGAAAGACTGCAAACTTACTAACAAACACCTTTTGTTCATCAGGATAATAGAAATAATATCCTAAACTCTCTTTAGGATATCCCACAAACCTACATTTAATTGATCTTGATTCTAACTTGGTTGCATCATGTGTCTTTACATATGCAGTGCAACCCCATACCTTAATATGTTTAAGGCTTGGTGCTCTCCCTTTCCATATCTCATACGGTGTCTTAGGGACAGATTTGGTTGGGACTCTATTCAACAAGTACGCGGCAGTTTCCAGGGCATGTCCCCAAAAGGACAATGGTAAATCAGTGTAACTCATCATGGACCTAACCATATCCAATAAGGTTCTATTCCTCCTTTCTGACACACCATTAAGCTGTGGTGTTCCAGGAGGTGTCCATTGAGATAGAATGCCCGCTTGAACAAGATGATCTAAAAACTCACTAGTTAAATATTCTCCTCCTCGATCCGATCGAAGAGCTTTAATACTTTTACTAGTTTGTTTCTCTACTTCATATCTGAATTCTTTGAACTTTTCAAATGCTTCAGATTTGTACTTCATCAAGTACACATACCCATACCTAGAATAATCATCGGTAAAGGTTATAAAGTAAGAGAAACCTCCATGAGCATGTATGCTCATAGGACCACATACATCACTATGTATCAATCCTAATATGTCTGCAGCTCTCTCACCGTGACCGGTGAAAGGTGACTTGGTCATTTTACCTAGTAAACAGGATTCACAAGTTGGAAAGGGCATAGAAACCAATGGACCCAATTGTCCATCCTTACACATCTTGTAAATCCTATTCTCACTGATATGACCTAGTCTCAAGTGTCAGTTATTTGCGGAGTTTTCTTCATCTCTTGTTCTTTTGGGTTTGTCTGCATTCAATTTAGAACTATCATGCTCTATGCAATTAACATTTGCAATAAAGTTTAGAAAATAAAGGCCATTCACATAAACTCCAGAAGTAATGAACTCTTCATTTTTAAATAAAGAACATTTATTCTCCTAAAAAACAAACCTAAATCCTTGTTTAGATAATACTGAAATAGAAATAATGTTTCTTATAACTTCTGGAATATAAAGACAGCCTGATAATTCTAAACTACTCCCACTAGGCAAAGTCAAGCAGCAAGTCCCCACGGCTAATGCAGCAACGTTTGCTCCATTTCCCACTCGTAGGGTTACTTCTCCTTTACTCAGCCTTCTGCTTCCCACTAGGTCCTGCATGGAATTACAAATATGAGAACTCGCACCAGAATCTAGTACCCAAGTGGAAGCAGAGCTAACACTCATGTTAGTCTCAAGTATAGGAGCATTGGGAAGTGGACTTTGAAGTGCATAGGTAAATTCCTTAACCAATCAAGATAATTAGGTCCAGTTAAACGGTTGGTTTCCAAAATGTTGGATAACGGGTTGCAGTGAGCCATTACGGTGATCTACATACAGAAAATTAAACAGAAAATTAGATTTCATTTTTAATCCATAATGATCGGGTCTTTAATCATATGGTACCTCCCACTATTTTATCAAATTCCATACACCCTCTAATGGAATTCGGGAATCTCATTCCTAATGGGGATTGGGGTCCCACTATGACCTAGAAGCCTCACATGTTAGTTTCTTGGCTTCTAACCCACAATAAGAAGACAACTCTTTGTCTATTGCTTCAAAAGCAAGTTCCAATCGTTATGCCTCTAGGGAACATACACCTCACATGTTAGTTTCTTGGAATACTTCCCTAGTTAAGTTAAACCCATCATTCACACAGGTATGTTTCACCAAATATATACCTCACATGTTAGTTTCTTGGTATATACCAGCTTAGGCACCCCATGATATCTACATATGTGATAGTTTCAAGTAATGTATTTAATATGGGTAGTTCCTACATGTCTACAGCCAGGTACCCACATTAAGGGACGTTAGATGATCCTATAATGATGGAAGGCAATGAAGAATCCATTCCCTAATGTATTCTCCATTTCCAACTTAATATTAAAATAG
Source organism: Liquidambar formosana (assembly GCA_039720395.1). Lineage (NCBI taxonomy): Eukaryota > Viridiplantae > Streptophyta > Magnoliopsida > Saxifragales > Altingiaceae > Liquidambar > Liquidambar formosana. The sequence continues at coordinate 33,746,132 of CM077829.1, forward strand.
AGGGGTTTTTAAGGGTCTCATCAAATTAACATACATCTCATGCATATAAATAAAAAATTGAACAGCATAAAATAATAATAATCCACTTATCGATATTAGTCCCTAAGAAGAGACATATAACGATCTATGGATTTGGAGCTATCACTATTAATCTCATTAAAAGCTCCCACTATGATGATTATGGACTTTGAGAGAATTCAATCCAAGCCAATAGATTGAATCCAAGGTCTAAGGTGGGTGTAGGTGATCGTAAAATAACACATTCGAAACATGCATGCTGTCTTGAAACACTTCTCTAAGCTTTCAAGTCCTTCAATCTGCTCCCTTGGCTTGATGGTCTCCACCATTGGCTTGTTGGGCTCTATCATGCTCCTTTGGGTCCACCATGCTCCTTAGTGCGCTCTCGATTACATAACATTTACATAATTTAAAGAAAGGGATACATAAGGGGAATGTGGGGTACATAAGAGAATGATAGAGAGAGAGGGAGAGGGAAGGTGGCATGCAAGCCCCAAATAAATTACATCACCTTAATAAAATTACAACTCTTGTAAATAATAACATCCCATTCATAAGACGGCCAATCACAATTGGTTTAAAGGGTATAGTCCATAATCATCATCCAAACACATACATACAATCTCATTGCATAATGTAAAGAAAAACTGTAAGCATTAAAACATATGGGCATTATGGTAATTCTCTTGAATGATTTACATTAATCTCATTAATGCATCCTAATCTTATTAGGTATTAACAAAAATATCCAGAATTAAATAAATTCTTAACATTTAAGACATTTTAGTTCCAATTAATCAAATTAATTTAAACATATAAAGTTTCCTAAAATAACTCTAATATCCAATATTAGGGTTTCCTTAATTAAACAAATCAATTTCATTTAATTAAGAATTTCCAGATTTTAATTTAATCCCCAATTGTATTTTAAACCATTTAAAACATTATAAAATTAATCAATATTAATTAAATAATTAACATGGGAATTAAATAAAATCATTTAAATGATGAATTAGTGTATTAGGGTTTCCTAAAACCCTAAACCCTAAACGCATAACCCTAAACCCTAAATGCAAGCCCTAATCATTAAATTCCTTATGATTGGTCATTTAATGTCCAATCATTAAAACCCTAGGTTCATATGGTATTTAATAAAAGGGATTAGGGTTTAATTAATGCCAAATAGGGTATTAATTACCCTTAATTAATTACACTAATTAGGGTTTCCAAAACCCTAACCCTAGACATCATTAATGGTATTAATTATGCCCTAACAATCAATAACCATGATTGGTCATTTAATGACCAATCATTAACTCTTAATTAAGGTAATTAATATTCCAATTAGGGTTTTAATTAATGCCATAATGAAATTAGGGTTTCATCATTAACTCAAAATTAGGGTTTCATCCTTAACTCTATGCAGCCGTCACTACCAAGGAGGCTGCCTGAGCTTGGCTAGGCTGCCATGGCCACCAACGACTGTGGGAGGCCATGGGCAGCCATGGGAGAACATCCTAGGGGTGTGGGACAAGCCTCTGGACACATGAGAAGTGGTGGAAGTGGCTGCCATCATCGAGAACAATCAGGGTTTCCAAAACCCACTGCTGGAGCCATTGTTGCAGACCTTGAAGGTCACAATAGCTTCTAAATCCTTATCAATTCGACTCCTCCATTGAAACCAGCTTTTGTATCATGTCCCTACATGAAATACTAAGCTTCTAGAAGAGGTTTGGATGATCGAATCATCACCAATTGTTCTAAACAATTAAAACAACAGTATGCTGCCCATAATTTGACAGCATACTGTCCATGGTCAGAAATTGATTTAAAACCCAGCAAGATGAATGAATTAGGCTACCAAACGAATTTTCCCAGTATCCTACATGTCTTAGGAAACTAATGCAATTGGTTTCATGCAATTTGGAGTTCCCTAACTCAAGTTCTAATCAAAACTCCATTGATGACTTTTCTGCAGAGAAAATCTGCTATGCTGTTCATGAAAAATTTTCAAACTTTTTGAATCTTTTTCCATCAAAACCTTTTTGAAACTTAAAGAAAATCATATACACATGATATATAATGATCCTACAATGGATTTGCATCAAAAATACAGAAGCTTTGATTGAATTTAATTGCAAGAACCTCTGGGTTCTAAAACCCAGATTCGACCCTCTTCAGAAAACCCAGTTTTCCTTTTTCTTCTTCTTCCAATTCAAACCCTATACAACCTTTGCATCAATGGTTACCCTTAACCATGATTTAGAAGAGGAGTAGAAGAAGAATAGACCTAGGGTTCCAAACCCTAGGTTCGGCCAGAGAGAAGAACAATTATGCAGTAAAAATTCTCCAGATTTTTGAATCATTCAACTACACCATAAATTCCAGCCCATATGTATTTTGTATTATGCATAATCATGGCTCTGATACCACTGTTGGGAATCATACAAGAGGGAAGAATAGAAGTGCGGAATATAAAAATTTTTCCCTTTGATTCCACAGCCCATGAATCTAACTATGCATATACAAAATCAAACCCTAACTATGAAGAGGGTTAGAACACTTACAGAATTTTGTCTTCTCCTTTTTGCTCCAAGCTTTGATTCCGGACAGCGGTGAATGAGCAGCCCAAGTGTGCTGCCTCCAACGGTATCCACACCTAGCTAGAGCTTCAAGTCCTTTCCCTTTTTTCCTTGTTGTTGCTAGTGTAGGAGAAGAGTGGAGAGAGAGAGAGGGGGCTGGAAAATTTCGGCCAGCACCTTGGGGTTTCTTCTTGTGATGATGTCACACATCATTAAGTGTGACTTATATAGTCCACACTAGGGGGGCCGGCCATAGGGGGAACAAATATAAATAGGCCTCAAAGAACTATTCTTTATGCACTCATACCCTTTCTCTCATAGACTTTAAAGCTCATCTTGCATGATCAGTGTGTGACCCATTGGGTTCACATCATCAAGTAGTAGGAATAGCACGAGGTGTGCACAATGGAACTCTTTCCATTTAGGGTCTAATTGGAACTCCTTCCAATTCCCTAATTGATTATAACTCACTTATATCAATTAGGGCTTCTACTAACCATGAATAACACCTAGCATATGGTTCATGGTGTCGTCCTTAATGAAGTGAATATGTATCTATCAAAGAACCCTTCTGTTATAGTTTATAGGTTACAATTGCATCCTTCCATTTACACAATGTCTTCAATTGAACTAATAGGACATGGAAGTCTGTCAAGTCCCTAGTTCAATTACTTTATACTCATTCATAAATATCAACTCAATGATGAACTTATGGAAACTCCTTTCCATATTCACACTGCCATGGCCATGGACTGAATGAGTTATATTATGAATGATATATGAGACATTCTCTCTCTTTTTCCTGAGAGTAATGGATTCCTTGTCGATCACTCATATGCCTTCATACATATAGCAATAGGGCCAATGAACACCTTTACAGACCCATGAATAGAATCTGCACTTAGTGTTATCAAACTTCTAAAGCTACATGCATAAGGTAACTATGGTGTCTCAGGTCTAAGGATTACTTGTACCACTATAACATTGAGAAACTGATTGACAGGCAGGTTAAAACTCCATTCAGTTTATCTCAAATCTTTGGTCACATTCAGTGTACCTATTCTATTAACAGGCACCCACCTGTTGGTTGTAGTGTCTCCACACAAATAGCTTGAGACCAGCTATCCTCCTATAGAGTCAACCTAACAAGTGCTAGTCCTATGGTTCATTACTGTCCATCATAGTTAACCTTCAACTAGGAATGATTTAGGAGTTTAGTACAGAGATATATTTACAGTCTCATAATTACAACTCTTTGTAATTCAATATTCTCAACTCTAACTCCTTGGACATATTATGTAAATATAAATGATGCATACAAACATAATAGAATAAGCCCTTTTATTAAATCAATAATAAATGTGACATACATAAATGAAATCAAATGATTGTTCCTTTATCCCTAAACAATCATCTCTATGATTGGCTCTAGGGCATAACTCTAACAACGTCTTCACATGGGGGTGTAAAGAGCAGGTACTTTTTCGAACCTCGGGGTGTGCTTTTGTCAAACTCATAGGACTGAGATCGACTTCCTTCTATTGGACTTCGAGAATTCTTCGCCAGATGGGCGCCATGCAAACCATACCGTCCTTAACAGGACCTTGTTGCTCTGTGGAACCTGTCGGTCCTACCATAATCAAGTGGGCGAGGACTCACTGGCCTACAAACCTGAAATTAACTCGGATTGCCAACACTGAAGGGCCTTTCGAGATGAGTAGAGAATATAAGCAATGGTTAAAGGATGATTTGGGCGAAAGAGAAACTTCTCGCCGAGAAAGAATTTATGACCTTATCAAGGACACAAGACCTGGACTTTGCAGAGAAGACATTCTTGAAGCAGTGGAGGCATCCCACGACCATGACTTGCGAAAGAAAAGAAGACTTGATAGAGAGAGACAGAAGACAAACAAAATGACTCTGAAGAAACTCAAGAGGACTTAAGGAATAGCATATCTATGGCATATCGATAGTTCTTTTACTTAACACCAATAAATTGTTATGTCAAACAATTAGTTTCAAATGAATTGCCAATAATAATTTACTTTTGAGATTTCTGGGATTGTGTTGTTTGGACCACACCCAATGTAACTTTATGGGCTGCCTACGTATCCCCGTTTTCTTTTTCTCTTTTTTTCTTTTTTTTTCTTTTTTTTTTATTTTCTCTCTTTTTTTTCTTTTTTCTTTTCTTTCTTTTTTTTTCTTTTGGGGAATTAGGTCCTCGTAGTTCAAATGCCTTAACTTTTGCCTAGGCCGCCTTTACAGGTTTTCAACCTAGCAGGCTTATACATAATACTTCTTTAATTGATCCAAATTGGTAGGACGAGCGAACTCGATCCCATCCAAATCCATAAGTCGAACAGCCCCTGCTGGCAATATCTCCTTGATGACGTATGGTCCTCCCCAACATGGTTTGAACTTTCCTCGTGGATCGAAAATTGGAGCTCTGATCTCTTTTAACACTAAATCCCCTTTCTTCAAGCCTCTGTCTTTGACATGTTTGATGAATGCCCTTGCGACTCTTCTCTGGTACCCTTGCACATGGTAGAGAGCCCTCAATCGCCTTTCATCTAGCAATGCCAACTCATCATAACGACCTTTGACCCAATCTACCTCTGCCAGCTGACTTTCCATAGCTACCCTTAACGAAGGAACTTCTAATTCCACTGGCAGAACTGCCTCCATTCCATACACCAAAGCATACGGTGTAGCCCCTGTTGACGATCTGACTGATGTTCTGTACCCCCACAATGCCAATGGTAGCTTCTCATGCCAATCAGTGTACGTGTCAGCCGTTTTCTATAATATCTTCTTGATGTTCTTGTTGGCGGCTTCCACTGCGCCGTTTGTCTGTGGGCGATACGGGGACGACAAGTGGTGAACGATCTTGTACTTCTGCAAGAGTTCTTTGGTCTCCTTCTGGAAATGCTGGTCGTTATCTGAAATGACCTCATGCGGTACCCCATATCGGTAGATAATGTTGAGCTGTATGAACTGCGCCACCTTTTTAGCATTCAAAACTTTGAAGGAAGCTGCTTCCACCCACTTGGTAAAGTAATCGATGGCTACCAAAATGTATTCATGACCATTGGATGCCTTCGGCTTAATCTGTCCGATGATATCTATTCCCCATACTACAAACGGCCATGGGGTTGACATGCTTGTTAGGGGCATGGAGGGCAAGTGTTGTCCGTTGGCGAAGAGTTGACACTTATGGCACTTCTTGACGTGGGCATAGCAATTCCTTTCCATTGTAGACCAGTAATACCCTAGTCTCATGATCTTCTTAGCCAACATGTATCCATTCATATGCGGAGCCCCTACTCCTTCATGGATTTCTTCGATGAGTTTCCTGGCTTCTTCCTCCGTGACACACAGCAAGTGGATTCCGTCATAAGACCTCCAATACAGTTTTCCTCCGCATACCACATAATGGCTTGCCAATCTCCTCAGTGTTCGCCTATCCACGCGAGATGCTTCCTTTGGATATTCCCTTTCCTCAATAAGCCTTCTTATGTCATAAAACCAAGGGTGGTTATCTGTTACCTCTCCTTCTCGAATGGAACAGCAATAAACAGGTTTCTCTCTGCATTCGATCACGAGCGGTTTCACGCTTCCTCCTTCTGGTATCTCCACCATTAAAGCTAGAGTCGCTAAGGCATCAGCGAACTGATTCTCGTTTCTTGACAGATAATTGAATTCGATCTCCGCAAACTCTTTAGTCAGTGCTTCCAAATAGGCATGATAGGGCAATAACTTCTCGTCGCGAGTTTTCCACTCCCCTTTTATCTGACAGATTATCAATGCTGAATCTCCGAACACCTCCAGTTCTTTTATCCCCAACTCTAACGCAGCTTCTAATGCTAGGATGTAGGCCTTATACTCTGCTATGTTGTTGGTGGCTTCGAACCCCAATTTGACTGCTAAAGGCGTGAAGGCTTCCTCGGGCGAGACTAGTAGCACTCCTATGCGATAACCTCTTCTGTTTGTAGCTCCGTCGAAGTAGACTCTCCAAACCTTCTTCTTGATTTCCAGGATATCTTCGTCGGGGAACTCATCATTGAATTGGGTTGATGATGACACGGGGCAACTTGCCAAATGGTCTGCAATGACACTTCTTTTAACGGACTTCTGCGCTAGGTACTTTATGTCGAATTCATTGAGAAGAAGCGACCAACGAGCGGTCCTATACGATAGGACTGGTTTTTCTAGCAAATACTTCAAAGGATCCAATCGACTTATCAACAGGACTTCAAAAGCCATCATGTAATGACGGAGTTTCTGGGTGGCCCACACCAATGCTATGCAAGCCTTTTCTAGCGCATTGTACTTTACTTCATAATCTGTCATTTTCTTGCTCAAGTAGTAGATGGCATTTTCCTTTTTCGACCCTTCAAGGTATTGAGCTAACATGGCTCCCGTCATGGTTTCAGTAACCGTTAAGTATAGCAGTTACGGTTCACCTTGCCGCGGGGGAACCAAGATTAGGGGGTTACTCAGATACCTTTTAATGGTCTCAAAGGCTTCTTGACAATCCTTATTCCATTCCTTGGAAATGCCCTTTTTAAGTAGCTTGAAAATTGGCTCACATACCATGGTTAGATTGGCGATAAAACGACCTATGTATTGAACTCTCCCCAGAAAACCCCGGATCTGCTTTTCCGTTCTTGGTGGCTCCATCTCCGTGATAGCTTTTATCTTCCCTGGATCAACTTCAATTCCTCTCTGAGTGATCATGAAACCCAACAGCTTCCCTGCGGTGACTTCGAAGGCGCACTTCTGAGGATTCAATCGGAGGTTGTACTTCTTTGCCCGTTCTAGGAATTTCTCCAATGCCGCAAAATGTCCTTCTCGGTCTACAGATTTGACTATCATGTCGTCCACATACACCTCTACTTCTTTATGGATCATATCATGCAATAGGGTCGTAGCAGCTCTTTGGTAAGTAGCCCCAGCATTTCTCAAGCCAAAAGGCATTACTTTGTAGCAATACGTGCCCCACTGCGTGATAAAAGCTGTCTTTTCCATGTCTCGAGGCGCCATCTTTATCTGGTTGTAATCGGAGAACCCATCCATGAAGGAGAGAAGAGCATGGCCTGCCGTATTGTCCACCAATACATCGATATGCGGTAGAGGAAAATCATCCTTTGGGCTCACAGCATTAAGGTTGCGGAAGTCAACACACATTCACACTTTCCCATCTTTTTTAGGTACAGGCACTATGTTGGACAGCCATTCAGGGTACTCCACAACTTGGAGAAACCCGGCATCTAATTGTTTAGTTACCTCTTCTTTTACTTTCAAAGCCCATTCTGGTTTTAATCTTCTTAATTTTTGCTTTATAGGCTTTTTAGTGGGATTAGTGGGGATGTAATGTTGCACTATATCTGGATCAATACCAGGCATATCCTCATAAGACCATGCGAAGGCCTCTACATTGGCTTTTAGAAGTATTATCAATTTTCTTTTTCAGCAGGCGAGAGAGTTATCCCAATTTTAATTATCCTTGGCAATTCATCTGTCCCTAGATTGATTGATTCCAATTCATCCATGTTAGGTTTGGTAACGCCCCTTTTCCTTTGCTCGACGAGCTCCGGGGGGACGTCATTCCTAGGATCTATATCCATGCCATAGATATCCATAGAAGAGAGAAAGGAAACACTGCAAATAATGAAAAGAAACACACTTTATTGACTGAACTAACAAAACAAAACAAAGAAAAGAAAACACATGTGCCACAACTAGGGAACGACTCCTAACTCCACAAGGTGGGCTAGGCGGACACACTTTATTTGAAAGGAAAACTAAGACAAGCTACTAAGGAACCTACAAGCTACTATCAGGTAAGTCGAGATCCTCGCCCTCACGAATTTCTACAACGGTACCCTCTTCAAGATACCAATTAAGGAGCAGTACGGCTGCATGGTGAATTGAAGAACACTCGAGATCCGATTCCTCTACAGCAAGAACCGTATCTTGAAACATTGTAACCATGGCTTCCGAATCCATCTATTCTGCCCAGTCCTCACTCTTCTCTTCCCAATAGTTATCCTTGATCGCTTCATCATCAACCATTGTTGCAGTAATGGGATACCACTCAGTGAAGAATATTTCGAACCCTGGAACTCTCGCCTTGGTTGCTTTGTCAATGGATGGTTCGGTGAATCCACAGAATAGGAAATCCTTCCCCTCCTTAACAAAGTAACCATTCAAGGTAGGTCGGTATGGCGAGATTCTAATATCTGGCACCCTTCCTTCTGCTTTTGCTTTGACCCTTTCTCTGCTTCTCTGCAACATCTCCATATGGTCCTTTTTGGAAGGCTCATACCCCAATCCGAAGGTGTAGGTGACAATGCGACTCTGAACGGATATCGGTATGCCTTGCTGACGGCGTCCTAGTCCCATGCCTGGGAAGAAACTCATTTTCTTCATTATGTTCCCCACATGCAAATTGCCATGAGGGCAAAAGTCGAGAGGTATCAACTCTCTCTGTTCCGGCTCTTTCTCTATGCATTGAACATACTCGAACCCAGACAATGGTGCTCCAACGGGCTCGGGCTTGATCTCGCAAATGGGTACTCCTGATGACTTTAAGTCATAATCACCTTGAAGTGTGACGATGGCCCCTTCATAAGGGAACTTGACTTTTTGGTGCAATGAAGAAGGGACAGCCCCTGCATGATGAATCCAAGGTCTTCCCAACAAGAGATTGAAGCACGACGGGACATCCAGCACTTGGAATTCCACTCTGAATTCTGTAGGCCCCATAATCAACGGCAAAGTGACCACTCCAATCACTTCTCTGCGGGTGTTATCATAGGCTTTCACTGTTTGCCCGGATGGCATGAAGTCTGTTGGATCCAACCCCAAGACGGTGGCAGTTCTGAGAGGGCACACATTAACAGCGGAACCATTATCAATCAGGACTGTTAGAACTCTCTTTCCCATGGTGTCGACAGTGATGTACATGGCTTGCAAATGGCTAGGTCCACTTTTAGGTAGGTCTGCCTCTGAGAACACAATGGTTGAGTTCTTCGAGGTTGGATTCACCAAGTTCACCAAATTTTCTGGAGATGTGTCAACGGGAACCTGTATCTGGTTGAGCAACTTCAAGATTGTCTCCCTGTGCTTGTAAGAGGCCATGAGCAAACCCCATATAGTGATGTTGGCATTAGTCTTTCTCAATTGTCTAAGCACTTCGTCTTCCTCTTCTTACAGGTCGAGGTGGCGATTACCTTCCAAGTTCCCTAATGGGTTGTCAGATTCTAAGTGCGGAGGCTTGAAATGGCGACCCCCTCTAGTTATGTGCTCCACCTCGTCATCGCTCATCCACATATCATCAATCTCACCTACATCACCCATGAGGTCATCCCATGTGATTGTGTCGATCTCTTCCATTTGGACTTCCTCTGGTAACTCATCCCAACCCGTGGGGATTATAGGCTCATCAGGGATGGGGTTGGGGTAGAGTACATAGTAATCAAACTTCCCAGACAACTCTCCCAACAAACCCACTTTAGGATCTCCTGCCTCGAACCTTTCTTTCAATTGTCGCTACATGGACTTCTTTGGCAATACCAAAACCTTTTGATCAATAAGGTCTTGAACTACCTTTTTTAGTATAACACAATTCTCCGTATCGTGTCCGGGCACCTGATGGTACAAACAGAATTGGTGAGGAGTCGAAGGCCTCGGCTTTGAATGGCATGGCAATATGAGCCCTTTATCACAACATTGGTGGAAAACTTGAGTCAAGGTCATGGGAAGTGGCGTGTATTGCCTTATGGGTTGACGGGATTGGGACGAGCCAAGCTCGATGGCATTTATGTTGTTGGGAGGAGGCACATTGTGAGTGGGGAGGGGATTTCGAGTGACATTTGGGCGATTCGGTGCGGTGGGTGGTGAAATGATCTGCTTGTCGAGCAAATCTTGGATTTCATGGCGGAGGCGGTAACAACGGTTGGTCAGATGGCCTTTGGCTTGGTGGAACTTGCAATATTCATTTTCATTGTAGCTTTTGGGTAACGGGTTTGGTGGAGGCCTTGGGTCGAGGGGTTTCAGGAGGTCACGGCTTCTCAGCTTTTCAAAGACTCTTTCGAGTGGCATATATAGCTCGGTGAATTGGCGAGGTGGGGTGGAGTCATTTAGGGAGAAAGGGCAAGCAGGTTGGGTAATGGCATTGACCTCAACGTTGGGTTTTCCTCCAAAGTTTGTCTTTCGACTCCTTTGGATCTCCTCCGTTTTGATTGTTCCATCGGCGATCGCATCTTCAACTTGTGTGCCAGCCCCAACAAGAGCCTTGAAGTTTGGAAAGTAATGAGCAAAGAGATGCTTATGATATATGGGCAGTAAGTTCTTCACCACCAACTAAATCTAGTCTTCCTCATTTGGTCTGTCTGTCATTTTGGAAGCCTTTTGTCTCCACCTAATGATGAAGGCGGAGAAAGTCTCATTAACCCCTTGCTTAGTGGTTTCCAAGTCCCTTCGCGTGACATCCACTTCAGTGTTATACTTGTAATGGTCTGTGAATGCATTGCATACATCCTCCCAAGTCTTGGTTCTGTTCTCCTCTAATGACAAAAACCATTTCAAGGCGGAACTCGCTAATGACTCATGAAACATTTGAGCCAATAACTCATCGTTCGCCCCTCGAGGGTGCATAGCTCGCACATACATCTTGAGGTGGGTTTTATGACAGCCTATCCCATCGAATTTTTCCAACTCCGGCATCTTGAATTGTAACGGGATGCGAGCCTTTGGGAACAAGGAAAAAGTGCGGATGTCCACCATATCATCAGACCTGCGAATTCCCTTTAGAGTTCGTTCTAAAGCCTCGACCTTGTTTGCCAGGACGGTTGAGCTCTCCCTTGATGTGGCTTTGGTTTCCCCTTCCTTGGTCTTTATACCTAACCACATGTGACATCAGGAATGTCGCGTGGGTCCAGCAATACGTGATTGATCCATTTGATATACCCAAGGGCAAGCCCAAGGGTACTTGGCAAGAGAGGTTTGATAGCTTCGCCTAACACATGGAATTAGGAAAACCAAGGTCGAACTAGGCTATCAGTTAGCAAGGATACATCGAGGGACAATCGAGTGATCATGCAACAGTAGCTCACACAATGCAATAAATGAAAGCACATAATCAAGCGGATGCAATGTGATTGATTTTAATTAACAATAAGAAATTAATTTAGCCCAATCAAATTAAATGAGTCTAGCCCTCGATATCCCCAGTGGAGTCGCCAAACTGTGAACCCCAGGAAAACGGCCCACAAGGGTTTGGCAAAATGATAGGTGTGAAAGACAACAAACAAAAAAGGAGTCGCCACCTCATTTTTTAGGGAAAAGAGGAAAACCACAAAAATGTTTTATTTTCAAAACCACATGACTCCATTAAAGGAAAAGCAAAGTCTTTGAAACCAGAAAATTGGATTCGGGGGCTAAGTTATGACGTGGGAAGGTTCTGGGCAAAAGCCCATAGGCACCCACATCGCCCGAGTTGGTCTCTTAATTTAATTGGGCTAACTTAAGATCTTTTTCACTCAAATATCATCATATATCATCACAAGGCAGCATGCATATCATATATTTCATCCAACCATCCATGCACAATCACTCAAATAAAACAAAACAAAAAGAAAAGAAAAGAAAAGAAAAAAACCTAGGATACTTGGATCCTAGAACGGACTTGAGCCTCACGAAGAGCGCCTACGTACTATGCAGCGAAATACATGGATCAAAGTCCACGTTGTTCAAAAAGAATAGGGTTACAACCTAATACAAACCTATGGTAAAAATCCTAGGTTTCCTTATTTGAAAGAGAATTGAATAAACAAGTTTGAATTTAGGAAAACTTCCACAAAATGGAAACCTTGATAAAAAAAACAGAATTTATTATTGAAGGAAACCTTTGATTAAAACCATAGACTTGTATTAAGAAGTAACCCTAGGAGGGAGAAGAGAAAAGAAAGAAAAAGAAAGGTGAATTGGGGCACCTTCAAACCCTACTTACCTGAGCGCACAAGCTCCTAGCATTAGCCATTTCAGACCATAGCAGCCCTATTTGCAATAGGACAAGCATTGTACCTGTTTGCACCCTTACAAGTGCACACAATCATGCAGAGAAAGCAAAATACTAATCTGGACAGAACCATGACAAGGCCTAAAATTATCCATTTATCATGCAAACAACAAGAATAATGAATAACTAAGGACTCTAACTCAATCCTACATGCAATGACTCGACTAACATGCATAAAGACCTACCAAAGACACACTAACAAGCATAAGAGACTCCAATAATATCAATAAACATGATAACAAAGTACATTCTAACCAAAAAGATGATATTTCATGTAAAATATGAAAATAGGCCCCCCTACAGCGAGCTTTCTTAAGCGAAACTATCCTAGGATAATTTCACGTAAGAAAGTCGTTATGGGGAGGTGCAATCAGCATATCCTACGTAAAATATATACCCTAGAACACAATAGAAGTGATTTCATGCTTAAACACATCACAGAAGACTCTCATACAAAACCTCACTCAACGAAAAGGATAATTATCCTTAGAAAAGGATAATGTCTCTAAAAACCCTATAAAACCCACTACATGAATGCAAACCTAGCATGATTCAACTATATACAGCATATATAGAATGACTATGATGAGCAACAACTCAAAAAGCTAAGCTAAGCTAAGCATGCTGTATAAGACCTACGCGATTTCAGGGTTATCGAAACCCTAATCTCACAACTATGCATTAAAACCTATAAAACAACTCTAAGACATGCTCAAACTATCATGAATATCATTCACATCATATATATTAACTAACAAGAGCATCAACGCATGATAATAATCACAGCAACCCAGACATGTGAACTATGCATGATTTAAGAGGATAGAACGAATAAGGCTATCAAATCCTTGGTAAACCAGGGATTATCAAGCATATAAAGTCATAAACTATCCTAAAATCATTCATATAACATCACATAAACATTGAACTCCATCCATAAGAAGAACAATCTCATGCACTATAACTATCCTAGAAGAAGAAGAAGAAAGAGAAGAAGGAGAAGCAGGAAATTCATGTTCAGCATTAAAAAGACATGCTTACCTCTTGTAGACTCTTCCTTGTCTTCAAACCTCTTGTTTCCTTGCTTGCTTGGGGTTGAAGAGCCTCCTCTTGAAGTCCTTCTAGCTCTCCAAACTCGTAGCTCCCTCTCTCTCTAAGTGTAAAGTGCAATTGACCTCCCCCATGTGCTGAATATCATGTCCTTTATATAGAGAACTGACCCCCTAAACCAATGGCTAGGATTAATTCATTAAATAATGATCCTAGGGCTATTAGAGACTCTCTTGGTGCTCAAACAACTCAAACCTACACACTCCTAGGCTCAAAAAAGTTGTTTTGGCGGAGGAAACCGTCAAAAGAGGGAAGATAGAGTCAGAATTTGAGTTGAGAAAGGAGTCTCTCGAGTGACCATCTAGGCCTGGACGGTTAGCCGTCTGGGCCTAGACGGCTGACCGTCCAGCCCCGGACGGTTACCCGAGGCCCTCCTATTTTCACTCCGGTTTTGACTCCCACTTGTTGTAGAAGTCCTAAAATCTTCAAATTAAGTCCGATTTTGATGAAATAAAAGCCAAAACGACCGTGTTTCGAAGGGGAACACATTTTTAGGCATTTTAGGACAAAAATCCTTAACCATGGGTGCATGGTTAGGTTTTACAAAGGTGGTTAACCATGGTGTTTCACCGTCGCTAAGCTGGGTTTGTACACGAGGTCGAACCGAATGCTTTCCCAATCGAAAATTGATCTTTCTAAACATGTTTAGGACATAAATAAAGCCCAATTGAAGTTAAATGAGAGAAAATTGGTTGGGTCTTATGAGTCAATTTGAGCAAACCAAGAAAGGGTCTTTTAGCCAACCCGAACCATTACGAGCCGAATTAATCTTAAACCATTAATTCATGAAATTGAACCTATATATAGACTCTATATACTCATATGAACTCGAAGGAATGACTCGGGATTCATTTCAAGGTCAAATGGAAAATATACGGCTTAAAAGACGATTATGCCCTTAAAGTCGCAAAAGTTCTTACTGACTATCGAGATGAACTCCAAATCACTTCAAAATTCATACACATGATATTCAACGCCATAGAAACTCAATGCAAAAGACTAGACTAAAAAAGGACTCAAAATCCTACATGAAATGATATGTCCTAGCTATGGTGACAAAAATGGGGTGTAACACTCACATTATAGTTTCTTGGAATACTTCCCTAGTTAAGTTAAACCCATCATTCACACAGGTATGTCTCGCCAAATATATACCTCACATTATAGTTTCTTGGTATATACCAGTTTAGGCACCCCATGATATCTCTATATGTGATAGTTTCAAGTAATGTCTTTAATATGGGCAGCTCCTACATGTCTGTAGCCAAGTACCCACATTAAGGGACATTAGATGATCCTATAATGATGGAAGGCAATGAAGAATCCATTCCCTAATGTATTCTCCATTTCCAACTTAATATTAAAAGAAAGGGGCTTTAAGGGTCTCATCAAATAAACTAATCTAACATACATCTCATGCATTTAAATAAGAAATATATAACAACATTATATATATGTAATCCACTTATCGATATTAGTCCCTATAAGGTGACATATAATGATCTTTGGATTTGGAGCTATCTCTATTAATCTCATTAAAAGCTCCCACTATGATGATTATGGACTTTAAGAAGATTCAATCCAAGCCAATGAATTGAATCTAAGGTCTAAGGTGGGTGTAGGTGATTGTAAAACATTCATTCGAAACATAGCATGCTCTTTTGAAAGTCTTCTCCAAGCTTTCAAGCCCTTCAATCTCCTCCATTAGTTTCATGGTCTCCACCATAGGCTTGTTGGGCTCCACCATGCTCCTTTAGGTCCACCATGCTCCTTAGTGCGCTCTCGATTACATAACTTTTACATAATTTAAAGAAAGGGATACATAAGGGGAATGTGGGGTACATAAGAGAATGATAGAGAGAGAGAAGAAGGTGGCATGCAAGCCCCAAATAAATAATACATCACCAAAAATTGACAACTCTTGAAAAATTATACAACCCATTCATAAGACGGCTAATCACAATTGGTTTAAGGGTATAGTCCATAATCATCATCCATCCATAACCATACAATCATATTGCATAATAAAGGAAATAATTGTAAGCAATAAACATATGGGCATTCATGGTAACTCTATTGATTGGTTTTCATTAATCTCATTAATGTGTCCTAATCTTATTAGGAGATGCATAAGTTCCTGAATTAATTAAGTCTTAACATTTAAGACATTTAATTTCAATTAATCAAATCAATTGAAACATTTAAAGTCCCCTAATTAAACTCTAATATCAAATATTAGGATCTTTTTAAATAAACAAAAACAATTTTATTTAATTAAAATTTCCAGATTTTTATTTAATCCTAAATTATGTTTTAAACCATTTAAAACAATATAAAATTAATCATCATTAATTAAATAATCAATTTCGGAATTAAATAAAATCATTTTATTAATTAATTAGTGCATTAGGGTTTCCTAAAACCCTAAACCCTAAATGCATTAACTCTAAACCCTGAGTGTAACCCTAATGCATTAAATGCCTTATGATTGGTCAATTAATGACCAATCATTTAAACCCTAGGTTTATACGGTATTAATGATTAGGATTAGGGTTTAATTAATGCCACCTAGGGTATTAATTACATCTAATTAATATGCACTAATTAGGGTTTCTAAAACCCTAAACCTTAAACCTATTAAATGCCAATGATTAATTACTAAACCATTAATGATCATGATTGGTCATTAATGACCAATCATTTAACCCTAGGTTAGACACATTAATTACTAGGTTTAGTTATTAATTAATGCATTAATAGAATTAGGGTTTAATTAATATGAATTAGGGTTTCCTAAACCCTAAACCCTAGACATCATAAATGCAATTAATTATACCCTAATGATTAATAACCATGATTGGTCAATTAATGACCAATCATTAAACACTTTAATTATGGTAATTAATAGCTCAATTAGGGTTTTAATTAATGCCATTAATAGATTTAGGGTTTCATCAATAAAGGGAATTAGGGTTTCCTAAGAAACCCTAAGGCTGCCGCCACCTATAGTAGGCTGCCATGGCTAGGCAAGGCTGCCATGGCTTGGCCAGGCCATGGGAGGCCATGGCCAGCAAAGGGGAACTCAAGCCATGGTGTGGGCCAAGCCCATGGACACGTGTGGAGTGGCCAAGAGGGCTGTCTTCTTCAAAGAACATTAGGGTTTCAAGAACCCAGTGCTGGCACCACCATTAGAGGACCTCCAAGGTCACAAAAGTTTCTAAAACTTAATCAATTCGACTCCACCAACAAAACCAGATTTGGTATCATGTCCCTACATGAATTACTAAGCTAATTGAAGTGGTTTGGATGATCAAATCATCCCCAATTGTTCTAAGCAATTCAAGAACAGTAGGCTGTCCAGAATTTGACAGCACAAATTGATTTAAAACCCAGCAAGATGATTAATTCAGGCTACCAAATTATTTTTCCTAGCATCCTACATGTCTTAGGAAACTAATAAAATTGGTTTCATGCAATTTGGAGTTCCCTAGCTCAAGATATGAACAAACCTCCATTGATGACTTTCTGCAGAAAAACAGCCTGCTGTGTTCTTCTAAGAAATCAAACTTTTTGATTCTTTATGCATCAAGACTCCTTTGATTATTAAAGAATATGATCTATACATCATATATCATCATCCTATAATGATTATTCATCAATTTTACAGAAGTTTCTATTCAAAACAGTAGCAAGAACCCTAGGGTTCTAAAACCCAGATTCAAACATGGTGGTCTTCTCCTTCTTCCTTCTGTTCTAGACTCATAATCCAATTATGATGCATCCGAATGCTTGGGAACCTTTTCCTACCATGTCTAGAACATAACCCAAGTGGTGGTAACCATTGCCATGCTTTTGATCTCCATCAAAAACTCACAATTGTGGCTGTTACATCATTCCCGAGCAAAACTGTCTTCCCTGACAGCCTGTAGTAAAAAATTCATAACTTTCACTACAAAACTCGGATTGACGAACCATTTGTTGGGTTGTAAAGCTGATTCGAAGAGCTTTCTAACCATATATGGCTCAAAAATTTTGGAGAAGAACTCTGATTTCGGCATGCAAAACAAGATGATGATTTTTCATGACTATCATAAAAACTGTTCATCATCTTCTCCAAACTCAATCCCCATTCAACTTTTGAATAACCAGCAGCCCTAAAACTATTTTAGAAGAGGAGTAGAAGGAGAATTAACCTAGGGTTCATTAACCCTAGGTTCGACCATGAGAGGGAAACCATTCTAATGCATGAACATAAATTCCAGATTTATTAACCAATCAATTTACCATGAATTACAGCCCATATGCAGTTTGTATTAGGCATAACCATGGCTCTGATACCACTGTTGGGAATCTAACTAGGGAGGAAAAACTACAAAGGCGGAATTAAAAATTTTTCCTACGATTCCCAAACCCATGAATCTTAATTATGCTTAATACAAAACCAAAAACCTAACTACCAAGAGAGTTAGGATACTTATAGTTGAATCAAGTCTTCTCCTTTATGCTCCAAGCTTTTTCTTCTCCTTTTTGCTCCAAGCTTTGTCTCCGGACAGCGGTGAATGAGCAGCCCAAGTGTGCTACCTCCAACGGTATCCACACCTAGCTAGAGCTTGTTGTCCTTTCCTTCTTCTTCCTTATGGTTGCTAGAGGTGGAGAAGAGGGAGAGAGAGAGATGGAGAGCTGTAATTTTTCCAGCCAGCCCTTGGGAGAATGAATTGTCCTCTTGTGATCCCCACATAATGGGCATTATATAGCCCATTAATAGGGCCAGCCATAGGGGGATTCCTAACCCTAGTGGAATTTGTGTAATTACTCTTAATTACACAATTGGCCCACTAGTTTGCATCAAATACAAATTAGCCCCTTAAAGAACTTTTCTTTAATCACTTATACCCTTTCTCTCATAGACAATCAAGCTCTCTTAGCATGATCAGTGTGTGACCCATTGGGTTCACATCATCAAGTAGTAGGAACAGCACAAGTTGTGCACAATAGAACACTTTCCATTAAAGGTCTAATTGAAACTCCTTTCAATTCCCTAATTGATTATAACTCTTTTATATCAATTAGGGCTTCTACTAACCATGAGTAACACCAAGCATATGGCTCATGGTGTGGTCCTTAATGAGGTGAATAGTCATTTACAAAGAACCCTTCTGTTATAGTTTATAGGTTACAATTCCATCCTTCCATCAACTCAATGTCTCCAATTAAACTAATAGGACATGGAAGTCTGTCAAGTCCCTAGTTCAATTACTTTATACTCATTCATTAATATCAACTCAATGATGAACTTATGGAAACTCCTTTCCATATTCATTCTACCATGGGCCCATGGGTTTAATGAGTTATATTCAATGAATGCCATATGAGACATTCACTCCCTTTTTCCTGAGAGTGATGGATTCCTTGTTAATCACTCACATGCCTTCACACACATAGCAGAAGGGCCAATGAACACCCTTACAGACCCCTGAATAGGATCTGCACTTAGTGTTATCAAACTTCTAAAGCTACATGCATAAGATAACCATGGTGTCTCAGGTCTAAGGATTACTTGTACCACTATAACAATGAGAAACTGATTGACAGGCAGGTTAAAACTCCATTCAGTTTATCTCATATCTTTGGTCACATTCAGTGTACCTATTCTTATAACAGGCACCCACTTGTTGGTTGTAGTGTCTCCACACAAATAGCTTGAGACTAGCTATCCTCCTATAGAGTCAACCTAACAGGTGCTAATCCTATGGTTCATTACTGTCCATCATAGTGAACCTTCAACTAGGAATGATTTAGGAGTTTAGTATAGAGATATATTTAGATTCTCAAAATTACAACCCTTTGTAATTTCATATTCTCAACTCTAACTCCATGGACATATTATGTAAATATAAATGATGCATATAAACATAATAGAATAAGCCCTTTTATTAAATCAATAATAAATGTGACATATATAAATGAAATCAATTGATTGTTCCTAATCCCTAAACAATCATCTCTATGATTGGCTCTAGGGCATAATCCTAACACCCCCTACCTCAAAAATGAGCAAATAAAATGAATAACCACCACTGTAGACGCATAGATCTGCTCAAAAATATAAAATCCATACTTACATATGTGGGATTGGAACTCTCATGATTCGGCAACGGACTGTCGGCCCTCTGCCTCTCTCGCTTCCTCCTTGCTCGTTTCTTTCTTTCTCTCCTTTCTTCTTCTCCTTTTATTTCCTTCTCTCCTTCTCTCTTTCTCCCTTCTTTTCTCCTGTCCCCATCTCCTATTTCTCTCTCTTCATTTATTTCTTCTTCTTTTCTTTCTTCTCTTCTCACCTAACCAGTCTCATTTTTCTTCCTTCATTCATTTCTTCTATTCTTCTCACGCCACTTTTTCTTCTTCTTTATTTTCTTTTGACTTTTATTCTCTTCTTTCATCTATCTTTTCTTATCTTCTCTTAGACTTTTCTTTCCACCACCGTACAATATATAATTATATATATACATATATATATAACCACCATCTAATCATCTTCTCCACTAAAAGCAATTTAATGCAACGTCTCCCAACATCCAATTGATCAAATCTTCATTCTCTATTTAAAATATTTAAATTTATCACCTTGTGTATAATTCCACCAAATATACACATCTAAAATAAATCAATAAATATTCGGGGTATTACAGCCTTTGCTAGGTGTGGATACCATTGCAAGTAGAACACTTAGGCTGCTTAAGCCATTGCTGTCTGGAATCAAAGTTTGAAGGAAGAAGAAGAAGACATAAAAAATTGTAAGTATTCAAACCCTTCTTCTAGTTAGGGTTTATAGTTTTGTATTAAAACACAATTAGATTCATGGGCTACATGGAATTAATAGGAAATTTTTGTTATTCTAGTTATTCCGCATTCTATTTCCCTCTAGTTCAATTCCTAACAGACCCTAAACTACACATTTTAACCAATCATCATCCCTAGTGGATCACATCTTCCAAATCTACATCCTTCAATTAGGGTCCACTAAGTAGACCTTCCAATTTACACCATTTAATTGGGGTCCACTAAGTAGACCTTCCAATTTGCACCTTCCAAATTACACCCTTACAATCCAAAATTCCTAGTAGAGTCCATGGCCCAAAAGGACTAGAATCTCCAATTCATATCCTTCTCCCTCGTAGAGTTCACAGTTCAAAATGACGCTGTCATTATCCCGAAAAGGAAATCTCTTTCCTTAACAAGACGACCTTGGTTTGCATTGGTGTGGAATGAGGGTTATGAAAATGGAAGGATGATTAGGTACATTTCGAGGGTGCCTTGACTAATCTAAACATGTGAGCATATCTAGAATAATCAAGGTTATGGAGTCGCCACCAACCAAAGATTTGAGGACGTGATTAGTTATCCTAAAGTCTATTAAAAACGGGTTCACTTGAGTTCCCAAAATAAGTCCATTTGAGGCTTATTAAAAATTGTCCATTTGAGGATCATTTGGAAATTGAATGGCTCCTAGAAAGGTCTGTGAGACTAGAGATTTAGGGTAAGAGAGTTTGGTTATGAGTAGGGAAGGTGTTAGGCACCCTACATCTCCCGTTGTTATCTAACGGTTCTCGATTTTGACAATATTTTCGTTTGAATCCCCTATTGACATTAGTGATTTCTTGCCCGAACAATTTGACACAAGACATCCTTTTTGAAGGACGGTGAATTTAATAGTGATCTGGAAAGATATGTTTTGAAAAAGGATCCTTAAAAGTATTGGAAAAGGATTTGAGTGAAAATGTTTGAAAATATGCCTTAAGACTTTGTCAATGAAAATCTTTTGAAAAGACTACAAATTCGCCTTCCTTCTCATAGATATTTCAAATCAAATTGGTTAACTCCCAATGAAGAGAGTATCCCTATCTAATGATGGCAGAAAGTCAAGTCTTATGAAAGGATGGAAATGGAAATCATGTAATTCCTTTTTCAATGAATTATTAGCAAGTGTGTGTCAATCTTGGATAATAGGAAGCTCGAGACTTTTGAAGTCTTTAGAAAAGGAAATGGTTTGGAAAGAACACTTTTTGAAGGTATTTGAAGGTAAAAGGGATGTTCCCTATAAAAAGCGGGTTGAGTCTTTTGAAGACAAGAGTCCCTTTTGAAGGAAAATGATATTTTGAAAGGATTGCACTTTTGAAGTGTGATAAAAATTCATTTTCTTGGAAAGTGAGAATGGGCTTTATGATGCCTAATTCTATCACCAAAGGATTGCGCGTATAGGATGATGGTTTTGGAAAATTGATTTCGTGTGATGAATGGATTTTTGGAAAAAGGAGATGTGTCCTTGTAATGAAAAAGTCCATTTGGATCATTAATTGGAATGAGCTCGTCAATTGAAACTTTGGATATTCACCATGGCCATGGAAACATTCATTGGAAACTTCCTTTGAATTTTAACTTGGCCATTCATATGGTTTTAAATTCATTCCTTTAAAAGGTTAATGAAAATTGCCTAAACTTGTTTTTTTCTTGATAAAACTTGCATTTGGAAGTCATTTTTCTAAACCTTGGGTCAAGAAAATTGTAAAATGAAGTTTGGTTTTGTAATCAACGTTTAATGAAAACAAACCCGAAGTTTATATTTTATGAAAATGGATTTAAGCAAGAGGTGACTTTTATGAAAAGTTCTTTAAGAAAATGGTTTAGAAGGCTTCGAGAACCAACCACAATGAAATGGCCTATTAAGATTGCAAAGGATTTTTGAAATTCCCATCCTCTTGTAAGGATGTTGTGGAGACATTGGAAATCACTTGGTGATTTATGGTGAATTTTTTGGGTGAAGAAAAATGGTTTTTGGACACCATGGAGTAGGGTTTGAAAACATGGTTGCTTTATTGAAAATAGTAGGGCTTTTCTTGAAACCAGTGATGAAGATTGGGTCCAAAAATGGTCAAATGAATTTTTTGAATTTTTTTCCTTTGGTTGAGATGTTCTAGACATATCATAGAACACTTGTAAATTTTTTGGGATTTTTCCAAACCATAAAAAAGGGGGCACTTGAAAATATTACACACATCCTGCAATTTTGATGGCAGTTTATGCATCCTAGGCATATCTTGAGTTCAAGAATGTTTCTTGTAATTTCCTTTGGTGGGTCAACTTAGGACACATAAAGACACTCAACAATTTTTGGAAATTTTTAGAAAATGGTTTGGTGGGCTTTTAAAGCACAAAAAGTGGAGTAAACAAACTTTTGCCTTGATTTTAGCGCACTTGGAATAATTGATTGAAAGCGGAGTCAAATGAATCTTATCGCATGAGATAGGGATACATGGGAGTCCCCTGGATTCTTGGTGGGATTTACCTATTGAGTCTTGGCGGGTCGATTGATTAAGTCCATTTGATGGTGGCATGCTATTATGCTAGGGATAAATTTTAAAGCACTTGGTGCTGTAAATTTTATCCATAGCATGATAACTTACCTTGGGTCTCTGGTTAATTCATATGAACATTTAGAAAGTGAAATCATCTAGTATGAAACTTTGGAATAAACATGTCAAAATAATCAAGAGATACATAAACACAATCAACCATGGCAAGGTTTGGAATTCATGAATGCATGTTTATTGCTTTGATAATCACAAGTATACAAAAATTGCTTAAGAATTAGGGATAGAGTCTGAGGACTACAACCCGGAGGAGGGTCAAATGACCACAACCTCTAAATGTTAGTATTTAATAAGTTAGAGAAAAAAAAGAACAAGAATCCTACTACGGCTCATATTAAGCACTAGGGATAGAGTCAAAAGACTACAACCTGGAGGAGGGTCAAACGACCACAACCTCTAAATGTTAGTAGTTAGATAGTTTGTAGTCAACATTTAGTAGTTAGCAGCTATTTTGAATGGATTGATGATGTCCTTGCATTTCTCCAAGCATGGGGATATTGAATTAAGTCCATGAACTCCTTTGCAAAGGGATTAAATAGGTTAAAGTTGTTAACTTTACCAACTAGGAAAACAAGCAAACAGTTAGTGAAACAGTATGCATGTATCACACCCCATTTTTGCACCACCTTACTAGGGTTTGTCATTCCATGTAGTTTTTTGTTTTGTTTTTGAGTCCAGTCACCTGCAATAGTTTTTTAGAGTCCTAAGAATAATGGGTATGAATTTTGGTTCAATTTGGAGTTGATCTTGAGGGTTAATAAGAGCTTTTGTGACTTAAAGGGCATAATTGTCTTTTAGGTCATAAACCTTTCATTTGACCTTGAAATGATTTCCAAATTTTCAATTAGAGTTTATATAGGTATTTCTAGGTTCAATTTGGTGAATAAATCGACTAGGGTTAAAATGGCTTATAATGGTTTAAGTTGGTTAAAAGACCCATTTCGGGTTGGCTCAATTCAACTCATAATTACCAATCAATTCTTTTTAAATTGACTTTAATTAGTCTTTATTTTATCCCTAAAAGTGTTTTGGAATGTTTAATTTTAGTTTGGAAAGCATTTGGTTCAATCCTATGTGCATACCTAAGCTTTATAATGGTAGTGCATAGCAGTGAACTGCCTTTGTAAAACCTAACCATGCACCCATGGTTAGTGGCTTTTGCCCTAAAATGTTCAAAATATATTCCTCATCAAAACATGGTCATTTTGGCTTTTATTTCATCAAAATCAGAGTTAATTTGACCCCCTCCCAAAACACTTTTGGAAGGAAATAAGAGCAAAATTGGACAAAACTTGACAAAGGGCTTGGGTGACCACCCAAGCCTGGGCGACTAGCCACCGGGCCTAGGTGGCTAGCTACCCAGCCTTGGGTGATTAGCCAAGAGCCACTTACCTATTTTTTCTGAAGTGGGATCTCTTGCCGATTTTGACGAACTTTGACTCTTTTGGATGAATTTCCTTCTTACTTTTTGGTGACTTTGAGTTCCTTGAGCCCCAAGTGAGTTAATAACAACTCTTGGATTAATTTTTAGGGTTTTAATCTCAGCCATTGATTTATCCCACCTAAACCCTATAAATACCCCACTATGTTGCAACATTAGGAGAGTCACTTTTATGTATTAAGTTTAGTTCTAAGGGAGAGAAAGAAAGAGTGTTCTAAAGGGGAGTTGGAGTTTGTGTGTGAGGCTTGAAGAAAGTTGTTTCAAGTTGTTCACAAGAGGAGGAGAGAGTCTCTATAGGAATAAAGAAGGCTTTACTTAAGGTATACCTTTCTCTTTTAATGCTAAAATTAGGGTTTTGTTTAGAATAGTTCTACTGCATGCTAAAGTTAGGATTTTTATCATGTATTAATGCTTTTGATAGTTAATATACATGAAATAAATGACATTCATGATTATTTTTGCATACTTTAGAGTTATTTTATAGAATTTAATGCATAGTTGTGAGTTTAGGTTTCTAATAACCTTATTTCATGCAAATTTCATATAACATGCTAGGTTAGGGTTTTTGAGTTGTTTCTTTTCATGGTTGTTATATATGTTATGCATGTAGAATAATCATGATAAGTGTTGCATTCATGTAGTGGATTTCTAGGGTTTTTGGAGACATTATCCTTTTGCAAAGATAATTTTCCTTTCTAGAGTATAGGGTTTTATATGAGGGTATTATATCATCTTCTTTGACTTGATATTGCTTTATTTTCATGTTTAATAAGGTTGTATGATATTTCCATGATCATTAGGGTCTTTTTGCATATTGTTTGTAGTTTTTATACATGTTAGTTGAGTCATGGTATTAGGATTGCATTAGGGTTTATGTTTATTCATTATTTGTGTTATTTACATGATTAGTGGATGAATTTAGGCTTTAATATTATTCTGTCCATATTTGTATATTATTGTTTTTGAATGGTTTGGAGCACGTGTAAGGGTGCAAATAGGTGTGATAATTACCTTATTGCAAATAAGTTTGTTGTTGCAATTTTTTGCTATCGCTTAGAGATAATTGCACAAGGTAAGAAGGGTATGAAAGTGCTCTAACTCTCTTTCCTTAATCTTTCCTTCTCCCTTTTAGGGTTCTTTCCTAATAAGAGTTTATGGTAATTACTAGAAGTTTTCTTATAAAAGAATTTCCTTCTTTATGATAGTTGCCTTTTATTAAAATTTCCAAGTTTTGGAAGTCTCCTTTCTATCAAAGATTGCCTTTTTATCAAAGTTTCCCATTTTTGTGGAAGTTGCCTAATTTTTAAAATTCCTAACTTGGTTTATTTATTAAATTCTCCATCTTTTAAAATAAGGAAATTTAGGGTTTTTACCATAAGTCCATATTAGGTTACAACCCTATTCTTTTCGAACTACATGGACTTTGATCCATGTATTTCTATGCATAGTACGTATGTGCTTTGAGGTTCAAGTCCGCCCTAGGATCCAAGTATCCTAAGTTTTCTTTTCTTTCCTTTTTTCTATTCTTTTCTTTTTATTTTCTTTATGTGAATGAATGAATGGAATATTTGCATGCATACTTTCTTGTGATGATATATTGATTTGTGTGGAAAAGGCTTTAATTTAGCCCAAATAAACTAAGAGACCAATTAGGGTGACATGGGTGCCTATAGGCTTTGCCTAGAACCTTCCCATGTCATAACTTAGCCTCTGAATCCCTAGTTTCTTTGGTTTTCAAAAGACTAGTTTTTGCTTTTCTTTTTTAATGCATGGAGTCTTTCAATCATTGTTTTCTTAAAATAAAATATTTTTAGGGTGTGAGCACCACACCCATAAAAGGATATTTTTAAACCACCACGATGGTTCGAGAGTACGCAATTAGCCTCGAAAGGCTAGTCGTGGAGAGGAGTCGCCACCCGGTTACTATCTGGGAACAATGAACCCTAACAGGGTCCAGCTTGTCATAACCAGATATTCGGGTTCGGAGCTAAGGTACATCATCGGGAAGGTGTTAGGCACCCGACAATGCCCGATCGGAACCGACCCCCGCACATAACTATTGTCCATAATTAATCCGATACTCAATTAAAATCCACCTTAAAACATGCAACAATTTATATCACACGAAAGTGAATGAAACATGCAGAATGAACAGTCAAAAATCAAGTTATAAGATCAAACAGAATCAAGACTAGAAGATAGGCTTTCTACCTGCAGCCAATGTGGTGCGTACACATCCTTGTTCATGTACCTGTGCTTCTATCTATCTTATTCTAATAATTTACATGCATTTCGAACAACAACAATTAGGAAATAAGAAACGCCCAACTGTTATCATGCAAAAGATACTATTTATCTTATTCTAATAATTTACATGCATTTCGAACAACAACAATTAGGAAATAAGAAACCCCCAACTGTTATCATGCAGAAGATTCTAATGACAGAAGACTATTTGCTCCAATAAGGTGCGTACGCACTTGTGATCAATGCGTACGCAACCCGTAAGCATCCCAAATTCCAGAAAACAGAAAGCAAACTAAACTAACCCTATGACTAAATATCAAGAACACTGCAAGCAGATTACTACGAAATCATGAGATTTGAATATTTGCCTAGCGTATCCAAATTAACATCATTAATCGATATTAACTACTGTGAGCAGGCAGTTAATTCTATTCAAATTTAACCTCCCCCACTATCCCATCATAATGTACAATAACCCAACAATATAATCATTTATACAGGCTCCACATTATCATATTAATTCCTAATCATGCAGAATTCATAAAGAATATTTCTGGTATCTTACACATGCGATTATACCCCTCATATGCACAATCTTATTCTGTAAACTAGAACGAAAGATTAAACGATTACCCTCAGGTTTGTTCACCTTCCAAGATCAATTCTCCCTTGCAGTCATTTGGAATCACAGCTCCTCTTCAAGTAATTCTCCCTCTTCTAGTATGCAAGAGTTGTCTCCTCTTCTTATTTTTTTTCCTCTATTTTCTGAACCCCTCCTACAGAATTATAATGGTATATTTATAAGGTTTGCTAGGGTTCCTGGGAGTCCCTCCCCGGATTGCTCTCTCTTTCCCATCCCAAATGGACTCTAACTCCTGGGCTGGATAGTCCTCACAGGTAGGGAAAGGCGGTTTCAGAAAAATGAGGTAAGGTACGTACACAACCTAAGTAGTTGCGTACGCATGGCGTGTACTCATCCAGTGGGAATGCGTACGCACGGGTTCTTTGTATAATTTTGCTAAAGTCTTGTTGTGATTCCGCAAACCGGCTCGAGATCATTTCACATGCTTCAGGCTGAACAATAATTATCATCATTGGGATAAAAAGGATTCAGGATTATTAGGTGGTACAAAATGGGGTGTCTACATAGGGTTTTCCTCGTTTCCTTAAAAAATGAGGTTCACAGCATGCGTGCATGATCCTAACCTTGCCAACTTTGATTTTGTTTAGGTAACCAATTGAATTTTGACTTATTTAAACCTCCATTTCACACATCACTTAATCAAGCTCACATGCAATTAAAAGAAAAAGGAAAATGGGTGCTAGCAACCTATTGGGAAGGGTTTGCATGCAGAATGGTGGTTTTGGGTCTTCTCACCTCAAACCCATTGCATTAGACCTTAATGCCTTCACGACACGTGTTGGGAAGTCTGAGTGCATACTCGGGAAAAAGGGAGAAGGGTGAGTATCACATCTTGAAGGCTGCAAAGATTGATATTGTTATGTTGGGAATTGAAAAAAAAAATGAATAAAAGGAAAGCTTACCTAGTGTGGGTGATTTTCACCTTTGCTTTTATCGATGTAGAGTTCATTGAACCTTGATTAGGCTTAAAAATCCTTCCTTGATGCACTCCTTTGATGCTCCTAGTGTTGCTCAAATGGAGAGATGGATTGAAGGATTGAAAATTTTTGGGAGTTTAATGTATGTGTGCATGCATTAGGATGATTTTTGTGGATAGATTAGGGGACTTTCTTCCAATAGAATTGAAGTGTGATGTGAGTAGAGCTTTTAGGAGTGAAAATTGTAACACTTTGGTGTGGATTTGAGAATAAATATTGAGAGAATGAGAGTGTGTGTTGAATTGTATCAAGATTGTATATGTGAACCTCTCTTATTTGAAAATGGGAGGGGTATTTATAGGAAAAATGGACTTTTAGGGGTAGGAAGGTTATTTGGAAGGTCATTTTGGGAAGTAGAGGATATGGAGGTTATTTAGGAAAAGATTTGAGATAGAAATACCCCATTTGATGGGGGTAGAATGGGCAAAGATGGAAAAAAAAGGGCATTCTGCTTGGGGAGAATTTTTCATGCCTACACTATAGGCATAGGCTCACGCCTACCTTGTAGACGTGACTAAATTTCTCCACTGCAACACGTTTGCAGCTGTAAAGAGGCTCGCAGAGGCTCAAAGTCAACAAAAGTGGGTTCTTCACGCCTACGGTGTAGGCGTAAGCCCACTTTTTGTCAAATCAACCATGATTCTCATTATGACCATGGGATTTCGTTATCCTTAATTTGTGTGCCTCATCTGATGAGGTGGGGCCACTCTGATGGGACATGGGCGATGGTCAGCCCTATTTACGATCGTCCAATGGGCCGATTTTGATCAGTCCTTAATTTGAATGATTTCAACAGTTGATCTTGATTGGGGATTGAAACTTGGGTTTTCCAAACTTTTTTTGGGTCTAAGTGTTGATAATGGGACTCTCAGAAACTCAATCAGGTGGTCCCTGCATGAGTATGATGCTCGTAGGACTACTAATTAGGGTTTCTATGATCATGAAGCTAGTGACATCCAATTTTTGATCGAATGGACTCAAACTGATTTTGAGGGATTGAATTTGAAATCCAATGGTTGGATTTGTGATGGGAAGAGAGATTTTGAAGAATCAAGCTACCCAAAGTTCGATTCGGGTAGTGATGAATAGAGTTTCGTTGGTTGCAAGGCTCATGCTTCTGATCCTTGATTAAATGGTCCTGGATTGGTCCTAGGAACTTGAATTGAAGATCCAATGGATGGATTGTCCATTAGATGAAGGAATTTGAAGAATTGAACCACCCTAAGTTGTATTAGGGCGGTTAAATTGGGGGTTTTGAAGATCGCAAGGTTTGTTTATTCATTTTAATGAGTTATTTCGGAGATTTTGTGTGCCCATACCCTTTGGGTCGAGTGCATAGTCCCACTATCCAAGTTTGTTAAGCCAGATTGGGTTTATTATTGCGTACGCACCTAATCTGGTTGCATATGCAACACTGAATCCAGGTCCATTCGACAATGAGTCTCAAATTCTCTACGTACCATTGTTATATCCAGATTTTACTAGGGGGATTTTTTTATTTATCTATTTATTTACTTTTTTTAAGTTCAAATAAATCATTTTTAGGCATTTAACTTAACATGCATTGATAAAAATCAAAACTTTAAAGAAAAAGAAAAATAAAAGGATTTTTTCAAACTCACCCATTATTGGCGGGCGATTTGGAAACGGTGCTCCAAGGGGCTGTTAGGATTATGCTCTAGAGCCAATCATAGAGATGATTGTTTAGGGATTAGGAACAATCAATTGATTTCATTTATGCATGTCACATTTATTATTTATTTAATCAAAGGGCTTATTCTATTATGTTTATATGCATAATTTATATTTACATAATATGTCCATGGAGTTAGAGTTGAGAATATGAAATTACAAAGGGTTGTAATTTTGAGACTGTAAATATATCTTTGTACTAAACTCCTAAATCATTCCTAGTTGAAGGTTCACTATGATGGACAGTAATGAACCATAGGACTAGCACTTGTTAGGTTAACTCTATAGGAGGATAGCTAGTCTCAAGTTATTTGTGTGGAGACACTACAACAAACAAGTGGGTGCCTATTATAAGAATAGGTACACTGAATGTGACCAAAGATATAAGATAAACTTAATGGAGTTTTAACCTGCCTGTCAATCGGTTTCTCATTGTTATAGTGGTACAAGTAATCCTTAGACCTGAGACACCATGGTTGTCTTATGCATGTAGCTTTAAAAGTTTGATAACACTAAATGCAAATCCTATTCAGGGGTCTGTAAGGGTGTTCATTGGCCCTACTACTATGTGTGTGAAGGCATGTGAGTGATCAACAAGGAATCCATCACTCTCAGGAAAAAGGGAGTGAATGTCTCATATAGCATTCATTGAATATAACTCATTAAATCCATGGGCCCATGGTAGAATGAATATGGAAAGGAGTCTCCATTAAGTTCATCATTGAGTTGATAATAATGAATGAGTGTAAAGTAATTGAACTAGGGACTTGACAGACTTCCATGTCCTATTAGTTCAATTGGAGACATTGTATTGATGGAAGGATGTAATTGTAACCTATAAACTATAATAGAAGGGTTCTTTGTAAATGACTATTCACCTCATTAAGGACCACACCATGAGCCATATGCTAGGTGTTACTCATGGTTAGTAGAAGCCCTAATTGATATAAATGAGTTATAATCAATTAGGGAATTGGAAGGAGTTCCAATTAGACCCTTAATGGAAAGTGTTCCATTGTGCACAACATGTGCTATTCCTACTACTTGATGATGTGAACCCAATGGGTCACACACTGATCATGCTAAGAGAGCTTGATTTTCTATGAGAGAAAGGGTATAAGTGATTAAAGAAAAGTTCTTTAAGGGGCTAATTTGTATTTGATGCAAACTAGTGGGCTAATTGTGTAATTAAGAGTAATTACACAAAATACACTAGGGTTAGGAGTTCCCCCTTGGCCGGCCCTATTTTGTGGCTATATAAGCCATTATGATGTGATGACATCATCACAATTGGGATTCCCAAGTGCTGGCCGAAATTCACTAAGGAGGCTCTCTCTCTCTCTCCTTCTTCTCCACCTCTAGCAACAACAAGGAAGAAGAAGGAAAGGACTTCAAGCTCAAGCTAGGTGTGGATACCGTTGGAGGCAGCACACTTGGGCTGCTCATTCACCGGTATCCAAAGACAAAGCTTGGAACAAAAAGGAGAAGACAAAGCTTGGAGCATAAAGGAGAAGACATTCATCAACTGTAAGTAACCCTAATTCTCTTGGTAATTAGGTTATTGTTTTTGTATTATGCATAATCGGATTCATGGGTTTGGGAATCATAGGAAAATTTTTAATTCTGCCTTTGTAGTTTTCCTCTCTAGCTAGATTCCCAACAGTGGTATCAGAGCCATGGTTATGCCTAATACAAACTGCATATGGGCTGGAATTTATGGTAAATTGATTGGTTAATAACTCTGGAATTTATGTTCATGCATTAGAATGGTTTCCCTCTCAAGGCTGAACCTAGGGTTATTGAACCCTAGGTTAATTCTCCTTCTACTCCTCTTCTAAAATAAGTTTTAGAGCTGCTGGTTATTCAAAAGTTGAATAGGGATTGAGTTTGGAGAAGAAGAAGAACAGTTTTCATGGTAGCCATGAAAAACTGTCATCTTGTTTTGCATGCCGAAATCAGAGTTCTTCTCCAAAATTTTCAAGCCATATATGGTTAGAAAGCTCTTCGAATCAGCTTTACAACCCAACAAACGGTTTGTCGATCCAAGTTTTGTAGTGAAAGTTATGAATTTTTTACTACAGGCTGTCAGGGAAGACAGTTTTGCTCGGGAATGATGCAACAGCCACAATTGTGAGTTTTTGATGGAGATCAAAGGCATGGCAATGGTTACCACCATTTGGGTTATGTTTTAGACATGGTAGGAAAGGGTTCCCAAGCATTCGGATGCATCTTAATTGGATTAAGATTCTAGAACAGAAGGAAGAAGGAGAAAACCACCATGTTCGAATCTGGGTTTTAGAACCCTAGGGTTCTTGCTACTGTTATGATCAGAAACTTCTGTTAAATTGATGAATAATCATTATAGGATGATGATATATGACGTATAGATCATATTATTTAATAATCAAAGGAGTCTTGATGCATAAAGAATCAAAAAGTTTGATTTCTTGGTAGAACACAGCAGGCTGTTTTTCTGCAGAAAGTCATCAATGGAGTTTTGTTCATATCTTGAGCTAGGGAACTCCAAATTGCATGAAACCACTTTCATTAGTTTCCTAAGACATGTAGGATACTAGGAAAAATAATTTTGTAGCCTGAATTAATCATCATGCTGGGTTTTAAATCAATTTGTGACAAGGGACAGTATGCTATCAAATTCTGGATAGCCTACTGTTCTTGATTTGTTTAGAACAATTGGGGATGATTTGATCGTCCAAACCACTTCAATTAGCTTAGTAATTCATGTAGGGACATGATACAAAAGCTGGTTTTGATGGTGGAGTCAAATTGATTGAGTTTTAGAAACTTTTGTGACCTTGGAGGTCCTTCCATGGTGGCGCCAATTTAGGGTTCTTGAAACCCTAGTGTTCTTTGAAGAAGACAGCCCTATTGGCCACTCCAAACGTGTCCAATGGGCTTGGACCACACCCTAGCACGTGTCCCAAGGCTGGTCATAGCTCCCCATGCTTGATGCTGGACATGGCAGCCTTGCCAAGTCTTGACAGCAGCTTGGCCTAGCCATGGCCTAGCCATGGCAGCCCCATGGCCTAGCCGTGGCCAAGCCTTGGCAGCCCCCTGGCTAAGCCGTGGCCTAGCCATGGTAGCCCCATGGCCTAGCCGTGGCCAAGCCTTGGCAGCCCCCTGGCTAAGCCGTGGCCTAGCCATGGCAACCCACTATAGGTGGCGATAGCCTTAGGGTTTAAGATGAAACCCTAATTTCTATTAATGACGAAACCCTAATCTATTAATGGCATTAATTAAAACCCTAACTAAGCTATTAATTACCTTTATTAAAGTGTTTAATGATTGGTCATTAATTGACCAATCATGGTTATTAATAATTAGGGTATTATTAAGTGCATTAATGATGTCTAGGGTTTTAGGGTTTTAGCAACCCTAATTAGTGCATATTAATTAGGAGTAATTAATATCCTAGGTGGCATTAATTAAACCCTAATCCTAATCATTAATTCCGTATAAACCTAGGGTTTGAATGATTGGTCATTAATTGACCAATCATAAGGCATTTAATGCATTAGGGTTACACTTAGGGTTTAGAGTTAATGCACTTAGGGTTTAGGGTCTTAGGAAACCCTAATGCACTAATTCATTAATGAAATGATTTTATCTAATTCCGAAATTGATTATTTAATTAATGGTGATTAATTTATAATGTTTTAAATGGTTTAAAACACAATCTAGGATTATATTAAAATCTGGAAATTTTAATTAAATGAAATTGTTTTGTTTAATTAAAGAAACCCTAATATTTGATATTAGAGTTTAATTAGGGGACTTTAACTATTTCAATTAATTTGATTAATTGAAATTAAATGTCTTACATGTTAAGACTTAATTAATTCTGGAACTTATGCATCTCCTAATAAGATTAGGACACACCAATGAGATTAATGAATACCAATCAATAGAGTTACCATAAATGCCCATATGTTTATTGCTTACAGTTATTTCCTTTATTATGCAATGTGATTGTATGGTTATGGATGGATGATGATTATGGACTATACCCCTTAAACCAATTGTGATTAGCCGTCTTATGAATGGGTTGTATTAATTTTCAAGAGTTTTTAATTTTGGTGATGTATTATTTATTTGGGGCTTGCATGCCACCTTCTTCTTTTCTCTCTCTCTATCATTCTCTTATGTACCCCACATTCCCCTTATGTATCCCTTTCTTTAAATTATGTAAATGTTATCTAATCGAGAGCGCACTAAGGAGCATGGTGGACCTAGAAGAGCATGGTGGAGCCCAACAAGCCTATGGTGGAGACCATGAAGGAGATTGAAGGACTTGAAAGCTTGGAGAAGATTTTCAAGAGTGCATGCTATGTTTTGAATGAATGTTTTACGATCACCTACACCCACCTTAGACCTTGGATTCAATTCATTAGCTTGGATTGAGTCTTCTCAAAGTCCATAATCATCATAGTGGGAGCTTTTAATGAGATTTATAGAGATAACTCCAAATCCAAAGATCGTTATATGTCACCTTGTTGGGACTAATATCGATGATTGGATTATATATAATGTTGTTATATATATTTATTTAAATGCATGAGATGTATGCTAGATTAGTTATTTTGATGAGACCCTTAAAACCCCTCTCTTTTAATATTAAGTTGGAAATGGAGAATACATTAGGGAATGGATTCTTCACTGCCTTCCATCATTATAGGATCATCTAACGTCCCTTAATGTGGGTACCTGGTTGCAGACATGTAGGAGCTACCCATGTTAAAGACATTACTTGAAACTATCACATATAAGATATCATGGGGTGCCTAAACTGGTATATACTAAAAAACTATAATGTGAGGTATATATTTGGCGAAACATACCTGTGTGAATGATGAGTTTAACTTAACTAGGGAAGTATTCTAAGAAACTATAATGTGAGGAGTATGTACCCTAGAGGCAAAATGATTGGAACTTGCTTATGAAGCAATAGACAAGGAGTTGTCTTCTTATTGTGGGTTAGAAGTCAAGAAACTATAATGTGAGGCTTCTAGGTCACAGTGGGACCCCAATCCCCATTAGGAATGAGATTCCCGAATTCCATTAGAGGGTGTATGGAATTTGATAAAATAGTGGGAGGTACCATATGATTAAAGACCCGATCATTATGGATTAAAAATGAAATCTAATTCTCTATTTTAATTTTTGTATGTAGTTCATAGAAATGGCTCACCTCAACCCGTTATCCAAAATTTTGGACACCAACCATTTGACTAGACCTAATTATCTTGATTGGCTAAGGAATTTGAAAATAGTTTTAGATTCCGAAAAGATTACCTACACACTTGATGGCCCACTTCCTAAGGCTCCTACTAAGGCTGCAACTTAGCAGGAGAAAGACGCTTATCAGAAGCGCATCGACAACAACCTAAAGGCAAGATGCTATATGATGGCATCCATAAGCCCTGAGCTTCAGAAGCAACATGAGTCCATGAGTAGCGCTCTCGACATCTTTCTCCACTTACAAGAGTTGTATGGGGAGCAAAGTAGGACCGCTAAATATAATATTGTCAAGGATCTATTCAAGGCATGGATGAACGAGGGTTCATCCATGACTTATCACACCTTGAAGATGATCAACCATATCGAGCAGCTTGAGAAGCTTGATGTGATCGTTGAAGCTGATATGTGTTTAAACATTATTCTGCAGTCCCTTCTTAATTCATTTGGGCCGTTCATCATGAATTTTCATATGAACAAGCTTGAGCCCACTCTCCCTAGGCTACACAATTTGCTCAAGATGACTGAGGAGATGATGAAGAAAGGGAAAAGTTCTTTGCTCGCATTTGATGGAGCTTCTACTTCCAAAGCCAAACCTAAGCCCAAGGGCAAGGGAAAAAGTAAGGGTAAGAGTACCCAAGGGAAGAAGAAGAAGAACTTAAAGCCGAAGGGAGGCATCATGAAAGGTAATACCGACAAGCCTAAAGGAACTTGTTTTCACTATGGCAAGGATGGGCACTGGAAACGTAACTGCCGAGAGTATCTGGATACTCTAAAGAACTGACCTTCGGAAGGTATGGATCATGCTCTAAACTAAATGTTAGTTGTATAGAGCATGATAGTTTTAAATTGAATGCTAATAATCTTAATAGAACAAAATATACATTGTGATGTATGAAGAGGTTTCTCTTACTTTACAACCTTTATCGATGATTCATTCTAGGTTTGGGTGTGTATACTTAAAGAAGTACAAATCTGAATCATTTAAAAAGTTCAAAGAATTCAGATATGAAGTAGAGAAACAAACTAGTAAAAGTATCAAGCTCTTTGATTGGATCGAGGAGGCGAATATTTAACTGGTGATCTTTCAGATCAACTTGTTCAAACAGGCATTCTATTCTAATGGACATCTCTTAGAACACCATAACTAAATGGTGTGTCAAAAAGGAGGAAGAGGACTTTATTGGATATGGTCCAATCCATGATAAGTTACAACGACCTAATATTATCCTTGTTAGGATATGCCCTAGAAATTTCTACGTACCTATGAAACAGAGTTCAAACCAAGGCTGTCCCTTAAGACCTATATGAGATATGGAAAGGGAAGCACCAAACCTTAAGCATGTTAAGGTATGGGGTTGCACTGCATATGTAGAGACACATGATGTAACCAAATTGGAAATCAAGATAACTTAAATGTAGGTTTGTGGTTTATCCTAAAAGGAGTTTAGGATATCATATCTATCATCCTGATAAACAAAAGTGTTTGTTAGTAAGTTTGTAATCTTTCTTGAAAAAGAGTTTATTCAAGAAGGAGGCAATAACAGGAAAATAGAACTCAAAGAGTTGTCTAATGAGACACAAACCAACATTGATGCAACCCCTATCCCTGTTGAGACAGAACCCATTATTGTACCATGATGGTACAAAGAGTT
The DNA here is from genome assembly GCA_039720395.1 of Liquidambar formosana. Classification (NCBI taxonomy): domain Eukaryota; kingdom Viridiplantae; phylum Streptophyta; class Magnoliopsida; order Saxifragales; family Altingiaceae; genus Liquidambar; species Liquidambar formosana. Next base: position 33,783,262 of record CM077829.1, read on the forward strand.
AATGGGAGTGCGATCACATTTATGGTCCTATAAGTGAATGACGTTCTACTTATTAAGGAATAATGTAGAGACGTTGTCAAAAGTGAAAAATTGGTTTTTCACAGAGTTTCTCCATAAAAGATTTGGAAGAAGCATCCTATATTCTAGGAATAGAGGTCTATAGAGATAGATCTTAAAGGACGCTAAGTCTCTCCCAATCGATGTACGCAGACAAGATTTTGAAAGGGTTCAAAATGCATGATTTCAAAAGAGGTCTAATTCCTGTTAGACATGAAATCAAGTTGTCTGAAAGCATATGTTGTGCTATGTACATTACCAGATATCAGTTTTACTGTAAATGTTACGAGCAGATATCGGGTAGACCTAGATAAGGTATACTGGGAAGAAGTCAAAGCTATCCTTAAGTACTTGAGAAAACTAAGGACCCATGCTTTGTCTGTAGAGAAAGAAACTTAGAAATGGTTGGTAGAACGGATTCAGATTTTTAATCTAACGATGATGATAGGAGATCAACATTGAGGTATGTTCTCACCTTAAATGGTGGAGCTGTAAATTTGAGCGCACTGTTGCATGTTTGGATGAGTAAGTTCATTGCAGAACTAGGAGTGGTTCCTGACATTGAGAAGCCTTTACTATTGTTTTTGTGACAACAATGGGGCTATTGCTCAAGACTAAGATCCACGGTCTCATCAAAAGTCCAAACTTTAAGCAGCGATTCCAAGTGATTAGAGAAATCATTGGAAAGGTTGACACATACATATAAAAGATTAATACAATAGAGAATGTAGAAGACCCCTTTACTAAAGCTATGATCCAAGTTCATTTGGATCACCACTGATAGGAAATGGGTATGAGATACATGGTGGATTGGCTATAGTGCAAGTGGGAGATTGTTAGGATTATGCCCTAGAGCCAATCATAGAGATGATTGTTTAGGGATTAGGAACAATCAATTGATTTCATTTACGCATGTCACATTTATTATTGATTTAATAAAAGGGCTTATTCTATTATGTTTATATGCATCATTTATATTTACATAATATGTCCATGGAGTTAGAGTTGAGAATATGAAATTACAAAAGGTTGTAATTTTGAGACTGTAAATATATCTCTGTACTAAACTCCTAAATCATTCCTAGTTGAAGGTTCACTATGAGGGACAGTAATAAACCATAGGACTAGCACTTGTTAGGTTGACTCTATAGGAGGATAGCTAGTCTCAAGCTATTTGTGTGGAGACACTACAATAAACAAGTGGGTGCCTATTATAAGAATAGGTACACTGAATGTGACCAAAGATATAAGATAAACTGAATGGAGTTTTAACCTACCTGTCAATCAGTTTCTCATAGTTACAGTGGTACAAGTAATCCTTAGACCTGAGACACCATGGTTGTCTTATGCATATAGCTTTAGAAGTTTGATAACACTAAGTGCAGATCCTATTCAGGGGTCTGTAAGGGTGTTCATTGGCCCTACTGCTATGTGTGTGAAGGCATGTGAGTGATCAAAAAGGAATCCATCACTCTCAGGAAAAAGGGAGTGAATGTCTCATATAGCATTAATTGAATATAACTCATTAAATCCATGGGCCCATTGTAGAATGAATATGGAAAGGAGTCTCCATAAGTTCATCATTGAGTTAATATTAATGAATGAGTATAAAGTAATTGAACTAAGGACTTGACAGACTTCCATGTCCTATTAGTTCAATTGGAGACATTGTGTTGATGGAAGGATGTAATTGTAACCTATAAACTATAACAGAAGAGTTCTTTGTAATGACTATTCACCCCATTAAGGACCACACCATGAGCCATATGCTAGGTGTTACTCATGGTTAGTAGAAGCCCTAATTGATATAAATGAGTTATAATCAATTAGAGAATTGGAAGGAGTTCCAATTAGACCCTTAATGGAAAGTGTTCCATTGTGCACAACATGTGCTATTCCTACTACTTGATGATGTGAACCCAATGGGTTACACACTGATCATGCTAAGAGAGCTTGATTGTCTATGAGAGAAAGGGTATAAGTGATTAAAGAAAAGTTCTTTACGGGGCTAATTTGTATTTGATGCAAACTAGTGGGCTAATTGTGTAATTAAGAGTAATTACACAAAATACAATAGGGTTAGGAGTTCCCCCTTGGCCGGCCCTATTGTGTGGCTATATAAGCCACATTATGATGTGATGACATCATCACAATTGAGATTCCCAAGTGCTGGCCGAAATTCACTAAGGAGGCTCTTTCTCTCTCTCTCTCCTTCTTCTCCACCTCTAGAAACAACAAGGAAGAAGAAGGAAAGGACTTCAAGCTCAAGCTAGGTGTGGATACCGTTGGAGGCAGCACACTTGGGCTGCTCATTCACTGTTGTCTGGAGACAAAGCTTGGAACAAAAGGGAGAAGACAAAGCTTAGAGCATAAAGGAGAAGACATTCATCAACTGTAAGTAACCCTAATTCTCTTGGTAGTTAGGTTATTGCTTTTGTATTATGCATAATCGGATTCATGGGTTTGGGAATCGTAGGAAAATTTTTAATTTCGCCTTTGTAGTTTTCCTCTCTAGCTAGATTCCCAACAGGAGCAGTGTAGGATCTCTAGGATTGCATTGGGAGGAAGTTGTGGGTCCTATTAATTGATGATGAAGCCTTCGTTGTCTCCGCAAACATGCTTAGGTGCCATTGATGTCAGTAATGGAGCTTTGGGGTTCATTAGCAATGAGGAAAGAAGAGAGAATGAAGAGGGAGAGGGAGAGTGCGAGTGGATGTGAAAAATTTTGAGAGAGAGGGAGTTAAAGAAGGAAAGAGAGAGAGAAAGTTAAAGGAAGAGAGAGAGAGAGGAGGTGAAGGGTTATGAAATGGGAAAGGGTTTGAGTGATTTTTGGGTAATTGGTGTGTATCTCACCGGAGAAGGAGGGTTTTGAATTTCCAAACCCCCTTTAGTAGAACGGCATCGTTTCATGTTTTATTTTTTTATTTTTATTTTTATTTTTTAGAACCGAGATTCATTTGCGTACACATTGATGGAACCTATAGACATAAGGGTGCATACGCATTCCTGGATACTGCATGCGCATATAAATTCCATCATTGACCCTAAGTTCTCTATCGAGCCTTCATTAAGGTCCTAAAGTCTAGCTGGCCTTCACTAAGGTCTATTTAGCATCATAGGCTTTCGTCAAAGTCTAGAAAACTTATGACCTTCGTTAAGGTCCGTGGATTGCGTTTAACCACCATTAAAGAAAATACTATTCGTGGGCCTTCGTCAGGGTCAACCCTCTTTATAGGGTCTAGAAATTACATTCATAGGCCTTCGTTAAAGTCAACCCTCTTTATAAGGTCCGATAATACCACATTGCCCTTTGTCAAGGTCAATGCTTCCTAAGTTCAAAATAATTGTCTCTTCTTTTTACTTCATCACTACCTGGATGAAGTTTCACTCTGTTACTTTTGAACTACAATGGGTCTGCTCTCCATAAGGAGTACGTAGGTAAATTAGATGATCCCTAATTCAACCCAAATTACTATTTTGAACTTTGATTTTGAATCATTAGTTGGTCAAAGTGGTTCGTTCTATAAAGTCTTCCGATGTAACTTGTCAAGTGAGTAACATCGAAAGAGGGGCAATTGTAGACACCCTATTTTGTACTACCTAATAATTCTAAGATCCTTTTTTAATCCCAATGTTGAGTTTTATTATTTTTCTCGATAAGTGCAAAGTAATTCTGAATGAGCTAACGAAGTTACAGCAAAAGTATTGATTACTACCAAAATAACCATTGTTGCGTACGCACCTATAGGAGGTGTGGACGCAAAGTGTGTATGCAACCGCTTGGGTTGCGTATGCACCATATCCCATTTTTTCAGAACTTTGGATTTTGTGTCTCCTTGTTTTCTAGGATTATCAACTGGCGTGAATGAATCCTAATTGGATACAATTGTAGTGAGCAATCTAGGAAGGACTCCCAAAACCCTAATAATTCTTATATATATACCATTATAGTTCTAAAAATAGACAAAACCCTAATCCAAGGAGAGCCTTCATACACCTAACTTTAAAGAACCCTAACTGAGAAAGAGAACGCTGTGATTTTGGAGGCTTAAAAAGGAAAGCTTGGCGCAATTGAAGGCGCGTAAAACCTGAGGGTAATGCTACAACACTCTTTCTCTTTTGATTTTTCTAGTATTGTTATTAATGCCATGATGTCATATCAACTTTATTTAATAGGATCGCATGCTTGGTGATATAAATAATCATTTATTAATCATATGTAGAAATAAGTAGTTTTCATGATTTTATATTGGTTAGGTTTCCTTATATCTAGTCCTAGTGATTATATGTTGATTTAGTCATTAGTCATGTGCACTTACCCATAGTGTTCTTGCCTGTCAATGAGTCAATTATAAGAATGCACATGGATTAAGCGAATAATTTCTCCACATATTCTGTCTAGTTTCATTATGTTTTGTCACTTTAGGACTGTATGATCCAGAGAGTAGGGCAGATAGTCATTGTTTAATCAGATTGTGATTAAATGCCTACGGGTTGCGTACACATCCTTTATGGATGCGTACACACCCCATTAGGGCAGACAATGTTTCTTATTCATGTTTAGGGTTTTATCTCTTTTATGTCAGTATGATAGGATTACATCTGTTCTGTATATACATGTCAAATAGGGATGGTAATTGGTATAGCATGCATACGCAACTGGCATAGATGTGTACGCACCCAAGCTTAATAGGTAGTAAGTTGCTTTCTGCATAAGATTTGCTTCTGCTTATTTCCTGTTTGATAAACTCTTTGTATATTCTATATATTTGTTGTAAATTCTTTATCTCACGTACTTTGTTATCATCATCATTATCGCATGCCATGTTATTTATTGTACAATTTAGGGTTAAATTTAATTAAATGTTGAATTAATCAAGGCCAATAGTCATATGTGGGGGCTGGTTTTGACCGGGCATCATTGGATTTATCACACCCCATTTTTGCACCACCTTACTAGGGCTCATCATTTCACGTAGGTTTTTGTTTTGTTTTTGAGTCTAATCAGTTGCATTAGTTTTTTAGGGTCATAAGGACAACGGATATGAATGTTGGTTCAATTCGGAGTTGATCTTGAGGGATAATGAGAGTTTTTGTGACTTGAGAGGCATAATCGTCTTTTAAGTCACAAACTTTTCGTTTAACCTTGAAATGATCTCCAAATTGTCAATTGGAGTTCATATTGATGCATATGAGGTATTTCTAGGTTCAATTTAATCAATCAATGGCTTAGGGTTAAAATTGCTCAATATTGTTCAAGTTGGTTAATTGACCCTTCTTTGGGTTAGCTCAAATTAACTCAAAATTACCAACCAAATCTTTTCAAATTGACTTTCATTAGTCTTTATTTTATCCCAAAAAGTATTTCAAATTGACTTTCATTAGTCTTTATTTTATCCCAAAAAGTATTTTAGAAAGTTTAATTTTGGTTTGGAAAGCATTTGGTTTGATCCTATGTGTATGCCTATGCTTTGAAAAGGTAGAGCATAGCGGTTAACCGCCTTAGTCAAATCTAACCATGTACCCACGGTTAGTGGTTTTCACCCTAAAATGTTTAAAAATGTATTCTTCATTGAAACATGGTTGTTTTGGCTTTTGTTTCATCAAAATCGGAGTTAATTTGTCCCCTAAAACACTCCTAGAAGCAAAAGAGGTCAAAAAATAGTGAGAAATTGAAGCAGGCTCGGGTGACCACCCAAGCCCGGGAGGCTAGCCGCCCAGACCCTGGTGGCTAGCCACCCAAGGCCTGGTGGTCACCTGAGACCACTTCCCTATTTTTGTGCTAAAACGGGATTTTTTCCAATTTTGACGTACTAGGATTCTTTTGGATGTGTTTCCTTCTAATTTTTGGCAACTTTTGAGTTTCTTAAGCACTAAAGGAGTCTCTAATAACCGTTGGATTACTTTTTAGGGTTTTAATCCTAGCCATTGATTTATCCTAATGAAACTCTATAAATACCCCCTATGCTTCAGCACTAAGGGGAGGCAATTAAAGGCCATTTTATGCATTAAACCTGAGTGTTTGAGAGAGAATAAGGGAGAAAGAGCTAAAGGAGAGTTAGAGTTCTTACTATAGCCCTTAAAGAAGCTTGATTCAAGTCATCCACAACTCAAGAAAAGAGTCTCTATAGCAGCAAGGAAGCTTTCCAAAGGTATTTTTCTGTTTTATTCAAGCTTAAACTAGGGTTTCTTATAGAATAGGTCTATTGCATGCTAAAGTTGAGTTTTTTATCATGTGTTATAGCTTTAGTTAGTTAATAAACATGGTTTAAATATTGTTTATCATGAGTTATGCATGCTTTAGGGTTGTTTTATAGTTTTTAATGCAAGTTTGTGAGTTTAGGGTTTCTATTGTCCTTATTTCATGTTAGTTGCATATAGCATGTTAAAGTCAGGTTTTTTATGGGTTTTTCTTCATGGTTGTTATATGTATGATATAGATAGAATAACTATGATATTTTTTGCATGTCTTAGTATTAGGATTGCATTAAGGTTTAGTTTTATTCACTGTTTATGTTATTTGCATGATTAGTGGATGAATTTAGGCCTTGATACTATTCTGTCCAGATTTCTTTATTCTTCTTTTCGATTTCTTTTGAGCACGTGTAAGTGTGCAAATAGGGGTGATAGTCGCCTTATTGCTCATAAGGTTGTTATAGCTTGCTAAAGCCTAGAGTTATTGCATAAGGTAAGTAGGTGTGAAGGTGCCCTAATTCATCTTTTCTTCCTTAAACTCTTTCTCTTCTCCCCCGTTAGGGTTAGTCTTAATATGAAAATATGGTCTTGATTAAAGGTTTCCTTAATTAATAAAATACTGATTCTTTTTTATCAAAGTTTCCATCCTGTGGAAGTTTTTAAATTTGGACTATTCAATACACTTTCTATCTTTTAATAAGGAAACCTAAGGTTTTTACAATAGTTTATATTAAGATTTAACCCTAATTCCAATCGAACTACGTGGACTTTGATCCATGTATTTCGTTACATGGTACGTAGGCACTCATCTTGAGGTTCAAGTCCACCTTAGGATCCAAGTATCCTAATTTTCTTTATTTGATTATACATGGATGAATGGATGGAATATATGATATGCATGCTGTCTTGTGGTGATATATGTTGATTTGTGTGTTGAAAAGATCTTAATTTAGCCCAAATAAACCGAGAGACCGAAAGGGTGACATGGGTGCCTATAGGCTTTGCCTAGAACCTTCCCACGTCATAACTTAGCCTTCGAATCCCTAGTTTCTTTGGTTTCTAAAAGGCTGTTTTTTGGCCTTTCCTTTTAAACATGGAGTCTTTTCAATTGTTTTCTTAAAACAAAGTGTTTTTAGGGTTTTCCTTGTTTCCTTTAAAAAATAAGGTGGCGACTCCTTTTCTTTTTCAAACTAATCTTTTTCAATCATGTGGGCCACTTTCATGGGTTCACAATTTGGCGACTCCACTGGGGATTCGTAGGCTAGACTCTATAAAGTTTAATTGGGCTAAAATAATTTCTTATGTTTAATTAAAATCAATCACATGCATCCGCTTGATTGTGTGCTTTCATTTATTGCATTGTGTGCGCAAATTTTGCATGATATGCTCGATTGTCCCTCGATGTATCCTTGCCAATGATGGCCCTAGTTTCAACCTTGGTTTTCCTGATTCCAAGTGTTGGGGATAAAGCTATCAACCTCTCTTGCCTAGTATCCTTGGGCTTGCCCTTAGGTATATTAAATGAATCAATCACGTACTGCTGGACCCAGGCGGCATTCCTGATGCCACATGTGGTTAGGTATGATGATTAGTTCAAGCAAGTGAAGGACCCTAGCCTATCCTCTTGTAGTACATATAGTGGGCCTTATAGGACACTATTGGTTCACCATTATGCACCCACACTTGATTGCAATGATATCATGCCGTGCTTGTGTTGAGTTGCTATGCTCATAAGTTGTGCTGTATACTTAGGTTTATTTTAACTATAGGTAACGATCGACACTTGATATATGGTCTCACCTACATAACCTTAATAAGTACCCCCACCCTTCACTCAAGGGACTCCCTAAATGAGGGATGGACTAATTAAAGGTATGTGAGCTAAGACCATTTAATCATAGGCCTTTAAATGAACCAATAGGGGCTTGTTTGGAGTGAAGTGTTTGATTAAGAGTTAAGAAGTAGGGGCTCATTTATGTTTATGTCTTTAGTATGTCACCTCACCCTTTGTCTTAAGCGACACTTTTAAGGATGACGTGTCTAACTAAGGAGATATCCTGTTTAAACCTAGCTCATAGTTTGCCTACACTTAAGGGAAAGTGCCTTTTGATAGTTTTGTGATGGTTAATGGTTTGAACCTAAGGCTAAGTGACTCACCTTCATGCCCTTAGTATGTCACCTCACACTCACTACAGGAAAAAGCATCTATCGCAACGGTAAAAGTCGTTGCGATAACCTCAAAGTCGTTGCAATAAATATCTATTGCAACGACAACACTACTGTTGCGAGCCGTTGCAAAAACCTCCGTGGTAATAGGTTATTGCAACAACAAATATCGTTGCAATACCAATTTCGTTGCAATACACCTCCATTTAATGCAACGATTTTATTGTTGCAATCAATTTATGTTTCGTTGCGAAAAAGTATTGCAACGATATTATTGTGGCAATATACCTAAAAATAACGATATTTTTAATTAAAAATATTATTTATCGCAACGACTTTGGCGTTGCAATAAGGTATTGCAACAATTCTTGCCGTGGCAATAACTTATTACTACAACCTTTCCCGTTGCAGAAAAAAATTATTTTGATTAGAAATATTATTTATCGCAACGACTTCGCCGTTGCAATAAAGTATTGCAACAATTATTGTCGTGGCAATAATTTATTACTACAATCTTTCCCGTTGCAAAAAAGAATTATTTTAATTAAAAATATTATTTATCGCAACAACTTCGGCGTTGCAATAAGGTATTGCAACAATCTTTCCCGTGGCGATAACTTATTGCTACAACCTTTTCCATTGCAAGAAAGAATTATTTTAATTAAAAATATTATTTATCGCAACGACTTTGGCGTTGCAATAAGGTATTGCAACAATTTTTGTCGTAGCAATAACTTATTGCTATGCTCCTTCCTGTTGCAAGAGAGAATTATTTTAAGTAAAAACATTCTTTATCGCAACGACTTCAGTGTTGCAATACGTTATTGCAACAATGCTCTCCGTGGTAATAACTTATTGCTACAACCTTTCCCGTTGCAAAAAAGAATTATTTTAATTAAAAATATTCTTTATCGCAACGACTTTGGCGTTGCAATATGTTATTGCAACAATGCTTCCCGTGGTAATAACTTATTGCTACAACCTTTTCCGTTGCAAAAAAGAATTATTTTAATAAAAAATATTATTTATCGCAACAACTTTGGCGTTGCGATAAGGTATTGCTACATCTCTTCCGTGGCAATAACTTATTGCTACAATCTTTCTAGTTGCAAGAAAGAATTATTTTAATTAAGAACTTTATTTATCGCAACAACTTTGCGGTTGCAATAACTTATATTTTTTTAAAAAATATATATATATTTTTTTTAAAAATAGAAATCTGTCGTTTCATGGTGACTTATACCCTATTAAAGGTAATGAAACCATCCAAAATATGATATCTCAATCCCAAACTTATCCAAATTGATTCAAACCCAAACTTTAAACATTCATTTAACTAATGAAGCCATCCAAAATGTCATTACAAATTGAAAAAAAATCAACAAAGAGATTAAAGTATCCATATCACTATATTAAAAGCTTCAAGCTTTAACCTTTTCCAAAATGTCATTACAAATGAAAGCTTCAAGCTTTAACCTTTTCCAAAATGTCATTACAAATTAAAGCTTTCAAGCCTTTTCCAAAATGTCATTACAAATTAAAGCTTCAAGCTTCAACCTTCAACCTTCAACCTTCTAAAATGTCATTACAAATTTTGAAGTAAATCAAACAAAGATACTAAAAGCATCCAAAATGCAAAAATTCCAGCTAATTAGCAACCATTTACTCCAAAGATACTAAGCATCCAAAATGCAGGAAATTCCAGCTGATTAGCAACAATCTACTCCTGTAAAACATTGCAAATAAACAAAGAAAATTAGAAAGTGAGAGAGAGAGACTAACTAAAAGAGAATCAAATATTCAGACAATGATATTTCCTCAATGAATTGTATATGGCAACTGCTATCAATTTAAGATTCAGATCTAGACCCATTTTATATTGGACTTGGGAAAATGACAATATCTCCAATTTTATTTTATTTTATTTTTTATATTTCACCAATCATACATCATACGGATTGTCTAGTTAGGTCAATGAATCAACCTATTCGAAACCCATAAGCTGGATAAATTCTTCCTTTGTGAATAAGTTAGGTTTTATAAGATTTAGAAGTGTACTAGTATTTAAGAAGAACCAAAGAAAAACTGTTAGAAGTTCATGGAAAGCATTTAAGTGATAAGACTAGGAACTAAAAAGCATCTTGAATGATCATCATCCCTTCTACAATGAAAGAAGCTTCTACTACTATCAATAATGTGGTTCAGGGTATTAGAAATATGATCATAACTTTCCAAGCCTATGTAAAAAGGAAACGATCAATCAATATATTACAAGGTCTTAGCTAGGCATAGTTATCAAAAGTGGGCCTCATTCATGTCTTCATGATCTATTAAATGCATGCAATTCTAAAATACATATGCAAGTAGGAGAAAAAAAAAACTAATTCAGTGACTTAAAAAATTCAAGTAGCAGCTCAAGAGGTAAATTATAACAAAGAAAAGAGCACAAAAACCCACAAGTTATAGAATAAAAGAAGAATATCAAAATACATAGAATGTCTTTTCCCAAAAAAAAAAAAGAGGACATACCATATTTTTCAATACTATCAAAAAGCTTCACTATATCATTTTTTAATGTACCAATCTACCAAATATAAGAAAACGAAAGACAAAATATAGAACCATCCACATAAACAGTTGATGCAAACATATTTAAAGCAAAGAAAAACCGGTATAACCATAGTCAAATTATAGAGGATCGATCCGTGGCGTCGGAGGATCGATCCGTGGTATTTTAGAATAGCAATTTTGCTTCTGCCTCTATGGATGGATCCATAGCCTCTGGGGATCAATCCATGGTATTTTAAAAATGCAAATTTTGCTTCTGCCTAGATGGATCGATCCATGACATATGTGGATCGATCCATACTGCTCTAGAAATGCAAATTTTGCTTCTGCCTAGGTGGATCAATCCATGACATAGGTGGATCGATCCATACTGCTCTAGAAATGCAAATTTTGCTTCTGTCAACCCAGATCGATCCGGCATGAACTCGGATCGATCTGGGATCTCAAAAACAGTTTTTAAATTTTGGTTCTAGCGTTATGGATATGTTAGGAAAATAAATCTATAAAAAGAAAATTTGGAAAAAATACTTGATAATATATAAAACATACATAAGTTCAGTAATAGTAATCCTTTATTGGCTACAGGATTTATGTTCATGAAATTGTGACTAAAGGATTTATACTAACTATCTATCTCCTGCAACCTCCTCCAGCTCCAAGCTTGTGACTTCCGGTGTCAAAAAATACAACACTTAATTCAATGCAAGGAAGAATTACAACTAAAGCCCACTTTCAGATATATTATGACAACAAGCATAAACAAAACACGATTCTAAATCAAATATTTTGTCATTGAAACAAAGACCAAAATGCACCCATCACAAGCAACAAATGCATTCTATGCTTCAACTCCACAACCCAATACAGAAAGCCTAGGGGGAAAGAAATCACTCTATTGTACAGATATTTTGGCACATCACAATCCTACAAAGATTTAAAAATAAAATATCAGAGCATAAAAATAACCTAGACTCCTGAATGTGTTTCATGCATAAAAGAAAATGACTTATTCACAATAGTTTCAAGAACTTCCAATGGGCTCTTAGAAATCTTGGGTACTGTCCAACAACATAGCTACCAGAAAGTTCCCAAAAAAAAATTATGAAAACAAATATTGGAAACCAATCACAAACTTACTTGACACATTCCTTAAGGTCAGGTTATTTATAGTTCCTCCAACTACCAATCGCAACACTCTATCCCATTGTTCATAGAATACAGGCCAGCCTACACTGTTATTTAAAGAAAACACAGGCCAGATTGTAAATAAAATTGATTCTTCTCATCATTTCGAGCAGAATAATGGTAAATTTCAAAGCACTAGGATGTGTCATGGTCGGATTGGTAATTAGAAAGGTTTCAAAGAGGATAGATATAAATCAAATCAACGATTTTGTACCCCGATATATCATATTCATCCTATTGGCTATGCATTCTATAGCCATCAAAGTTATCATATTTATAAAGAGTATCAAGAAACAAAAGTAAATTAAATTAAATTTTGGTATGCCTATTTCTGATTGGCTAGCATTTGCATGAACTCCTGTCTCATAGTCTGTCGGAGAAGCTCTATTTCTACAGCCCGCTTAGCACTTTCTTCTTCAAGTGCTTTCACAAGTTCTGCCTCCTTCTCAGCTCTTTCTTTATCCCTCTCAGCCCGTTCTTTATCCCTCTCAGCACGCTCTACCTCCAATTGTTTCTCTAAATGCTGAAGCTTACCATTAAACTCATCACATACACGCTCTACAAAAGTAGGAGCCTTTGCCATGTATCCCCGTCCACGAACATAACCTGATTTTTTACCCACAACAGATTGGAATATCCTGTTACGTTCATCACTAGACAAAGATCGACCTTCTTCGGCTTCCTTCTCTGCAATCTTTTGTTTAGCTTCGTCCTATATGAAAAAATATGACCACCTATCTTTAAAAAAGACAACAAAGAAGCTTCAAAATTCACATAAGGAAGAAACAAATAATAAATAAATGTGATACTTACATAGATACACTGTGATGTGTGCTCGCTCCATTTGCCAGCTACACAATGGGCCAACTCCCACAATGTGCAATCATCGGGCTCCTCCTGTGTATCTTTGTCTCGCTATGATATAAAACAAAACACAACCACAATGGATTATATATTGTTAGTTATAACTATAATACAAGTATTGGCATAACATATATGGAAAATTGATAATCTTACATTTTCGAAGCTAACTTGGGAGAATGATTTGCTTCCTGTATGGTGTTTGCTCCCTTGTTTTTTCCGATTAGCAGCATTTCTTGAACTAATTCTCTACAAGATATGTTTCATGGCACACACTTTAGTGGCTCTTTCATAAAAATGATTCAATATATAATATCAAATACCAATAAAATTCTCACAAACAATTTCAAAACTTATATGTAATAATAGAAACAAACATAGACTAATCTTGCAATCGAATAGTACTTAAAAACTGATATGCAAATGAATCCGGTCCTCACAAAAACAAACCCATATTGTACTCAGACAACCTTCTTGATCTTTTACCTGAAAATTATGACCTTCAAAATATGATATCAATTCCTCCCATTCTTCTAGGTCAAGCTCCTCAGGGATATTTTGAAGGAGAGTCTCTCTATTATCTTTATATGCTCTATAGGTAGCTGAAAATGTTGACCTCCAATCTCTATACCTCTCCTGAGCGATTTTGAAAATCTTAGATCTAGCAAAGTCGTCATCTGCTAGTCTCCACCTCTCCTGCACATAACAAATCCTTTGACCAATTTAGAGGTATGTGGTTTATAAAGTTAAAAAAAACAAGTATCTTTAACACTAGTTTCATGTTCAAAATTCACTAATTCATAAAATCAACAAAGATCATGTTCCAACCAAAGTGCCAATTACATTGGACACATGGCACCTAAAACAAGTTCTTTAAACGAGGTGTCTAAGCACTCTGATCAGCATCTCCCTCAAGTGAGAATTATGCATTAAAGATAAAGAAAGTTACTACAAAACTACATAAGACACAAAACCAACCATATCAGAAGCAGCCAGGTGATCAATAGAATTCAAACATGCATGAGTTCAAGTTATCTAGAACTTTAAAAAGATGATGGAAAAATTCAATTGTATAGACTTACATACCAAAACTTTATCCTTAATAGTATTTCTTATATCAAGTGACACTTCCGACCACTTATTCACTCCAATAAGAGGCACATGACGTCTCATTTGAACTACCACTTCATCAACAAATTCCCGGTAATGTATACCGATTGGCCCACCTAACCGTGTTGAAAACTCAATGGGCAATTTGCCATCACTACTCTCCTTAGCTCTCTTAGCAACCTTCAATCCTTTTGCAGTGCCTCTACCCTTTTTAGGGTTATTTGAAGGATCTAAACATTATCCAACAACAAATTAAAAAATTAATATACTATTGGGAAAATTTAATTTAAATAAAGGATGCTCATAATGACTATAATGGCGGGAAATAAAATGCTACACAAGATATGATGTTAATAAAAATGTTAAGAGTAATAATATACTATAAATAATGATTAAACCTGATGGATCGGAACGTGGACGATGAGCATGAGATGGAAATTGGCAAACAGGTTGTTCAATGGATGAATTTCTAGATGGCTGGGATAATGGTGATGATTGCTGAGCTGATGGTGATGATGATGATGGCTGAGCTAACTATGATGATGGCTGAGCTGATGGTGATAGTGGCTGCGATTGTGACAAAGATGGAACTACAATAGGCAGTGGCAGTGATGTCTCAATAGAAGGAGAAGCTTGCCGATGTGAGGAAGATGGTTCTTCTTGTTGCTGAGATGGTATGGAAGAAGGCTGAGAAGAAAACCTCGGTGTACGACATCGCTGAGATGATGGATAAGCCATCTAGAACGTTGATACCTGAACTTAAAATTTTATAGTATATTAATGAGAATGAAAACAACTACCCAAACAAGAAAATATTTTCACAATTAAAGGCATTATATTACATTACTTCCAAATAATCTCAAAATACCTCATGCTAAACATTACAATTCTGAATATGGAACATATACTATAACTAAACAAGAAACCCCTGAAAAATTTAATTGCATAAAGTCATTACATCGCATTCAAATTCCAAAAATATAATAATTAGAAAAAAGAAGTTGTTATAGCAGCATAGGTTGTTCGTCGCCATCACTATCTTCATCAAGACAATGCTCCATTGACCCATCATTAACATATGTATCATCATCCTCTTCAAGATCAGTATCACTATCTTCAGAAATGTGGACTTCATCTAACTCAATAGCCTCAATATCATGTGCATCAATACTCAATCCCTCAATGTCACCTCTACACCATCCAAACAAGTCTTCGGAACCTTCCTCGGTACCACCCATATCATATTGGATGATTGGAATCTCATTCAATTGGTAAGGCTCATCATCGAAAAGATTGGTCTCATCTTCTACCTTTTCCTCAATATTTGGCATAGAAAAGAGGTTTCTAGGCTTCACCCTTATCACAGTTGCCTAATTTGGCTTTTTCACATCCTTTGCATGATAAACTTGTTCGGCCTGAGTCCCTAAAATGAAAGGGTCATCCTTGTAGTGAAGGCGTGTCATATCAACATTGATAAACCCATATTCATCTTTTTTATACCCTCTACTTTGGTTCCTACCTAGTGGTGGCACCTTAAACTAATCACATTTAAACAGAACAACTTCATTACTTCCCAAATAATCTAAAGCAATAATGCTCTTGATGATGCCAAACCAATCTATATAGCCTGTATGTTCATCACCCTTCATAACCACGCCACTATTTTGGGTTTTCCTTCTCTGCTTTCCTTCTTCTGTTCGAAACAAGAAACCATTGATGATGTAGCAGGTGTAAACTCGTGCATGAGCATCTGGCCCTCGAGCTAACCCCAATATCTGATCATTTACCCGTTCGTCTCCACTATTGTAAAGAAGTGTAAACTACATTACAATTGATAAGTCAAAATATGAAACATTCAATTAGTTTGGCATTCAAACGAAACACAACGAGAAACACTTTTACTGTATGGACTTACTTACTCGAGACTTAAACCATTCCGAAAATTTTTCCTTGTGTCTTTGCTCTACATTTCGAGGGTTTGTTTCTGTAAGCTCCTTAATATGTTCGCTATATACAAAATTACATTAAAATTGGTTCTAAGGATGTAACAATAACATACAAATAATCAAATTCTAATATGTAATAAATAAATGCATAGACTTACTCAACCCATGGAGCGACTTCCTCACAGTTGGTTAGAATGTAATGATGTGCCATATGGAGCTCTGACTTATTGAGACTTTGAAAAGTATAGCTGCGCTTGGTACGGTTAACCGGTGCAAATACGCTCAAACCAGGTAACATTCATTTCGATAAGAATCAACATTCCTTTTTGCTCGATTCAATTTTGTTTCCATGTCATCTAAGTACCAAGAGCAAAATGTCATGCATTCTTCTGAAATATATGCTTCAGCAATTGACCCTTCCGGACGATCTTTGTTACGCACATACCCCTTATACGTGCGTAAAGATCTCTTAACTGGATACATCCACCTATAGTTCACTGGACCAGCCACCTTAGCTTCATCTGTGAGGTGAATCGGTAAGTGCATCATAACATCAAAGAATGAAGGTGGAAATAATTGTTCCAATTTACAGAGGATTTCTGGAATTTGCTGATCTAATCTTTCCAATTCTTCAACCTGCAATTCCTTTGAACACAACTCCGCAAAAAATCCGCTTAAAGAAATTAGTGGTTCACAAACATTCTTTGGTAACAATCCACGTATCACAAGTGGAAGTAAACGTAAAAATATTACATGACAATCATGAGATTTCAACCCAATCAACTTGCACTCCTTTACCTGCACACATCGCCCTATATTTGATGCATAAGCATCAGGCATCTTCACATCTTTTAAAAACTGGCACAAGTTTTGCTTTTCATCACTGTTTAATGTATAACAAGTAGGAGGTATAGTGTACATGCTACCCCTATGAATTGGATGTAAATCTTTTCTTATCCCCATTGCTTAGAGATCAAGACGAGATTTTAAGCCATCTTTTGTCTTCTCCTCTATAGCAAGAATTGTTCCCAATACACTATCACAAATATTTTTAATTATGTGCATCACATCCAAATTATGTCGAATTAACAATGTCCTCCAATATGGTAATTCGAAAAAAATACTCTTCTTTCGCCAATTATGCCATTTAAGCTCATGATCACGTTTTCTCTTCCTTGTCATTTTACCAAAGGTCACTAGCTCAAAAGTTTCATATTGCTCGATCACCTCATCTCCTGATAATGGTTTCGGTGCCTTTCTTGTTTCCACAGTATTATCAAATGAACTTTTATTCTTCCGCCATTTATGATCCGATTTTAAAAATCGACGATGACATAAATAACACTCCTTTTGTCCATACTTGAGTCTATAAGACGACGTATCCTTATGGCAACTTGGACATGTGAGTTTTCATTTTGTGCTCTATCCAGATAATACTGCATATGCTGGGAAATCATTAATTGTCCATAAATTTGCAGCATGCAAACGAAAATTTTATTCCAATGAGGCATCATATGTCTCAACGCCATGTTCCCATAACTGTTTCAATTCTTCTATCAATGGCTGTAGATACACGTCAATGTCATTTCCAGGGGACTTAGGACCAGGTATAATCATGGACATTATCCAAAAAGGCTGTTTCAAACACAGCCAAGGCGGTAAGTTATATGGAATTAATATAACAGGCCATGTACTATATGAAACACTCATAAGCCCAAATGGATTGAACCCATCAGTTGCAAGGCCAAGTCTAACATTATAAGAATCTAATGCAAACCAAGAGTGGACCTCATCTAATCATTTCCATGCTGGGGAATTAGCTGGATGCCTCATCACCCCATCATTTACACGGCCCTCCTTATGCCATCTCATGTCAGAAGCTATATTTTTTGTCATGTACAACCTTTGTAGTCGAGGCGCCAATGGAAAATAACGTAGGATCTTCCTAGAAATTTTTTTCTTCTTCTTTTTCCCAATAGTAGTTTCATCACTCTCATTATCTGCATTTTCATGACTTGTCATCTATCTAGGCTCCTTACATATTAGACATTTTTCCAAAGTGGCATGCTCATTTTGATACAACACGCAATCATTAACACATACATCAATCTTTTCATAATCAAGTCCTAAATCCCGTATCATTTTTTTGGCCTCATATAATGAATTAGGGACCACATGATCATCAGGAAGTGCTAATCTAAACAATTCAAGCAATCCATCAACTGATTTGTTACTCCACCCATATAAACATTTAAGTTGAAACAACCTAACAACAAATGACAACTTAGTTAACTTCTTACAACCAGGATACAACTTTTGTTCAACATCTCGTAACAATCAAAAAAATTTGCTATCATTCTCATTTGGTTCCTCTTGGTCAGGCCTATGCAAATCGTCATCTCCATCAATTGTGGTACTACCCAAGTTCTCTCCTCTAATCATGTTATTTATCATCTCATATGCACGAGCATCATCACATCTTTCTTCATTTGTTTCATTGTCTATGCCCTCAACATTATCATTAGATGACTCAGTGAACCTATCCTCCCCATGAAAAATCCATATCTTGTAATCCGGATCGAATCCATGCCTGAATAGATCCATTTTTACTTGATCATGTGTCTTATGAATCACATTAACACACCGACGACACGGACACCGAATCGTATTGCTCCTCGATGCCACATTTGCAAACGCCATATCGAGAAATGCTTTCATCCCATGTTGCCATTCTGGTTTTCCCCTATCCGCAATGGACATCCAACTCTTATCTATCGGCATCCTAACATTGAACACAACAGCATAAAATCAAGGTATTGTTCTTATAGTGATTTGTTGAATACACTATTTCATTAAGACAGTGTGTTGGAACTAATTATAGAATACCAATTGTGCATAGGTTTTTATTTTTTGAATCTATTAAATATAAATGCATATTAATTTTGTGTTATGTTTTTGGGTGATAACTCCTAAATTGTCTTGTTTAAAATCAGGGTACTCAATAATTTTATGATTCATAAATATTATTATTATTTAATGGTTTGATATCTTTTGATTGAATATAACATCTTTGAAATTGAAACGAGAAGAGATTAAGTAAGATTTTACTTTTAAAAATTCACAGCAAACTAAATGTTCACATAAATTGTTTTCTTCTTATTTATATATATATACTAGTAGAAACCCGCGCGATGCATATTATATATATACTAGTTTAGTGATTTAGAATTTAGGATAACGTGTCTTTATGTATGGTTCAACTCTCTGCATCCCTTCTTATAAAATAGTCTGTGTCCATCTTCTTATTGCTTGCCTCAGATAATTAAGGGTTATTACCTATACCCAACTTCTTTATAGCACCTAAAAAAAAAATAGGAAACATATATATATACCCACTTCAACCTACACTATGTTTCTTGGCATTTGCAACAAATCAAGCTACCCAACATAATAATAATAAAAATAATAATACTAATAATAATAATATCCAAATTAATATATCAGAAAGCTCTACAACACAACAACTCGAAGGGGTTGAAAATAGGAAAACCTTGTTATACAAAAGAGAGTGAAAATAAGTAAACTAAAATAATTAAAGAAAACGGCTAAAATTAAACACGGAATAAGAACTTGCTAAACGAAATCAAAAACGGAAGAGGGAAAAAAAAATTTGAAGGTGAGAGGAGAATGAAATGTGGGAGAGAAAAGGGAAGAGGGAGGTTTGAAATCTGATACTCCCATCCCCATCCCCATCCCCATCCCCATCCCCGTCCTATTCCTCTTTTCATCTCCACCTCTTCAATCAAGCAATCAATGGTCTATTCTCCTATTTTTTTAGTTTATTTTTTTGATTTCAAATTAGGTAAAGTGGTTTTTTAAATTTTAATATGAAAGACATCAACTAAAAAGGAGGGTCATAGACGTTGGTGGGCCCATAGTTAAGGAAAGGACAGGGATTTAGAGGGAAGGCATCTTAAGTTCCTACGTAGCAAAGCTGTGACATCAGCACAACTCTTAAATATAATAGGTAATAGATATATATTCGGCGTTTAAGGGAAGTGCACCGTCGAGGACAAATCCAAGCCAACGACAAGGCCAAGGCCAACAGTATAGCTTGCCTTGCCATGGCCAAGGAAAGATAAGACAGGCCAACCACAACTAAGGCAAGGCAATTAAAAAATCACAAGATAGAAAAATAGAGGAAGAAGATCGTAGAAGAGAGAATGGAGAATAAAAAAGAACCTCTTTTCTTTCGAAAATAGGGATGCTGGGCTTATATAATTGGTATTCATTATTCTCAAACCCAAACTGTGAACCCCGGAAATTGGGCCCACAAGGGATTGAAAGAAAATGGATTTGAAAAAGAAAAAGGAAAGGAGTCGCCACCTTATTTTTTAAAGGAAACAAGGAAAACCCTAAAAATAGTTTGTTTTAAGAAAACAATTTGAATGACTCCATAAAAAGGAAAGGCAAAAACCAATCTTTTGAAAACCAAAGAAATCGGGGATTCGGAGGCTAAGTTATGACATGGGAAGGTTCTAGGCAAAGCCTATAGGCACCCATGTCACCCTTTCGGTCTCTCAGTTCATTTGGGCTAAATTAAAGTCTTTCCATACAAAAATCAGCAAGTATATCATCACAAGAATTGCATGCATATCATATATTTCATTCATCCATCCATGCATAATAAGCAAATAAAAACATAAAATAAAGAAAAAAAGAAACAGAAACAAAAAGAAACCTAGGATGCTTGGATCCTAGAACAGACTTGAGCCTCACGAAGAGCGCCTACGTACCATGTAGCGAAATACATGGATCAAAGTCCACGTAGTTCAAATAGAATTAGGGTTAAGACCTAATATAAACCTATGGTTAAAACCCTAGGTTTCCTTATTTGATCAAAAGAGAATTGATAGAAAGTTTGATTTTAGGAAAGAAATCCACAAAATGGAAACTTTAATAAAAACCAGAATTTTGTTGGATAAGGAAACCTCTAATTAAACCATAGGATCATATTAAAAATTAACCCTAGATAGGGAGAAGAGAATGAGTTAAGAAGAAAGGTGAATTGGGGCACCTTCACACCCACTTACCTGAGCGCAATTACTCCAAGCATTTAGCCATTTCAGACATAAGCAGCCCTATTTGCCATAGGACAAATACCACACCTATTTGCACCCTTACAAGTGCTCAAAACCATGCAAAAACACTAACATGCAAATCTGGACAGAATAGTATTATGACCTAAAATCATCCACTAAGCATGCCAATAGCAAAAACAGCGAACAATAATAAGTCCTAACATATTCCTAGAACCATATCATGCATAAAAACCCTAGAACATACTAATATGCATTCAAAACTATCATGTTTACTCTATATGCAAGACATATACAGCAAACACGAAGAAAAACCAAATAAAAAAGTCTACTTTATCATGCTATATGAAAACAAACACAAAACAATGACTCTAAAACCCTAAACTCACAAATATGCTTAAAAACTCACAAGACATACTTTAATCATGCTAAAACCAAACTAAACAGAAATTAAATCATGCATATTAACTAACTAAAGCAATATAACATGATGAAAATCCTAACTCTAACATGCAATGACACTAATCCTAGCACAAGGACAAACAGGAGCACAAGAATCATAACTATGCATTAAAAACCTAAAGGACAGCCCTAAAGCATGCTAAACAGTAGATAAAAAATAGATATTCCATGTATATTAACTAGCTAGAGTGTTAATACATGATAAAAAGGCTACCTTTAACATGCAATAAGCCTATCCCATATGAAAACCTAGTTTAAGCTTGAATAGAGAAGGAGAATACCTTAGGAAGGGCCTTCCTTGTGTTTGTAATTGTTCGTGGCTCCTCAGGTCTTTAGAGTGAATCAAACCAACACGAATCCTCCTCTTTGTCAAAGTGGTATCACAGCAAAGAGATCAAAACTCACTCAACTTTGAAAAGAAATAGAAAACAAAAAGAGAACAAGAGAAAAGAAAAGTGATTTTCGTCACTTTGCAGCAGCAGCAACTTCAATCACGTTTTTGGGTATGACAACGTTGGATTTGGACAAAGCTTGTGAAATACAAAGTTGTAGCGAATTGAATTATCTTTCTAACAAGACCAATTTCATCAAATTCTGACTTCGGATGAAAAAGTTATGATTAAAATACGACTACTGGTTTTCAGAAAATCTGCTGCTGAATTATGACGAATTTCACTCCCTCCAAACCCTCTTCTCCTCCCCCTTGTTTTAAAGACATTAAGAGAGTATTTATAGCTGAAATATGGAGTTTCCCTTTCCTTCCTGGACTAGGTTTCCTTGGAGAATAATCAAAAGGTATTTTATAATGATAAAAGACTTCTAATCTGAATAGGAAAAGGAAACTGTCTTTTATAAAAATTGGGAGACTGACTGCTAACACGCATGCACATGTATCGTATGTGCGTACACACACTCATCACATACGTACATGTGTTAGTGTCATGATAAAAATGGCTAATTTAATAAAATAATTTTCTTTTCATTTTAACCAAAAATCTCATGCTGTGATTCGCACTAATTCTTCAAGGATAATCCGTAAATAACCACACTAAACTCATCATCAGGGCCACGGGACTTAAGTACCTCATATGCATCCATATGAACTCCAATTGACAATTTGGAGATCTTTCCAAGGTCAAATGAAAAGTTTGGGACTTAAAAGACGATTATGCCCCTCAAGTCACAAAAGCTCTTATTATCCCTCAAGATCAACTCCAATTTGAACCAAAATTCATATCCATTGTCCTTGTGACTCTAGAAAACTAATGCAAGTGACTAGACTCAAAAACAAAACAAAAACATGCATGAAATGATGAGCCCTAGTAAGGTGGTGCAAAAATGGGGTGTGACAGAAGCCCCTCATTGGCGAACAAGTTACACTTGTGAACCAATGATAAAGAACAACCCATTTTTGGCCAAAAAGCCCGGAGAAATCACACACTGATACCAACAATGATGGGAGGTTGAAAACCTGAGACTGAAATAAGGAAGTGTACTCAAGTCATGAGTATACTTAAACCACTGGGGGTTGATGATTGTCAAGAGAAGCATATTCAAGCCATTACGAATGAACATACTTTTGAAACGGAGAAATATATTCTAGTCACGAATATATTTAACCAAGTGATGAGAATGAGATCTGAAAAGTACGTTCAAGTGATGAACGTACCTTGGAAATGGAGAAGTATATTCAGGTCACGAATATATTTAACCAAGTGAGTGACAAAATATCTGAGAAGTATACTCAAGTGATGAGTATACCACTGAAATGGAGAAATATATTCAGGTCACGAATATATTTAACCAAGTAATGTGAGAATGAAATCTGAGAAGTATACTCAAGTGGTGAGCATACCATTGAAATGGAGAAATATATCCAAGCGATGGATATATTTTACCAAGTAATCTGAGAATGAAATCTGAGAAGTATACTCAAGTGGTGAGCATACCATTGAAATGGAGAAATATATCCAAGCGATGGATATCTTTAACCAAGTAGGATAAGAATAATCTAAGAGGTGTATTCAAGTGATGAGTGTACTTTTGAAATGGAGAAATATATTCAGGTCACGAACATATTTAACCAAGTGATGAAAAAGATGCTGAGAAATATACTCAAGTAGTGATGAGTATACTTAATGATTGAAAAAGACTGAGAAGTACGTTCAAGTGATGAACATACTTTTGAAATGGAGAAATGTATCCAAGTGATGGATATATTTAACCAAGTAAGCTGAGAAGTACACTCAAGTGATGAGCATACCATTGAGATGGAGAAATATATCCAAACGACGGATATATTTAACCAAGTAAGATAAGAATAATCTGAGAAGTGTACTCAAGTGATGAGTACACCATTGAAATGGAGAAATATATTCTAGTCACGAATATACTTAACCAAGTAAGTGACAAGTATGTTTAAGTGATAAACATACCATTGAAATAGAGAAATATATCCAAGTGATGGATATACTTAACCAAGTAAGTGACAAGTATGTTTAAGTGATAAACATACCATTGAAATAGAGAAATATATCCAAGCGATGGATATACTTAACCAAGTAAGTGATAATGAGGATCTGAAACTAGGAAGCATATTCAATGGGCGAACATGCTTTTGAAATGGAAGAATATATTCAAGTGATGAATATATTCAACCCAGTATGATAGAAAATGAGAATTTGAAACTGAGAAGCATATTCAAAGGGTGAATACACTTTTGAAATGGAAAAATATATTCAAGTGATGAATATATTCAACCAAGTAGGATAGGGAATGAGAATTTGAAACCGAGAAGCATATTCAAAGGGTGAATACACTTTTGAAATGGAAAAATATATTCAAGTGATGAATATATTCAACCAAGTAGGATAGGGAATGAGAATTTGAAACCGAGAAGCATATTCAAAGAGTGAATACACTTTTGAAATGGAAGAATATATTCAAGTGATGAGTATATTCAACCAAGTGGGATGAAAAATCAAGATTTGAAATGAGGATATATGATCAATTTATCAAGATTGAACAGGCATGGTGCAAGAGGAAAGTGACTTAACACATTGTCACTTGAGTTGGCATGACACAGGGGAAATATATTCAACCCTTTTGAACATAAAATCAATTCAAGGAATTGATTTCAAGATGGAATTTGATTGATTTTAAGCTCAAAAAGTGTTGAATATCTCATTTGGAAGGAGGTTTGATCACGCGTCAAGGCAAGACAAAGCGAGAAGCAAAACCAAAACAAAGTGGCTTGGGTGACCACCAGGCCTCGGGAGGCTAGCCGCCCAGGCCTGGGTGGTTACCCGAGCCCAAAGCGGAAATCCCACTTTGAATAGGAAACTTCCTATTCTGATGGGTTTTTTCCTATTTGAACTTGGATTTGTGACCTTTTCCCTATAAAAACACATCCAAGAGGTTCCTAAACCTACTTGTATTCATTCATTAGAAATTATGGAGGCTCTAGACAAATTTTTAGGAGGGTTTTTGAGAGTTATGAGTGCTGAAGCAAAATCTGAGTTCAAGTGCTTTGGCTTGGATCCATTGCTCTCCTTGAGGCATGTGAGGCTTGAAACGAACCTCTTGACTGCTGCTACATATTTTTGGGATCCTCAAGTTCATGTGTTCCGCTTCAACTATGAAGAACTGTGCCCAACCATGGAGGAATTCTGTGCATTGTATGGAGTTTCAACGGTAGGTCCTTTCATTCTCCCTACTCTTCGCCCAAGCTTTCTTACTTCTTTCTCCAATCTACTTGGGATTCACCCACAATATGCCTCTACGTTTGTAAAGGACCATATGGTAGACTTGATGAAATTGGCAACCTCTTTTTTAGCTTATGATAGTAAAGGTATTCTGAATTTTACCTTTCCTATTAAGCATGCTCTTGCCTTTTGCCTCATTGGTCGTTTTCTTATTTCCACTGGTACTCCACATGTTCCCATTCAAATCTGTGACTTGATTCCTCTCCTTGCCAAGGGCCATAACTTGATTCCCATGGTGCTAGCTGAAACCCTGAATGGTTTGGATAAAACTCATGAGGACCCAAAGGTTCCTTTAGGAGGTAGCCCCATTCTACTGCAGATGTGGTTGCTTGAAAGACTGAATTTCTTGTCACCAGTTGCCATTACACCATACAAGCCCCAGCATTACTGCCTTCGCCGCATTGAACTACCTGGGCAATTTTCATTGAGAGATTGGCTAGGTTACTTCCAAACCCTTTCTTGGAGGAGTGTCAAGTGGTTTGTATTCATATGGGGCTGCAGTGACCAGGTGCTTCTGCGGACTTCTGGATGCGCCATGGTGAGACTCATAGGACTGAGGTCTACTTCCTTCTATTGGCCTTCAAGGGTTCTGCGTCAGATGGGCACCATGCAAACCATACCCACTTCCTTGAAAGGTGACTATCCTGTGGTGCCCGCGGGTCTTTCTGTAGTGACTTGGGCGAAGGACCGATGGCCTAGCAAGTTGATACTAACCCAAGTTACGAATACTGATGGTCCATATATGATGAGCCCCGAGTATAATGAGTGGTTGAAAAGCAATTTAGGTGAGAGAGAGACTACTCGAAGAGAAAGGATTTTTGGACTTATCAAGAACAACGAACTTGGATCTTGCAGAGAAGATATTATGGAAGCAGTGACAGCAGCTTATGAACATGACTTGAGGAAGAAAAGAAGACATAAAAGAGAGAAGAAGAAAGCTGAGGAGCGAGCTGCAAAGAGGCTCAAGAAAATAGAATAGGATATTTATGGCATATTTATAGTTCTTTTACTTAATACCAATGAATTGCTATGTCAATCAATTTTAGTTTTGAATAAATTGCCAATAATAAATCAAATTTGGGATTTTCTTGTTTGATTTAGACCGCACCCAAGGTAACTTTATGGGTTGCCTACGTATCTCCATGGTTTTTTCTTCTTTTTTTTTTTTTGTTTTTGTTTTGTTTTTTTTTTTGTTTTTTTTGTTTTTTTTGTTTTTTTTTGTTTTTTTGTTTTTTTGTGTTTTTTTTTTTAATGGAGAATCAGGTCTTACGTAGTTCTTATGCCTTAACTTTTGCCTAGGCCGCCCTTACGGGTTTTCAACCTAGCAGGCTTCAAACATGATATTTCTTCAATTGATCCAAATTAGTTGGACGAGCAAACTCAATTCCATCTAAATCCATGAGGCGAACAGCCCCTGCTGGCAATATCTCTTTGATAATGTATGGCCCACCCCAACTTGGCTTGAATTTTCCCCGCGGATCGAACATTGGAGCTCTGATTTATTTCAGCACTACATCCCCTTTCTTTAGACCTCGATCTTTGACATGCTTGTTGAATGCTCTGGCAACTCTCCGTTGATACCCCTGAACATGATACAGCGCCCTTAAACGCCTTTCATCCAGCAAAGCTAACTCATCATAGCGGCTCTTAACCCAGTCCACTTCTGTTATCTGGCTCTCCACGGCAACCCTTAGTGAAGGAACTTCCAATTCAACTGGCAACACGGCTTCCATTCCATAAACTAGAGAATAAGGGGTAGCCCCTGTTGACGATCTTATTGATGTTCTGTAACCCCATAGAGCCAATGGCAACTTCTCATGCCAGTCTGTGTGTGAGTCCGCAGTCTTCTGTAGTATCTTCTTGATGTTCTTGTTAGCTGCTTCCACCGCTCCATTAGTCTGAGGACGGTATGGTGACGACAGATGGTGGGCTATGCCGTACTTTTGCAAGAGCTCATGGGTTTCTTTCTGAAAGTGCTGGCCATTGTCTGAGATAACTTCATGCAGTACCCCATATCGATAGATGATGCTGTGCTGTATGAACTGTGCTACCTTCTTGGAATTCAAGGTCTTGAAGGACGCTGCTTCCACCCACTTAGTGAAGTAGTCGATGGCATCCAGGATGTATTCATGCCCATTTGACGCCTTTGGCTTGATCTGTCTGATGATATCTATCCCCCATACCGCGAATGGCCATGGTGACGACATACTTGTTAAAGGCATAGAAGGCAAATGTTGTCCACTGGCGAACAGTTGGCATTTGTGGCACTTCTTGACATGTGCGTGGCAGTCTCTTTCCATGGTGGACCAATAATAGCCTAACCTCATGATTTTCTTAGCTAACATATAGCCATTCATATGCGGAGCCCCTGTCCCTTCATGGATTTCTTTAATCAGATGCTCGGCTTCCTCCTCGGTAACACACAGCAGGTGGATCCCGTCGTATGATCTCCGATATAGCTTTCCTCCACAAAGTACATAGTGACTCGCCAACCGCCTTAGGGTTTTTCTGTCAATGCGAGATGCTCCTTCTGGGTATTCCCTTTCTTCAATGAACTTCTTTATGTCATGGAACCACGGACGGCCATCATTTACCTCTCCTCCTCGGATTGCACAACAGTACACAGGCTTGTCTCGGCATTCTATCACCAACGGCTTCACATTTCCCCCTTCAGGTATCTCCACCATGGATGCTAGGGTCGCTAAGGCATCGGCGAACTGGTTCTTGTTCCTTGAAAGGTAGTTAAATTCTATCTCTGAGAACTCCTTGGTTAGAGCTTCCAGGTAGGCATGGTAGGGTAGCAACTTCTCATCTCGAGTTTTCCATTCCCCTTTTATCTGACAAATGATTAGCGTTGAGTCCCCGAACACTTCCAATTCTTTGATCCCCAATTCAAGTGCGGCTTCCAATGCTAGGATACAGGCCTCATACTCAGCAATGTTGTTGGTAGCTTCAAACCCCAACTTGACCGCCAATGGTGTAAATGCCTCTTCAGGTGAAACTAGCAGGACTCCTATCCCATAACCTTTCTTATTGGCTGCTCCATCGAAGTATACTCTCCAAGTTTTTCTACCAATCTCTAGCACGTCCTCATCTGGGAATTGGTCGTTAAACGGAGCGGATGATGACACCGGACAGCTAGCTAGGTAGTCTGCGATGACGCTTCCCTTGATAGACTTCTGATTCATGTACTTGATGTCGAATTCATTAAGGAGAATTGACCATCGAGCAGTTCTGAATGACAATACCGGCCTTTCTACCAGGTACTTCAACGGGTCCATGCGGCTTATCAAGAACACTTCGAAGGACATCATGTAGTGCCGGAGCTTTTGCGTCGCCCATACCAGTGCCACACAAGCTTTTTCAATTACATTGTACTTCACTTCATAGTCCGTCATTTTCTTGCTTAGGTAGTAGATGGCATTCTCTTTTGTAGACCCTTCGAGATATTGAGCTAACAAAGCCCCCGTCGCGGTTTCGGTGACCGTTAAGTATAACAAAAGCGGCGCACCTTGCCGTGGGGGAACTAAGATTGGAGGATTGCTCAAGTATCTCTTAATGGTCTCAAAGGCCTCTTGGCATTCTTCGTTCCATACTTTTGGCACACCTTTCTTAAGCAATTTGAAGATTGGTTCGCAAACCATGGTTAAGTTGGCAATGAATCGGCTTATGTATTGAACTCTTCCCAGAAAACCCCGGATCTGCTTCTTAGTGCTAGGCGGCTCCATCTCCACAATAGCTTTTATCTTCCCTGGGTCCACTTCGATACCTCTCTGAGTGATCATAAACCCCAATAACTTGCCTGCAGTGACACCAAAAGCGCACTTCTGTGGGTTTAGATGGAGATTGTACTTCTTTGCTCGCTCTAGGAATTTCTCTAGCGCCTTAAAATGCCCTTTTCTATCCACGGACTTCACGATCATATCATCGACGTAAACCTCGACTTCCTTATGGATCATATCATGCAATAGGGTCGTAGCTGCTCTTTGGTAAGTAGCCCCAGCGTTTCTTAAGCCAAAAGGCATTACCTTGTAACAGTACGTTCCCTATTGCGTGATAAAGGCTGTTTTCTCCATGTCTTGAGGCGCCATCTTTATCTGGTTATACCCGGAGAATCCGTCCATGAAGGAGAGGAGTGCATGTCCCACTGTACTATCCACCAACACGTCGATATGGGGTAAAGGAAAGTCATCCTTAGGGCTTGCGGCGTTGAGATCTCGGAAATCGACACACATCCTTACTTTCCCATCTTTTTTAGGCACAGGCACTATATTCGACAACCACTCGGGGTACTCCACAACTTGGAGGAAACCCGCGTCTAGTTGTTTAGTTACCTCTTCTTTTACTTTTAGAGCCCATTCTGGTTTTAATCTTCTGAGTTTCTGCTTTACCGGCTTCTTTAGGGAATTGGTGGGGATATAGTGTTGCACAATATCGAGGTCAATGCCAGGCATGTCTTCATAAGACCATGCAAAAGCCATAACGTTGGCTTTCAAGAGGGAGATCATCTTTTCTTTTTCAACGGGGGAGAGGGTTTTCCCAATTTTAACTATTCTTGGCAATTCATTCGTCCCTAAGTTGATTGATTCCAATTCATCCATATTAGGTTCGGTGATGCCCCTTTTCCTTTGTTCAACGAGCTCCGGGGGGACATTGTTCCTAGGATCTATATCCATGCCATAAATATCCATAGAGGAGAGAAAAGAGACACTACATATATAGAGAAAGAAAGCACACTTTATTGACTAGGAATAATGGGAATGACACACAAAAGAAAGAAAGAAAACAAACAAATCTGTACCAATACTATGACTCCACAAGGTGAGTTAAGTAGATACATCTTATTGAATTAGGGAAATATTACTAAACTAAGACACCTACAAGCTGCTATCAGGTAGGCCAAGGTCTTCTTCTTCATGGATCTCCGCAATGACACCACATTCAAGGTACCAATTCAGAAGTGGCATGGTAGTATGGCTAATGGATAAACCCTGGAGTTCTTCAATGGTCGAGTCTTCCATGATGAGGATCATGTCTTGGAACATCTCAGTCATAGCCCCTGCATCAAGGTTCTCTGCCCAGTCCTCCTCTTTCTTTTCCCAGAACTCATCATTGATGGCATCATCATCCACCATTTCAGCTGTGATTGGATACCATTCGGTGAAGAAGATTTCAAAACCCGGAACTCGGATCTTGGTAGCTTGGTCAAAGGTGGGCTCTGGAAACCCGCAATATAGAAAATCATCCCCTTCTTTGACGAAGTAACCATTCAAAGTAGGTCGATATGGCGAGATCTTCAGGTCTGGCACCCTTCCCTCGGCTTTGGCTCTTACTTTCTCTTTGTTCCTCTTCAGCATTTCCGCATGATCATTTCTAGAGGGCTCATATCCTAGCCCGAAGGTGTATGAGGTGACACGGCTTTGAATAGACGTAGGGATCCCTTGTTGGCGACGCCCTAGCCCCATGCCTGGAAAGAAACTCATCTTTCTCATTATTTCACTGACGTGCAAGTTGCCATGGGGGCAAAAGTCCAAGGGTATTAATTCACCCTTTTCGAGCTCTTTTTCAATGCATTGGACATAGTCAAACCCAGATAGCGGTATCGCTGCTGATTCAGGTTGTATCTCACATATAGGCACACCTGCGAGTTTCAATTCATAGTCCCCTTGAAGTGTTACTATGGCTCCTTCATAAGGAAACTTCACCTTTTGATGGAGTGAAGATGGCACAGCCCCATCAGGATGGATCCAAGGTCGGCCCAACAACAAGTTGAAACATGACGGCACATCCAACACTTGGAATTCTACCCTAAATTCAGTGGGTCCCATGATAAGAGGCAAAGTAACTACCCCTATTACTTCTCGGCGGGTGTTGTCATAAGCTCTTACGGTCTGCCCAGATGGCGTGAAATCAGTGGGTCCCAAACCCAAAACAGTGGCAGTTCGGAGAGGACATACATTCAATGCGGACCCATTGTCGATAAGAACAGTGGGAACCCTCTTCCCCATAGTGTCAACGGTCACATAGAGAGCTTGAGAATGGCTCGGCCCGCTTTTAGGTAGGTCTACATTGGTGAACACGATGGTTGAGTTCTTGGGAGTTGGATTCACCAAATGTACCAATCCCTCAGGGGATGTGTCAACAGGCACTTGTATCTGATTCAACAGTTTCAACACGGTCTGTCTGTGCTTATGCGAGGCCATGAGCAAGCCCCAAATAGTAATGTTGGCATTGGTCTTCTTCAGCTGCCTAAGCACTTCATCCTCTTTTTCTTGCAAGCTAGGACGCCTCTACCCTTCCAAATCTTCCAACGGATTTTCAGATTCTAGGTGGGGGGGCTTGAAATGACGACCCCCTCTGGTTATATGGTCCAACTCATCATCGCTAGCCCATATGTCATGGACTTCCTCGGAGTCATTCATCAAGTCATCCCATTCTATCATGCCGATGCTCTCCATCTCTGTCGGCAAGTCATCCCAACCTGAAGGGACTATCGGCTCATCTGATATCGGACTTGGGCTTGAGTACAGCACATAGTAATCATATTTCCCTGACGCTTCACCTAATAGGCCAACCTGAGGATCCCCTACTTCATATCTTTCTTTCAGCTCTTGTTGGATAGATTTCTTTGGCAACAACAAAACCTTTTGGTCAATGAGGTCTTGGATGATCTTCTTTAGTATAGAACAAGCCTCGGTGTCATGGCCGGGTGCACGATGGTATTGGCAATATTGGTGAGGGATTGATGGTCTTGGCTTTGGTGGAAGTGGCATGATAAGGCTGTTATTGCGGCAAATGGTGAAGAGACGGGTTAAGGTCATGGGGAGCGGAGTGTATTGTCTTATGGGATGGCGAGGGCGAGAGGATTCAACCCCAATGGCATTTATGGTGTTAGGTGGGGGTGTGTTGTTGTGTGATGGGAGAGGATTACGGGTGACATTTGGACGGGTTGGTGGTGAAATGACTTGCTTGTCAATGAGGTCTTGGACTTGGTGGCGAAGGCGAATACAGCGATTGGTGGCATAGCCTTTGGATTGGTGGTACTTGCAGTACTCATTCTCATTGTAGCTCTTGGGTAAGGGATTTGGTGGAGGTCTTGGGTCGAGTGGCTTCAATAGGTCACGACTTATGAGCTTTTCAAGGACTCTTTCGAGTTGCATGAATAGGTCAGTGAATTGGCGAGGTGGGTTGACATCATTGAGAGAAAAGGGTTGGATTGGTTGAGTTATGGTGTTGACCTCGGCATTGTTCTTCCCAGTAAAGTTTGTCTTGCGACTCCTCACTTCCTCAGTCTTGATTGTCCCATCATTGATAGCATCTTCAACCTGCGTGCCAGCCCCAATGAGAGCTTTGAAATTTGGGAAATAGTGGGCAAATAGGTGCTTGTGATACACGAGCAGCAGGTTCTTAACCACTAACTGAATTTGGTCCTCCTCATTCGGCCTATCCGTCATTCTCGACGCCTTTTGTCTCCACCTTGTAATGTAAGCGGAGAAAGTTTCATGAGCCCCTTGCTTGGTAGTTTCTAGGTCCCTTCGAGTAACGTCCACCTCTGTGTTATACTTGTAGTGCTCTGAAAACTCATTGCATATGTCTTCCCAAGTCCGGGTTCTATTCTCATCCAAGGATAAGAACCATTTCAAAGCAGAAGTGGCCAAGGTTTCATGGAACATTTGAGCTAAAAGCTCGTCAGTAGCCCCTCGAGGGTGCATAGCTCGCACGTACATCTTCAAATGAGTCTTAGGGCAACCCGTCCCATCAAACTTTTCTAACTCCGACATCTTGAATTGTAGTGGAATACGAGCCGTTGGAAACAGGGATAGAGTCCGCACATCGACCATGTCATCAGCCCTGCGAATCCCTTTTATGGTTCTCTCCAAAGCTTCTACCTTGCTAGCTAACACGGAATCACTGCTAGTACCTTTCCCCTTGGCTTCCCCTTCTAGGTTGGTGACCTCAGGTTTCGAGCTACTTTCCTCCCTTGTCTTGGTGTTCTCATTGGATTGAGGTCCCTCTTCGGTGCCAGCCCCATGAGGTATACCCGAGGAATGGGCCTTAGAGCCATTTTGTTCAAGATCCGCCATCTTCTGTTGGTTCTCTTGAGCCATTTTCAATGCGGTATCGGATGTCTCGGCGGTATGGTCGAGCTTGGTCATGATGGCTTTCAGGCAAGCCTCAAGGTCAAAGTGCCCCTCACTAGTTCTTTCGTCGGCCATGTCTGTCTGATGGGTAGACTCAACACTCACTAGACGCCCTTGTGGATTGCGGATCCAAGCCAGCACGTCTATGGATAGAAAAGTTTTAACCTTTAGCCTAAGGATCTGTCCTAAACCTCCATATTTTCCTTAATGAATTCGGTCTCTACACCATGTTCAATTAATTCATTCCTTTTATCCAATTACCTTTACAGGGGTCATGGATTAAGGGTATGTTTTAAAGAATAGGGCATAGAGTCCTTCAATTAGGTTTAATTAATCCCCTAGGACTAGCACATCACAAACATAGCTTTACATCCTATTTCCTTAATTTATTCCTCCTAACCCATGGCCTTAACGAAGGCTAGGGTTTAAAGGTCTATATTAAGGGCATAAGATATAAAGCCTCACACCACAAACACGGCATAGCATCATTACAAACAATTGTGGGTGCATAAAGGTGAGACCGTAGTGTCCTACAAGTCTGTCTATATGGACTAATGATAAGGGTAGGCTAGGGTCCTTCACTTGCTTGAGCAATCCTTATACCTAACCACATGTGGCATTAGGAACGCCGTGTGGGTCCAGCAGTACGTGATTAACTCATTTAATATACCCAAGGGTACTAGGCAAGAGAGGTTGATAGCTTTCGCCCCAACACATGGAATCAGGAAAACCAAGGTTGAGACTAGGCCGATCGTTGGCAAGGATACATCGAGGGACATCGATCCTAACATGCAAGAGTTTGCGCACACAATGCAATAAATGAAAGCACACAATCAAGCGGATGCAATGTGATTGATTTTAATTAAACATAAGAAATTAACCTAGCCCATTTAAACTTTATAGAGTCTAGCCCACAAATCCCCAATGGAGTCGCCAAACTGTGAACCCCGGAAATTGGGCCCACAAGGGATTGAAAGAAAATGGATTTGAAAAAGAAAAAGGAAAGGAGTCGCCACCTTATTTTTTAAAGGAAACAAGGAAAACCCTAAAAATAGTTTGTTTTAAGAAAACAATTTGAATGACTCCATAAAAAGGAAAGGCAAAAACCAATCTTTTGAAAACCAAAGAAATCGGGGATTCGGAGGCTAAGTTATGACATGGGAAGGTTCTAGGCAAAGCCTATAGGCACCCATGTCACCCTTTCGGTCTCTCAGTTCATTTGGGCTAAATTAAAGTCTTTCCATACAAAAATCAGCAAGTATATCATCACAAGAATTGCATGCATATCATATATTTCATTCATCCATCCATGCATAATAAGCAAATAAAAACATAAAATAAAGAAAAAAAGAAACAGAAACAAAAAGAAACCTAGGATGCTTGGATCCTAGAACGGACTTGAGCCTCACGAAGAGCGCCTACGTACCATGTAGCGAAATACATGGATCAAAGTCCACGTAGTTCGAATAGAATTAGGGTTAAGACCTAATATAAACCTATGGTTAAAACCCTAGGTTTCCTTATTTGATCAAAAGAGAATTGATAGAAAGTTTGATTTTAGGAAAGAAATCCACAAAATGGAAACTTTAATAAAAACCAGAATTTTGTTGGTTAAGGAAACCTCTAATTAAACCATAGGATCATATTAAAAATTAACCCTAGATAGGGAGAAGAGAATGAGTTAAGAAGAAAGGTGAATTGGGGCACCTTCACACCCACTTACCTGAGCGCAATTACTCCAAGCATTTAGCCATTTCAGACATAAGCAGCCCTATTTGCCATAGGACAAATACCACACCTATTTGCACCCTTACAAGTGCTCAAAATCATGCAAAAACACTAACATGCAAATCTGGACAGAATAGTATTATGACCTAAAATCATCCACTAAGCATGCCAATAGCAAAAACAGCGAACAATAATAAGTCCTAACATATTCCTAGAACCATATCATGCATAAAAACCCTAGAACATACTAATATGCATGCAAAACTATCATGTTTACTCTATATGCAAGACATATACAGCAAACACGAAGAAAAACCAAATAAAAAAGTCTACTTTATCATGCTATATAAAAACAAACACAAAACAATGACTCTAAAACCCTAAACTCACAAATATGCTTAAAAACTCACAAGACATACTTTAATCATGCTAAAACCAAACTAAACAGAAATTAAATCATGCATATTAACTAACTAAAGCAATATAACATGATGAAAATCCTAACTCTAACATGCAATGACACTAATCCTAGCACAAGGACAAACAGGAGCACAAGAATCATAACTATGCATTAAAAACCTAAAGGACAGCCCTAAAGCATGCTAAACAGTAGATAAAAAATAGATATTCCATGTATATTAACTAGCTAGAGTGTTAATACATGATAAAAAGGCTACCTTTAACATGCAATAAGCCTAACCCATATGAAAACCTAGTTTAAGCTTGAATAGAAAAGGAGAATACCTTAGGAAGGGCCTTCCTTGTGTTTGTAATTGTTCGTGGCTCCTCAGGTCTTTAGAGTGAATCAAACCAACACGAATCCTCCTCTTTGTCAAAGTGGTATCACAGCAAAGAGATCAAAACTCACTCAACTTTGAAAAGAAATAGAAAACAAAAAGAGAACAAGAGAAAAGAAAAGTGATTTTCGTCACTTTGCAGCAGCAGAAACTTCAATCGCGTTTTTGGGTATGAAAACGTTGGATTTGGACAAAGCTTGTGAAATACAAAGTTGTAGAGAATTGAATTATCTTTCCAACAAGACCAATTTCATCAAATTCTGACTTCGGATGAAAAAGTTATGATTAAAATACGACTGCTGGTTTTCAGAAAATCTGCTGCTGAATTATGACGAATTTCACTCCCTCCAAACCCTCTTCTCCTCCCCCTTGTTTTAAAGACATTAAGAGAGTATTTATAGCTGAAATCTAGAGTTTCCCTTTCCTTCCTGGACTAGGTTTCCTTGGAGAATAATCAAAAGGTATTTTATAATGATAAAAGACTTCTAATCTGAATAGGAAAAGGAAACTGTCTTTTATAAAAATTGGGAGACTGACCGCTAACACGCATGCACATGTATCGTATGTGCGTACACACACTCATCACATACGTACACGTGTTAGTGTCATGATAAAAATGGCTAATTTAATAAAATAATTTTCTTTTCATTTTAACCAAAAATCTCATGCTGTGATTCGCACTAATTCTTCAAGGATAATCCGTAAATAACCACACTAAACTCATCATCAGGGCCACGGGACTTAAGTACCTCATATGCATCCATATGAACTCCAATTGACAATTTGGAGATCTTTCCAAGGTCAAATGAAAAGTTTGGGACTTAAAAGACGATTATGCCCCTCAAGTCACAAAAGCTCTTATTATCCCTCAAGATCAACTCCAATTTGAACCAAAATTCATATCCATTGTCCTTGTGACTCTAGAAAACTAATGCAAGTGACTAGACTCAAAAACAAAACAAAAACATGCATGAAATGATGAGCCCTAGTAAGGTGGTGCAAAAATGGGGTGTGACACAAACTTACCACGAAAATCTTGAGAAAAATAAAACCCGCATCAATAGAAGAGAATAAAAATTGCATCAAGTCTTCTTTTTTAAAGACTATTTTTTGGTGGTGTCATTGTTAGGGGTTTTTTTCTTCATTTTCTTTTCTTTTTGCTAGCGCTTTCATATACCTTGTGTACTTGGGTTATGCCCTTTGTTTCTAGTGCTATATTTACTTCATAATTAAAAAAAAAAAGGAAAAAAAATCACATTTTTTTTATTACATAGTAGCTACAAAAATGGCAGTGGAAAAGATCCTTCAATTATGTATGGTGAGGCATTTAGCAGAAGTTCCCCCAATTTCTCAGCAACTATGGCGACTTTGGGAAAGAAGAAACAAGAAAAAAAAGGAAAAAACCATGGCTCTAACGATGAAAGAAAACTAATAAAAACATCGCATAATGGATAACTACAATGAAAGTTCCAAACATTTAAACTTGCATTACTCACTTAAAGTTCTAATATCACCACAATTCTAACAATCATTGCTAAATATTCCTCCAAGAAAAGTTTTCAAACCAATTTCATCAATCCATTTGTTTGCCAAATAAATTAAAAGAAACAATAAAAGAGTTGGAATCCTAGGTTTTATGCTGTCGTTGCTTCATAAAACGAATAGATAAAAAAATTCAAAATACTTGATTTAATCAAGCCAAAGAGTTGTATTATATTAGATGAGTGGAGGAATATGCTCTTTCCTGTCCCAAAATAATAAATTAAAAAGAACTTAGATTCAAAGTTAAATTTTTCAAAAACCAAATGCAGCTATGAAAGCAAACAAAATTACAGATTATGCATAAAATAAAACTGTACACAATATATGGAAAGCTGGAATCTCAACACCATGAAGAGTTTAAAGGATCCAAATTACTAACCCGAGGATCTTTCATTGATGATCCTCCATGGCACCCCAAGTTCCATCAATTCCCCAACTAAAATCAAGAAATGAGATTCATATTCTACCGCATCAAGTTTAATTTAACGGCAACACTTGCCACCATGCTTATCTTGTACTACCCATCTATATATATATACTAGTAGAAACCCGCGCGATGCGCGGGAATCGCTAATAAATATCAAGACAACTAATAACTTAATGATCTAGAGTATAGGCCAACATGTCTTTATATATGATTCAACTATCTGCATCCCTACTTATGTAGCAGTGTGTATCCATCTTCCCACTGATGGCCTTGAACACTCACGTTGTCCTATTCCCAAGAACATAACCTGGGTAGTAGTTATAATCCATTCCCAAGAACATAATCTTCAACTTTGATGCTCAAATATCACAAATTCAATCTGATTAGGTTGTTATTTTAAAAGTACATATAAAATTAATTTTTTAGATCACTTCAATACAAAGCATAAAAGAAAACAAAAGCTAACAGGGACAACCAAAAGGCAATGTATGCACTCACCGTGCACATTGAAGGCAACTATTGATCTCAATAGACAATCAAACTAAATTAAAACAAACGATTTGTCTTCCGGAGAGAATGTATTGATATGTATATTGTAGTCGATCAGTCCTTTAACCCCAGCCAGAAAATATTTACTACAAATAAATTAAAACCTATCCATTTTCCAAACAAAAATGAGATATAAATTAAATTAGGGTATTACATGCCCATAAGATATTTACATTACCATGCTGAAAAACTAAAACTGCCATGCCAACCAAAAAATCAATTGAAAGTTAAAATCAATGCCATTAATATATAGTTGACATGATTAAATTTTTTTACCTCAAAGCATGACTTCTTGATGGTAAAGTATGAATCTGAAATTAAAAATAAAAATCATTAGTCATAAGGATAACGTGATTAAATTTATTTACCTCAAATGAGTTCTTGATAGTAAAGTATGAATCTGAAATTATAAATAAAACTCATTGAAATGGAAATAGGAGCAAAATTGAAACGGCAATAGGAGCAATTGAAGTTTCCAACTTTCCATCCTCTTCCTACTTTAGTCGGAAAGCCACAGCAAACCGTTCACTCCTCACATATATGAATTCATGGAACCTGAGATATGTGATAATAGATAAACCCCTAACATGAAACATCGAAAATTCAATTTATATGCAAATTTTAAATCTAAATCACGAAAAACACTAATCTCCGGTTTATAGCCGAACAATAGGAAGGGTGGGGCTCTCTAGGCGACCAAAGAAGAAGAAGAAGAAGCAGCAGCAGAAGAAGAAGAAGAAGAAGAAGAGGGAGAGACCTATGCATCGGCATGGAGGAGCGTGGTGTGGACCGTCTTCTCGGTTGGATTTTGAGGAGAGTGAAGCAGTGGGAGAGGGAAATAAGGGGGTGAAACTAAAGATTGCAAATTTTGAAATTTGAAATCACCCTCTCATGTCTTCTATGTCTCTCCTCTGAGTTGTTTATGACTGATGAGGAGACGTTTTAGCTTACAGTTCTGTTTTTTCTTTTACATTTTTTGAATTTAAAAAAAAAAAAAACAAAGAAGAAGGAAGGGAAGAGAAAAGGTTGTACCGTGAGGGGAGGGAAGAAAAAAAAAAAGATTAGGGAGTTGGTGACATCATTTGTGGGGCCATATGTGGGGCCAAAGATGATGAGAAGAATGCATTTTGGAGGGAAGACCCATTAAAGAAACACATCAGCACTTTGCTTATGTCAGCAAAACTCCTAATTATATTATAAGAATAGATATATATAGATATATATATATATATATATATATATATATATATCTATTAATATAAGTTGATTCTATGGGAATTCCATTCAGCCATACCCAAATCCATGTAACATAGACAGACATCCAAGCTTCAATGGGAATTCCATTAAGCCATACAGCTTTTCCTACTTTCATCTTTTTTATAACCTCTCACTTCAATTACGCTAATTCTTCTAAAAAAACATATAATTTCAATTCTTACCAAGTCATTAAGTTCTCTCAAGGTTAAATTATCTATATAATTCTCATTAAATAATTTGCAAAAATAACTCCTCTCCATTTCCGTAATCTCATCTTCTTTTACAAGAACTGTTTAGTCCTCACAATTAATGCACTTAACATAATTTAAATCTCTACTTTTATTTTCCCTTGTCTAAGAAAGTTTATATACATCTTTCTCCCCATCCTTTGGACCTAACTCATGTACAAATCATACGCCTTGAGTTTAGCTTCACTTACTACCCTCTTAACTTCATTCTCACCTAATTTGTAATTTTCACAACTTTCCTCACTCCATCCTTTATGTAAAGTCTTAAAACATACTTGTTTTTCCATAACTGCTATTTGAACCTCCTCATTTCACCGCCAAGTTTCCTTAGATTTCAATTCATTTCCCTTAGTTTCTCCAAGAACTTTTGCAACTCTTCTAATTCAACCAATCATTTCATTCCACATACTGTTGATCGCTTCATCGAAATTCCATTTTCCTTCTTTTAATATTTTATCTTTGAACTTTACTTGTTTTTCTCCCTTTAAGTTCCACCACCTAGTTCTTGGTTTTTTTTTTCACTCTTCCATCTCAACACATACATCTAATAGGACTAATAGATGTTGTATGGTTAAACTTTCTCAAGATACAAATTTAAAATCCTTGCAAACTCCTCACTTCATTGCCGATTTGGTAGTTCCCTCTCTTACCTACTCAACCTCTCTCTGTCTCTCCCCCTCTCTCATATTTTCTTCAACCTCATTTGAAAAATAGGCCTATTCTTTCTTTCTTGCATCAAAAAACTAGTTGAATGATCTCCAATATCCATACCAACACATCATGGTTGTGTGCCATCATAAAATTGCATTATATGACAAAATTTAATGTGGTTTATTGGAAGAGTGATGTGTACAAAAATGAAGTTGACCCAATTCATGAAAGACCAAAAGAATGTAATTCACTTTTTCTAATATTGTGATTGCTCCCATTAAAATAAATAAATAACTAAAACAGATCATGACTGTTAACCAACACAAGATCAATAAAAAATTATTGAGTGGAGTAATCACGTGGGTGCACATCTAACACACATGCAGATGTAGTATCATGGCATAAAGTTTCTCTCTCCTCCACATAGCACATACATGTTAGCTTCTTTACTTTCTAAAACTACAAGTCATCAAGGACTTGATAAATAGGTGAATCCCTTAATTGTGTTACAATAAAACTGAATAAATTAGTTAAATGTCTCACTTAATATCAAACTAGTGGCACAACACGATGCTTTATTAGGGTGAAGAGGAATCTTAAAACATGAATGTGAAATTCTTCCACCTAAGAGAAGTGGACCACTTGATCAATTTTAGCAATGCTACAAATAATAGAATGGACCACTTGATCAATGTCCATATATCATGACAAACTTTCAAATCAATTGCTAATTTTAATTTCCTGGCTTCTCTTAGATTAAGTATTTTAATTCTCTTAGATTAAGATCCTTTAAACTCTTCATAACAATCTCAATGAAAATGAGTTCGAAGGGGAAAAAAGGATAAAAAAATCCAAATAACATCTGAAAAATACACGAGGATAACATACTAACCCGATTCACTTGGGGTAAAACCAGTGTGTTTATAGTTGTTCCAAGAGGTACGCTTAATGAAAGATCCTTCTATAAGAAAGCTCCAAGGTTTATTATCTGCCCCCAATCCATGAATGGGCTGGGCAAGGACCTGAAACGAGAATAATCCAAGATCATTTGATTAGAGATGGAGAGTGGGATTTAGAGAGAGAAATATAATTTCATCAGAAAATTCGTAAATATTCTAACTTTTCCGATTTTCA
Source organism: Liquidambar formosana (assembly GCA_039720395.1). NCBI lineage: Eukaryota > Viridiplantae > Streptophyta > Magnoliopsida > Saxifragales > Altingiaceae > Liquidambar > Liquidambar formosana. Next base: position 33,825,149 of record CM077829.1, read on the forward strand.
GCACCAAAAACCCCAAATTTTATATGGGATTTTGAACCAGAAACCCTCAAAACAAAAACCCACTTCCAAAAAAACAAAATTACTTAAATGGGGTGTCTGAATCGTAGCTCCCTAGCGTTGGGATAGTCTGCTGGACAGAGCGTGCCCTTCTCTCGAAACTGTAGCAGCGGCAGCAATAAACTAAATTGGCTGTAAATGTAGGGCTTCGGTGTGAGATTGAGACAGAGAGAGATATAGAGATAATAATCACACAGAGAGAGAGAGAAGAGATGATTTAGGGCTTCTGTGTGAGAGTGGGAAAGAAGAGACGAGCCTGGACAAAGAGCAGTTGTGTGTGTGTTGTGTGTGAGAGTGAGAAAGAAGAGATGAGCCTGGACAAAGAGCAAGTGTGTGTGTGTGTTTCGTTTGTGTGGGTGTTTTTTTTTTTTTTTTTTTGACTGTTTTGTATTTTTGGTGTGTAGTTAAACGCGGGAGCGTTTGGCGCTAAGTGAAAAAGGTTATGCTCGATGCCTTTTTTGGTAGGCAAATGCTAATCTAGCCGTGTTTTTCACCCACTTTGATCACCCACGTTTACGTGGCAGATGAATGTAGCTGCCACGCATGCTTCTTTGGAGAAAGAGGACAACCTCCTGTTCTGATCCTAACGATTTGCTTCACCCCTCTTTTTGTTGATATATATTAAAAAAAATATCACTTCATATTTTATGAGATGGAAATATTTCATGCTTTTAGTTTGTAAGTGTGATCACTTCATATTCTCCTTTCACTCTTATTATTGATAAATTTAAATAAAAAAAAATATTTGTGAAATGTATATCAGTTTATATATATATATGAACTAGAATGGACCCGCGCGATGCGCGGGAACCAAGCAATAATTTCATTTAAAATACTTATATAAGTACCAAAAATGCTATTATTCTCTCTCGGTTTAGTTAAATAGGATTATTAGAAAAAAGAGATTTAACAATCAATGTGAAATAAAAAAAATAGATATATTTTTTTTTTGATGAAAAAAATGGTTAAACTTAAGTGGTCAAGCTTTTAAGTTTACCAAACAAACCTTTAGTATTGATCCTACAGTCAAGATTATTTTTTCGACAACTTATATTAGAGGAATGAGAAGAAAGGTTGTATAGGAGGAAGGGAAGAAAAAAAATAAAGAATAAAAAAAAAAGGAAGGAAGGGATAGTTAAAAAGAAGAGGAAGAAGAAGGCTCTACCAGGGGGAAGAAAAAAAACAAAGAAAAAAAAGGAAGGATTGGATAGGGGAAACGAAGAAGGAGAAGGAAGGCTGTATGGGGGGAAGGGAAGAAAAAAAAAAACAACGAAGAAAGAAATAGGAAAAGGGTTGCTGACATCATGATATGAGCCCAAGATGAGGAGAAAGATGGAATTTAAAAGGAAGGGCTATTAAGAAACTATCTCATATAGTGTTGATGCCACCTCACGCCTCTTTTTTTTTCTATTCTTTTTTTTCTTTTTCCCCTCCTCCATCACACTCCCAGTTACTCTCTCTCTCCCTCCTTTTTTTTTCTTTCTCTAGTCACACTTTCTCTGTCACTCTCTCTCTTCCTTTATCTCCTCCCCTCTCCTCTCTTCTTCCATCTTCCTCCATTTCTCTCTCTCTTCTTCCTCGCCTCTTCCTCCATTTTTATTTATTTTATTTATTTTTTTTACCATCACACTCACACTCAGAGCAAATTCAAATCCCATATTCTCAGAACTTTTGTGTGAAATAAGGGATTTTCAAATTTAAAATGAGTGGAAGAGCAGGAAAGAGAGAGTGGTTCTTGCTAGAGAAGAAAGAGAGAGAAAGAGGAGAAGCGTGTGAGAGGAGTATGTGCTGACATCAGCTATGTGGGTTCAAAATGAAGGAGAACGAAGGATTAAGGAAGGAAGAATTATTGGGCTGCCACCCCAACATTTGCTGCTGTCACCAAAAAAACTCCTAATTATAATATAAGAATAGATTTGTTAAATTTCCAATCCAACATCCTTAGCTATTAGGTGGAGGGCCTAAACAATGTTGGATGTGGGACATCCTAGCACTCCTCATGTGCAGGTGTAACAAGACAACAACGGACCTACGAAATAGACCCAACAACAACAACAAGCTTTAATATCATGTTAACTTTCAACCCAACAGCCCAAGTTATTAGGTGGAGGATTCAAACAAATTGCCTCAGTTATATTAAACTTAACATTTAATCAATGTAGGAAGCAAGACTTCCCAACAATTTCATAATCGCTTAAGATCAATCTAACTGACTTGACCCATTATGGATGGTATCAGTTTAGCCTATACTCAGGATGCTATACAAAATGATTATTCATTCCACATACAATAATCTCAACTGTATCAGCCATTAAGCTATCAACTCGGGTTTCAAATATATGTATTTGGGAATTCGAACTTTTAATTTATTAGTTTGCCAGATTATGATCCTCTTTTCATCCTTACAATAATTTTAGAAGAAAATAAACATTTTAGATCCAATTAACCTAACCCGTTGATATGGTTTGGACAAACTCGATGATTTCATTAAAAAAAAATTTAAATCTGCAAATTCGCCCGCAACCAGGCCACCCACTAATTCGCATGGTTTGTGGGTTAAAACTGCCCAATCATATGGGCGGATGTGGGTGGGAATTTAGTTCACCCAATGACTTGTGGGTGGGTTGGGATGAACCCGGCCCAACCCGACCCGTGAGCACCCCTAGTTTGCATCCCCATTTTTTCCGGATTTGGGTTTCGTTACCCATTTTCTCTTGGGGTTTGGGTTATCTTTTTGGCCCGTTTCCTTAGTTGGGGTTGCAACCCATCTATTTGTGATTATTGTTTTTCTCGGGCCTCCATTTTTTCCGGGTATGGGTCATTTCAAAACACCCATTTCCATTATAATTTTTCTGGGTTTGGGCTTCCAAAAGAGGTTCCTGCATCCTTTTCTCATTCACTTTCCCAATTCGAGCCCTAATTTCATCGTCCCCTGCTCTTCTTTCTCCGGTGAACCTGTTCCGGTGTTTCTCCATGCTGCCTCTCTTCACCGCAATTCCCCTTGTTTTCTGGTGATCTCGACTTCCCGTCGGTGTCTCCTTGCCCTCGATTGCCGCCGGTGATCCTTTGGCAGTCCTGTGCTAGTCTCTTTCTTCTCGGGTAGTCAAGTGTTGCCTTGGTGTTTCTCCTCTATTACTTCCGGTGTCCCAAAGGTTGGTTATTCTCTTATTTTAGTTGCGATCAAATTGTTTAAACTCACGCCAAACTCACACCAAACTCACGCTAGTCTAGGTTAATTGAACAGTATCTTATGCCATTTAGGTTAATTGGAGTTCACTGTTGAAACTCACGCCAGTCTAGAAATCATTCTTCACCTTCAACCTTACTATGATTTTCATCACCCATCTTTCAGAATAATCTAATATTTGACTTTAGCCCATTATTACATGAAGTAAAGCTAAAACCTTTGGCAAACCCTTCTTTGCTTTTTTCAAATTTCAAAATTTTGAATTAGAATATCCATTCAATTTTTTCCTATTTACTCCTTTTTTTTCATTGGTTTAATCATGCTTGCTACAGTATATATTTCATAGCCAATCAGGAAAAGCTAGAAGAATGCCATTGAAAAACCAACCAATTAACCTTTTCTAATTATATTATATTGATCAAGTATATTTGCTGCATTATCTATCATGAAGTATGTTGTAAGTCCAAATACTTGAGATAACTATAGCCAGGTTGTGCATGCAATGCATACAAGGGATAAGTTGAGCGTGTGTTGTTTGCAAATTTTATTACTCTATACATTGCTTATCTACCATTAATTTCTCCATTACCTCAAAAGTTGCTCACGATTTGTTGTGGGATGTTGGTGTGTAATTAACCTCTTTGTAAAGGTTTCTAGATATGCTATATATAGGGCATTGTTGGGTTATGACTAAAATTTTAACAAAGTTACAATGGAGTTGTGACTTCCAAAGTTTAATTAGCTTATATGTATCATCCGTTTAATGTAATTACCATCTTATTCTTCGACTTTAATTCATCTTTATGTAAATTAAGGGCTTTATTAAAATAGGCGAGGAAGAGGAGAGAGAGAAATGGAGGAAGATGGAAGAAGAGAGGCGAGAGATAAAGGAAGAGAGAGAGTGACTGGAGAAAGAAAAAAGAGGAGGAAGAGAGAGTGTGACTGAGAGTGTGACGGTGGAGAGAAAAAAAAAGAGGGAAAAAAATGGAGGAAGAGGCGAGGAAGAGGAGAGAGAGAAATGGAGGAAGATAGAAGAGGAGAGGAGAGGAGATAAAGGAAGAGAGAGAGTGATAGGAGAAAGAAAAAAAGAGGAGGCAGAGAGAGAGTGACTGAAAGTGTGACAGTGGAGAGGAAAAAAAAAAAGGAGGGAAAAAAAATGGAGGGAAAAAATATATATATATATATATATATTTTTACATAGTAGAAAAAGTTTAAGTTCAAATAGAGCTCAAGCTGTGGGTTTTTAGCATAGAGCTTGCAAACATACTACACAAAAATATACAGCTATGGTAGTATCAATAGCCTTTGTTGAGATCCTCTTAGCAATCACTTGCTTTCTCTTCCTTCGCCGTCTTAGCTTCAACGATGGACTTCCATGGAACTGGCCAATAATTAGAATGCTACTAGCGGTCTTTTTCAACTTCCATTGGCTGCATAAAAAGTGTATCGATGTTTTAGAAAGAAGCAAAGGTACTTTCAAAGGTAAAGGGGTTTGGTTTACTAACATGGAGGTGTTGTTGACGAGTGATCCCATCAACGTCCAATACATAACGAGCAAAAGCTTGTCGAATTATCCAAAGGGGTTCGATTCCAAAGAGATATTTGAGATTGTGGGAGAAGGACTTTTCAATACCGATCATGATGAATGGAGAAAGCAAAGAAAAATGATCCATGCGTTTCTCAATCACCAGGGGTTCCACCGAGTCACGGCGGAAACTTTTGGAGTCGTTAATCTTGAGACAGGCCTAGTCCCAGTTCTTAATCATGTGTCCCAACAAGACATTGTGGCTGACTTGCAAGATCTGTTCGAAAGGCTCATGTTTGATGTTGCTTGCATATTGGCCATTGGCTATGATCCATGTTGCCTCCGCATAGGATTCCCACAAGTTCCATTCTTAAAGGCCATGGAGGGGGCCTGTGAAGTAATGTTACATCAGCATATCATGCCAAGAAGCATTTGGAAGCTACAAAGGCGGCTAGGGATTAGGAAAGAGAAGATTTATACTCATGCCTACAAAACCATAGATCTTGCCCTAACAAAATATTTATCGATGAAGCAAGAAGAAATGAGCAGAGGAACGAAGTTGAAGGACGAAGATAAAGAGGGCTTTGACATGTTAAAATTTTTCTTGACTCAAGGAAGTGAGATTTATGGAAAAACACTCACTGACCAAATCATGAAAGGTAACCTTGTAGGCCTCATCTTTGGCGTGCAAGACACTACTAGTATAGCTCTCACTTGGCTTTTCTGGCTCATTTCAAAGAACCCATCAGTTGAAACCAAGATCAGAGAAGAAATCCAAGCAACTTTTCCATCAAAAGAAGGTGAAAAACTACGGTACTTTGTCAATAGAGAAGAGGTAAGTAAGCTAGTTTATCTCCATGGAGCTTTGTGTGAAGTACTAAGGCTTTTCCCACCAGCTCCAATCCTGCCTAGGACCACTCTTCACCTAGACATTCTTCCTAGTGGTCACCATGTCAATCGAAAGACGAAGATCTTGTTTTCTGCATACGCAGTAGGGAGGATGGCATTAGTATGGGGAAAGGATTGCCTTGAGTTCAAACCAGAGAGATGGATATCAGAGGAAGGAGGGATTAAACATGAGCCATCACACAAGTTTTTTGCATTTAGTGCAGGACCAAGGACTTGTCCAGGGAAGGAGTTGGGTCTGATACGAATGAAGGCTATTGCAGCTACTATCATTCATAACTACCATGTACAAGTAATTGAAGGCCAATCTGCAACCTTTAAGGCTTCTATCATGCTTAAAATGAAGCATGGCTTAAAGGCTAAGGTTAAAAAGAGATGGGCTTGAGAAGTATTCATTGGGGTGGTGTAACATCCATCATTATTGGCTGCTAATACCGCATAACATTAGTTTAGCGATAATCTTTACAAAAGTCATATACGAAGACAATCTCTCCTTGATATATATAAATAAAAGAGGAAATCTCCTTTCTTTTTTTCGTTTTGGTATAATAAGGAGGGAAACTCTCTTGATTGCATGTATGTCTGTGAATGAATAAAATTTTCTTGACATGTTGTATGCTAGTTATAATGTTAGGTTTCAGGAAGTTCAAAATTACTAATCAAACTCTCTTGGCCAAAAAAAAAGTTTAAGTTCAAAATTATTTTTTCTTCCCTTTCCCCTGTACAACCTTCCTTCTCATTCCTTTAATATAAGTTGTCGAAAGAATAATCTTGACTGGAGGATCAACAATAAAGGGTTGTTTGGTAAACTTAAAAACCTGACTACTTAAGTTTAACCAATTTTTTTATTTCACATTGATTGTTAAATCTCTTTTTTCTAATAATCCTATTAACTAGACCGAGAGAGAATAATAGCATTTTTAGTACTTATATAAGTACTTTAAATGAAATTACTGTTTGGTTCCCGCGCATCACGCGAGTCCATTCTAGTAGCTATCAATTTGAAAAAAGAAATGGTTATGGGGATGAATATGCTACATTATTCAGTGCATTAGTTCAATTATAAATATGGTTGCACCCAATGAGGCTAACTAAATACCTGACATTAAGGAATTATCAGTAGTCCATACAAGAACAAGACCCATTCTCAAAATGGTGAAAACGCTTTCGATCCCTCACAGTTATCTTTCGTTTACATATTTGTGAGATAAGCTTTATTGAAGAGTGACAATCATCACACATGCGGAGGTTCTTAACTATCCGAAGTGGTGTTTGGGCGCTTGTATTGATTAAGCCAAAAGCAACTGCAACCTTATTGCTTCTGTGAGATAAGCTTTATTGAAGGGTGACAATGAAACTAAATATTGGGTCTTCTTCTAGTAAAGCATAAGATACTGTTTAGTTTTTACATACAGATTCGATGAAGTTCATTCCATTATTGTCTGTTTGTATAAATAAGATATTATTACTAATCTCCTTATTGCTTTTAAATTTCTGTGTGCTCTTTCAAGATTTTCATGCTCACATGTAAACTATAGAAGTGGACACGTACCTGTTCACTATTCACGTATAGTAACCAATGCCTCCGACTTATAATAGAAGTAAAGATTGCCCTACTCTTTGTATCATATTCAATTTGTATTATATGCATCACTGATGCAAAGTTTGCCCCTGAAAATAAAAAACCCAAATTCAAATTCATTCTTTCTACTTATCTTAACTACCCTTTTTTTCACTGTTTAAATTTGATTAAATTTTATATTCTCTTTCAGGCTTATTTATCACTATCTTTTTTCACTGTTTAAATTTGATTAAATTTCATATTCTCTTTCAGGCTTATTTATCACTATCATCACAACAGCATCCTGTTAAAAGCCTTGCCGCTTTTGAGGAAGTGGTGCTTGTTTGCTGTATTCCCCTTTGCATTTTTGTGTGTTGGCTTGCTACTGGGTTTAGCAGTGGTGCTTCAGTTGGCTAGATAGTGGTACTTTGAGTTCTTTGCTGTTCTGCTACTCATACGTGCTGGTTCACTATGTTGCTTGAGTTAGGCTTGGTGTTGGCAGTGTTGGTGGCTGCTGGTTCTAGTCAAGGCCGTGGCCGAGCCAAGGGTATTGTGATCGCTGAGTCAGCTGAAGTCAGGTCGTGGTCGGGGCCAGGGCCAAGCCAAGGGTATTGTGATCGATGAGTCAGCTGTGTCAGGCCGTGGTCAGGGTCGGCGCCAAGCCATTGCCTCTGACAAAGACAAAAGCAAAGGCAAGGGCACTCCTGCAGGAAAAGGCAAGAACAAACGCATGCCTCGCTCCCCTACGCCTTCAAAGAGTTCTGACTCTAGCTCTTCCAGTGAGGAGGATCCTACCTCGTCTCCTGTCATTAAGGGTGATTCTAATTTACCCCATGTTGAGGTGCTTGGGACTGATGTGCTTGCCACCATGGTGATGGGTCTTCAGGTGGTTGAGTCGTGGTGGAGTGTTCCTGACTCCAAGAAGTCCTATCTTTCTCATTTTTCTCGTCGGAAAGTGTTATGCAAGCGGATTGTGGACCTTGATGGGATCGCCAATGGGTTTGTTAATCAGCAATTTCAACATCGTCATTGGCACCCTATCTTGAACTTAGCGGGTCGTATTTATCCTAGGTTGGTTCAGATCTTCTATGCCAACTTTTCTGATTGGGATACTGGTGATTGGCGGCTTTATACAAATGTTCTGGGTGTGGATATTGAGTTCTCGGCCTATATAGTTGCTCACTTTCTTGGTTTGCGACGGGTTCCCTCTCTTAGCATCCCTTCTGATTCCCCACCTCAGACTCCGCAGATCTCTGATGTGTATGCTACATTGTGTGGCGGACCGATTGAAGTGAAGGGTGTGCTTCGTGCTAGTTCCATGACGGAAGACTATCAAGTTCTTCATAAGGTTGTGTGCAACACCATTCTACTGACTACTCACCAGTCGGAGGTTTCTGTTGAGCACGCAAGGTTTTTATATGCAATGGGTGTTGGTGATTCTATCAACTTGGCTTCCTTGATTGTCCAGCTCGTTTACTAGGCCTCTCACATTACCTCTATATCGACTGGGTTGCCTTTTGGAGTATTGATCTCAAATTTTTTGCTTTCCAAGGGGGTCCCTGCAGATATACAGTTTTGTGATCAGCAACGTGCCGTCTCTGATGTAACCTTGAAGCAGAGTTTGGGGCAACGTAAAGGGAAACAGGCTCGTCTTGCTCCTGATTCGTCTACCTCCACCATGCCACCTCCTGTTGCACCTACTGTTCTTGCTCCTGCGCCTCTTACTGCCGATCAGTTTACTCAGATTATGGATGTTTTAAATGAGTTGTGTGATCAGATGTCTCGGATCGAGGCTCACTTAGCTGCTCGTGATGGCCCTCTGCCTCCATTACCTCCTCGTAGTCGTGGTGGTGGCCAGTAGTTCCTAGGTTCTTTTGGTTGTGTTCTCTTTATTTCTTTTGACAGTCTAGGTAGCTTGGGGGTTTATGGTGGCTGGCCATTTTGTTCTGGCATTTTGTGGTTCTTTGTTTTGTTTTCTCTGCTATTCCCTACTTATTCATATCTATCCCTTATTCCCTCCTTCTTTCTTGCTTTGACACTTCTTAACAAAAAGGGGGAGAGTGATTATATATGTTTATATTGGTTTTCTTTCTATTTACTTGTTTTCTTTCTCTTTACTTCTGTGCTATTATGCTTGGTCTTTTTTGTCTCATGCTTGCAGATCACAGGTTTGAGCATTGACATTGCGTGATAGTCTAAGCAGTTAGTTCTTGTCATTTTTATTGAGTTGTATTTTTCATAGTGAGTTTAGGACTTGTTCAGTTTGGTGGTTTGGGAATAGGTCTTATATCTCCTGTTGAGATTTAGGTTGGATTTAGGTTGGTTTTGTCACGGAATTGCCAAAGGGGAGATTGTAAAGTCCATGTTTTTCGTGTTGGCAAATTCCGTGTCAATGTGGTAATTGTTGTCTTATGTGTCGTGAAGATTGGTGAAGCTACAAAGTTGAAACAAAGCATGGATTTCAAAGCTTTGACTCACAATTGTTCTTAGGAAAGGTAAATGATTGTAGAAGCCTGAGTTTTTAGTGTTTAAAAATCATTTCAAATCTTTTTCAATATTTCTTTATTTATAAAAATGGTTTTGAAGAAGATTTTTTTTTGCTTCTGAGGTTTTTCATGCAGGTGGATCGATCCATGGCCTAGGAGGATCGATCCGTGGTATTTTAGAAATGGCAATTTGCTTCTGCCTCGGTGGATCGATCCATGGACTATGGGGATCGAACCATGGTATTTTAAAAATGCAACTTTTGCTTCTGCCTAGGTGGATCGATCCATGGACTAGGTGGATCGATCCATACTGCTCTAGAAATGCAAATATAATCTCTGTCAACCCGGATCGATCCAGCATGAACTCGGATTGATTCGGGCTCATAAAAAACAGTTTTTAAAGTTTTTCAAACTGACCTTTTTAATACCAAAACGTGGTACAGCCACTTGAGGTTTCTTAGACTATATATGTGGAGTCTTTTATTATTGAGAGGGTCAAGCAAACCTCTCCCAATTAGGTTCTCTAAAGCTCATCTTCTCAAAACCTTTTTAGAGTACTTTACCCTAGGTTTTCACATACATGCTCTACAGACCTTCAAACCACACACTCTTTCACATCCTTGGATGATTGTGAGTCCGTTGCGACGGTGATCGAGTTTGCGAGTTCGTGCTAGAAGGAATCGCTGTGAAGCGGTTGGTTGCGACCAAAGCCGTGAAAACGGCCGGAGATCGATCATAGGTGTGAAGACAATTAATTGCTTTAGTCCTTGTGGTTTGTAAGTGTGTCTTGTACTCATTGAGTTCATAGTGGATTTGCTTCAACTGGAATAGGTCCCATGGTTTTTCCCATCTAGGGTTTTCCACATAAAAATCTCTTGTGCAATTTTTACTTGCTTTTATATCTGCTGTGTGATTGATTTGATTGTGTTAATAAGGATTTAGGGTGTTGATTATTAAAATATGGTAAGATTAATAGGAATACCTATTTAACCCCCCTTCTACGTATTGTAGGGTCAGTATAGCCGGAATTTTACTTGCTTTGTTATAGATAAGCAATTGTTTTACTTGATGGGATTTCCAAGCGTATTTGACAGTGTATTCAATCAAGAATTAAACTATTATTTTTTGTCAGTAGTTCTCTGATTCGATTTATACTTTTCCAGATTTTGTCTTTCATTAAAATGGTTGTCCTTTTCTTTTTCCTTCTTTTTTAGGAGTACTATAAAGAAGTAAGGTATTATTAACATCCCTTAACTATCCAAGGCAACCAATGAGAAGATGGACACATGCATATTGTTTTATTATAAAGACATGTTGGCTTACGCTCTATATCACTAAAGTATTGGTTGTCTTCATATTTATTTGCGATTCCCCCGCATCGCGTGGGTTCATATTAGTGTGTGTACATATATATATATATATATGTTATTGCAACAAAGTGTTTCTTTATTGCAACAATAGTAACCAATGCAATACCCTATTGCAACAATTGCTTTTGATGCTATAACCTATTGCAACAAAAGTATTCAATGCAATCTCCTATTGCGACAACAATTATTGATGCAATAGCTAATGGCACCACTTCCCTTCCCTTGGGGGAGTGGGCGCCTCGTTTTTCTATTATTTCTTATTTCAGTAAACCAAAAATGGTTGTGTAATTGATGCAATAGCTAATGGCACCACTTCCCTTTCACTGGGGGAGTGGGCGCCTCGTTTTTTTATTACTTCTTATTTCAGTAAACCAAAAATGGTTGTGTACTTTAATGATTTATTTATATATTCTTTGTTGACTAGGAAATATATATATATATATTACTTTAAAAGATAGGTTAGGGCTATTACAAATATAATAGATTAGAGATATTTATATAATTTTAGCTAAGTGAGGCGGGGAAAGATCAAACCAGTACTACCCCAAAATCGTTTTGGTTTTTAAAATTAAATACCAAATTTACGCCATCCTCGTTCAATTAAGTTACAAACCACACCTATTGGGCCAGTGCCGTGCGGGCCCCGATGAGTTAGGCTAAAATTGCCATTGCCATGTATGGATTTTTTAAATAAAAATAAAAAGATGCTATTGCAACAAATTACTTGTGGAATAAAGGTCCACTTTATTGCAACAATAGTACCAATGCAATAACCTATTGCAATAACCATTCCCTATGTAATATTGTATTGCATATAGTTGTGCTCTATTGCCACTAAATTAGTCGATGTAATAGGCTATTGCAGCAAACCTACATAATGCAATATGTTATTGCAACAATACTTCTTGATGCAATAGCACATGGCGCTGACCTTTCGTTTTCGCGGGAGATGGTGGGATAATTTAAGTGTCTATTGCAACGAGAATTGCCGATGCAATATCATATTGCAACCTCCACTATTGCTGTTGTACTGTCATGTTCTATTGCAATAACAGTAGTTGATGCAATAGGTTATTGCAACAAACTTGTTCTATGCAATATGTTATTGCAACACCGGGTTTTGATGCAATAGCATATGTTGTGAGTACACCTACACCTAGGACCCTATTGCAACAATATTGTTTGATGCGATAGCCTATTGCAACAAACATACTCGATGCAAGGACCCTATTGCAACAAAAGAACTCGATGCAATATGTTATTGCAACAAACATACTCGATGCAATACGTTATTGCAACAATAACTATTGATGCAATAACACATGGAGCCAACCTCCTCCCATTTGGTGGGAGAATGTGGCTTCTTTTAAGTGTGTATTGCAACGACAAAAATTTTGTTGTTGCAATACGCAGGATATTACCACTATATCTTGCGTTGTTGCAATAACTTTCGTTGCAATAGAGTGTTTTTGTTGTAGTGACTTCAAAGTACACTTGGAAATGAGATGTCTAACTAAGGGAATGCTTTGTAAGATCACACTCATCAATTTAGTGCAATCATGGAAATATTGTTAAAATGTTTTGGTCATAGCCTAAAAAGGAAATTTCATTCTTAAAGGGGGGGCTGGATTAAACCCATGACAACTTATTAAGGTTGGACTCAAATTTTGAACCTAAGATGGCTAACGAAAGGATTAGTGAAAGGAACTTTGACCTTGAGGCTTGTTTGAAAGCCATTATAGAAAAGGTGGACTATACTTCAAAGACCTTTGAAACAGCATTAAAACTAGCTCAAGATAATCAACAAAAGATGGCAGATCTAGAACAAAACAATGGTTCTAAGACCCATTCCTTGGGTGCACCTTACGGGTCTGGCACTGAAGATGGACCTCGATCCAATGAGAACACTAAGACAATGGGAGAAAGTAGTTTGAAACCTGAGATTATCAACCTAGAAGAAAAAGCTAAGGAGAAGGATACTAGTAGTGATTCTGTGTTGGCTAGTAAGGTAAAGGCTTTGAAGAGAACTATAAAGGGGATTCGTAGAACCGATGACATGGTCGACGTGCAGACGTTATCCTTGTTTCCAAAGGCTCGCATTCCATTTCAATTTAAGATGCCAGAGTATGAAAAATTTGATGGGACGGGCTGCCCAAAGACTCATTTGAAAATGTATGTGCGGGCCATGCACCCTCGAGGGGCTATTGATGAGCTTTTAGCTCAAATGTTCCATGAAACCCTGGCGACCTCTGCATTGAAGTGGTTCTGGGCGTTGGATGAGAATAGAACTCAAACTTAGGAAGATATATATAATGAGTTCACCATTCAATACAAATACAACACTGAAGTGGATGTTACTTGTAGGGACCTGGAAACAACAAAGCAAGGGGCTAATGAAACCTTCTCCGGATTCATTATAAGGTGGACACAAAAGGCTTCTCATATGGTGAACTAACCCAATGAAAAAAAGCAGATTCAGATGGTAGTTAAAAACCTCTTCCCTATTTACCATAAGCATCTATTTGCAAGCTATTTCCCAAATTTTAAGACTTTGATTAGGGCTGGAATTCAAGTAGAAGATGCCATTGGTGATGGTACAATTAATAAAGAGGAACAATCAGGGAACTCCCAAACTAGAAATAATAGAAAGACATATAGGCATGTCAATGCCATATCTCCCTAATACCAATTCATTAAACTCTACATGCCATTGAGCGATGTTTTTGAGAAGTTGAAGGTGAAAGGTTTGCTTCAACCCCTTGACCCAGCATCATTGCCTAACCTATTCCCTCGTCGCTTCAAAGAGAATGAGTATTGTGACTTCCACTAAGGCAAGGGCCATAGCACTTATCAATGCCCAAGGTTGAAACATGAAATCCAATACCTCTTTGACAAGGGAATTGTCTCCCCACCTAAGGCACCTAAGGATTCACTCTAAAGGCAATCCATTTAGTGCTTACTATCGTACCAATTTTGTCATGACTATTTGTGAGAAAGAGTTTAGGTTGGTTTTCCTAAAGTAGACTTAGGGTTTGTTTCTTTGTTTTCTAGTTATTTGATTGTTTTCATCTTTCAAGTCAAATATCCTTTGAAGTTATGGGTCTCTTGAGTCCTAATAATTGTCAAGTCAAGATTTTCAATGTGTTCTTCTTCATTCCTTTAATAAAATGTTTGATTTCAAGAATTCCATTGTCTTTCTATTTCTCTTCTCATCAATCAATTGACAATCAAAGTGGCATGAAAATATTTGCTAAAAGGCTTAAAAAAACTCCTTCCACTAAAGGAGCAAACACAAAGAATGATGAATAAACTGTGGCTAATTGACTAGAAAACATGGGAATACTAAAAATGGTAAACATAAGGGACCACCCTCTCAATACACTACGTGAAGAAATAGGCCAAGCAACTCAAGAAGATCTTGAAACCCTTGTAAGAAGCAATTCAAAGACCAAAAGAAGAAATCAACTACCATGCTGTGAGCTTTTAAAGATGTTTATTTCCCTTTCCCTTAAAAGGAAAAGAAAAAAGTTGAAAGAAAAAAAATTGTGATGACAAAAAAAAAAAAAAAAAAGCACAAAAAAGGAAAAAGAAAAGGGAGGGGATTAACATCCAAAAGCCTCAAGAAGGAGAATCAACAACAATCAAGAGAAAGTTTTATAATCAAAGAAGACTAGAACCCATGTTCGTGACTCGTCGGAGAAGTTCAAGCCAAATAAGGGTGGTCCCTATGTGGTTATGTGTAGAGCCTAAGCCCGCTAGGTGGAAAACCTGAAAAGGCTACCTAGCAAAAGTTAGGACTATTGGAAAAAAAAAATAAAGAATGAATCTCTTGAACTATGAGGACTTGATTCTCCACCAAAAAAAAGAAATGTTTGTTTTGTAAATGTCTTGTGAGATCAAAGGAGAGATACGTAGGCAGCCTATAAAGTTACTTTGGGTGCGGTCCAATTCATTGAAAAAAAAAAAAAAAAAAGGAAGAAAGAGTCTTTATATAAAACCAACCATTGAAGGCAATTCTTTGTCACTAAGGTAAGAGGAAACAGTCTCATTCATCAAATTAGTGAGCTAAAATACTACATGCCACCGAGAAAGTTAATCTGATTATTCTTATTGTTCTTGTTTGGTTTGAGTCATTTATATGACCTTCCACTTCCCTCTTTTGCCTCTCGTGAGTCTTGTGTGTTTCTAACGGTCATAGACCTTGTCCTTTAAAAATTATATGTTCATTATGTTTCATTTTTGGGGTCCATCGAATTCTATATCTTCTTACATTTTAACTTAGACTCTTGTCATGGATTTAATGATGGAAAAGGGGTAGCAGTAACCACTATGAAACAATTTGCCTTAGCTATAGGCATGCGATTTCATGAGATTGTGGCTGATTTATTTTGCTCAATGGAAGAACATGATTGTGTTATGAACCTAGGGGCTAATTATGCTTGTTGAAGAAGAATTTGAATGAGTGCTGGGGCTGGTTTGTCTTGTTCGGAGAACTTAAATGAATTGATGAAGAGAATGGGTTGGGGCTTCATGAGTTGAATTTCTTTGCGTTAGTGAGAAAGGAAAGAATGGAGAAAAGAAAAAAGGAAAAGAAGAAGAGCCCGCTAGGTTGAAAACCTGAAAGGGCGGCCTAGGCAAAAATTAGGGCAACTCACTAGGTTGAAAACCCGTAAGGGCAATCTAGGGAAAAGTTAGAGTTTTGAAAAAAGAGAAGTGAAGAAAGAAGAAGAGACTAAGAAGTGATTCCACTCTATTCCTATACCTTGAAAAAGAAATCATGGGTTTGATCCAGTCCTCTTGAAATGCATTATTTCTTAAGAAGGCTTGACCACAATTTTATAAGAATGTTTTAAAAAAATTCCATGATTTTGCTAAATATGCAAAGGTGTCTTTAAGGAAAAGGAATGAAAATGAAAATAATAATGGGTTTACAAAACCATTTCCAGATAATCTTTCTGTGCATGAACGGGTACTAATAAATCCGTGTGAATAAATTTTACTTGAGTTGATTGATTAGTTGATGTTTTACATTAGTAATATGCAATGTTCATTGAGTTTCTGAGCTTCATTTTCCCATGATCATATTTGACTAGTTTTCGTTTTTGGTTGTGTGGTTGATAGTTTCTCTCCATATAATGTTGGCTTTGTCTCTATACCATTCCTGTCTTATGAGTAGTGACTCCTACTTAACTAATGTTTTGTTAAGCTCCCCTATGAGTATTTACCTATACTCTTTTTTCTTGAGCATTGACCTTTGCTCGTTTGGAATATTGACTATTATTCATACTGAGTGTTGACCTTCACTCATTTTGAGTATTCACCCATACTCCCTTCTCGAGCATTGATCCTTGTTCGTTCTATAATATTGTCTCTTATCCATCATATGTATTGATTCCGAACCCCTTCGACATGTCTCCTCTATTCATGTGTTATTGTTTTAGGTATTGACTTCTACCTACGCGATCTCTCAGCATTCTTTAAGTATTAACCCCTACTCATCACCAACAGTGACTTTTGCTCATATAATTTTCTTTGTGAGTATTGACTCCTGCTCATTTTAAGCATTAACCATTGATTATATACATTTTATCTTGAGCATTCACCCTTGCTCGTACGATTTTCTCTGTGAGTATTGAATCCTACTCATTTCAAGCATTGACCCTTGCTCATAAGCTTTTCTTTATGAATATTGATCTTTACTCATAGTAAGCATTGACCCTTGCTTATGCATTTTTCTCTATAAGTATTGACTTCTATTCGTGAGATTTCTTTTTAGATTTTCAGTATGGATATTGACTTCTATCCATCATTGGTTCTCGTTTGAGTAATGACCCTTACCCATACGATGTCTTATTGACTCTCCTAAGTATTGACCTATACTTATTTCAAGTATTAATACATACTCTTAAGTATTGACCCATACTTACCCTGAGTATTGTCACATATTCATCTTGAGTATTGACCTATACTCATCCCTGAGTATTAACCCATACTGACCCTGTGTATTAACCCATACTCATTCTAATTGTTAAAGTATATTTGTCTCAAGTATTAACTAGTACTCACTCCGAGTGTTGACCTTCACTCTGAATACTGATCCCTATTCCTTTTGGGTATTGACTATTACTCATCCTAAGTGTTGACCTTCACTCTCAATATTGATCTTTATTCTCTTTGAGTATTGACTTTACTTATCCTGTGTGTTGACCTTCACTTAGAGTTACCTCTACTCGTCCTGGGTATTGACCTTTACCCAAACATTGACTTCTACTTGTTTAAGATATGTGATGAATTCTATAGGATGATGGAGTTCTCCATTTGAACTTGATGCAATTACTTTCCCAAGCAAAAATGGGATGTTCTTTTATCATTGGTTCACAAATGTAACTTGTTCGCCAATAAGGGGCTTCTGTCACACCCCATTTTTGCACCACTTTACTAGGGCTCATTATTTCATGTAGGTTTTTGTTTTGTTTTTTAGTCTAGTCACTTGCATTAGTTTTTTGGGGTCATAAGGACAATGGATATGAATTTTGGTTCAATTCGGAGTTGATCTTGAGGGACAATGAGAACTTTTGTGACTTGAGTGGCATAATCGTCTTTTAAGTCACAAAATTTTCATTTAACCTTGAAATGATCTCCAAATTGTCAATTGGAGTTCATATTGACGCATATGAGGTATTTCTAGGTTCAATTTAATGAATCAGTGGCTTAGGGTTAAAATTGCTCAATATGGTTCAAATTGGTTAATTGACCCTTCTTTTGGTTAGCTCAAATTGACTCACAATTACCAACCAAATCTTTTCAAATTGACTTTCATTAGTCTTTATTTTATCCCTAAAAGTGTTTTGGAAAGTTTAATTTTGGTTTGAAAAGCATTTGGTTTGATCCTATGTGTATACCTATGCTTTGCAAAGGTAGAGCATAGCGGTTAACCGCCTTAGTCAAACCATACCATACACCCATGGTTAGTGGTTTTCACCCTAAAATATTTAAAAAATATATTCCTCATCGAAACACGGTCGTTTTGGCTTTTGTTTCATCAAAATCGGAGTTAATTTGACCCCTAAAACACTCCTAGAAGCAAAAGAGGTCAAAAAAGGGTGAAAAAAATGAAGCGGGCTCGAGTGACCACCCAAGCCCGGGAGGCTAGCCGCCCAACCCCTGGTGGCTAGCCACCCAAGGCCTGATGCTCACTTGAGATCACTTCCCTTATTTTGTGCTAAAACGGGATTTTTTTTCCAATTTTAACGTACTAGGACTCTTTTGGACGTGTTTCCTTCTAATTTTTGGCAACTTTTGAGTTTCTTAAGCACCAAGGGAGTCTCTAATAACCCTTGGATTAATTTTTAGGGTTTTAATCCTAGCCATTGATTTATCCTAATGAAACTCTACAAATACCCCCTATACTTCAACACTAAGGGGAGGCAATTGGAGGCCATTTTATGCATTAAACCTGAGTGTTTGAGAGAGAATAAGAGAGAGAGAGAGCTAAAGGAGAGTTAGAGTTCCTGCTATAGCCCTTGAAGAAGCTTGATTCAAGTCATCCACAAGTCAAGAAGAGAGTCTCTACAGCAGCAAGGAAGCTTTCCTAAGGTATTTTTCTGTTTTATTTAAGTTTAAACTAGGGTTTCTAAGGTATTTTTCTGTTTTATTCAAGCTTAAACTAGGGTTTCTTATAGAATAGGTCTATTGCATGCTAAAGTTGAGTTTTTTTTATCATATGTTATAGCTTTAGTTAGTTAATAAACATGGTTTAAATACTGTTCATCATGAGTTATGCATGCTTTAGGGTTGTTTTATAGTTTTTAATGCAAGTTTGTGAGTTTAGGGTTTCTATTGTCCTTATTTCATGTTAGTTGCATATAGCATGTTAAAGTAGGGTTATTTATTGGTTTTTCTTCATGGTTGTTATATGTATGATATATATAGAATAACTATGATATTTTCTGTATGCATGTAGTGGATTTTAGGGTTTTTATGCATATCTTATTATTAGGATTGCATTAAGGTTTAGTTTTATTCTTTGTTTATGTTATTTGAATGATTAATGGATGAATTTAGGCCTTGATACTATTCTGTCCAGATTTCCTTGTTCTTCTTTTTTGATTTGTTTTGAGTACGTGTAGGGGTGCAAATGGGGGTGATAGTCGCCTTATTGCTCATAAGGTTGTTATAGCTTGCTAAAGCTTGGAGTTATTGCACGAGGTAAGTGGGTGTGAAGGTGCCCTAATTCACCTTTTCTTCCTTAAACTCTTTCTCTTCTCCCTCGTTAGGGTTAGTTCTTAATATGAAAATATGGTCCTGATCAAGGGTTTCCTTAATAAAATACTGATTCTTTTTTATCAAAGTTTCCATCTTGTGGAAGTTTTCAAATTTGGACTATTCAATACACTTTCTATCTTTTAATAAGGAAACCTAGGGTTTTTACCATAGGTTTATATTAAGATTTAACCCTAATTCCAATCGAACTACATGGACTTTGATCCATGTATTTTGTTACATGGTACGTACACTACAAGAAAAATGGGTTTTAACAACATATCATTAACAACGTTTTTTATAAAATGTTGTTGTAGTGGGGCTTTAACAACGTTTATGTAAAAAATGTTGTTAAAAATTGGTATTCTAGGATATTTAACAACGTTGGTTCCATTAACGTTGTAAATACACCTAATAACAACGTTTTTGTTAACGTTGTCGCTTTATAGTGCTTCCACAACGTTTAATAAAAGTGGTATACTCTAAACAAGGGGTGGGATTTTTTTTTGGCTTGCCGCCCTTACATTTTTTGCTGCTTTCCTCCCAAAGTGTTTGAAAGCCCTTAAAGAGTAAAACCCTTCTCTCTTTTTCTTTTTTTTTTTTTTTTGGGTAGTAAAAAGAGTAAAGCCTTCTCTGTTTTGCTACTTTCCTCTCATCGATCTATCGTCTCGCCCTCTCTTTCCCTTCGCCCTCCGTCTTCCGTCCTCCGTCAATGTCCATCTAAGTTCGTTGTCCTCCTCGATCTGGAAGCCTCTCACTCTCTTTCTCTTCGATGGCCATTGATGTCTTTCACTCTATCTCTCTCTTCAACAACCATTGAAGCATCTCACTCTAGCTCTTCGACACCCATTGTTTCTTAACTTTTTTGGTAAGTTCATTTTGATTATCCTTTGATCATAGCTGTTCTTCAGTTTTTTATTTAATTTTTGTTTTGTTTTGTTTTGGGTTGGGGTTTTGTATAGTATGTTAGCATCATCAAACCTCATATTGGAATTTTTTCGTTTTTAATTGGGGTTTTTTCTGAATCGAGTAGTTAGATATATATAACACACACAAGTATGTAACCTAGGGTTCAATTTCAAATACGCATAGATATATATATTTATATAAATATATAAAAGATAGCAATATTGCCAGAGAACCATTTGTTGGTTCCACGGCATTCTAAATTTTTATGCTTAGATGGGCAAATTTGCCCTTTTTCATCTTCAGTCCCCGTCGCTTATTTTCTTCTTCCATCTATTCTCGATTGTGAAACATAATAATAAGCAAAAAGACATTTCCAAAATTTCCAATCGTATCACCTCCAAAAAAAGTGAGTTGAAGTTGTAGAGAGGTCTGATGCATCTTCGAACACTTTGGTTGACTACAAACAGAACACTAGCCAACAAATAGGGGAGTTCTAAGTGGGTTTTCATGGTGTACGGATATGCCGAGAAAGTTTTGGCTGATGGATTTTTGGGACTGTAATTAATCGTGAAGCCAAAATAGTGAAAAAGATGCAACCATGGTAGAGTTTAAAAGTGGGGTTGGAGCTTAGCCATGGCTTTAATTTTGTGTTTTTGTTTTTTTATATTTGGTGATGGCGTCTTGTTTGGGGTTAGAGAACATTAGCAGAAGTGAGAAACATCGTAGATAGAGGATGGAAAGAAATGAAAAAAAAGAAGAGGTACAACCTATTACTACAGTTCCATATGTAGAAGAAAACTTGTTGAGAGAGAGATAGTGCAATCAATTAATTTCTAATTAATGGAGGGGTAGTTCAAACACATGAGAGAGATAAGAGAAAATGAGCTAGAGAGAGAAAGGTTAACATAGATAAGAGGAAAGAGGAGAAGACAGTGTTGGGAATCGAACTAGAGAGGAAAACTACAAAGGCGAAATTAAAAATTTTCCTACAATTCCTAATCCCATGAATCCAATTATGCATAATACAAAACAAAAACCCTAACTACAAAGAGAGCTAGGATAACTTATAGTTGATAAATTCTTTTCCTTTATGCTCCAAGCTTTGTCTTCTCCTTTATGCTCCAAGCTTGAACTCCGGGCAGTAATGAATGAGTAGTCCAAGTATACTGCCTCCAACGGTATCCACACCTAGCTTAAGCTTAAAGTCCTTTCTTTCTTCTTCCTTATTGTTGCTAGAGGTGGAGAAGAGAGAAAGAGAGAGAGCCTCCTTGGGAATTTCAGCCAGCCTTTGGGGATTCTAATTGTGATGATGTTATCACATCATAAGAGGCATTAAATAGCTTCCACATAAGGCTGGCCCTAGGAGGGATTCCAAACCCTAGAGGGTTTTGTGTAATTACTCTTAATTGCACAATAACCCCTCTAATTTGTATCTTATACAACCTTGCCCCTTAATAATTCTTCTTTTATTCACTTATACCCTTTTTCTCATAGACTTTCAAGCTCTCTTAGCATGATCAGAGTGTGACCCAATAGGTTCACATCATCAAGTAGTAGGTATAGCACATGTTGTGCACAATGGAACACTTTCCATTAGAATGTCTAATTGAAACTCCTTTCAATTCCCTAATTGATTATAACTCATTTATATCAATTAGCGCTTCTACTAACCATGAGTAACACCTAGCATATGGCTCATGGTGTGGTCCTTAATGAGGTGAATAGTCATTTACAAAGAACCCTTCTATTATAGTTTTTAGATTACAATTACATCCTTCCATCAACACAATGTTCCAATTGAACTAATAGGACATGGAAGTTTGTCAAGTCCCTAGTTCAATTACTTTATACTCATTATTAATATCAACTCAATGATGAACTTATGGAAACTCCTTTCCATATTCATTCTACTATGGGCCCATGGATTTAATGAGTTATATTCAATGAATGCTACATGAGACATTCACTCTCTTTTTCCTGAGAGTGATGGATTCCTTGTTGATCACTTACATGCTTTCATACACATAGCAGTAGGGCCAATGAACACCCTTATAGACCCCTACAAGGATCTGCATTTAGTGTTATCAAACTTCTAAAGCTATATGTATAAGGCAACCATGGTGTCTCAGGTCTAAGGATTACTTGTACCACTATAACAATGAGAAACTAATTGACAGGCAGGTTAAAACTCCATTCAGTTTATCTCATATCTTTGGTCACATTTAGTGTACCTATTCTTATAATAGGCACCCACTTGTTGGTTGCAGTTTCTACACACAAATAGCTATCCTCCTATAGAGTCCACCTAACAAGTGCTAGTCCTATGGTTCATTACTGTACATCATAGTGATCCTTCAACTAGGAATGTTTTAGGAGTTTAGTACAGAGATATATTTACAGTCTCAAAATTACAACACTTTGTAATTTCATATTCTCAACTCTGACTCCATGGACATATTATGTAAATATAAATAATGCATATAAACATAGTAGAATAAGCCCTTTTATTAAATTCAATAATAAATGTAACATATATAAATGAAATCAAATAATTGTTCCTAATCCCTAAACAATCATCTCTATGATTGGCTCTAGGGCATAATCCTAACAGACAGGAGAGAGAAAATGGGTTGGCTATGGCAGCCCCAGATCAAGTACTGCCAGTTGAAAATGTTGTGAGGGCATTGCTGGTAGACGAAAGTTGCAGATTTGGCCAAAGATTTCTTGCTGTGTATTTCGTCTACCAGCAACTCTCTTCTGAAGCTTTATCTCCAATGTTATCTTCCGTCTCTTTTTTGAAGCTTTGATTTAAAAGGGCAAATTTATCCATAAATAACATAAACTTCTGCAATGCTGTGGAAGCAACAGAAATGACTCTGGTAATAACACTGCCCATATATAAATTTGTTTAATTGAATTTTTTTCTACTGATGTTTGTTTAAATTTCTGACTATATTTACAATTGCCCGTTTCTCTCACACTAGATGTTTGATGTATACCTTTTCTGTTCAAAGTAAGTATTATATATTCTTTGGTCTTTCTATTAACATATTTTAATTAGCACATATAGAGAGTCTGTGGCGAGGTCGAGGGAGCAGACACAGATGACTTATTCTTTTTCAAAATTCTCTGCTTGGTTGCTGAGAAATTAAGGAAAAGAGAAGATAAGAACGTGAAATTGTGAAAAGTTTTGTGTTTAATGTTGTTTTGGTTTCCCTCAGCATGAGGACAACACTGACTCAACTAAGCCAAATGGTTTACTTGAGCCCACTTGAGAGGAGGTTTTGGTTTTCTCATGTCTCAATTTCATTAGAAATCTAGTATTGAAATTTGGGTTCCTTTTGTTTTCCTGCAATTTCTCAGCGATCAAACAGGGGGCGTTATTATTATTATTATTTTTAACTTTTGATTAAATTTGGTTTTGTCGAGTTGTTTACTCTTTTTCAGATTGAATTTTAGGCATACCAAGTTGAACTAGGATCATTAGTGGAAAAACTAGAGGAGGAGACTGAGCGGCTGTTGAAAGAGAAGGTATTGCTCTGGTTTTATTTTCAGGCTTTTCTGAGGATTTAAAATGTGAAGACTATCCCTGGAATTGTTTTTGTCTGTTGGGAGCATAATACTGTGGAGTAGATACAATCTAAGAGAACTAGTTTTCCTATTAGCACTGTGCATCATAAACAACACTCAAGAAACACAATGTTTTCCCATAGTAAGCATTTTTATAACTTTCAAGAACTAAGTTTCTATTGCTTATATATTTATTATGTAAAATGCCCTTACATTTGAACTCATTCATTTTCTCAACACTTTCCCTCCTCTTGACACTGTTGCTCTTTAGGTTTATTAATCATCCCCAGACTATTTTTAATATATCATGTTTCCTACACTTTTTTTTTTCATTCACTTTTTTCCTTGTCAGATCTTTCCACTTGCACCATAAGAAATTAATGCTCAAGAAATTTCCCAGCGTCCATATTTTTAAGTTGCTCAAGAACGCACTTCTAACAAATCATATAGTCTTCCTTAACTATTGACAAGGGTTGGTCATATTAAGTTGTGTTATTACACCAGTGTAGGCATGGCATTGTTAGGAGGGTAGGGTTATACAGAACACACAAGAAAAAATAAACAAAAAACATAAAAGACTAGGGTTTCTCATATGGATGCTAGTGCTAATTTGCCACAGTTGTTGGTCAATGAGAAATGCAGGTTAGTATGGAAGTGCCTGGCTGGGTTATATTAGATCAGCTTAAGCTTAGCCTGATCTCTACATATATAAGTCAGCCAATGTTCCATATCAGTATGTAGTTTCAATCAGGTGAGTTTCGATTGACCCAATTTGAACCTCCTAGTAAAATTTCTGTTTATTGTAGTAGAATAATTCCTAATAGGTGAGGTGGAGAGGACAATTGATAAAGTTAGAAGATGTGGAAATCACTTTCATATAAGGCAATATCTGTTCCAAGTGTGCAGAAATGCTTGTCTCCAGCCTGTGACAATAAATCAAATGGTCCTCACTACTTCATTGTAAGAAACTAATTCATCATGTGAGGGTGAGCCTTAGCTCCAATATTCTACACATGTTATGATCCTATTGGATTCTAGATATGAATTTCTGAGTTTGGTACATGTATTTAAAGCAATGTTGGTTGTTAAAGCTAGGCTTATAGCATCAATTGGAACAGTATAGGTGCTTCTAGCATCAATTGGAACCCCAAGCGAAATCTCTGTGAAATGGACTAATGGTCCCTGTAGATTATGACCATGGCATACATGTGGTGCATGTTAAGATGGCTGGGTTACGTTCACATCCCTCTGTCAAACCCCTATTTGTCGAGCAATAGAAACTGAATAGTATTTCTCGAGTAAATATATATTGTGCCTCAACCATTTTTGTACATACCTGTCCAACAAATTTGTCCTTGATTTTCAATGAATGTGATGAATGTGACTTCCCCCCCCCCCCCTCCCCATCTCACCCATAGCCCAAAATTAAAGAAGAATAAATTATATTTGCTACAGGGATTGTTTTTTTTATTAAAATTCAAAAATAAAGTTAAGATATATATTTTTTTAGTTCATGTTTACCCATTAAAGGTATGCAATTTTTCAGCACTTAGCAATGTAAGCTTTTTCTTTTTGGAAATTATGTGTAAAACAAATTCAACACTCTCATTTAGGAAGATGATTTTGATCCTATTTGGAATCCTACCAATGACAAAGAAGCAATTGGTTAGGCTAGACTCACTATGTGCAAGTAGTATATGAGTTAAAAAAATTCTTATGTTTATGTAGGACATTATATATATACATTTTTTTTGCCTTTGTTGGATCATATGGCTAAAAAATGAGCAGGTTCATGTAGTTCATGTGATGCAGGACTACTTAAAGAATGGGAATTGGTTGTAAACTGAAGTATCAATGAAATGAAGATTGTTGCATTTGTGTCCAATGGATTGAAGAGTATCTTTGTACCCGGCCCAATGGAATGATGGTTACTAGAATTTTGTGTAATGGTATATATTTTTGTGAAATGTAAACGATTGAAGTATGTATACGGTGCAATTCATTTCTGCAAGTGAAAGGTCTGTGTAGACAAGTCTTCAATTGCACTCCAAGACCTTTGATTTGTCTGTGCAGACAAGTCAAAGGTCTAATGTGAATACTAGTGAACTTCATTTAGTTTGATTTCTGGATTTAAATAAAGTAAGAAATGTTTTATCTATCTAATGCAGGAATATTGTATGTCATGCAAAGGATCAGGGGTGGTTGAAGGTGTTAACGAGGTTAACGTTTCAATACTAGTAGGTTGGTTTTAAGTGCCCCTCTTTGATAAAAATGAGACTATAAAAGGAACAAATATAGTACTGAACTATAAGTAGCAATTATAATAACAGGTTTATTTGTGTTCATAAGTAAACATATGTTTATGAAGTTGCTTTATTAAGTAGCTTTGTTACTGGATCCATTTGTCTTACAGCATAGAGATATGAATTATAAGCAGCTCATTGTATATTCATTTGTTCTTAGTTTGGTTTGTGGAGTTTTTGGTTAATGATGGTTGATTATAAGTTGAAAGAGAGATAGCTATTTGAATTGATAACTTGTGTGGATGAATTGGGAATATTATAAATACATTTTCCAGAAGTTTCTGACTAGTCGATAACTTGGTAGCTCCTATTTACTGATGGGATTATGTCGGATTTTCAAAAAATTGTTTTCAAAACAATTATAATTATATACCATAGCATATTTTATAATGTAATTAATAATTAATTGTTGGTGACAGCAGCAAAGCAGTGGTACACATGGTGTTGGAAGCACAACTGCTTAGCCTATCAACTTCATTAGGCTATTGTAGTAGAGGTAATATTTCTAAATCTTGTGTTAGTATAGCATAATAAATGTTGGGTCACATTTAAAGTCACACTTTGTTTGCAATGCTTTGTAGGAGTTGATGGTTGATGACTTATTAGTTTTTTGCGCATTAGATGCATGCTCCTTGCTACCTTGTCTTCTTTTGTCCTTTTTTTTTTTTGGTCTATTTTTATTTCTTTTTTTCATCAAAAAATTTGCATGTAATGATAAGTAGGATGACGTTAATGACATGTAATGACATTTTGGATCATTTATTTAATAAATTTGATTGGTTAGGTGTTTGAAGTTTGGGATCAAATCAATTGTGGTTTTACATTTTTGATAATGGTGTGTTTGGTCATCATTTTATATGAATAGGGAATAGGTACAAGCAACCATAAATGAAAGCACAAACCAAAAAAAAAAAAGGGGGGGGGGGGAATAGACAATGTTTAGAAATTGTTGTCATAAAATTGTCGAAAATGTAAGACAACATTTTGTAAAATGTTGTTGATGTGTCTACCTAAGACAACATTTCTGAAATGTTGTTGATGTGCATATCTAGTCTAAGCTAACTATCTAAGACAACATTCGTAAAATGTTGTTACTGTATTATATTTAAGACAACATTTACAAAATGTTGTTAATGTATCAGATCTAAGACAACATTTTCGGAAATGTTGTTAATAAGTCTAGCTAAAAGTTTGTCAATGTGGTAAGATGATAGTAACAACGTTTTATTTTCGCTTTCAACAACATTTGATAAACGTCGTTAAATTTTCGCATCAACTGCAACATGGGCGTTAACAACATTTTTCTATATGTTGTGGAAAGTTTTCAACAACGTTTTTTCAACGTTGTGAAAAGCGATTTTTGGTGTAGTGGTAGGCGCTCATCCTGAGGTTCAAGTCCGCCCTAGTATCCAAGTATCCTAGTTTTCTTTTCTTTCTTTTTTTCTTTTCTGTTTTATTTTCTTTATTTGATTATGCATGGATGAATGGATGGAATATATGATATGCATGCTGTCTTGTGGTGATATATGTTGATTTGTGTGTTGAAAAGATCTTAATTTAGCCCAAATAAACCAAGAGACTGAAAAGATGACATGGGTGCCTATAGGCTTTGCCTAGAACCTTCCCATGTCATAACTTAGCCTCCGAATCCCTAGTTTCTTTGGTTTCCAAAAGACTATTTTTTGGCCTTTCCTTTTAAACATGGAGTCTTTTCAATTGTTTTCTTGAAACAAAGTGTTTTTAGGGTTTTCCTTGTTTCTTTTAAAAAATAAGGTGGTGACTCCTTTTCTTTTTCAAACTAATCTGTTTCATTCATGTGGGCCACTTTCATGGGTTCACAAGGTGCCTCACACTTTCCCAATGATGTACCCTAGCTCCGAACCCAAATCTCTTATTATGACGAGCGGGACCTTGTCATTCCCCATTTTTGTCACCCTAGTTATAGGTCATCATTTCATGTAGGTTTTTATTTTATTTTTGAGTCTAGGCATTTGCATTAGGTTTTTAAGGCATTAAGGATCATGCATATGAATTTTGGTTTGATTTGGAGGAGGTTTCAATAGTCAATAAAAGATTTTGTGACTTTAAGGGTATTATTGTCTTTTAAGTTGTATCTCTTCCATTTGGCTTTGAAATGATCTCCAAGTTATCAATTGGAATTCATATTGATACAGAGAGTCTATATAGAGGTTCAATTTAATGAATTAATAGTTTAGAAGCAATTCAGTTCATAATGGTTCAGATTGGCTAAAAGACCCTCTCTTGGTTCATTCAAATTGACTCATGTGACCTACTCCATTTTCTTTCATTTAACTTCAATTGGGATTTATTTACTTCATAAACATGTTTTAAAAGGTTGGATTTTGATTTGGAAATCATTTGGCTCAACCTTATGTGCAAATCTAGCTTTACGACAATGGTGCACAACGGTTAGCCACCTTTGTAAAACCTAACCATGCACCCATAGTTAAGGGTTTTTATCCTAAAATGTCTAAAAATGTGTTCCTTTTCAAAGCACAGTCGTTTTTGCTTTTATTTTGATCAAAATCGGACTTAATTTGACCCTTGAAAGACTTTCGAAAGGCGAATGAGTCTAATCGAGGTAAGTTGATAGAAGCCCTCGGGTGACCATCCGGAGCTGGATGGTTAACCATCTGGGTTGGACGGTCAACCATCTAGGGCTGGACGACAACCTGAAGGAATTCATCATTGCTTAGGATTCCTTCGCTTTTTTCCTCTTTTGACGAATTTTTCTGCCCTTACAAGTTGTTTCCTTCTAAAATTGAGTAATTTTGAGTTGTTTAAGCACCAAGAGAGTCTCTAATAGTCCTAGGATAATTATTTAATGAATTAATCTTAACCATTAGTTTATTAGATCAGTCCTTTATATAAAGAACATGACATTCAACACATAGAGAGGCCACAGAAGCACTTTATACTTAGAGAGGGAGCTACGAAATTAGGAGTTAAAGAACATCAAAGAGAGGTTCTCTAACCCTAAGAAGCAAGAGAAGAAGTCTTTGAAAGGCAAGAGGAAGGTCTACAAAAGGTAAACTCATCTTTCTTAATTTTCTGGAAACTAGGGCTTCTTCTTCTATGATAGTTCTAATGCATGTAGTAACTTTGCATATTGATTAAGTCCAATGCTTTTGTGATGTTATATGTATGATTTTAAGGTTATTCATGTGTTAATATGCTTGATAGTCCTTAGTTACCTAGCATTTTGAAAGCGTTATCCTATTTATCCTTTCCAGTCATGCATATTTCATATAATCTATTTGCTGCGATTATTTGGGTTTTTTTTCCATCATGGTTGGTTTATATAAGTGATTTGGAGTTGAACCATGTTGGGTTTTGCATTCATATAGTTTATTTTCTAGGGTTTTGGAGAAATTATCCTTTCTAAGGATAATTATCCTTTTTAGAGAATAGATTTTGCATGAGGGTATTCAGGAGTGTGTTTAAACATGAAACCACTTCTAATATGTTCTAGGGTATGGATTTTACATAGGATATGTTGATAAATCTTTCATTTGTTTATACATATTTTTAGTTGTCATATGATATCCCCATGATAGTACTAGGTCTTTTGCATATTTCTTAGTTTTGCATGTTTATTGGAGGGCATAATTCATGTAGAAGAATGCTAGGGTTTCTTGTTTCTTTTTAATTATTGCTTTTGCCTGATTATTAGGATAATTTTGGGACTTTTAGTATTTTGTCTAGATTTTATTAATGTCTTATAGTGATGACTTGAGCATATTGGTACGTAATTTTACTATGGTAATTACCCTAGTTATAACAATGGTAGGATAATTATTTGCTAATTTGGCACTAATTTGAAGGTGATTTGCATAAGGTAAGTTCAGGTATTGTATACTTCTTTCTCTTGATCCCTTCTCCTTCTTAGGTTATTTCCTTGGTAAAGGATCATGATAATCTTTTGGTTTCTTAAACTCTATTTTTCCATTTCAAATTCAAATTCAAATTCTTCTGTATTCTTGTCTTGAAAGCTCTTTTGGAAACTTTTATTCTTATAAATGGAAATCAAAGGTTTATCATAATTCTTTTAAAAGGAAATAACCCGTTCTAATTAAACTACATGAACTTTGATCCTTACATGTTCATGTAAGGTACATAGGCCCTCAATTGATGTTCAAGTACACCCTAGGATACTAGGTATCCTAAGTTTTCCTTTTCCTTTTATTTTATTCTTTATTTTTGTGATTGTCAGTGGAGTAGGATGAATTTATCCATCACATACGATTGCTAGTGGAGTAGGATGGATTTGTGAATGATTAACATGCTGTATTTTATTGATTGATATTGATTTGCATGTGTTTAAGTTATTAAATTGGCCCAATTAAATTAAGGGGCCAACTTGGGCGATGTGAGTGCCTATGGACTTAGCCTAGAACCTTCCCACGTCATAAATTAGCCCTCGAATTTGATTTTTTGGTTTTAAAGACTTTGTCTTTCCTTTAAAAATGAAGTCATGAGGTTTTTGGAAATAAAACATTTTTTAGGGTTTTCTCGTTCCCTAAAAATGGGGTGGCGACTCCTTTGTTTTCACATGTGATCTCGTGGGCCGTTTTCCTAGGTTCGTAGTTTGTCGACTCCACTAGGGATATTAAGGGCTAGACTCATTTAATTTGATTGGGCTAAATTAATTTCTTCTTGTTTAAATAAAATCAATCACTTGTATTTGCTTGATTGTGTGCTTTCATTTATTGCATTGTGTGCGCAATTATTGTATGATGAGCTCGATTGTCGTTTAATGTATACTTGCTGTACGGGGTAAAAACTGCGCCCCGAACTATGTGTTGATGATGGAGCTTGCTCTCTCGCCTGGACCTACAATCACAAGCTTGGAAAATGGGTCAGAGGGTAGGCCAAGGTGGGTTTTGGCCATGCCCTCTCCAAAGCTTAAGTCAGAAACTATTTTGGGAGAATGAGGCAAGGAAGAAGATGAATCTCAGAGAATTAGGGTATTGTAACTTACCAAATTAGGCTGTATCGTATTCTTTTTATACCCACCTGTACGGACTGACCATGTGAGCTCAGGTAACTGCCTTGGTTAGGTCAGATCTGACCATAGTTTACCCATAACCGTTTGACCATAGTTTGTTGATCATAGTTGGTCATGGAACCATGGTTCCTAGTAACCGTTGTGTCAGGAATTACAGCTGCTGTGACAGTTTTGGACTGTAGTAGGACTTGGATTGTAGTGTCAGTCATAGGACAGGTGTCCTCAAATGAGAGTAAGGTCCCGAGCTGGGAGATCACGTAATTTGCATCAGGTCCTACCGTGTGGTATTAACCACATGTCAAATATTGTGGTTTAACTCCTTAACCCGAGCTGGATCGTGGGAGATGAATCACGTACGTTGTGGTTGGTCTGGTTGAATTGCCTTCGCCATGTGTCAGCGTTTCAGGTCTGAACCTTCCATCCCGAGCTGCAACCTCAGTTCAGAGATATTTCCACACAATTTGCCACAAATTATGACATTCCCGAGTTGGGACTTGTCATAATTTTATTTTGCTAAGTGTTTCTCCCTGTGCCCCTATGTCGTTTGGCATTCTAGGGCTTAGCTGGCAAAAGGCGGTTAAGCCTTTCCGTATTCCAAGGTGCTGATGTCATGTGCCTTGGAACCGTACCATCTGTATTTAATGCTCCAGGAGTATTACGTCTTTGGAGGGAAGCAAATCACTGCTCACTTTATCCTTTGCATTCTCTCTCTACTCTCTGTTCTCTGCCTTCTCTCTCTACTTTTTCTGCTTCCTGCCTTCTGCTTTCACCAAGAAAATACCGTATTTTCCACCGGAATCCATTGTTTACGCCATTCGCTTGTGGGAGAAGATCCGTTCTGTTCTTGTTCACTGCCTTGTGAATCAATCCACCAGCGCTGTTCTTCGTTGGAAGATTTTTCCTGTTCCCTCCACCTTTCCAAAAGCAACTTTTGGAGGTTTTTGGCACCGCGCCGTACAGTTTTTCCGATGAAACTATTTTTCTGACCACCGTCTGATCTTTGTAAAGGTATAACTTGTTTTTTGATCTTACTCTTCAATTTGTTCGGTTTTATTTTCTCTCTTTGCGGTTGTTGGCGACGTTCTTGGGGTTTGCCTCGCAATCCTAGGGTTTTCCTCTGGTTTTTGGGGCAAATCACCAAGATACCAATTTTCCCGCCTTTTAGGGTTTGAAAAACTCCATCTCAGGGTAAATTTGAGAAAGAGGTCACTGGTCTCTTCTTTTGTCTTTTCCCAACACCGAGTTTAGTATTCCCCGAGCTGACACTTAGAAAAATTTTAGGGTCTATCAAGGCAGGAATAACATACCTATCAGGACTTGACTTTGAAATTTTAGGTTGGGGCATATGGGCATAGGTTGAGTTATCCTTGGATTTAACCTTCCCCTTTCATCTTGGCAGATGTCTTCTTTTTATGACATTAGGGAGAACCCTGCAAAGATAGCAGAGTTTAGGGCCTTGTATGGCTTTGAAGACGGGAAGTTTAGCTTCCGCTTTGCTGAGCCCGGGGAGGACGTCTATAGGTCAAACGCCAAGGATGGCCTCCCTGTTCCTATTGCTGCATTCATGGAAGGTGGAGTTCGTGTCCCCTTTCCTGACCTCCTCAATGACTTCCTCCTCTACTGTGGTATAGTCCCGACTCAGCTAGGGCTGAATTCCTTTAGGATTGTCCTGGGGGTTCATGTCCTTAACCAGATACTAGGGACTTCTGTTGGAGTGTGGGAGGTACTCCATCACTACAAAATCTACACCCTCAAAAACAAACCCGACGTTTATCTCTCTCTCAAGCCCAGGATGAAACCCTTTGTCACTCACATCCCCAGACTCCAACCCAAGAGCTCATGACATTGTGGTCTTCGTGTACGGGCCTGTGGATGGGACTCTTCCCCCTGATGCTCCCATCATCCCCCGCGAGAGAAGTTCTAGCTGTAAGCACTCAGCGAGATCATTTTTCTTCTTTTCTGTTTTATATGGCCCCGAGATAGATATTGGACTTCATACTGATACTTATGTCATGTTTCCTTCTAGCAGCTCCTCACGCCAACGAGCCTGCTGACAAACTGAACAAGAAGGATATCCAGAAATTGCTGGGATACCAAGTCAGCAAGCGCTGTCGTTCGGCTGAAACCTTGCTCAACTACCACGCGAGGTACCAGACTTGGGGGAAGGCAAGTTACCCCCACTGGGAGTAGCCTGACGACGAGCTGACCCGCGTGGTGGAGGAAGAGGTGGAGAGAGGAGAGCAAGAGGGAGAGGAAGAAGAGGGGATCTGGCTCCAACCTGAAGGGGAGGGTGCTGAGGAAATTGTTAGGATTATGCCCTAGAGCCAATCATAGAGATGATTGTTTAGGGATTAGGAACAATCATTTGATTTCATTTATGTATGTCACATTTATTATTGATTTAATAAAAGGGCTTATTCTATTATGTTTATATGCATCATTTATATTTACATAATATGTCCATGGAGTTAGAGTTGAGAATATGGAATTACAAAGAGTTGTAATTTTGAGACTGTAGATATATCTCTGTACTAAACTCCTAAAGCATTCCTAGTTGAAGGTTCACTATGATGGACAGTAATGAACCATAGGACTAGCACTTGTTAGGTTAACTCTATAGGAGGATAGCTAGTCTCAAGCTATTTGTGTGGAGACACTACAACCAACAAGTGGGTGCCTATTACGAGAATAGGTACACTGAATGTGACCAAAGATATGAGATAAACTGAATGGAGTTTTATCCTGCCTGTCAATCAGTTTCTCATTGTTATAGTGGTGCAAGTAATCCTTAGACCTGAGAGACCATAGTTGTCTTATGCATGTAGCTTTAGAAGTTTGATAACACTAAGTGCAGATCCTATTCAGGGGTCTGCAAAGGTGTTCATTGGCCCTACTGCTATGTGTGTGAAGGCATGTGAGTGATCAACAAGGGATCCATCACTCTCAGGAAAAGAGAGAGAATGTCTCATATAGCATTCATAATATAACTCATTAAATCCATGGCCATGGTAGGCATGAATATGAAAAGAGTTTCATGAGTTCATCAATGAGTTGATATCTATGAATGAGTATAAAGTAATTGAACTAGGGACTTGACAGACTTCCATGTCCTATTAGTTCAATTGGAGACATTGTGTTGAAGGAAGGATGCAATTGTAACCTATAAACTATAACAGAAGGGTTCTTTGTAAATGACTATTCACCTCATTAAGGACCACACCATGAGCCATATGCTAGGTGTTACTCATGGTTAGTAGAAGCCCTAATTGATATAAGTGAGTTATAATCAATTAGGGAATTGGAAGGAGTTCCAATTAGACCCTAAATGGAAAGAGTTCCATTGTGCACACCTTGTGCTATTCCTACTACTTAATGATGTGAACCCAATGGGTCACACACTGATCATGCAAGAAGGGCTTTAAAGTCTATGAGAGAAAGGGTTTTAGTGAATAAAGAATAGTTCTTTATGGGCCTATTTGTATTTGATACAAATAATAGGGGTTAATGTGCAATTAAGAGTAATTACACATAACCCTATTAGGGTTTCTTCCCCATGGCCGGCCCCCTTTAGTGGGCTGCCTATATAAGTCACACTTATGTGTGACATGGCATAAGAGGCTTGCACAATAAACCCTAGCCGTCCAGCCCCTTGGAGGCTCTCTTCTCTCTCTCTCTCTTCTCCACCTCTAGCAACAACAAGGAAGAAGAAAGAAAGGACTTGAAGCTCTAGCTAGGTGTGGATACCGTTGGAGGCAGCACACTTGGGCTGCTCATTCACCGCTGTCCGGAATCAAAGCTTGGAGCAAAAAGGAGAAGACAAAAATTCTGTAAGTGTTCTAACCCTCTTTGTAGTTAGGGTTTGATTTTGTGTTATGCATAGTTAGATTCATGGGATTGGGAATCGTAGGAAAAATTTTTATATTCCGCACTTCGATTTTTCCCTCTTGTTAGATTCCCAACAGTGGTATCAGAGCCATGATTATGCATAATACAAAATACATATGGGCTGGTAATTATGGTGTAGTTGAATGATTCAAAAATCTGGAAAATTTTTTCTGCATAATTGGTTTTCCTCCATGGCTGAACGGGGGATTTGGAACCCTAGGTCAATTCTTTTCTACTCCTCTTCTAATTGATGGTTAAGTGTATCCATGGATGCAATAGGTTGCATAGGGTTTGAGTTTGGAGAAGAAGAATAAGGAAACTAGGGTTTTATAAAACTGTTATGAACAGTTTTCATGGTTGCCATGAAAAACCCTCATCTTGTTTTGCCTGCTGAATTCAGAGTTCTTCTCCAAAATTTTCGAGCCATATATGGTTAGAAAGCTCTTTGAATAAGCTTTCCAACCCAACAAACGGTGCGTCAATCCGAGTTCTGTAGTGAAAGTTATGAATTTTTTACTACAGGCTGTCTGGAAAGACAGTTTTGCTCGGGAATGATGCAATAGCCACAACTTTGAGTTATTGATGGAGATCAAAGGCATGGCAATGGTTGCCACCACTTGGCTTATGTTCTAGACATGGTAGGGAAAGGTTCCCAAGCATTTAGATGCATCATAATTGGATTAAGATGCTAGAACAGAAGGAAGAAGGAGAAGAACACCATGGAGGCTGAATCTGGGTTTTAGAACCCTAAGGTTCTTGCAATTAATTCTAATTAAAGCTGCTGTATTTATGATGGAAGATCATTGTAGGATCATTATATATCATGTGTATATGATTTTCTTTAAGTTTCAAAAAGGTTTTGATGGAAAAAGATTCAAAAAGTTTGAAAATTTTTCATGAACAGCATAGCAGATTTTCTCTGCAGAAAAGTCATCAATGGAGTTTTGATTAGAACTTGAGTTAGGGAACTCCAAATTGCATGAAACCAATTGCATTAGTTTCCTAAGACATGTAGGATACTGGGAAAATTCGTTTGGTGCCTAATTCATTCATCTTGCTGGGTTTTAAATCAATTTCTGACCATGGACAGTATGCTGTCAAATTCTGGGCAGCCTACTGTTGTTTTAATTGTTTAGAACACTTGGTGATGATTTGATCATCCAAACCTCTTCTATTAGCTTAGTATTTCATGTAGGGACATGATACAGAAGCTGGTTTCAATGGAGGAGTCGAATTGATAAGGATTTAGAAGCTATTGTGACCTTCAAGGTCTGCAACAATGGCTCCAGCAATGGGTTTTGGAAACCCTGATTGTTCTTGATGATGGCAGCCACTTCCACCACTTCTCACGTGTTCAGAGGCTTGTCCCACACCCCTAGGATGTTCTCCCATGGCTGGCCATGGCCTCCCACAGTCGTTGGTGGCCATGGCAGCCTAGCCAAGCTCAGGCAGCCCCCTGGTAGTGACGGCTGCATAGAGTTAAGGATGAAACCCTAATTTCGAGTTAATGATGAAACCCTAATTTCATTATGGCATTAATTAAAACCCTAATTGGAATATTAATTACCTTAATTAAGAGTTAATGATTGGTCATTAAATGACCAATCATGGTTATTAATTGTTAGGGCATAATTAATACCATTAATGATGTCTAGGGTTAGGGTTTTTGATAACCCTGATTAGTGTAATTAATTAAGGGTAATAAATACCCTATTTGGCATTAATTAAACCCTAATCCCTTTTATTAAATACCGTATGAACCTAGGGTTTTAATGATTGGTCATTAAATGACCAATCATAAGGCATTTAATGATTAGGGCTTGCATTTAGGGTTTAGGGTTATGCATTTAGGGTTTAGGGTTTTAGGAAACCCTAATACACTAATTCATCATTTTAATGATTTTATTTAATTCCTATATTAATTATTTAATTAATATTGATTAATTTTATAATGTTTTAAATGGTTTAAAGTACAATTAGGGATTAAATTAAAATCTGGAAATTCTTAATTAAATGAAATTGTTTTGTTTAATTAAGGAAACCCTAATATTGGATATTAGAGTTATTTTAGGAAACTTTACATGTTTTAAATTAATTTGATTAATTGAAACTGTAATGTCTTAAATGTTAAGACTTTATTTAATTCTGGATATTTTTGTTAAAACCTAATAAGATTAGGATGCATTAATGAGATTAATGTAAATCATTCAAGAGAATTACCATAATGCCCATATGTTTTAATGCTTACAGTTTTTCTTTACATTATGCAATGAGATTGTATGTATGTGCTTGGATGATGATTATGGACTATACCCTTTAAACCAATTGTGATTGGCCGTCTTATGAATGGGATGTTATTATTTACAAGAGTTGTAATTTTATTAAGGTGATGTAATTTATTTGGGGCTCGCATGCCACCTTCCCTCTCCCTCTCTCTCTATCATTCTCTTATGTACCCCACATTCCCCTTATGTATCCCTTTCTTTAAATTATGTAAATGTTATGTAATCGAGAGCGCACTAAGGAGCATGGTGGACCCAAAGGAGCATGATAGAGCCCAACAAGCCAATAGTGGAGACCATCAACCCAAGGGAGCAGATTGAAGGACTTGAAAGCTTAGAGAAGTGTTTCAAGAAAGCATGCATGTTACGAATAGTTTATTTTACGATCACCTACACCCACCTTAGACCTTGGATTCAATCTATTGGCTTGGATTGAATCCTCTCAAAGTCCATAATCATCATAGTGGGAGCTTAAATTTATGAGATAATTGTATTAGCTCCAATACCATAGTTTGGTATATGTTACCTATTCACTTAGGGACTAATATCAAAATATGGTACTTTATATATGTTGATATATAATAGCATGCAATGTATGATTTATAATAGCATGAGATGTATGATTATAAATAGCATAATTTATATGTTTAAATTTTGATACATAGGATGCATGTTAATTTGATGAGACCCTTTAAAACCCCTCTTATTTAATATTAAGTTGAAAATGGAGAAGTCATTAGGGAATGAATTCTTCATTGCCTTCCATCATTATAGGATCATCTAACGTCCCTTAATGTGGGTACCTGGCTGCAGACATGTAGGAGCTACCCATGTTAAAGACATTACTTGAAACTATCACATATGAGATATCATGGGGTGCCTAAACTGGTATATACCAAGAAACTAACATGTGAGGTATATATTTGGTGAAACATACCTGTGTGAATGATGGGTTTAACTTAACTAGGGAAGTATTCCAAGAAACTAACATGTGAGGTGTATGTTCCCTAGAGGCAAAATGATTGGAACTTGCTTATGAAGCAATAGACAAAGAGTTGTCTTCTTATTGTGGGTTAGAAGTCAAGAAACTAACATGTGAGGCTTCTAAGTCACAGTGGGACCCCAATCCCCATTAGGAATGAGATTCCCGAATTCCATTAGAGGGTGTATGGAATTTGATAAAATAGTGGGCGGTACCATATGATTAAAGACCCAATCATTATGGATAAAAATGAAATCTAATTCTTTGTTTATGTAGATTACCTAATTACTCACCTCAAAACCCCTATTTCCTAATATAGGATATTGATAGTTTGACTAAACCCGATTTCTTTGATTGACTTAGGAAATTGAGAATTGTTCTCAATTCCAAAAGATTGTTTATATGCTATTAGGCCTTTTATTAAAGGCCCTCCATAAAACATCCTAAGAAGAAAAAGACACTATGCGCAATTGGCATCTTGTTGCCATACTATATGATAGTATTTATGACTAATGAGCTTCAGAAGCAAAATTAGTCAATGCAAGTGCCTTTGATGTCCTACATCATATACAAAGGTCGTATAGTGAGTAAAATAATACTATAAAGTATAGTAGTTATAAAGGACTTCTTCTGGACTAGGATGTAATAAAAGTTGTTTATTAATAATCATTCTTTTGAAAAATGATTAATCACATAGAATAGCTTGAGAAGCTAGATGTGATTTAAAATGGAAGCATAGAGGAAAGCAAGTCTTGAAAAGTCAAAGACAAAGAAATATAATTATTTTGTAGTAAATATAAGGTATTGTAAAGGGATCTTGATAAAGTATCAGTCTTCCTAGAAGAACCAAACTTTTGAAGTTTTGGTTCATGCTCTAAACTAAATTGTTGGTTAGTTCTGCTTCTTAGTTTTTGGATTCTAGTATAATCTAAATCGAAGCAGAAAGTTAAGTAGATAATAAGTTACCTTTAAAAATTTTAATAGAGCAAGAGTTGCTAGATTAATTTTGGGAACTTATTTCTTAACTAGGTCATTTAAGACATCCTAGAAATTTGATTTCTGAATTTAAATGACTAATTAGAGCGAATGCAACGTATTTCGAGAATACAAGAGATGTAGAGACTCTCATTTAAATGTAACGATTATGATTTGGTTATGAGATGACCAAACCCATCTTTTACTTGGTGAAGTGAAAGAGTTACATTTATAATTTGACAAATACATTGTGATGTATATAGTCATGTAGAGCACGCATTCAATTACAGTAGACTCATCTTAGAATACCATAGCTCAATGGTGAATCTAAGAGAACGAATTGAACCCTATTAAGATATGGTTTGATCCATGATGAGTTTTACTAATGTATCCATCTAGGATATACCTTAAAATTGCTACATATTGATAATTTAGGGTTCACTCCAGTTTTGTCCCAATTATATCAGATATGATATGGGAAGAAACCCAACTTAAAGAAGTTAAGGCTTGGGCTTGTGCTACGTTTGTCTGGAAACATAATGTAGACAATCTGGAAATAAGGTCAAGCAAGTGTTGAATTGTGGTATATCCTAAAAGTGGTTGGGATAGTATTTCTATTACTCTAATGAACAAAAGTTGTCCATTAGGATGATTGCTGGATTTTCTTGAGAAAGAGTTCATTCAAGAAAGATGCAAAAGTAGATAGAATTTACAGAATTGTTTGTAAAGCCACAAACCAACAAAGATCCAACCCTTGCCCCTATTGAGGCAAAACCCTTAATTACACCACATTCTTTTCATAGATCAAATTGGATATTTCTTTAACATAAGAGAGATATTGTATCTCCATTAGAATGTGAAAGAATTGTTCTTTGGTGATAAAGATCACCAAGATAATCCTATTGATTATGATTAGGCGATGTTTGACATCAACTTGAGAAATGACTAAGAGTCATTAAATCCAATATGGACAGGTAGAGACCTAAAAGGCTTGGCTATTTAAGAATGTTTTCAACATAGGCAAAAAGTTGTCTATAAAGAAACTTGTTTGATAATAGTTATGCTGAAATCCATTTGGATCTTGTTATCTATAAACACACATTTTGAATATGAGATATGTCAAAAAGGATATAAAGATGTTATATCAAATGGTGAAAAACCATAAAAGTGTGTAAGTTATAGAAGTCTATTAATAGACTACAAGGTTCTCATAATTAGAACATCTATAAAGTTGAAGTAATCAAATTGTTTGATTTCTCTCATTGTATAGATGGACCATGAGTGTATAAAAGGTTAGTGGGAGTGCGATCGTTTTTCTTT
Source organism: Liquidambar formosana (assembly GCA_039720395.1). Taxonomy (NCBI): domain Eukaryota; kingdom Viridiplantae; phylum Streptophyta; class Magnoliopsida; order Saxifragales; family Altingiaceae; genus Liquidambar; species Liquidambar formosana. The sequence continues at coordinate 33,865,758 of CM077829.1, forward strand.
ATCCTAAGTATGGATGACATCATAATCATTATGAATGATATATGAATGTTATCTAATGTAAAGTTTTAGTTTTTGGAGAAAAACTAATTCATGAAAGATTTGGCAAAAGCATCCAATAAGATCTATAGAGATAGATCATACAGATTGCTAAGTATCTCCAAATCATCAAACATAGTTGAAATGTTGAAGGAGTTCAACATGGAGAATTCTAAGGGAGGTCTGATTTACTTCAGATAAGAATTCATTATTCAAGGGCATGTGCCCTAGGATAACACAAGTAAGATTCTTAAAGTGTTAAGAAGCCTTATTTTACACTATGTATTGAACCTGATATCTATTATGTTGTAATTGTTACAAATAGTTATCTATCAATTCAAATTTGGAATATTGGATTGTATATGGAAATTGTAAACTCATAGTAGATGGGTATATGGATTTGGATATAATCCATATGGGGTATATTTTATATTCACTTTAGTTGGTGAAATACTTAATGGAAGAACTGTATGAAAGATACAGTGGATTCCATTATTAAGGGTGAATTAATTGTCGCATTGTCTAGGAGACTGTTTGGATCTATAAGTTCATTTAGAACTTGGAGTTGTTCCTTCCATTGAGTTATCCACACCTTGTTTTGTGACAACAATGGGTCTATAGCTCAAGTATAGGAATCACGGTCTCATCAAAAGTCCAAACACATAGAGCGGCAATTCCAAGTGATTAGAGGAATCATTGGAAAAGGTAATAGATACATTACAGAAGATATTATCTACATAAGTTTTTGTAGACCTACTGACTAAAGCTTTAAAACATAATTGGTTATGTCTAAGACCAACATCTTGAGAAGATAGGTATGCGATACATGGTCAATTGGCTTTAGTGCAAGTGGGAGATTGTTAGGATTATGCCCTAGAGCCAATCATAGAGATGATTGTTTAGGGATTAGGAACAATCATTTGATTTCATTTATGTATGTCACATTTATTATTGATTTAATAAAAGGGCTTATTCTATTATGTTTATATGCATCATTTATATTTACATAATATGTCCATGGAGTTAGAGTTGAGAATATGGAATTACAAAGAGTTGTAATTTTGAGACTGTAGATATATCTCTGTACTAAACTCCTAAAGCATTCCTAGTTGAAGGTTCACTATGATGGACAGTAATGAACCATAGGACTAGCACTTGTTAGGTTAACTCTATAGGAGGATAGCTAGTCTCAAGCTATTTGTGTGGAGACACTACAACCAACAAGTGGGTGCCTATTACGAGAATAGGTACACTGAATGTGACCAAAGATATGAGATAAACTGAATGGAGTTTTATCCTGCCTGTCAATCAGTTTCTCATTGTTATAGTGGTGCAAGTAATCCTTAGACCTGAGAGACCATAGTTGTCTTATGCATGTAGCTTTAGAAGTTTGATAACACTAAGTGCAGATCCTATTCAGGGGTCTGCAAAGGTGTTCATTGGCCCTACTGCTATGTGTGTGAAGGCATGTGAGTGATCAACAAGGGATCCATCACTCTCAGGAAAAGAGAGAGAATGTCTCATATAGCATTCATAATATAACTCATTAAATCCATGGCCATGGTAGGATGAATATGAAAAGAGTTTCATGAGTTCATCAATGAGTTGATATCTATGAATGAGTATAAAGTAATTGAACTAGGGACTTGACAGACTTCCATGTCCTATTAGTTCAATTGGAGACATTGTGTTGAAGGAAGGATGCAATTGTAACCTATAAACTATAACAGAAGGGTTCTTTGTAAATGACTATTCACCTCATTAAGGACCACACCATGAGCCATATGCTAGGTGTTACTCATGGTTAGTAGAAGCCCTAATTGATATAAGTGAGTTATAATCAATTAGGGAATTGGAAGGAGTTCCAATTAGACCCTAAATGGAAAGAGTTCCATTGTGCACACCTTGTGCTATTCCTACTACTTAATGATGTGAACCCAATGGGTCACACACTGATCATGCAAGAAGGGCTTTAAAGTCTATGAGAGAAAGGGTTTTAGTGAATAAAGAATAGTTCTTTATGGGCCTATTTGTATTTGATACAAATAATAGGGGTTAATGTGCAATTAAGAGTAATTACACATAACCCTATTAGGGTTTCTTCCCCATGGCCAGCCCCCTTTAGTGGGCTGCCTATATAAGTCACACTTATGTGTGACATGGCATAAGAGGCTTGCACAATAAACCCTAGCCGTCCAGCCCCTTGGAGGCTCTCTTCTCTCTCTCTCTCTTTTCCACCTCTAGCAACAACAAGGAAGAAGAAAGAAAGGACTTGAAGCTCTAGCTAGGTGTGGATACCGTTGGAGGCAGCACACTTGGGCTGCTCATTCACCGCTGTCCGGAATCAAAGCTTGGAGCAAAAAGGAGAAGACAAAAATTCTGTAAGTGTTCTAACCCTCTTTGTAGTTAGGGTTTGATTTTGTGTTATGCATAGTTAGATTCATGGGATTGGGAATCGTAGGAAAAATTTTTATATTCCGCACTTCGATTTTTCCCTCTTGTTAGATTCCCAACAGAAATTAGGCCCCTGGACAAGACGGGTCGCCGCGCCCCCTTCGTTATTGAGAGCTCCAGCTCGGAGGAGACCGTCTCCCAAGCCATGGAGAGGAGAGGCTCCAATCCCTCCCCCCCCCCCCCCCGCCAAGAGACAAAGAACAGACTCCGGCAGCCAGAGGGCCAAGAAGGACTCTGGGATGAATTTAAGGGCTCTGGTTGCCGAGAAAAGGGCGGTAGAGAAGGAGGCCCAGGAAAAGAAGGCTGCTGAGCAGAAGCAACAACAGCAAAATCAGCAGCAGCAACAGCAACAGCAGAATTAGCAGTAGCAGAAGACCAGCAAGGCTGCTGCTGTTGTTGCTTAGGGCACAGGTCGAGACGCTGGCAAAAAGTCCATTGACCCCAATAGTGGCAAACTCATGTCCAGCACCATGAGGGGGCAGGACGTGGGCAGGCCCCAGGCGCCCGAGGTTACTGGGAAGGGGAAGGCTCCCATGGTCGTTCCTCCGAAAAACATGAGACCCCCTACGGGCCCCGAGCAGCAGCCCGCTGTGCAAGGGTCTGGGCAAGGGGGATCCAATGCCCCGACGGCCGGAGGTGGGAGTGCTCCTTCCCGCGCTGAGATAATAGCTAAGTTCCCCGAGGTATACCTTTGCTGCTTTTCTTCTTTTTTCAATTTCATATTTGCCCCATACCCGAAAATCTATCATGGATTCTGACTGACTTCATGTTTTATCATGTGCGTGTAGTTCCCCGTACCCACAAACAAGGATGTCACCAGCTCCTTCTCTGTGGAGTACAACTTCAAACAGCTGGGGAACCCTATGAGGCTCCCGGCGGACATGGAGCACTTCGGGAGGAAGTCCGCCCCCGACCTTCTCCGCTTCGGGTTTACAAGTCTTTACCGAGTAAGCTTCGTTCCTTTGTGGTTTCCGTTACTTGCTATTCAACACGATCTCTGACCTGTTGATGTTTGTATAGGGCTGCCAACAAATCCTGCTGGCGGGCGACCTCCTCGAGGCGGAGGATAACAAACTACAAATCGAGGTCGCCAAAGTCCGGAGTGAGTACGACAAGAAACTGGAAGACGCTGAGGCAAACTGCTCTGCGGCTATGTCTCAGCTTCAGAAAGTGAAGTCTGAGTGCGAGACTTTCAAATCCACTGCCGAGAGTGCCGTTGTGGACCCCAAAAAAGTGAAGTGGGCCCACAAGGATTTAACAGAAAATAGGTTTGAAAAAGAAAAAGGAGTCGCCACCTTATTTTTTTTAAAGGAAACAAGGAAAACCCTAAAAAAACAGTTTTGTTTTAGGAAAACAAAAGATTGACTCCATATTTAAAAATGGTAAGGCAAAAAGTCTTTTGGAAACCAGAGATGGTGGATTCGGAGGCTAAGTTACGATATGGGAAGGTTCTAGGCAAAGCCTATAGGCACCCATATCACCCTAAACGGTCTCTTAATCTAATTGGGCTAAATCAAAGTCTTAATCACACACAAATAACAATTATCATCACAAGACAGCATGCATATCATTCATTCATTCATCCATATAAGCAATTAAATCAAAGAAAAACAGAAAAAAGAAAGAGGGGAAGGAAAACCTAGGATACTTAGTATCCTAGGGCGGACTTGAACCTCACGAAGAGCGCCTACGTACCATGTATGGAAATACATGGATCAAAGTCCACGTAGTTCGAAAGGGAATAGGGTTATAACCTAATAGAGACCTATGGTAAACCCTAAGTTTCCTTTCAAGTAAAATATGGTAAGTTTCCAAAAATGAATGATTCTCAAAAGATCTTTAATAAATATGGAATTTGATAAAGATGGAAACTTTGATTTAAAAGGTATTTTTTAATGAAAGGAAACTATAAGGATTGCCATGTTCCCCCATTAGGAAACAACCCTAGGGGGGAGAAAGGGAAAGTTTCAAGGAAAGGAAAGAAAGGTGAATTGGGGCACCCTCATACCCTACTTACCTTTAAGCAAAAGCGACCTGTCAAGGTAACCACCCTATTGCATAGGGTAATTATCTTATTTGCAAGATTTCATCTCGGAATAGCCAAAATAACCACCCACATTGGTGGGGTAGTTGCACCTGTTGAAGCACTTGCAATTTCCATGCACAACATACCAAAAATACCAACCAACCAAGCTAGGTTCCAATCAAGCAATTATCATGCTAAAACATAGGCTAACACATGCTCAAAATGTTGGGAATCATACAAGAGGGAAAAATAGAAGTGCGGAATATAAAAATTTTCCCTTTGATTCCACAGCCCATGAATCTAACTATGCATATACAAAATCAAACCCTAGCTATGAAGAGGGTTAGAACACTTACAGAATTTTTTGTCTTCTCCTTTTTGCTCCAAGCTTTGATTCCGGACAGCGGTGAATGAGCAGCCCAAGTGTGCTGCCTCCAACGGTATCCACACCTAGCTAGAGCTTCAAGTCCTTTCCACCTTTTCCTTGTTGTTGCTAGTGAAGGAGAAGAGAGGAGAGAGAGAGAAGGAGGCTGGAAAATCTGGATAGCCCCTTGGGATTTCAACTTGTGATTTTGATGTCACACATCATAGTGTGACTTATATAGTCCACACTAAGGGGGCCGGCCCTAGGGGGAAACCCTATTAGGGTGTGATGCAATTTCTCTAAATTGCACAATAACCCCTATAAATTATATCAAATATAAATAGGCCTCAAAGAACTATTCTTTATGCACTCATACCCTTTCTCTCATAGACTTTAAAGCTCATCTTGCATGATCAGTGTGTGACCCATTGGGTTCACATCATCAAGTAGTAGGAATAGCACGAGGTGTGCACAATGGAACTCTTTCCATTTAGGGTCTAATTGGAACTCCTTCCAATTCCCTAATTGATTATAACTCACTTATATCAATTAGGGCTTCTACTAACCATGAATAACACCTAGCATATGGTTCATGGTATCGTCCTTAATGAAGTGAATATGTATCTATCAAAGAACCCTTCTGTTATAGTTTATAAGTTACAATTGCATCCTTCTATTTACACAATGTCTCCAATTGAACTAATAGGACATGGAAGTCTGTCAAGTCCCTAGTTCAATTACTTTATACTCATTCATAAATATCAACTCAATGATGAACTTATGGAAACTCCTTTCCATATTCACACTGCCATGGCCATGGACTGAATGAGTTATATTATGAATGCTATATGAGACATTCTCTCTCTTTTTCCTGAGAGTAATGGATTCCTTGTTGATCACTCACATGCCTTCATACACATAGCAATAGGGCCAATGAACACCTTTACAGACCCATGAATAGAATCTGCACTTAGTGTTATCAAACTTCTAAAGCTACATGCATAAGGTAACTATGGTGTCTCAGGTCTAAGGATTACTTGTACCACTATAACATTGAGAAACTGATTGACAGGCAGGTTAAAACTCCATTCAGTTTATCTCAAATCTTTGGTCACATTCAGTGTACCTATTCTATTAACAGGCACCCACCTGTTGGTTGTAGTGTCTCCACACAAATAGCTTGAGACCAGCTATCCTCCTATAGAGTCAACCTAACAAGTGCTAGTCCTATGGTTCATTACTGTCCATCATAGTGAACCTTCAACTAGGAATGATTTAGGAGTTTAGTACAGAGATATATTTACAGTCTCATAATTACAACTCTTTGTAATTCAATATTCTCAACTCTAACTCCTTGGACATATTATGTAAATATAAATGATGCATACAAACATAATAGAATAAGCCCTTTTATTAAATCAATAATAAATGTGACATACATAAATGAAATCAAATGATTGTTCCTTTATCCCTAAACAATCATCTCTATGATTGGCTCTAGGGCATAACTCTAACAATCTCCCACTTGCACTATAGCCAATCCACAATGTATCTAATACCCATTTCCTGTCTGTGGTGATCCAACTGCTCTTGGGTCATAGCTTTAGTGAAGGGATCTGCTACATTCTCTGTTGTGTGAATCTTCTGTATGCTAATATCACCTCTTCCAATGATCTCTCTAATCACATGGAATCGACGCTCAATGTGTTTGGACTTTTGATGAGACCGTGGTTCCTTAGCTTGAGCAATAGCCCCGTTGTTGTCACAAAACAATGGCAAGGGCTTCTCAATGGCAGGAACTACTCCCAGTTCAGTAATGAACTTCTTTATCCAAACAGCTTCCTTTGCAGCCTCTGATGCAGCAATGTACTCAGCCTCTGTAGTGGAGTCCGCTGTAACATCCTGTTTACAGCTCCTCCAACTTACAGCTCCACCATTCAAGGTGAAAACATACCCCGATGTTGATTTCCTATCATCATCGTCAGATTGAAAATCTGAATCCGTATAACCAACCATTTCTAAATTTCTTCCTCCATAGACAAGGAATAGTTCCTTAGTTCTTCTTAAGTACTTAAGGACAGCCTTGACTGCTTCCCAGTGTTTCACACCTGGGTCTGCCTGATATCTGCTTGTAACACTTACACCAAAAGCGATATCTGGTCTTGTACACAACATGGCATACATTAGACTCCCTACTGCAGAAGCATAGGGAATCGTCCTCATGTACGTAATCTCCTCTGGAGTTTTAGGTGCCATGTTTTTAGACAACTTGATTCCATGCCTAACAGGAATTAGACCTCTTTTGGAATCTTCTAAATTGAACCTTTTCAATATTTTGTCTATGTACAATGATTGGGAGAGACCTAGCATCCTTTTAGATCTATCTCTATAGACCTTTATTCCCAGAATATAGGATGCTTCTCCCAAATCTTTCATGGAGAAATTCTGTGAAAGCCACTCTTTCACTTTTGATAACGTTTCTACTTTATTCCCGATAAGTAGAATGTCATCAACATATAGGACCAGGAAGGTAATCGCACTCCCACTAACTTTCTTGTACACACATGGTTCATCCATATTCTGTAGGAAACCAAACGATTTGATTGCCTCATCGAATCGGATGTTCCAGCTTCTAGAAGCTTGTTTGAGTCCATAAATGGACCGCTGTAGGCTTGCACACTTTGTGGTCCTCACCACTGGATGTAAAACCCTCAGGTTGCTGCATATAAAGGTCTTCCTCAATGTTTCCATTAAGGAAAGCGGTCTTTACATCCATTTGCCATATCTCATAATCGTAGTGCGCAGCTATAGCTAACAAGATCCTAATGGACTTAAGCATAGCCACTGGCGAGAAGGTTTCCTCATAGTCAATACCATGTCTTTGTCGGTAACCTTTTGCCACTAGCCTAGCCTTGTAGGTCTCTACCTTTCCATCTGAGCCTATCTTCCTTTTGAAGATCCATTTGCAGCCAATAGGTACTATACCTTCTGGTGGATCAACTAAAGTCCAGACTTTGTTGGAATACATCGAGTCCATTTCAGATTTCATAGCTTCCAGCCATTTGTTCGAATCAATATCCGAAATCGCCTGTCCATAAGTAGTAGGGTCATCTGGGTGTTCTCTATCACCAAGGAACAATTCCTCTGCATTATGGTTGAGAAATCCATATCTCTCAGGTGCAACAGATACCCTACTCGATCTACGGAGAGGTTGTGGTACATTAGTGGGTTCTGTCTCATCAGGGACAGGGGTGGGATCACTGTCGGTTTGTGTCTCATCAGACAATTCTTTGAGTTCTATTTTCCTGTTATTGCCTCCTTCTTGAATAAACTCTTTTTCAAGAAAGACTGCAAACTTACTAACAAACACCTTTTGTTCATCAGGATAATAGAAATAATATCCTAAACTCTCTTTAGGATATCCCACAAAACTACATTTAATTGATCTTGATTCTAACTTGGTTGCATCATGTGTCTTTACATATGCAGTGCAACCCCATACCTTAATATGTTTAAGGCTTGGTGCTCTCCCTTTCCATATCTCATACGGTGTCTTAGGGACAGATTTGGTTGGGACTCTGTTCAACAAATACGCTGCAGTTTCTAGGGCATGTCCCCAGAAGGACAATGGTAAATCAGTGTAACTCATCATGGACCTAACCATATCCAATAAGGTTCTATTCCTCCTTTCTGACACACCATTAAGCTGTGGTGTTCCAGGAGGTGTCCATTGAGATAGAATGCCCGCTTGAACAAGATGATCTAAAAACTCACCAGTTAAATATTCTCCTCCTCGATCCGATCGAAGAGCTTTAATACTTTTACCAGTTTGTTTCTCTACTTCATATCTGAATTCTTTGAACTTTTCAAATGCTTCAGATTTGTACTTCATTAAGTACACATACCCGTACCTAGAATGATCATCGGTAAAGGTTATAAAGTAAGAGAAACCTCCACGAGCATGTATGCTCATAGGACCACATACATCACTATGTATTAATCCTAATATGTCTGCTGCTCTCTCACCGTGACCGGTGAAAGGTGACTTGGTCATTTTACCTAGTAAACAAGATTCACAAGTTGGAAAGGGCATAGAAACCAATGGACCCAATTGTCCATCCTTACACATCTTGTTAATCCTATTCTCACTGATATGACCTAGTCTCAAGTGCCAGTCATATGCGGAGTTTTCTTCATCTCTTGTTCTCTTGGGTTTGTTTGCATTCAATTTAGAGCTATCATGCTCTATGCAATTAACATTTGCAATAAAGTTTAGAAAATAAAGGCCATTCACATAAACTCCAGAAGTAATGAACTCTTCATTTTTAAATAAAGAACATTTATTCTCCTCAAAAACAAACCTAAATCCTTGTTTAGATAATACTGAAATAGAAATAATGTTTCTTATAACTTCTGGAATATAAAGACAGCCTGATAATTCTAAACTACTCCCACTAGGCAAAGTCAAGCAGCAAGTCCCCACGGCTAATGCAGCAACGTTTGCTCCATTTCCCACTCGTAGGGTTACTTCTCCTTTACTCAGCCTTCTGCTTCCCACTAGGTCCTGCATGGAATTACAAATATGAGAACTCGCACCAGAATCTAGTACCCAAGTGGAAGCAGAGCTAACACTCATGTTAGTCTCAAGTATAAGAGCATAATCCATACCTTTCGAAGGTTGGTTCTTCAGAGTATCTAGATACTCTTGGCAGTTACGTTTCCAATGCCCATCTTTGCCGCAGTAAAAACAGATCCCTTTACCTTTCCTCTTCCTTTGGGTACTCTTACCCTTTCTTATTCCCTTGCCTTTAGGCTTGAGTATAGAATTGGAAGCAGGAACTTCAACCCATTCATCACATTCAAGCAAGAACTCTTTGCCATACAACTCTTGTATGTGGATAAATATCTCGGGTGCACTTCCCATGGACTCGTATTGCTTCTTAAGCTCAGGACTTAGAGACACCATCATATAGCATCTCGTCATAAGATCATCATCCATGCGCTTCTGATAAGCGTCTTTCTCTTGCCGAGTTGCAGCCTCAGTAGGAGCATTGGGAAGTGGACTTTGAAGTGCATAGGTAATATTTTCAGAATTCAAAACGATTTTTAAATTCCTTAACCAATCAAGATAATTAGGTCCAGTTAAACGGTTGGTTTCCAAAATGTTGGATAACGGGTTGCGGTGAGCCATTACGGTGATCTACATACAGAAAATTAAAACAGAAAATCAGATTTCATTTTTAATCCATAATGATCGGGTCTTTAATCATATGGTACCTCCCACTATTTTATCAAATTCCATACACCCTCTAATGGAATTCGGGAATCTCATTCCTAATGGGGATTGGGGTCCCACTGTGACCTAGAAGCCTCACATGTTAGTTTCTTGACTTCTAACCCACAGTAAGAAGACAACTCTTTGTCTATTGTTTCATAAGCAAATTCCAATCGTTTTGCCTCTAGGGTACATACTCCTCACATGTTAGTTTCTTGGAATACTTCCCTAGTTAAGTTAAGCCCATCATTCACACAGGTATGTTTCACCAAATATATACCTCACATGTTAGTTTCTTGGTATATACCAGCTTAGGCACCCCATGATATCTATATATGTGATAGTTTCAAGTAATGTCTTTAATATGGGTAGCTCCTACATGTCTGCAGCCAGGTACCCACATTAAGGGACGTTAGATGATCCTATAATGATGGAAGGCAATGAAGAATCCATTCCCTAATGTATTCTCCATTTCCAACTTAATATTAAAAGAGAGGGGTTTTTAAGGGTCTCATCAAATTAACATACATCTCATGCATATAAATAAAAATTGAACAGCATAAAATAATAATAATCCACTTATCGATATTAGTCCCTAAGAAGAGACATATAACGACCTATGGATTTGGAGCTATCACTATTAATCTCATTAAAAGCTCCCACTATGATGATTATGGACTTTGAGAGAATTCAATCCAAGCCAATAGATTGAATCCAAGGTCTAAGGTGGGTGTAGGTGATCGTAAAATAACACATTCGAAACATGCATGCTGTCTTGAAACACTTCTCTAAGCTTTCAAGTCCTTCAATCTGCTCCCTTGGCTTGATGGTCTCCACCATTGGCTTGTTGGGCTCTATCATGCTCCTTTGGGTCCACCATGCTCCTTAGTGCGCTCTCGATTACATAACATTTACATAATTTAAAGAAAGGGATACATAAGGGGAATGTGGGGTACATAAGAGAATGATAGAGAGAGAGGGAGAGGGAAGGTGGCATGCAAGCCCCAAATAAATTACATCACCTTAATAAAATTACAACTCTTGTAAATAATAACATCCCATTCATAAGACGGCCAATCACAATTGGTTTAAAGGGTATAGTCCATAATCATCATCCAAACACATACATACAATCTCATTGCATAATGTAAAGAAAAACTGTAAGCATTAAAACATATGGGCATTATGGTAATTCTCTTGAATGATTTACATTAATCTTATTAATGCATCCTAATCTTATTAGGTATTAACAAAAATATCCCTAATTAAATAAAGTCTTAACATTTAAGACATTTTAGTTTCAATTAATCAAATTAATTTAAACATATAAAGTTTCCTAAAATAACTCTAATATCCAATATTAGGGTTTCCTTAATTAAACAAATCAATTTCATTTAATTAAGAATTTCCAGATTTTAATTTAATCCCCAATTATATTTTAAACCATTTAAAACATTATAAAATTAATCAATATTAATTAAATAATTAACATGGGAATTAAACAAAATCATTTAAATGATGAATTAGTGTATTAGGGTTTCCTAAAACCCTAAACCCTAAACGCATAACCCTAAACCCTAAATGTAAGCCCTAATCATTAAATTCCTTATGATTGGTCATTTAATGTCCAATCATTAAAACCCTAGGTTCATATGGTATTTAATAAAAGGGATTAGGGTTTAATTAATGCCAAATAGGGTATTAATTACCCTTAATTAATTACACTAATTAGGGTTTCCAAAACCCTAACCCTAGACATCATTTATGGTATTAATTATGTCCTAACAATTAATAACCATGATTGGTCATTTAATGACCAATCATTAACTCTTAATAAAGGTAATTAATATTCCAATTAGGGTTTTAATTAATGCCATAATGAAATTAGGGTTTCATCATTAACTCAAAATTAGGGTTTCATCCTTAACTCTATGCAACCGTCACTACCAAGACGGCTGCCTGAGCTTGGCTAGGCTGCCATGGCCACCAACGACTGTGGGAGGCCATGGGCAGCCATGGGAGAACATCCTAGGGGTGTGGGACAAGCCTCTGGACACGTGAGGAGTGGTGGAAGTGGCTGCCATCATCAAAAACAATCAGGGTTTCCAAAACCCATTGCTGGAGCCATTGTTGCAGACCTTGAAGGTCACAATAGCTTCTAAAACCTTATCAATTCGACTCCTCCATTGAAACCAGCTTTTGTATCATGTCCCTACATGAAATACTAAGCTTCTAGAAGAGGTTTGGATGATCGAATCATCACCAATTGTTCTAAACAATTAAAACAATAGTATGCTGCCCAGAATTTGACAGCATACTGTCCATGGTCAGAAATTGATTTAAAACCCAGCAAGATGAATGAATTAGGCTACCAAACGAATTTTCCCATTATCCTACATGTCTTAGGAAACTAATGCAATTGGTTTCATGCAATTTGGAGTTCCCTAACTCAAGTTCTAATCAAAACTCCATTGATGACTTTTCTGCAGAGAAAATCTGCTATGCTGTTCATGAAAAATTTTCAAACTTTTTGAATCTTTTTCCATCAAAACCTTTTTGAAACTTAAAGAAAATCATATATACATGATATATAATGATCCTACAATGGATTTGCATCAAAAATACATAAGCTTTGATTGAATTTAATTGCAAGAACCTCTGGGTTCTAAAACCCAGATTCGACCCTCTTCAGAAAACCCAGTTTTCCTTTTTCTTCTTCTTCCAATTCAAACCCTATACAACCTTTGCATCAATGGTTACCCTTAACCATGATTTAGAAGAGGAGTAGAAGAAGAATAGACCTAGGGTTCCAAACCCTAGGTTCGGCCAGAGAGAAGAACAATTCTGCAGTAAAAATTCTCCAGATTTTTGAATCATTCAACTACACCATAAATTCCAGCCCATATGTATTTTGTATTATGCATAGCCATGGCTCTGATACCACTGTTGGGAATCATACAAGAGGGAAAAATAGAAGTGCGGAATATAAAAATTTTCCCTTTGATTCCACAGCCCATGAATCTAACTATGCATATACAAAATCAAACCCTAGCTATGAAGAGGGTTAGAACACTTACAGAATTTTTTGTCTTCTCCTTTTTGCTCCAAGCTTTGATTCCGGACAGCGGTGAATGAGCAGCCCAAGTGTGCTGCCTCCAACGGTATCCACACCTAGCTAGAGCTTCAAGTCCTTTCCACCTTTTCCTTGTTGTTGCTAGTGAAGGAGAAGAGAGGAGAGAGAGAGAGGGAGGCTAGAAAATCTGGACAGCCCCTTGGGATTTCAACTTGTGATTTTGATGTCACACATCATAGTGTGACTTATATAGTCCACACTAAGGGGGCCGGCCCTAGGGGGAAACCCTATTAGGGTGTGATGCAATTTCTCTAAATTGCACAATAACCCCTATAAATTATATCAAATATAAATAGGCCTCAAAGAACTATTCTTTATGCACTCATACCCTTTCTCTCATAGACTTTAAAGCTCATCTTGCATGATCAGTGTGTGACCCATTGGGTTCACATCATCAAGTAGTAGGAATAGCACGAGGTGTGCACAATGGAACTCTTTCCATTTAGGGTCTAATTGGAACTCCTTCCAATTCCCTAATTGATTATAACTCACTTATATCAATTAGGGCTTCTACTAACCATGAATAACACCTAGCATATGGTTCATGGTGTCGTCCTTAATGAAGTGAATATGTATCTATCAAAGAACCCTTCTGTTATAGTTTATAGGTTACAATTGCATCCTTCCATTTACACAATGTCTCCAATTGAACTAATAGGACATGGAAGTCTGTCAAGTCCCTAGTTCAATTACTTTATACTCATTCATAAATATCAACTCAATGATGAACTTATGGAAACTCCTTTCCATATTCACACTGCCATAGCCATGGACTGAATGAGTTATATTATGAATGCTATATGAGACATTCTCTCTCTTTTTCCTGAGAGTAATGGATTCCTTGTTGATCACTCACATGCCTTCATACACATAGCAATAGGGCCAATGAACACCTTTACAGACCCATGAATAGAATCTGCACTTAGTGTTATCAAACTTCTAAAGCTACATGCATAAGGTAACTATGGTGTCTCAGGTCTAAGGATTACTTGTACCACTATAACATTGAGAAACTGATTGACAGGCAGGTTAAAACTCCATTCAGTTTATCTCAAATCTTTGGTCACATTCAGTGTACCTATTCTATTAACAGGCACCCACCTGTTGGTTGTAGTGTCTCCACACAAATAGCTTGAGACCAGCTATCCTCCTATAGAGTCAACCTAACAAGTGCTAGTCCTATGGTTCATTACTGTCCATCATAGTGAACCTTCAACTAGGAATGATTTAGGAGTTTAGTACAGAGATATATTTACAGTCTCATAATTACAACTCTTTGTAATTCAATATTCTCAACTCTAACTCCTTGGACATATTATGTAAATATAAATGATGCATACAAACATAATAGAATAAGCCCTTTTATTAAATCAATAATAAATGTGACATACATAAATGAAATCAAATGATTGTTCCTTTATCCCTAAACAATCATCTCTATGATTGGCTCTAGGGCATAACTCTAACACAAAACTCATCGTTAAAGCCATTAAACAGATCTGGACAGAATTGAAATAGAGCTTATAATCAACCATAAATCATGTAAACAACATGAATCATAAGCTAACTAAAACCCTAATTCAACCCTATATGCAATGACATGCAAAAAAACCCTAAAATCAACTATATGAATGCTAAAAATATCATAGTTACCTAATATGGAACACATATGCAGCAACTATGAAGAAAAAACAGAGAAAATCCCTAAGCTATCATGCTATATGCAACTAAACCAACACAAGGATGATAAAAATCCTAGAATCACACTAGTGCATAAAATCCCATGAAATAACCCTAAATCATGCAAAACAGAATATAAACAGCATTCTAACCATGCATATTAATCAATAAAATGATCCACACATGATAAAGACATAGACTTTCACATGAAATAAAGCTATTCTAAGCATAAACTCAATTTTAGCACAAGAGAAATCCTAGAATCTCAAACATGCAATAAATCACATGGAATAGCATCCTAGCATACTAAACAACCCATGAATATCATCCTAAATATGCATACTATCTAATAGAAGCAACAAGACATGATAAAGACATAAACTTGAACATGAAATAATGACTATTCAATGCAAAACCCTAGAAAAGACTCTAAAAACCCTAAAAACACAAACACTCACAAAGTCACATGGGATGACATTATATCATGCAAAACCAGCCATAAAAAATATCCTAATCATGCATTCTAAGCATTAGAAGCATCAACACATGATAAAAATATAAGCTTGCACATGAAATAATGCTATCCTATGCAGAAAACCCTAATTTGAATGAAAGAGAGAAAAGGGGAGAGGTATATCTATGGTGGCTGCTGTAGAGAGTCCTCCTCCTCTTATGCACTGCTGGGAATTCCTTCCTTCAAGCCTTCAAGCCCAACTCCAGCCTTCCTTCAAGCTTTCTCTCTCACTCTCTCACTCAAAATTTAGGTTAAACTACCCTAAGGATGGCTGCCATAGCCTCCAATATGCCTCTCACTTCAGAAATTGCTTCCCCTATTGCTGAAGTATAAGGGGGTATTTATAGGGTTTGAGGGGAAACCCTCAATGGTTGGGATTAAAACCCTAGGTATTGATCCAAGGGCTCTTAGAGGTTCCCTTGGGGCTCAAGTAGGTCAAATAGGGCTGAAATTAGGGTTAAATGGCGGCTGAAGGCGAGCAAATCCGAGGAAATAGGGAGGGAGCCGCGTCAAGGCTCAAAAAAGGAAAGTAGCTCGGGTGACCACCTGGGGCTGGCCGGCTAGCAGCCTGGGCCCAGGCGGCTAGCCGCCCAGGCCTGGGTGGTCACCCGAGGCCATGTCATCTTCAGCCCAATTTTGACCCTTTCGACTTCCAAATGCGTTTCAGGGCTCAAATCAACTCCGATTTTGACGAAACGAAAGCCAAAACGACCGTGTTTCGAAGGGGAATGTAATTTGAGTCACTTGAGGGCAAGAAACCCTAGCCATGGCTGCATGGTTGGGTCCTACAAAGGTGGTTAACCGCTATGCTTCACCATCGCTTAGCTTAGGTATGCACATAGGGTCACACCGAATGCTTTCCAATTCGAAATTCAACCTCCCTAAACACATTTGGGGATAAAATTAAGACTAATCAAGGTTAAATGAGTAGTCATAGAGTGAAAATCATGAACCAATTTAGGCTAACCCAAAGTAGGTCTCTTAACCAACCTGAGCCTTGTTGAGCCATTCTAATCCCGAACCTTCAATTCATCAAATTGAACCCATAAATACCTCAAATGCATCCATATAAACTCCAATTGGCAACTTGGAGATCATTTCAAGGTCAAATGGAAAGTTTGTGGCTTAAAGGACGATTATGCCCCTCAAGTCATAAAAGTTCTTATTAACCCTCAAGATCAACTCCAAATCAAACCAAAATTCATACACATCATCCTTAGGACCCTAGAAACTCAATACAAAAGACTAGACTTGAAAAGGAAACAAAAAGACACATGAAATGACAAACCCTAGCTAAGGTGGCAAAAATGGGGTGTGACAACCGTCAGCAAATTAGAACTCACGAGGAAGGACTACGCGGATTTAGAGGCTGAGCTGAGGAAGATGAAGGATGCCCATGATGAGCTAGCTTGGGAGAAGCGCGAACTGGCGAGAAAGGTCCGGGCCTTCGAGGCTGAGGTAGAAAAGGAGAAGGCCTCTGTGGAGAAAGTGGTGGCTGATGAGAGGAAGAACGTGAAGGATTCCCTTGTTGGGCAGTTGACCAATGAGCTTGAGGTCACCTATAAATTCGCATGGGAGACCTTGGTCGAGTTGGCCTCTGCCCAATTCCCTAGCATTGCTGATATTCCCTTCGAAAGGAGGGGATGTTCCCCCGGATTACAACCCTGAGGGAGGTGATGTTGGGGAGGCTGAGGTGGAGGTTGCAGGGGACGACGAGGTCGGGGAGAATGATCCCGAGGTCACGTCCCATCTTAATGCCACCATTGAAGCCGAGAGGGTCGTTGGCGCTACCGATGACGCTTCGGCCACTACCAATGGGGATCCACCTACAATTGCAACAGAAGGCACCACAGAGGCTACCCCTGATCTTCCTCTGGTTCCCGTGGCCCCTCCTGCCTCCATTGATCCTGTCCCGGCTCCCGAGGTTGTTCGTCCAGCTGTTGGGGACTCGGGGCAGAAGTAGCTATTTTTCTTTTGTTTTTTGTTTTTTCTTATTTCTGGCTGAGTGCCGTAATTTGTACAGATTCTTGTAACATCTTTTTCTAGGAATGAAATACACAATTTTTCTTCACCGTGTGCATCTGTTCTTTATTCTTGTACCGGCTGTGTGTTTGAATGTGTTCTCGGGATGAAATCCCCTGTTGCTGTATGTGCATTGTTCATTGGCGAGCTTAATTAAACCCAATCTGACCACGGACTCCAATTAGGGCAGTGATAGACTTGAGCATCTTTTAACCATTGTGTGCTTGGACCCACCCTGGATATGCTATTGCGTTGAGCCTATTCTTAGGCAATTTTTACTTGGACCCGTTCTTGGGCATGACTTCATTTTTAACCCATTCTTAGGTTCAGCATGCTCAAGCCATTTATTAGGTGAGACTTGTGCCCATTCTTAGGCAGTTTTTTGCTTGGACCTATTCTTGGGCAAGATTTCATTTTTAACCCATTCTTAGGTTTAGCATGCTCAAGCCATTTATTAGGTGAGACTTGTGCCCATTCTTAGGCAGTTTTTGCTTGGACCCGTTCTTGGGCAAGACTTATGCCCATTCTTAGGCAGTTTTTGACTTCGACCCGTTATTAGGCAAGTGCCTTTAGCTCGAATGATAAATAAGCGATAATATCTCTGAATAACCTCTGAACTTGTATTGAGTAATGATTGAATGTAATTACAACTTTCGCTATCGGTAAAACAATCTCAGATTAGCTATATTAACTGATCTTGGAAGTTCTTGTCCAGTTTCCAAGCTCTTCAGTCTGTACGAACCTGTACCCTCGACATGGATGACCTCGTAAGGACCTTCCCATGTTGCCCCGAGCTTCCCATCCGCAGGATTTCTGGTCCCAGAGTTGACTTGTCTGAGCACTAATTCTCCAACATTGAACTCCATTGACTTTATTCTTCGGTTGTAGTATTTTTTTCAACTCTTGTTAGTAAGATGCCATTTTAATTCGAGCCCTTTCCCTTCTTTCCTCTGCCAGATCTAGATCTCGAGACAAAACTTGATCATTTGTTGCCGCGTCGTACGACTCAGTTCTAAGACCCGGCAGACCCAGCTCTGTTGGTATAACTGCTTCCATTCCATAGGTCATTGAAAATGGAGTTTCTCCAGGAATGCAGCTCATCAGGCCAAGGCCCTTTCACATTATCTAGCCTCCTCTTTATCCCAGCGACTATAATCTTGTTTGTTGCCTCGGCTTGGCCATTACACTGTGGGTAACTCAGGTTAGAATACCACCATTGAATTCCCTGTTCTGCACTGAATTCCCGAGTTCTTTTGCTATCGAACTAAGTTCCGTTATCCGATACAAAGGCTCTCGGGATCCCAAAGCGTGTGATAATATTTTCCCAAAGGAACTTAATAATATCGGAATCTTTAATTAATGCAAGCGCGATGGCTTCTACCCATTTAGTAAAGTAGTCAATCGCGATAAACAAGTACTTCCTATTCCCCGAGGCCGTTGCCAATGAACCCACGAGATCTAACCCCCACTGCGCGAAAGGCCACGGGCTAGATATGGGGTGCAGCTCTTGAGCTGGCTGGTGTATCCTGTCGGCAAACATTTGACACTTCGGACATTTCCTCACATACCTGATAGCAGCCTTCTGCATGTATGGCCACCAGTAGCCTTGAGTGTTTGCCCTATGGGCTAGTGATCTTCCTCCTGTGTAACCCCCGCATGACCCCTCGTGAAGCTCAGTTAGCAAGTCTAGCACTTAGTCTGGGTGTACACACTTCAAATATGGCCCTGCATAAGATCTTTTATAGAGAGAGCCCGATGGAGATAACAAAAAACGAGCTGACTTAGCGCAAATTCGGTGACCCTGATTGCGATCCTCGGGTAGTTCATCCCTTTATAGATAGGAAACTATCTCATCCATCTAGCTTGGTGTCGAGGACTGAATGTCCGAGATGAGCTCCTCTGTCTCGATGCTGGGCTCTTGTAGGACTTCGACATTTATGGTTCGAGGGGTATCCGTCTCCAATGCTGCAGCCAGGGCAGCCAACCCATCTGCATGTCTATTCTGATCCCTCACGAAGCGCTTGAACTCAACACTGGTGAATCTCGCAGCTAATTCCCGTACCTTGTGCATGTACGCAGCCATCCTTTCATCTTTGGCTTCATATTCTTTATTTAACTGGTTAATCACGAGTCTGGAGTCACTGTATACTGTCAATTCTTTTACCCCCATTGCTCGGGCCATCCCAAGTCCTACTACAACTGCCTCATATTCTGCTTCATTGTTTGAGGCTGGGAACATAAGCCTAACTGCTTGCTCAATGATTTCTCCCTTGGGATCTGTCAGCACAATTCCCAGACCTGCCCCTTTCGCGTTTGATGCCCCATCCACTTTGAGCTCCCATCTCTTCCTCTTTTCACTGTTTATATTGTCCTTCCTCCCAGTTCAGGTAGAGAGGATTTTAATTCTGTCTGTCCCGAACTGGAGTTAGGATCTGCGAATTCGGCAATAAAATCATCCAATATTTGCCCCTTAATTGCAGGTCGGGGCTTGAAGTGAATGTCATAAGCGTTGAGTTCTACCCCCCACTTCGAGACTCGTCCTGACAAGTCAGCTCTGTGGAGGACTTCTTTGAGTGGATAGTTGGTGAGCATGGTGATAGGATGAGACTGAAAGTAGTGTTGGAGTTTTTGGGAGGCTGTAACAAGGGCTAGGATTAGTTTTTCAAGGGGTAGATAGCGAGTTTCAGCATCTAACAGCGTCTCGCTAATATAATAGATTGGCGTTTGAGTAAGTTCGCGCTAGGCCAGGAGAACGCCACTGAGTGAATGAACTGAGACAGTAAGATAAAGGTAAAAAGTTTCCCCGTGGTGAGGGTGGGTCAGGGCGGGGAGTGTTTCTAAATGAGCAACTAACTTCTGATAAGCTTCTTGGCACTCCGTGTTCCATCCCGAGTTAGTGCTCTTCTTCAGTATCTGGAAGAAAAGGTGGCATTTATCTGATGACCTCGAGATAAATTTGCTGAGTGCTGCCACCATCCCGTTGAATTGTTGAACATCCCTGACTGTTGTTGGTGTACGTAGGGTTCTTATTGCCTCAATCTTACTTGGATTGGCCTCGATCCCCCTTCTCGAGACTAAGTGACCCAGGAACTTTCCCGAGCCTATTCCAAATGAGCTTTTCTTCGCGTTTTACTTCATCCCGTACTCCCTGAGTCGGGCAAAAGCCTCAGTTAGGTCTGCCAGGTGGTTTTTCTCTGCACTGCTCTTGACAATAGTGTCATCAACGTACGCCTCTAGGTTTTTGCCAATTAATCCTTCAAACATCCTGCTAACAAGACGTTGGTAGGTTGCCCCAGCATTCTTCAATCCGAATGGCATTACCTTGTAGCAGTAGGTCCCTCTAGGAGTAATAAATCCCGTCTTATCTTGATCATGTTCTGCCATGGGAATTTGATGATAACCCGAGTAGGCATCGAAGATACTTAGTCTCTCATATCCCGAGATAGAGTCTATGAGTTGGTCAATCTTAGGCAAGGGGAAGCTGTCCTTCGGGCATGCTTTATTGAGATCTGTGAAATCAATGCAGACACGCCAGTCCCCTGTCTCTTTCCTTACACATACGGGATTGGCCAACCAACTCGGGTACATTACTTCTCTGATGAACCCTGCTTTCAAGAGCTTATCTACCTCAGCGAAAATTGTTTCAGCTTGATCGTCAGACAACCTTCGTTGCTTCTGAACCACTGGCTTGCAATTCGGATTAACCTGCAACTCGTGAGTGATAATTCGGGGATCAATTCCTGGCATTTCATAGGGCGACCAAGCAAATACGTCAATGTTATCTTTCAAAAATTCGAACAGCTCTGCTGCGTCAATCTCACTTAGTGACTTTCCAATCCAGAAGAATCTCTCTGGATCATTGGGGTTAATTATCTTCTTCACTAGCTCTTCCCCTGTCCTATCTGCGGGTTCCAGAGCTGTTTCCTCTACTCCGGGCTGCTCTCTCTTTCGTTGCTACAAGGGAACCTCATTGACTTTGGCTTTTTTCTTTTGCTCTGGCTCTTGCCTCGGGGTTTTAGCTTTACCAGTTCCCGAACCGGGAAGGCGTGAAATCCTAGATTTCAATTTGTCCTCTGAGGGTGCTGAGTGGCCTGCATACTCCGCCAGAAAACACTCCCTGGCTGCTGCCTGGTTTCCCTTTATCTCCATGATTCCTTCTGGGTTCGGGAACCTGATGCATTGGTGGTAGGAGGATGGGACAGCCTTTATAGCATGAATCCAGGGTCGCCCGAGTATTACGTTGTAAGCTGACCTTTCCTGGATTACCACAAATGTTTCCATGGATTGCACTGGTCCCGCCCGAACTGGGAGAGCTATCTGCCCCAGTGAGAAAGTCATGTTTCCATTGAAAGCCTTTAGGCTAACGTGACAGGGCTTAAAGTCGGAGTCCTTCAGCTCGAGTTGGCTGAACAACTTCTGGAACATGACATTCACTGATGCCCCATTGTCCACATAGACTTTGCCCACATCGTAGTTCCCTATGAGCATGCGAACCACCAGGGCATCATTGTGGGGGCAGCGCACTGTCCCATCAGTCTCCGTATCCCCAAAGAATAGCAATTTTTCTCCGATTTCTCCCTCACTTTGAGGTAGTAGTACTGGCTCGTTGCCGATATCATTGACCTCGGCATCTTAACAAGCCATCCTATATTGTGCCCTGAGCTGGCTGGTTGACAGAGCAGTTTCCTCATATCCTCCTGTGATCATGTCAATCCTCCCAAGGATCTTTGGTTGTGTGGATTGAGGAGCCCTGTTCTCGGGCTTTTTCTATTCGGATGGCTGTCTTTTATGTCTTCGAGCTATAAATTCATTCAGCTTTCCTTCCTTGGCCCAAGCCTCGAGATTGTACTTTAGAACCTTGCACTCTTCTGTCCTATGGCCGTGATCTTTGTGGTAACCGTAGAATAGTTTTTTGTTTCTCTTCTCGGGCTCTGCGAACATGGGTCTAGGTTTCTGGAAGAAATCCTTGTTCTCTAGTGCCTTCATCAACTTGTAGATGGGGAGAGTAAATACAGTGAAAATGGCCTGATTTGGATTGGTAGGCGGCCTTGATTTCTCTCCTCGGGGACTATCTCTATGAGGCCTTGAGTCCTTCTTCTTGTTATCTTTTTCACTGGCTTTGGCAGACTGCGGGGTGGAGAAATCATCCAACTTCGAATAGTTAGCTACAGTGGAGAGTAATTTGGCTAGATTTCTGGGGGGATTAACAGTGAGCTCCTTAAACAGAGGTGATGGCTTCCTCAGCCCGAGACAAAAGAGATCCATGGCATTCTTTTCGATGGGGTCGTCGATCTCATTATAAACCTCCCAGAACCTTTGAGAATATTCCCGAAGTCCTTCCCCATCTTTTTGTTTCAGCTCGTATAGGTTCTGCATAGTCCTTGGGAATTTGCAGCTAGTTATGAACCTCTTCTTGAACAGCTTGCTCAGTTCGTGCCAGCTGTCAATAGATTCATCTGGAATCTTGGCCCACCACTTGAGAGCCACCTCCCCCAAACTCATAGGAAATATTTTGCAGAGAAAACCCTCATTTCCAGCATGTAATGACATTTGTTGCAAGTAATAGTTTAAATGATGATCGGGGTCTATTGAAAGAGAGTAAAGAGTAAAAGTTATCTCAGAATACCCTTGTGGGATTGGGACCCGTTGAATCCACCTCGTGAATGGACTCCAAGCCACAGCAACGCTCTCTGGTCTCTCTCCCCCTCTACTCTGGTTACCCCGATGTCTCTTGGAGGCTTCTTCCTCGTTTCTTTCACGCCTGGGTGACCGAGAATGCTTCCTACTCGTCGCCCCAGTACTTCTCTCCCCTCTTCTTTCAAGAGATCGAGACCTGTGATAGCATCTCCTGTCTCTGTGAGCTTCATTCCCAGAACGTACTTGAGCATGAGGTCTTGGGTGGTCCTCATTCCACCTTCGTGAATGATCTGAACGCCTCGAGTTGTGCTCAGGGGATCTCTGAACCAACGCATGATGTTGTTCATCTCCCCTTCCTGAATGTCTCGGTTCTGGACCAGTTAATCGTGGCTCGTCATTGCGTCTGCTGCGGTGGTGGTGGTGCGAGACTCCAGGTCTTGGTGAACTTTCCTGGTGCCTGGTGCGGCGGATTGGACTTGTTTAGCTAGCTTCCTTAGCGACAACATTGACCCCGCGAGGGGCAAAAGTTTGCTGGAGGTAGCGGTGGTAGTTCTACTCTGCAATTAGCTTTGCAAGTTGCGCCGATTGAATCTCCGATTGCATTGTTGCGATGAGTTCCACCACCGCCGCTGGGTTAGGGTTGTTTGTCACAGCCCTATCAAACGCAGCTTTCAGAATAGGCTGGTCATCAAGAGAATGTAGAACAGCAGACATTTCCGAGGAGATCTGATGTTGCTGAACCGAAGGAAGCTGACTAGTTCCCACCGCAGGTAATGGTGGGTTTGCCTGCGAAGGCTGGGTTTCTGCTCGCTTCCCAGCATCGCCTCCAACTGCTTGGTCTATGCAAGTAAAGTTCGCTCCGGATCTTGTTCGCCCATAGGTGGGCAGAGGTGGTGTAGCCATCTTATCGCGATGGTTCCCACAGATGGCGCCAAATTGTACGGGGTAAAAACTGCGCCCTGAACTATGTGTTGATGATGGAGCTTGCTCTCTCGCCTAGACCTGCAATCACAAGCTTGGAAAATGGGTCAGAGGGTAGGCCAAGGTGGGTTTTGGCCGTGCCCTCTCCAAAGCTTAAGTCAGAAACTATTTTGGGAGAATGAGGCAAGGAAGAAGATGAATCTCAGAGAATTAGGGTACTGTAGTTTACCAAATTAGGCTGTATCGTATTCTTTTTATACCCACCTATACGGACTGACCATGTGAGGTCAGGTAACTGCCTTGGTTAGGTCAGATCTGACCATGGTTTACCCATAACCGTCTGACCATGGTTTGTTGATCATAGTTGGTCATGGAACCATGGTTCCTAGTAACCGTTGTGTCAGGAATTATAGCTGCTGTGACAGTTTTGGACTGTAGTAAGACTTGGATTGTAGTGTGAGTCATAGGACAGGTGTCCCGAGATGAGAGTAAGGTCCCGAGCTGGGAGATCACGTGATTTGCATCAGGT
Organism: Liquidambar formosana; assembly: GCA_039720395.1. NCBI lineage: Eukaryota > Viridiplantae > Streptophyta > Magnoliopsida > Saxifragales > Altingiaceae > Liquidambar > Liquidambar formosana. Next base: position 33,890,349 of record CM077829.1, read on the forward strand.
CCTACCGTGTGGTATTAGCCACGTGTCAAATATTGTGGTTTAACTCCTTGACCCGAGCTGGATCGTGGGAGATGAATCACGTACGTTGTGGTTGGTCTGGTTGAATTGCCTTCGCCACGTGTCAGTGTTTCAGGTCTGAACCTTCCATCCCGAGCTGCAACCTCGGTTCAGAGATATTTCCACACACTTGCCAACTAATAGCCTAGTTCAACCTTGGTTTTCATGATTCCATGTGTTGGGCGAAACTATCAAACCTCTCTTACCTAGTACCCATGGACTTGCCCTTGGGTATATTAAATAGATCAATCACGTACTACTGGACCCACACAACATTCCGGATGTCACATGTGGTTAGGTATAAGAATTGGTATAAGCAAAGTTGAGAACCCTAGCCTACCCTCTTAAAAAAAGAAATACAGGTAATGGGCCTTCTAGGACATCATTGAATCATCCTTATGCACATACTTTGTTGTAATGATATGCTACCAAATTTTTGTGAGATCATAAGATGTGATGAGCGCTTGTGTTTGCTTTAACCATGGGTAATGATCAAGACTTAATATTATGTGGCCTCACCCGCATACCCTTAACAAGTACCTCCACCCTTCACCCAAGGGGCTCCCTAGAGGAAGGAGTTATTAATTAAAGGTGTGTGAGTCGAGACCATTTAATGGGTTTTAAAGTAAACTAATAGAGGGTTGTGTGGAATGAAAGGGTTGATTAAGGGATTCATTTATCTTTGTGTCCTTAGTATGCCACTTCATCCTTCGTCTTAAGGGACACTTTTAAGGATGAGGTGTCCAACTAAGGAGATATCATGTTTGAACCTAACCCATTAGTTTGCCTACACATGTTGCATTGTCATGCTTAGGGAAAAGAAAATTTTGATTGTTTTGTAATAGTTAATGGCTAGAACCTAAAGCTAAGTGACTCACCTCCATGTTGGGAATCGAACAAGAGGGAAAAATACAAAGTGCGGAATATAAAAATTTTTCCTACGATTCCCAATCCCATGAATCTAACTATGCATAACACAAAATCAAACCCTAACTACAAAGAGGGTTAGAACACTTACAGAATTTTTGTCTTCTCCTTTTTGCTCCAAGCTTTGATTCCGGACAGCGGTGAATGAGCAGCCCAAGTGTGCTGCCTCCAACGGTATCCACACCTAGCTAGAGCTTCAAGTCCTTTCTTTCTTCTTCCTTGTTGTTGCTAGAGGTGGAGAAGAGAGAGAGAGAGAAGAGAGCCTCCAAGGGGCTGGACGGCTAGGGTTTATTGTGCAAGCCTCTTATGCCATGTCACACATAAGTGTGACTTATATAGGCAGCCCACTAAAGGGGGCTGGCCATGGGGAAGAAACCCTAATAGGGTTATGTGTAATTACTCTTAATTGCACATTAACCCCTATTATTTGTATCAAATACAAATAGGCCCATAAAGAACTATTCTTTATTCACTAAAACCCTTTCTCTCATAGACTTTAAAGCCCTTCTTGCATGATCAGTGTGTGACCCATTGGGTTCACATCATTAAGTAGTAGGAATAGCACAAGGTGTGCACAATGGAACTCTTTCCATTTAGGGTCTAATTGGAACTCCTTCCAATTCCCTAATTGATTATAACTCACTTATATCAATTAGGGCTTCTACTAACCATGAGTAACACCTAGCATATGGCTCATGGTGTGGTCCTTAATGAGGTGAATAGTCATTTACAAAGAACCCTTCTGTTATAGTTTATAGGTTACAATTGCATCCTTCCTTCAACACAATGTCTCCAATTGAACTAATAGGACATGGAAGTCTGTCAAGTCCCTAGTTCAATTACTTTATACTCATTCATAGATATCAACTCATTGATGAACTCATGAAACTCTTTTCATATTCATCCTACCATGGCCATGGATTTAATGAGTTATATTATGAATGCTATATGAGACATTCTCTCTCTTTTTCCTGAGAGTGATGGATCCCTTGTTGATCACTCACATGCCTTCATACACATAGCAGTAGGGCCAATGAACACCTTTGCAGACCCCTGAATAGGATCTGCACTTAGTGTTATCAAACTTCTAAAGCTATATGCATAAGGCAACTATGGTGTCTCAGGTCTAAGGATTACTTGTACCACTATAACAATGAGAAACTGATTGACAGGCAGGATAAAACTCCATTCAGTTTATCTCATATCTTTGGTCACATTCAGTGTACCTATTCTTATAATAGGCACCCACTTGTTGGTTGTAGTGTCTCCACACAAATAGCTTGAGACTAGCAATCCTCCTATAGAGTCAACCTAACAAGTGCTAGTCCTATGGTTCATTACTGTCCATCATAGTGAACCTTCAACTAGGAATGCTTAAGGAGTTTAGTACAGAGATATATCTATAGTCTCAAAATTACAACTCTTTGTAATTCCATATTCTCAACTCTAACTCCATGGACATATTATGTAAATATAAATGATGCATATAAACATAATAGAATAAGCCCTTTTATTAAATCAATAATAAATGTGACATACATAAATGAAATCAAATGATTGTTCCTAATCCCTAAACAATCATCTCTATGATTGGCTCTAGGGCATAATCCTAACAATCTCCCACTTGCACTAAAGCCAATCGACCATGTATCGCATACCTATCTTCTCAAGATGTTGGTCTTAGACATAACCAATTATGTTTTAAAGCTTTAGTCAGTAGGTCTACAAAAACTTATGTAGATAATATCTTCTGTAATGTATCTATTACCTTTTCCAATGATTCCTCTAATCACATGGAATTGCCGCTCTATGTGTTTGGACTTTTGATGAGACCGTGATTCCTATACTTGAGCTATAGACCCATTGTTGTCACAAAACAAGGTGTGGGCAACTCAATGGAAGGAACAACTCTAAGTTCTAAATGAACTTATAGATCCAAACAGTCTCCTAGACAATGCGACAATTAATTCACCCTTAATAATGGAATCCACTATATCTTTCATACAGTTCTTCCATTAAGTATTTCACCAACTAAAGTGAATATAAAATATAACCCATATGGATTATATCCAAATCCATATACCCATCTACTATGAGTTTACAATTTCCATATACAATCCAATATTCCAAATTTGAATTGATTGATAACTATTTGTAACAATTACAACATAATAGATATCAGGTTCAATACATAGTATAAAATAAGGCTTCTTAACACTTTAAGAATCTTACTTGTGTTATCCTAGGGCACATGCCCTTGAATAATGAATTCTTATCTGAAGTAAATCAGACCTCCCTTAGAATTCTCCATGTTGAACTCTTTCAACATTTCAACTATGTTTGATGATTTGGAGATACTTAGCAATCTATATGATCTATCTCTATAGATCTTATTGGATGCTTCTGCCAAATCTTTCATGAATTAGTTTTTCTCCAAAAACTAAAACTTTACATTAGATAACATTCATATATCATTCATAATGATTATGATGTCATCCATACTTAGGATAAAGAAAAACGATCGCACTCCCACTAACCTTTTATACACTCATGGTCCATCTATACAATGAGAGAAATCAAACAATTTGATTACCTCAACTTTATAGATGTTCTAATTATGAGAACCTTGTAGTCTATTAATAGACTTCTATAACTTACACACTTTTATGGTTTTTCACCATTTGATATAACATCTTTATATCCTTTTTGACATATCTTATATTCAAAATGTGTGTTTATAGATAACAAGATCCAAATGGATTTCAGCATAACTATTATCAAACAAGTTTCTTTATAGACAACTTTTTGCCTATGTTGAAAACATTCTTAAATAGCCAAGCCTTTTAGGTCTCTACTTGTCCATATTGGATTTAATGACTCTTAGTCATTTCTCAAGTTGATGTCAAACATCGCCTAATCATAATCAATAGGATTATCTTGGTGATCTTTATCACCAAAGAACAATTCTTTCACATTCTAATGGAGATACAATATCTCTCTTATGTTAAAGAAATATCCAATTTGATCTATGAAAAGAATGTGGTGTAATTAAAGGTTTTGCCTCAATAGGGGCAAGGGTTGGATCTTTGTTGGTTTGTGGCTTTACAAACAATTCTGTAAATTCTATCTACTTTTGCATCTTTCTTGAATGAACTCTTTCTCAAGAAAATCCAGCAATCATCCTAATGGACAACTTTTGTTCATTAGAGTAATAGAAATACTATCCCAACCACTTTTAGGATATACCACAATTCAACACTTGCTTGACCTTATTTCCAGATTGTCTACATTATGTTTCCAGACAAACGTAGCACAAGCCCAAGCCTTAACTTCTTTAAGTTGGGTTTCTTCCCATATCATATCTGATATAATTGGGACAAAACTGGAGTGAACCCTAAATTATCAATATGTAGCAATTTTAAGGTATATCCTAGATGGATACATTAGTAAAACTCATCATGGATCAAACCATATCTTAATAGGGTTCAATTCGTTCTCTTAGATTCACCATTGAGCTATGGTATTCTAAGATGAGTCTACTGTAATTGAATGCGTGCTCTACATGACTATATACATCACAATGTATTAGTCAAATTATAAATGTAACTCTTTCACTTCACCAAGTAAAAGATGGGTTTGGTCATCTCATAACCAAGTCATAATTGTTACATTTAAATGAGAGTCTCTACATCTCTTGTATTCTCGAAATACGTTGCATTCGCTCTAATTAGTCATTTAAATTCAGAAATCAAATTTCTAGAATGTCTTAAATGACCTAGTTAAGAAATAAGTTCCCAAAATTAATCTAGCAACTCTTGCTCTATTAAAATTTTTAAAGGTAACTTATTATCTACTTAACTTTCTGCTTCGATTTAGATTACACTAGAATCCAAAAACCAAGAAGCAGAACTAACCAACAATTTAGTTTAGAGCATGAACCAAAACTTCAAAAGTTTGGTTCTTCTAGGAAGACTGATACTTTATCAAGTTCCCTTTACAATACCTTATGTTTACTACAAAATAATTATATTTCTTTGTCTTTGACTTTTCAAGACTTGCTTTCCTCTATGCTTCCATTTTAAATCACATCTAGCTTCTCAAGCTATTCTATGTGATTAATCATTTTTCAAAAGAATGATTATTAATAAACAACTTTTATTACATCCTAGTCCAGAAGAAGTCCTTTACAAGTACTATACTTTATAGTATTATTTTACTCACAATACAACCTTTGTAGGTGATGTAGGACATCAAAGGCACTTGCATTAACTAATTTTGCTTCTGAAGCTCATTAGTCATAAATACTATCATATAGTATGGCAACAAGATGCCAATTGCGCATAGTGTCTTTTTCTTCTTAGGATGTTTTATGGAGGGCCTTTAATAAAAGGCCTAATAGCATATAAACAATCTTTTGAAGTTGAGAACAATTCTCAATTTCCTAAGTCAATCAAAGAAATCGGGTTTAGTCAAACTATCAATATCCTATATATTAGGAAATAGGGGTTTTGAGGTGAGTAATTAGGTAATCTACATAAACAGAGAATTAGATTTCATTTTTATCCATAATGATTGGGTCTTTAATCATATGGTACCTCCCACTATTTTATCAAATTCCATACACCCTCTAATGGAATTCGGGAATCTCATTCCTAATGGGGATTGGGGTCCCACTGTGACCTAGAAGCCTCACATGTTAGTTTCTTGGCTTCTAACCCACAATAAGAAGACAACTCTTTGTCTATTGCTTCATAAGCAAGTTCCAATCGTTTTGCCTCTAGGGAACATACACCTCACATGTTAGTTTCTTGGAATACTTCCCTAGTTAAGTTAAACCCATCATTCACACAGGTATGTTTCGCCAAATATATACCTCACATGTTAGTTTCTTGGTATATACCAGTTTAGGCACCCCATGATATCTCATATGTGATAGTTTCAAGTAATGTCTTTAACATGGGTAGCTCCTACATGTCTGCAGCCAGGTACCCACATTAAGGGACGTTAGATGATCCTATAATGATGGAAGGCAATGAAGAATTCATTCCCCAATGACTTCTCCATTTTCAACTTAATATTAAATAAGAGGGGTTTTAAAGGGTCTCATCAAATTAACATGCATCCTATGTATCAAAATTTAAACATATAAATTATGCTATTTATAATCATACATCTCATGCTATTATAAATCATACATCGCATGCTATTATATATCAACATATATAAAGTACCATATTTTGATATTAGTCCCTAAGTGAATAGGTAACATATACCAAACTATGGTATTGGAGCTAATACAATTATCTCATAAATTAAAGCTCCCACTATGATGATTATGGACTTTGAGAGGATTCAATCCAAGCCAATAGATTGAATCCAAGGTCTAAGGTGGGTGTAGGTGATCGTAAAATAACACATTCGAAACATGCATGCTGTCTTGAAACACTTCTCTAAGCTTTCAAGTCCTTCAATCTGCTCCCTTGGCTTGATGGTCTCCACCATTGGCTTGTTGGGCTCTATCATGCTCCTTTAGGTCCACCATGCTCCTTAGTGCGCTCTCGATTACATAACATTTACATAATTTAAAGAAAGGGATACATAAGGGGAATGTGGGGTACATAAGAGAATGATAGAGAGAGAGGGAGAGGGAAGGTGGCATGCAAGCCCCAAATAAATTACATCACCTTAATAAAATTACAACTCTTGTAAATAATAACATCCCATTCATAAGACGGCCAATCACAATTGGTTTAAAGGGTATAGTCCATAATCATCATCCAAACACATACATACAATCTCATTGCATAATGTAAAGAAAAACTGTAAGCATTAAAACATATGGGCATTATGGTAATTCTCTTGAATGATTTACATTAATCTCATTAATGCATCCTAATCTTATTAGGTTTTAACAAAAATATCCAGAATTAAATAAAGTCTTAACATTTAAGACATTACAGTTTCAATTAATCAAATTAATTTAAAACATGTAAAGTTTCCTAAAATAACTCTAATATCCAATATTAGGGTTTCCTTAATTAAACAAAACAATTTCATTTAATTAAGAATTTTCAGATTTTAATTTAATCCCTAATTGTGTTTTAAACCATTTAAAACATTATAAAATTAATCAATATTAATTAAATAATTAATATAGGAATTAAATAAAATCATTAAAATGATGAATTAGTGTATTAGGGTTTCCTAAAACCCTAAACCCTAAATGCATAACCCTAAACCCTAAATGCAAGCCCTAATCATTAAATGCCTTATGATTGGTCATTTAATGACCAATCATTAAAACCCTAGGTTCATACGGTATTTAATAAAAGGGATTAGGGTTTAATTAATGCCAAATAGGGTATTTATTACCCTTAATTAATTACACCAATTAGGGTTATCAAAAACCCTAACCCTAGACATCATTAATGGTATTAATTATGCCCTAACAATTAATAACCATGATTGGTCATTTAATGACCAATCATTAACTCTTAATTAAGGTAATTAATATTCCAATTAGGGTTTTAATTAATGCCATAATGAAATTAGGGTTTCATCATTAACTCAAAATTAGGGTTTCATCCTTAACTCTATGCAGCCGTCACTACCAGGGGGCTGCCTGAGCTTGGCTAGGCTGCCATGGCCACCAACGACTGTGGGAGGCCATGGCCAGCCATGGGAGAACATCCTAGGGGTGTGGGACAAGCCTCTGGACACGTGAGAAGTGGTGGAAGTGGCTGCCATCATCAAGAACAATCAGGGTTTCCAAAACCCATTGCTGGAGCCATTGTTGCAGACCTTGAAGGTCACAATAGCTTCTAAATCCTTATCAATTTGACTCCTCCATTGAAACCAGCTTTTGTATCATGTCCCTACATGAAATACTAAGCTAATAGAAGAGGTTTGGATGATCAAATCATCACCAATTGTTCTAAACAATTAAAACAACAGTAGGCTGCCCAGAATTTGACAGCACACTGTCCATGGTCAGAAATTGATTTAAAACCCAGAAAGATGAATGAATTAGGCTACCAAACGAATTTTCCCAGTATCCTACATGTCTTAGGAAACTAATGCAATTGGTTTCATGCAATTTGGAGTTCCCTAACTCAAGTTCTAATCAAAACTCCATTGATGACTTTTCTGCAGAGAAAATCTGCTATGCTGTTCATGAAAAATTTTCAAACTTTTTGAATCTTTTTCCATCAAAACCTTTTTGAAACTTAAAGAAAATCATATACACATGATATATAATGATCCTACAATGATCTTCCATCATAAATACAGCAGCTTTAATTAGAATTAATTGCAAGAACCTTAGGGTTCTAAAACCCAGATTCAGCCTCCATGGTGTTCTTCTCCTTCTTCCTTCTGTTCTAGCATCTTAATCCAATTATGATGCATCTAAATGCTTGGGAACCTTTCCCTACCATGTCTAGAACATAAGCCAAGTGGTGGCAACCATTGCCATGCCTTTGATCTCCATCAATAACTCAAAGTTGTGGCTATTGCATCATTCCCGAGCAAAACTGTCTTTCCAGACAGCCTGTAGTAATAAATTCATAACTTTCACTACAGAACTCGGATTGACGCACCGTTTGTTGGGTTGGAAAGCTTATTCAAAGAGCTTTCTAACCATATATGGCTCGAAAATTTTGGAGAAGAACTCTGAATTCGGCAGGCAAAACAAGATGACGGTTTTTCATGGCAACCATGAAAACTGTTCATAACAGTTTTATAAAACCCTAGTTTCCTTATTCTTCTTCTCCAAACTCAAACCCTATGCAACCTATTGCATCCATAGATACACTTAACCATCAATTAGAAGAGGAGTAGAAGAGAATTGACCTAGGGTTCCAAACCCTAGGTTCAGCCATGGAGGAAAACCAATTATGCAGAAAAATTTTCCAGATTTTTGAATCATTCAACTACACCATAATTAGCAGCCCATATGTATTTTGTATTATGCATAATCATGGCTCTGATACCACTGTTGGGAATCGAACAAGAGGGAAAAATACAAAGTGCGGAATATAAAAATTTTTCCTACGATTCCCAATCCCATGAATCTAACTATGCATAACACAAAATCAAACCCTAACTACAAAGAGGGTTAGAACACTTACAGAATTTTTGTCTTCTCCTTTTTGCTCCAAGCTTTGATTCCGGACAGCGGTGAATGAGCAGCCCAAGTGTGCTGCCTCCAACGGTATCCACACCTAGCTAGAGCTTCAAGTCCTTTCTTTCTTCTTCCTTGTTGTTGCTAGAGGTGGAGAAGAGAGAGAGAGAGAAGAGAGCCTCCAAGGGGCTGGACGGCTAGGGTTTATTGTGCAAGCCTCTTATGCCATGTCACACATAAGTGTGACTTATATAGGCAGCCCACTAAAGGGGGCTGGCCATGGGGAAGAAACCCTAATAGGGTTATGTGTAATTACTCTTAATTGCACATTAACCCCTATTATTTGTATCAAATACAAATAGGCCCATAAAGAACTATTCTTTATTCACTAAAACCCTTTCTCTCATAGACTTTAAAGCCCTTCTTGCATGATCAGTGTGTGACCCATTGGGTTCACATCATTAAGTAGTAGGAATAGCACAAGGTGTGCACAATGGAACTCTTTCCATTTAGGGTCTAATTGGAACTCCTTCCAATTCCCTAATTGATTATAACTCACTTATATCAATTAGGGCTTCTACTAACCATGAGTAACACCTAGCATATGGCTCATGGTGTGGTCCTTAATGAGGTGAATAGTCATTTACAAAGAACCCTTCTGTTATAGTTTATAGGTTACAATTGCATCCTTCCTTCAACACAATGTCTCCAATTGAACTAATAGGACATGGAAGTCTGTCAAGTCCCTAGTTCAATTACTTTATACTCATTCATAGATATCAACTCATTGATGAACTCATGAAACTCTTTTCATATTCATCCTACCATGGCCATGGATTTAATGAGTTATATTATGAATGCTATATGAGACATTCTCTCTCTTTTTCCTGAGAGTGATGGATCCCTTGTTGATCACTCACATGCCTTCATACACATAGCAGTAGGGCCAATGAACACCTTTGCAGACCCCTGAATAGGATCTGCACTTAGTGTTATCAAACTTCTAAAGCTATATGCATAAGGCAACTATGGTGTCTCAGGTCTAAGGATTACTTGTACCACTATAACAATGAGAAACTGATTGACAGGCAGGATAAAACTCCATTCAGTTTATCTCATATCTTTGGTCACATTCAGTGTACCTATTCTTATAATAGGCACCCACTTGTTGGTTGTAGTGTCTCCACACAAATAGCTTGAGACTAGCAATCCTCCTATAGAGTCAACCTAACAAGTGCTAGTCCTATGGTTCATTACTGTCCATCATAGTGAACCTTCAACTAGGAATGCTTAAGGAGTTTAGTACAGAGATATATCTATAGTCTCAAAATTACAACTCTTTGTAATTCCATATTCTCAACTCTAACTCCATGGACATATTATGTAAATATAAATGATGCATATAAACATAATAGAATAAGCCCTTTTATTAAATCAATAATAAATGTGACATACATAAATGAAATCAAATGATTGTTCCTAATCCCTAAACAATCATCTCTATGATTGGCTCTAGGGCATAATCCTAACACTCCATGCCTTTAGTATGTTACCTTACACTTCAAGGTACCCTTGGGGATGAGATGTGGGCATCCTTTATAAGACCACACTTATCAAATTTAGTGCAGTCATGGAAATCTTGTTAAAATATTTTTAGCCATAGCCTAAAAAGGGGATTTTGTTCTTGAAGGAGGGTTAGATTGAAGGAGGGTTAGATTAAACCCGTGGTGTTTTCTAGAAGGTAAGGATTATAGTGGAACACATTATCACTTTCATGGCTGGAGTTGGCAATGCAACATTGGAAGAAATTAGGGGAATGCTTTGTGAGATCATGCAAAAGTTGAATGATATCTTGGCAATTGTTCAAGTTGTTCCTAAAGCCCAATCCGAGTCTATGAATTATCATGTGTCTAATTTAGGGGCTATCGAGTTTAAGAGATACAATAGACTAGATTTGAAGGCCCAAACTGTTAGGAAGGAGTCTCGCCAATTTACCAAACTCTACATGCCATTGAACCATGCTTTTTGGAGAGTAGAGATCTTGGGCTTATTGTCACCTCTTGATCCAAAACCCCTTCCTAATCCTTTGCCTTGTCGGTATAAGGAAAATGAATATTGTGGTTTTCATCAGACTAAAGGACATGACACCAACCATTGTTATAGACTACAACATGAGATCCAATACCTCAATAACCGTGGAGTAATCACTTTTCCCAAACCAACCAGTAATCCAAATATTCTTTAAAGCTCTTTCATGAACCCATTTTTGGCCACCGTAAACCCAATCTCTCCAACCCAGTCATATGCCAATCCACCCAAATCTGTTACCGCAATTAAGCAAGAATTTCCAATTCATGGCCCATATCATTCGGAGGATACTCAAACTCTTGCTAGCATGGGGGTTCTTAATTTTGAGGGACACATCGTAACTTAGTTCCTGAATCTGATTTTCTGGTTTTAAAGACTTTGTCTTTCCTTTAAAAATGGAGTCATGAGATTTTTTGGAAATAAAACATCTTTTAAGGTTTCCCCCGTTTTTTAAAAATGGGGTGGCGACTCCTTTGTTTTCGCATGTGATCTCGTGGGCCATTTTTCCGGGTTCATAGACCTTACTAGGGTTCATTGTTCCCAAATAGTAATTGGGTGGCTATTTCTCTCTGCGCTAGCCTTTCGAGGCTAAATGCGTATTCTCGAACCATCATGGTTCAAGGATGTGGTGCTAACAATTTGTATTCTGTATCGTTTACTTACATTGTCCAAATTCCAAAAAATTTTATTAATGTTTTCTAGACAGTTTTGTTAGTGTTTTTATCATCTGAGATTGTTTGTCAACTTCTTATATAGTTTTAGAAACCTTTTACTCAAGAGTTTTGTATCGAATAGTAGTTCTTTAAAAACTTCCTTAAACGTCTTCAGGTTTAATGGGATTTGGCTATTTAAGTCTTCAACGTTTTTAGTTAGATTGTTAATTTTTAGTTTCAATTTCACGTGTAGTCTCCATAACGTTAACATGTTTCCACTGCTCTGAGTCTGCAATAGTGAACAGTAATATCATGCTTGCTATTAGCTTTTCTAGGATTGAGATTAAACGTGTGATTGTTCCAACATTTTTTTTTTTTTTTTGATAACGAATTCATGTTTCTTCATCTTGTGGTATCAACTGATGATCCTCTAGTTCATGATATGGCCTGGGTTGATATCGATGGTCTTAAAATTGACCTTGTTTTGGTTGAAGAATATGTATAAATTCTACTCTGATTCCTCAATCATTATTATTTTTGAGAGAGAATTAAATATAACAAAAATATTATTATGGGAATGAATGTGGACGAAAAGACTACTTTCGGAAGCGTGTATCAGCCCCTTCCCAATTCCGTTAGTGTCTGTTCGGCCACAAAGTGTACATGCGTCTTTTTAAGAGCGCCCGCCCTACGATTGTGGGCCTTCTTCACATTTTCCTCCATTTAATGTCTAAAGGCGTTCTTCTTCCTTTTGTGACATTCATTTATGGACATAATTATTTTGTTATGCTGCCTTCGCACCTACTCACCTTATCTCCTCTATTTATGGAAAATGTTAAAAATATTTTATTTTGGGTCTGTTTGATCATTGGGTTAGGCTATTGCCACAACTCAAAATACTCTAAACCCCCACTAATTAAATCCCCTCATATTTTATTAAAAGCATCCCCTTATCTTCCTAAAATACCCTTAAGAAAGAATTCCCAAACATTTTTTCACCCCACCCCAACCTGTTCGGACCTATTAGTAAGAATAAAGTATATATGTTCGGACTTATTAGTAAGAACATATTATATATGTTTGGACTTATTAGTAAAAACAAAGTATATATGTTCGGCTTTATAGAAAAGAACAATATAAAAATGTTCGGAGCTTTAAAACCGAACCTCTATTATTTGTTCTGATTTATAAACACGAACACTCAAAATCCATTCACAATTACATATACGAAAAATTTTCAACTGCTATATAGTTAAGTTATTCAGTGTTTTAAAACTGAAACAACACAAACTTGTTCGGATTCCTACAAGTGAACAATATCCATTTGTTCATAGTTACATAACCGAACAATATCCATTTGTTCGGAGTTGGAAAACGGAACAAAATAATTTTGTTCAGATTTAGAAGTCGGAACGCGTTAAAAGAGTTCAGTGTTACAGAAATGAACATTGTAAACATGTTTGGAGTCGAAAAACCGAACAAGGCAAAATTCAGCATACGAAAAACTAAAGTTAAACTCGATAAAAAGTGTATAAATATTTATCTTTTGGTTGCTAATATCATCTCTATCAATGCTTCTCTTGTCCATTATTTAATATAACTTGAGAAACACTAATTTTTTTTTTAATGTAAATATAGATTTAGTGTCAAGGTTGTTAGGGTTTGTGAAAACATGAAGTCTATAGATGGTGGAATGTTTTTGGAATTGGGGGTGGAGTGGGGTGGGGATAGGAAATTTTTAAAGTCTTTAAGTAGATATGTCCTTATTGGTAAATTTACATTTAGATATAAAGAATTTCACAAATTATTTAAATATTAGGGGGCTTAGAGTATTTTAAGTGGTGGCAATAGCCTGGCCCTTGATCATTTATTTTAAAAGTTCTTCAACATTTTTAGAAGTCAAGACTATTATTTTAATGTTCTCTAAGGAAAAAAAACAAAAAAAAAAAAAAAAAAAAAAAAAAACCCTCAATTACAGCAACTTCTTGAAGGATTGCAACAGCTAGTATCATAAAACACATATATGCATTGATCGGTCATATATGTCACTTAATTATTACAATTTAAGAGAACATCCTGCTTTTTATTTGAGAATCTATTGCTTAATTTGGTGATGGAATATGTAGGCTTGGTTGAAATCCTGGAGGCCCAGTCATCACTATTAATTCATTATTCATGTTATTTATAATTCAATTGTAAATAAAATGTTATATTACGAATATATGGCTAAAAAATCCGTTAGTTTTGAAAAATTGACCTATAGTTAGAAAAGGTTAGTGAAATTTACTCATTACTGATAGAGCTAGTTATTTATCTTTAGCTGTAAACCAAGATAGTGAATCAAGTGGAGATTGAGTACACAACCCCAACATCTTTGTGAAGCATGTTGAAAGGATCCATCTCAAGCCTAACCATTTCTTTCAATTTTTATTTATTTATATATATATATAATATGCATGGAACAATATTAGGATCATCCCATGCCAGTTTACCAAATCTCTGGAATTGACCTGCTAGAACCCCTTTATATGGGTGGGTGGATGTCTAAATTAAGTAATTATATGTATTTGCCATTGGGCAATGACATCTTAATGGTTAAATAAAAAAATAAAAAGCCTAGTCCTTCGTAAGGATGCCTAGTTGAGGCCTAACCACTTACCATGTACCATGTAGGCTAGGTGCCATGCTTCTAACAGGGAAGTTAATATATTTATTAATCTCAAAATGTGCGGCTTGGGTTGATTCATTATTCATGTTCTCTCTCTGGTGAGTCATTGAGTAATGAATCTCCAACTTCCCTTTTGTCTTGCCAAGGGGCCTTGTATTTTACTTTTCCAGCACCTCTTTCGTGATCGCAAACGCCAAGTCACACGGTCAACTCTCCCCCACACGCTCTTTTTGCATACCGACTGAGCTCTCTCTCCCTCTCTCTCTCTCGTGTGTGTATATATATATATATATATATATATATATATATATAGATACACACAAACATGAGCTGGAGGGAGATTCCGTATGTGGGATTCGAGCTGTAATTGGAAAGCTACTTCTTTGTTTCTTTACCCTATATATACCCCTCCTCCACTTGTTTTTCTTCACACAACTTCTCTCATACTTCGCCCATTCCCTTCCTGCTTCCGACTCCTACTACTACTCCTGCATACAGAAACCAGTACCACTACTACTAACCATAAGAAACATGGAACTCACCACCATGTTTTTCTTTTTTGCTTCCATCTTCTCTGTCTTACTTCTCCATTCTCTCCTCAAATTCTTCGCTTCCAGCCGTCCTAAGTTGCCGTTACCGCCCGGTTCTTTGGGTTGGCCATACGTGGGCGAAACATTTCAACTCTATTCTCAAAACCCAAATGTCTTCTTCGCCTCCAAACAGAAGAGGTTTGTTTTACATTAATAATCCGTACTCTTCTTAAAATCTCTCTCTCTCTATCTATCTGTCTATCTATATATATATAGATATATATACATATGTATATATTACTCTTTGAAATTTCAGATCCTCGATTAGCATGGGGGTATTCATATGTAAGTAATGGGGTGGTTCTTTTGTTTTTTGACAGGTATGGCTCCGTATTCAAAACCCACATATTGGGCTGTCCTTGTGTGATGATTTCAAGCCCAGAAGCCGCAAAATTTGTGCTGGTAACGAGAGCTCATCTCTTCAAACCAACATTTCCGGCAAGTAAAGAGAGGATGCTGGGCAAACAAGCCATCTTCTTTCACCAAGGAGATTATCATACCAAATTGAGAAAGCTCGTCCTTCGAGCCTTTATGCCTGAAGCAATCAAAAACATTGTCTCCAACATCGAGTCCATCGCCACTGACACTCTCCAATCGTGGGAAGGCCGCTTCATCAACACTTTCCAAGAAATGAAGACGGTCAGCTCTCCCTCCCACCTTCATTTTACCAACTCAAAACAGAGCACACAGACCAAAAAACAGAGCTCCTCTGTTTTTTTTTTTTTTTTTTTTTTTTTGTTAAAAAAAAATCAATTAAAAAAAAAAAAAGAAGAATCATGGAACCAGTGGAATTTGAATAATCTCAATTCGATGCGATCATCATCGATAACATCTCTTAATGTGTATTGATGTATTTTCTTTCTTCTTAATTTGGGGTTTTTTTTTCCTTGCAGTATACCTTCAATGTTGCACTGCTTTCCATATTTGGAAAGGATGAAATTCCGCACAGAGATGATCTGAAACGTTGCTACTACATCCTTGAGAAAGGATACAATTCAATGCCTATTAACCTTCCGGGCACACTCTTCCACAAATCAATGAAAGCAAGAAAGGAGCTGGCTCAGATCTTGGCCAAAATCCTCTCAACGAGGAGGCAGATGAGGTACAATAGTAACGATTTGCTTGGGTCTTTCATGGGTGATAAAGAAGGCCTCACCGATGAGCAAGTTGCGGATAACATCATCGGTGTCATCTTCGCTGCCCGTGACACCACGGCAAGCGTACTGACATGGATCGTCAAGTACCTTGGCGAAAACCCCCGTGTCCTACAAGCTGTCACTGTAAGAAATTTAATCCCTCATACATAGATATAATATAATATATATATATATATATATAATTGGAAAAAAAAAAATGAATAAGATGCTTTAAAGTTGATTGTAAAACAATCATACCATAATAGGGGGTTTCAATGACTTAGGAGTGTGTGCTTGGTGCTTACGACAGGAGGAGCAAGAGGCCATCATGAGGAGTAAAGACAAGTGTGGTGAGGAGAAGTTTCTGAGTTGGGCAGATACCAAGAAGATGCCAATTACTTCGAGGGTTATCCAAGAGACCCTTAGAGTAGCTTCGATTTTATCTTTTACTTTCAGAGAGGCAGTTGAGGATGTTGAATATGAAGGTCAGTTACTTATTCCATATCTGACAAAAACTATAGATATATGCAGTCCATTTGTCAGAATTTTTTTTTTTTTCGTCTAACATTTATATATATATATTCAAAATTATCTTCCAGGTTATCTTATACCAAAAGGATGGAAAGTTTTACCACTTTTCAGAAACATTCACCACTGCCCAGACATCTTTCCAGAGCCTGAGAAGTTTGATCCGTCCAGATTTGAGGTAAAAACTTAGAAGATAAATTAATAGTTTTGCCTTAAAACAAAAATAAATAAATAAATAAATAAAAAACCGATTTTAGCCCTGTTATTATATATATATATATATATTTCCCATCTTCTGAAATTCCATTGTTTTTCCTATAATTTGACAGGTTGCTCCAAAACCAAATACATTTATGCCATTTGGCAATGGGACCCACTCATGTCCGGGGAATGAGTTAGCCAAACTGGAGATGTTGGTCCTTCTGCATCATCTGACCACAAAGTACAGGTTGGTGTAAAAGTCATTACCACTAACAGACTGTATACCCTTTTCAGTTATGGGAAAAGCTCACTTTCTATAAATAGAATGTCTTGGTGTATCTGCTGACATGGGGCTCGTTTGATTGTATTTGCAGGTGGTCTATGGTGGGCACACAGGCTGGTATCCAGTATGGCCCCTTTGCTCTTCCCCAGAATGGCTTGCCTATCAGATTAACACTCAAAACATAGACCCCTAAGATGTCTAGTCCCATATTCAGACAACTTTCCAAACCTAGAAAGAATGGCCTACAAAAAAGAGGCTCATGCATGTTTTTTTGAGAGAATGATGAAGAGAGTGACCATCGCCATCTACCATGGAGATTGAATAGAGAGAAACTCCTCCCTCTTTTGGGTCAAGGGACATTCACAACAAGTGGAAATTTTATAAAGCGAGATACAAAAAGAGAAACCAAATTGTACAGACGAGTTTTCCATACCAAAACAGAAATAAGGGCCACATAACTGCAAGCATATCAACTTCTTTTTTCCAAGAAATTAGAAAAAAAAATTCCTACGGGGATGGGGTAAATGTATGTAAAATCGTCATATATCCAATTCCCGGGTGTTCTTGTTATTGCTTATAGATATAAAATGCCGCAAGGCAAAAGCGATAATCCAATGATTGAAGTTTTGATCTGAGAAATCACCTTCTACTTTTTTTTCTTTCTTTGAATTTCTTCTTTTTTTTTTTTTTGTCCTGCATGATTGACAATCAATCACTTTAGTATTTGATTAGTTTTGGATTATTGTCATTGCTTAAATGAAAATGATATTAGTATGATAAATACCCAAGTTCGTGAATCAGTAAGTGCAATTGGGAGAAGATCCACTTGTTTATCAATAAACTTGCTGGCTTTTACCAATATTCACAAAATATTGAAGATTAAGGATCCTTCCTTTTTTTTTTTTTGTCCTGCATGATTGACAATCAATCACTTTAGTATTTGATTAGTTTTGGATTATTGTCATTGCTTAAATGAAAATGATATTAGTATGATAAATACCCAAGTTCGTGAATCAGTAAGTGCAACTGGGAGAAGATCCACTTGTTTATCAATAAACTTGCTGGCTTTTACCAATATTCACAAAATATTGAAGATTAAGGATCCTTCCTTTTTTTTTTTTTTTTTTTTGTAACTTAGAATTTATTGAAAGAAGGAAAGGGGTACATCAATTAAAAGATTAGATGAAGAAATCTGGTTCTGGTAACTTATATATGTCATTATCCAGCTCACACAACCTTTCGCTACCCCTGGGCGAAAAGGGTTCCCATGTTTTGGCAGGGGTGCAGACATGGTGGACACATTAGTATGCCTTGGTGCCAATTGATTGGCTGCATGTTGTGCGTTTCTTATTGGAAGGTGTTTGAAAATGATTTGGATTTTTGAAGATTGAAAATTTTGGTTTTATTTGAACTCTTTTCAGGGGTGCCTCCCTTTATTCAGTCATATGAACACAACTTAAATTCAAAAATGCTCGGAGTTGCCACCTACCACATATTTATAGATGTGGAAGGTCGTCTCAAATATCTCAAATGATCCTTATTACTTGAAAATTGAATGACTCCTAAATTTGGTCGGCGCACTAGAAATCTAGGTAAAGAGGCTTTGCTATAAGTTAGGAAGGTGTTAGGCACCCCCACCGCATCCATTAATGAATGGTTGCCCTGATATTTTAACTTTCTTTTATCTAAAACCCTATTCTTTGAAGTGAATTCCCTATTTGAAGCTTGAAATTCTAAATTGATATGCAGCCTTAGGTGGTGATCTTTTTAAAGCCTTATTTACACTTATCTAAGTCATGGGTGGCTTGATTAAGATCAATTTGTGACCATTTGATCAAAGATCAAAAGGTACAAACCTTGCGATCTTCAAAACCCCTAATCTAACTCCCCTAAAGCAACTTAGGGTGGTTTGATTCTTCAAAATTCCTCATCCAATGGGCAATCCGACCGTTGGATCTTCAATTCAAGTCCCCGAAACCAATTTGGGAACATTTGATTGAAGATCACGAGGTACAAACCTTACGATCTTCAAAACCCCTGATCTAACCCCCTAAAACAACTTAGGGTGGTTTGGTTCCTCTAAATCCTTCATCCAATGGACAATCCAACCGTTAGATCTTCAATGCAAGTTCCTAAGATCAATTTGAGATCATTCAATCAAAGATCATATGGCACAAACCTCACGATCTTCAAAACCCCTAATCTAACCCCCCTAAAGCAACTTAGGCTGGTTTAATTCCTTAAAATCCTTCATGCAATGGATAATCCAACCGTTGGATCTCAAATTCAAGTTCCCAAGATCAATTTGAGACTATCTGATTAAAGATCGGGTGTTATTTACCTTATGATCAAAGAAACCCTAATTGGAGGATCGATATGCACCATATGCACAATCGGGAGCACCAGATTGAGTTTCTGAAAGTCTCATTTTCTACACTTTGCCCCAAAACAATTTAGGGAAACCCAAGTTTCAATCCACATTCAAGATCAATGGTCAAAATCGATCGGATTGAAGATCGATCAAAATCAAGCGATTTGATGGTTACAAAACAGGGCGAACTATCACCCCTGATCCACCAAAGTGGCCCCACCTCATTAGATGACGCACACAAATTGAGGAATCACAAATTCCCATGGCCATGATGAAGAATCATGGTTGATTTGACAAAAAGTAGGCCCATGCCTACATTGTAGGCGTGAATAGCCTACTTTTGTTGACTTTCTTGCTCCGGTGTGATCCTCTGCGGTTGCAAACGTGTTATAGTGGAGAAACTCAATCACGCCTACATGGTAGACGTGAGCATCCCTCCCAGGCAAGTTGCCCATTTCACCCCATTAAATAGGGTATTTCCGTCTAAAAACAAATCCTAATCGAAGTTTAGGTGACTTGATTATCAAATCAATGGTTCGATCTTTGATTGTGACCCTTAAAGTGCATCATCAGGGCACCTAATTGAAGTTTAGGTAGCCTAAGATTCTAAATCCAACGATTCGATCTTCGACTAGGGATTTTCAACACTTGTGCTTCCACACGTGGGATGTGTTGTTCTCTAATAAAAAGACACTCACAAACATGCCTTACATCTCCAAGAGATGTCACAAAACTCTATTTCTGGACCGTAGCTGATGCTGTGTGAAAATTTGGCTAAGTCTAGAAAACCCAATTTTTGAAAATGTGATTCTCAAAATAATTTTTGGCGATAATTGATCTTTATACAAAAAGAAAACATGTGTGATTTTATGGGGTCAAAATACCTTGAATAGATTGGTCAATGAACATGTTTTATTTTGGAAAAACTGTTCAAAAATCAATTTTTGTACTAAAACTCAAATTCTAGATTTTGATTTATTGAGAATTGCATTTTAAAAGTATTTTTATTGAATCCAAATGGGGGGTATTCCCTTATTTACACTGTAACTCTGCTACTTATTTCCACTGTAAACATTTAAGTAAATAGAGAAATATAAATTAAAACATGCAAAGACATTTACTTAAATATTTACAGTGGAAATAAGTAGCAGAGCCAGTTGTAGCAGAGGAGCAGGAACTGTGAGACCAACCACATAGAATCACTGCCCTATCATATAGGGCACACAAACCAAGATGGCACGTTTCCCAAAGCAAAATCATTGCTGATTTAGAGGAAAGCTTATCCATGCCTACAATGTAGGCGTGGAGAGCGTACCCTTTTTTACTTTTCACCTAATAGCCGCAACAACTGTAGATTTGCGTACTGTAGAGGAGAAAATTTTACTCACGCCTACATGGTAGGCATGAGCTCACTCCTACATAGTAGGTGTGAGTTTCCCTTAGGCAGAATGCCCTTTTTGCCACTTTTGGACCTTTTTACCCCTACAAGGGGTATTTCCTTCTCAAATCAATTTCCAAATATCTTTCATGTCCTATATACCCAAAATGCCCTTCCAGTTTACCATTTTATCCCTAAAAATTCCATTTTCTCCCTATAAATACCCCCTATTTTCAATTCAACACATACACACAAAACCCTAGTCTCTCTCGCCTCAATTCTCCCAACATTTATCCTAAATCTCTACACCAAGGTTGCCATTTTCTCTCCTCAAATCCCTACTCATATCATACCCCAACCACATTAGGATCACATCCCTAATCCATCTATAAAAATATCCTAATGTATGCACACATGCATTAAACTCCACTAAACCTTCCATCCTCTATCCATTCCATCTCTCAGGCACTAATTGGAGCATCAAAGGAGCGCATCAAGGAGGGATTTTGAAGTCTAAGCAAAGCACTATCAACCTACATCAATCAAAGCAAAGGTGAAAATCACCCATACTAGGTGAGATTTCCTTTTATTCATTTCAGTTTTCTTTCAATTCTTAGCTTAACAATATTAATCTTTGCAGCCATCAAGATGTGATTGTCACCCTTCTCTCTCTTTCTCGAGTATGCACTTGGAGTTCCCAACATGTGTCGTGAAGGGATTAAGGTCTAATGCAGTGGGTTTGAGGCAAAAAGATCCAAGACCACCTTTTTGCATGGAACCATCTCCCAATAGGTTGCTAGCACCCATTTTCTTTTCTTTTGATTGCATGTGAGTTTGCTTATGTGATGTGTGAAATGGAGGCTTAAATATGTCAAAAATCAAAGGGATACTTAAGCAAAATCAAAGTTGGCAAGGCTAAGTTCATGCATGCATGCATATTATTTCACTAACCGTTTGCTTGTTTCTTTGTTGGTAAATCTAACAACTTTAACCTAATTAATCCCTATGCTATGGAGCTCATGGACTTAATTCAAATATCCCTATGCTATGGAGATTATGGACCTAATTCAATATCCCAATGCTTGGAGAAACATAAGGACGTCTTTAATCCATTCAAAATGGTTGCTAACTTCTAACTTTCTAACCACTAACTTCTAACTTACTAACTTTTTTTTAGCCATGGCTCCCCACACTAATGATATGAGGTGCAGTGGGTCTCTCCTCTCTTTCTAGCTACAGCTCCCCATGTTTATGATATGAGGCGCAATGGGTATACAGTCACTTGACCCTTCTTTTTGTATTTGTGATTATCAAGCGATAAACATGCATTCATGAATTCCAAGTCTTGCCAAAGTTGGTGTTGTTTTATGTCTATTGACATTTTGATGCGTTTATTCCAAAGTTTCACACAAGTTGATGCCAAAATCATGTCCACTTGCTAATATGCATACTAATAAATCAACATCTTTGGGCTTTGAGTAAGCTAGCATGCTATGGATTTGATCTAGACACCAAGTGTCCCAAATCTACCATAACATGATAGCCTACTATCTATAAATTAAGTTGGCTTAGTTAGCATACCCACTAAAACCACAAGGAAAAATCCATAAAAAATTTAGGGGATTCCCATACATCCCTATTTCATGTGGAAAAAATTTCAGATTTTATAAATTCATGAGTCCTCCCTAATGTGTCTAAAACATCTCCACCAAAGGAAAATTTTTAAAAAATCATTTGATCATTCTCGAGTCAGATCTTCACCACTGGTTTTGAGAAAAACCCTACTATTTTCAACAAAGTGGCCATATTTTCAAACCCCACTTCATGGTTTTCAAAATCCCATTTCCTCAACTAGGAAAATTCCACAAAAATTCTCAAAGGTTTTTGTATGTGTTCTTAATGCTCTTCAAAAGGAAATAATTTTAAAAATCATTTACACTCTCATTTGGCCGCTTTCCCATGACTGGTTTTTGTGAAAATACACTATTTTCCTTAAGGCATCAAGTTTTCCTAAGTCCATTTCATGGCATCCAAACACCCATTTTCTTGACCTGAAAAATTCACCCAAAATCACCAAGTGCTTTCCAATGTGTTCTTAACATCCTCACAAGAGGATGGAAAGTCTAAAAATCCGTTGCAATCTTAATAGGCCATTTCATTGTGGTTGATTTTCAAGTCCTCTAAATCATTTTCTTAAAGAACTTTTCATGAGAGTTTGAATTCACCAATTGCCTAAACCCATGTTCATAAAAATCTAAACTTTGGGCTTGTTTTCATTAAACATTGATTACAAAATCAATCTTCATTTCCACAACTTACTTGACCCAAGATTTAGCAAAATGATTTTCAAATACAAGTTTTGTCAAAAACAATGTTTAGGCAATGTTCATTAACCCATTTTTAAGAAATGAATTTCAATCATATGAAAAACCAAGTTAAGTTCAAAGGAAGTTTTTAATAAATACTTTCATACCCATGGTGATTATCCAAGCTTTAATTGACAAGATCATTCCAAAAAGAATGATTCAAATGGACTTTTTTTCATTACAAGGACACATACCTTTTTTCAAAAATCCTTTCATCACATGAAACGAATTTTCCAAAACCATCATCCCATGTGTGCAATCCTTTGGTTACAAGAATCTTCAAAAAGACTCAATTCGTTTTTAAATAGGGAACATCACTTATGCCGTCAAATACTTTCAAAAAGTATTCTTTCAAATCCATTCTTAAAGACTTCAAAAGTCCCAAGTTTCCCAAAGTCCAAGGTCGATGCACACTTGATAATAATTTATTGAAAAGGGAATCACATCATTTCCATTTTCATTCTTTCAAAAAATCTTGATTTTTACCATTATGAGATCGAGATACTCTCCCCATTAGGAGTTAACCAATTTGACTTAAAATTGTTAGTAGTATGCCCTACAGCTAATCATAGAGATGATACTTTAGGGAAAAAACAATCAATTGATTTTATTTATTGTTAATTAAATTTATTATTATTTAATAAAGGGCTTTATTCTATCATGTTTATTCTATTTTATATTTACATGATATGTCCATGGAGTTAGAGTTGAGAATATGAAATCATAAAGTGTTGTGGTTAGGAGACTATATATATATCTCTGTACTAAACTCCTAAATCATTCTTAGTTGAAGGTTCACAATGATGGACAATAATGAACCATAGGACTAGCACATGTTAGGTTGGCTCTATAGGAGGATAGCTGGTCTCAAGCTATTTGTGTGGAGACACTAAGACCAAATATGTAGGTGCTTATTATATAAACAGGTACACTGAATGTGACCAATTTATTTGAGATAAATTGAATAGAGTTTTTACCTACCTATCAATCAGTTTCTTATAGTTGCAATGGTACAAGTAATCCTTAGACCTGAGATACCATAGTTGTCTTATACATGGAGCTTTAGAAGTTTGATAGTACTAACTGTATATCCCAATGGGGGTTTACAAGGGTGTTCATTAGCCCTATTGCTTCATGTATGAAGGTATGTGAGTGATCAATAAGGGATCTATCACTCTCAAGAAAAGGGAGAGAATATCTCATAATTGACATTCACAATATAACTCATGTAAGTTTATGGCTATAATAGGATGATTATGGAAAAAGAGTATCTATAGTGCATCTGCTTGAGTTAATATATGTGAATGATCATAAAGTATTAAACTAGGGACTTGAAAGACTTCCATGTCTTATTAGTTTAATCAAAGGTATTATGATGATAGAAGGATGTAATTATAACCTTAACTGTAACTGAAGGGTTCTTTGTGTGATTTATATTTACCTCATTTAGGACCACACCATGAGCCATTGCTAGATGTCACTCATGATTAGTAGAAGCCCTAATTGACATAAGTTGGTTATAATCAATTAGGGAATTGAAAAGTGTTCCAATTAGACCCTTAATGAAAAGTGTTCCATTGAGCACTCTTTGTGCTATTACCTACTACTAGATGTTGTGAACCCAATGGGTCACACATTGCTAAGCAAAGTAGGACTTTAAGTTGTGAGAGAAAGGGTATGAGTATTATAAGGATTTTGGTTTGGGCTATACTTGCATATGATGAAGTTTAGAGGGGTTATTGTGCATATGAGAATTGCACAATTCAACAAGGAATAGGATTCTCCCCTTGGCCAGCCCTCCTTGTGTGCCTATATATATAGCACACTAGCATGTGCTTTAGACACAACACACTCACTCATTCACTCCCTCTCTTGGGCAGACCTAATGAGGAGCCTTTCTCTCTCTCTCTCTCTCTCTCTCTCTCTTCTAGTTCTGTTGTAGCAAACCCAAAAGAGAATAAGAAGAAAAACTGAAGGCTTTTGCGTGGTGTGGATACCGTGGAGGCAGGACACTTGTGCTGCTCATTTGTTGCTTTAAGCAATCGTTTTAAGGACCAATTGTAAGTATTAACCCTCTTCTTCTAGTTAGGGTTTTTGTTTTGTATGAACAATGATTAGATTCATGGGCTATAGGGAATTGAATTATGTTTTTGTTATTCATTATGTTCCGCTTTGTAGTATTTCTCTACATCAATTCCTTATAGAAATATCCATGAGAAGGAAGGTGAATTTGTAGTCTTTTCAAAGGATTTACATTTACAAAACTTTAAGGCATATTTTTAAACGTTTCATTCAAAACTTTATTCAAATGCCTTCAAATATTATTTTCTAAAATCACTATTAAATTCACCGTCCTTCAAAACAAATGTCTCATGTCAAATTCCTTGTGTAAGAAATCAATAATATCAATAGGGGATTAAAAAAAGAAACATTGTTGAAATTGGGAACCATTGGATTCCAACGAGTGATGTGGGGTTCCTAACACCTTCCTCACTCGTAACCAAACCCCCTTATCCTCAATCTCTAGTCTCATAGACCTTTAGGAGTCACTCAAATTTCGAAATGATCCTCAAATGGACCAATTTTTAAGAAGCCTCAAATGGACTTATTTTGGGAACCCAAGTGTACCCATTTTTAATAGACTTTAAGATGACCAATCACGTCCTCAAATCCATGGTTGGTGGTGACTCCATAGCCTTGATTATTCTAGATATGCTTGCATGTCTAGTCTTGCTAAGGCACCCTTAAAATGAACCTAATCAATTTGTTTAAACCTATCAATTTTCATAACCTTCATTCCACGCTAATGTGAACTATGGTTGTCCTATTAAAATAAAGGAATCCCTTAAACACATCTCCCTGAGGGATTCCCATTTTTTGGGGTAGCAACATGTCTTTAATGGTTGTTGAGCATATTTAGTCATTGTTTTGGCATCTTTTGTATGATGATAGTCTCTTAGCATGTCTAGGGTTGATTTTCCCTTTATTTACTGTTGTTTTGATATGATGATATGATTGTGATGAGATGATAATTGCATGCTTGATTTTGGGTTAATTGGTGATCAATTATCCTAGAGTCTTCCCCTTGCCCTTTGGGCTATTTTTCTCATGAAGAATTGTGGTAGTTTATGAATTTCCTATTTTGTAAAAGTTTCCTAAAACTTCATTTTTAACAAGTTTCCTTTTCTCAAAATTTTCTATTTTATAAAATTTCTTTTTATTAAAAGTTTCCTTTTTCTCATAACTTACTTTTTCTTAAAGATTTCCTTTTTCTAAAAGTTTCCTTTTATTAAAGTTCCTTATTTCATAAACTTCTTTTTAACAAGTTTCTTCTTCTCAAAGTTCCCTATTTCATAAAGTTTCCTTTTTATTGAAACTTCCTTTTTTCTAGAAAGCTTGCATTTTTCTAAAACATTCCTTTATGAACAAAATGGAAGTTTATAAACTATTGTAGTTCTTTATGAAATGGCCCTCATTTCGAACTACGTGGACCTTGATTCTTATTAGGCATCTAGTAAATTAAGTACGTAGGTGCTCACTTGAGTTCAAGTCCGCCCTAGGATAAAAGGAGAAAGAAAAGAAAACCTAGGATACTTAGTATCCTAGGGTGGACTTGAACCTTACAATGAGTGCCTACGTACCATGTATGGAAACACATGGATCAAAGTCCACGTAGTTCGAAAGGGAATAGGGTTAAAACCTAATAAAGGCCTATGGTAAAACCTAAGTTTCCTTTCAAAAAAATATGGGAAGTCTCCAAAGATAAATGATTCTTAAAAGATCTTTAGAAAATATGGAATTTCAATAAAGATAAAAACTTTTTATTTGAAAGACATTTTTTATGAAAGGAAACTATAGGAATTGCTATATTCCCCTATTAGGAAATAACCCTAGGAGGGAGAAAGGGAAAGTTTTAAGGGAAGAAAAAGTGAATTATGGCACTTTCAAACCCTACTTACCTTATGCAATACCAACCTATCAAAAATAATCACCCCACATTTGTGGGGTAATTGCACCTATCATATCCCATTTTCTATGGGTTTTGTACCTACCAAGTTACATGGAATATCCACCAAAACACTAATAAACCAAACTAGTCTTCAAATCAAGCAATTATCATGCTTAAACATAGGTAATCACATGCTTAAAATATGAGAATAATGACAATGAACAAATCTGGACAGAATTGAAATAAGGCCTAAATCATCCACTAAACATGCAAACAAACATAAATAGTGAATAACATAAACCCTAATTCATTCATGGAACCATGACATGCAATAAACCCTAAAATCTACTATCATGAATGCAAAAGATCATCATAGTTATTCCATATGCAACACATATACAGCAACTATGAAGAAAAACCAACAAAAACCCTAGACTACCATGCTATACGCAATTTTCCTAAAACGAAGACAATAAAAACCCTAAACTCATAATCATGCTTTAAACTACATGAAATAACCCTAAATCATGCAAAACTCATCATGAATATCATTTAAATCATGTACATTAACTAATAGAAGCATCAACACATAATGAAAAATCAAGTTTTAGTATACAATAGAGCTATTTTAAGCAAAACCCTAATTTTAGCACAATAGAAACCCTAGAATCACAACTATGCATTACACCACATGAAATAACCCTCTAGCATGCAAAACTACTCATGAACAACATTCTAATCTTGCATATTAACCAATAGAAGCAACACCACATGATAAACATGCCATAGAGCTATTCTAAACAAAACCCTACTTTCAGTATGAAAGAAATAGAGAATACCTATGCTTCAACCTTCTTATCACTGTAGAGACTCCTTCGTTCTCTTTTCAATGACTTGAAACACTCTCCTTTAAGCCTCCATAAACCCTAAATCTTCTTTGGAACTCTCTCTCTCTACCTCTCTTTCAGAAATTAGGTTAAGTGTCTCAAAGTGGCTCAAGTTGTCTTCCCAGTGGCCCTCCTTAATGCTGAAACATAGAGGGGTATTCATAGGGTTTAAGGGGATTCAACCAATGGTTGGGATTAAAATCCTAAATATTGATCCAAGGGTCATTAGAGACTCTCTTGGGGCTTAAGGCACTTAAATAGGATTGAAAATAAGATGGAATGGCAGCTAGAGGCGAAAAATCTGTCAAAAATAGGAAAGAGATAAAAAAAAAAAAAAAACCTTAAAAATTGATGGAGCCCCTCGACTGACCACCTAGGGTTAGGCAGCTAGCAGCCTGGGCCTAGGCAGCTAGCAGCCTGGGCCCAGGTAGCTAGCTGTCCAGGCCTGGGTGGTAACCTGAGGGCCTTGTCAGCTTTTACCTTATTTGAGCCCTTTCAGCTTCTAAATGTGTTTTAGGGCCCAAATTAACTCTGATTTTGATGAAACGAAAGCCAAAACGATCATGTTTTGAAGAGGAATATGATTTTAGACATTTTAGGCAAAAATCCCTAGCCATGGCTGCAGGGTTAGGTTTTACAAAGGCGGCTAACCGCTATGCACCACCGTCGCTAAGCTTAGGTATGCACATAGGGGTCACACCAAATGCTTTCCAATTCAAAATTCAACCTTCCAAAACATCTTTAGGAATAAATTAAGACTAATCAAAGTCAAATGAGTGAGAATTGAGTGAAAATCATGAGCCGATTTGAGCTAACCCAAAGTGGGTCTCTTAACTAAATTGAACCATATTGAACCATTTTAATCCCGAACCATCAATTCATCAAATTGAACCCATAAATACCTCAAATGTATCCATATGAACTCCAATTGACAACTTGAAGATTATTTCAAGGTCAAATGGAAAGTTTGTGACCTAAAAGATGATTATACCCCTCAAGTCGCAAAAGTTCTTATTAACCTTCAAGATCAACTCCAAATCGAACCAAAATTCATTCACATTATCCTTAAGACCCTAGAAACTTAATGCAAAAGACTAGACTAAAAAAGGAAAAAAAAAAAAGACACATAAAATGACAAACCCTAGCTAAGGTGGCAAAAATGGGGTGTGACATTAAGACCCTCCCGTTAGCATAAAAGGAATACATGTAAGGAATTAATGTAGAGAAAAACTACAAAGCAGAACATCATGATAAACAAAAATCATAATAAAATTTCTTAAAGCCCATGAATTTGATTGTGGTTCATATAAAACATAAAACCCTAACTAAAAGAAGGGTTAGAGCACTTATAGTTGGTTCAAGTTTTCAAACTCCAAGCTTTGAATTTCTGGACAGCAATGAATGATCTTTAAACAAAAAGCTATGAGTAGCATAAGTGCACTGCCTCCACGGTATCCACACCTAGCTAAGGCATTCAAGCTTCCTTCTAATTCCCCTTGTTGAATGCTAGAAGAGGAAAAGAAGAGAGAGAGAGAGAGAGCTTCCTTAAGGTTTGGCCAAGGGTGAGGGAGAGAGTGAATTTCATTAGCACCTAAGGCACATGCTAGTGTGCCTTATATAGGCACCAATAGGGTCGGCCATGAGGGGGGAAAACCCAACTTGTGTGGGATTTACAACTCCTTGAAATTGCACATTAACCCCTTTGATTTACATCCAATGCAAGTTTAGCCCTTTAAACTTTTCTTATTCACTTTTACTGTTTCTCTCAAAACTTTAAAGTCCCTCTTTGCATCTTTAGTGTGTGACCCATTGGGTTCACATTATTGAGTAGTAGGAATAGCACAAGGTGTGCACAATGAAACACTTTCCATTAAGGGTCTAATTGGAACTCCTCCCAATTCCCTAATTAATTATAACCAATTTATATCAATTAGGTCTTCTACTAACCATGAGTAACATCTAGCAATGGTTCATGGTATGGTCCTAAATTAGGTGAATATAAAACATACAAAGAACCCTTTAGTTACAGTTTAAAGGTTACAATTGCATCCCTCCATCATACACAACGTCTCTATTTAAACTAATAGGATATAGAAATCTATAAAGTCCCTAGTTCAATACATTTATGAACCTACCCAAAATATCAACTCATTAGATGCACCATGAAAACCCTTTTCCATGATCATCATCACATAGTGGCCACTGATTTATATAAGTTATATCTATGAGTGTTCTTATGAGAACATTCTCTCCCTTTACTGGAAGTGATGGATTCTTTATTGATCACTCACATGCCTTCACACATATATCAATAGGGCCAATGAACACCTTTGTAAACCCCATAGGAATCTACACTTAGTGTTATCAAACTTCTAAGGCTATATGCATAGGACAACTATGGTGTCTCAAGTCTAAGGATTATTTGTACCATTGCAACTATGAGAAACTGATTGACAGGAAGGTAAAACTCTATTCAGTTGATCTCATATTCTATGGTCACATTTAGTGTACCTATTCATGTAATAGACACCCACATGTTGGTTATAGTCTCTGTACATAAATAGCTTGAGACTAGCTATCCTCCTATAGAGCTAACCTAACATGTGCTAGTCCTATGGTTCATTATTGTCCATCATAATGAAGCTTCAACTAGGAATGATTTAGGAGTATAATACAGAGATATATATATATATACAGTCTCAAAATCACAACTCATTGTAATTTCATATTCTCAACTCTAACTCCATGGACATATCATGTAAATAAAAAGAATAGAATAAAAATGATAGAAAAGCCATCTATTAAATTAATAATAAATGTAATTAACAATAAATGAAATCAATTGATTGTTCATTATCCCTAAAACATCATCTCCATGATTGGTTGTAGGGCATATAGCTAATAATACACACCTCCTATATTCACTAGTGAGAGAGGGAGCACAAATTTCCACACACTCATACACCTTGAGAGAGTTATTCCACCATATTCTTGAAGAAGAACAAGGAGCATGTCAAGCCAAAGAAGAAAGAAGCATTCAGCAAGGGTATTCTTTACTAGTAAGTCCCTTTCTCTCTCTATTCTCTGACGTTTTATCCTCTACATGCTTAGGATTATTTTTTTAGTTGGACTATCAGGTCTAGTTGATATTTTTGAGTTTATGTGATGTATATTATGTGGATTTTATGATAGTTTTCTAGCGTTTTCCTTATTGCATGCTAAAATAGTGATTTTTTCTCTCCAGAATTAGGGTTTTTCTCTTGTATTGGTGATTGTTGTGATGAAAACATGCTTAGGATGTTAGTACGAATTGTTTATGATGATATTTCATGATTCATGATCTTATTTTCATAATATAAATATGTGGGTTTGATAAATTATTGCAAGTATGAGGATTATTGCGTCCAAGGTATGTCTTCTTCTCTCTTTTATGTGCTCCAGAGTTTATTATTTTGAAGTATGATTAGTATCTCTCTTTTTCTATGATTTTGATAGATTGTTAGCATTTTTTTATAATTAGTTTTTGCTACTGTTTTGGTGTTATATCATGATATATTGCATATAGGGAGTGATTTTTGCATGTTCTAGGGTTAATTATTGTATGATAAGTGTCCCATTGCATTAGGGTTTTTATTAGTTGTTTGATTTCTTCCTTTTTCATGATTATTAGGGTGTCTTATAATGATAATTTGGAAATGTTTATTTGGTATTTTGTTGATGTTTTGGGAAATTTTGCACATGATAAGTTAAGGTATGGTGTGTTTCCTTATTTATAAAACTTCCTATTTTCCCTTCTCCCTGTTTTGGAAACTCTTACTATTTGGAAACTTTCCTTTTCTAAATAAAATGGAAACTTAAGATTTATGGTAGTTCATTGTGAAGGGAATAAACCCTTCTCATTTGAACTACGTGGACTTTAATCCTTACTTGTTTATTTGTAAGGTACATAGGCGCTCCCTTGAGTTCAAGTCCTCCCTAGGATACTATGTATCCTAGGTTTTGTTTTTCCTTTTGTCTTATTTGTTTTATCTTTCTTTCTTTCTTGTTGTTTGTTTTGTTTTCATTCTCTTATTCCTTATTCTCTTATGATTGATAACTTGTTTGGATGGATACATGATTGATTAGTATGCTGTTTTTTATTGATTAATAATGATTTGTATGTGATAAAAGAATTAAATTAGCCCAATTAAATTAAAAGACCAACTCAAGCGATGTGGGTGCCTATGGGATATTTCCTAGAACCTTCTCACATCGTGACCTTGCTTTTCCTAAAATTGGAGTCACTAGGGTTTCGAAAGTAAAATTGTTTTTATGATTTTCCTTATTTTTTAAAAATGAGGTGGCGACTCCTAGTTTTCATTGTGTGAACCTAACCAAATCCATTTTATTCATATTAGAAAAGAAGGTTCAACACCCATGGTTCACAACTAGGCAGAATTAGAAAGCTATACTAGGCTGAAAGTTAAAAGGTGAGGGCTTATGTTTACACCTTGTACATATGAGATGATATGCAGCATATATAAATAACCAAGAAAGATAATCACCACTGAACTTCCCCTTTATAGGATGCCTTAAATGGCAAAAACTTAGTAAATATTATTTCTCCTTCAAAAATCTCAGTTGAAAATGCAAAAGGTATGTATGTGAGGGTGAAAAATAGATGGAATAGAATTTTTGTGGGGTTTTAATTAGTAGAAAAGCTCTTAATACTAAAAACGTAGACTTGGGTCCATATAGGGACAAGACCTAGTTTTAAGGAATCTGGGTTAGCGAATCAAAACACGGCAAAAATTAGGTAGGGGTTTGAGAAGGCTCAAAGGAGGAGCTTAGGCTGCGTTTAGTACGCTTAAGTGGAATGAGAAGGGAATGGAATCACATTGGGAATGGAAATGGAAATGAAAGGAATGGTTATTCTCAAACTCATTCCATCCCTTTGTTTGGTGTGACCGAGGAAAGGAATTTTCAGTCCCCAATACCTTTAATTAAATTAATAATTTTTGTTACCTTTCATTATCATCTTCATCATTTTGAACCCACGTGCCTGCAATTCTAACCCAATATTTTCTTTGCCTCTTTCTTTCATCATGTCACAGGAAAAAAAAAATAACAAAAAAAAAAAAAATGTGATCATCGTCTTCATCATCCCATACCTATTCACCTATAATTTCAACCCAAAATGTTTTTTTTTTTTTTTTTTTCATTTTCTTTCACAATAATCATCTTATAGAATATGATGCTTTAGCAGTTGGTGTAGATTTGGGAGGTGTGGCCATTCCCTTGACATGAATCCTCTTGTCTTCAGCAAAGTGGTAGTAATCGACGAGGAAGATGGGCTTGATGGAGCAACAGTGGATCAAGATCAAGCTTCAACCAATTTTGTAGTAGTTGACAGCAACGGCGATGACCATCTTCTTGCGACAGAAGAATTGTACGAATTCGATGGGTGCCGTCACCATGTCAGGTTTTGAGAAGGTCACGTAACTGTTGTCAAAGAAAAAAAAAACCCATGCTATTAGTGTGATTTTGGGATGTATAGGATTGTAGCTCATTTAAAAGGTGTGATTTTGATTTGTTATGGATAGGTAGAGATTAGGGAGATCCATATCGGGATGGGGATGGGGATGAGCACTGCACACAGTGAGAAGAGAGAAAGAGAAGAGGTAAAAGAGAGAGATAGAGAAAAAGAGAGGTAGGAGGCAAAGAGATCAGATAAGTGTTAGAGATGATTTTTTTAATATTTTTTTCATTCCTTGAGAAATGGAATGCTCATTCATCACAGTGAGGAAAAGAATAGCTATTCCTTCATACAAAAGAATGAACCCTACAAGAGAATCACAATTCCATTCCTTTAGGCCAACCAGAATATCCATTTTTTTTTTCTAGCAATGGAATAAGGATTCCATTCCATCCCTCAAACCCACGTAACAAATGCAGCCTTAGAGGTGTCTTCAATGAATGGGGGGAGGGCATATTTATAGAAAAAATTCCTTCCCCTCCTGCGCCTATTATTGAGAGGAATAGTGAGAAAGCCTTTTTTTAGGGGCATAGTGAGAAAGCCTAAAAAAGAGGGGCACAGTGAGAAAACCTAAAAAAGAGACTTCGATATCATCGTTACAAGCATTTAATGTTTTGTCTCCTTATGATAACCTTTCAAAATATCTAAATAGCATCTTTAGATATTTTAAACAAAATATCTATGCCATGTGTGTAGAATGAGCTTAGATTCTAGGATCCGGTCCAGCATATTGGGTCCGTCGATGGAACCTGGGGTTAAAAGGCAATGCCTCATTATGGTAAACAGGACACTCTGAGTTCAAAAATGGTGTCGGAATTCCATTTTGACGCACTATTGGGTCTATATTAGACTGTGAAAAATATTTTTCTGAGCAAAGGTTAGGCTGGCGGGTCCCGCGGGTTGATCTTGGGGTCAAGTCTGATGGTCTCCCTAAGGTAATTGGGGCATTCTAAATTTGAAAACATAGACCATTTTTTAAAACGGCATGTCGTTTACTCTGTAGGAGGCTATGGAAGTGAAAATGCAAGTGTCAAAAAAGGGACCTAGGGTCAAGTCTGAAAGTTTCCCTAAAGTATTTGAGGTGTTCCAAGTTCAAAAATGCAATTCATTTTGCAAAACATTGCACCGAAAACTCTGTAAGGAAAAGGGTTGTGAACTTGGAACCTAGAAGGACTAAAATAATGACCTAGGTGTAAACGTGTGCCAAATAACACCAAGGTTAAATATAAAAATGTCCCTAAGGTAAATTAGGTGCTCTGAGTTGAAAAATGCAGTCTGTTTGATGAAACGACGCATCGAAAACTCTACAAGCACATGGGGTGGAAAAAGCTAGTCCTGGGAGTAGTTCCCTGGATTGAGTGTGAAAGTGTTTCTGGAGTAATTTGGGTGCTTTGAGTGTGAAAACATAGACCGTTTCTAAAAATGGTCCGACCAATTACTTTATAGAGTGAAATTGATGGGTTCCGGTGATTTTGGACCTGAGTGGGTGTGAACCACGGGTTTTGAACGCCCTTTTAAAAAGTGTAGAGATTTAAATAAATAAAAATATGTTTTTAAAGGTTCACAAAAACAAAAATAAAGAGTCGCCACCTCATTTTTTAAGGAAAAGAGGAAAACCATAAAATATTTTAGAGAAAACCTTTTAAAAACCAAACACATGACTCTAATATAGGAAAAGCAAGTCTTAACAAACCAAAGAAAGGATTTAGAGACTAAGTTACGATATGGGAAGGTTCTAGGAAACATCCTATAGGCACCCACATCTCCCCAAAATGGGTCTCTTAATTTATATGGGCTATTTCAATCATTTACTAATTAGTCACCATCCATATGTAAAGAATCATCCAAAACCATCCATTCATCCATAAACATTCACATAAACATCCATGAACAAATAAGGAGAGATATGGAAAGCGATAGAGAGAGAGATAAATAATAAAATAAATAAAAGAAAAGAAACCTAGGATACTATGTACCCCATATGCAAAGATGTAAGGATCAAAGTCCATATAGTTCGATGGCGAAGGGGATCATTCCTTTGACAATAAACTACCATAAATCTTAAGTTTCCATTTAATAAGAAGTTTATTAAAAAAAAAAAAAAAGGAACTTTGGAGAGAATAGAGAGTTTTAAGAAAATGGAAACTCAAGACTTATCATGATTTAATGCAAAGAGAATAACCCAAAAGGGAGAAGGGAACAATTCATAACAAGACTCACCATAATCAAGTTACTATATGCCAATAATCCCAACGCATTGAGAAAATATCAATTAATCACCCCATGTATGCTATAGGGAAATTATCATGCTCAAATGAACCATATTCATGCTCAAATCATCATTAGAAAACCTAACTCAAATGTAGACAGAATACTAAAACATCCTAGAATATCCTGAAAATCATGCAAAAGGCAAAAATCAAAAGAAAAGTGAAACCCTAATATACTCTTATATACTTTAGACTCACTACATGCATAAAAATATCAAAAACATACCAAATAGGAATTATTATGATGAAAATATCATATAACAATCCAAAACATGAAAAGAAAATAAAAAATGATGCATTAGATAATGATTTTATGTAAGAACATGAAATAAGCATCCTTACGACAAGCTTTTTTAAGAAAAACTATCTTAGGATAATTTTACATAGAAAGTACTCCACATGAATGATTTCTTCACATATCATATGTAAAATATATACCTAAGAATGAAAAAAAATTAATGGCGCACTTAAACGCACTCCAGAAAGCACCATGCAAAGACTCACCCTCTAAAAGGGATAATTATCCTTCAAAAGAATAGTCATCTATATACGCATGAAGATGAACCCTACACAAAAAGTGTTTTACATGAAAAGTGATTAAAATCATGCATATAAATGAACCATGAAGAGAAAACAACCCTAAAACATCAACTAATATGCTGTGCGAAACATACCCCATTCTAGAGAGAGAAAATCATAACTTCAGCACACAATTCACAAAATCCTACTCTACTAGCATGCTTACACTTAATAACAATTATATGAACTAAATAGAATTAAGTAAACATGATATTCAAATCAATAACAAGCCCTAAGGATGCAGAGAATTGACTATGAGAAGATAGAGACAAAATAGAGAAAGAAGGATGATGGAAAAGAAGACCTTTACTGTGTTCTTCCTTCTTCTTAGGCTTGAACTCCTTGTTCTTCTTCAACAATGCAGTAGAATGTTCTCTCAAAGTGTATATGTGTGTGCAAATTCATGGACCCCCTCTCTATAATGAATATAGTGTCAAAAGTCCTTTTATACTGATAAGAGGGTCTATATTTATAGCTAACCAACCCTAAGATTCAATGGTTGAGATTAATTCATCATAAAACTAATCTAAGGCTATTATTAACTCCTTTAGTCCTTAAATAACTCAAAATTACTTAATAGTAAGATTAAAACCCTTTTAAAACAAAGAAAACGAAGTAGGAGAGTCCAAAAATGTGTATCCTTGAAAATAGGGAAAATTGGACGGGAGATCTCAGGTGATCGGTTGAGTGAACCAGTTGGACTGGTTTATCATCCATCCATAACCATACAATCACATTGCATGAAAAAGGAAATAACTATCAGCAATAAACATATGGGCACTGTCACACCCCATTTTTGCCACCTTAGCTAGGGTTTGTCATTTCATGTGTCTTTTTGTTTCCTTTTTGAGTCTAGTCTTTTGCATTGAGTTTTTAGGGTCCTAAGGATGATGTGTATGAATTTTGGTTCAATTTGGAGTTGATCTTGAGGGTTAATAAGAACTTTTGTGACTTGAGGGG
Source organism: Liquidambar formosana (assembly GCA_039720395.1). NCBI lineage: Eukaryota > Viridiplantae > Streptophyta > Magnoliopsida > Saxifragales > Altingiaceae > Liquidambar > Liquidambar formosana. The sequence goes on from CM077829.1 coordinate 33,927,877, forward strand.
CATAACCGTCTTTTAGGTCACAAACTTTCCATTTGACCTTAAAATGATCTCCAAGTTGCCAATTGGAGTTCATATGGATGCATTTGAGGTGTTTATGGGTTTAATTCGATGAATTGATGGTTCGGGATTAGAATGGCTCAACACGGCTCAGGTTGGTTAAGAGACCTATTTCGGGTGAGCTCGAATCGGCTCATGATTTTCACTCTATGACTACTCATTTGACCTTGATTAGTCTTAATTTCATCCCCAAATGTGTTTAGGGAGGTTGAATTTCGAATTGGAAAGCATTCGGTGCGACCCTATGTGCATACCTAAGCAAAGCGATGGTGAGGCATAGCGGTTAACCACCTTTGTAGGACCCAACCATGCAGCCATGGCTAGGGTTTCTTGCCCTCAAGTGACTCAAATTACATTCCCCTTCGAAACACGGTCGTTTTGGCTTTCGTTTCGTCAAAATTGGAGTTGATTTGAGCCCTGAAACACATTTGGAAGTCGAAGGGGTCAAATATAGGCATAAGCTGACAGGGCCTCGAGTGACCACCCAGGCCTGGACGGCTAGCCGCCTGGGCCTAGGTGGATAGCCGCCCAGCCCCAGATGGTCACCCGAGCGTCTTTCCTTTTTTGAGTGTTGACGCGGCTCCCTTCCTATTTCCTTAGATTTGTCCGCCTCCAGCCGCCATTTAACCCTATTTTCAGCTCTATTTGACCAACTTGAGCCCCAAGGGAACCTCTAAGAGCCCTTGGATCAATACCTAGGGTTTTAATCCCAACCATTGAGGGTTTTCCCTCAAACCTTATAAATACGCCCTTGTACTTCAGCAATAGGAGAGGCAATTTCTGAAGTGGGAGGCATGTGTAAGACTTGGAGGCTATGACAGCCATCCTTAGGGTAGTTTAACCTAAATTTTAAGTGAGGAAGTGAGAGAGAGAGCTTGAAGGAAGGCTGAAGTTTGGCTTGAAGGCTTGAAGGAAGGAATTCCCAGCAGTGCATAAGAGAAGGAGGACTCTCTACAGCAACAACCATAGGTATACCCTCTCTTCTCCTCTTCTCTCTTTTAAAGTTAGGGTTTTGCATAGAATAGCATGATTTGATGCCAAAGCATATGCCTTTATCATGTTTTACTGCTTCTATTAGCTAGTATGCATGTTTAGGATGATGTTTATGGGCTGTTTAGTATACTAGAGTGTTATTCCTTGTGATTTACTGCATATTTGGGATTCCAGGGTTTCCTTAGTGTTGAAATTGAGTTTATGCTTAGAATAGCATTATTTCATGTGAAAGCCTATGTCTTTATCACGTGTGGATCATTCTATTGGTTAATATGCATGGATTGAATGCTGTTCATATTCTGTTTTGCATGTTTTAGAGTTATTTTATGTGATTTTAAGCATAATTGTGATTCTAGGGTTTTATTTATCCTTGTTTTAGGAAAGTTGCATATAGCATGATAGCTTAGGGTTTCTCTTTAGTTTTTCTTCATAGTTACTACATATGTGTTGCATATTAGATAACTATGATATCTTTGCATCCAGGGTAGTTAGTTTTAGAGTTGTTTGCATATAGGGCTGAATTAGGGTTTATGTCATTTCATGATTCGTGTTGTTTACATGATATATGGGTAATTTTAAGCTTTAGTTCAATTCTGTCCACATTTGTTTAATGGCTTTAATGATGTATTGTGAGCATGTGTTAGCCTATGTTTTAGCATGATAATTGCTTAATTGGAAACTAGCTTGGTTGGTTGGTATTTTTGGTATATTTTGCATGGAAATTGCAGGTGCTTGATAGGTACAACAGGTGCAACTACCCCACCAATGTGGGGTGGTTATTTTGGCTATTGCGAGATGAAATCTTGCAAATAAGGTAATTACCCTATGCAATAGGGTGGTTATTTTGACAAGTTGCTTTTGCTTAAGGTAAGTTGGGTATGAAGGTGCCCTAATTCACCTTTCTTTCTTTTTCTTGAAACTTTCCCTTTCTGCCCCCTAGAGTTATTCCTTAATAGAGGGGTATGGTAGATTCTATAGTTTCCTTTCATAAAAATGCCTTTTAAATCAAGGTTTCTATCTTTATAAGATTCCATATTTTCTAAAGATCTTTTGAGAGTCATTCATTTTTGGAAACTTACCGTGTTTCTTGTGAAAGGAAACTTAGGATTTCCCATAGGCCTCTATTAGGTTATAACCCTATTCCCTTTCGAACTACGTGGACTTTGATCCATGTATTTCCATACATGGTACGTAGGCGCTCTTCGTGAGGTTCAAGTCCGCCCTAGGATACTAAGTATCCTAGGTTTTCCTTCCCCTCTTTCTTTTTTCTGTTTTTCTTTGATTTAATTGCTTATATGGATGAATGAATGGATGATATGCATGCTGTCTTGTGATGATAATTGATGATTTGTGTATGATTAAGACTTTGATTTAGCCCAATTAAATTAAGAGACCGTTTAGGGCGATATGGGTGCCTATAAGCTTCGCCTAGAACCTTCCCATATCGTAACTTAGCCTCCGAATCCACCATCTTTGGTTTCCAAAAGATTTTTTTGCCTTACCATTTTTAAACATGGAGTCATTCTTTTGTTTTCTTGAAACAAAACTGGTTTTTAGGGTTTTCCTTGTTTCCTTTAAAAAATAAGGTGGCGACTCCTTTTCCTTTTTCAAACCCCCCCACGTGGGCCTTGACGTTTTTCCGGGGTCCATAGACTGGCGACTCCATTGGGGATTTGTGGGCTAGACTCTATATAATTTGATTGGGCTAAGTTAATTTTTTTTGTTTAATTAAAATCAATCACATTGCATCCGCTTGATTGTGTGCTTTCATTTATTGCATTGTGTGCGCAAACTCTTGCATGTTGGGATCGATGTCCCTCGATGTATCCTTGCCACTGATGGGCCTAGCCTCAACCTTGGTTTTCCTAATTCCATGTGTTGGGGTGAAAGCTATCAACCTCTCTTGCCAAGTACCCTTGAGTTTGCCCTTGGGTATATTAAATGAGTTAATCACGTACTGCTGGACCCATGCGGCGTTCCTGATGCCACATGTGGTTAGGTATAAAGATTGCTCAAGCAAGTGAAGGACCACAGCCTACCCTTATCATTAGTCCATATAGACAGACTTGTAGAACACTATGGTTTCACCCTTATGCACCCACATTGTTTGTAATGATATCATGACCGTGTTTGTGATGTGCTTAATGGAAAATTAATAGAGAACCTTTGCACCCTATATCCTTAATACGTACTTTTCACCCATAACCCTTGCAAAGGTGATTGGATTAAAAGGGACTAATTGAGTATATATGGTGTGAGGTCATTGAGACAAATATGGAAGCCTAGGACATACCCTTAGGATGAGAGACTGATTGTTCCCTTTCTTAGAGGAGTGAGAGGACGTACTGGCTTAGATCCGTGACCAGCAAGGGTGCTTAGTGAAGATTGATCCTACTAATCAGTCAGATATGGCCGACGAAGCAACTAGTGAAGGGGGTTTTGATGTTGAGACTTGTTTGAAGGCTATCATAACCAAGCTTGACTACACCACTGATGTATTCGAGAGAGCATTGAAAATGGCCCAAGATATCCAACATAAGATGTCGGAACCCGAACAAAATAATGGCCGTACCCCGGGGGATAACACCGAAGATAGGACTCAGTCTGGAGAAGGCACTAAGACCAATGAGGGAGGAAGTACTAAGCCCAAAGGAAGTAAACCACCTGAAATTTTTAACCTAGAAGGGGGAAGTAAGGGGAAGACTTCAGATACAGATTCTGTGTTGGCTAGTAAGGTAGAAGCATTGGAGAGAACTATAAAGGGAATCTGTGGGACAGATGAAATGGTGGATGTACGTACTGTTAGGATTATGCCCTAGAGCCAATCATAGAGATGATTGTTTAGGGATTAGGAACAATCATTTGATTTCATTTATGTATGTCACATTTATTATTGATTTAATAAAAGGGCTTATTCTATTATGTTTATATGCATCATTTATATTTACATAATATGTCCATGGAGTTAGAGTTGAGAATATGGAATTACAAAGAGTTGTAATTTTGAGACTATAGATATATCTCTGTACTAAACTCCTAAAGCATTCCTAGTTGAAGGTTCACTATGATGGACAGTAATGAACCATAGGACTAGCACTTGTTAGGCTGACTCTATAGGAGGATAGCTAGTCTCAAGCTATTTGTGTGGAGACACTACAACCAACAAGTGGGTGCCTATTGCGAGAATAGGTACACTGAATGTGACCAAAGATATGAGATAAACTGAATGGAGTTTTATCCTGCCTGTCAATCAGTTTCTCATTGTTATAGTGGTACAAGTAATCTTTAGACCTGAGACACCATAGTTGCCTTATGCATGTAGCTTTAGAAGTTTGATAACACTAAGTGCAGATCCTATTCAGGGGTCTGCAAAGGTGTTCATTGGCCCTACTGCTATGTGTGTGAAGGCATGTGAGTGATCAACAAGGGATCCATCACTCTCAGGAAAAGAGAGAGAATGTCTCATATAGCATTCATAATATAACTCATTAAATCCATGGCCATGGTAGGATGAATATGAAAAGAGTTTCATGAGTTCATCAATGAGTTGATATCTATGAATGAGTATAAAGTAATTGAACTAGGGACTTGACAGACTTCCATGTCCTATTAGTTCAATTGGAGACATTGTGTTGAAGGAAGGATGCAATTGTAACCTATAAACTATAATAGAAGGGTTCATTGTAAATGACTATTCACCTCATTAAGGACCACACCATGAGCCATATGCTAGGTGTTACTCATGGTTAGTAGAAGCCCTAATTGATATAAGTGAGTTATAATCAATTAGGGAATTGGAAGGAGTTCCAATTAGACCCTAAATGGAAAGAGTTCCATTGTGTACACCTCGTGCCATTCCTACTACTTAATGATGTGAACCCAATGGGTCACACACTGATCATGCAAGAAGGGCTTTAAAGTCTATGAGAGAAAGGGTTTTAGTGAATAAAGAATAGTTCTTTATCGGCCTATTTGTATTTGATACAAATAATAGGGGTTAATGTGCAATTAAGTGTAATTACACATAACCCTATTAGGGTTTCTTCCCCATGGCCAGCCCCCTTTAGTGGGCTGCCTATATAAGTCACACTTATGTGTGACATGGCATAATAGGCTTGCACAATAAACCCTAGCCGTCCAGCCCTTTGGAGGCTCTCTTCTCTCTCTCTCTCTTCTCCACCTCTAGCAACAACAAGGAAGAAGAAAGAAAAGGCTTGAAGCTCTAGCTAGGTGTGGATACCGTTGGAGGCAGCACACTTGGGCTGCTCATTCACCGCTGTCCGGAGTAGAAGCTTGGAGCAAAACGGAGAAGACAAAAATCCTGTAAGTGTTCTAACCCTCTTCGTAGTTAGGGTTTGATTTTGTGTTATGCATAGTTAGATTCATGGGATTGGGAATCGTAGGAAAAAATTTTTATATTCCGCACTTCTATTTTTCCCTCTTGTTCGATTCCCAACACGTACCCTATCTTTGTTTCCTTAAGCTCGTATTCCAATACAATTTAAGATGCCCGAATTAGAAAAGTTTGATGGAACGGGTTGCCCCAAGACCCATTTGAAGATGTATGTACGAGCAATGCACCCTCAAGGAGCGACAGATGAACTCTTGGCCCAAATGTTCCATGAAACCCTAGCCACTTCTACTTTAAAGTGGTTCCTAGCTTTGGATGAGAATAGAACCTGGACTTGGGAGGACATATGTAATGAGTTTTTGAAGCATTACAAGTACAACATTGAGGTGGATGTCACAAGAAGGGACCTAGAGACCATGAAACAGGGGGCTAATGAGACTTTCTCCGCTTTCATTACAAGGTGGAGGCAAAAGGCCTCGAAAATGGCAGATAGACTGAATGAGGAAGATCAGATTCAGTTGGTGGTTAAGAACCTATTGCCGGTGTATCACAAGCACCTCTTTGCTCACTATTTCCCTAATTTCAAGGCTCTTATCGGAGCAAGTACACAAGTTGAGGATGCTATTGCCAATGGGTCAATCAAGACAGAAGAAGTCCAAAGGAGCCGCAGGCCGAACTTTGCTGGGAAAAACAATGCCGAGGTCAATGCCATAACCCAACCCACTCAACCCATCTCCCTAAATGACACCAACCCACCTCGCCAATTCACCGAGCTGCATATGCCACTTGAGAAAGTACTTGAGAAGCTAAAAAGCCGAGGCCTGTTGAAACCTCTCGACTCAAGACCACCACCAAACCCATTGCCCAAGAACTACAATGAAAATGAATATTGCAAATTCCACCAAGCCAAAGGCTACTCAACCAACCGTTGCTATCGCCTTAGGTATGAGATCCAAGACTTACTTGACAAACAAATCATCTCATCGCTAACTCCACCAAATCGCCCAAATGTCACCCAAAATCCATTTCCCTCTAATAATTCATCCAACTCCATAAATGCCATTGAAGCCGACCCATCTCGACCTTGCCTAACCATAAGACAATATACCCCATTACCCATGTCCTTGACCCAAGCCTTTTACCAATGCTGTAACCAAGGCCTTATCATACCTCACCCTCCAAAGCCAAGACCCTAAACACCCCATCAATATTGCCAATACCATGGTATACCCAGCCATGACACCGAGGACTGTGCTATGTTGAAAAAGATCTTTCAAGACCTCATTGACCAAAAGATCCTACAATTGCCAAAAAAGTCTATCCAACAGCAGTTGAGAGAAAGGTATGAAGCAGATAACCCTCGAGTGGGGTTGTTGGGAGAACCTTCGGGGAAGTTTGATTACTATGTGCTTTATCCTAATCCATTGCCAAATGAGCCCATAATTCCTATAGGTTGGGATGATATACCCGAAGAGGTGCAAATGGAGGACATTGACATGATTGAATGGGATAACCTAATGGGTGACACAAATGAGATTGATGATATATGGGCTAGTGATGAAGAAGTAGACCACATGACAAGAGGGGGCCACCATTTCAAGCCTCCGCACTTGGAGTCTGATAATCCACTGGGTGAGTTAGATAAGCGCCATGATGTGCAAGAAGAAGAGGATGAAGTACTCCGACAATTGAAGAAGACCAATGCCAATATCACCATTTGGGGCTTGCTTATGGCCTCTCACAAACACAAACAGACAGTACTGAAGTTGCTAAACCAAATACAGGTTCTGGTTGATTTGTCTCCTGAGCAATTGGTGAATCTAGTAAACCTTGCCCTGAAGAATTCCACTATAGTGTTCACAGAGGCTGACTTACCTAAAAGTGGGTCAAGCCACTCCCAAGCTTTGCACATAACTATTGACACCATGGGGAAGAGGGTTCCCACGGTTTTAATTGATAATGGTTCTGCGCTGAATCTATGTCCCTTAAGAACTGCAACTGTTTTGGGTTTGGGGCCCACTGATTTCACTCTATCTGGGCAGACAGTAAGGCGTATGATAACACTCGTAGAAAAGTAATTGGGGTGGTCACTTTACCTCTAATCATGGGACCCACGGAGTTCAGAGTGGAGTTTCAGGTCTTGGATATGCCGTCATGTTTTAATCTATTATTGGGAAGGCCTTGGATTCATCCTGCTGGGTCTGTACCATCATCATTGCATCAAAAGGTAAAGTTCCCACATGAGGGAGCCATTGTTACGCTTCAAGGGGACTATGATTTGAAAATGGCGGGAGTACCCGTATGTGAAATAAAACCAGAGTCAGTTGAGATACCCTTGTCTGGGTTTGAGTATGTGCAGTGCATAGAAAATGAGTTGGAAGAGGAAGAATTGATACCCCTTGACTATTGTCCCCATGGTAATTTACATATTGGTGAGATAATGTGGAAAATGAATTTCTTCCCGGGTATGGGCCTAGGGCGTCGCCAACAAGGAATTCCCCATTCTATTCAAAGCCGGGTTGTTTCCTACACTTTTGGGTTAGGATATGAGCCCACTAAGAATGACTATGCAGAAATGACAAGGAGGAATAAGGAGAAGGGAAAAGCTAGAGCCGAAGGAAGGGTGCCAGATTTTAAGATTTCACCATACAGGCCGACTCTGAATGGTTATTTCATCAAGGAGGGGGATGACTTCCTGTACTGTGGGTTCCCAGAGCCTATGTTCAATCCAACAACCAAGATCAGAATCCCGGGGTTCGAGATTGTCTTCACCGAGTGGTATCCAATCACCGGTGAAATGGTAGATGATGAAGCCATCAATGATAGCTATTGGGAGAAGAAAGAAGAAGATTGGGTGGAGCATATGGATTCTGAAACCATGGTGACTCTGTTCTAAGACATGGTCCTTACTATGGGGTTTGAAGCGTACAAGAGTTCGGAAAGGAAGAGCCATCACACTATTGCACTTTTTACCCAAGTTTCGATCCAGCTTTGGCAGATAGAGATTTTTGTGATAAGTACTTTACAGAGGGGCCGAATCCTCGTAGCTTGACAAGTTGGTGTTAGGATTATGCCCTAGAGCCAATCATAGAGATGATTGTTTAGGGATTAGGAACAATCATTTGATTTCATTTATGTATGTCACATTTATTATTGATTTAATAAAAGGGCTTATTCTATTATGTTTATATGCATCATTTATATTTACATAATATGTCCATGGAGTTAGAGTTGAGAATATGGAATTACAAAGAGTTGTAATTTTGAGACTATAGATATATCTCTGTACTAAACTCCTTAAGCATTCCTAGTTGAAGGTTCACTATGATGGACAGTAATGAACCATAGGACTAGCACTTGTTAGGTTGACTCTATAGGAGGATAGCTAGTCTCAAGCTATTTGTGTGGAGACACTACAACCAATAAGTGGGTGCCTATTATAAGAATAGGTACACTGAATGTGACCAAAGATATGAGATAAACTGAATGGAGTTTTTCCTGCCTGTCAATCAGTTTCTCATTGTTATAGTGGTACAAGTAATCCTTAGACCTGAGACACCATAGTTGCCTTATGCATGTAGCTTTAGAAGTTTGATAACACTAAGTGCAGATCCTATTCAGGGGTCTGCAAAGGTGTTCATTGGCCCTACTGCTATGTGTATGAAGGCATGTGAGTGATCAACAAGGGATCCATCACTCTCAGGAAAAAGAGAGAGAATGTCTCATATAGCATTCATAATATAACTCATTAAATCCATGGCCATGGTAGGATGAATATGAAAAGAGTTTCATGAGTTCATCAATGAGTTGATATCTATGAATGAGTATAAAGTAATTGAACTAGGGACTTGACAGACTTCCATGTCCTATTAGTTCAATTGGAGACATTGTGTTGAAGGAAGGATGCAATTGTAACCTATAAACTATAACAGAAGGGTTCTTTGTAAATGACTATTCACCTCATTAAGGACCACACCATGAGCCATATGCTAGGTGTTACTCATGGTTAGTAGAAGCCCTAATTGATATAAGTGAGTTATAATCAATTAGGGAATTGGAAGGAGTTCCAATTAGACCCTAAATGGAAAGAGTTCCATTATGCACACCTTGTGCTATTCCTACTACTTAATGATGTGAACCCAATGGGTCACACACTGATCATGCAAGAAGGGCTTTAAAGTCTATGAGAGAAAGGGTTTTAGTGAATAAAGAATAGTTCTTTATGGGCCTATTTGTATTTGATACAAATAATAGGGGTTAATGTGCAATTAAGAGTAATTACACATAACCCTATTAGGGTTTCTTCCCCATGGCCAGCCCCCTTTAGTGGGCTGCCTATATAAGTCACACTTATGTGTGACATGGCATAATAGGCTTGCACAAAAAACCCAAGCCGTTCAGCCCTTTGGAGGCTCTCTTCTCTCTCTCTCTCTTCTCCACCTCTAGCAACAACAAGGAAGAAGAAAGAAAAGGCTTGAAGCTCTAGCTAGGTGTGGATACCGTTGGAGGCAGCACACTTGGGCTGCTCACTCACCGCTGTCCGGAGTAGAAGCTTGGAGCAAAATGGAGAAGACAAAAATCCTGTAAGTGTTCTAACCCTCTTTGTAGTTAGGGTTTGATTTTGTGTTATGCATAGTTAGATTCATGGGATTGGGAATCGTAGGAAAAATTTTTTATATTCCGCACTTCTATTTTTCCCTCTTGTTCGATTCCCAACAGTGGTATCAGAGCCATGATTATGCATAATACAAAATACATATGGGCTGGTAATTATGGTGTAGTTGAATGATTCAAAAATCTGGAAAATTTTTCTGCATAATTGGTTTTCCTCCATGGCTGAACCTAGGGTTTGGAACCCTAGGTCAATTCTCTTCTACTCCTCTTCTAATTGATGGTTAAGTGTATCCATGGATGCAATAGGTTGCATAGGGTTTGAGTTTGGAGAAGAAGAATAAGGAAACTAGGGTTTTATAAAACTGTTATGAACAGTTTTCATGGTTGCCATGAAAAACCGTCATCTTGTTTTGCCTGCCGAATTCAGAGTTCTTCTCCAAAATTTTCGAGCCATATATGGTTAGAAAGCTCTTTGAATAAGCTTTCCAACCCAACAAACGGTGCGTCAATCCAAGTTCTGTAGTGAAAGTTATGAATTTTTTACTACAGGCTGTCTGGAAAGACAGTTTTGCTCAGGAATGATGCAATAGCCACAACTTTGAGTTATTGATGGAGATCAAAGGCATGGCAATGGTTGCCACCACTTGGGTTATGTTCTAGACATGGTAGGGAAAGGTTCCCAAGCATTTAGATGCATCATAATTGGATTAAGATGCTAGAACAGAAGGAAGAAGGAGAAGAACACCATGGAGGCTGAATCTGGGTTTTAGAACCCTAAGGTTCTTGCAATTAATTCTAATTAAAGCTGCTGTATTTATGATGGAAGATCATTGTAGGATCATTATATATCATGTGTATATGATTTTCTTTAAGTTTCAAAAAGGTTTTGATGGAAAAAGATTCAAAAAGTTTGAAAATTTTTCATGAACAGCATAGCAGATTTTCTCTGCAGAAAAGTCATCAATGGAGTTTTGATTAGAACTTGAGTTAGGGAACTCCAAATTGCATGAAACCAATTGCATTAGTTTCCTAAGACATGTAGGATACTGGGAAAATTCGTTTGGTAGCCTAATTCATTCATCTTGCTGGGTTTTAAATCAATTTCTGACCATGGACAGTATGCTGTCAAATTCTGGGCAGCCTACTGTTGTTTTAATTGTTTAGAACACTTGGTGATGATTTGATCATCCAAACCTCTTCTATTAGCTTAGTATTTCATGTAGGGACATGATACAAAAGCTGGTTTCAATGGAGGAGTCGAATTGATAAGGATTTAGAAGCTATTGTGACCTTCAAGGTCTGCAACAATGGCTCCAGCAATGGGTTTGGAAACCCTGATTGTTCTTGATGATGGCAGCCACTTCCACCACTTCTCACATGTCCAGAGGCTTGTCCCACACCCCTAGGATGTTCTCCCATGACTAGCCATGGCCTCCCACAGTCGTTGGTGGCCATGGCAGCCTAGCCAAGCTCAGGCAGCCCCCTGGTAGTGACGGCTGCATAGAGTTAAGGATGAAACCCTAATTTTGAGTTAATGATGAAACCCTAATTTCATTATGGCATTAATTAAAACCCTAATTGGAATATTAATTACCTTAATTAAGAGTTAATGATTGGTCATTAAATGACCAATCATGGTTATTGATTGTTAGGGCATAATTAATACCATTAATGATGTCTAGGGTTAGGGTTTTGGAAACCCTAATGAGTGTAATTAATTAAGGGTAATTAATATCCTATTAGGCATTAATTAAACCCTAATCCCTTTTATTAAATACAATATGAACCTAGGGTTTTAATGATTGGACATTAAATGACCAATCATAAGGCATTTAATGATTAGGGCTTGCATTTAGGGTTTAGGGTTATGCATTTAGGGTTTAGGGTTTTAGGAAACCCTAATACACTAATTCATCATTTTAATGATTTTATTTAATTCCTATATTAATTATTTAATTAATATTGATTAATTTTATAATGTTTTAAATGGTTTAAAACACAATTAGGGATTAAATAAAAATCTGGAAATTCTTAATTAAATGAAATTGTTTTGTTTAATTAAGGAAACCCTAATATTGGATATTAGAGTTATTTTAGGAAACTTTACATGTTTTAAATTAATTTGATTAATTGAAACTGTAATGTCTTAAATGTTAAGACTTTATTTAATTCTGGATATTTTTGTTAAAACCTAATAAGATTAGGATGCATTAATGAGATTAATGTAAATCATTCAAGAGAATTACCATAATGCCCATATGTCTTAATGCTTACAGTTTTTCTTTACATTATGCAATGAGATTGTATGTATGTGTTTGGATGATGATTATGGACTATACCCTTTAAACCAATTGTGATTGGCCGTCTTATGAATGGGATGTTATTATTTACAAGAGTTGTAATTTTATTAAGGTGATGTAATTTATTTGGGGCTTGCATGCCACCTTCCCTCTCCCTCTCTCTCTATCATTCTCTTATGTACCCCACATTCCCCTTATGTATCCCTTTCTATATATTATGTAAATGTTATGTAATTGAGAGCGCACTAAGGAGCATGGTGGACCCAAAGGAGTATGATGGAGCCCAACAAGCCAATGGTGGAGACCATCAAGCCAAGGGAGCAGATTGAAGGACTTAAAAGCTTAGAGAAGTGTTTCAAGACAGCATGCATGTTTCGAATGTGTTATTTTACGATCACCTACACCCACCTTAGACCTTGGATTCAATCTATTGGCTTGGATTGAATCCTCTCAAAGTCCATAATCATCATAGTGGGAGCTTTAATTTATGAGATAATTGTATTAGCTCCAATACTATAGTTTGGTATATGTTACCTATTCACTTAGGGACTAATATCAAAATATGGTACTTTATATATGTTGATATATAATAGCATGCGATGTATAATTTATAATAGCATGAGATGTATGATTATAAATAGCATAATTTATATGTTTAAATTTTGATACATAGGATGCATGTTAATTTGATGAGACCCTTTAAAACCCCTCTTATTTAATATTAAGTTGAAAATGGAGAAGTCATTGGGGAATGAATTCTTCATTGCCTTCCATCATTATAGGATCATCTAACATCCCTTAATGTGGGTACCTGGCTGCAGACATGTAGGAGCTACCCATGTTAAAGACATTACTTGAAACTATCACATATGAGATATCATGGGGTGCCTAAACTGGTATATACCAAGAAACTAACATGTGAGGTATATATTTGGCGAAACATACCTGTGTGAATGATGGGTTTAACTTAACTAGGGAAGTATTCCAAGAAACTAACATGTGAGGTGTATGTTCCCTAGAGGCAAAATGATTGGAACTTGCTTATGAAGCAATAGACAAAGAGTTGTCTTCTTATTGTGGGTTAGAAGCCAAGAAACTAACATGTGAGGCTTCTAGGTTACTGTAATACCCGTAATTTTTAAATAGGGTATTAAGGGTTTAATCTATGGTTAACGTAGTTAATCCCTTGATTTTTCGAATGATTTCATGCATGGGAAATGCATGTATATGATATTATGATGTTGGATGTGTTTGGATGCTTGTTTTGTGCATTGAGTATCTTTCGGGTGCATTTAGCCTTAATTGCAACTTAAGGGTTTAAGCTGCTGAAATTTGGCTAAGTGTAGGGAAAAAGTGAATTTTCGTAAATCTTCGTTTTAAAGGATAATTTTTGGCGGTAATGGGAGTTTATAATATTATAAGACATTGGTGATTTTATGGGATTTTATTAACATGTTTGGATTGGTTTCCTCACATGTTTGTTTTAGGAAAATCTGTCGGGCGACGGAATTTGTACTAAAACTTGGAAATGAGATTTTGATATATTGGGTATTTGATTTTTCTGATATTTTATTTGGATTCAAATGGGGGGTTATTTGCTTATTTTCATTAAATAACTTAAAGTAAAAGGATAATATAAAAATGGAGAAGATTACTTAAATGTTTTGGATGAAAATAAGGCTGATATCTGAGCTGATGGAGAATTGCCTGACTAACTGGCTAGTTTCTGCTGTCTGTGTGTTTCAGACGGCTGAAACATGTTTCAGCCGTCTGAAAGTCAATTTTCAGCCGGCTGAAAGTTCATGTCAGCCGACTGAAAATTCCAGAGAAGGGTTATTTTGTGTTGGGCATTTCAGCCGGCTGAAAATAGTTTTCAGCCGTCTGAAAGTGTCGGCGGACAGTTTTCAAAAATGATGAAAATGACCCTTTTGCTCCCCTTTTTCTATATAAACCCTTTCATCTATAAAATTCTAGACTCTTCTCCACATTTCCAGCCATATAGAGAGAGAGAAGGGATAGGAGAGAAAGAGAGAGGGGACGGTGGAGAGAGAAAGGGCTTCTCCCTCCATTTTTATGGGTTTTCATGCATAGGGAGCTTGGATTTCGACATTTCTATCTTGGATTCACTCATGGTTTACCTCTATTTCGGATTTGAGAGGTAATTTCTCATGTATAAAGTTAGGGTTTTCATTTCTTTTGGGATTGGGTTATCATATCCTTACATTTTGTGTTTATTCATGGTATTTGTGAGGTTTGGTCCCATTTTGGAGTTGGAATCTCCATTATTTTCATCAAGCATGGCATTTGGGAGCTAGGGCTTGGATTGGGGGGCTTACATGTGCATCCTAGGCTTGGATCTACACACTCACCACATCAAGACTGCATTTTTCTACACGTTTCATGGAGGTAGGTGCAATTTACATAGGTTTAAACTATTGACATGATAATATGGTATATATTATCATAGTAATTGGTATCCATGGGCTTAGAATATGTATATAAATGATTTATGGAATAAATCTTGAAAGAGAACTTTGGGTATTTGACAACATAAATTGGAATTATGTTTATTAATAAGTTTGGTCAGTTGTATACATCCTATGGAATATAGATGTAGGGATTTTACGGTTACTTTCCCTGTTTATGCAAGGTTTTCGATTATGATTTCAAGGTTATAATCATAAAGAGAAATTATGTTGTTTATTACAATTTTGGGTATAATTATGATGTTATTTGATTATGACTTATATAGCATACTTTGGAGATGATTTTGGTTATAAAATCATTTTATGGTTTATTGCACTGCATGTTGGGCATAATCATGCATTAAATGGACTTAATGAATACTGGGTAAAAGTATTGCATAAAAAGGGGTTATTGGAATTGGACTACTTGCAGTCAATGGGACTTTGCGGTGTTTTCCATTCCTTTGGTCCTGGGGTACTTTCCGGTTCCAGGTAGGAACCCTTGTGTTCCCGAATCAGAGGCTACTTTCCGGTTCCAGGTAGGAACCCTTGTGTTGTCCTCTTGGAGGTTGGGTTTAAATCCTCCGTTTCCGCGCGAAGACTCCTGCGGGAGTGGTCGGTAATAAATGGATTTAATGTAAATTGGACATGAGTCACATGCATTGGGCATTATGCATTATTTATTTTAAGTTATGGGTTATAACTTATTTTGGGATTTATAATATACTCGGTTGGTATATTTTGATGTAAATGATATAATCGGTTTTATTTATATCATTGCTTTAGTTTACTATGTTAAATTGTATCTACTGAGTCGTCGGACTCACACCTATTTATTTCCATGTTTTTCAGAGATTATTTTCAGGTGGATTTATGCTTTACACGGGGATGCTCTTAATGGGAAATTACCTATGTTAATTATTGATGTAATTTAATGGGGAGAATATGTATTAATTCATTTTATTGGGCCAATGTAAATGAAAATTTAATCCTGGTTGTAATTTTAATTACTTATGGTTGTGTGTATGTGGAATGCGACGCATGGGATGATACCACTACCATGGATGACAGGAAATTTTTTATGTATGGATTTTATAACAGGTTTTCACGATGGTATGTCCTATCTACGGATGGGTCATGCCGAAAATTTTTAAAATGTTAAGGATTTTAACACGTGTCATCCATGCCTTAACAAAGGATTTATTAAAGAAAAAGCTTGTTTTATTATCATTGATCACGGCTTAATTAATTTGGGTCGTGACAATTCTTTTGGTATCAGAGCTTGCTAGTAGATCCACATGGGGTGATATGTGGGGGAAATAACATATACGTAGGTATATACATATTGGGGTTATAACCTATACGGTGTAAAACATAGAAACATGTTAGGTACACATGTTGATAACTTTGATTTTGGGTATAATCGAAGATTTATAATTTTGCTGATGGAATACCAACACACCTTGAGAACATAGAAATATGTTAGGCACACATGTTCTGGGCTGTAGTTGATTCATGATAGAGACATTTGGGCATATGCATGATTCCGTGAGAAATTGTTTTCATACGCAGTTAGGATGGGAAATCCTAATGAGGATGTAGGCATATACATTTGTAGGCACACATATGCATCTTGGGTTGGTTGTTACCCATGGTTTGTGGAGTTGAGTGCATGGCATGTGCATTAGTTGTGGCCGAAGAGATGGGCTCATGTGAGAGAGTTAGAATGTCCAATGGCTTAGGACATTCTTTATTGTGGTTTTGGAGACTGAGTCTCTGGGGTCGGGGCTGAATATGCATATTCCATTGGTGTTATGGATCATTTGTATTTTATAGTGCATTTTGATCTTGATGATTCGAGATTATCGGGTTTGATAATCTTTGTATTGATATGTAGGATTGCTATGTGCAATATTTGTTTGAATTGGGTGGATTCTTGTGGTCCATATTCCATGGATCCACGTTCTTTTGATTCGTAGGCGGTTAGCCTTATGCTTTGTTGGATGTCATATATGTATATATATTGGTTATATATATAAATTGGATGATTTGAAATGTTTTGGGCTGTAGACATGACGCTGGGTGCGCGATGTCGTGACGTGCGTGTGAAGTATAGGTGTAGTAATTTTTATGGTGGTACTTGTATAAGTACGAACTGCTTTTAATATTGAGATGCTTGAATCTCAGGGTTTATATTATGAATGAATGGTTCTGTGATGATTGTATTTTGGGTTGTGGAATATACCTATGTATATCTCTATGGTGAGATATATGTATGCATATATATGTATTGGTTTACGCCTATGGGATTGTGATAGGTGTGATTTTGTTGTAATTATGATGTGCGATGTGTATGTGTTATGACTTGACGGTTTGCAAGTAAATGTGTTTGTTGGATGTGTTATTGTGATAGATTGTATCCACATAGTTGAGGAATGTGGGTGTAGGTTCTTGTGAGAACCTTAATTCTTGTTGAAGTGAGTTCTTAGAAAGAACTCATGAACTTGTTAGATTTGCTATTCATGATGTGGGCTATGTGTTTATTTGTTTAGTATATGTTTGGGTTTGACTTTAAGCAATGTGTGTTCATTACTAGTGGTTACTGTGGTTAAATCCCGCGGTAGTGGGATGGTGGTGGTAAGATCACATGTGTGGGAGCTTGTGATCATTTATGTAATATTGGATGTTTTGAATGTATTGAGGACTTAGAAATTGTTTGTTCCTTGTTTAATGCGATGTTAGTTGAATATTGGTGAGTAACACCAATTTTGTTGTGATTTTGTGTTGAGCTTGGAAAACGGTATAGACTTGTGTTTGAAATGCTTGTTGGGATTGGTGAGTGACACCAATTGTGTTGTGATTCTGTATTGAGAATTGGTTGGTTATGGACTAACTATGATGGTTAGCTTCATTATGTTTGTGTTGGTGGGTAACCCCCATTCGTTGCTTTCTTTCACAATGAGTTATCATTGAGTTGATGTGTTTGAGACTTGTGAGCTAACCATGGCAGTTAACTCCAATATGTTTGTATTGACGGGTATCTCATTATTCTTTTATTTCCACTCATGGTGGAATGTCATTAAGCTTGGTATGGTGAAATTCGGGGACGAATTTCCTATTAGTTGGGGAGAATTGTAATACCCGTAATTTTTAAATAGGGTATTAAGGGTTTAATCTATGGTTAACGTAGTTAATCCCTTGATTTTTCGAATGATTTCATGCATGGGAAATGCATGTATATGATATTATGATGTTGGATGTGTTTGGATGCTTGTTTTGTGCATTGAGTATCTTTCGGGTGCATTTAGCCTTAATTGCAACTTAAGGGTTTAAGCTGCTGAAATTTGGCTAAGTGTAGGGAAAAAGTGAATTTTCGTAAATCTTCGTTTTAAAGGATAATTTTTGGCGGTAATGGGAGTTTATAATATTATAAGACATTGGTGATTTTATGGGATTTTATTAACATGTTTGGATTGGTTTCCTCACATGTTTGTTTTAGGAAAATCTGTCGGGCGACGGAATTTGTACTAAAACTTGGAAATGAGATTTTGATATATTGGGTATTTGATTTTTCTGATATTTTATTTGGATTCAAATGGGGGGTTATTTGCTTATTTTCATTATTTGCTTATTTGGATTAAAAATGGAGAAGATTACTTAAATGTTTTGGATGAAAATAAGGCTGATATCTGAGCTGATGGAGAATTGCCTGACTAACTGGCTAGTTTCTGCTGTCTGTGTGTTTCAGACGGCTGAAACATGTTTCAGCCGTCTGAAAGTCAATTTTCAGCCGGCTGAAAGTTCATGTCAGCCGACTGAAAATTCCAGAGAAGGGTTATTTTGTGTTGGGCATTTCAGCCGGCTGAAAATAGTTTTCAGCCGTCTGAAAGTGTCGGCGGACAGTTTTCAAAAATGATGAAAATGACCCTTTTGCTCCCCTTTTTCTATATAAACCCTTTCATCTATAAAATTCTAGACTCTTCTCCACATTTCCAGCCATATAGAGAGAGAGAAGGGATAGGAGAGAAAGAGAGAGGGGACGGTGGAGAGAGAAAGGGCTTCTCCCTCCATTTTTATGGGTTTTCATGCATAGGGAGCTTGGATTTCGACATTTCTATCTTGGATTCACTCATGGTTTACCTCTATTTCGGATTTGAGAGGTAATTTCTCATGTATAAAGTTAGGGTTTTCATTTCTTTTGGGATTGGGTTATCATATCCTTACATTTTGTGTTTATTCATGGTATTTGTGAGGTTTGGTCCCATTTTGGAGTTGGAATCTCCATTATTTTCATCAAGCATGGCATTTGGGAGCTAGGGCTTGGATTGGGGGGCTTACATGTGCATCCTAGGCTTGGATCTACACACTCACCACATCAAGACTGCATTTTTCTACACGTTTCATGGAGGTAGGTGCAATTTACATAGGTTTAAACTATTGACATGATAATATGGTATATATTATCATAGTAATTGGTATCCATGGGCTTAGAATATGTATATAAATGATTTATGGAATAAATCTTGAAAGAGAACTTTGGGTATTTGACAACATAAATTGGAATTATGTTTATTAATAAGTTTGGTCAGTTGTATACATCCTATGGAATATAGATGTAGGGATTTTACGGTTACTTTCCCTGTTTATGCAAGGTTTTCGATTATGATTTCAAGGTTATAATCATAAAGAGAAATTATGTTGTTTATTACAATTTTGGGTATAATTATGATGTTATTTGATTATGACTTATATAGCATACTTTGGAGATGATTTTGGTTATAAAATCATTTTATGGTTTATTGCACTGCATGTTGGGCATAATCATGCATTAAATGGACTTAATGAATACTGGGTAAAAGTATTGCATAAAAAGGGGTTATTGGAATTGGACTACTTGCAGTCAATGGGACTTTGCGGTGTTTTCCATTCCTTTGGTCCTGGGGTACTTTCCGGTTCCAGGTAGGAACCCTTGTGTTCCCGAATCAGAGGCTACTTTCCGGTTCCAGGTAGGAACCCTTGTGTTGTCCTCTTGGAGGTTGGGTTTAAATCCTCCGTTTCCGCGCGAAGACTCCTGCGGGAGTGGTCGGTAATAAATGGATTTAATGTAAATTGGACATGAGTCACATGCATTGGGCATTATGCATTATTTATTTTAAGTTATGGGTTATAACTTATTTTGGGATTTATAATATACTCGGTTGGTATATTTTGATGTAAATGATATAATCGGTTTTATTTATATCATTGCTTTAGTTTACTATGTTAAATTGTATCTACTGAGTCGTCGGACTCACACCTATTTATTTCCATGTTTTTCAGAGATTATTTTCAGGTGGATTTATGCTTTACACGGGGATGCTCTTAATGGGAAATTACCTATGTTAATTATTGATGTAATTTAATGGGGAGAATATGTATTAATTCATTTTATTGGGCCAATGTAAATGAAAATTTAATCCTGGTTGTAATTTTAATTACTTATGGTTGTGTGTATGTGGAATGCGACGCATGGGATGATACCACTACCATGGATGACAGGAAATTTTTTATGTATGGATTTTATAACAGGTTTTCACGATGGTATGTCCTATCTACGGATGGGTCATGCCGAAAATTTTTAAAATGTTGAGGATTTTAACACGTGTCATCCATGCCTTAACAAAGGATTTATTAAAGAAAAAGCTTGTTTTATTATCATTGATCACGGCTTAATTAATTTGGGTCGTGACAATTCTTTTGGTATCAGAGCTTGCTAGTAGATCCACATGGGGTGATATGTGGGGGAAATAACATATACGTAGGTATATACATATTGGGGTTATAACCTATACGGTGTAAAACATAGAAACATGTTAGGTACACATGTTGATAACTTTGATTTTGGGTATAATCGAAGATTTATAATTTTGCTGATGGAATACCAACACACCTTGAGAACATAGAAATATGTTAGGCACACATGTTCTGGGCTGTAGTTGATTCATGATAGAGACATTTGGGCATATGCATGATTCCGTGAGAAATTGTTTTCATACGCAGTTAGGATGGGAAATCCTAATGAGGATGTAGGCATATACATTTGTAGGCACACATATGCATCTTGGGTTGGTTGTTACCCATGGTTTGTGGAGTTGAGTGCATGGCATGTGCATTAGTTGTGGCCGAAGAGATGGGCTCATGTGAGAGAGTTAGAATGTCCAATGGCTTAGGACATTCTTTATTGTGGTTTTGGAGACTGAGTCTCTGGGGTCGGGGCTGAATATGCATATTCCATTGGTGTTATGGATCATTTGTATTTTATAGTGCATTTTGATCTTGATGATTCGAGATTATCGGGTTTGATAATCTTTGTATTGATATGTAGGATTGCTATGTGCAATATTTGTTTGAATTGGGTGGATTCTTGTGGTCCATATTCCATGGATCCACGTTCTTTTGATTCGTAGGCGGTTAGCCTTATGCTTTGTTGGATGTCATATATGTATATATATTGGTTATATATATAAATTGGATGATTTGAAATGTTTTGGGCTGTAGACATGACGCTGGGTGCGCGATGTCGTGACGTGCGTGTGAAGTATAGGTGTAGTAATTTTTATGGTGGTACTTGTATAAGTACGAACTGCTTTTAATATTGAGATGCTTGAATCTCAGGGTTTATATTATGAATGAATGGTTCTGTGATGATTGTATTTTGGGTTGTGGAATATACCTATGTATATCTCTATGGTGAGATATATGTATGCATATATATGTATTGGTTTACGCCTATGGGATTGTGATAGGTGTGATTTTGTTGTAATTATGATGTGCGATGTGTATGTGTTATGACTTGACGGTTTGCAAGTAAATGTGTTTGTTGGATGTGTTATTGTGATAGATTGTATCCACATAGTTGAGGAATGTGGGTGTAGGTTCTTGTGAGAACCTTAATTCTTGTTGAAGTGAGTTCTTAGAAAGAACTCATGAACTTGTTAGATTTGCTATTCATGATGTGGGCTATGTGTTTATTTGTTTAGTATATGTTTGGGTTTGACTTTAAGCAATGTGTGTTCATTACTAGTGGTTACTGTGGTTAAATCCCGCGGTAGTGGGATGGTGGTGGTAAGATCACATGTGTGGGAGCTTGTGATCATTTATGTAATATTGGATGTTTTGAATGTATTGAGGACTTAGAAATTGTTTGTTCCTTGTTTAATGCGATGTTAGTTGAATATTGGTGAGTAACACCAATTTTGTTGTGATTTTGTGTTGAGCTTGGAAAACGGTATAGACTTGTGTTTGAAATGCTTGTTGGGATTGGTGAGTGACACCAATTGTGTTGTGATTCTGTATTGAGAATTGGTTGGTTATGGACTAACTATGATGGTTAGCTTCATTATGTTTGTGTTGGTGGGTAACCCCCATTCGTTGCTTTCTTTCACAATGAGTTATCATTGAGTTGATGTGTTTGAGACTTGTGAGCTAACCATGGCAGTTAACTCCAATATGTTTGTATTGACGGGTATCTCATTATTCTTTTATTTCCACTCATGGTGGAATGTCATTAAGCTTGGTATGGTGAAATTCGGGGACGAATTTCCTATTAGTTGGGGAGAATTGTAATACCCGTAATTTTTAAATAGGGTATTAAGGGTTTAATCTATGGTTAACGTAGTTAATCCCTTGATTTTTCGAATGATTTCATGCATGGGAAATGCATGTATATGATATTATGATGTTGGATGTGTTTGGATGCTTGTTTTGTGCATTGAGTATCTTTCGGGTGCATTTAGCCTTAATTGCAACTTAAGGGTTTAAGCTGCTGAAATTTGGCTAAGTGTAGGGAAAAAGTGAATTTTCGTAAATCTTCGTTTTAAAGGATAATTTTTGGCGGTAATGGGAGTTTATAATATTATAAGACATTGGTGATTTTATGGGATTTTATTAACATGTTTGGATTGGTTTCCTCACATGTTTGTTTTAGGAAAATCTGTCGGGCGACGGAATTTGTACTAAAACTTGGAAATGAGATTTTGATATATTGGGTATTTGATTTTTCTGATATTTTATTTGGATTCAAATGGGGGGTTATTTGCTTATTTTCATTAAATAACTTAAAGTAAAAGGATAATATAAAAATGGAGAAGATTACTTAAATGTTTTGGATGAAAATAAGGCTGATATCTGAGCTGATGGAGAATTGCCTGACTAACTGGCTAGTTTCTGCTGTCTGTGTGTTTCAGACGGCTGAAACATGTTTCAGCCGTCTGAAAGTCAATTTTCAGCCGGCTGAAAGTTCATGTCAGCCGACTGAAAATTCCAGAGAAGGGTTATTTTGTGTTGGGCATTTCAGCCGGCTGAAAATAGTTTTCAGCCGTCTGAAAGTGTCGGCGGACAGTTTTCAAAAATGATGAAAATGACCCTTTTGCTCCCCTTTTTCTATATAAACCCTTTCATCTATAAAATTCTAGACTCTTCTCCACATTTCCAGCCATATAGAGAGAGAGAGAAGGGATAGGAGAGAAAGAGAGAGGGGACGGTGGAGAGAGAAAGGGCTTCTCCCTCCATTTTTATGGGTTTTCATGCATAGGGAGCTTGGATTTCGACATTTCTATCTTGGATTCACTCATGGTTTACCTCTATTTCGGATTTGAGAGGTAATTTCTCATGTATAAAGTTAGGGTTTTCATTTCTTTTGGGATTGGGTTATCATATCCTTACATTTTGTGTTTATTCATGGTATTTGTGAGGTTTGGTCCCATTTTGGAGTTGGAATCTCCATTATTTTCATCAAGCATGGCATTTGGGAGCTAGGGCTTGGATTGGGGGGCTTACATGTGCATCCTAGGCTTGGATCTACACACTCACCACATCAAGACTGCATTTTTCTACACGTTTCATGGAGGTAGGTGCAATTTACATAGGTTTAAACTATTGACATGATAATATGGTATATATTATCATAGTAATTGGTATCCATGGGCTTAGAATATGTATATAAATGATTTATGGAATAAATCTTGAAAGAGAACTTTGGGTATTTGACAACATAAATTGGAATTATGTTTATTAATAAGTTTGGTCAGTTGTATACATCCTATGGAATATAGATGTAGGGATTTTACGGTTACTTTCCCTGTTTATGCAAGGTTTTCGATTATGATTTCAAGGTTATAATCATAAAGAGAAATTATGTTGTTTATTACAATTTTGGGTATAATTATGATGTTATTTGATTATGACTTATATAGCATACTTTGGAGATGATTTTGGTTATAAAATCATTTTATGGTTTATTGCACTGCATGTTGGGCATAATCATGCATTAAATGGACTTAATGAATACTGGGTAAAAGTATTGCATAAAAAGGGGTTATTGGAATTGGACTACTTGCAGTCAATGGGACTTTGCGGTGTTTTCCATTCCTTTGGTCCTGGGGTACTTTCCGGTTCCAGGTAGGAACCCTTGTGTTCCCGAATCAGAGGCTACTTTCCGGTTCCAGGTAGGAACCCTTGTGTTGTCCTCTTGGAGGTTGGGTTTAAATCCTCCGTTTCCGCGCGAAGACTCCTGCGGGAGTGGTCGGTAATAAATGGATTTAATGTAAATTGGACATGAGTCACATGCATTGGGCATTATGCATTATTTATTTTAAGTTATGGGTTATAACTTATTTTGGGATTTATAATATACTCGGTTGGTATATTTTGATGTAAATGATATAATCGGTTTTATTTATATCATTGCTTTAGTTTACTATGTTAAATTGTATCTACTG
This sequence comes from Liquidambar formosana, assembly GCA_039720395.1. NCBI lineage: Eukaryota > Viridiplantae > Streptophyta > Magnoliopsida > Saxifragales > Altingiaceae > Liquidambar > Liquidambar formosana. The sequence goes on from CM077829.1 coordinate 33,952,415, forward strand.
AGTCGTCGGACTCACACCTATTTATTTCCATGTTTTTCAGAGATTATTTTCAGGTGGATTTATGCTTTACACGGGGATGCTCTTAATGGGAAATTACCTATGTTAATTATTGATGTAATTTAATGGGGAGAATATGTATTAATTCATTTTATTGGGCCAATGTAAATGAAAATTTAATCCTGGTTGTAATTTTAATTACTTATGGTTGTGTGTATGTGGAATGCGACGCATGGGATGATACCACTACCATGGATGACAGGAAATTTTTTATGTATGGATTTTATAACAGGTTTTCACGATGGTATGTCCTATCTACGGATGGGTCATGCCGAAAATTTTTAAAATGTTGAGGATTTTAACACGTGTCATCCATGCCTTAACAAAGGATTTATTAAAGAAAAAGCTTGTTTTATTATCATTGATCACGGCTTAATTAATTTGGGTCGTGACAGTTACAGTGGGACCCCAATCCCCATTAAGAATGAGATTCCCGAATTCCATTAGAGGGTGTATAGAATTTGATAAAATAGTGGGAGGTACCATATGATTAAAGACCCAATTATTATGGATAAAAATGAAATCTAATTCTTTGTTTATGTAGATTACCTAATTACTCACCTCAAAACCCCTATTTCCTAATATAGGATATTGATAGTTTGACTAAACCCGATTTCTTTGATTGACTTAGGAAATTGAGAATTGTTCTCAATTTCAAAAGATTGTTTATATGCTATTAGGCCTTTTATTAAAGGCCCTCCATAAAACATCCTAAGAAGAAAAAGACACTATGCGCAATTGGCATCTTGTTGCCATGCTATATGATAGTATTGATGACTAATGAGCTTCAGAAGCAAAATTAGTCAATGCAAGTGCCTTTGATGTCCTACATCACATACAAAGGTTGTATTGTGAGTAAAATAATACTATAAAGTATAGTACTTGTAAAGGACTTCTTCTAGACTAGGATGTAATAAAAGTTGTTTATTAATAATCATTCTTTTGAAAAATGATTAATCACATAGAATAGCTTGAGAAGCTAGACGTGATTTAAAATGGAAGCATAAAGGAAATCAAGTCTTGAAAAGTCAAAGACAAAGAAATATGATTATTTTGTAGTAAACATAAGGTATTGTAAAGGGAAGTTGATAAAGTATCAGTCTTCCTAGAAGAACCAAACTTTTGAAGTTTTGGTTCATGCTCTAAACTAAATTGTTGGTTAGTTCTGCTTCTTGGTTTTTGGATTCTGGTATAATCTAAATCGAAGCAGAAAGTTAAGTAGATAATAAGTTACCTTTAAAAATTTTAATAGAGCAAGAGTTGCTAGATTAATTTTGGGAACTTATTTCTTAACTAGGTCATTTAAGACATTCTAGAAATTTGATTTCTGAATTTAAATGACTAATTAGAGCGAATGCAATGTATTCTAAGAATACAAGAGATGTAGAGACTCTCATTTAAATGTAACGATTATGACTTGGTTATGAGATTACCAAACCCATCTTTTACTTGGTGAAGTGAAAGAGCTACATTTATAATTTGACTAATACATTGTGATGTATATAGTCATGTAGAGCATGCATTCAATTACAGTAGACTCATCTTAGAATACCATAGCTCAGTGGTTAATCTAAGAGAACGAATTGAACCCTATTAAGATATGGTTTGATCCATGATGAGTTTTACTAATGTACCCATCTAGGATATACCTTAAAATTGCTACATATTGATAATTTAGGGTTCACTCCAGTTTTGTCCCAATTATATCAGATATGATATGGGAAGAAACCCAACTTAAAGAAGTTAAGGCTTGGGCTTGTGCTACGTATGTCTGGAAACATAATGTAGACAATCTCGAAATACAGTCAAGTAAGTGTTGAATTGTGGTATATCCCAAAAGTGGTTGGGATAGTATTTCTATTACCCTAATGAACAAAAGTTGTCCATTAGGATGTTTGCTGGATTTTCTTGAGAAAGAGTTCATTCAAGAAGATGCAAAAGTAGATAGAATTTATAGAATTGTCTGTAAAGCCACAAACGAACAAAGATCCAACCCTTGTCTCTGTTAAGACAAAACCCTTAACTACACTACAATCTTTTCATAGATCAAATTGGATATTTCTTAACATAAGAGAGATATTGTATCTCTATTAGAATGTGAAAGAATTGTTCTTTGGTGATAAAGATCACCAAGATAATCCTATTGATTATGACTAGACGATGTTTCACATCAACTCGAGAAATGACTAAGAGTCATTAAATCCAATATGGATAGGTAAAGACCTAAAAGGCTTGGCTATTTAAGAATGTTTTCAACATAGGCAAAAAGTTGTCTATAAAGAAACTTGTTTGATAATAGTTATGCTGAAATCCATTTGGATCTTGTTATCTATAAACACACATTTTGAATATAAGATATGTCAAAAAGGATATAAAGATGTTATATCAAATGGTGAAAAACCATAAAAGTGTGTAAGTTATAGAAGTCTATTAATAGACTACAAGGTTCTCATAATTAGAACATCTATAAAGTTGAGGTAATCAAATTGTTTGATTTCTCTCATTGTATAGATGGACCATGAGTGTATAAAAGGTTAGTGGGAGTGCGATCGTTTTTCTTTATCCTAAGTATGGATGACATCATAATCATTATGAATGATATATGAATGTTATCTAATGTAAAGTTTTAGTTTTTGGAGAAAAACTAATTCATGAAAGATTTGGCAAAAGCATCCAATAAGATCTATAGAGATAGATTATATAGATTGCTAAGTATCTCCAAATCATCAAACATAGTTGAAATGTTGAAGGAGTTCAACATGGAGAATTCTAAGGGAGGTCTGATTTACTTCAGATAAGAATTCATTATTCAAGGGCATGTGCCCTAGGATAACACAAGTAAGATTCTTAAAGTGTTAAGAAGCCTTATTTTACACTATGTATTGAACCTGATATCTATTATGTTGTAATTGTTACAAATAGTTATCAATCAATTCAAATTTGGAATATTGGATTGTATATGGAAATTGTAAACTCATAGTAGATGGGTATATGGATTTGGATATAATCCATATGGGGTATATTTTATATTCACTTTAGTTGGTGAAATACTTAATGGAAGAACTGTATGAAAGATACAGTGGATTCCATTATTAAGGGTGAATTAATTGTCGCATTGTCTAGGAGACTGTTTGGATCTATAAGTTCATTTAGAACTTAGAGTTGTTCCTTCCATTGAGTTGCCCACACCTTGTTTTGTGACAACAATGGGGCCATAGCTCAAGTATAGGAATCACGGTCTCATCAAAAGTCCAAACTCATAGAGTGACAATTCCAAGTGATTAGAGGAATCATTGGAAGAGGTAATAGATACATTACAGAAGATATTATCTACATAAGTTTTTGTAGACCTATTGACTAAAGCTTTAAAACATAATTGGTTATGTCTAAGACCAACATCTTGAGAAGATAGGTATGCGATACATGGTCGATTGGCTTTAGTGCAAGTGGGAGATTGTTAGGATTATGCCCTAGAGCCAATCATAGAGATGATTGTTTAGGGATTAGGAACAATCATTTGATTTCATTTATGTATGTCACATTTATTATTGATTTAATAAAAGGGCTTATTCTATTATGTTTATATGCATCATTTATATTTACATAATATGTCCATGGAGTTAGAGTTGAGAATATGGAATTACAAAGAGTTGTAATTTTGAGACTATAAATATATCTCTGTACTAAACTCCTTAAGCATTCCTAGTTGAAGGTTCACTATGATGGACAGTAATGAACCATAGGACTAGCACTTGTTAGGTTGACTCTATAGGAGGATAGCTAGTCTCAAGCTATTTGTGTGGAGACACTACAACCAATAAGTGGGTGCCTATTATAAGAATAGGTACACTGAATGTGACCAAAGATATGAGATAAACTGAATGGAGTTTTTCCTGCCTGTCAATCAGTTTCTCATTGTTATAGTGGTACAAGTAATCCTTAGACCTGAGACACCATAGTTGCCTTATGCATGTAGCTTTAGAAGTTTGATAACACTAAGTGCAGATCCTATTCAGGGGTCTGCAAAGGTGTTCATTGGCCCTACTGCTATGTGTATGAAGGCATGTGAGTGATCAACAAGGGATCCATCACTCTCAGGAAAAAGAGAGAGAATGTCTCATATAGCATTCATAATATAACTCATTAAATCCATGGCCATGGTAGGATGAATATGAAAAGAGTTTCATGAGTTCATCAATGAGTTGATATCTATGAATGAGTATAAAGTAATTGAACTAGGGACTTGACAGACTTCCATGTCCTATTAGTTCAATTGGAGACATTGTGTTGAAGGAAGGATGCAATTGTAACCTATAAACTATAACAGAAGGGTTCTTTGTAAATGACTATTCACCTCATTAAGGACCACACCATGAGCCATATGCTAGGTGTTACTCATGGTTAGTAGAAGCCCTAATTGATATAAGTGAGTTATAATCAATTAGGGAATTGGAAGGAGTTCCAATTAGACCCTAAATGGAAAGAGTTCCATTATGCACACCTCGTGCTATTCCTACTACTTAATGATGTGAACCCAATGGGTCACACACTGATCATGCAAGAAGGGCTTTAAAGTCTATGAGAGAAAGGGTTTTAGTGAATAAAGAATAGTTCTTTATGGGCCTATTTGTATTTGATACAAATAATAGGGGTTAATGTGCAATTAAGAGTAATTACACATAACCCTATTAGGGTTTCTTCCCCATGGCCAGCCCCCTTTAGTGGGCTGCCTATATAAGTCACACTTATGTGTGACATGGCATAATAGGCTTGCACAAAAAACCCTAGCCGTTCAGCCCTTTGGAGGCTCTCTTCTCTCTCTCTCTCTTCTCCACCTCTAGCAACAACAAGGAAGAAGAAAGAAAAGGCTTGAAGCTCTAGCTAGGTGTGGATACCGTTGGAGGCAGCACACTTGGGCTGCTCACTCACCGCTGTCCGGAATAGAAGCTTGGAGCAAAATGGAGAAGACAAAAATCCTGTAAGTGTTCTAACCCTCTTTGTAGTTAGGGTTTGATTTTGTGTTATGCATAGTTAGATTCATGGGATTGGGAATCGTAGGAAAAATTTTTTATATTCCGCACTTCTATTTTTCCCTCTTGTTCGATTCCCAACAGTTGGTACAATTCTGTGGGAAAGAAGAGAGAAGACTGGGTAGAGCATGTGGATACCGAGGCTATGGTCACCATGTTCCAAGATATGGTTCTTACTTTGGGAGAGTCAGCAACAGAAGATTGCCAAGATTCGTCAGTTCACCATGCAACCATGCCACTTCACAATTGGTACCTAGAAGATGGAACCATTGCAGAGATCCTTGAAGAGAAAGATCATGACCTACCTGATAGTAGCTTGTAGGTTCCTTAGTTAGAGTCTTTCCTGCTTTCAATAAAGTGTGTCCACCTATTCCACTTTGTGGAGATAGGAGTTGTTCCATAGTTGTGGCACCAAATTTTGTTTCCTTTTATCTTCAAGTTTGTGTCTTCTTGTTAGTTCCTTTAATGAAGTGTGTTGCTTTTATACATTGTTTGCTTGCAGTGTTTCCTTTTTCTTTTCTATGGATATTTATGGCATGGATATAGATCCTAGGAATGACGTCCCCCCGGAGCTCGTCGAGTGAAGGAAAAGGGGTGTCACCGAACCTAACATGGATGAATTGGAATCAATCAATTTAGGGACAAATGAATTGCCAAAGATAATTAAAATTGGGATAACCCTCTCACCACTTGAAAAAGAAAAGCTGATAGCCCTCTTAAAGGCCAACATAACAGCCTTTGCATGGTCTTATGAAGACATGCCCGGTATAGATCCTGACATTGTGCAGCATTTTATCCCCACTAATCCCCTTAAAAAGCCGGTAAAGCAAAAATTGAGAAGATTAAAACCCGAATGGGCATTGAAGGTAAAGGAGGAAGTAACCAAGCAACTGGACGCAGGGTTCCTACAGGTCGTGGAGTATCCCGAGTGGTTATCTAACATAGTGCCTGTGCCTAAAAAAGGATAGAAAAGTAAGGATGTGTGTGGATTTTTGAGATCTTAATGCAGTAAGCCCTAAAGATGATTTTCCTTTGCCCCACATTGATGTGTTAGTAGACAGTACCGTAGGACATGCACTTCTCTCTTTTATGGATGGGTTTTCTGGATACAATCAGAGAAGATGGCGCTGCAGGATATGGAGAAAACAGCTTTTATCACACAGTGGGGAACATATTGCTATAAAGTGATGCCGTTTGGTTTGAGAAATTCCGGGGCTACCTATCAGAGAGTTGCGATAACTTTGCTGCATGATATGATCCATAAGGAGGTAGAAGTGTATGTGGATGACATGATCGTGAAGTCCGTGGATCGAGAAGGACATTTCATGGCACTGGAAAAGTTCCTAGAACGGGCAAAGAAGTACAACTTGCGGTTGAATCCACATAAATGCGCCTTTGGTGTCACTGCGGGCAAGTTATTAGGATTCATGATTACTCAGAAGGGAATTAAGGTTGATCCAGGGAAAATCAAGGCCATTGTGGAGATGGAGCCGTCTAGCACAGAAAAGCAGATTCGAGGGTTTTTGGGGAGAATTCAGTACATAAGTAGGTTTATCGCTAATTTAACTATGATGTGCGAGCCGATCTTCAAGTTGCTTAAGAAAGGAGTGCTGAAGGCATGGAACGAAGAATGTCAAGAGGCTTTCGAGACCATTAAAAGGTATTTGAGTAATCCACCAATTCTAGTTCCTCCGCGACAAGGTGAGCCGTTATTGTTATACTTGACGGTCACTGAAACCGCGACGGGAGCCATGCTAGCTCAGTACCTCGAGGGTTCAAGGAAGGAGAATGCCATTTATTACCTAAACAAAGAGATGACAGACTATGAGGTGAAGTACAATGCCATAGAGAAGGCTTGTGTGGCTTTGGTATGGGCAACTCAAAAACTCCGTCACTATATGATGTCCTATGAGGTTTTCTTGATAAGTCGTATGGATCCACTGAAGTATTTGATAGAAAGGCCGGTTTTATCCTACAGAACTACTCGTTGGTCGATTTTCCTCAATGAATTCGACATAAAGTATGTAACGCAGAAGTCAGTGAAAAGAAGTGTCATTACAGATTACTTGGCTAGCTGCCCTGTGGCATCATCAGAACAATTCAATGATCAATTCCCCGATGAGGATGTCCTGGAGATTAGAAAGAAGATTTGGAAAGTATACTTCGATGGAGCTGCAAACGAAAGGGGGTATGGGATAGGAGTTCTATTGGTCTTGCCTGAGGAAACGTTCACACCCTTGGCGGTTAAGTTAGGGTTTGAAGCAACCAACAACATCGCCGAGTATAAAGCCTGCATCCTTGCGTTGGAAGCTGCACTAGAATTGGGGATCAAAGAGTTAGAGGTTTTCGGAGATTCAGCATTGATTATCTAGCAGATAAAGGGAGAGTGGAAGACTCGTGATGAAAAGTTGCTGCCGTATCATGCCTATTTAGAAGCCTTGACTAAGGAATTTGTGGAAATAGAGTTTAATTATTTGTCGAGAAATAAGAATCAGTTCGCTGATGCTTTGGCGACTTTAGCTTCTATGGTGGAAATCCCGGATGGTGGGAATGTAAAACCGTTGGTGATAGAATGTAGAGAAAAACCTATGTACTGCTGCTCTATTCGAGAAGGAGAGGTGAAAGATGGCCATCCTTGGTACCTATGACATCATGAAGTTCATCGAGGAAAGGGAGTATCCAAAAGGAGCATCCCGTGTTGACAGGAGAACACTAAGCAGGCTGGCAAGTCACTATGTTTTGTGTGGAGGAAAGCTATACTGGAGGTCATACGACGGGGTCCATCTGTTGTGTGTCACTGAGGAAGAAGCTGAACGTCTTGTTAGTGAAATCCATGAAGGAGTTGGAGCACCGCACATGAATGGTTATATGCTAGCTAAGAAAATCATGAGGTTGGGTTACTACTGGTCTACAATGGAGAGAGATTGCCATGCATATGTCAAGAAGTGTCACAAGTGTCAGGTTTTTGCTAATGGACAACACTTGCTTTCCATGCCTTTGACAAGCATGTCGTCGCCGTAGCCATTTGCAGTGTGGGGAATAGATATAATTGGGCAAATTAAGCCAAAAGCCTCCAATGGGCATGAATACATCTTAGTAGCTATTGATTACTTCACTAAGTGGATAGAGGCAGCATCTTTTAAGACCCTGAATGCCAAGAAGGTAGCACAGTTCATACAGCTCAACATTGTTTATAGATATGGGGTATCCCATGAGATTATTTCAGATAATGGTCAGCACTTTCAGAAAGAAACCAAGGAGCTTTTACAGAAATACAACATAGTGCACCATCTCTCCTCCCCTTATCGCCCGCAGACTAATGGAGCAGTGGAGGCCGCCAACAAGAATGTTAAGAAGATACTACAGAAAACAGCTGACATTTACACTGATTGGCATGAGAAGTTACCCTTACCCTTGTGGGGCTATAGAACATCCGTAAGATCGTCAATAGGGGCTACCCCTTATTCTTTGGTGTATGGGATGGAGGCTGTTTTGCCTATTGAGTTGGAGGTACCATCATTATGGGTTGCCATGGAGAGTCAGATAGCAAAAGCAGATTGGGTTAAGAACCGTTATGATGAGTTGGCATTGCTAGATGAAAGGTGATTGAGAGCCCTGTATCATGTGCAGGGATATCAGCGAAGGGTTGCAAGAGCATTCAACAAGCATATCAAAGACCGAGGTTTGAAAACAGGGGATTTGGTGTTAAAAGAAATCAGAGCTCCAATTTTTGATCCACGAGGAAAGTTCAAGCCAAGTTGGGGTGGCCCGTATGTTATTAAAGAGATATTGCCAGCAGGGGCTGTTCGCCTCATGGATTTGGATGGGATTGAGTTCGCTCGCCCTACCAATTTGGATCAATTGAAGAAGTATCATGTGTAAGGCCTGCTAGGTTGAAAACCTATAAGGGCAGCCTAGGCAAAAGTTAAGGTATTTGAACTACGAGGACCTGATTCCCCATTCCTAAAAAAATAAATAAAAAAATAAATAAAAATAAAAATAAAAAGAGAAAAAAGAGGAAAAGAAAAAAAAAAAAAAAAGGAAAAAGAAAAAAGGATGGGGATACGTAGGCAACCCATAAAGTTACCTTGGGCGCGGTCCAAACAACACCATAACAACAAATCTCAAAATTAAATTATTTTTGGCAATTCATTTAGAACTAATTGATTGACATAGCAATTTGTTGGTGTTAAATAAAGAACTATTGACATGCCATAGATATCCTATTCTTCAAGTATTCAAGTCCTTTTGATTTTCTTCATAGTCTCTTGGTTTGCTTTCTTCTCTTTTCTTTCAAGTCTTCGCTTCTTTCGCAAGTCATGGGCATGTGCTGCTTCCACTGCATCCAGAATGTCTTCCCTGCAAAATCCAAGTCTTGTGTCCTTGATAAGGTCATAAATCCTTTCCCTGCGTAGGGTTTCTCTTTCACCCAAGCTAGTGTTCAACCATGTCTTGTATTCAGGACTCATAACATAAGGCCCATCAGTGTTTTCAACTCGAGTCAGTTTTAGCTAGTCAGTCCATCTAGTCTTGGCCCACTTAACCATTGTGGGGCCCACAGGTTCAACAGAATGATCAAATACTATAGAAGTAGGTATAGTTTGCATGGCACCCATCTGACGAAGGATTCTTGAAGTCCAATAGAAGGAAGTTGATCTCAACCCTATGAGCTTGACCATAGCACACCCAGAAGTTCGAAGAAGAGTTTGCTCCTTACATCCCCATATGAAGACAAACCACTTAATGTTTCGCCATGAGAGTGTTTGAAAGTAGCCCAACCATTCCCTCAAAGAAAATTGACCAGGGAATTCAACTCGACGACAACAATAATGTTGGGGTTTGTATGGATTAATGGTGATAGGAGATAAGAAGTTAAGCCTTTCAAGAAGCCACATCTGTAGTAGAATGGGGCTCCCTCCTAATGGGGCTTGTGGATTATCATGAACTTTGTCTAAGCTATTGAGGGTTTTAGCTAGCACCATGGGAATCAGGCTGTGATGTTTGGGAAGAAAAGGAATCAGTTCACATATTTGAATAGGGACATAGAGAGTCCCTGTGGAGATAAGGAAGCGACCAATCAAGCAAAAAGCAAGAGCGTGTTGAGTATTAAGGTTGAAATTCAGGGTACCTTTGCTATCATGAGCCAAAAAGGAAGTTGCTATTTCCATGATATTCACCATGTGATCCTTCAAAAATAAGGATGCCTCTTGTTGAGAAATCCTAAGGAAGTTGGAGAAGGAAGTCAAGTAACTTGAGCGTGGAGTAGGGAAGATAAAAGGTCCTACGGGTGAAACTCCGTACAAAGCACAGAATTCTTCCATTGTTGGGCATAGCTCTTCGTAGTTGAAATGGAATACATGAATTTGGGGATCCCAAAAGTATGTAGTAGCAGTAAGAAGAGTGGTTTCGAGCCTCACATGCATCAAAGAAAATAACGGATCCAAGCAGTAGCTCTTGAACTCCTTCCTTGCCTCTGCACTCATAACTTTCAGAAAATCACTTAAGAACTTGTCTAGGGCTTCCATAACTTGCTCTCGATGAATGTAAGTAGGGTTTGAGACCACTTGGATGTGCTTTTATAGGAAAAAAATCGAAAATCCGTGTTTTGGAAGGAGAGATTCCGTCAAAATAGGAAGTTTCCTAAAAATAGGCGAAACTCCGCTTCGGGCTAGGGTGACCACCCAGGCCGAGGCGGCTAGCCGCCTGGGCCCAGGCGGCTAGCCACCTGGGCCCAGGTGGTCACCCGAACCTGCCGCATTGTTTTGCCCAGTTTTGCCCACTCCGCTTTACCTGTTTGGCCTTTGCTCGCCTATTCGTGCTTTTGAACCTTCTTTGAGATGAAATCTCAAGCCTATTTTGAGTTGAAAAATGAATGAATATCTTGACATTGTTTAGCATGAAATGTTTTAAAATGGATTGCATTGATGACCCTTGTGTGGGCATGGCATGCTAGTGGGGCTGAACAACCCTCTCTATGCATTTGATTTTTGATCACTAGGGATGAATTCTCTCCTATGTCACTATGATTCGTTGTTATTTGGGATAAAGATACTTTCCCTATGTGTATGAGAATGATTGCTTTCATGAGATGAATGTGTCTCCTATATGAGTTGGTATTTGAGTTGAGGCATGAATGGCCTCCATATGAGATGACTTTGTGAACTTGTTGAGTGTTGGTAAGTAGAAACTTACCTTTGTCTTAATGACTTAGTGAGAGAAAGATGCAATCTTTCTCATGTTACATGCTTACCTTGATAGCTTGAAAGATGCAATCTTTCCTATGATTTGTGTTTACTTTGATGGTTTGAATATGAGAAGGACGCGATCTTTCTCATACTATGTGTTCACCTTGAGAGTTTGATATGAGAAAGATGCAATCTTTCTCATGTCACGTGTTTGCCTTGATAGTTCGAAAGATGCAATCTTTCCCATGGTATGTGTTTACCTTGATGATTTGAAGGACGCGATCTTTCTCGTGTTACATGATAACCTTGATGATTTGAATATGAGAAGGATGTATCCTTCTCGCGTTTTGTGATAGCCTTAATGGCATAGTTATACCTCGTATTATTCACCAGTGCAACTGGTGTAGTATGGGAAGACCTTTCATCGAACGCAGATTCGGTGTAAGCTATGGATACCTTGTATTATTCACCAGTGCAACTGGTGTAGTATGGGAAGACCTTTCATCGAACGCAGATTCAGTGTAAGCTATGGATACCTCGTATTATTCACCAGTGCCACTGGTGTAGTATGAGAAGACCTTTCATCGAACGTAGTTCGATGTAAGCTGTGGATACCTCATTTTGTCCCCCAGTGAAACTGGTATACAGTATGACAAGAGTTTTGTAGAACTTATGAGGAGTACCTTTGTGTATGACGAATTCGAAGAATTCAATGATATGATCACTCTCTTTTCCCCAGTGGGTGTTGATGAAATCAATCCCCCAGGCAAAAATGGGTTGTTCTTTTTTGTCATTGGTTCGCAAGTGAAACTTGTTCACCAATAAGGGGCTTCTGTCACACCCTATTTTTGCCACCTTAGCTAGGGTTTGTCATTTCATGTGTCTTTTTGTTTCCTTTTTGAGTCTAGTCTTTTGCATTGAGTTTCTAGGGTCCTAAGGATGATGTGTATGAATTTTGGTTCGATTTGGAGTTGATCTTGAGGGTTAATAAGAACTTTTGTGACTTAAGGCGCATAACCGTCTTTTAGGTCACAAACTTTCCATTTGACCTTGAAATGATCTCCAAGTTGCCAATTGGAGTTCATATGGATGCATTTGAGGTGTTTATGGGTTCAATTCGATGAATGGATGGTTCGGGATTAGAAAGGCTCAACACGGCTCAGGTTGGTTAAGAGACCTATTTCGGGTGAGCTTGAATCGGCTCATGATTTTCACTCTATGACTACTCATTTGACCTAGATTAGTCTTAATTTCATCCCCAAATGTGTTTAGGGAGGTTGAATTTCGAATTGGAAAGCATTCAGTGCGACCCTATGTGCATACCTAAGCTAAGCGATGGTGAGGCATAGCGGTTAACCGCCTTTGTAGGACCCAACCATGCAGCCATGGCTAGGGTTTCTTGCCCTCAAGTGACTCAAATTACATTCCCCTTCGAAACACAATCATTTTGGCTTTCGTTTCGTCAAAATCGGAGTTGATTTGAGCCCTGAAACACATTTGGAAGTCGAAGGGGTCAAATATGGGCATAAGTTGACAGGGCCTCGGGTGACCACCCAGGCCTGGGCGGCTAGCCGCCTGGGCCCAGGTGGCTAGCCGCCCAGCCCCAGATGGTCACCCGAGCCTCTTTCCTTTTTTGAGTGTTAACGCGGCTCCCTTCCTATTTCCTCGGATTTATCCGCCTCCAGCCGCCATTTAACCCTATTTTTAGCCCTATTTGACCTACTTGAGCCCCAAGGGAACCTCTAAGAGCCCTTGGATCAATACTTAGGGTTTTAATCCCAACTATTGAGGGTTTTCCCTCAAACCCTATAAATACCCCCTTATACTTCAGCAATAGGGGAGGCAATTTCTGAAGTGGGAGGCATGTGTAAGACTTGGAGGCTATGACAGCCATCCTTAGGGTAGTTTAACCTAAATTTTAAGTGAGAAACTGAGAGAGAGAGCTTGAAGGAAGGCTGGAGTTTGGCTTGAAGGCTTAAAGGAAGGAATTCCCAGCAATGCATAAGAGAAGGAGGACTCTCTACAGCAGCAACCATAGGTATACCCTCTCTTCTCCTCTTCTCTCTTTTAAAGTTAGGGTTTTGCATAGAATAGCATGATTTGATGCCAAAGCATATGCCTTTATCATGTTTTACTGCTTCTATTAGCTAGTATGCATGTTTAGGATGATGTTTATGGGCTGTTTAGTATACTAGAGTGTTATTCCATGTGATTTACTGCATATTTGGGATTCTAGGGTTTCCTTAGTGCTGAAATTGAGTTTATGCTTAGAATAGTATTATTTCATGTGAAAGCCTATGTCTTTATCATGTGTGGATCATTCTATCGGTTAATATGCATGGATTGAATGCCGTTCATATTCTATTTTGCATGGTTTAGAGTTATTTTATGTGATTTTAAGCACAATTGTGATTCTAGGGTTTTATTCATCCTTGTTTTAGGAAAGTTGCATATAGCATGATAGCTTAGGGTTTCTCTTTAGTTTTTCTTCATAGTTGTTGCATATGTGTTGCATATTAGATAACTATGATATCTTTGCATCCAGGGTAGTTAGTTTTAGAGTTGTTTGCATATAGGGCTGAATTAGGGTTTATGTTATTTCATGATTCGTGTTGTTTACATGATTTATGGGTAATTTTAAGCTTTATTTCAATTTTGTCCAGATCTGTTTAATGGCTTTAATGATGTATTGTGAGCATGTGGTAGCCTATGTTTTAGCATGATAATTGGTTGATTGGAAACTAGCTTGGTTGGTTGGTATTTTTGGTATGTTTTGCATGGAAATTGCAGGTGCTTGACAGGTACAACAGGTGCAACTACCCCACCAATGTGAGGTGGTTATTTTGGCTATTGCGAGATGAAATCTTGCAAATAAGGAAATTACCCTATGCAATAGGGTGGTTGTTTTGACAGGTTGCTTTTGCTTAAGGTAAGTTGGGTATGAAGGTGCCCTAATTCACCTTTCTTTCTTTTCCTTGAAACTTTCCCTTTCTCCCCCCTAGGATTATTCCTTAATAGAGGGGTGTGGTAGATTCTATAGTTTCCTTTCATAAAAATGCCTTTTAAATCAAGGTTTCTATCTTTATAAGATTCCATATTTTCTAAAGATCTTTTGAGAATCATTCATTTTTAGAAACTTACCGTGTTTCTTGTGAAAGGAAACTTAGGGTTTACTATAGGCCTCTATTAGGTTATAACCCTATTCCCTTTCGAAACTACGTGGACTTTGATCCGTGTATTTCCATACATGGTATGTAGGCGCTCTGCGTGAGGTTCAAGTCCGCCCTAGGATACTAAGTATCCTAGGTTTTCCTTCCCCTCTTTCTTTTTTCTATTTTTCTTTGATTTAATTGCTTATATGGATGAATGAATGGATGATATGCATGCTGTCTTGGGATGCTAATTGATGATTTGTGTATGATTAAGACTTTGATTTAGCCCAATTAAATTAAGAGACCAGTTTAGGGCAATATGGGTGCCTATAGGCTTTGCCTAGAACCTTCCTATATCGTAACTTAGCCTCCGAATCCACCATCTTGGGTTTCCAAAAGATTTTTTTGCCTTACCATTTTTAAACATGGAGTCATTCTTTTGTTTTCTTGAAACAAAACTGGTTTTTAGGGTTTTCCTTGTTTCCTTTAAAAAATAAGGTGGCGACTCCTTTTCCTTTTTCAAACCCCCCCACGTGGGCCTTGACGTTTTTCCGGGGTCCATAGGCACTATGGTAACTCTATTGATTGGTATTCATTAATCTCATTAATGTGTTCTAATCTCATTAGGATATGCATAATTTCCAGAATTTAATTAAGTCTTAACATTTAAGACATTTGGTTTCAATTAATCAAATCAATCGAAACAATTAAAGTCCCGTAATTAAACTTCTAATATCAAATATTAAGGTTTTTTTAATTAAACAAAACAATTTTGTTTAATTAAAAAATTTCCAGATTTTAATTTAATCCTAAATTGTGTTTTAAACCATTTAAAACATTATAAAATTAATCAATATTAATTAAATAATCAATTTCAGAATTAAATAAAATCAATTCATTAATTAATTAGTGCATTAGGGTTTCCTACAACCCTAAACCCTAAATGCATTAAGTCTAAACCCTAAATGCAACCCTAAGCATTAAATGCCTTATGATTGGTCATTTAATGACCAATCATTTAAACCCTAGCTTTATACAGTATTAATGATTAGGATTAGGGTTTAATTAATGCCACCTAGGATACTAATTACTCTTAATTAATTACACCAAATAGGGTTATTAAAACCCTAAAACCCTAGACATCATTAATGCACCTATTTAAACCCTCAATAATAATGACAATGATTAGCCATTAATAGCCAATCATTAAACCCAGTTCTTAAGTCATTAATTAAAAGGGTTAGGGTTTTAATTAATGACAGTTAGGGTTTCACTAACAAAACCTAGGGCTGCCGCCACTTTTAGTGGGCTACCTTGGCTTGGCCAGGCTGCCATGGCCACCAACGGCTGTGGGAGGCTATGGCCAACCATGGGACTTGAGCTAGGGTATGGGCCAAGCGCATTGGAGATGTGTGGGGTGGTCTTAGTGGCTGCCTTGTTCAAAAACAATTAGGGGTTCAAGAACCCTTTGCTGGCACCACCATGGGAGGACCTCCAAGGTCACAAATGTGATTAAAACACCATTAAATCAATCCTCCATCAAATCCAGATTTTGTATCATGTTCCTACATGATTTAATAAGCTAATAGAAGAGGATTGGATGATCAAATAATCCCCAATTGATCTAAACAATTCTTTTTACAGAAATCTGCCCAGAAAAATTAGCATACTATAACAGTTCATAAATCGCTTTAAAACCCAGCAAGATGACATTGCTAGGGTACCAAACTATTTTTACCAGTATCCTACATGTCTTAAGAAACTAATGCAAGTGGTTTCATGCAATTTGGAGGTCCTAGCTCAAGTTATGAACAAAACTCCATTGATGACTTTTCTGCAGAAAAACAGCCTGCTGTGTTTTTCAAGAAATCAAACTTTTTGAATCTTTTTCCATCAAAAGTCTTTTGAATTTTAAAGAATATGATATATACATTATGTATCATGTTCCTATAATGATCTTACATCAATTTTACAGAAGTTTTTAAAAATAACAGTAGGAAGAACCCTAGGGTACTTCAACCTTAGGTTCGGCCATGGTGGGGTTCATCTTCAAGCTTCTTCTTCTTCTCAAATTCAATCCCATGCATCTCATACACTATGAATTTGATATGTACAGTACATATAAACATATTTAATTAACAAATTAATTATCTATGATAATATAGAAGAGGAAGATGAAGAGAGATAACCTAGGGTTTCAAACCCTAGGTTCAGCCACCAAGGAAACCCAAGTTTCCTTTATTTTCTTCTCCAAACTCATACCATATTTAACTCTTGAATAACCAGCAGCTCTAAAACAATTTTGGAAGAGGAGTAGAAGAGAAAATAACCTAGGGTTCATAAACCTTAGGTTCAGCCATGAGAAAAACCAAACTTTTATGCATGAACATGAACCCTAGTTCATTAACCAATCAATTTACCATAACAACCTAGCCCATATGCAGTTTGTATTAAGCATAATCATGGCTCTGATACCACTATTGGGAATCGAACCAGAAGGAAAACAAAGTGCGGAATGAATTGAATAACAAAACTTTTCCTAATCGATTCAACAAACCATAAATCTAACTATGCTTCAATACAAACAAAAACCCTAATTAGAAGAAGGTAGAATTACTTACAGTATGAAAGTCTTCTCCTTTTTGCTCCAAGCTTCGATTCCAAACAGCAATGAAGTAGCAATCCAAATGTATTGCCTCCAATTCATTGTTAGAATTATGCCTTAGAGCCAATCATAGAGATGATTGTTTAGGGATAAGGAACAATCATTTGATTTCATTTATGTATGTCACATTTATTACTGAATTAATAAAAGGGCTTATTCTATTATGTTTATATGCATCATTTATATTTACATAATATGTTCATGTAGTTAGAGTTGAGAATATGGACTTACAAAGAGTTGTAATTATGAGACTGTAAATATATCTCTGTCCTAAGCTCCTAAATCATTCCTAGTTGAAGGTTCACTATAATAGACAGTAATGAACCATAGAACTAGCACTTTTTAGGTTGACTCTATAGAAGGATAGCTAGTCTCAAGCTATTTGTGTGGAGACACTACAACCAACAAGTGGGTGCCTATTACAAGAATAGGTACACTGAACGTGACCAAAGATGTGAGATAAATTGAATGGAGTTTTAACTTGCCTGTCAATCAGTTTCTCATTGTTATAGTGGTACAAGTAATCCTTAGACCTGAGACACCATAGTTGTCTTGTGCATGTAGCTTTAGAAGTTTGATAATACTAAGTGTAGATCCTTATAGGGGTTTGCAAAGGTGTTCATTAGTCCTATTGCTATATGTATGAAGGCATGTGAGTGATCAACAAGGAATCCATTACTCTCAGGAAAAAGAGAGAGAATTTTTCATATAGCATTCATAATATAACTCATTTAGTCAATGGCCATGGCAGTATGAATATGGAAAAGAGTTTCCATAAGTTCATCATTGAATTGATATTTATGAATGAGTATAAAGTAATTGAACTAGGGACTTGACAGACTTCCATATCCTATTGGTTCAATTGGAGACATTGTGTAAATGGAAGGATGTAATTGTAACCTATAAACTATAACAAAAGGGTTCTTTGTTAGATACTTATTCACCTCATTAAAGTCAACACCATGAACCATATGCTAGGTGTTATTCATGATTAGTAGAAGCCCTAATTGATATAAGTGAGTTATAATCAATTAGGGAATTGGAAGGTGTTCCAATTAGACCTTAAATGGAAAGAGTTCCATTGTGCACACCTTGTGCTATTCTTACTACTTGATGATGTGAACCCAATGGATCACATGCTAATCATGCTAAGAAAGCTTTAAAGTCTATGAGAGAAAGGGTATAAGTGAATAAAAGAATAGTTCTTTAAGGCATAGTTTGTATTTGATATAAACTAAAGGGGTTATTATGTAATTAAGAGTAATTACATAAAACCCTAATAGGGTTTCCCCCTATGGCCGGCCCCCCTTAGTAGGAGTATTTAAGTCACACTTATGTGTGACTTGGCATAAGTTTCATTCACTCCAAGCCCTGGCCGAAATTTTGGTGGAGGCTCCTCCTCTCTCTCTCTCTCTCTTCTCTTCTCCACCTCTAGCAACTACAAGGAAGAAAGAAGAAAGGACTTGAAGATTTGGCTAGGTGTGGATATCGTTGGAGGCAGTACACCTGGACTACTCGTTCTTTGCTGTATGAATTTATAGCTTAGAGCAAAGGAAAAAGAATTTCAAACTGTAAGTATTCTAACCCTCTTTGTAGTTAGGGTTTATGTTTTGTATTAATACATAGTTAGATTCATGGGCTGTGCAATTGTAGGAAAATTTTTGTATTCCGCATTTTGATTTTTCCTTCTAGTACGATTCCCAATAGTGGTACCAAAGCCATGATTATGCTTAATACAAAATACATATGGGCTGGTCGTTATGGTTAAGTTGAATGATTCAAAAATCTGGAAATTTATTTTACTGCAATTTTTGTTTTTCTCTTTGGTCAAACCTAGGGTTATGAACCCTAGGTCAATTTCTCTTTTAATCCTCTTCTAAATCATGGTTAAGGGTAACCATTGATGCAAGGGTTGCATAGAGTTTGAATTTGGGGAAGAGGAAAAAGGAAAACTGGGTTTTTCTTCATAGGGCCAAATCTGGGTTTTAAGAACCCTAGGGTTCTTGCATCTTTTTCATAGTCAAGGATGCTGTTAATTGATGGCAAATCATTGTAGGATCATTGTATATCATGTATATATGATTTTATTTAAGTTTCAAAAGAGTTTTGAATAAAAATGATTCAAAAAGTTTAAAAAATTTTCATGAACATCATTGCAGAATTTTCTGCAGAAAAGTCACAACGGAGTTTTGATTAGAACTTGAGCTAGGGAACTCCAAATTGCATGAAACCACTTGCATTAGTTTCCTAAGACATGTAGGATACTGAGAAAATTCACTTGGTAGCCTGACTTAATCATCTTACTGGGTTTTAAATCAATTTGTGACAATGGACAGTATGCTGTCAATTCTGGACAGCCTACTGTTGTTTGAATTGTTTAGAAAAATAGGTGATGATTTGATCATCTAATCCACTTGTATTAGCTTGTTGATTCATGTAGGGACATGATACAAGAGCTGGTTTTAATGGAGGAGTCAAATTGATTGAGTTTTAGAAGCGTTTGTGACCTTGAAGGTCCTCATCAATGGTGCCAGCAGTGGATTTTAGAAACCCTAATCAATTGTGGATGATGGCAGCCCATTGACCAGCCCACACATGTCCATGGGCTTGGTCCACACCCCAGCAGCACCCTCCCATGGCTGGTCGGAGGCCCCACCACTGGTGGTGGTTCCGGCAACCCCTTGTAGTGGCGGCAGCCCCTTTATTGGTGGCAGCACACTAGGCACTACAACAAAAACGTTGATAGATGATGCTTTTAAAATTTTAAAAGATGACCGTTTTTAAAAAACCAGTCATCTTTTAATTTTTAAGATGAAAAGATGACTAGTATCTAAGGTCAATCCTAAAACAGATAAAGATGACTGGTTTTTAAAAAGGGTATAACAGAAGATGACTAGTTTTAAAAAAAGGGTCATCAATTCACCTCTCTAAAAAAATAAAAGTATAATACATCCTCCCTTGTCGATTGGCTCCCCGATCCCCTTGTAACCTATGCTCTCTCTTTCTCTCTCTCTCCATTCTCCATCCCTCGGCACAGAGCCCTCACGCAACAGTCACCACTGCCCTCACCCTCGCCGTCCGTTGCTGTTGCCCAAGGCCGCCTCACCCCCATCGCCCAACGCCGCCTTCACTGTTGCCATCGCCTACTCCAACGTGCCATTCTCTTCGTGAAGAAGGGACCATCGGCAGCGGCGAGAGTTCCGTGCAAAGACGACGTCTCCATAGCTAAGAGAGCTCATTCTCACTAGTGTGAAGAAGACGAGATCTTGTCGGCAATTCTAGTAATCGAAGAGGAAGACTCATTTTCCATTTCAAATCGAAGATGAAGACTGTTAAAATCACCATTTTCATTTGAGGTAAGCTCTCTCTCTACTAATTATCTACATTTAATCATGGTAAAATCACCAATTTTTTTTTTTCAATCTTTGTCTTGTAAATCTAGGGTTTGTAATTTTGGGGTTTTGCTATGTGGGTGTATCAGTTTAATTTCTCTTTGGGTGTCTGGATTTCTCTTTATCTATGAATGTGGATTTTCTTCCCTTTCTAGGTTTTGTTATTTAGGGCTTCGGTTGCTTCATCTGGCATTTAAAGTGGATATGGTATCTTCATCTTAACAATTCACGGAAGTAATTAGCTTAAAAATCAATGTCGGCATGTCCTCATCGTTTGCTGCTGTTTTTGTTCACTTTAAATTATATAACACGTCATTTTGTATGATATCGCCATTTAAGAATTGTGGTAGCTCTGGCTATTGCATTACACTTCTTGCTTTTTTTTTAATCTCTTTTTTTCCCCTCTTTTTTGTGTGTGTGTGTTATTAGTGTTTAAGTTATATTCATTTGTAAGAGCAAAACATTGCCTGATCTGTGTTCATTGCTTCACAACATTTTGTTTTATGCACTTTGATTCAACGATGATTATTTAGACTTTAGATCCATGAATGTTGTTTGCATTTTGGGATTTTGTGTTGCAGATTGCTGTTTATTAAAATTTTAGCTAAATACAGTTGCTCCCCCATTACACAAGTAAATGTTTCAGTATTGCATGTAAATCTAATTTCAATCCACTTTTCCACTAGAGAATGCCACAAAATTGATACTGGCTTTTAGTCCCCCCCCCCCCCTTTTTTTTTTTTTTTTTTTTTTTTTTTTTTTGCTTTTTCAAGGAATACATTTAGTCTAGAATTAGTCCTTGGCTTTAGGAATGATATGAACAGAGTGAGCTAAATGGCTGCTGCTTCTTTTATGAATTTATATCCTAGAAGCTGGTTATTGTTGTTTTGGGATCGTTTGGACACAATAATGTGCCAAGTATTTAGACAAGATGAAGTGAGCTGTTTCCTTAAGGTGGATATGAAATTCTTATTAGGAATAGAGTAAGCTATTTGAGTTCTAATTTCTCATGCTTTGACAGAGTAATGGCTTTTGATGGTTCGATGATGTAGGGTTCAGATATTATTGTCATTGTTATTGTATTAGTGTCATATGGTTGTGAACCCCAGAAATTGGGCCCACAAGGATTGAAAAGGAAATAAGATAGGTTTGGAAAAGAAAAAGGAGTCGCCACCTTATTTTTTAAAGGAAACAAGGAAAACCCTAAAAACACTTTGTTTTAAGAAAACCATTTGAATGACTCCATGTTTAAAAAGGAAAGGCAAAAACAAGTCTTTTGGAAACCAAAGAAAACGGGGGATTCGGAGGCTAAGTTATGACATGGGAAGGTTCTAGGCAAAGCCTATAAGCACCCATGTCACCCTTTCGGTCTCTCAGTTTATTTGGGCTAAATTAAAATCTTACCATACAAAAATCAGCAAGTATGTCATCACAAGACAGCATGCATATCATATATTTCAATCATCCATCCATGCATAATAAGCAATAAAACATAAAATAAAGAAAATAAAATACAAAAACCTAGGATACTTGGATCCTAGAACGGACTTGAGCCTTACGAAAAGAGCCTACGTACCATGCAACGAAATACATGGATCAAAGTCCACGTAGTTCGATTAGAATTAGGGTTAAATCCTAATATAAACCTATGGTAAAAACCCTAGGTTTCCTTATTCAAAAGAGAATTGAATGTGATAGATAAACCAAGTTTGAATTTAGAAAGAATTCCACAAGATGGAAACTTTGATAAAAAACTAGAATTTTATTTTAACAAGGAAACCTCTAATTATACAATAGACTCATATTAAGAAATAACCCTAAAGAGGGAGAAGAGAAAGGATAAGGAAGGAAAGGTGAATTGGGGTACCTTCACACCCACTTACCTGAGCACAATAGCTCCAAGCATTAGCAATTTCAAGCAATGGCAACCCTATTTGCCATAGGACAATTAGCACACCTATTTGCACCCTTACACATGCTCAAAACCATGCAAAAACAATAACATGCAAATCTGGACAGAATGATAATATGGCCTAAATTCATCCACTAATCATGCTAACAGCAAAAACAACGAACAAACATGAGCCCTAATGCGATCCTAATACCATATCATGCATAAAAACCCTAGAATCAACTATATGAATGCAATAAATATCATAGTTATTCTATATGTAAAACATATATAGCAACTATGAAGAAAACAAATAAGAAACCCTATGCTAACATGCTATATGAAACCATCCTAAAACAAGGACAATAAAAACCCTAAACTCATAAACATGCTTGAAAACACACAAAACAACCTCTAAACATGCTAAAATCATATTAAACATAACTTAAATCATGCATATTAACTAACTAGAGCAATAGAACATGATAAAAATCCTAACTTTAACATGCAATAACACTATTATAAAACAAGGACAATGAAAGCCCAAAACTCACACTCATGCTTAAAAACCTATGAAACAGTCCTAAAGCATGCTAAACTCATCATAAACAGCAAGTATTTCATGTATATTAACTAACTAAAGTATTAATACATGATAAAAAAGCTATCTTTAACATGCAATAAGCCTATTCTATAAGAAAACTCATATTCAAGCATAAACAAGGAGGGAGGTTATCTTAGGAGAAGCTTCTTTGCTGCTGTAGAGACTCTCTCTTGCTCTTATAGATGACTTGAATCAATGTGCTTCAAGGCTACAGTAGGAACTCCAGCTCTCCTTCAACTCTCTCACAAACCCAATTTTAATGCATAAAGTGGCTCCTCCTATGCTGAAGCATAGGGGGTATTTATAGAGTTCTATTAGGATTAACCAATGGCTAGGATTAAAACCCTAGAAATTAATCCAAGGGCTATTAGAGACCCCCTTGGGGCTTAAGTAACTCAGGGGTTACCAAAAATTAGAAAGAAACTCGTCACAAAGAGTCCTTGTACGTCCAAATTGGAAGAAGTCCGCTTCAGCAAGGAGTTAGAGAGAAAATAGGAAAGTGGCCTCGGGTGACCACCAGGGCCTGGGCGGCTAGCCCCCTGGGCCCAGGCAGCTAGCCGCCCAGGGCTGGGTGGTCACCCGAGCCCATGTCGGATTTTTAGCCTATTTTGACTCCTTTCCCTTCTAGGAATGTTTCAAGGGTTAAATTGAGTCCGATTTTGATGAAACAATAGCCAAAACGACCATGTTTCGATGAGGAATAAATTTTTTAACATTTTGGGGTGAAAACCACTAACCATGGGGGCATGGTTAGGTTTGACAAAGGTGGTTAACCGCTATGCTCTACCTTTGCAAAGCATAGGTATGCACATAGGATCAAACCAAATGCTTTCCATATCAAAATTGAACTTTCTAAAACACTTTTAGGGATAAAATGGTGAATAATTAAAATCAATTTGAAAAGATTTGTTTGGTAATTATGAGTCAATTAGAGCTAACCCAAAGAAGGGTCAATTAACCAACTTGAACTATATCAAGCCATTTTAATCTTGAGGCATTGATTCATCAAATGGAACCTAGAAATACCTCATATGCATCCATATGAACTCCAATTGACAATTTGGAGATCATTTCAAGGTCAAATGAAAAGTTTGTGACTTAAAAGATGATTATGCCCCTCAAGTCACAAAAGCTCTTATTATCCCTCAAGATCAACTCCAAATTGAACCAAAATTAATATCCATTGTCCTTGTGACTCTAGAAAACAAATGCAAGTGACTATACTCAAAAACAAAACAAAAACATGCATTAAATGATGAGCCTTAGTAAGGTGGTGCAAAAATGGGGTGTGACAATGGCATGACCCTGATGGTATGCATAATTTTTTTTTTCTTCCCAGAATTCAGCCAATCATAGAATTTAGGGAAAACTCCAATCCAAGATTGATGATTTATAGAATGTTTTGGACAAAGAAATTCTCAACTTAAAAGTTTTATGTTTACCCGGTAGTGAACATTTGCTGGTTTCCTAAAAAGCTAATAATTTACAGCTATGTCATTCAGACTATTAACATGCCAAATACAAATTTATTTTCTCCATTTCATGTTGTCATTCCTTAAAACTTTGAAACTTATTCTGTAAATAGTACAAAAGAGACACTGTTTTAATGTTATGCAAAAGGAATTTGACTCACATAGTCGAATTAATTGTGATGTAAATTTCAATTCTGTGAGTTAGTTTCCATAAGAGGTTCAAACACACTTACATGATAATAGTTTAAGTATTTATGTGACAATAAGTAGTGCTCACCCTATAGCTCAAATAGTCTATGTATCGCACCTCGAGTTTATTTACTCAATGACATTAATGCCAAGTAAAGTCGAAAGGAAGCACATCTTACATTCTTACCTGGTTGTTAGTTGTTTCACATTTTTTTAGTAGTACATCAAAATGTGGCTCTGCATTAAATCTTAGGGGAAAGGATTTTCTAGCCATGATTCCATATTTCCATCATACCGATCTAGAAGATGTAAACCTCATTCAAAATCGCACTGAAGTACACTACAACATTATCGCATTGAGAAAGTTCTATTGCTTTTGCTAGAAATATTCAAACTTTAATGCTGCACTAAACCAACATGATTGAGGAAAAATATGGAAAGATATATAATAAAATGAGAAATAGATTTGGAGAGCTCCCAAAGCCCATATGTTGTGTAATGTTTGTTCTATTATGTTGGTAATGGAAAGCCGGTAGACTATATACTCATCCCAGGATGGCAGTTAGGATGTATTTTCACTTGCTTTTGTGTGTGTGTGTGTGTATTATTCTCGAAAAAGGTGAGAAGGAACAACTCGAGTTTGTCACTCATTTTCACAGATTGTGAGAGTACTTTCTTCTTGCCCATAGATGCAAGAGTATGAACAAGCCAAATAAATATTGCTGCATTCGAATTCATTCTTTCATAGTTTGATGTATATGGGTTTATCTCCTCTTCTAGTTATTTTGTCCCCATACGAATCTTTCTCCATTGACTTGTGCAGGCGTACTTAGCATATGGCATTCCTGAAGTATTTATGTAAAGCACAGTTGTTAATTCTCTTTTCCTTTTTGTTTGGGGAAAAAGTCAGATCTTGAAACCAATTTCTTCAGAACTATGTTATGTAGACATGATCATTAAACAAAAATATGAATTTGTTTTTTGAGCTCTTGATCAGGGGACATTCATTTCTCTCTTTCTTATTCACATAAATATAGAAGAAAATTTAGCAACGTGAAGATGGTCTATGCTAGTAATGACTTATTGATCATGTTATTATCTGTCCTTTTACATGCTATAACACATTTTTCCTATCCTCATGTCACATGCCTTAGCACTATGCTCTATATGGCTCTTTTAGATTTCACTTCATCCTTATTATTTTATTTCTTTATTCATTTATTTTTGAGGGAGTGGGGGTGCCCTTAAAAGAGATGGGTATAATGCACATTGCCTTGTTTTCTTTCTTCATAGTTTTTCTATCTGTTTAGTCTACAATATTATCAAAAGGATCCCTTCTCTGAAATTGAGAAAAAGTTTCAGCTATATCAAATGATTCTTGAGCGGGATTGAAATTCTTCTGGAAGAAATGTCGAAGGCTAAATGGAAGTATCAATGTGCAGTGGCTTTTGTTGAATAAATATTATAATTCATCGGAAGGAGTTATATTTGTTCAAGCATTGGCAGAAATGATATTTTTTGAATGGCAGGATTGGCAAGAATTGCCTTTTTATTTTATTTATTATTATTTTTTTTTTTAAGTTGCAAATGTGGAAAGGCTAACTTTATGAATTGCTTGCTAAAATGGAGAAACAGGTTGAGTTTGTGAAATTAGGTTGTGGAAGTAAGAATTTTTTTTTTTTTTTGGTAGGATAGAACGTTAGTGGTGCAACTCGGTTTAGGTGTGTTGGGGCTATACCATCAATGTAGAATTGTATTGTTCTTTTCATGTCTCTTCACCTTTTAGGGAAGTTTTGTGCTTTCATCTTATTATAAATATTATACATGCTCCTTAAGAAGTAATTGACTGTCATGCTTCTGAAGGTGAATTCAAACACGTTATCCTTATATGTATATGCATAAAATATCAAAATCATTAGCATTGACGAATGAGCTATTTTAAGGAGTTGAAAGCATAGTGTGACTTGAATTGCAACTTTTTACTTCAGCTCCCAAGTCCCTTCCTTCTTGTCATCTTTTTTGAATTTCTCAAAATTCAGGTAACCATTCTAGTGGCTGCTGAAGGAGTACATAAACTGCTCACCATCAACTCTTGTAACTGTAGCCCATTTTATCTATGAGATATAAACCCATACAGGTGTACTAATGTGAAATGCAATTTATGTACATTTTATTGACTCTCTTAATACAAATGGATATGTGGAATTTGAGGGTTGTTTTCTCAGAATATATTTCTACTATAAGATATTCGCAGATTATTCGTTGTATTCCCAAAGTTTCTGATAGGTACATCAGTATTTTTTTTAATTTTTTTATTCTGTCCTTTATAAGAACCAGAAATTTGTTATAGATAGAGAGGGCAGAGTAGTTTTCTAAGAGAGATTGAAACATGAAACTGTATCACCTATGAGGCCATAAGACTGATAAAGAGAAACCAAATCAAGAGAAAGTAGAATAAACTGAATTAGTTGACCATAACTTCAAGTCATTGCCATGTTGCTTCATAGGTTTAATTAAATTAAGCACGATAGCATGGATCAAACCCTCAACATGGTGTTGGCGGCATAGGATGCTAAAGTGTGCATATTGCGTGCTCATTCTTTGTTCACTATTCCCTTCGATTTCAAAGTTTCAACCCAAGCTGCATAGGGCTGGGTACAAACAGAATCAACCAGTTTCATGATTTGTTCAAAAAAATTTGCTTGCTTAGTTTTGATTGTATACTGTATACATGTGTAGTTTAGCTCATTTGCAATGACTCTGGGATAAGTTGCAATAACTAGTGATGTGTCAGCATTTTGCCTTTTGCAGGTGTGTGTGTGTGTATGTGAGAGAGAGAGAGAGAGAGGAAGGGAGATTATGCTTTGATAGAGTCAGAAATGGGAGCAAACATTGAAGCTTTTAGAAGTGGTGACACATGGCAGCCAAGCTTTTGTGGATGCTCACTCTTCTATTTCGTCCCTTTTTTTGTTTTTCACCTGATGGCTTCTTTTTGTGTAGTTGAATCATGCATGTGCACATCATGGCAAAAGGTGAGATTTTTTTGAGGATGTTACCTTTTTAGATTTGTTTTTCATTTTAACATCAAAAATACTGTGGCACTAGTTAGGTCAAGGGAATGGTGACTCTTGAAACCATGTTATTGTAATCCAATGAAATGAAAATGATGGTTTTATAATTAATATGAGTGATTTAATTTCCTTTGTTATTTTATTTGTCTCTTTTTTTATTTGTCTTAATTTCTTTCATTTCATATTGAGAATTTAATTATTGAGTAATTTGTATAAACAGGTTGATGTATCAAATTTAATAACAGGTTTGAAGGGTAGTAAATAGTATATGACAAATTTTTTGTATATATTCACCAAAAAAAAAAAGGGAGCCATAGATAAGATGACTGTTTTTTGTAGTCATTTTTTAATAAATAATATGACTGTTTTTAAGAACATAAGATGACTGTGAAAAACAGTCATCTTATATAGTAATATATGACTGTTTTTAAGAACATAAGATGACTGTGAAAAATAGTCATCTTATATATTAATATATGATTGTTTTTAAGATAAAACCAGTCATGTTTTGTTGAATACATGACTGTTTTTAATGGTCATCTATAACACAAAAAGATGACCATGTTAATGAATAAAAGATCTTCTTTCTTTGAGTCAAACATGACTGTTTTTAAAAAACGGTCATCTATTACTCTCAAAGATGACTGTAAAAAACGGTCATCGTATTTGATGATAAAAGATGACTCCTGAAGAGATGACTGTTTTTTCTAAAAACAAAGATGACTGTTTTGATAAAAGATGACTGTTAAATA
The DNA here is from genome assembly GCA_039720395.1 of Liquidambar formosana. Lineage (NCBI taxonomy): Eukaryota > Viridiplantae > Streptophyta > Magnoliopsida > Saxifragales > Altingiaceae > Liquidambar > Liquidambar formosana. The sequence continues at coordinate 33,980,875 of CM077829.1, forward strand.
CAGTCATCTATCAACGTTTTTGTAGTAGTGAGGGTTTCTTAGGAAATCCTAGTTTTGAGTTAATAATGAAACCCCAATTATTAACCGTATTAATTAAAACCCTAATTGGCATATTTCTTACCTTAATTAAAGAGTTAATGATTGGTCATTAAATGACCAATCATGGTTATTAATTATTAGGGCATAATTAGATGCATTAATGATGTCTAGGGTTAGGGTTTCAGAAACCCTAATTAGTGTAATTAATTGAGAGTAATTAATACCCTGTTTGGCATTAATTAAACCCTAATCCTAATCATTAAAACCTAATTAACCTAGGGTTTGAATGATTAGGTCATTAAATAACCAATCATTGGGTATTTAATGTTTGGGCTTGCATTTAGGGTTTAGGGGAATGCGTTCAGGGTTAAGGGTTTTAGGAAACCCTAATGCACTAATTCATCATTTAAATGATTTTATTTGATTCCTATATTAATTATTTAATTAATATTTATTAATTTAATAATGTTTTAAATGGTTTAAAACATAATTAGGGATTAAATTAAAATCTTGAAAATCTTAATTAAATGAAATTTTTTTGTTTAATTAAGGAAACCCTAATATTAGATATTAGAGTTATTTTAGGAAACTTTAAATGTTTCAATTGATTTGATTAATTGAAACTAAATGTTTTAAATGTTAAGAATTAATTAAATTTTGGAAATTTTGTAAAACCTAATGAGATTAGGATACATTAATAAGACTAATGTAAATCATTCAAGAGAATTACCATAATGCCCATATGTTTAATTGCTTACAGTTTTTTCTATATTATGCAATGTGATTGTATGTTTGTGATTGGATGATGATTATGGACTAAACCCTTTAAACCAATTGTGATTGGCTATCTTATGAATGGGATGTAATATTTTTCAAGAGTTGTAATTTATTTTTGGCGATGTAATTTATTATTTGGGGCTTGCACGCCACCTTCTCTCTCTCTCTCTCTATCATTCTCTTATGTACTCCACATTCCCCTTTTGTATCCCTTTCTTTAAATTATATAAATGTTATGTAATCAACAGCATACTAAGGAGCATGGACCCAAAGGAGCAGGGTGGAGCCCAACAAGCCTATAGTGGAGACCGTCAAGTAAATGGAGGAGATTGAAGGACTTGAAAGCTTAGAGAAGTTTTTTAAGAAAGTATGCATGTTATGAATGGTTTATTTTACGATTACCTACACCCACCTTAGACCCTGGATTCAATCTATTGGCTTAGATTGAATCTTCTTAAAAGTCCATAATCATCATAGTGGGGGTTTTTAATGAGATTAATAGTGATAGCTCCAAATCCATAGATTGTTATATGTCTCCTTTAGGGACTAATATCGATAAGTGGATTATTATTATTATGCTGTTTAGTTTTTTATTTATATGCATGAGATATATATTAATTTGATGAGACCCTTAAAAATCCCTCTCCTTTTAATATTAAGTTAGAAATGGAGAATACATTAGGGAATGGATTCTTCATTGCCTTCCATCATTATAGGATCATCTAATGTCCTTTAATGTGGGTACCTAGCTGCAAACATGTAGAAGCTACCCATATTAAAGACATTACTTGAAACTATCACATATGAGATATCATGGGGTGTCTAAATTGGTATATACCAAGAAACTAACATGTGAGGTATATTTGGTGAAGCATACCTGTGTGAATGATGGGCTTAACTTAATTAGGGAAGTATTTCAAGAAACTAACATGTGAGGAGTATGTACCCTAGAGGCAAAACGATTGGAACTTGCTTATGAAGCAATAGACAAAGAGTTGTCTTCTTATTGTGGGTTAGAAGCCAAGAAACTAACATGTGAGGCTTCTAAGTCACAATGGGACCCCAATCCCCATTAAGGAATGAGATTCCCGAATTCCATTAGAGGGTGTATGGAATTTGATAAAATAGTGGGAGGTACCATATGATTAAAGACTCGAACATTATGGATTAAAAATGAAATCTAATTCTCTATTTAATTTTCTATATGTAGATCACTGAAATCGCTCACTACAACCCGTTATCCAACATTTTGGAAACCAACCGTTTAACTGGAGCAAATTATCTTGATTGGCTAAGGAATTTAAAAATCATTTTGAATTCCAAGAATATTATCTATGCACTTCAAAGTCTACTTCCCAATGCTCCCATTGAGGTTGCAACTCAACAGGAGAAAGACGCTTATCGGAAGCGCATAGATGATGATCTTATGACGAGATACTATATGATGGTGCCTCTGAGTCCTGAGCTTAAAAAGCAATACGAGTCCATGGGAAGTGCACCTGAGATGTTCATCCATACACAAGAGTTGTATGGCAAAGAGTTCTTGCTTGAATGTGATGAATGGGTTGAAGTCCCTGCTTCCAATTCTATGCTTAAGCCTAAAAGCAGGGGAAAGAAAAAATGTAAAAGTACCCAAAGGAAGAAGAAAGGTAACAGAATCTGTTTTTACTACGGCAAAGATGGGCATTGGAAACGTAACTGCCAAGAGTATCTAGATACTCTAAAGAACCAACCTTCGAAGGTATGGATCATGCTCTCATATTTGAGACTAATATGAGTGTTAGCTCTGCTTCCACTTGGGTACTAGATTCTGGTGCGAGTTCTCATATTTGTAATTCCATGCAGGATCCAGTGGGAAGCAGAAGGCTGAGTAAAGGAGAAGTAACCCTACGAGTGGGAAATGGAGCAAATGTTGCTACATTAGTTGTTGGGACTTGCTGCTTGACTTTGCCTAGTGGGAGTAGTTTATAATTATCAGGTTGTCTTTATATTCTAGAAGTTATAAGAAACATTATTTCTATTTCAGTTTTATCTAAACAAAGATTTAGATTTGTTTTTGAGGAGAATAAATGTTCTTTTATTTAAAAATGAAGAGTTCATTACTTCTGGAGTTTATGTGAATGGCATTTATTTCCTAAACTTTATTGCAAATATTAATTGCATGGAACATGATAGTTCTAAATTGAATGCAAACAAACCCAAGAGAACAAGAGATGAGGAAAACTCCGCATATGACTGGCACCTGAGACTAGGTTATATCAGTGAGAATAGGATTAACAAGATGTGTAAGGATGGACAATTGGGTCCATTGGTTTCTATGCCCTTTCTAACTTGTGAATCCTATGTACTAGGTAAAATGACCAAGTCACCTTTCATCAGTTACGGTGAGAGGGCTGTAGACATATTAGGATTAATACATAGTGATGTATGTGGTCCTATGAGCATACATGCTCGTGGAGGTTTTTTTTACTTTATAACCTTTACCAATGATCATTCTAGGTATGGGTACGTGTACTTCATGAAGTACAAATCTGAAGCATTAGAAAGGTTCAAAGAATTCAGATATGAACTAGAGAAACAAACCAATAAAATTATTAAAGCTTTTCGATCAAATCGAGGAGGTGAATATTTAACTGGAGAGTTTTTAGATCATCTTGTTCAAGCAGGCATTCTTTCTCAATGGACATCTCTTGGAACACCACAACTTAATGGTGTGTTAGAAAGGAAGAATAGAACCTTATTAGATATGGTTAAGTCCATGATGAGTTACACTGATTTACCATTGTCCTTCTGGGGACGTGCCCTAAAAACTACCGTGTACTTGTTGAATAGAGTTCCAATCAAGGCTATCCCTAAGACACCATATGAGATATGGAAAGGGAGAACACCAAGCCTTAAGCATGTTAAGGTATGGGGTTGCACTGCATATGTAAAGACATATGATGGAACTAAATTAGAATCAAGATTAATTAAATGTAGGTTTGTGGGATATCCTAAAAGGAGTTTAGGATAGTATTTCTATTATCTTGATGAACAAAAGGTGTTTGTTAGTAAGTTTGCAGTCTTCCTTGAAAAAGAGTTTATTCAAGAAGGAGGAAACAATAGGAAAATAGGACTCAAAGAATTGTTTGATGAGACACAAACCGAAAGTGATCCCATCCCTATCCCTGATGAGATAGAACCCACTAATGTACCACAACCTCTCCGTAGATCGAGTAAGGTATCTATTGCACCTGAGAGATATGGATTTCTCAACCATAATGCAGAGGAATTGTTCATTGGTGATAGAGAACACCTAGATGACCCTACTACATAAGGACAGGCAATTTCAGATATTGATTCAAACAAATGGCTAGAAGCTATGAAATCCAAAATGTACTCCATGTATTCCAACAAAGTCTGGACTTTAGTTGATCCACCATAATGTATAGTACCTATTGGCTACAAATGGATCTTCAAAAGGAAGATAGGCTCAGATGGAAAGGTAGAGACCTACAAAGCTAGGCTAGTGGCGAAAGGTTATCGACAAAGACATGGTATTGACTATGAGGAAACCTTCTCGCCAGTCGCTATGCTTAAGTCCATTAGGATCTTGGTAGCTATAGCCGCACACTACGATTATGAGATGTAGCAAATGGATGTAAAGATCACCTTCCTTAATGGCAACATTAAGGAAGACATTTATATGCAGCAACCTAAGGGTTTTACATCTAGTGGTGAGGACCACAAAGTGTGCAAGCTACAGCGGTCCATTTATGGACTTAAACAAGCTTCTAGAAGTTGGAACATTCGATTCAATGAAGCAATCAAATCGTTTGGTTTCCTTCAGAATATGGATGAACCATATGTGTACAAGAAGATTAGTGGGAGTGCAATCACCTTCCTGGTCTTATATATTGATGACATTCTACTTATTGGGAATAATGTAGAGACGTTATCAAAAGTGAAAGAGTGGCTTTCACAGAATTTCTCCATAAAAGATTTGGGATAAGCATCCTATATTCTGGGAATAAAGGTCTATAGAGATAAATCTAAAAGGATGCTAGGTCTCTCCTAATTGTTGTACATAGACAAGATTTTGAAAAGGTTCAATTTAGAAGATTCCAAAAGAGGTCTAATTCCTGTTAGGCATGAAATCAAGTTGTCTAAAAATATGGTCCCTAAAACTCTAGAGGAGATTATATACATGAAGAAGATTCCCTATGCTTCAACAGTAGGGAGTCTAATGTATGCCATGTTATGTACAAGACCAGATATTGCTTATGCTATAAGTATTACGAGCAGATATCAGGTAGACCTAGGTGTGAAACACTGGGAAGCAGTTAAGGCTATCCTTAAGTACTTGGGAAGAACTAAGGATCTATGCCTTGTCTATGGAGAAAGAAACTTAGAAATGGTTGGTTATACAGACTTAGATTTTTAATCTAACGACGATGATAGGAAATCAACATCGGGGTATGTTTACACCTTGAATGGTGGAGCTGTAAGTTGGAGGAGCTATAAATAGGATGTTACAGCGGACTCTACTACAGAGGCTGAGTACATTTCAACTTTAAAGGCCACAAAGGAAGCTATTTGGATGAAGAAGTTCATTTCTGAACTAGAAGTAGTTCTTGTCATTATTTTGTGATAACAACGGGGCTATTATTCAAGCTAAGGAACCACGATCTCATCAAAAGTCCAAACACATTGATCTGTAATTCTATGTGATTAGAGAAATCATTGGAAGATGTGATATTAGCATATTAATACAACAGAGAATGTAGCAGACCCACTTACTAAAGCTATGACCCAAGAGTAGTTGGATCACCACAAACAGGAAATAGGTTTAGATACATAGTAGATTGGCTATAGAGATGATTGTTTAGGGATAAGGAACAATCATTTGATTTCATTTATGTATGTCACATTTATTATTGAATTAATAAAAGGGCTTATTCTATTATGTTTATATGCATAATTTATATTTACATACTATATCCATGGAGTTAGAATTGAGAATATGGAATTACAAAGAATTGTAATTATGAGATTGTAAATATATCTTTGTACTAAACTCCAAAATCTTTCCTAGTTGAAGGTTCACTATAATGGACAGTAATAAACCATAGGACTAGCACTTGTTAGGTTGACTCTATAAGAGGATAGGTGGTCTCAAGCTATTTGTGTGGAGACACTACAACCAACAAGTGGGTGCCTATTACAAGAATAGGTACACTGAATGTGACCAAAGATATGAGATAAACTGAATGGAGTTTTAACATGCCTGTCAATTAGTTTCTCATTGTTATAGTGGTATAAGTAATCCTTAGACCTGAGACACCATAGTTGTCTTTTGTATATAGCTTTAGAAGTTTGATAATACTAAATATAGATCCTTATAGGGGTTTGCAAAGGTGTTCATTGGCCCTATTTCTATATGTATGAAGGCATGTGAGTGATTAACAAGGAATCCATTACTCTCAGGAAAAAAAAGAGAGAATGTTTCATATAGCATTCATAAAATAACTCATTTAGTCCATGGCCATGGCAATATGAATATGGAAAAGAGTTTCCATAAGTTCATCATTAAGTTGATATTTATGAATGAGTATAAAGTAATTGAACTAGGGACATGACAAACTTCCATGTCCTATTGGTTCAATTGAAGACATTATGTAAATGGAAGGCTACAATTGTAACCTATAAACTATAACAGAAGGGTTCTTTGTTAGATACTTATTCACCTCATTAAGGACAACACCATAAACCATATGCTAGGTGTTATTCATGGTTAGTAGAAGCCCTAATTAATATAAGTGAGTTATAATCAATTAGGGAATTGGAAGGAGTTCCAATTAGACCCTAAATGGAAAGAGTTCCATTGTGCACACCTTGTGCTATTCCTACTACTTGATGATGTGAACCCAATGGGTTATACACTGATCATGCTAAGAGAGCTTTAAAGTCTATGAGAGAAAGGGTATAAGTGAATAAAAGAATACTTCTTTAAGGCATAGTTTGTATTTGATATAAACTAAAGGGGTTATTATGTAATTAAGAGTAATTACATAAAACCCTAATAGGGTTTCCCCCTATGGCCGGCCCCCTTTAGTGGGAGTATTTAAGTCACACTTATGTGTGACTTGGCATAAGTTTCATTCGCTCCAAGCCCTGGCCGAAATTTTGGTGGAGGCTCCTCCTCTCTTTCTCTTCTCTTTTCTACCTCTAGCAACAACAAGGAAGAAAGAAGAAAGGACTTGAAGCTCTAGCTAGGTGTGGATACTGTTGGAAGTAGTACACTTGGACTGCTCATTCTCTACTGTCCGGATTCATAGCTTGGAGCAAAGGAAGAAGAATTTTAAACTATAAGTATTCTAACCATCTTTGTAGTTAGGGTTTATGTTTTGTATTAATGCATAGTTAGATTCATAGGCTGTGGAATCAAAGGAAAATTTTTATATTCTGCACTTTGATTTTTCTTTCTAGAATGATTCCCAACATTCTATCCACACCTAGCTTGAGCTTCAAGTCCTTCCTTCCTTCTTCCTTATTCTTGCTAGAGGTGGAGAAGAGAAGAGAGAAAGAAGAGCTACCAAGGAGGGGACAGCTAGGGTTTAGTGTGGCTTCAAGTGTGATGTTATCACATCATAGTGTGGCTTATATAGCCACACTATAGGGCTGGCCATGAGGGGAAACCCTTTTAGGGTTGTGTGCAATTTCCCTAAATTACACAATAACCCCTCTTGTTTATATCAAATACAAACTAGGCCTCAAAGAACTATTCTTTTATTCACTTATACCCTTTCTCTCATAGACTTTAAAGCTCTCTTAGCATAATCAGTGTATGACCCATTGGGTTCACATCATAAACTAGTAGGAATAGTGTAAGGTGTGCACAATGGAACTCTTTCCATCAAGGGTCTAATTAAAACTCCTTTCAATTCCCTAATTGATTATAACTCACTCATATCAATTAGGGCTTCTGCTAACTATGAGTAACACCTAGCATATTGCTCATGATGTGGTCCTTAATGAGGTGAATTGGTATCTAACATAGAACCCTTCTGTTATAGTTTATAGGTTACAATTTCATCTTCCATCTATACAATGTCTCCAATTAAACTAATAGGGCATGTAAGTCTGTCAAGTTCCTAGTTCAATTACTTTATATTCAATCATGAATATTAGCTCAATGACGAACTTATAGAAACTCCTTTCCATATTCATTCTACCATGGGCCCATGGATTTAATGAGTTATATCAATGAATGCTATATGAGACATTCTCTCTCTTTTTCCTGAGAATGATGGATTCCTTGTTGATCACTCACATGCCTTCATACAAATAGCAATAGGGCCAATGGACATCTTCGCATACCCCTATAAGGATCTGCACTTAGTGTTATCAAACTTCTAAAGCTACATGCATAAGACAACTATGGTGTCTAAGTCTAAGGACAACTTGTAGCACTATAACAATGAGAAATTGATTGATAGGTGTGAACCCCGGAAATTGGGCCCACAAGGGATTGAAAGAAAATGGATTTGAAAAAGAAAAAGGAAAGGAGTCGCCACCTTATTTTTTAAAGGAAACAAGGAAAACCCTAAAAATCAGGTTGTTTTAGGAAAACAATTTGAATGACTCCATAAAAAAAGGAAAGGCAAAAACCAATCTTTTGAAAACCAAAGAAATCGGGGATTCGGAGGCTAAGTTATGACATGGGAAGGTTCTAGGCAAAGCCTATAGGCACCCATGTCACCCTTTCGGTCTCTCAGTTCATTTGGGCTAAATTAAAGTCTTTCCATACAAAAATCAGCAAGTATATCATCACAAGAATTGCATGCATATCATATATTTCATTCATCCATCCATGCATAATAAGCACATAAAAACAGAAAAAAGAAAAAGAAGAAAAGAAAACAAAAATAAACCTAGGATGCTTGGATCCTAGAACGGACTTGAGCCTCACGAAGAGCGCCTACGTACCATGCAACGAAATACATGGATCAAAGTCCACGTAGTTCGATTAGAACTAAGGTTAAGACTTAATACAAACCTATGGTTAAAACCCTAGGTTTCCTTATTTGATCAAAAAGTTGAATTTGATAGAGAGTTTGATTTTAGAAAGAACTCCACAAAATGGAAACTTTAATAAAAACCAGAATTTTATTGGTTAAGGAAACCTCTAATTAAACCATAGGATCATATTAAAAATTAACCCTAAATAGGGAGAAGAGAATGAGTTAAGAAGAAAGGTGAATTGGGGCACCTTCACACCCACTTACCTGAGCGCAATTAGCTCCAAGCATTTAGCCATTTCAGACATAAGCAGCCCTATTTGCCATGGGACAAATACCACACCTATTTGCACCCTTACAAGTGCTCAAAACCATGCAAAAACACTAACATGCAAATCTGGACAGAATAGTATTATGACCTAAAATCATCCACTAAGCATGCCAATAGCAAAAACAGCGAACAATAATAAGTCCTAACATATTCCTAGAACCATATCATGCATAAAAACCCTAAAACATACTAACATGCATGCAAAACTATCATGTTTACTCCATATGAAAAACATATACAGCAAACACGAAGAAAAACCAAATAAAAAAGTCTACTTTATCATGCTATATGAAAACAAATACGAAACAATGACTCTAAAACCCTAAACTCACAAATATGCTTAAAAACATACAAAACATACTTTAATCATGCTAAAACCAAACTGAACAGAAATTATATCATGCATATTAACTAACTAAAGCAATATAACATGATGAAAATCCTAACTCTAACATGCAATGACACTAATCCTAGCACAAGGACAAACAGGAGCACAAGAATCACAACTATGCATTAAAAACCTAAAGGACAGCCCTAAAGCATGCTAAACAGTAGATAAAAAATAGATATTCCATGTATATTAACTAGCTAGAGTGTTAATACATGATAAAAAAGTTACCTTTAACATGCAATAAGCCTAACCCATATGAAAACCTAGTTTAAGCTTGAATAGAGAAGGAGAATACCTTAGGAAGGGCCTTCCTTGTGTTTGTAATTGTTCGTGGCTCCTCAGGTCTTTAGAGTGAATCAAACCAACACGAATCCTCCTCTTTGTCAAAGTGGTATCACAGCAAAGAGATCAAAACTCACTCAACTTTGAAAAGAAATAGAAAACAAAAAGAGAACAAGAGAAAAGAAAAAGTGATTCTCGTCACTTTGCAGCAGCAGCAACTTCAATCGCGTTTTTGGGTATGAAAACGTTGGATTTGGACAAAGCTTGTGAAATACAAAGTTGTATAGAATTGAATTATCTTTCTAACAAGACCAATTTCATCAAATTCTGACTTCGGATGAAAACGTTATGATTAAAATACGACTGCTGGTTTTCAGAAAATCTGCTGCTGAATTATAACGAATTTCACTCCCTCCAAACCCTCTTCTCTTCTCCCTTGTTTAAAGACATTAAGAGAGTATTTATAGCTGAAATCTGGAGTTTCCCTTTCCTTCCTGGACTAGGTTTCTTTGGAGAATAATCAAAAGGTATTTTATAATGATAAAAGACTTCTAATCTGAATAGGAAAAGGAAATTGTCTTTTATAAAAATTGGGAGACTGACCGCTAACACGCATGCACATGTGTCGTATGTGCGTACACACACTCATCACATACGTACACGTGTTAGTGTCATGATAAAAATGGCTAATTTAATAAAATAATTTTCTTTTCATTTTAACCAAAAATCTCATGCTGTGATTCGCACTAATTCTTCAAGGATAATCCGTAAATAACCATACTAAACTCATCATCAGGGCCACGGGACTTAAGATGACAACCGGTACAAAATGATGACTAATGAAAGTCAATTTGAGAAGATTTGGTTGGTAATTGTGAGTCAATTAGAGCTAACCCAAGGAAGGGTCAATTAACCAACTTGAACTACATCGAGCCATTTTAATCCCGAGCCATTGACTTACCAAATTGACACTAAAAATACCTCTTATGCATCCATATGAACTCCAATTGACAATTTGGAGATCATTCCAAGGTCAAATGAAAAGTTTGGGACTTAAAAGACGATTATGCCCCTCAAGTCACAAAAGCTCTTATTATCCCTCAAGATCAACTCCAATTTGAACCAAAATTCATATCCATTGTCCTTGTGACTCTAGAAAACAAATGCAAGTGACTAGACTCAAAAACAAAACAAAAACATGCATGAGATGATGAGCCCTAGTAAGGTGGTGCAAAAATGGGGTGTGACAGAAGCCCCTCATTGGCGAACAAGTTATACTTGTGAACCAATGATAAAGAACAACCCATTTTTGCCAAGAAGCCTGGAGAAATCACACACTGATACCAACAATGATGGGAGGTTGAGAACCTGAGACTGAAATAAGGAAGTGTACTCAAGTCATGAGTATACTTAAACCACTGGGGGTTGATGATTGTTAAGAGAAGCATATTCAAGCCACTACGAATGAACATACTTTTGAAACGGAGAAATATATTCTAGTCACGAATATATTTAACCAAGTGATGAGAATGAGATCTGAAAAGCACATTCAAGTGATGAACATACCTTTGAAATGGAGAAATATATCCAAGCGATGGATATACTTAACCAAGTAAGTGACAAAATATCTGAGAAGTATACTCAAGTGATGAGTATACCATTGAAATGGAGAAATATATTCAGGTCACGAATATATTTAACCAAGTAATCTGAGAATGAAATCTGAGAAGTATACTCAAGTGGTGAGGATACTTAATGATTGAGAAAGACTGAGAAGTACGTTCAAGTGATGAACATACTTTTGAAAAATGAGAAATATATTCAGGTCACGAATATATTTAACTAAGTAAGATAGAGAATGAACTGAGAAGTATACTCAAGTGATGAGTATACCATTGAAATGGAGAAATATATTCAAGTGATGAATATATTTAACCAAGTAAGTGACAAATAATCTGAGAAGTATGTTCAAGTGATGAACATACCATTGAAATGGAGAAATATACCCAAGCAATGGATATACTTAACCAAGTAGGATAAGAATAATCTGAGAGGTGTATTCAAGTGATGAGTGTACTTTTGAAATGGAGAAATATATTCAGGTCACGAACATATTTAACTAAGTGATGAAAAAGATGCTGAGAAATATACTCAAGTGATGAGTATACTTAATGATTGAAAAAGACTGAGAAGTACGTTCAAGTGATGAACACACTTTTGAAATGGAGAAATGTATCCAAGTGATGGATATATTTAACCAAGTAAGCTGAGAAGTACACTCAAGTGATGAGCATACCATTGAAATGGAGAAATATATCCAAACGACGGATATATTTAACCAAGTAAGATAAGAATAATCTGAGAAGTGTACTCAAGTGATGAGTACACCATTGAAATGGAGAAATATATTCTAGTCACGAATATACTTAACCAAGTAAGTGACAAGTATGTTTGAGTGATAAACATACCATTGAAATAGAGAAATATATCCAAGTGATGGATATACTTAACCAAGTAAGTGACAAGTATGTTTAAGTGATAAACATACCATTGAAATAGAGAAATATATCCAAGCGATGGATATACTTAAGCAAGTAAGATAGAGAATAATCTGAGAAGTGTACTCAAGTGATGAGTACACCATTGAAATGGAGAAATATATTCTAGTCATGAATATATTTAACCAAGTAAGTGACAAATAATCTGAGAAGTATGTTCAAGTGATGAACATACTATTGAAATGGAGAAATATACCCAAGCGATGGATATACTTAACCAAGTAAGTGGCAAAATATCTGAGAAGTATACTCAAGTGATGAGTATACCATTGAAATGGAAAAAATATACCCAAGTGGTGGATATACTTAACCAAGTAAGTGACAAATGATCTGAGAAGTATGTTCAAGTGATGAACATACCATTGAAATGGAGAAGTATACCCAAGCGATGGATATACTTAACCAAGTAAGTGACAAAATATCTGAGAAGTATACTCGAGTGATGAGTATACCATTGAAATGGAGAAATATACCCAAGCGATGAATATATTTTACCAAGTAAGTGATAATGAGGATCTGAAACTAGGAAGCATATTCAATGGGTGAACATGCTTTTGAAATGGAAGAATATATTCAAGTGATGAATATATTCAACCAAGTATGATAGAAAATGAGAATTTGAAACTGAGAAGCATATTCAAAGGGTGAATACACTTTTGAAATGGAAAAATATATTCAAGTGATGAATATATTCAACCAAGTAGGATAGGGAATGAGAATTTGAAACTGAGAAGCATATTCAAAGAGTGAATACACTTTTGAAATGGAAGAATATATTCAAATGATGAGTATATTCAACCAAGTGGGATGAAAAATCAAGATTTGAAATGAGGATATATGATCAATTTATCAAGATTGAACAGGCATGGTGCAAGAGGAAAGTGACTTAACACATTGTCACTTGAGTTGGCATGACACAGGGGAAATATATTCAACCCTTTTGAACATAAAATCAATTCAAGGAATTGATTTCAAGATGGAATTTGATTGATTTTAAGCTCAAAAAGTGTTGAATATCTCATTTGGAAGGAGGTTTGATCACGCGTCAAGGCGAGACAAAGCGAGGGAGAAAGCCAAAACAAGGTGGCTTGGGTGACCACCAGGCCTCGGGAGGCTAGCCGCCCAGGCCTGGGTGGTTACCCGAGCCCGAAGCGGAAATCCCACTTTGAATAGGAAACTTCCTATTCTGATGGGTTTTTTCCTATTTGAACTTGGATTTGTGACCTTTTCCCTATAAAAACACATCCAAGAGGTTCCTAAACCTACTTGTATTCATTCATTAGAAATTATGGAGGCTCTAGAAAAATTTTTAGGAGGGTTTTTGAGAGTTATGAGTGCTGAAGCAAAATCTGAGTTCAAGTGCTTTGGCTTGGATCCATTGCTCTCCTTGAGGTATGTGAGGCTTGAAACGAACCTCTTGACTGCTGCTACATATTTTTGGGATCCTCAAGTTCATGTGTTCCGCTTCAACTATGAAGAACTGTGCCCAACCATGGAGGAATTCTGTGCATTGTATGGAGTTTCAACGGTAGGTCCTTTCATTCTCCCTACTCCTCGCCCAAGCTTTCTTACTTCTTTCTCCAATCTACTTGGGATTCACTCACAATATGCCTCTACATTTGTAAAGGACCATATGGTAGACTTGATGAAATTGGCAACCTCTTTTTTAGCTTGTGATAGTAAAGGTATTCTGAATTTTACCTTTCCTATTAAGCATACACTTGCCTTTTGCCTCATTGGTCGTTTTCTTATTTCCACTGGTACTCCACATGTTCCCGTTCAAATCTGTGACTTGATTCCTCTCCTTGCCAAGGGCCATAACTTGATTCCCATGGTGCTAGCTGAAACCCTGAATGGTTTGGATAAAACTCATGAGGACCCAAAGGTTCCTTTAGGAGGTAGCCCCATTCTACTGCAGATGTGGTTGCTTGAAAGACTGAATTTCTTGTCACCAGTTGCCAAACCAATGAGGCAAAAGGCAAGTGCATTCATATGGGGCTAGGTTACTACCAAACCCTTTCTTGGAGGAGTGTCAAGTGGTTTGTATTCATATGGGGCTGCAGTGACCAGGTGCTTCTACGGACTTCTGGATGCGCCATGGTGAGACTCATAGGACTGAGGTCTACTTCCTTCTATTGGCCTTCAAGGGTTCTGCGTCAGATGGGCGCCATGCAAACCATACCCACTTCCTTGAAAGGTGACTATCCTGTGGTGCCCGCGGGTCTTTCTGTAGTGACTTGGGCGAAGGACCGATGGCCTAGCAAGTTGATACTAACCCAAGTTACGAATACTGATGGTCCATATATGATGAGCCCCGAGTATAAGGAATGGTTGAAAAGCAATTTAGGTGAGAGAGAGACTACTCGAAGAGAAAGGATTTTTGGACTTATCAAGAACAACGAACTTGGATCTTGCAGAGAAGATATTATGGAAGCAGTGACAGCAGCTTATGAACATGACTTGAGGAAGAAAAGAAGACATGAAAGAGAGAAGAAGAAAGCTGAGGAGCGAGCTGCAAAGAAGCCCAAGAAAAACTGAAGACTCAATAGAATAGGATATTTATGGCATATTTATAGTTCTTTTACTTAATACCAATGAATTGCTATGTCAATCAATTTTAGTTTTGAATAAATTGCCAATAATAAATCAAACTTGGGATTTTCTTGTTTGATTTAGACCGCACCCAAGGTAACTTTATGGGTTGCCTACGTATCTCCATGGTTTTTTTTTCTTCTTTTTTTTTGTTTTTTTTTTTTGTTTTTTTGTTTTTTTTTTTGTTTTTGAATGGAGAATCAGGTCTTACGTAGTTCTTATGCCTTAACTTTTGCCTAGGCCGCCCTTACGGGTTTTCAACCTAGCAGGCTTCAAACATGATATTTCTTCAATTGATCCAAATTAGTTGGACGAGCGAACTCAATTCCATCTAAATCCATGAGGCGAACAGCCCCTGCTGGCAATATCTCTTTGATGATGTATGGCCCACCCCAACTTGGCTTGAATTTTCCCCGTGGATCGAACACTGGAGCTCTGATTTCTTTCAGCACTACATCCCCTTTCTTTAGACCTCGATCTTTGACATGCTTGTTGAATGCTCTGGCAACTCTCCGTTGATACCCCTGAACATGATACAGCGCCCTTAAACGCCTTTCATCCAGCAAAGCTAACTCATCATAGCGGCTCTTAACCCAGTCCACTTCTGTTATCTGGCTCTCCACGGCAACTCTTAGTGAAGGAACTTCCAATTCAACTGGCAACACGGCCTCCATTCCATAAACTAGAGAATAAGGGGTAGCCCATGTTGACGACCTTATTGATGTTCAGTAACCCCATAGAGCCAATGGCAACTTCTCATGCCAGTCTGTGTGTGAGTCCGTAGTCTTCTGTAGTATCTTCTTGATGTTCTTGTTAGCTGCTTCCACCGCTCCATTAGTCTAAGGACGGTATGGTGACGACAGATGGTGGGCTATGCCATACTTTTGCAATAGCTCATGGGTTTCTTTCTGAAAGTGCTGGCCATTGTCTGAGATAACTTCATGCGGTACCCCATATCGATAGATGATGCTGTGCTGTATGAACTGTGCTACCTTCTTGGAATTCAAGGTCTTGAAGGACGCTACTTCCACCCACTTAGTGAAGTAGTCGATGGCGACCAGGATGTATTCATGCCCATTTGATGCCTTTGGCTTGATCTGTCCGATGATATCTATCCCCCATACTGCGAATGGCCAAGGTGACGACATACTTGTTAAAGGCATAGAAGGCAAATGTTGTCCACTGGCGAACAGTTGGCATTTATGGCACTTCTTGACATGTGCGTGGCAGTCTCTTTCCATGGTGGACCAATAATAGCCTAGCCTCATGATTTTCTTAGCCAACATATAGCCGTTCATGTGCGGAGCCCCTGTCCCTTCATGGATTTCTTTAATCAGATGCTCGGCTTCCTCCTCAGTGACACACAGCAGGTGGATCCCGTCGTATGATCTCCGATATAGCTTTCCTCCACAAAGTACATAGTGACTCGCCAACCGCCTTAGGGTTTTTCTATCGATACGAGATGCTCCTTCTGGGTATTCCCTTTCTTCAATGAACTTCTTTATGTCATGGAACCACGGACGGCCATCATTTACCTCTCCTCCTCGGATTGCACAACAGTACACAGGCTTGTCTCGGCATTCTATCACCAACGGCTTCACATTTCCCCCTTCAGGTATCTCCACCATGGATGCTAGGGTCGCCAAGGCATCGGCGAACTGGTTCTTGTTCCTTGAAAGGTAGTTAAATTCTATCTCTGAGAACTCCTTGGTTAGAGCTTCCAGGTAGGCATGGTAGGGTAGCAGCTTCTCATCTCGAGTTTTCCATTCCCCTTTTATCTGACAAATGATTAGCGCCGAGCCCCCAAACACTTCTAACAATGAGAAATTGATTGATAGGTGTGAACCCCGGAAATTGGGCCCACAAGGGATTGAAAGAAAATGGATTTGAAAAAGAAAAAGGAAAGGAGTCGCCACCTTATTTTTTAAAGGAAACAAGGAAAACCCTAAAAATCAGGTTGTTTTAGGAAAACAATTTGAATGACTCCATAAAAAAAGGAAAGGCAAAAACCAATCTTTTGAAAACCAAAGAAATCGGGGATTCGGAGGCTAAGTTATGACATGGGAAGGTTCTAGGCAAAGCCTATAGGCACCCATGTCACCCTTTCGGTCTCTCAGTTCATTTGGGCTAAATTAAAGTCTTTCCATACAAAAATCAGCAAGTATATCATCACAAGAATTGCATGCATATCATATATTTCATTCATCCATCCATGCATAATAAGCACATAAAAACAGAAAAAAGAAAAAGAAGAAAAGAAAACAAAAATAAACCTAGGATGCTTGGATCCTAGAACGGATTTGAGCCTCACGAAGAGCGCCTACGTACCATGCAACGAAATACATGGATCAAAGTCCACGTAGTTCGATTAGAACTAAGGTCAAGACTTAATACAAACCTATGGTTAAAACCCTAGGTTTCCTTATTTGATCAAAAGAGTTGAATTTGATAGAGAGTTTGATTTTAGAAAGAACTCCACAAAATGGAAACTTTAATAAAAACAAAAATTTTATTGGTTAAGGAAACCTCTAATTAAACCATAGGATCATATTAAAAATTAACCCTAAATAGGGAGAAGAGAATGAGTTAAGAAGAAAGGTGAATTGGGGCACCTTCACACCCACTTACCTGAGCGCAATTAGCTCCAAGCATATTTAGCCATTTCAGACATAAGCAGCCCTATTTGCCATGGGACAAATACCACACCTATTTGCACCCTTACAAGTGCTCAAAACCATGCAAAAACACTAACATGCAAATCTGGACAGAATAGTATTATGACCTAAAATCATCCACTAAGCATGCCAATAGCAAAAACAGCGAACAATAATAAGTCCTAACATATTCCTAGAACCATATCATGCATAAAAACCCTAAAACATACTAACATGCATGCAAAACTATCATGTTTACTCCATATGAAAAACATATACAGCAAACACAAAGAAAAACCAAATAAAAAAGTCTACTTTATCATGCTATATGAAAACAAACACGAAACAATGACTCTAAAACCCTAAACTCACAAATATGCTTAAAAACATACAAAACATACTTTAATCATGCTAAAACCAAACTGAACAGAAATTATATCATGCATATTAACTAACTAAAGCAATATAACATGATGAAAATCCTAACTCTAACATGCAATGACACTAATCCTAGCACAAGGACAAACAGGAGCACAAGAATCACAACTATGCATTAAAAACCTAAAGGACAGCCCTAAAGCATGCTAAACAGTAGATAAAAAATAGATATTCCATGTATATTAACTAGCTAGAGTGTTAATACATGATAAAAAAGTTACCTTTAACATGCAATAAGCCTAACCCATATGAAAACCTAGTTTAAGCTTGAATAGAGAAGGAGAATACCTTAGGAAGGGCCTTCCTTGTGTTTGTAATTGTTCATGGCTCCTCAGGTCTTTAGAGTGAATCAAACCAACACGAATCCTCCTCTTTGTCAAAGTGGTATCACAGCAAAGAGATCAAAACTCACTCAACTTTGAAAAGAAATAGAAAACAAAAAGAGAACAAGAGAAAAGAAAAAGTGATTCTCGTCACTTTGCAGCAGCAGCAACTTCAATCGCGTTTTTGGGTATGAAAACGTTGGATTTGGACAAAGCTTGTGAAATACAAAGTTGTAGAGAATTGAATTATCTTTCTAACAAGACCAATTTCATCAAATTCTGACTTCGGATGAAAAAGTTATGATTAAAATACGACTGCTGGTTTTCAGAAAATCTGCTGCTGAATTATGACGAATTTCACTCCCTCCAAACCCTCTTCTCTTCTCCCTTGTTTAAAGACATTAAGAGAGTATTTATAGCTGAAATCTGGAGTTTCCCTTTCCTTCCTGGACTAGGTTTCTTTGGAGAATAATCAAAAGGTATTTTATAATGATAAAAGACTTCTAATCTGAATAGGAAAAGGAAATTGTCTTTTATAAAAATTGGGAGACTGACCGCTAACACGCATGCACATGTATCGTATGTGCGTACACACACTCATCACATACGTACACGTGTTAGTGTCATGATAAAAATGGCTAATTTAATAAAATAATTTTCTTTTCATTTTAACCAAAAATCTCATGCTGTGATTCGCACTAATTCTTCAAGGATAATCCGTAAATAACCATACTAAACTCATCATCAGGGCCACGGGACTTAAGATGACAACCGGTACAAAATGATGACTAATGAAAGTCAATTTGAAAAGATTTGGTTGGTAATTGTGAGTCAATTAGAGCTAACCCAAGGAAGGGTCAATTAACCAACTTGAACTACATCGAGCCATTTTAATCCCGAGCCATTGACTTACCAAATTGACACTAAAAATACCTCTTATGCATCCATATGAACTCCAATTGACAATTTGGAGATCATTCCAAGGTCAAATGAAAAGTTTGGGACTTAAAAGACGATTATGCCCCTCAAGTCACAAAAGCTCTTATTACCCTCAAGATCAACTCCAATTTGAACCAAAATTCATATCCATTGTCCTTGTGACTCTAGAAAACAAATGCAAGTGACTAGACTCAAAAACAAAACAAAAACATGCATAAGACAACTATGGTGTCTCAGGTCTAAGGATTATTTGTACCACTATAAGAATGAGAAACTGATTGACAGGCAGGATAAAACTCCATTCAGTTTATCTCATATCTTTGGTCACATTCAGTGTACCTATTCTCGTAATAGGCACCCACTTGTTGGTTGTAGTGTCTCCACACAAATAGCTTGATACTCGCTATCCTCCTATAGAGTCAACCTAACAAGTGCTAGTCCTATGGTTCATTACTGTCCATCATAGTGAACCTTCAACTAGGAATGCTTTAGGAGTTTAGTACAGAGATATATCTATAGTCTCAAAATTACAACTCTTTGTAATTCCATATTCTCAACTCTAACTCCATGGACATATTATGTAAATATAAATGATACATATAAGCATAATAGAATAACCCCTTTTATTAAATCAATAATAAATGTGACATATATAAATGAAATCAAATGATTATTCCTAATCCCTAAACAATCATCTCTATGATTGGCTCTAGGGCATAATCCTAACATACTTCCCTAGTTAAGTTAAACCCATCATTCACACAGGTATGTTTTGCCAAATATATACCTCACATTATAGTTTCTTGGTATATACCAATTTAGGCAACCCATGATATCTTATATGTGATAGTTTCAAGTAATGTCTTTAACATGGGTAGCTCCTACATGTCTGCAGCCAGGTACCCACATTAAGGGACGTTAGATGATCCTATAATGATGGAAGGCAATGAAGAATCCATTCCCTAATGTATTCTCTATTTCCAACTTAATATTAAAAGAGAGGGGTTTTAAGGGTCTCATCAAATTAACTAATTTAACATACATCTCATGCATATAAATAAAATATAACAACATTATATCTTAAATCTACTTATCGATATTAGTCCCTCTAAGGTGACATATAACGATCTTTGGATTTGGAGCTACCACTATTAATCTAATTAAAAGCTCCCACTATGATGATTATGAACTTTTAGAAGATTCAATCCAAGCCAATAAATTGAATCCAAGGTCTAAGATGGGTGTAGGTGATCGTAAAACATTCATTCAAAACACAGCATGCTATCTTGAAAGTCTTATCCAAGCTTTCAAGTCCTTTAATCTCCTCCATTAGCTTGATGGTCTCCACCATAGGCTTGTTGGGCTCCACCATGCTCCTTTGGTTCCACCATGCTCCTTAGTGCACTCTCAGTTACATAACGTTTACATAATTTAAAGAAATGGATACATAAGGGGAATGTAGGGTACATAAGAGAATGATAGAGAGAGAGAAGAAGGTGGCATGCAAGCCCCAAATAAATAATACATCACCAAAATTAACAATTTTTGAAAAATAATACAACCCATTCATAAGACGGCCAATCACAATTGGTTTAAGGGGTATAGTCCATAATCATCATCCATCCATAACCATACAATCATATTGCATAATAAAAGAAATAACTGTAAGCAATAAAGCGTATGGGCATTATGGTAACTCTATTGATTGGTATTCGTTAATCTCATTAATGTGTCCTAATCTCATTAGGATATGCATAATTTCCAGAATTAATTAAGTCTTAACATTTAAGGCTTTTAGTTTCAATCAATCAAATCAATTGAAACCATTAAAGTCCCCTAATTAAACTCTAATAACAAATATTAGGGTCTCTTTAATTAAACAAAACAATTTCATTTAATTAAAAATTTCCAGATTTTAATTTAATCCTAAATTGTGTTTTAAACCATTTAAAACATTATAAAATTAATCATCATTAATTAAATAATCAATTCCGGAATTAAATAAAATCCTAAACCCTAGGATTACTAAAACCCTAAACCCTAAGTGCATTAACTCTAAACCCTAAATGTAACCCTAATGCATTAAATGCCTAATGATTGGTCAATAAATAACCAATCATTTAAACCCTAGGTTTGTATGGTATTAATGATTAGGATTAGGGTTTAATTAATGCCACCTAGGATATTAATTACACCTAATTAATATGCACTAATTAGGGTTTCTAAAACCCTAAACCTTAACCTATTAAATGCCAATGATTAATTACTAAACCATTAATGATCATGATTGGTCATTAATGACCAATCATTTAACCCTAGGTTAGACACATTAATTACTAGGTTTAGTTACTAATTAATGCATTAATAGAATTAGGGTTTAATTAATACGAATTAGGGTTTCCTAAACCCTAAACCCTAGACATCGTAAATGCAATTAATTTTGCCCTAATAATTAATAATCATGATTGGTCATTTAATGACCAATCATTAAACACTTTAATTAAGGTAATTAATTAGTTCATTAGGGTTTTAATTAATGCCATAAATGAATTAGGGATATGTCATTAATGGGAATTAGGGTTTCCTAAGAAAACCCTAATGCTGCCGCCACAATAAGTGGGCTGTCATGGCTTGGCCACAGCTAGGCCAGGGGGCTGCCATGGCTTGGCCACAGCAAGGCCAGGAGCCTGTCAAGGCCAACATAAAGGGGACTCGAGTTAGGGTGTGGGCCAAGCCCATGGACACGTGTGGAGTGGCCAATAGGGTTATCTTGTTCGAAACAAATTAGGGTTTCAAGAACCTAGTGCTGGCGCCACCATAGGGAGGACCTCCAAGGTCACAATTGTTTCTAAAACTCTATCAATTCGACTCCACCAACAAAACCAGCTTTTGTATCATGTCTCCACATGAATTACTAAGCTAATTGAAGTGGTTTGGATGATCAAATCATCCCCAATTGTTCTAAACAATTCAAGAACAGTGGGTTGTACAGAATTTGACAGCATACTGTCCATGATCACAAATTGATTTAAAACCCAGCAAGATGATTAATTTAGGCTACCAAATTATTTTTCCTAGTATTCTACATGTCTTAGGAAACTAATGGAAGTGGTTTCATGCAATTTGGAATTCCCTAGCTCAAGTTATGAACGAAACTCCATTGATGACTTTCTGCAGAAAAACAGCCTGCTGTGTTCTTCCGAGAAATCAAACTTTTTGATTCTTTATGCATCAAGACTCTTTTGAAACTTAAAGAATATGATCTATACATCATATATCATCATCCTATAATGATTATTCATCAATTTTACAGAAGTTTCTGATCATAACATTAGCAAGAACCGTAGGGTTCTAAAACCTAGATTCGAACATGGTGGTCTTCTCCTTCTTCCTTCTGTTCTAGAATCATAATCCAATTATGATGCATCCGAATGCTTGGGAACCTTTCCCTACCATGTCTAGAACATAACCCAAGTGGTGGAAACCATTGCCATGCCTTTGATCTCCATCAAAAACTCACAGTTGTGGTTGTTGCATCATTCCCGAGCAAAACTGTCTTCCCTGACAGCCTGTAGTAAAAAATTCATAACTTTCACTACAGAACTCGGATTGACGAACCATTTGTTGGGTTGGAAAGCTGATTGGAAGAGATTTCAAACCGTATATGGTTCGAAAATTTTGGAGATGAACTCTAATTTTGGCATGCAAAATAAGATGATGGTTTTTTATGGCTACCATGAAAACTGTTCTTCTCCAAACTCAATCCCTATTTAACTCTTGAACAACCAGCAGTTCTAAAACTTATTTTAGAAGAGGAGTAGAAGAGAAAACAACCTAGGGTTCATAAACCCTAGGTTCGTCCATGAGAGGGAAACCATTCTAATGCATGAACATGAACCCTAGTTCATTAACCAATCAATTCACCATAAATTCCAGCCCATATGCAGTTTGTATTAGGCATAATCATGGCTCTGATACCACTGTTGGGAATTGAATAGGGAGGAAAACATACAAAGGCGGAATAAAAATTTTCCTTCGATTCCCAAAACCCATGAATCTGATTATGCTTAATACAAAACAAACCCTAACTAGAAGAGGGTAAGAATTACTTACAGTTGAATAACTCTTCTCCTTTATGTTCCAAGCTTTGTCTTCTCCTTTTTACTCCAAGCTTGAAATTTGGGCAGCAATGAATGAGCAATCCAAGTGTATTGCCTCCAACGGTATCCACACCTAGCTTGAGCTTAAAGTCCTTTCCTTCTTCTTCCTTGTTGTTATTAGAGGTAGAGAAGAAAGAGAGAGAGAGAGAGTGCCTCCTTGTGAAATTTGGCTAGCCCTTGGGGAGAATGAATGTGATTCAAGTGATGTCATCACATCACATGTGAGGCTTTATATCGCCCACTAATAGGGCTGGCCCTAGTGAGGAATCCTATTCCTCATATGAGTTAAGTTGTAATTATACATAATTGCAACTTAACCCCTCTAATTTATATCCCATATAAATTTGCCCAGTAAGAACAATTCTTTTATTCACTTATGCCCTTTCTCTCATAGACTTTCAAGCTCTATTAGCATGATTAGTGTGTGACCCATTGGGTTCACATCATCAAGTAGTAGGGATAGCACGAGGTGTGCACAATAGAACTCTTTCCATTAGAGGGTCTAATTGGAACTCCTTCCAATTCCCTAATTGATTATAACTCATTTATTTCAATTAGGGCTTCCACTAACCATGAGTAACACCTAGCATAAGGCTCATGGTGTGGTCCTTAATGAGTTGAATAGTTATTTACAAAGAACCCTTCTATTATAGTTTATAGGGTACAATTACATCCTTCCATCAACACAATGTCTCCAATTGAACTAATAGGACATGGAAGTCTGTCAAGTCCCTAGTTCAATTACTTTATACTCATTCATTAATATCAACTCAATGATGAACTTATGGAAACTCCTTTCCATATTCATACTACCATGGGCCCTTGGATTTAATGAGTTATATTCAATGAATGCTATATAAGACATTCACTCCCTTTTTCCTGAGAGTGATGAATTCCTTGTTGATCACTCACATGCCTTCACACACATAGCAGTAGGGCCAATGAACACCCTTACAGACCCCTGAATAGGATCTGCACTTAGTGTTATCAAACTTCAAAAGCTACATGCATAAAACAACCATGGTGTCTTAGGTCTAAGGATTACTTGTACCACTATAATAATGAGAAACTGATTGACAGGTAAGTTAAAACTCCATTTAGTTTATCTCATATCTTTGGTCACATTTAGTGTACCTATTCTTATAATAGGCACCCACTTGTTGGTTGTAGTGTCTCCACACAAATAGCTTGAAACTAGCTATCCTCCTATAGAGTCAACCTAACAAGTGCTAGTCCTATGGTTCATTACTGTCCATCATAGTGAACCTTCAACTAGGAATGATTTAGGAGTTTAGTACAGAGATATATTTAGAGTCTCAAAATTACAACCCTTTGTAATTTCATATTCTCAACTCTAACTCCATGGACATATTATGTAAATATAAATGATGCATATATACATAATAGAATAAGTCATTTTATTAAATCAATAATAAATGTGACATATATAAATGAAATCAATTGATTGTTCTTAATCCCTAAACAATCATCTCTATGATTGGCTCTAGGGCATAATCCTAACAATCTCCCACTTGCACTACAGCCAATCCACTATGTATCTCATACCCATATCCTGTCGGTGGTGATCCAACACACTTGGGTCACAGCTTTAGTAAAGGGGTCTTCTTTATTCTCTGTTGTATTAAACTTCTATATGTATATGTCATCACTTCCAATGATCTCTCTAATCATTTGGAATCGCTGCTTAAAGTTTGGACTTTTGATGAGACCGTGGATCCTTGTCTTGAGCAATAGCCTTATTGTTGTCACAAAAACAATAGGAAAGGCTTCTCAATGTCAGGAACCACTCCTAGTTCTGCAATGAACTTACTCATCCAAACATGCAGCAATGCGCTCAAATTTACAGCTCCACCATTTAAGGTGAGAACATACCTCGATGTTGATCTCCCATCATCGTCGTCAGATTAAAAATCTGAATCCGTTCTACCAACCATTTCTAAGTTTCTTTCTCCATAGACAAGGTATAGGTCCTTTAGTTCTTCTTAAGTACTTAAGGATAGCCTTGACTGCTTCCCAAGGTTTCTTGCCTAGGTCTGCCTGATATCTGCTTGTAACATTTACAGCATTACTGATATCTGGTCATGTATATAGCATAGCATATGCTTTTAAACAACTTGATTTCATGTCTGACAGGAATTAGACTTCTCTTGAAATCATGCATTTTGAACCCATTCAAAATCTTGTCTACGTACATCGATTGGGAAAGAGTTAGCATCCTTTAAGATTTATCTCTATAGACCTCTATTCCTAGAATATAAGATGCTTCTTCCAAATCTTTTGTGGAGAAACTTTGTGAAAAACTAATTTTTTCACTTTTGACAACGTCTCTACATTATTCCTTAATAAGTAGAACGTCATTCACATATAGGACCATAAGTGTGATCGCACTCCCACTAACCCTTTTTACAATCATGGTAAAAACAATGGGTTCTGTCTCAACAAGGACAGAAGTTGCATCATTATTGGTTTGTGTCTCATTAGACAACTCTTTGAGTTCTATTTTCCTGTTATTGCCTCCTTCTTGAATAAACTCTTTCTCAGGAAAGATTGCAAAATTACTAACAAACACTTTTGTTCATCAAGATGATAGATATGATATCCTAAACTCCTTCTAGGATAATACACAAACCTACATTTAAGTTATCTTGATTTCCAATTTTGTTGCATTATATGTCTCTACATATGTAGTGCAACCCCATACCTTAACATGCTTAAGGTTTGGTGCTTCCCTTTCCATATCTCATATGTGTTTAGGGACAGCCTTGGTTTGAACTCTATTTTACAGGTACGTGGCAATTTCTAGGGCATATCCTAACAAGGATAATATTAGGTCGTTGTAACTTATCAGGGACCTAACCATATCCAATAAGGTTCTATTCCTCCTTTCTGACACACCATTAAGTTATGGTGTTCTAAGAGGTGTCCATTGTGATTGAATGCCCATTTGAACAAGTTGATCTAAAAATTGAGCGGTTAAATATTTGCCTCCTTGATCCAATCGAAGAGCTTTAATACTTTTACTGGTTTGTTTCTCTACTTCATATCTGAATTCTTTGAACCTTTCAAATATTTCAGACTTGTACTTCGTTAAGTATACACACCCAAACCTAGAATGAATCATTGGTAAAGGTTGTAAAGTAAGAGAAACTTCTACATACATCATTCTGTATATCTTGTTCTCCTAGGTTTATTAGCATTCAATTTAGAACTATCATGCTCCATTACAATTCATATTTGCAATAAAGTTTAGAAAATAAAGGCCATCCTAATCATGCATACTAGCTAATAGAAATAGCAAAACATGATAAAAACATATGCTTTAACATGAAATCATAGCTATTCATGCAAAACCCTAGAACAGACTCTAGAAACCCTAAAAACACAACTACACATAAAATCACATGAAATAACATTATATTATGCAAATCCAGCCATAAACATTATTCTAATCATGTATTTTAAGCATTAGAAGCATCAACACATGATAAAAACATAATCTTGAACATGAAATAATGCTATTCTCATGCAATCAAACCCTAATTTCAAAGAAAAGAGAAAGAAGGAGAGGTATACCTAGAGTTGCTACTGTAGAACTCCTCTTCTCCTCTTATGAACAAGTTGGAATGTCCTCCTTTAAGCCTCCACACAAAACTCCAGCCTTCCTTCAAGCTCTCTCCTTCACTCTCTCACTTAGAATTTAGGTTAAACTACCCTAAGGATGGCTGTCATAGCCTCCAAGTCTCAAAAATGCCTCCCTAATGCCTCCTTCTCCAGAAATTGCCTCATTTAGTGCTGAAGTATAAGGGGGTATTTATAGGGTTTGAGAGAAAACCCTCAATGGTTGGGATTAAAATCCTAGGTATTGATCCAAGGGCTCTTAGAGGCTCCCTTGGGGCTCAAGTAGGTCAAATAGGGTTGAAAATAGGGTTAAATGGCGGCTGGAGGCGGACAAATCCGAGGAAATAAGAAGGGATCCGCTTCAGCACTCAAAAAAGGAAAGTGGCTCGGGTGACCACCTAGGGCCGGGTGACTAGCTGCCTTGGGCCCAGGTAGCTAGCCGCCCAGGCCTGGGTGGTCACCCGAGGCCATGTCATCTTATGCCCATTTTTGACCCCTTCGACTTCCAAATGTGTTTCGAGGCTCAAATCAACTCCGATTTTGACGAAACGAAAGCCAAAACGATCGTGTTTCGAAGGGGAATGTAATTTGAGTCACTTGAGGGCAAGAAACCCTAGCCATGGCTGCATGGTTAGTGTCACACCCCATTTTTGCCACCTTAGCTAGGGTTTGTCATTACATGAGTCATTTTGTTTCCTTTTTGAGTCTAGTCTTTTGCATTGGGTTTTTAGAGTCCTAAGGATGGTGTGTGTGAATTTTGGTTCGATTTGGAGTTGATCTTGAGGGTTCATAAGAACTTTTGTACTTGAGGGGCATAATCGTCCTTTTGGTCACAAACTTTACATTTGACCTTGAAACAATCTCCAAGTTGTCAATTGGAGTTCATATGGGTACATTTGAGGTATTTATGGGTTCAATTCGATGAATTGATGGCTCAGGATTAGAATGGCTCAACTAGGCTTAGGTTGGTTAAGAGACCTATTTCAGGTTAGCTTGAATTGGTTCATGATTCTCACTCTATGACTACTCATTTGACCTTGATTAGTCTTAATTTCATTCCCAAATGAGTTTAGGGAGGTTGAATTTCGAATTGGAAAGCATTCGGTGCGACCCTATGTGCATACCTAAGCTAAGCGATGGTGAGGCATAGCGGTTAACCACCTTTGTAGGACCCAACCATGAAGCCATGGCTAGGGTTTCTTGCCCTCAAGTAACTCAAATTACATTCCCCTTCGAAACACGGTCGTTTTGGCTTTCGTTTCGTCAAAATCGGAGTTAATTTGAACCCTGAAACACATTTGGAAGCCGAAAGGGTCAAAATTGGGCTGAGGATGACATGGCCTCGGGTGACCACCCAGGCCTGGGTGGCTAGCCACCTGGGCCCAGGCTGCTAGCCGCCCAGCCCCAGGTGGTCACCCGAGCCACTTTCCTTTTTTGAGCTTTGACGCGGCTCTCCTCCCTATTTTCTCGGATTTGCTCGCCTCCAGCCGCCATTTAACCCTAATTTCAGCCCTATTTGACCTACTTGAGCCCCAAGGGAACCTCTAAGAGCCCTTGGATCAATCCCTAGGGTTTTAATCCCAACCATTGAGGGTTTTTCCTTAATCCCTATAAATACCCCCTTATACTTCAGCAATAGGGGAGGCAATTTCTGAAGTGTGAGGCATGTGTGAGACTTGGAGGCTATGGCAGCCATCCTTAGGGTAGTTTAACCTAAATTTTGAGTGAGAGAGTGAGAGAGAAAGCTTGAAGGAGGGCTGGAGCATTGCTTGAAGGCTTGAAGGAAGGAATTCCCAGCAGTACACAAGAGAAGGAAGACTCTCTACAGCAGCAACCATAGGTATACTTTCTCTTCCCCTCTTCTCTCTTTTAAAGTTAGGGTTTTGCATAGAATAGGATGATTTCATGTTAAAGTATATGTCTTTATCATGTCTTGTTGCTTCTATTAGCTAGTATGCATGTCTAGGATGATATTCATGGGCTGTTTAGTATACTAGGATGCTATTCTATGTGATTTACTGCATGTTTGGGACTTTAGGGTTTCCTTAGTGCTGAAATTGGTTTTCTGCATAAAATAACTCCTTGGTATATTAAAGCTTATGTTTTTATCGTGTCTTGTTGTTTCTATTAGCTAGTATGCATGTTTAGGATGACATTCATGGGCCACTTAGTATGCTAGGATGCTATTCTATGTGATTTACTGCATGTTTGGGACTCTAGGGTTTCCTTAGTGCTGAAATTGGTTTTCTGCATAAAATAACTCCTTGGTATATTAAAGCTTATGTTTTTATCATGTCTTGTTGTTTCTATTAGCTAGTATGCATGTTTAGGATGATATTTATGGGCTGTTTAGTATGCTAAGATGCTATTCCATGTGATTTACTGCATGTTTGGGATTTTAGGGTTTCCTTAGTGCTGAAATTGGGTTTATGTTTAGAATAGCTTTATTTCATGTGAAAGTCTATGTCTTTATCATGTGTGGATCATTCAATTGATTAATATGCATGGTTAAAATGCTGTTCATGTTCTGTTTTGCATAATTTAGGGTTATTTCATGGGATTTTATGCACTAGTGTGATTCTAGGGTTTTTATCATCCTTGTGTTGGTTTAGTTGCATATAGCATGATAGCTTAGGGATTTTCTCTGATTTTTCTTCATAGTTGCTGCATATGTGTTCCATATTAGGAACTATGATATTTTTAGCATTCATATAGTTGATTTTAGGGTTTTTGCATGTCATTGCATATAGGGTTGAATTAGGGTTTTAGTTAGCTTATGATTCATGTTGTTTACATGATTTATGGTTGATGTTAAACTCTATTTCAATTCTGTCCAGATCTGTTTAATGGCTTTAATGATGAGTTTTGAGCATGTGTTTGCCTATGTTTTAGCATGATAATTGCTTGATTGGAACCTAGCTTGGTTGGTTGGTATTTTGGTATGTTTTGCATGCAAATTGCAGGTGCTTGACAGGTACAACCGGTGCAACTACCCCACCAATGTGGGGTGGTTATTTTGGCTATTGTAAGATGAAATCTTGCAAATAAGGTAAT
Organism: Liquidambar formosana; assembly: GCA_039720395.1. Taxonomy (NCBI): domain Eukaryota; kingdom Viridiplantae; phylum Streptophyta; class Magnoliopsida; order Saxifragales; family Altingiaceae; genus Liquidambar; species Liquidambar formosana. The sequence continues at coordinate 34,011,052 of CM077829.1, forward strand.
TACCCTATGCAATAGGGTGGTTATTTGACAGGTTGCTTTTGCTTAAGGTAAGTAGGGTATGAGGGTGCCCCAATTCACCCTTCTTTCCTTTCCTTGAAACTTTCCCTTTCTCCCCCCTAGGGTTATTTCCTAATAGGAGAACATGGCAATCCTTATAGTTTCCTTTCAATAAAAATACTTTTCAAATCAAAGTTTCCATCTTTATCAAATTCCATATTTACTAAAGATCTTTTGAGAATCATTTATTTTGGAAACTTACCATGTTTTACTTGAAAGGAAACTTAGGGTTTACCATAGGCCTCTATTAGGTTATAACCCTATTCCCTTTCGAACTACGTGGACTTTGATCCATGTATTTCCATACATGGTACGTAGGCGCTCTTCGTGAGGTTCAAGTCCGCCCTAGGATACTAAGTATCCTAGGTTTTCTCCTCCCTCTTTCTCTTTTTCTGTTTTTCTTTGATTTATTTGATTATATGGATGAATGAATGAATGATCCGCATGCTGTCTTGTGATGATAATTGTTGATTTGTGTGTGATTAAGACTTTGATTTAGCCCAATTAAATTAAGAGACCGTTTAGGGTGATATGGGTGCCTATAGGCTTTGCCTAGAACCTTCCTATATCGTAACTTAGCCTCCGAATCCCTGATTTCTTTGGTTTCCAAAAGACTTTTTGCCTTGCCGTTTTTAAACATGGAGTTAATCTTTTGTTTTCCTAAAACAAAACTGTTTTTTTAAGGTTTTCCTTGTTTCCTTTAAAAAATGAGGTGGCGACTACTTTTTCCTTTTTCAAAACCCTCCTATGGACCTTGTACCTTTTTTAGGGTCCACAGCTAGGTCCTACAAAGGTGGTTAACCGCTATGCCCCACCGTCGCTTAGCTTAGGTATGCACATAAGGTTGCACCGAATGCTTTCCAATTCAAAATTTAACCTCCCTAAACACATTTGGGGATGAAATTAAGACTAATCAAAGTCAAATGAATAGTCATAGAGTGAAAATCATAAGCCAATTCGAGCTAACTCGAAATAGGTCTCTTAACCAACCTGAGCTATATTGAGCCATTCTAATCCTGAACCATCAATTCATCGAATTGAACCCATAAATACCTCAAATGCATCCATATGAACTCCAATTGGCAACTTGGAGATCATTTCAAGGTCAAATGGAAAGTTTGTGGCCTAAAAGGCGATTATGCCCCTCAAGTCACAAAAGTTCTTATTAACCCTCAAGATCAACTCCAAATCGAACCAAAATTCATACACATCATCCTCAAGACTCTAGAAACTCAATGCAAAAGACTAGACTCAAAAAGGAAACAAAAAGACACATGAAACGACAAACCCTAGCTAAGGTGGCAAAAATGGGGTGTGACACCCGCTTTGGGGTCCCGAGAGCATTCGTGTCAGATAATGGAACTCAATGTTGGGAATCCAACTAGGGAGGAAAACTACAAAGGCAGAATAAAATTTTTCCTACGATTCCCAAACCCATGAATCCGATTATGCACAATACAAAACAATAAACCCTAACTACCAAGAGAGTTGGGATTACTTACAGTTAATTTGGTCTTCTCCTTTATGCTCCAAGCTTTGTCTTCTCCTTTTTGCTCCAAGCTTTGTCTCCGGACAGCGGTGAATGAGCAGCCCAAGTGTGCTGCCTCCAACGGTATCCACACCTAGCTTGAGCTTGAAGTCCTTTCCTTCTTCTTCCTTGTTGTTGCTCGAGGTGGAGAAGAGGGAGAGAGAGAGAGAGCCTCCTATGAATTTCGGCCAGCACTTGGAGGAGTGAATGTGATTTATCATGATGTAATCACATCATAATGGGCATTATATAGCCCACTAATAGGGCCGGCCAAGGGGGGATTCCAAACCCTAATGGGTTTTGTGTAATTACTCTTAATTACACAATAACCCCTCTAATTTGTATCATATACAAACTAAGCCCGTAAAGAACTATTCTTTATTCACTTATACCCTTTCTCTCATAGACAATCAAGCTCTCTTAGCATGATCAGTGTGTGACCCATTGGGTTCACATCATCAAGTAGTAGGAATTGCACATGTTGTGCACAATAGAACACTTTCCATTAAAGGTCTAATTGGAACTCCTTCCAATTCCCTAATTTATATCAATTAGGGCTTCTACTAACCATGAGTAACACCTAGCATATGGCCCATGGTGCGGTCCTTAATGAGGTGAATAGGCATTTACAAAGAACACTTCTATTAAAGTTCATAGGTTACAATTCCATCCTTCCATCAACACAATGTCTCCAATTGAACTAATAGGACATGGAAGTCTGTCAAGTCCCTAGTTTTATTACTTTATACTCATTCATTAATATCAACTCAATGATGAACTTATGGAAACTCTTTTCCATATTCATATTACCATGGGCCCATGGATTTAATGAGTTATATTCAATGAATGCTATATGAGACATTCACTCCTTTTTTCCTGAGAGTGATGGATTCCTTGTTGATCACTCACATGCCTTCACACACATAGCAGTAGGGCCAATGAACACCCTTACAGACCCCTGAATAGGATCTACACTTAGTGTTATCAAACTTCTAAGGCTACATGCATAAGACAACCATGGTGTCTCAGGTCTAAGGATTACTTGTACCACTATAACAATGAGAAACTGATTGACAGGCAGGTTAAAACTCCATTCAGTTTATCTCATATCTTTGGTCACATTCAGTGTACCTATTCTTATAATAGGCACCCACTTGTTGGTTGTAGTGTTGGGAATCTAACTAGGGAGGAAAACTACAAAGGGCAGAATTAAAATTTTCCTACGATTCCCAAACCCATGAATCCGATTATGCATAATACAAAAACATAAACCCTAACTACCAAGAGAGTTGGGATTACTTACAGTTGATTAATGTCTTCTCCTTTATGCTCCAAGCTTTGTCTTCTCCTTTTTGCTCCAAGCTTTGTCTCCGGACAGCGGTGAATGAGCAGCCCAAGTGTGCTGCCTCCAACGGTATCCACACCTAGCTTGAACTTGAAGTCCTTTCCTTCTTCTTCCTTGTTGTTGCTAGAGGTGGAGAAGAAAGAGAGAGAGAGAGGGAGAGCTGTAATTTTCAGCCAGCCCTTGGGGAGGAGTGATTGTGATGATGTCATCACCTTATAGTGGGTATTATATAGCCCACTAATAGGGCTGGCCAAGGAGGGATTCCAAACCCTAATCTAATTTGTGTAATTATTCTTAATTACACAATTAGCCCACTAGTTTGCATCAAATACAAATTAGCCCCTTAAAGAACTTTTCTTTAATCACTTATACCCTTTCTCTCATAGACAATCAAGCTCTCTTAGCATGATCAGTGTGTGACCCATTGGGTTCACATCATCAAGTAGTAGGAACAGCACAAGTTGTGCACAATGGAACACTTTCCATTAAAGGTCTAATTGAAACTCCTTTCAATTCCCTAATTGATTATAACTCATTTATATCAATTAGGGCTTCTACTAACCATGAGTAACACCTAGCATATGGCTCATGGTGTGGTCCTTAATGAGGTGAATAGTCATTTACAAAGAACCCTTCTGTTATAGTTTACAGGTTACAATTCTATCCTTCCATCAACATAATGTCTCCAATTGAACTAATAGGACATGGAAGTCTATCAAGTCCCTAGTTCAATTACTTTATACTCATTCATTAATATCAACTCAATGATGAACTTATGGAAACTCCTTTCCATATTCATTCTACCATGGGCCCATGGATTTAATGAGTTATATTCAATGAATGCTATATGAGACATTCACTCCCTTTTTCCTGAGAGTGATGGATTCCTTGTTGATCACTCACATGCCTTCACACACATAGCAGTAGGGCCAATGAACACCCTTACAGACCCCTGAATAGGATCTGCACTTAGTGTTATCAAACTTCTAAGGCTACATGCATAAGACAACCATGGTGTCTCAAGTCTAAGGATTACTTGTACCACTATAACAATGAGAAACTGATTGACAGGCAGGTTAAAACTCCATTCAGTTTATCTCATATCTTTGGTCACATTCAGTGTACCTATTCTTATAATAAGCACCCACTTGTTGGTTGTAGTGTCTCCACACAAATAGCTTGAGACTAGCTATCCTCCTATAGAGTCAACCTAACAAGTGCTAGTCCTATGGTTCATTACTGTCCATCATAGTGAACCTTCAACTAGGAATGATTTAGGAGTTTAGTACAGAGATATATTTACAGTCTCAAAATTACAACCCTTTGTAATTTCATATTCTCAACTCTAACTCCATGGACATATTATGTAAATATAAATGATGCATATAAACATAATAGAATAAGCCCTTTTATTAAATCAATAATAAATGTGACATATATAAATGAAATCAATTGATTATTCCTAATCCCTAAACAATCATCTCTATGATTGGCTCTAGGGCATAATCCTAACAATCTCCCACTTGCACTATAGCCAATCCACCATGTATCTCATACCCATATCCTGTCAGTGGTGATCCAACACACTTAGGTCGTAGCCTTAGTGAAGGGGTCTTCTTTATTCTCTATTGTATTAAACTTCTATATGTATATGTCATCTCTTCCAATGTTCTCTCTAATCACTTGGAATCGCCGCTTAAAGTTTGGACTTTTGATGAGACCGTGGATCCTTGTCTTGAGCACTAGCCTTATTGTTGTCACAAAAACAATAGTAAAGGCTTCTCAATGTCAGGAACCACTCCTAGTTCTGCAATGAACTTACTCATCCAAACATGCAGCAATGCGCTCAAATTTACAGCTCCACCATTTAAGGTGAGAACATACCTCAATGTTGATCTCCTATCATCATCGTCAGATTGAAAATCTGAATCCGTTATACCAACCATTTCAAGTTTCTTTCTCCATAGGCAAGGCATAGGTCCTTTAGTTCTTCTCAAGAACTTAAGGATAGCCTTGACTGCTTCCCAGTGTTCCTTATCTGGGTTTGCCTGATATCTGCTCGTAACATTTACAACAAAACTGATATCTGGTCTTTTAGTTATAGACAGCTTGATTCCAAGTCTGACAGGAATTAGACCTCCTTTTGGAATCATGCATTTTGAACTCTTTCAAAATCTTGTCTATGTACTTCGATTGGGAGAGACTTAGTATCCTTTAAGATCTATCTCTATGGACCTCTATTCCCAAAATATAGGATGCTTCTTCCAAATCTTTTATGGAGAAACTTTGTGAAAAACCAATTTTTCACTTTTGACAATGTCTCTACATTATTCCCTAATAAGTAGAACGTTATTCACTTATAGGACCATAAATGTGATCGCACTCCCACTAACCCTTTGTACAATCATGGTACAATAATGGGTTCTGTCTCAACAGGGACAGGGGTTGCATCAATGTCGGTTTGTGTCTCATTAGACAACTCTTTGAGTTCTATTTTCCTGTTGTTATCTCCTTCTTGAATAAACTCTTTTTCAAGAAAGATTGCAAACTTACAAACAAAACACCTTTTGTTCATCAGGATAATAGATATGATATCCTAAACTTTCTTTAGGGTAATCCACAAACCTACATTTAAGTTATCTTGATTTCCAATTTGGTTGCATTATATGTCTTTACATATGTAGTGCAACCCCATACCTTAACATGCTTAAGGTTTGGTGCTTCCCTTTTCATATCTCATATGGGTCTTAAGGGACAGCCTTGGTTTGAACTCTGTTTCACAGGTACGTGGCAATTCTAGGGCATATCCTAACAAGGATAATATTAGGTTGTTGTAACTTATCATGGATCAGACCATATCCAATAAGGTCCTCTTCCTCCTTTCTGACACACAATTTAGTTATGGTGTCCTAAGAGGTGTCCATTAGAATAGAATGCCTGTTTGAACAAGTTGATCTAAAAGATCACCAGTTAAATATTCGCCTCCTCGATCCAATCGAAGAGCTTGATACTTTTACTAGTTTGTTTCTCTACTTCATATCTGAATTCTTTGAACCTTTCAAATGTTTCAGACTTGTACTTCATTAAGTATACACACCCAAACCTAGAATGAATCATCGGTAAAGGTTGTAAAGTAAGAGAAACTTCTACATACATCATTATGTATATCTTGTTCTCTTAGGTTTATTAGCATTCAATTTAGAACTACCATCCTCCATTGCAATTCATATTTGCAATAAAGTTTAGAAAATAAAGGCCATCTATATAAACTCCAGAAGTAATGAACTCTTCATTTAATAGAAAACATTTATTAAATCAAACTAAAACCTCGTTTAGATAAAAAATGAAATAAAATTAATGTTTCTAATAACTTCTGGAATGTAAAGATAGCTAACTATTATTTCTAAACTACTCCATTAAGTAGAGTCAAGCAACAAGCCCCACAGCTAATGCAGCAACGTTTGCTCCATTCCCCACTTGTACGATTGATCCGCCTTTACTCTGCCTTCTGCTTCCCACTAGATTCTGCATGGAATTCAAAATTCACATTAGAATTAAGTACCCAAGTGGAAGCAGAACTAACATTTAGTTTAGAGCATGATCCATACCTTCCAAAGGTTGGTTCTTTAGAGTATCCAGATACTCCTGGCAGTTACGTTTCTAGTGCCCATCTTTGCCGCAGTGAAAACAGGTTCCTTTGGCTTTGTTGTTACCTTTCTTCTTCCTTCGGGTACTCTTGCCCTTGCCTATGCCCTTGCCCTTAGGCTTGAGCTTAGACTTGGAAGTAGCAACTTCATTAAATTCAAGCAAGAATTCTTTCCCATACAATTCTTGTATGTTGATAAAAATCTCGTAAGCACTTCCCATGGACTCATGTTGCTTCTTAAGCTCGAGACTCATAAATACCATCATATAGCACCTTGCCATGGGATTGTCGTCCATGCGCTTCTGGTAAGCATCTTTCTCTTGTTGAGTTGTAGCCTCAGCAGGAGCAATAGGAAGTGGATTATGAAGTGCATAGGTAAGATTCTTGGAATCCAAAACAATTTTTAGATTCCTAAGCCAATCAAGACAATTTGGTCCAGTCAAACGGTTGATGTCCAATATTTTGGATAACGGGTTGAGGTGAGCCATTTCTATGAACTACATATAAAAATTAAATAGAGAATTAGATTTCATTTTTAATCCATAATGATCGGGTCTTTAATCATATGGTACCTCCCATTATTTTATCAAATTCCATACACCCTCTAATGGAATTCGGGAATCTTATTCCTAATGGGGATTGGGGTCCCACTGTGACCTAGAAGCCTCACATGTTAGTTTCTTGACTTCTAACCCACAGTAAGAAGACAACTCTTTGTCTGTTGCTTCATAAGCAAGTTCCAATCATTTTGCCTCTAGGGTACATACTCCTCACATGTTAGTTTCTTGGAATACTTCCCTAGTTAACTTAAGCCCATCATTCACACAGGTATGTTTCACCAAATATATACCTCACATGTTAGTTTCTTGGTATATACCAGCTTAGGCACCCCATGATATCTACATATGTGATAGTTTCAAGTAATGTCTTTAATATGGGTAGCTCCTACATGTCTGCAGCCAGGTACCCACATTAAGGGACGTTAGATGATCCTATAATGATGGAAGGCAATGAAGAATCCATTCCCTAATGTATTCTCCATTTCCAACTTAATATTAAAATAGAGGGGTTTTAAGGGTCTCATCAAAATAACTAATCTAACATACATCTAATGCATTTAAATAAGAAATATATAACAACATTATATATATGTAATCCACTTATCGATATTAGTCCCTATAAGGTGACATATAACGATCTTTGGATTTGGAGCTATCTCTATTAATCTCATTAAAAGCTCCCACTATGATGATTATGGACTTTAAGAGGATTCAATCCAAGCCAATGAATTGAATCCTTGGTCTAAGGTGGGTGTAGGTGATCGTAAAACATTCATTTGAAACATAGCATGCACTCTTGAAAATCTTCTCCAAGCTTTCAAGTCCTTCAATCTCCTCCATTGGCTTCATGGTCTCCACCATAGGCTTGTTGGGCTCCACCATGCTCCTTTAGGTCCACCATGCTCCTTAGTGCACTCTCGATTACATAACATTTACATAATTTTAAAGAAAGGGATACATAAGGGGAATGTGGGGTACATAAGAGAATGATAGAGAGAGAGAAGAAGGTGGCATGCAAGCCCCAAATAAATAATACATCACCAAAATTAACAACTCTTGAAAATTAATACAACCCATTCATAAGACGGCCAATCACAATTGGTTTAAGGGTATAGTCCATAATCATCATCCATCCATAACCATGCAATCATATTGCATAATAAAGGAAATAACTGTAAGCAATAAACATATGGGCATTCATGGTAACTCTATTGATTGGTTTTCATTAATCTCATTAATGTGTCCTAATCTTATTAGGAGATGCATAAGTTCCTGAATTAATTAAGTCTTAACATTTAAGACATTTAATTTCAATTAATCAAATCAATTGAAACATTTAAAGTCCCCTAATAAAACTCTAATATCAAATATTAGGGTCTCTTTAATTAAACAAAACAATTTCATTTAATTAAAAAATTCCAGATTTTAATTTAATCCTAAATTGTGTTTTAAACCATTTAAAACATTATAAAATTAATCACCATTAATTAAATAATCAATTTTGGTATTAAATAAAATCATTTTATTAATTAATTAGTGCATTAGGGTTTCCTAAAACCCTAAACCCTAAATGCATTAACTCTAAACCCTAAGTGTAACCCTAATGCATTAAATGCCTTACGATTGGTCAATTAATGACCAATCATTTAAACCCTAGGTTTATACGGTATTAATGATTAGGATTAGGGTTTAATTAATGCCACCTAGGATATTAATTACACCTAATTAATATGCACTAATTAGGGTTTCTAAAACCCTAAACCTTAAACCTATTAAATGCCAATGATTAATTACTAAACCATTAATGATCATGATTGGTCATTAATGACCAATCATTTAACCCTAGGTTAGACACATTAATTACTAGGTTTAGTTATTAATTAATGCATTAATAGAATTATGGTTTAATTAATACGAATTAGGGTTTCCTAAACCCTAAACCCTAGACATCATAAATGCAATTAATTATACCCTAATGATTAATAACCATGATTGGTCAATTAATGACCAATCATTAAACATTTTAATTAAGGTAATTAATAGTCAATTAGGGTTTTTAATTAATGCAATTAATGAATTAGGGTTTCATCATTAATGGGAATTAGGGTTTCATCATAAACCCTAAGGCTGCCGCCACATTAGTGGGCTGCCATGGCTTAGCAAGGCTGCCATGGATTGGCCAGGCCATGGGAGGCCATGGCCAGCAAAGGGGGACTCAAGCTAGGGTGTGGGCCAAGCCCATGGACATGTGTGGGGTGGCCAAGAGGGCTGTCTTCTTCAAAGAACATTAGGGTTTCCTGAACCCAGTGCTGGCACCACCATTGGAGGACCTCCAAGGTCACAAAAGTTTCTAAAACTTAATCAATTTGAATCCACCTTTAAAACCAGCTTTTGTATCATGTCCCTACATGAATTAATAAGCTAATTGAAGTGGTTTGGATGATCAAATCATCCCCAATTGTTCTAAACAATTCAAGAACAGTAGGCTGTCCAGAATTTGACAGCATACTGTCCATGATCACAAATTGATTTAAAACCCAGCAAGATGATTAATTCAGGCTACCAAATTATTTTTCCTAGCATCCTACATGTCTTAGGAAACTAACAAAATTGGTTTCATGCAATTTGGAGTTCCCTAGCTCAAGATATGAACAAAACTCCATTGATGACTTTCTGTAGAAAAACAGCCTGCTGTGTTCTTCCAAGAAATCAAACTTTTTGATTCTTTATGCATCAAGACTCCTTTGATTATTAAAGAATATGATCTATACATCATATATCATCATCCTATAATGATTATTCATCAATTTTACAGAAGTTTCCGATCATAACAGTAGCAAGAACCCTAGGGTTCTAAAACCCAGATTCAAACATGGTGGTCTTCTTCTTCTTCCTTCTGTTCTAGACTCATAATCCAATTATGATGCATCCGAATGCTTGGGAACCCTTTCCTACCATGTCTAGAACATAACCCAAGTGGTGGCAACCATTGCCATGCTTTTGATCTCCATCAAAAACTCACAATTGTGGCTGTTACATCATTCCCGAGCAAAACTGTCTTCCCTGACAGCCTGTAGTAAAAAATTCATAACCTTCACTACAAAACTCGGATCGACGAACCGTTTGTTGGGTTGTAAAGCTGATTCAAAGAGATTTCTAACCATATATGGCTCGAAAATTTTGGAGAAGAACTCTGATTTCGGCATGCAAAACAAGATGACGATTTTTCATGACTATCATAAAAACTGTTCATCATCTTCTCCAAACTCAATCCCCATTCAACTTTTGAATAACCAGCAGCCCTAAAACTATTTTAGAAGAGGAGTAGAAGGAGAATTAACCTAGGGTTCATAAACCCTAGGTATGGCCATGAGAGGGAAACCATTCTAATGCACGAACATAAATTCCAAATTTATTAACCAATCAATTTACCATGAATTACAGCCCATATGCAGTTTGTATTAGGCATAACCATGGCTCTGATACCACTGTTGGGAATCTAACTAGGGAGGAAAACTACAAAGGGCGGAATTAAAATTTTCCTACGATTCCCAAACCCATGAATCCGATTATGCATAATACAAAAACATAAACCCTAACTACCAAGAGAGTTGGGATTACTTACAGTTGATTAATGTCTTCTCCTTTATGCTCCAAGCTTTGTCTTCTCCTTTTTGCTCCAAGCTTTGTCTCCGGACAGCGGTGAATGAGCTGTTAGGATTATGCCCTAGAGCCAATCATAGAGATGATTGTTTAAGGATTAGGAACAATCATTTGATTTCATTTATGTATGTCACATTTATTATTGATTTAATAAAAGGGCTTATTCTATTATGTTTATATGCATCATTTATATTTACATAATATGTCCATGGAGTTAGAGTTGAGAATATGGAATTACAAAGAGTTGTAATTTTGAGACTATAGATATATCTCTGTACTAAACTCCTTAAGCATTCCTAGTTGAAGGTTCACTATGACGGACAGTAATGAACCATAGGACTAGCACTTGTTAGGTTGACTCTATAGGAGGATAGCTAGTCTCAAGCTATTTGTGTGGAGACACTACAACCAACAAGTGGGTGCCTATTATAAGAATAGGTACACTTGAATGTGACCAAAGATATGAGATAAACTGAATGGAGTTTTATCCTGCCTGTCAATCAGTTTCTCATTGTTATAGTGGTACAAGTAATCCTTAGACCTGAGACACCATAGTTGCCTTATACATGTAGCTTTAGAAGTTTGATAACACTAAGTGCAGATCCTATTCAGGGGTTTGCAAAGGTGTTCATTGGCCCTACTGCTATGTGTATGAAGGCATGTGAGTGATCAACAAGGGATCCATCACTCTTAGGAAAAAGAGAGAGAATGTCTCATATAACATTCATAATATAACTCATTAAATCCATGGCCATGGTAGGATGAATATGAAAAGAGTTTCATGAGTTCATCAATGAGTTGATATCTATGAATGAGTATAAAGTAATTGAACTAGGGACTTGACAGACTTCCATGTCCTATTAGTTCAATTGGAGACATTGTGTTGAAGGAAGGATGTAATTGTAACCTATAAACTATAACAGAAGGGTTCTTTGTAAATGACTATTCACCTCATTAAGGACCACACCATGAGCCATATGCTAGGTGTTACTCATGGTTAGTAGAAGCCCTAATTGATATAAGTGAGTTATAATCAATTAGGGAATTGGAAGGAGTTCCAATTAGACCCTAAATGGAAAGAGTTCCATTGTGCACACCTTGTGCTATTCCTACTACTTAATGATGTGAACCCAATGGGTCACACACTGATCATGCAAGAAGGGCTTTAAAGTCTATGAGAGAAAGGGTTTTAGTGAATAAAGAATAGTTCTTTATGGGCCTATTTGTATTTGATACAAATAATAGGGGTTAATGTGCAATTAAGAGTAATTACACATAACCCTATTAGGGTTTCTTCCCCATGGCCAGCCCCCTTTAGTGGGCTGCCTATATAAGTCACACTTATGTGTGACATGGCATAAGAGGCTTGCACAATAAACCCTAGCCGTCCAGCCCCTTGGAGGCTCTCTTCTCTCTCTCTCTCTTCTCCACCTCTAGCAACAACAAGGAAGAAGAAAGAAAGGACTTGAAGCTCTAGCTAGGTGTGGATACCGTTGGAGGCAGCACACTTGGGCTGCTCATTCACCGCTGTCCGGAATCAAAGCTTGGAGCAAAAAGGAGAAGACAAAAATTCTGTAAGTGTTCTAACCCTCTTTGTAGTTAGGGTTTGATTTTGTGTTATGCATAGTTAGATTCATGGGATTGGGAATCGTAGGAAAAATTTTTATATTCCGCACTTTGTATTTTTCCCTCTTGTTCGATTCCCAACAGTGGTATCAGAGCCATGATTATGCATAATACAAAATACATATGGGCTGGTAATTATGGTGTAGTTGAATGATTCAAAAATCTGGAAAATTTTTCTGCATAATTGGTTTTCCTCCATGGCTGAACCTAGGGTTTGGAACCCTAGGTCAATTCTCTTCTACTCCTCTTCTAATTGATGGTTAAGTGTATCCATGGATGCAATAGGTTGCATAGGGTTTGAGTTTGGAGAAGAAGAATAAGGAAACTAGGGTTTTATAAAACTGTTATGAACAGTTTTCATGGTTGCCATGAAAAACCGTCATCTTGTTTTGCATGCCGAATTCAGAGTTCTTCTCCAAAATTTTCGAGCCATATATGGTTAGAAAGGCTCTTCGAATAAGCTTTCCAACCCAACAAACGGTGCGTCAATCCGAGTTCTGTAGTGAAAGTTATGAATTTTTTACTACAGGCTGTCTGGAAAGACAGTTTTGCTCGGGAATGATGCAATAGCCACAACTTTGAGTTATTGATGGAGATCAAAGGCATGGCAATGGTTGCCACCACTTGGCTTATGTTCTAGACATGGTAGGGAAAGGTTCCCAAGCATTTAGATGCATCATAATTGGATTAAGATGCTAGAACAGAAGGAAGAAGGAGAAGAACACCATGGAGGCTGAATCTGGGTTTTAGAACCCTAAGGTTCTTGCAATTAATTCTAATTAAAGCTGCTGTATTTATGATGGAAGATCATTGTAGGATCATTATATATCATGTGTATATGATTTTCTTTAAGTTTCAAAAAGGTTTTGATGGAAAAAGATTCAAAAAGTTTGAAAATTTTTCATGAACAGCATAGCAGATTTTCTCTGCAGAAAAGTCATCAATGGAGTTTTGATTAGAACTTGAGTTAGGGAACTCCAAATTGCATGAAACCAATTGCATTAGTTTCCTAAGACATGTAGGATACTGGGAAAATTCGTTTGGTAGCCTAATTCATTCATCTTGCTGGGTTTTAAATCAATTTCTGACCATGGACAGTGTGCTGTCAAATTCTGGGCAGCCTACTGTTGTTTTAATTGTTTAGAACAATTGGTGATGATTTGATCATCCAAACCTCTTCTATTAGCTTAGTATTTCATGTAGGGACATGATACAAAAGCTGGTTTCAATGGAGGAGTCGAATTGATAAGGATTTAGAAGCTATTGTGACCTTCAAGGTCTGCAACAATGGCTCCAGCAATGGGTTTTGGAAACCCTGATTGTTCTTGATGATGGCAGCCACTTCCACCACTTCTCATGTGTCCAGAGGCTTGTCCCACACCCCTAGGATGTTCTCCCATGACTGGCCATGGCCTCCCACAGTTGTTGGTGGCCATGGCAGCCTAGCCAAGCTCAGGCAGCCCCCTGGTAGTGACGGCTGCATAGAGTTAAGGATGAAACCCTAATTTTGAGTTAATGATGAAACCCTAATTTCATTATGGCATTAATTAAAACCCTAATTGGAATATTAATTACCTTAATTAAGAGTTAATGATTGGTCATTAAATGACCAATCATGGTTATTGATTGTTAGGGCATAATTAATACCATTAATGATGTCTAGGGTTAGGGTTTTGGAAACCCTAGTTAGTGTAATTAATTAAGGGTAATTAATACCCTATTTGGCATTAATTAAACCCTAATCCCTTTTATTAAATACCATATGAACCTAGGGTTTTAATGATTGGACATTAAATGACCAATCGTAAGGCATTTAATGACTAGGGCTTGCATTTAGGGTTTAGGGTTATGCATTTAGGGTTTAGGGTTTTAGGAAACCCTAATACACTAATTCATCATTTTAATGATTTTATTTAATTCCTATATTAATTATTTAATTAATATTGATTAATTTTATAATGTTTTAAATGGTTTAAAACACAATTAGGGATTAAATTAAAATCTGGAAATTCTTAATTAAATGAAATTGTTTTGTTTAATTAAGGAAACCCTAATATTGAATATTAGAGTTATTTTAGGAAACTTTATATGTTTCTATTAATTTGATTAATTGAAACTAAATGTCTTAAATGTTAAGACTTTATTTAATTCTGGATATTTTTGTTTAAACCTAATAAGATTAGGATGCATTAATGAGATTAATGTAAATCATTCAAGAGAATTACCATAATGCCCATATGTCTTAATGCTTACAGTTTTTCTTTACATTATGCAATGAGATTGTATGTATGTGTTTGGATGATGATTATGGACTATACCCCTTAAACCAATTGTGATTGGCCGTCTTATGAATGGGTTGTAATAATTTTTCAAGAGTTGTAATTTTATTATGGTGATGTAATTTATTATTTGGGGCTTGCATGCCACCTTCCCTCTCTCTCTATCATTCTCTTATGTACCCCACATTCCCCTTATGTATCCCTTTCTATATATTATGTAAATGTTATGTAATCGAGAGCGCACTAAGGAGCATGGTGGACCCAAAGGAGCATGATAGAGCCCAACAAGCCAATGGTGGAGACCATCAAGCCAAGGGAGCAGATTGAAGGACTTGAAAGCTTAGAGAAGATTTTCAAGAAAGCATGCATGTTACGAATGGTTTATTTTACGATCACCTACACCCACCTTAGACCTTGGATTCAATCTATTGGCTTGGATTGAATCCTCTCAAAGTCCATAATCATCATAGTGGGAGCTTTAATTTATGAGATAATTGTATTAGCTCCAATACCATAGTTTGGTATATGTTTCCTATTCACTTAGGGACTAATATCAAAATATGGTACTTTATATATGTTGATATATAATAGCATGCGATGTATGATTTATAATAGCATAGATGTATGATTATAAATAGCATAATTTATATGTTTAAATTTTGATACATAGGATGCATGTTAATTTGATGAGACCCTTTAAAACCCCTCTTATTTAATATTAAGTTGAAAATGGAGAAGTCATTGGGGAATGAATTCTTCATTGCCTTCCATCATTATAGGATCATCTAACGTCCCTTAATGTGGGTACCTGGCTGCAGACATGTAGGAGCTACCCATGTTAAAGACATTACTTGAAACTATCACATATGAGATATCATGGGGTGCCTAAACTGGTATATACCAAGAAACTAACATGTGAGGTATATATTTGGCGAAACATACCTGTGTGAATGATGGGTTTAACTTAACTAGGGAAGTATTCCAAGAAACTAACATGTGAGGTGTATGTTCCCTAGAGGCAAAACGATTGGAACTTGCTTATGAAGCAATAGACAAAGAGTTGTCTTCTTATTGTGGGTTAGAAGTCAAGAAACTAACATGTGAGGCTTCTAGGTCACAGTGGGACCCCAATCCCCATTAGGAATGAGATTCCCGAATTCCATTAGAGGGTGTATGGAATTTGATAAAATAGTGGGAGGTACCATATGATTAAAGACCCAATCATTATGGATAAAAATGAAATCTAATTCTCTGTTTATGTAGATTACCTAATTACTCACCTCAAAACCCCTATTTCCTAAATATAGGATATTGATAGTTTGACTAAACCCGATTTCTTTGATTGACTTAGGAAATTGAGAATTGTTCTCAATTTCAAAAGATTGTTTATATGCTACTAGGCCTTTTATTAAAGGCCCTCCATAAAACATACTAAGAAGAAAAAGACACTATGCGCAATTGGCATCTTGTTGCCATGCTATATGATAGTATTGATGACTAATGAGCTCTAGAAGCAAAATTAGTCAAGTGCAAGTGCCTTTGATGTCCTACATCACATACAAAGGTTGTATGGTGAGTAAAATAATACTATAAAGTATAGTACTTATAAAGGACTTCTTCTAGACTAGGATGTAATAAAAGTTGTTTATTAATAATCATTCTTTTGAAAAATGATTAATCACATAGAATAGCTTGAGAAGCTAGATGTGATTTAAAATGGAAGCATAAGGAAATCAAGTCTTGAAAAGTCAAAGACAAAGAAATATGATTATTTTGTAGTAAACATAAGGTATTGTAAAGGGAACTTGATAAAGTATCAGTCTTCCTAGAAGAACCAAACTTTTGAAGTTTTGGTTCATACTCTAAACTAAATTGTTGGTTAGTTCTGCTTCTTGGTTTTTGGATTCTAGTGTAATCTAAATCGAAGCAGAAAGTTAAGTAGATAATAAGTTACCTTTAAAAATTTTAATAGAGTAAGAGTTGCTAGATTAATTTTGGGAACTTATTTCTTAACTAGGTCATTTGAGACATTCTAGAAATTTGATTTTTGAATTTAAATGACTAATTAGAGCGAATGCAACGTATTCCGAAAATACAAGAGATGTAGAGACTCTCATTTAAATGTAACGATTATGACTTGGTTATGAGATGACCAAACCCATCTTTTACTTGGTGAAGTGAAAGAGTTACATTTATAATTTGACTAATACATTGTGATGTATATAGTCATGTAGAGCATGCATTCAATTACAGTAGACTCATCTTAGAATACCATAGCTCAATGGTGAATCTAAGAGAACGAATTGAACCCTATTAAGATATGGTTTGATCCATGATGAGTTTTACTAATGTATCCATCTAGGATATACCTTAAAATTGCTACATATTGATAATTTAGGGTTCACTCCAGTTTTGACCCAATTATATCAGATATGATATGGGAAGAAACCCAACTTATAGAAGTTAAGGCTTGGGCTTGTGCTACGTATGTCTGGAAACATAATGTAGACAATCTGGAAATACGGTCAAGTAAGTGTTGAATTGTGGTATATCCCAAAAGTGGTTGGGATAGTATTTCTATTACCCTAATGAACAAAAGTTGTCCATTAGGATGTTTGCTGGATTTTCTTGAGAAAGAGTTCATTCAAGAAGATGCAAAAGTAGATAGAATTTATAGAATTGTCTGTAAAGCCACAAACGAACAAAGATCCAACCCTTGTCTCTGTTAAGACAAAACCCTTAACTACACTACAATCTTTTCATAGATCAAATTGGATATTTCTTAACATAAGAGAGATATTGTATCTCTATTAGAATGTGAAAGAATTGTTCTTTGGTGATAAAGATCACCAAGATAATCCTATTGATTATGACTAGACGATGTTTCACATCAACTCGAGAAATGACTAAGAGTCATTAAATCCAATATGGATAGGTAGAGACCTAAAAGGCTTGGCTATTTAAGAATGTTTTCAACATAGGCAAAAAGTTGTCTATAAAGAAACTTGTTTGATAATAGTTATGCTGAAATCCATTTGGATCTTGTTATCTATAAACACACATTTTGAATATAAGATATGTCAAAAAGGATATAAAGATGTTATATCAAATGGTGAAAAACCATAAAAGTGTGTAAATTATAGAAGTCTATTAATAGACTACAAGGTTCTCATAATTAGAACATCTATAAAGTTGAGGTAATCAAATTGTTTGATTTCTCTCATTGTATAGATGGACCATGAGTGTATAAAAGGTTAGTGGGATTGCGATCATTTTTCTTTATCCTAAGTATAGATGACATCATAATCATTATGAATGACATATGAATGTTATCTAATGTAAAGTTTTAGTTTTTGGAGAAAAACTAATTCATGAAAGATTTGGCAGAAGCATCCAATAAGATCTATAGAGATAGATCATATAGATTGCTAAGTATCTCCAAATCATCAAACATAGTTGAAATGTTGAAGGAGTTCAACATGGAGAATTCTAAGGGAGGTCTGATTTACTTCAGATAAGAATTCATTATTCAAGGGCATGTGCCCTAGGATAACACAAGTAAGATTCTTAAAGTGTTAAGAAGCCTTATTTTATACTATGTATTGAACCTGATATCTATTATGTTGTAATTGTTACAAATAGTTATCAATCAATTCAAATTTGGAATATTGGATTGTATATGGAAATTGTAAACTCATAGTAGATGGGTATATGGATTTGGATATAATCCATATGGGTTATATTTTATATTCACTTTAGTTGGTGAAATACTTAATGGAAGAACTGTATGAAAGATACAGTGGATTCCATTATTAAGGGTGAATTAATTGTTGCATTGTCTAGGAGACTATTTGGATCTATAAGTTCATTTAGAACTTGGAGTTGTTCCTTCCATTGAGTTGCCCACACCTTGTTTTGTGACAACAATGGGTCTGTAGCTCAAGTATAGGAATCACGGTCTCATCAAAAGTCCAAACACATAGAGCGGCAATTCCAAGTGATTAGAGGAATCATTGGAAAAGGTAATAGATACATTACAGAAGATATTATCTACATAAGTTTTTGTAGACCTACTGACTAAAGCTTTAAAACATAATTGGTTATGTCTAAGACCAACATCTTGAGAAGATAGGTATGCGATACATGGTCGATTGGCTTTAGTGCAAGTGGGAGATTGTTAGGATTATGCCCTAGAGCCAATCATAGAGATGATTGTTTAAGGATTAGGAACAATCATTTGATTTCATTTATGTATGTCACATTTATTATTGATTTAATAAAAGGGCTTATTCTATTATGTTTATATGCATCATTTATATTTACATAATATGTCCATGGAGTTAGAGTTGAGAATATGGAATTACAAAGAGTTGTAATTTTGAGACTATAGATATATCTCTGTACTAAACTCCTTAAGCATTCCTAGTTGAAGGTTCACTATGATGGACAGTAATGAACCATAGGACTAGCACTTGTTAGGTTGACTCTATAGGAGGATAGCTAGTCTCAAGCTATTTGTGTGGAGACACTACAACCAACAAGTGGGTGCCTATTATAAGAATAGGTACATTGAATGTGACCAAAGATATGAGATAAACTGAATGGAGTTTTATCCTGCCTGTCAATCAGTTTCTCATTGTTATAGTGGTACAAGTAATCCTTAGACCTGAGACACCATAGTTGCCTTATACATGTAGCTTTAGAAGTTTGATAACACTAAGTGCAGATCCTATTCAGGGGTTTGCAAAGGTGTTCATTGGCCCTACTGCTATGTGTATGAAGGCATGTGAGTGATCAACAAGGGATCCATCACTCTTAGGAAAAAGAGAGAGAATGTCTCATATAACATTCATAATATAACTCATTAAATCCATGGCCATGGTAGGATGAATATGAAAAGAGTTTCATGAGTTCATCAATGAGTTGATATCTATGAATGAGTATAAAGTAATTGAACTAGGGACTTGACAGACTTCCATGTCCTATTAGTTCAATTGGAGACATTGTGTTGAAGGAAGGATGTAATTGTAACCTATAAACTATAACAGAAGGGTTCTTTGTAAATGACTATTCACCTCATTAAGGACCACACCATGAGCCATATGCTAGGTGTTACTCATGGTTAGTAGAAGCCCTAATTGATATAAGTGAGTTATAATCAATTAGGGAATTGGAAGGAGTTCCAATTAGACCCTAAATGGAAAGAGTTCCATTGTGCACACCTTGTGCTATTCCTACTACTTAATGATGTGAACCCAATGGGTCACACACTGATCATGCAAGAAGGGCTTTAAAGTCTATGAGAGAAAGGGTTTTAGTGAATAAAGAATAGTTCTTTATGGGCCTATTTGTATTTGATACAAATAATAGGGGTTAATGTGCAATTAAGAGTAATTACACATAACCCTATTAGGGTTTCTTCCCCATGGCCAGCCCCCTTTAGTGGGCTGCCTATATAAGTCACACTTATGTGTGACATGGCATAAGAGGCTTGCACAATAAACCCTAGCCGTCCAGCCCCTTGGAGGCTCTCTTCTCTCTCTCTCTCTCTTCTCCACCTCTAGCAACAACAAGGAAGAAGAAAGAAAGGACTTGAAGCTCTAGCTAGGTGTGGATACCGTTGGAGGCAGCACACTTGGGCTGCTCATTCACCGCTGTCCGGAATCAAAGCTTGGAGCAAAAAGGAGAAGACAAAAATTCTGTAAGTGTTCTAACCCTCTTTGTAGTTAGGGTTTGATTTTGTGTTATGCATAGTTAGATTCATGGGATTGGGAATCGTAGGAAAAATTTTTATATTCCGCACTTTGTATTTTTCCCTCTTGTTCGATTCCCAACATGAGCAGCCCAAGTGTGCTGCCTCCAACGGTATCCACACCTAGCTTGAACTTGAAGTCCTTTCCTTCTTCTTCCTTGTTGTTGCTAGAGGTGGAGAAGAAAGAGAGAGAGAGAGGGAGAGCTGTAATTTTCAGCCAGCCCTTGGGGAGGAGTGATTGTGATGATGTCATCACCTTATAGTGGGTATTATATAGCCCACTAATAGGGCCGGCCAAGGGGGGAATCCAAACCCTAATCTAATTTGTGTAATTACTCTTAATTACACAATTAGCCCACTAGTTTGCATCAAATACAAATTAGCCCCTTAAAGAACTTTTCTTTAATCACTTATACCCTTTCTCTCATAGACAATCAAGCTCTCTTAGCATGATCAGTGTGTGACCCATTGGGTTCACATCATCAAGTAGTAGGAACAGCACAAGTTGTGCACAATGGAACACTTTCCATTAAGGGTCTAATTGAAACTCCTTTCAATTCCCTAATTGATTATAACTCATTTATATCAATTAGGGCTTCTACTAACCATGAGTAACACCTAGCATATGGCTCATGGTGTGGTCCTTAATGAGGTGAATAGTCATTTACAAAGAACCCTTCTGTTATAGTTTATAGGTTACAATTCTATCCTTCCATCAACACAATGTCTCCAATTGAACTAATAGGACATGGAAGTCTGTCAAGTCCCTAGTTCAATTACTTTATACTCATTCATTAATATCAACTCAATGATGAACTTATGGAAACTCCTTTCCATATTCATTCTACCATGGGCCCATGGATTTAATGAGTTATATTCAATGAATGCTATATGAGACATTCACTCCCTTTTTCCTGAGAGTGATGGATTCCTTGTTGATCACTCACATGCCTTCACACACATAGCAGTAGGGCCAATGAACACCCTTACAGACCCCTGAATAGGATCTACACTTAGTGTTATCAAACTTCTAAGGCTACATGCATAAGACAACCATGGTGTCTCAGGTCTAAGGATTACTTGTACCACTATAACAATGAGAAACTGATTGACAGGCAGGTTAAAACTCCATTCAGTTTATCTCATATCTTTGGTCACATTCAGTGTACCTATTCTTATAATAAGCACCCACTTGTTGGTTGTAGTGTCTCCACACAAATAGCTTGAGACTAGCTATCCTCCTATAGAGTCAACCTAACAAGTGCTAGTCCTATGGTTCATTACTGTCCATCATAGTGAACCTTCAACTAGGAATGATTTAGGAGTTTAGTACAGAGATATATTTACAGTCTCAAAATTACAACCCTTTGTAATTTCATATTCTCAACTCTAACTCCATGGACATATTATGTAAATATAAATGATGCATATAAACATAATAGAATAAGCCCTTTTATTAAATCAATAATAAATGTGACATATATAAATGAAATCAATTGATTGTTCCTAATCACTAAACAATCATCTCTATGATTGGCTCTAGGGCATAATCCTAACATGTAGTCTCTCCACACAAATAGCTTGAGACTAGCTATCCTCCTATAGAGTCAACCTAACAAGTGCTAGTCCTATGGTTCATTATTGTCCATCATAGTGAACCTTCAACTAGGAATGTTTTAGGAGTTTGGTAGAGAGATATATCTACAGTCTCAAAATTACAACTCTTTGTAATTTCATATTCTCAACTCTAACTCCATGGACATATTATGTAAATATGAATGATGCATATGAACATAATAGAATAAGTCTTTTTATTAAATCAATAATAAATGTGACATGCATAAATGAAATCAATTGATTGTTCCTAATCCCTAAACAATCATCTCTATGATTGGCTCTAGAGCATAATCCTAACAATCTCCCACTTGCACTATAGCCAATCCACCATGTATCTCATATCTATATCCTATCGGTGGTGATCCAACACACTTGGGTCATAGCCTTAGTGAAGGGGTCTTCTTTATTATCTATTGTATTAAACTTTCATATGTATATGTCATCTCTTCCAATGATCTCTCTAATCACTTGGAATTGCTGCTTAAACTTTGGACTTTTGATGAGACCGTGGATCCTAGTCTTGAGCAATAGCCTCATTGTTGTCACAAAAACAATAGTAAGGGCTTCTCAATGTCAGGAACCACTCTTAGTTCTGCAATGAACTTACTCATCCAAACATGCAGCTATGCGCTCAACCTCTATGTTGATCTCCTATCATCATCATCAGATTTGAAAATCTGAATCCGTTTTACCAACCATTTCTAAGTTTCTTTCTCCATAGACAAGGCACAGGTCCTTTAGTTCTTCTCAAGTACTTAAGGATAGCCTTGACTGCTTCCTAAGGTTTCTTACCTGGGTTTGCCTGATATCTGCTTGTAACGTTTACAGCATTACTAATATCTGGTCATGTACTTAGCATAACATATGCTTTTAGACAACTTGATTTCTTGTCTGACAGGAATTAGACTTCCCTTGAAATCATGTATTTTGAACCCATTCAAAATCTTGTCTACGTACATTGATTGGGAAAGACTTAGCATCCTTTAAGATTTATCTCTATAGACCTCTATTCCCAGAATATAGGATGCTTCTTCCAAATCTTTTATAGAGAAACTCTGTGAAAAACCAATTTTTCACTTTTGATAACGTCTGTACATTATTCCCTAATAAGTAGAACGTCATTCACTTATAGGACCATAAATGTGATCGCACTCCCACTAACCCTTTGTACAATTATGGTACAATAATGGGTTCTGTCTCAACAGGGACAGGGGTTGCATCAATGTTGGTTTGTGTCTCATTAGACAACTCTTTGAGTTCTATTTTCCTGTTATTGCCTCCTTCTTGAATAAACTCTTTTTCAAGAAAGATTGCAAACTTACTAACAAACACTTTTGTTCATCAGGATAATAGATATGATATCCTAAACTCCTTTTAGGATAAACCACAAACCTACATTTAAGTTATCTTGATTTCCAATTTGGTTACATCACGTGTCTCTACATATGCAGTGCAACCCTATACCTTAACATGCTTAAGGTTTGGTGCTTCCCTTTCCATATCTCATATAGATCTTAAGGGACAGCCTTGGTTTGAACTCTGTTTCACAGGTACGTGGCAATTTCTAGGGCATATCCTAACAAAGATAATATTAGGTCGTTGTAACTTATCATAGATCAGACCATATCCAATAAGGTCCTCTTCCTCCTTTCTAACACACCATTTAGTTATGGTGTTCTAAGAGGTGTCCATTAGAATAGAATGCCTATTTGAATAAGTTGATCTGAAAGAACACCAGTTAAATATTCACCTCCTCGATCCAATCAAAGAGCTTGATACTTTTACTAGTTTGTTTCTCTACTTCATATCTGAATTCTTTGAACTTTTCAAATGATTCAGATTTGTACTTCTTTAAGTATACACACCCAAACCTAGAATGAATCATCATTAAAGGTTGTAAAGGAAGAGAAACCTCTTCATACATCACTATATATATCTTGTTATCTTAGGTTTATTAGCATTCAATTTAGAACTATCATGCTCTATGCAACTAACATTTAGTTTAGAGTATAATCCATACCTTCCGAAGGTCGGTTCTTTAGAGTATCCAGATACTCCCGGCAGTTACGTTTCCAGTGCCCATCCTTGCCATAGTGAAAACAGGTTCCTTTAGCCTTGTCGATATTACCTTTCTTAATGCATCCCTTCGGCTTTAAGTTCTTCTTCTTCTTCCCTTGGGTACTCTTACCCTTGCCTTTTCCTTTGCCCTTGGGCTTAGGTTTGGCTTTGGAAGTAGAAGCTCCATTAAATGCGAGCAAAGAACTTTTCCCTTTCTTCATCGTCTCCTCAGTCATCTTGAGCAAATTGTGTAGCCCAGGGAGAGTGGGCTCAAGCTTGTTCATATGAAAATTCATAATGAACGGCCCAAATGAATTGGGAAGGGACTGCAGAATAATGTCTAAACACATATCTGCTTCAATGATCACATCAAGCTTCTCAAGCTGCTCGATATGGTTGATCATCTTCAAGGTGTGATCAGTCACGGATGAACCCTCGTTCATCCTTGCCTTGAATAGATCCTTGACAATATTATATTTAGCGATTCTACTTTGCTCCCCATACAACTCTTGTAAGTGGAGAAAGATGTTGGGAGCACTACTCATGGACTCATGTTGCTTCTGAAGCTCAGGGCTTATGGATGCCATCATATAGCATCTTGCCTTTAGGTCGTTGTCCATGCACTTCTGATAAGTGTCTTTCTCCTGCTGAGTTGTAGCCTCAGTAGGAGCGTTAGGAAGTGGTCCATCAAGTGTATAGGTAATCTTTTCGGAATTTAAAAACTATTTTCAAATTCCTTAGCCAATCAAGATAGTTTGGTCCGGTCAAACGGTTGATGTCCAATATTTTGGATAGCGGGTTGAGGTGAGCCATTTCTATGAACTACATATAAAATTAGAGAATTAGATTTCATTTTTAATCCATAATGATCGGGTCTTTAATCATATGGTACCTCCCACAATTTTATCAAATTCCATACACCCTCTAATGGAATTCGGGAATCTTATTCCTAATGGGGATTGGGGTCCCACTGTGACCTAGAAGCCTCACATTATAGTTTCTTGACTTCTAACCCACAATAAGAAGACAACTCCTTGTCTATTGCTTCATAAGCAAGTTCCAATCATTTTGCCTCTAGGGTACATACTCCTCACATTATAGTTTCTTGGAATACTTCCCTAGTTAAGTTAAACCCATCATTCACACAGGTATGTTTCACCATATATATACTTCACATTATAGTTTCTTGGTATATACCAGTTTAGGCACCCCATGATATCTCTATATGTGATAGTTTCAAGTAATGTCTTTAATATGGGTAGCTCCTACATGTCTGCAGCCAGGTACCCACATTAAGGGACGTTAGATGATCCTATAATGATGGAAGGCAATGAAGAATCCATTCCCTAATGTATTCTCCATTTCCAACTTAATATTAAAAAGGGAGGGGTTTTAAGGGTCTGATCAAATTAACTAATCTAACATACATCTCATGCATTTAAATAAGAAATATATAACGACATTATATATATGTAATCCACTTATCGATATTAGTCCCTATAAGGTGACATATATCGATCTTTGGATTTGGAGCTATCTCTATTAATCTCATTAAAAGCTCCCACTATGATGATTATGGACTTTAAGAAGATTCAATCCAAGCCAATGAATTGAATCCAAGGTCTAAGGTGGGTGTAGGTGATCATAAAACATTCATTCGAAACATCGCATGCTCTCTTGAAAGTCTTCTCCAAGCTTTCAAGCCCTTCAATCTCATCCATTAGCTTCATGGTCTCCACCATAGGCTTATTGGGCTCCACCATGCTCCTTTAGGTCCACCATGCTCCTTAGTGCGCTCTCGATTACATAACATTTACATAATTTAAAGAAAGGGATACATAAGGGGAATGTGGGGTACATAAGAGAATGATAGAGAGAGAGAAGAAGGTGGCATGCAAGCCCCAAATAAATAATACATCACTAAAAATTAACAACTCTTGAAAAATTATACAACCCATTCATAAGACGGCCAATCACAATTGGTTTAAGGGGTATAGTCCATAATCATCATCCATCCATAACCATACAATCATATTGCATCATAAAGGAAATAACTGTAAGCAATAAACATATGGGCATTTATGGTAACTCTATTGATTGGATTTCATTAATCTCATTAATGTATCCTAATCTTATTAGGAGATGCATAAGTTCCAGAATTAATTAAGTCTTAACATTTAAGACATTTAATTTCAATTAATCAAAATAATTGAAATAGTTAAAGTCCCCTAATTAAACACTAGTATCAAATATTAGGGTTTCTTTAATTAAACAAAACAATTTCATTTAATTAAAATTTCCAGATTTTAATTTAATCCTAAATTGTGTTTTAAACCATTTAAAACATTATAAAATTAATCATCATTAATTAAATAATCAATTTCGGAATTAAATAAAATCAATATATTAATTAATTAGTGCATTAGGGTTTCCTAAAACCCTAAACCCTAAATGCATTAACTCTAAATCCTAAGTGTAACCCTAATGCATTAAATGCCTTATGATTGGTCAATTAATGACCAATCATTCAAACCCTAGGTTTATACGGAATTAATGATTAGGATTAGGGTTTAATTAATGCCACCTAGGATATTAATTACTCCTAATTAATATGCACTAATTAGGGTTTCGAAAACCCTAAACCTTAAACCTATTAAATGCCAATGATTAATTACTAAACCATTAATGATCATGATTGGTCACTAATGACCAATCAATTAACCCTAGGTTAGAAACATTAATAACTAGGTTTAGTCATTAATTAATGCATTAATAGAATTAGGGTTTAATTAATATGAATTAGGGTTTCCTAAACCCTAAACCCTAGACATCATAAATGCAATTAATTATACCCTAATGATTAATAACCATGATTGGTCAATTAATGACTAATAATTAAACACTTTAATAAAGGTAATTAATAGCTTAGTTAGGGTTTTAATTAATGCCATTAATAGATTAGGGTTTCGTCATTAATAGAAATTAGGGTTTCATCATAAACCCTAAGGCTGCCGCCACCTTAGTGGGCTGCCATGGCTAGGCAAGGCTGCCATGGCTTGGCCAGGCCATGGGAGGCCATGGCCAGCAAAGAGGGACTCAAGCCAGGGTGTGGGCCAAGCCCATGGACACGTGTGGGGTGGCCAAGAGGGCTGTCTTCTTCAAAGAACATTAGGGTTTCAAGAACCCAGTGCTGGCACCACCATGGGAGGACCTCCAAGGTCACAAAAGTTTCTAAAGCTTAATCAATTCGACTCCACCATCAAAAACAGCTTTTGTATCATGTTCCTACATGAATTACTAAGCTAATTGAAGTGGTTTGGATGATCAAATCATCCCCAATTGTTCTAAACAATTCAAGAACAGGAGGCTGTCTAGAATTTGACAGCATACTGTCCCTTGTCACAAATTGATTTAAAATCCAGCAAGATGACTAATTCAGGCTACCAAATTATTTTTCCTAGCATCCTACATGTCTTAGGAAACTAATAAAATTGGTTTCATGAAATTTGGAGTTCCCTAGCTCAAGATATGAACAAAACTCCATTGATGACTTTCTGCAGAAAAACAGCCTATAAAGAATGTACATCAATTTTACAGAGGTTTCTGATCATAACAGTAGCAAGAACCCTAGGGTTCTAAAACCCAGATTCAAACATGGTGGTCTTCTCCTTCTTCCTTCTGTTCTAGAATCATAATCCAATTATGATGCATCTGAATGCTTGGGAACCCTTTCCTACCATGTCTAGAACATAACCCAAGTGGTGGAAACCATTTCCATGCCTTTGATCTCCATCAAAAACTCACAATTGTGGCTGTTACATCATTCCCATGCAAAACTGTCTTCCCTGACAGCCTGTAGTACAAAATTCATAACTTTCACTACAGAACTCGGATCTACGAACCGTTTGTTGGGTTGTAAAGCTGATTCGAAGAGCTTTCTAACCATATATGGCTCGAAAATTTTGGAGAAGAACTCTGATTTCGACATGCAAAACAAGATAACGGTTTTTCATGGCTACCATGAAAACTGTTCTTCTTCTTCTCCAAACTCAATCCCTATTCAACTCTTGAATAACCAATAGCTCTAAAACTTATTTTAGAAGAGGAATAGAAGGAGAATTAACCTAGGGTTCATTAACCCTAGGTTCGGCCATGAGATGGAAACCATTCTAATGCATGAACATAAATTCCAGATTTATTAACCAATCAATTTACCATAAATTCCAACCCATATGCAGTTTGTATTAGGCATAATCATGGCTCTGATACCACTGTTGGGAATCTAACTAGGGAGGAAAACTACAAAGGCGGAATAAAATTTTTCCTACGATTCCCAAACCCATGAATCCAATTATGCATAATACAAAACAATAAACCCTAACTACCAAGAGAGTTGGGATTACTTATAGTTAATTTGGTCTTCTCCTTTATGCTCCAAGCTTTGTCTTCTCCTTTTTGCTCCAAGCTTTGTCTCCGGACAGCAGTGAATGAGCAACCCAAGTGTGCTGCATCCAACGGTATCCACACCTAGCTTGAGCTTGAAGTCCTTTCCTTATTCTTCCTTGTTGTTGCTAGAGGTGGAGAAGAGGGAGAGAGAGAGAGAGCCTCCTATGAATTTCGGCCAGCACTTAGAGGAGTGAATGTGATTTATCATGATGTCATCACATCATAATGGGCATTATATAGCCCACTAATTGGGTCAGCCATGGGGGGATTCCAAACCCTAATGGGTTTTGTGTAATTACTCCTAATTACACAATAACCCCTCTAATTTGTATCATATACAAACTAAGCCCGTAAAGAACTATTCTTTATTCACTTATACCCTTTCTCTCATAGACAATCAAGCTCTCTTAGCATGATCAGTGTGTGACCTATTGGGTTCACATCATCAAGTAGTAGGAATTGCACATGTTGTACACAATGGAACACTTTCCATTAAAGGTCTAATTGGAACTCCTTCCAATTCCCTAATTGATTATAACTCATTTATTTTAGTTAGGGCTTCTACTAACTATGAGTAACACCTAGCATATGGCTCATGGTGTGGTCCTTAATGAGGTGAATAGTCATTTACAAAGAACCCTTCTGTTATAGTTTATAGGTTACAATTCCATCCTTCCATCAACACAATGTCTCCAATTGAACTAATAGGACATGGAAGTCTGTCAAATCCCTAGTTCAATTACTTTATACTCATTCATTGATATCAACTCAATGATGAACTTATGGAAACTCTTTTCCATATTCATACTACCATGGGCCCATAGATTTAATGAGTTATATTCAATGAATGCTATATGAGACATTCACTCCCTTTTTCCTGAGAATGATGGATTCCTTGTTGATCACTCACATGCCTTCACACACATAGCAGTAGGGCCAATGAATACCCTTACAGACCCCTGAATAGGATCTGCACTTAGTGTTATCAAACTTCTAAAGCTACATGCATAAGACAACCATGGTGTCTCAGGTCTAAGGATTACTTGTACCACTATAATAATGAGAAACTGATTGACAGACAGGTTAAAACTCCATTCATTTTATCTTATATCTTTGGTCACATTCAGTGTACCTATTCTTATAATAGGTACCCACTTGTTGGTTGTAGTGTCTCCACACAAATAGCTTGAGACTAGCTATCCTCCTATAAAGTCAACCTAACAAGTGCTAGTCCTATGGTTCATTACTGTCCATAATAGTGAACCTTCAACTAGGAATGTTTTAGGAGTTTAGTACAGAGATATATCTACAGTCTCAAAATTACAACTCTTTGTAATTTCATATTCTCAACTCTAACTCCATGGACATATTATGTAAATATAAATGATGCATATGAACATAATAGAATAAGCCCTTTTATTAAATCAATAATAAATGTGACATACATAAATGAAATCAATTAATTGTTCCTAATCCCTAAACAATCATCTCTATGATTGGCTCGAGAGCATAATCCTAACACTTAGTTCGATAGTAAAAGAACCAGGGAATTCAGCGTGGAACAAGGGATCCAGTGGTAGTATTCAAACCCGAGCTACCCACAGTGCAATGGCCAAGCAGAGGCAACGAATAAGATCATAGTCGCTGGGATAAAGAGAAGTCTGGATAATTGTAAAGGACCTTGGCCTGATGAGCTGCACTCCGTATTATGGGTATACCAAACTACACTAAGGAGGTCCACAGGAGAGACTCTGTTTTCAATAACATACGGGATGGAAGCAGTTATACCAACGGTACTGGGGTTACCAGGTCTCAGGACAGAGCTATATAATGTAACAACAAATGACCAAGTGTTGTCTCGGGATCTAGAGTTGGCAGAGGAAAGAAGAGAAAGAGCTCGAATTAAAATGGCATCTTATCAGCAAGAGTTGAAAAAGTACTACAACCGAAGGGTAAGGTCAAGGGAGTTTATGGTTAGAGAATTAGTACTCAGACAAGTAAACTCGGACACTAGAAATCCTGCAGAAGGGAAGCTCAAGGCAACATGGGAAGGGCCCTACGAGGTCATCCATGTCGGAGGCACAGGTTCTTACAGGCTAAAGAGCTTAGAGACCGGATAGGAACTCCCGAGATTAGTTAATATAGCTAATTTGAGATTGTTTTACCGTTAAAGAAAGTTGTAATTACACGCAAAGGTCATTCAATACAAATATAGATGTTATTCAGAAAGATTATTGCTTATTTATCGCTTTGAACTAAAAGCACTTGCCTAAAAATGGGTCCAAGTCATAAGCTGCCTAAGAAAAGGTTCAAGCATTATAAACCTAAGAATGGGTTAGAAAAGGAACCTATCCAAGGTTGGGTCCAGGTCGACTATTTGCCTAAGAATGGTTCAATTCCAAGTCTTGCCCAAGAACGGGTCTAAGCACAACCAACCTAAGAAAGGGCTTCGCTTTAAAGTCTTGCCCAAGAACGGGTCTAAGCAAAATTCGCCTAAGAGTAGGCTCAGTCTTAAGCCTTGCCCAAGGAAGGGTCCAAGCAAACTATGTCTGGAAAAAGACTCAAGTCTATTACTATACCAAAGAAGAAGCTCCGAGTTAAAATTCAGAACTAAATTGGGTTCGAGTGAGCCTACTGATAAAGCTGTAACTATGTGACAACAAGGGATTTATCTTGAGCTCACACTTAGACATACAACCAGTACAAAAGATAAAGAATACGTGCATAAATGAAGAAAAAAGGCATATCTTATTCCAAGAAAAAATTTATAAATGTTTATACAAGTTAGGGCACTTGGCCAAAATAGAGAAAAAAGAAAACAAAGCCTCGGAGAGGCAATCACTTCTGCCCCGAGTTCCCCGCAGCTGGATCAGCAATCTTGGGCACCTGGACAGGAGCGGCAGAGGTAGGAGGGGCCACGGGAGCCTGAGGTAGATCAGAGACTATCTCTGTAGTGTTTTTCGTTGCTGCGATGGATTGATCCCCATTGGCAGTAGCAGGAGGTTCATTGGAGGAACCAGTGACTTTCTCAGCTTCTGTCTCGGCCTCAGGTTGGGACGTAACCTCAGGTTCATTAATCCCAGGCACGTCTTCATTTTCAGCCTCAGCATCAGCTTCCCCGGCATCGCCACCCACAGGGTTGCCCACCGGGGTAATTCCTTCCTTTCGAAGGGGATGTCAGCGATCCCAGGGAATTGGGAAAAGGCCAACTCGGTCAAGGTATCCCATGCGAGTTGGTAGATATCCTCGAGCTCGTCAGCCAGCTGCTCAACGAGAGCAACTTTGACTCTCTTCCTCTCCTCCGCCACCGCTTTCTCAGCAGAAGCCTTCTCTTTCTCCACCTTAGCCTCCAGGGCCCGGACTTTCCTTGCTAAGTCATGCTTCTCCTGAGCTAACTTGTCGTTGGAGTCCTTCACCTTCCTCAGCTCTGCCTCCAAATCTGCATAGTCCTTCCTCGTGAGTTCCAGTTTGCTGACGGCGCTCTCAGTAGTGGATTTGGATGTCTCGCACTCAGACTTCACTTTCTGAAGCTGGGACATGGCTGTAGAGCAATTTGCCTCAGGTTCTTGCAATTTTTTGTCATACTCACTCCGGACCTTGGTGACCTCGATTTGTAGTTTATTATCTTCTTCCTCGAGGAGGTCATCTGCGAGCAGAATTTGTTGGCAGCCCTACACAAATCTCATCAAGTCAAAGATCGGATTGAGTAACGATAACAAAATCAAAAACTGATAAGGCTTACTCGGTAAAGGCTAGTGAACCCGAAACGAAGTAGCTCTGGGGTGGACTTCCTTCTGAAATGCTCCATGTCTGTAGGGAGCCTCATGGGGTTCCCCAGCTGTTTGAAGTTGTACTCCGTAGAGAAAAAACTGGTAACAATCTCATCTGTGGGTATAGGGAATTGCATATATATAGGAGTAGGTGGAATTAGTTAGATTTCACAACGAAGCTTATAAGCATGGGGCAAACATAAATTTGAAAAAGTAAACTCTTACCACGGGGAATTTGGCTATTATCTCATTACGGGAAGGAGCACTCCCCCTCCTAGCAACAGTGGTAGTGGTACTTCCCTGCCCGGATTGTGGAACAGCGGGCTGCTGCTTGGGCCTTTGGTGGGCCTTTTATATTTTTTAGAGGCACCACCAGGGGAGCTTTCCCCTTCCCAGTAACTTCAGGCACCTCGGGCCTGCCAACATCCTTCCCCTTCATGGCTAAAGCCATAAGCTTGCCACTATTGGGGTCAATGGGCTTTTGGCCAGCACTCTGCCCAACATTCTTAGCAGGGGCCGTTTGGCTGGCCTTCTATTGGGGTTGCTTCTGCTGCAGCTGCCTCTACTGAACTGACCTCTACTAGGCGACCTTCTTGTCAACAGCAGCCCTCAGCAGCTCTCCTCTCAGCTATTAGGGCTCTCAGATCCAGCCCATCATCTTTCTTGGACTTTTGATTCCCAGAATCAGTCCTTTGCCTTTTTGGGGGTGGAGGATTGGAGCTTCTCCTCTCCATAGCTTGAGAGACAGTCTCTTCAAAGCTAGACCTTTCAATCACTAGATGGGCAGGCCAACCAGCTTTATCTAAGGCTCTGACTTCTTTAGCACCCTCTCCCTCAACTCGAAGCCAGATCCCTTCTTCTTCTTTTCTTTCTTTTTCTTCCTCTTCTTGTTCTAGTAGAAAGTTAAGGCATCATCAGGCTGCTCCTAGTGAAGAAGGCTCGCCTTGCCGTAGGTTTGATACCTCAGGTGATAGTTGAACAGGATGTGAGCAGTCTTGTAGTGTTGGCTCACTTAGTAGCCTAACAGCTTCTTGATATCCTCTTTCTTTAGCTTGCCAGCAGGCTCGTTAGCATGTGGAGCTGCTAGAAAGAAATAGAGCACAAGCATCAGCATACAATTTACCATTCACTTTAGGAGACATATAAGAAAGCATAACAATGATGAATCCCGCTAAGTGCTTACAGCAAGAGCCTTTTTCACGAGGGATGACGGGGTTATCTGATGGTAGAGTCCCATCCACGGGCCCGTATACAAAGATTGTATGGTCGTGAGCTCCGGGATTGGAGTCCGAGATATGTGTAACAAACGGTTTCCTCTTGGGCTTGACAGAAAGGTAGTGGTTGGGCTTATTTTTTAGGGCACAGATTTTGTAGTGGTGGAGTATCTCCTATACTCCAACAAAGGTCCCTAGAATTTGGTTAAGGACATGGACCCCCGAGATAATCCTATAGGAGTTTAGCCCTAGCTAAGTGGGAGCGATGCTATAGTAAATAAGGAAGTCATTAAGAAGGTCAGGGAAAGGGACGCGAACTCCGCCCTCCATGAATGCAGCAATGGGATCGGGGAGGCTGCCCTGAGCATCTGATCTATAGATATCCTCTCCAAGCTCAGCAAACCGATAGCTGAACTTCCCATCTTCAAAGCCGTATAAGGCTTTAAACTCTGCTATTCTTGCAGGATTGTCCTTAATGTCAAAGAAAGACGACATCTGCCAAATTTGAAAGTGGGAAGGTTAAATCCAAGACCAACTGTCTCTCCTCATATGCCCTGACTTGAGTCTCCAGAGTAATGTTCTAACAGGTATGACTGCCTTACCTTGACAAACTCAAATTGTTCTAAGTGTTAGCTTGGAATCACTTAACTCGGTTTTGGAAAAATCTAGAAAAAGGAGACCAAGGGTCTCCGTCTTGAATTTACCCTGAGATGGGGTTTTCAAACCCTAAAAGGCGGGAAAATTGGTATCTTGGCGATTTGCCCCAAAAACCAGAGGAAAACCCTAGGATCACGAAACAAACCCCAAGAACAACACTAACAGTCCCACACAGAAAAAATAACATTCAGCAGATCAAAAAATAAAGACAAGGAAAGAGTTATACCATCGCAAATCTCAGAAAGAGTGCTGGAAAGTGAATCTGCTGGAAAGATACGAGGGCGCAACGATGAGAATCTCCGAAGGATGGCTTTTGAAACGGCAAAGGAACAAAGATAGTGCTCAAGAACAGGCCAACGTTGGCAAAGCGAATCTTTAAACGGTGAAAAGAACTGAAGAAGATCTTCTCTAGCAAACAAACGGGAACTGTAGTGGATTCCGGCGAGAAAAACGGTGTGCACAGTGCGTTTTTGGTGGAGGCAGAATGCAAAAAACAGAGAAAGCAATGAACAGAGAAGGTAGAAAGAGAGAGAATTCAAAGGTAAAGTAAGCAGTGATTAGTTTTTCCCCCCAAAGACATAATGCTTCTGGAGCATTAAATACCATATACGGCGGATGAGACAACCCCAAGACGCATGATGTCATCACCTTGAAATACGGAAGGGCGTAACCGTTCTCTCCTAGCTAAGCCCTAGAAAGCCAAATGACATAGGGGCATAGGGTAAAGCACTCAATAAGTGTAAAATTATAACAAGTCCCAACTCGGGAAAGTCATAATTGGGTCAAATTGTGTGGGAATTTCTCTGAACCGAGGATCCAGCTCAGGATAGAGAGCTCAAACCAAAAATACTGACACGTAGCGAAGGCAATTCAACCAGGCCCGTTACAACTCATGATCTCCCAGCTCGGGCCTTACATTCAGCTCGAGACACCTGTCCTATGACTCACACTACAATCCAAATCTTACTACAGTCCAAAACTGTTGCAGCAGCTGTAATTCCTGACATAGTAGTTACTGGAAACCATGGTTCCTTACCTAACTACGATCACCAAACCATGATCAGATGGTTACAGGCTAACCATGATCAGATCTGACCTAACCAAGGCAGTTACCTGACCTCACATGGTCAGTCCGTACAGGTGGGTATAAAAAGAATACGATATAGCCAAATGAGGTAAGCTACAGTACCCTAATCCTCTGAAATTCATCTTCTTCCTTGTATCTTCCTTCATAAACGGCTTTTGACTTAGGCTTTGGAGAGGGCTTGGCCAAAACCCACCTTGGCCTACCTTCTGACTCTGTTTCCAAGCTTGTGAGTGCAGGCCCAAGCGCGAGAACAAGCTCCTTCATCAACATCAGATCTCAGGGAGCAGATTTTACCCCATACACTTCTCATGCATATAAATAAAATATAACAACATTATATATATATAATCCACTTATCGATATTAGTCCCTTTAAGGTGACATATAACGATCTTTTGATTTGGAGTTATCACTATTAATCTCATTAAAAGCTTCCACTATGATAATTATGACCTTTAAGAAGATTCAATCCAAGCCAATGGATTGAATCCAAGGTCTAAGGTGGGTGTAGGTAATCGTAAAACATTCATTAGAAACATTGCATGTTCTCTTGAAAGTCTTCTCTAAGCTTCCAAATCCTTCAATCTCCTCCATTGCTTGATGGTCTCCACAATAGGCTTGTTAGGCTCCACTATACTCTTTTGAATCCACCATGTTCCTTAAGTGCGCTCTCGATTACATAACATTTACATAATTTAAAGAAAGGGATACATAAGGGGAATGTGGGGTACATCAGAGAATGATAGAGAGAGAGAGAAAGTGGCATGCAAGCCCCAAATAAGTAATACATCACCAAAATAAATTACAACTCTTGAAAAATTAATACAACCCATTCATAAGACGGGCAATCACAATTGGTGTAAAGGGTATAGTCCATAATCATCATCCATACTTAAACATATAATCACATTGCATAAAGTAAGTAAAAACTGTAAGCAATAAACATATGGGCATTATGGTAACTTTATTGATTGGTATTCATTAATCTCATTAATGTGTCCTAATCTCATTAGGATATGCATAATTTCTAGAATATAATTAAGTCTTAACATTTAAGACATTTAGTTTCAATTAATCAAATTAATTGAAACCATTAGAGTCCCCTAATTAAACTCTAATATCAAATATTAGGGTTCCTTTAATTAAACAAAACAATTTCATTTAATTAAAAAATTTCCAGATTTTAATTTAATCCTAAATTGTGTTTTAAACCATTTAAAACAATACAAAATTAATCACCATGAATTAAATAATCAATTTCGGAATTAAATAAAATCAATATATTAATTAATTAGTGCATTAACGTTTCCTAAGACCCTAAACCCTAAGTGCATTAACTCTAAACCCTAAATGTAACCCTAATGCATTAAATGCCTTATGATTAGTCAATTAATGACCAATCATTTAAACCTAGGTTTATATGGTATTAATGATTAGGATTAGGGTTTAATTAATGCCACCTAGGATATAATTACACCTAATTAATATGCACTAATTAAGGTTTCTAAAACCCTAAACCTTAAACCTATTAAATGCCAATGATTAATTACTAAACCTTTAATGATCATGATTGGTCATTAATGACCAATCATTTAACCCTAGGTTAGACACATTAATTACTAGGTTTATTCATTAATTAATGCATTAATAGAATTAGGGTTTAAATTAGGGTTTCCTAAACCCTAAACCCTAGACATCATAAATGCACTTAATTCTACCCTAATAATTAATAACCATGATTGGTCATTTAGTGACCAATCATTAAACAATTTAATTAAGGTAATTAATTAGTTCGTTAGGGTCTTAATTAATGCCTTAAATGAATTAGGGTTACATCATTAATGGGAATTAGGGTTTCCTAAGAAACCCTAATGCTGCCGCCACTATCGATGAGCTACCATGGCTTGTCCAGGGGGCTGCCACAGCTAGGCTAGGGGGCTACCAAGGCTAGGCCATGGCTAGGCTAGGGGCCTGCCATGGCTTGGCAAGGTACCATCATGCATGGGGACTCAAGCTAGGGTGTGGGCCAAGCCCACGGACACGTGTGGAGTGGCCAATAGGGCTGTCTTGTTAAAAACAAATTAGGGTTTCAAGAACCCAGTGCTGGCGCCACCATAGGAGGACCTCAAGGTCACAATTGTTTCTAAAACTCAGTCAAATCAACTCCACCAACAAAACCAGCTTTTTTATCATGTCCCTACATGAATTACTAAGCTAATTGAAGTGGTTTGGATGATCAAATCATGCCCAATTGTTCTAAACAATTCAAGAACAGTGGACTGTCCAGAATTTGACAGCATACTATCCATGGTCGCAAAGTGATTTAAAACCCAGCAAGATGATTAATTCAGTCTACCAAATTATTTTTCCTAGTATCCTACATGTCTTAGGAAACTAATTAAAGTGGTTTCATGCAATTTGGAGTTCCCTAACTCAAGTTATGAATGAAACTCCATTGATGACTTTTCTGCAGAAAAACAGCCTGCTGTGTTCTTCCAAGAAATCAAACTTTTTCATTCTTTATGCATCAAGACTCTTTTCAAACTTAAAGAATATGATCTATACATCATATATCATCATCCTATAATGATTATTCATCAATTTTACAGAATTTTCATAACAAAACAGTAGCAAGAACCTTAGGGTTCTAAAACCCAAATTCGAACATGGTGGTCTTCTCCTTCTTCCTTCGGTTCTAGAATCATAATCCAATTATGATGCATCCAAATGCTTGGGAACCCTTCCCTACCAAGTCTAGAACATAACCCAAGTGGTGGCAACCATTGCCATGCCTTTGATCTCCATCAAAAACTCACAGTTGTGGCTGTTGCATCATTCCCAAGCAAAACTGTCTTCCCTGACAGCTTGTAGTCAAATATTCATAACTTTCACGACAGAACTTAGATCGATGCATCATTTGTTGGGTTGGAAAGCTGATTCAAAGAGCTTTCTAACCATATATGGCTCAAAAATATTGGAGAAGAACTCTGAT
This sequence comes from Liquidambar formosana, assembly GCA_039720395.1. NCBI lineage: Eukaryota > Viridiplantae > Streptophyta > Magnoliopsida > Saxifragales > Altingiaceae > Liquidambar > Liquidambar formosana. Next base: position 34,049,348 of record CM077829.1, read on the forward strand.
TTCGGCATGCAAAACAAGATGACGGTTTTTCATGGCTACCATGAAAACTGTTCTTCTTCTCCAAACTCAATCCCTATTCAACTCTTGAATAAGCAGCTCTAAAACTTATTTTAGAAGAGGAGTAGAAGAGAAAACAGCCTAAGGTTCAATAACCCTAGGTTCAGCCATGAGAGGGAAGACCAATTAATGCATGAACATGAACCCTAGTTCATTAATCAATCAATTTTACCATAAAACAGCCCATATGCAGTTTGTATTAGGCATAATCATGGCTCTGATACCACTGTTGGGAATCGAATAGAGAGGAAAACTACAAAGGTGAAATTAAAAATTTTCCTACGATTCCCAATCCCTTGAATCCAATTATGCTTAATAAAAAACAAAAACCCTAACTACAAAGAAAGTTAGGATAACTTACAGTTGATAAAGTCTTCTCCTTTATGCTCCAAGCTTTGTCTTCTCCTTTTTGCTCCAAGCTTGAAATCCGGTCAGCAATGAATGAGCAGTCCAAGTGTACTACCTCCAACGGTATCCACACCTAGTTTGAGCTGGAAGTCCTTTTCTTCTTCTTCCTTGCTGTTGCTAGAGGTGGAGAAGAGAGAGAGAGAGAGAGAGCCTCTATGTGAATTTCAGCCAGCACTTGGGAAGAGTGATTATGATGATGTCATCACATCATAAGAGGCATTGAATAGCCTTTACATAGGGCTGGCCCTGTGGGGGATTCAAAACCCTAAAGGGTTTTGTGTAATTACTCTTAATTTCACAATAACCCCTCTAATTTGTATCGTATACAACCTTGCCCCTTAAGAACTCTTCTTTTATTCACTTATGCCCTTTCTCTCATAGACTTTCAAGCTCTCTTAGCATGATCAGTGTGTGACCCATTGGGTTCACATCATTAAGTAGTAGGTATATCACATGTTGTGCACAATGGAGCACTTTCAATTAGAGGGTCTAATTGAAACTCCTTTCAATTCCCTAATTGATTATAACTCATTTATATCAATTAGGGCTTCTACTAACCATGAGTAACACCTAGCATATGGCTCATGGTGTGGTCCTTAATGAGGTGAATTGTCATTTACAAAGAACCCTTCTGTTATAGTTTATGGGTTATAATTACATCCTTCCATCAACACAATGTCTCCTAATTAAACTAATAGGACATAGAAGTCTGTTAAGTCCCTAATTCAATTACTTTATACTCATTCATTAATATCAACTCATTGATGAACTTATGGAAACTCCTTTCCATATTCATTCTACCATGGGCCGATGGATTTAATGAGTTATATTCAATGAATGCCATATGAGACATTCACTCTCTTTTTCCTGAGAATGATGGATTCCTTGTTGATCACTCACATGCCTTCACACATATAGTAGTAAGGCCAATGAACACCCTTACAAACCCCTATAAGGATCTGCACTTAGTGTTATCAAACTTCTAAAGCTACATGTTGTTAACACCCCATTTTGTGCCGCCCAAATATTTCAAGCCCACCCTATTAAGCCCAGTGATGAAGCGTGGCCCAACTTGAAATGATTGACAAGTAATCTTTGGAAAGCTAATGTGATCGCAGTTGCAGCTTGGTCTAGATATTTGAGAAGCCCAGCCCATTACTTTGTGTGTACGCATCATAAAAATATGCGTAAGCATTATCCTAATGTGCGTACGCATATTCCATTTGTGCATACATAGGTTATTTTCCAGAATTTAAATCTTCCCTCCATTTCCCTCTGTTACCTTATACAGACAGAACTTACCTTGATCCAACCTGTAATGGCTGGAGAAGCCAAAAACCCTAATCCACCAACATCCAAACCCTAATGATTGGCCTATAAAAGGATTGCTTTCTCATCATGAAGGGGGACCCCTTTTTTTTTCGACCACTACTTGGAAACCTACGAAAACCCTAGAATGATTAACTCAGAACCAGTAGCGGTGGCTGCGATTGCGGAGGCTTGAAGAAGAGAACTTGTCAGTGTATTCATTGGGATTCACCCAAACCTGAGGGTAACATCTTTTATTGCATTCATTTATGTGATTTTTAATCATTTTCCTCAAATGCATGCCTTCATTTAATGCCACGGTTATTGGTTTATTCAAGGCTTTTAATTAAACATCCCAGGACTAGATTTGTGTTTTGCACTACATGAGAGCATGTTTAAATGTCATTCGAATATGTTCTTATACATTAATTGACATGATGTTTAAATGTATAAAATCCATGTTTAGGTGTAGAGTAGAATAGCCAGTGGTAGAGTATTTCTGTATTCTGCACATCACATTTTTTATAACATTGCATGAATAGGCATAGGAGGTTTAAATGTCTTCTTCCATTCTTTTCGAATCTATTATAAAATGTGCGTACGTATAAATTAAAGGTGCGTATGCACCTTATGTTTGTGTGTACGCATATTTAAGATGCTGTGCTAACCCATTTTTGCAGGCAGTGGCAAATCCCTTCTCTATATTCTCTTTTATTAGTTATTGTTTATCCTGTTAGTTAATGTGATTATATTATTTTATACTCCTTAATCATCTAGCATGTCATATTTGCTTGATATATCTATTGCATGAATAGGGTTGAACTCGATTGACATTTTCTCATTAATTAAAGCCAACAAAATTCGTGTGGAGGCCGGATTCAGCTGGGCGTTGTCGGGTGCCTAACACCTTCCCGACCATGTACTTTAACTCCGAACCCTAATTCTTTGGGTATTGACGAATAGGCCTCTTGCTAGAGGTCAATCGGTTCCCGGAGCCAAACCAGGTGGCGACTCCCTCTTCACCCTAATCATTTTTTGTGGTTAGTGGTGTACTCCCGAGCCGGCATGGTTTAGGACGCGGTGCTCACATTGGCGATTCCATTGGGGATAGAGAGTTAGACTCCGAAGTATTTTGTTGGCTTTAATTAATGAGAAATTTTTAATTGAGTAAAACCACAATTGCACACACGCGCACGATTTCAGCACCTTGTTACCCCTCGATGGAAGTCTGATTAGAGACCCAGGATCCACTCGATCTTATGGGCAACTCGGCTCAGCACCATCAGCCCATAGCCTAGGTAACCTTTGAAGGAGAAACCCTCGTTCAACTGACTACACTAGTGACCCCCGAGACCTTCACCTAACCTTGTATAAATGTGTGTTGCATCGCATGACATGTTATATTCATATTCATTTTTAGTGCGGGTTTAGGATGTGGCCCACTTTACACATAAGTTTTCTAGTTCGAGTCTACTTGAGGGAACGTTGTGTGATTATGTAATTGGACCTAGGCCCGCTGGACGAATGAATAAAAGCCCTTGAGCCTATGATCCAAGTGAGTTGTGAGGTGTGTGTTTTGGATTCAAACAAAGAAGATTTATATATGAGTTGGGCCTATCTGGAGTAAGATTAGGGTTGTAAGAATAATGGGCAGGACTTTAATAAAAGCCAAGCTTAAAGTTCAGACCATCATTGCATCCAAGGCCCAATGAGAGGGTGAGAATTGATTTTGTAATGGGACCAAAAAAAAAAAAAAAAAAAGAGGAAGGAAAAAGAAATGGGTTTGGATCCCAAGTGAGCACATTGTAATGGCCCAAGAATGCAATGATGTTGTGACTTTGTAAATAAAGTCTATCTATTATCAAACCTTTGAAGACTTAGTAAACATGATGAGGTTTGATGATAAGGTATGATGTGGGTAAAAGACTTGGGAAAAACTTTAAATCGGGGAAAGTACTCATTCACGCTCATTCTCCTTTTAGCAAGATTGATTCGACACCAAGAACAGCACTGAGTTGTGTTTGGACTCGATCTCCCACTACCAATAGACTTAGAAAGATTTTAACAAGCAGAATGGCAGATCAAGTGACCCTGGCTGATATCCTTGAACAAATGAAAAGCGACAAAGCTGAGATGAGGGGGTTCATGAATGAGATGAGGGATCATGTCACTAAGCTAGAAAAAGGGAAAGGAAAGTCAGGAGAAGAAAAACAGCCTAAAACTAAAGAAAGAGGGGAACCTAAAGGAAATGAAGAAGAACACCCAAGGTGGGAAGATGATGACTACGTGGACTACTTAAAGAGGAAAGATGCCAAAGAGAAGGATGCTCGGGTAGAGAAACTGGTAGCAGAGAATGCCGACATGAAAGCCCGAATGGACCGGATGCAGACGGCATTGCAAAAGTCACAAGGCATGGATGACTACATGTACTCTATGGCAGGGATCACGACTGAGTCAAAAGTACAGCTTCCTCCAAAGTTTAAGATAGCCAATTACGAGAAGTTCGATGGCACTGGTAATCCTAAACATCACCTGCGCTAATATTTGAGTATCGCTAGAATGAGGGGATTGACTCTTGACCAAGTTTTGTATGCTTTCCCTTTGTCTCTTTCGTCAAATGCCTCAAAATGGTACTACGCACTTGACCCAAAAGTCATAGATTCTTGGGAACAACTAGCTTCGGAATTCACCAACAAGTATGCCTAGAACACTACGCTGGATGTCACCTTAAGAGACTTAGAGATGACAAGGTAGAAACCAGATAAGGCGTTTTCTGAATTTTTGACCCGGTAGAGAGCTAAAGCTGTCAAAATGGTGAACAGACCTATTGAGATTGACCAGATAAACATTATCTTGAGGAATTTGATGCCCATCTACTTCGACCACATGTTGACTTCTTCAGTTATGAATTTTGAACAATTGTACCAATGTGGGACCCACATTGAAGATGCCATTGTTAGGATTATGCCCTAGAGCCAATCATAGAGATGATTGTTTAGGGATTAGGAACAATCATTTGATTTCATTTATGCATGTCACATTTATTATTGATTTAATAAAAGGGCTTATTCTATTATGTTTATATGCATCATTTATATTTACATAATATGTCCATGGAGTTAGAGTTGAGTATATGGAATTACAAAGAATTGTAATTTTGAGACTATAGATATATCTCTGTACTAAACTCCTAAAGCATTCCTAGTTGAAGGTTCACTATGATGGACAATAATAAACCATAGGACTAGCACTTGTTAGGTTGACTTTATAGGAGGATAGCTGGTCTCAAGCTATTTGTGTGGAGACACTACAACCAACAGGTGGGTGCCTATTAATAGAATAGGTACACTAAATGTGACCAAAGATATGAGATAAATTGAATGGAGTTTTAACCTGCCTGTCAATCAGTTTCTCATTGTTATAGTGGTACAAGTAATCCTTAGACCTAAGACACCATAGTTGTCTTATGCATATAGCTTTAAAACTTTGATAACACTAAGTGCAAATCCTTATAGGGTCTGCAAGGGTGTTCATTGGCCCTACTGCTATATGTATGAAGGCATGTGAGTGATCAACAAGGAATCCATCACTCTCAGGAAAAAGAGAGAGAATGTCTCGTATAGCATTCATAATATAACTCATTAAATCCATGGCCATGGTAGGATGAATATGAAAAGAGTTTCATGAGTTCATCAATGAGTTGATATCTATGAATGAGTATAAAGTAATTGAACTAGGGACTTGACAGACTTCTATGTCCTATTGGTTCAATTGGAGACATTGTGTAGATGGAAGGATGTAATTGTAACCTATAAACTATAACAGAAGGGTTCTTTGTTAGATACTTATTCACCTCATTAAGGACAACACCTTGAACCATATGCTAGGTGTTATTCATGGTTAGTGTTAGGATTATGCCCTAGAGCCAATTATGGAGATGATTGTTTAGGGATTAGGAACAATCATTTGATTTCATTTATGTATGTCACATTTATTATTGATTTAATAAAAGGGCTTATTCTATTATGTTTATATGCATCATTTATATTTACATAATATGTCCATGGAGTTAGAGTTGAGAATATGGAATTACAAAGAGTTGTAATTTTGAGACTATAGATATATCTCTGTACTAAACTCCTAAAGCATTCCTAGTTGAAGGTTCACTATGATGGACAGTAATGAACCATAGGACTAGCACTTGTTAGGCTGACTCTATAGGAGGATAGCTAGTCTCAAGCTATTTGTGTGGAGACACTACAACCAACAAGTGGGTGCCTATTGCGAGAATAGGTACACTGAATGTGACCAAAGATATGAGATAAACTGAATGGAGTTTTATCCTGCCTATCAATCAGTTTCTCATTGTTATAGTGGTACAAGTAATCCTTAGACCTGAGACACCATAGTTGCCTTATGCATGTAGCTTTAGAAGTTTGATAACACTAAGTGCAGATCCTATTCAGGGGTCTGCAAAGGTGTTCATTGGCCCTACTGCTATGTGTATGAAGGCATGTGAGTGATCAACAAGGGATCCATCACTCTTAGGAAAAAGAGAGAGAATGTCTCATATAGCATTCATAATATAACTCATTAAATCCATGGCCATGGTAGGATGAATATGAAAAGAGTTTCATGAGTTCATCAATGAGTTGATATCTATGAATGAGTATAAAGTAATTGAACTAGGGACTTGACAGACTTCCATGTCCTATTAGTTCAATTGGAGACATTGTGTTGAAGGAAGGATGTAATTGTAACCTATAAACTATAACAGAAGGGTTCTTTGTAAATGACTATTCACCCCATTAAGGACCACACCATGAGCCATATGCTAGGTGTTACTCATGGTTAGTAGAAGCCCTAATTGATATAAGTGAGTTATAATCAATTAGGGAATTGGAAGGAGTTCCAATTAAACCCTAAATGGAAAGAGTTCCATTGTGCACACCTTGTGCTATTCCTACTACTTAATGATGTGAACCCAATGGGTCACACACTGATCATGCAAGATGAGCTTTTAAGTCTATGAGAGAAAGGGTATGAGTGCATAAAGAATAGTTCTTTGAGGCCATGTTTGTATTTGATATAAATAATAGGGGTTATTGTGCAATTTAGGGAAATTGCACAAAACCCTAAAAGGGTTTCCCCCCTAGGGCCGGCCCCTTTAGTGTGGACTATTTAAGTCACACTATGATGTGTGACATCATAATTTTTGGAGGCTCCCCAAGGGCTGGCCAGAATTTCCAGCCTCCCTCTCTCTCTCTCCTCTCTTCTCCTACTCTAGCAACAACATGGGAAAGAAGGAAAGGACTTGAAGCTCTAGCTAGGTGTGGATACCGTTGGAGGCAGCACACTTGGGCTGCTCATTCACCGCTGTCCGGAATCAAAGCTTGGAGCATAAAGGAGAAGACAAAAATTCTGTAAGTGTTCTAACCCTCTTTGTAGTTAGGGTTTGATTTTGTGTTATGCATAGTTAGATTCATGGGATTGGGAATCGCAGGAAAAATTTTTATATTCCGCACTTTGTATTTTTCCCTCTTGTTCGATTCCCAACAGTGGTATCAGAGCCATGATTATGCATAATACAAAATACATATGGGCTGGAAATTATGGTGTAGTTGAATGATTCAAAAATCTGGAAAAGTTTTTCTGCATAATTGGTTTTCCTCCATGGCTGAACCTAGGGTTTGGAACCCTAGGTCAATTCTCTTCTACTCCTCTTCTTATTGATGGTTAAGTGTAGCCATGGATGCAATAGGTTGCATAGGGTTTGAGTTTGGAGAAGAAGAATAAGGAAACTAGGGTTTTATAAAACTGTTATGAACAGTTTTCATGGTAGCCATGAAAAACCGTCATCTTGTTTTGCATGCCGAATTCAGATTTCTTCTCCAAAATTTTCGAGCCATATATGGTTAGAAAGCTCTTCGAATAAGCTTTCCAACCCAACAAACGGTGCATCAATCCGAGTTCTGTAGTGAAAGTTATGAATTTTTTACTACAGGCTGTCTGGAAAGACAGTTTTGCTCGGGAATGATGCAATAGCCACAACTTTGAGTTATTGATGGAGATCAAAGGCATGGCAATGGTTGCCACCACTTGGGTTATGTTCTAGACATGGTAGGGAAAGGTTCCCAAGCATTTAGATGCATCATAATTGGATTAAGATGCTAGAACAGAAGGAAGAAGGAGAAGAACACCATGGAGGCTGAATCTGAGTTTTTAGAACCCTAAGGTTCTTGCAATTAATTCTAATTAAAGCTGCTGTATTTATGATGGAAGATCATTGTAGGATCATTATATATCATGTGTATATGATTTTCTTTAAGTTTCAAAAAGGTTTTGATAGAAAAAGATTCAAAAAGTTTGAAAATTTTTCATGAACAGCATAGCAGAATTTTTCTGCAGAAAAGTCATCAATGGAGTTTTGATTAGAACTTGAGTTAGGGAACTCCAAATTGCATGAAACAAATTGAATTAGTTTCCTAAGACATGTAGGATACTGGGAAAATTCATTTGGTAGCCTAATTCATTCATCTTGCTGGGTTTTAAATCAATTTCTGACCATGGACAGTGTGCTGTCAAATTCTGGGCAGCCTACTGTTGTTTTAATTGTTTAGAACAATTGGTGATGGTTTGATCATCCAAACCTCTTCTATTAGCTTAGTATTTCATGTAGGGACATGATAAAAAAGCTGGTTTCAATGGAGGAGTCGAATTGATAAGGATTTAGAAGCTATTGTGACCTTCAAGGTCTGCAACAATGGCTCCAGCAATGGGTTTTGGAAACCCTGATTGTTCTTGATGATGGCAGCCACTTCCACCACTTCTCACGTGTCCAGAGGCTTGTCCCACACCCTTAGGATGTTCTCCCATGACTGGCCATGGCCTCCCACAGTCGTTGGTGGCCATGGAAGCCTAGCCAAGCTCAGGCAGCCCCCTGGTAGTGACGGCTGCATAGAGTTAAGGATGAAACCCTAATTTTGAGTTAATGATGAAACCCTAATTTCATTATGGCATTAATTAGAACCCTAATTGGAATATTAATTACCTTAATTAAGAGTTAATGATTGGTCATTAAATGACCAATCATGGTTATTAATTGTTAGGGCATAATTAATACCATTAATGATGTCTAGGGTTAGGGTTTTGATAACCCTAATTAGTGTAATTAATTAAGGGTAATAAATACCCTATTTGGCATTAATTAAACCCTAATCCCTTTTATTAAATACCGTATGAACCTAGGGTTTTAATGACTGGTCATTAAATGACCAATCATAAGGCATTTAATGATTAGGGCTTGCATTTAGGGTTTAGGGTTATGCATTTAGTGTTTAGGGTTTTAGGAAACCCTAATACACTAATTCATCATTTAATTGATTTTATTTAATTCCCATGTTAATTATTTAATTAATATTGATTAATTTTATAATGTTTTAAATGGTTTAAAATACAATTGGGGATTAAATTAAAATCTGGAAATTCTTAATTAAATGAAATTGTTTTGTTTAAATAAGGAAACCCTAATATTGGATATTAGAGTTATTTTAGGAAACTTTATATGTTTCTATTAATTTGATTAATTGAAACTAAATGTCTTAAATGTTAAGACTTTATTTAATTCTGGATATTTTTGTTTAAACCTAATAAGATTAGGATGCATTAATGCGATTAATGTAAATCATTCAAGAGAATTACCATAATGCCCATATGTCTTAATGCTTACAGTTTTTCTTTACATTATGCAATGAGATTGTATGTATGTGTTTGGATGATGATTATGGACTATACCCTTTAAACCAATTGTGATTGGCCGTCTTATGAATGGGATGTTATTATTTACAAGAGTTGTAATTTTATTAAGGTGATGTAATTTATTTGGGGCTTGCATGCCACCTTCCCTCTCTCTCTATCATTCTCTTATGTACCCCACATTCCCCTTATGTATCCCTTTCTATATATTATGTAAATGTTATGTAATCGAGAGCGCACTAAGGAGCATGGTGGACCCAAAGGAGTATGATGGAGCCCAACAGGCCAATGGTGGAGACCAACAAGCCAATGGTAGAGACCATTAAGTCAAGGGAGCAGATTAAAGGACTTGAAAGCTTAGAGAAGTTTTTCAAGAAAGCATGCATGTTACGAATGGTTTATTTTACGATCACCTACACCCACCTTAGACCTTGGATTCAATCTATTGGCTTGGATTGAATCCTCTCAAAGTCCATAATCATCATAGTGGGAGCTTTAATTTATGAGATAATTGTATTAGCTCCAATACCATAGTTTGGTATATGTTACCTATTCACTTAGGGACTAATATCAAAATATGGTACTTTATATATGTTGATATATAATAGCATGCGATGTATGATTTATAATAGCATGAGATGTATGATTATAAATAGCATAATTTATATGTTTAAATTTTGATACATAGGATGCATGTTAATTTGATGAGACCCTTTAAAACCCCTCTTATTTTAATATTAAGTTGAAAATGAAGAAATCATAGGGAATGAATTCTTCATTGCCTTCCATCATTATAGGATCATCTAACGTCCCTTAATGTGGGTACCTGGCTGCAGACATGTAGGAGCTACCCATGTTAAAGACATTACTTGAAACTATCACATATGAGATATCATGGGGTGCCTAAACTGGTATATACCAAGAAACTAACATGTGATGTATATATTTGGCGAAACATACCTGTGTGAATGATGGGTTTAACTTAACTAGGGAAGTATTCCAAGAAACTAACATGTGAGGTGTATGTTCCCTAGAGGCAAAACGATTGGAACTTGCTTATGAAGCAATAGACAAAGAGTTGTCTTCTTATTGTGGGTTAGAAGCCAAGAAACTAACATGTGAGGCTTCTAGGTCACAGTGGGACCCCAATCCCCATTAGGAATGAGATTCCCGAATTCCATTAGAGGGTGTATGGAATTTGATAAAATAGTGGGAGGTACCATATGATTAAAGACCCAATCATTATGGATAAAAATGAAATCTAATTCTCTGTTTATGTAGATTACCTAATTACTCACCTCAAAACCCCTATTTCCTAATATATAGGATATTGATAGTTTGGACTAAACCCGATTTCTTTGATTGACTTAGGAAATTGAGAATTGTTCTCAATTTCAAAAGATTGTTCATATGCTATTAGGCCTTTTCTTAAAGGCCCTCCATAAAACATCCTAAGAAGAAAAGACACTATGCATAATTGGCATCTTGTTGCCATGCTATATGATAGTATTGATGACTAATGAACTTCAGAAGCAAAATTAGTCAATGCAAATGCCTTTGATGTCCTACATCACATACAAAGGTTGTATGGTGAGTAAAATAATACTATAAAGTATAGTACTTATAAAGGACTTCTTCTGGACTAGGATGTAATAAAAGTTGTTTATTAATAATCATTCTTTTGAAAATGATTAATCACATAGAATAGCTTGAGAAGCTAGATGTGATTTAAAATGGAAGCATAGAGGAAAGCAAATCTTGAAAAGTCAAAGACAAAGAAATATAATTATTTTGTAGTAAACGTAAGGTATTGTAAATGGAAATTGATAAAGTATCAGTCTTCCTAGAAGAACCAAACTTTTGAAGTTTTGGTTCATGCTCTAAACTAAATTATTGGTTAGTTCTGCTTCTTGGTTTTTGGATTATAGTGTAATCTAAATGGAAGCAGAAAGTTAAGTAGATAATAAGTTACCTTTAAAAATTTTAATAGAGCAAGAGTTGCTAGATTAATTTTGGGAACTTATTTCTTAACTAGGTCATTTAAGACATTCTAGAAATTTGATTTCTGAATTTAAATGACTAATTAGAGCAAATGCAACGTATTCTGAGAATACAAGAGATGTAGAGACTCTCATTTAAATGTAACGATTATGATTTGGTTATGAGATGACCAAACCCATCATTTACTTGGTGAAGTAAAAGAGTTACATTTATAATTTGACTAATACATTGTGATGTATATAGTCATGTAGAGCATGCATTCAATTACAGTAGACTCATTTTAGAATACCATAGCTCAATGGTGAATCTAAGAGAACGAATTGAACCCTATTAAGATATGGTTTGATCCATGATGAGTTTTACTAATGTATCCATCTAGGATATACCTTAAAATTGCTACATATTGATAATTTAGGGTTCACTCCAGTTTCGTCCCAATTATATCAGATATGATATGGGAAGAAACCCAATTTAAAGAAGTTAAGGCTTGGGCTTGTGCTACGTATGTCTAGAAACATAATGTAGACAATCTGGAAATAAGGTCAAGTAAGTGTTGAATTGTGGTATATCCCAAAAGTGGTTGGGATAGTATTTCTATTACCCTAATGAACAAAAGTTGTCTATTAGGATGTTTGCTAGATTTTCTTGAGAAAGAGTTCATTCAAGAAAAATGCAAAAGTAGATAGAATTTATAGAATTGTCTATAAAGCCACAAAAGAACAAAGATCCAACCCTTGTCTCTGTTGAGGCAAAACCTTTAATTACACCACATTCTTTTCATAGATTAAATTGGATATTTCTTTAACATAAGAGAGATATTGTATCTCCATTAGAATGTGAAAGAATTGTTCTTTGGTGATAAAGATCACCAAGATAATCCTATTGATTATGACTAGACGATGTTTCACATCAACTCGAGAAATGACTAAGAGTCATTAAACCCAATATGGATAGGTAGAGACCTAAAAGGCTTGGCTATTTAAGAATGTTTTCAACATAGGCAAAAGTTGTCTATAAAGAAACTTGTTTGATAATAGTTATGCTGAAATCCATTTGGATCTTGTTATCTATAAACACACATTTTGAATATAAGATATGTCAAAAAGGATATAAAAATGTTATATCAAATGGTGAAAAACCATAAAAGTGTGTAAGTTATAGAAGTCTATTAATAGACTACAAGGTTCTCATAATTAGAACATCTATAAAGTTGAAGTAATCAAATTGTTTGATTTCTCTCATTGTATAGATGGACCATGAGTGTATAAAAGTTTAGTGGGAGTGCGATCGTTTTTCTTTATCCTAAGTATAGATGACATCCTAATCATTATGAATGATATATGAATGTTATCTAATGTAAAGTTTTGGTTTTTGGAGAAAAACTAATTCATGAAAGATTTGGCAAAAGCATTCAACAAGATCTATAAAGATAGATCATATAGATTGCTAAGTATCTCCAAATCACTAAACATAGTTGAAATGTTGAAGGAGTTCAACATGGAGAATTCTAAGGGAGGTCTGATTTGCTTCAGATAAGAATTCATTATTCAAGGGCATGTGCCCTAGGATAATACAAGTAAGGTTCTTAAAGTGTTAAGAAGCCTTATTCTACACTATGTATTGAACCTGATATCTATTATGTTGTAATTGTTACAAATAGTTATCAGTCAATTCAAATTTGGAATATTGGATTGTATATGGAAATTGTAAACTCATAGTAGATGGGTATATGGATTTGGATATAATCCATATGGGGTATATTTTATATTCACTTTAGTTGGTGAAATACTTAATGGAAGAACTGTATGAAAGATATAGTGGATTCCATTATTAAGGGTGAACTAATTGTCGCATTGTCTAGGAGACTGTTTGGATCTATAAGTTCATTTAGAACTTGGAGTTGTTCCTTCCATTGAGTTGCCCACACCTTGTTTTGTGACAACAATGGGTCTATAGCTCAAGTATAGGAATCACGGTCTCATCAAAAGTCCAAACACATAGAGCGGCAATTCCAAGTGATTAGAGGAATCATTGGAAAAGGTAATAGATACATTACAGAAGATATTATCTACATAAGTTTTTGTAGACCTACTGACTAAAGCTTTAAAACATAATTGGTTATGTCTAAGACCAACATCTTGAGAAGATAGGTATGCGATACATGGTTAATTGGCTTTAGTGCAAGTGGGAGATTGTTAGGATTATGCCCTAGAGCCAATCATGGAGATGATTGTTTAGGGATTAGGAACAATCATTTGATTTCATTTATGTATGTCACATTTATTATTGATTTAATAAAAGGGCTTATTCTATTATGTTTATATGCATCATTTATATTTACATAATATGTCCATGGAGTTAGAGTTGAGAATATGGAATTACAAAGAGTTGTAATTTTGAGACTATAGATATATCTCTGTACTAAACTCCTAAAGCATTCCTAGTTGAAGGTTCACTATGATGGACAGTAATGAACCATAGGACTAGCACTTGTTAGGCTGACTCTATAGGAGGATAGCTAGTCTCAAGCTATTTGTGTGGAGACACTACAACCAACAAGTGGGTGCCTATTACGAGAATAGGTACACTGAATGTGACCAAAGATATGAGATAAACTGAATGGAGTTTTATCCTGCCTGTCAATCAGTTTCTCATTGTTATAGTGGTACAAGTAATCCTTAGACCTGAGACACCATAGTTGCCTTATGCATGTAGTTTTAGAAGTTTGATAACACTAAGTGCAGATCCTATTCAGGGGTCTGCAAAGGTGTTCATTGGCCCTACTGCTATGTGTATGAAGGCATGTGAGTGATCAACAAGGGATCCATCACTCTTAGGAAAAAGAGAGAGAATGTCTCATATAGCATTCATAATATAACTCATTAAATCCATGGCCATGGTAGGATGAATATGAAAAGAGTTTCATGAGTTCATCAATGAGTTGATATCTATGAATGAGTATAAAGTAATTGAACTAGGGACTTGACAGACTTCCATGTCCTATTAGTTCAATTGGAGACATTGTGTTGAAGGAAGGATGTAATTGTAACCTATAAACTATAACAGAAGGGTTCTTTGTAAATGACTATTCACCTCATTAAGGACCACACCATGAGCCATATGCTAGGTGTTACTCATGGTTAGTAGAAGCCCTAATTGATATAAGTGAGTTATAATCAATTAGGGAATTGGAAGGAGTTCCAATTAAACCCTAAATGGAAAGAGTTCCATTGTGCACACCTTGTGCTATTCCTACTACTTAATGATGTGAACCCAATGGGTCACACACTGATCATGCAAGATGAGCTTTTAAGTCTATGAGAGAAAGGGTATGAGTGCATAAAGAATAGTTCTTTGAGGCCATGTTTGTATTTGATATAAATAATAGGGGTTATTGTGCAATTTAGGGAAATTGCACAAAACCCTAAAAGGGTTTCCCCCCTAGGGCCGGCCCCTTTAGTGTGGACTATTTAAGTCACACTATGATGTGTGACATCATAATTTTTGGAGGCTCCCCAAGGGCTGGCCAGAATTTCCAGCCTCCCTCTCTCTCTCTCCTCTCTTCTCCTACTCTAGCAACAACATGGGAAAGAAGGAAAGGACTTGAAGCTCTAGCTAGGTGTGGATACCGTTGGAGGCAGCACACTTGGGCTGCTCATTCACCGCTGTCCGAAATCAAAGCTTGGAGCATAAAGGAGAAGACAAAAATTCTGTAAGTGTTCTAACCCTCTTTGTAGTTAGGGTTTGATTTTGTGTTATGCATAGTTAGATTCATGGGATTGGGAATCGCAGGAAAAATTTTTATATTCCGCACTTTGTATTGTTCCCTCTTGTTCGATTCCCAACAGTTAGTAGAAGCCCTAATTGATATAAGTGAGTTATAATCAATTAGGGAATTGGAAGGAGTTCCAATTAGACCCTAAATGGAAAGAGCTCCATTGTGCACACCTCGTGCTATTCCTACTACTTCATGATGTGAACCCAATGGGTCACACACTAATCATGCAAGAAGAACTTTAAAGTCTATGAAAGAAAGGGTTTTAGTGCATAAAGAGTAGTTATTTATAGGCCTATTTGTATTTGATACAAATAATAGGGGTTAATGTGTAATTAAGTGTAATTACACATAACCCTATTAGGGTTTCTTCCCCATGGCTAGCCCCTTTTAGTGGGCTGCATATATAAGTCACACTTATGTGTGACAAGGCATAATGCTTGCACACTCCCAACCCTAGCCGTCCAAAGAGTTGGAGGCTCTCTTCTCTCTCTCTCTCTCTCTCTTCTCCACCTCTAGCAACAACGAGGAAGAAGAAAGAAAAGGCTTGAAGCTCTATGCATAGTTAGATTCATGGGATTGGGAATCATAGGAAAAATTTTTATATTCCGCACTTCTATTTTTCCCTCTTATTCGATTCCCAATAGCCATTTATCATGGTCAGGTAATAGGCAGAAGAAAACATATGGTTCTGGTAGTAGCAGTGGAAACGGAGGCAACAAAGTTAGTAGCGAAACCTAAACACATGCCACGGTAGGGGCCGTCCAACAAACCCAAGCAGCGCAAAAGCCTCCAAGGGTATACTATGACTTGGGAGTCCCATTGTCAAAAGCTTTGGTCAATTTGAACAAGAGAGGACATTTGAAGCCGTTAAAACCTAAGGCGTTGCCCAATCCTATTCCCTCACACTGGAGACAAAATGAATTTTGTGACTTTCACCAGCACATTAGTCACATGACCGATAACTGCATGCATCTGAAAAATGAATCCAGGATCTGATCAATTCAGGAAAGCTACCACCACCAAGCGACGATAAGCCGAACATACAAAATAACCCGCTCCCAGATTTTAGAAATACGCTACCCCCAGCATTTATGAATCTGATCAGTTTTGTGAATGAGATAGGAGATCCGTCAGAGTTCATTTTAATAATCAGTACGAAGAAAGCTCCATGGGAAGATTATGATAGTGAAGAAGAGGATATCTGGGCAGAAATGAGAAAGGATTCTATGCATCTGACTCGCTCTGGGAAACACTTTAAGCTCGGATTTCTGGAAGGAGATCACCCGGGATGAGAAATAAATCAGTAGGCAGACATTGAAAAGATAAGGGAAAGAATGGGGCGCCTAGGAGAAGACCGGGTCCTGAGGCAACTTAAAAAGACATAGGCAAGCATAAGCATTTGGGGCTTGATAACTGCCTCAAAGAAACACCGTCAAGTCTTGCTAGATGCTTTAGCACAAAAAGAGGTGCCAATGGAAACTACTCCTGAACAGGTGTTGTCCCTCATGGGAGTAAGTTCGATGAACAAGGCCGTGATAACTTTCTCCCAAGAAGACCTATCAGTTGAAGGGTTTGGACATGCAAAACCACTATATGTCAGTATGGAATGTAAGGATTTAAAGATACCGGTAGTTCTGGTTGACAATGGGTTGGCGTTGAATGTTTGCCTAATGCGTACTGCAACAAAGTTGGGGATAACCGAGGAAAATCTCTCATCATCCATGGTGATAGTTAGAGGATATGATAATGGTAGCCAAAATGTGATGGGGACTTTCAAGATAATATGTAAAGTGGGACCGGTAGAATCAACGGTTGAATTATGTGTCATGGACATCCTTGCTAACTATAACCTGCTGTTGGGGAGGACTTGGCTACACCCTTTGCAGGCGGTTCCTTCCACTGTGCATCAGAAAATCAAGTTACCATGGGGTGGAGGTATCTTGGTAATTCATGGGGATAGGGAGATAATTGAATAGGTCTTAAGGATAAAAGGGGAAAGCAATGAGCTGGAATTGAGGGGCTTCGATTCATACAAGTGATTGACAGGGCGGAGATAGAAAAGGAGAAGGTGTCCCCGGATTTTGGGGAAAATGTCAATCACGTTGTAGCCCACATCATGAAGAAATTTGGATATACGCTTGGCATGGGGCTGGGAAAGAGAGGGGATGGCATCACTGAATTCTCAGAGTTCTGTATGCAGAACAATCGTAGGGGACTCGGGTATACAGGGGAGAATAAGAAAATTTTTCCCAAAAATATTGATACACTTAATGGAAATTTCGTAAAAGATGGAGAATATTTCCCCTATTGCGGATTCCCTGAGCCATAGATAAATCAGAGGAGTGGGAAGAAGGAAATGGGATTGGAAGTGTTCTTCCAAGAGAAGTTGACCCTCAAAGATACAAGCTCGAAGACCATCAAAGAAGAGATCCCTGAAAAACAAGACTGGGCTGAGAATGTGGATCAGGCAAGCTGGGATCTCCTGTTGTCATCCAAACACAACAAGGACGTGATGGTTTTAAGCAAGAATGCTGGAACTGTCAACCCTTCCAAGTTTATCTCTGTAGCAGATGGGAATACTAGCGCTTGGATTTGGGAACAAGAGACTAAGATCACTTATAGTGTCAAAATAAGCAACAAATCTTTCCTTTCCAAAATTGAACTGGGGTCTGGGAATGAGTCTGTCATTAAAGAATCAACCAATGTAACCCAAGTTTCTGATGATGCAATAAAATCTTATTTTGCTTATTTGAATGAGTCCCCTGATGATAAGGCCACACAAATGCATGATCTTTTAAATCCAAATGAATTAATTAATAACAATCAGGATGGAAAAATCGAACCTATCAAAGAAGAAACTATTGTTATTAATATAGGCACTGTAGAGGATCCTAAAAACATACAAATTGGCTCTTCCCTAGCTACACATGAACAAGCAAGCCTATTAGCCCTTTTACAAGAGTTTCAGGACATGTTTGCTTGGTCGTATCAAGATATGCCTGGCATAGACCCAGAAATTTCTCAGCATCACACCCCCATTCAAGATGGAGCGAAGTCGATAAAGCAGAGATTGAGAAGGATGTCACTAGAATGGTCATTAAAGGTCAAGGAAGAAGTCACGAAGCTGCTGAAAGTGGGGTTTATAAAAACCATGGATCAAGCAGACTGGATAGCAAACATAGTACTGGTGCCAAAGAAAGACGAACGGGTTCGGGTTTGCATAGACTATAGGGATCTCAATAAAGCTTGTCCCAAAGACGACTTTCCTCTGCCACATATAGATGTTCTAGTAGACAACACCGCAGGGAGCGCATTGATGTCATTTATGGATGGCTTCTCAAGATACAATCAGATACGAATGGCACTAGCAGACATAAGCAAAACGACCTTTACCACCAGATGGGGCACTTACTGTTACACAGTCATGTCATTCAGATTAAAAAACGCTAGAGCCACTTATCAGAGGATGGCCACAACTTTGCTGTATAACATAATGGACCAGGAGGTTGAGGTGTATGTAGATGATATGATTGTGAAAGCAGAGACTTGAGAAGGACATTTAGAAAACTTAAGGAAGTTCTTTGGGCGGATACGAATATACAGTTTAAGATTGAACCCGCAAAAATGCACTTTCGGGGTCACGTTAGGAAAGTTACTAGGGTATATTATGAGCAGTAGAGGCATCAAGGTGGATCCATTCAAGGTAAAGGCAATCTTAGAAATGCCACCTCCTAGTATAGAAAAGCAAGTCAGAGGATTCTTGGGGAAATTACAGTATATAAGCTGATTCATCGCAAAACTCACTCCAACTTGTGAACTGATCTTCAAGCTGCTCAGGAAAGGAGAGCCAAAGGAGTGGAATGAACAATTCCAGTAAGCTTTCAACACCATCAAGAGATATCTATTGAACCCACCAATACTAGTTCTCCCTCGTCCCGGGAAACCTCTGCTGTTATACTTGTCTCTCTTTGAGGAAGCTTTGGGTAGTATGTTAGCACAAGAAGACGAGCAAGGCTGTGAACGGGCAATAGACTACTTAAGCAAGAAGTTTTAGGGGTATGAGGTAAGATATAATACCATAGAGAAGTCATGTTTCGCATTGGTTTGGGCTGTGCAAAGGTTGAGGCACATCTTGTTAAGTTTCGAGGTGTGGGTAATAGCTAGGATGGATCCACTTAAGTACTTGTTTCAGAAGCCCGTCTTGAATGGACGATTATCACGGTGGTTGGCTTTATTAGCCCAATTCAAACTCGTATACTTAACACAGAAATCCATCAAAGGAAGGGCAATCTCGGAATATTGCACTGAGAATCTAGTCTCAAGACAGGCCTTAAATGATGAATTTCCTAGATAAAGATCTCTTTGTTATAGATTGTGTTGGAGCATGGAAGATGTACTTCGATGGAGCTTCTAATCAACATAGAGACGGGGTGGGAGTTCTCTTAATTACTCCAGATGGATTTCATATGCCACTATCATTTAAATTGAACTTCCCAAATTCCAATAACACAGTAGAATACGAGGCGTGCATTGCAGGCCTAGAGGCATTGTTGGTGCTAGGGGCAGAGGAGGTAGAAGTGTTGGGAATCGAACAAGATGGAAAAATAGAAGTGCGGAATATAAAAATTTTTTCCTACGATTCCCAATCCCATGAATCTAACTATGCATAACACAAAATCAAACCCTAACTACGAAGAGGGTTAGAACACTTACAGGTTTTTTGTCTTCTCCGTTTTGCTCCAAGCTTCTACTCCGGACAGCGGTGAATGAGCAGCCCAAGTGTGCTGCCTCCAACGGTATCCACACCTAGCTAGAGCTTCAAGCCTTTTTCTTTCTTCTTCCTTGTTGTTGCTAGAGGTGGAGAAGAGAGAGAGAGAGAAGAGAGCCTCCAAAGGGCTGGACTGCTAGGGTTTATTGTGCAAGCCTATCTTAGACCATGTCACACATAAGTGTGACTTATATAGGCAGCCCACTAAAGGGGGCTGGCCATGGGGAAGAAACCCTAATAGGGTTATGTGTAATTACACTTAATTGCACATTAACCCCTATTATTTGTATCAAATACAAATAGGCCTATAAAGAACTATTCTTTATTCACTAAAACCCTTTCTCTCATAGACTTTAAAGCCCTTCTTGCATGATCAGTGTGTGACCCATTGGGTTCACATCATTAAGTAGTAGGAATAGCACGAGGTGTGCACAATGGAACTCTTTCCATTTAGGGTCTAATTGGAACTCCTTCCAATTCCCTAATTGATTATAACTCAATTATATCAATTAGGGCTTCTACTAACCATGAGTAACACCTAGCATATGGCTCATGGTGTGGTCCTTAATGAGGTGAATAGTCATTTACAAAGAACCCTTCTGTTATAGTTTATAGGTTACAATTGCATCCTTCCTTCAACACAATGTCTCTAATTGAACTAATAGGACATGGAAGTCTGTCAAGTCCCTAGTTCAATTACTTTATACTCATTCATAGATATCAACTCATTGATGAACTCATGAAACTCTTTTCATATTCATCCTACCATGGCCATGGATTTAATGAGTTATATTATGAATGCTATATGAGACATTCTCTCTCTTTTTCCTGAGAGTGATGGATCCCTTGTTGATCACTCACATGCCTTCATACACATAGCAGTAGGGCCAATGAACACCTTTGCAAACCCCTGAATAGGATTTGCACTTAGTGTTATCAAACTTCTAAAGCTACATGCATAAGACAACTATGGTGTCTCAGGTCTAAGGATTACTTGTACCACTATAACAATGAGAAACTGATTGACAGGCAGGATAAAACTCCATTCAGTTGATCTCATATCTTTGGTCACATTCAGTGTACCTATTCTAGTAATAGGCACCCACTTGTTGGTTGTAGTGTCTCCACACAAATAGCTTGAGACTAGCTATCCTCCTATAGAGTCAACCTAACAAGTGCTAGTCCTATGGTTCATTATTGTCCATCATAGTGAACCTTCAACTAGGAATGCTTTAGGACTTTAGTACAGAGATATATCTATAGTCTCAAAATTACAACTCTTTGTAATTCCATATTCTCAACTCTAACTCCATGGACATATTATGTAAATATAAATGATGCATATAAACATAATAGAATAAGCCCTTTTATTAAATCAATAATAAATGTGACATACATAAATGAAATCAAATGATTGTTCCTAATCCCTAAACAATCATCTCTATGATTGGCTCTAGGGCATAATCCTAACAAGAAGTGTATGGGGATTCGGCTTTAGTAATTTCCTAAGTTCAGAGGATTTGGAAAACCCGAGAAGAACATTTGAAACCCTACCAAAGCTACTTAGAGAAGTTAGTACAAAAATTCCAGAACATAACATTTACCCTGCTTCCCCGAATCCATAACCAGTTCGCAGATGCTTTGGCCACTCTAGCCTCACTAATTCGGATACCTTACAGAGCCCAAATAGAGCCATTGGTCATCCAACAGAAGTCTCGGCCAGCACATGAAGAGATGATCGCACTGATAGATGGAGGGCCTAACGACGGATATCCTTGGTACTATGATGTTTAGAACCTCTTGGAAAAAGGAGAATACCTTGAAGGAGCCAATAAGAAAAGACGGAGAGCCTTGCGATTGTTCGCTATACAGTTCATCATCTGCGGAGGGAAGTTGTTCAAACGATCTTATGACGGAATCCATCTGTTATATGTTGATCAAAACATCAGAGAGACATTGATGAGGGAGGTCCACGAAGGGGAATGCGGGCCACACATGAATGGAAGAATGTTAGCCAAGAAGCTTATGAGATTGGGATACTATTGGAGTACCATAGAGAATGATTGTGTAAAGTATGTTCGAAAATGTCATCAGTGCCAGATATATTCTAGTTCCAACTACATGCCACCAGTTGAGTTGCATCAGTTAAGTGCCCTTGGCCATTCTCTGCATGGGGCATAAATATCATCAAAGAAATCAAACCAGCAGCAACGGGAGGATACAAATATATCCTGGTAGCCATTGATTATTTCACCAAGTGGGTAGAAGCAGCTACCTACATAGAATTGAAATCTAAGCAAGTAGCTAAGTTCATAAAAACCAATATAGTCTGTCGTTATGGGGTACCGCATGAGATCATCTCAGACCATGGCACACAATTCGAGGATGAGGTCAAACGTATGCTTGAGAAGTATAAGATCCAACACCACTAGTCTTCTCCTTACAGGCCACAAACCAATGGAGCTATCGAAGTAGCCAACAAAAATGTCAAGACTATCCTGGAAAAATCAGCCGTCACTTACAAGGATTAGGTCGAAAAATTGCCATATGCATTGTGGGGGTATAGGATATCCGTAAGAACTTCCACGGGAGCAACCCCGTACTCATTGGTGTATAGAATGGAAGCCATTTTACCCATAGAAATGGAAGTGCAATCACTCCGGGTGGCAATAAAGAGCGGAATTCCAGAAGTGGATTGGATACGGGAAAGATATGAGCAATTGATGTTACTAGAAGAGAAGAAGTTGAAAGCATCATACCATGTGCAAGGTTATCAACGCCGTGTGGCCTGGACTTTTAACAAAAGAGTTAGACCACGGAACTTGAAAGAAGGGGTTTAGTACTTAAGGAATTTCAAGCACCAGTATTTGACCCTCGCGAGAAATTCAAGCCAAATTGGATAGGACCTTACATCATCAAGACAATTCTTCTCGAAGGTGCTGTTAAGCTTATGGATGGAGATAGTAATGAATTCACTCATCCAATCAACATGGATAGGCTTTGCAAGTATTATGTATAGGGAAGGGTGTTGCCAATTTTATGTAATACTGGGAATGCCATGCGGTGCTCATATTAATATAATAATTCTTCATTGATAATAAAGATCAGTACATCTTTTGATGTTTATTCATTGATTCGTAAGAAATAAAAGAAAATGCATAAATGCAACCAAGTTATCTGGGCTCATTCACTAAGTAGAGCTGTTCTTTGCTCTCTTATTTGCCTCCTCTTCATCTTCAGCATCTCTCTTTCATTTATATGCCTCTTTAGTTTCCGCTTCCCTCTCCATGTCAACTGCCATCCATGTGTAGTAGCTTCCTGATGGGCTAATCACTTTAGGGGTTGAAATGCACCAGTACACAACTTGGTTGTGCCACTCATCTTCGATACGCTCCACCACCCTCGGAGTCCATAGGCAAGTATACCCGAGATGCCAATATTTAATAGGCTTTTGCTTCTCCCCATATTGGCGATAAATACAGAGGAGCGAATAGAAAGAGACTTCCCTAAGGCCAACCATCATAACACAGTAAGAGAGCACAAGTTTCTTTACAGCATAGGTAACTCGCCACCAGGGGCAATGCCACAAGATAGCATGACAAGGGATGGTTTTAAGCATCTCTTGGACCTCTTTAACAAATGGAAAAGGAGCCTGCAGTTTTCGGTAGCGATAGTGTTGAGGGTAGTAAGTCTAGATGCTCATTTTCGGCTCGGCCACCAACTGCAAACGTTCGTACAGCCAACTCTGCCAAAAAAAAAAAAAAAGAAACAGGGGTTATAAAGGTGCGTACGTACATTTTAAACATGCGTACGCATGATTGAATATATGCGTGCGCATATTTTGAACAAATGTACGCACATTGCAGATATGCGTATGCATATTTAGGCTAAATCCCAAGAAAAGAGAAAATATGAAAAGCGGGAAAAAACAGGAGAAAATAAAGGTCTTTCAGGGTACCTACAGTAAGAGGGGGCTCTCATCAAAGGAGACACTCTCAGTACGCACAACCCGATCCAAACCGTTGAGAGTACCAGCCAGGATCATCATGCTCGGGTTGAAGCTCTTTATTTTAAAAAGAGAATGAACAATGAAAGTCTCTATCTTGTTTTGCTCCTCCACAAAAAAGAAAGCGGCCAAGGCACAGAGGCATGCGGCACACAAATAAAAGACCCGAGTTTCGCCCACAAGAATCGGACGATTAATGAAGCATTGCGACAAGGAAGACACATCAATATGGAAATCTTTGACCCAGTGTTTCACTAACCTTATAGAGAGTCTGAGATACCAGGCAACTTCATCGGCAGTAACTTTCTCCATCACCGGCACAAACAGACCATTGAAGGAGGTACGTCCTAGTATCCCGCCGAAATCCTCAATAGTCGGACACAGTTCGTTGCAGTGGAACCGGAACACGTGTCGGCTTGGATGCCAAAACTCTGTAGCTACATGGAGAAAAGGGAAGTTGATATGCACTTGGCAGTAATAGAATATACACGACAGGCCAAAAAGTTTGTTAAATTCCACCTTCACCAAGTCGTCAAAGGATGTTAGCCATCGAGCAATTTCTTTGCTCAGGGAAGGAGTCTCCATGGATTCTGAGTCGTGGGGAAGGAGGCACAGAGACGAGTTGTGGGTTATAAAGCATACCCAGGGTTTGCTGGTTTTGTTTTGGAAAAACTTAAAATAGGAAACTGAAGTCAAATATGCGTACGCACATTTAATACATGCGTACACATCTCTCATTCATGCGTACGCACATTTGATGTGGCAGCTTTATCTCGAAAATGCATGTACACACAATTGATTCATGCGTACGCCCATTTAAAGATGTTTCGAGGAACTTTGATGCTAGCGTGGGATAACGGCAAAATTCTTATTGTTGGACTGTTTTCATCTCATCATTTTACAATAGCAGGCTGTCATTAAACTCACGACATGGTTGAACAATCACAACCCAAGCAGGAGCAAAAATTCATAAATATTTCAAAATAATAGCGTCCATATAGAGATAAAAGAAAGGGAGGGAGAAATGAGTGTCATGAGTACATAACCCAAAATATAAGTTTTAAAACAAGTCTGAGCATAAAGTAAAAACAGTCAAGAGTCCGAAGTAGCATCACTGTCCTCACCACCATCATCATCATCATCGCCATCCTCGGCGTCATCACCCTAACCCTCTGCCTCCTCCCGGGCTATGATTAGCTGCAGGGACAAGTCCGTCACTATCAGCTTCAAGCTGCCCACTAGGTGGATCAAGTCCGATACCTCCGGGATAGTAGGCTGTCAAAAACAAACAAGGTTGGGATCACATTAGGATATGCATAGCATACTAACATGTGTTTAAGTGCAGGGCTAGAATGTTGCATACCACACGAACACCCTCGGGCATGGGATAGCCAAGACAAGAAGACGCCCTAGGAACCATCCGCTCCTTTGGAATGCCCCTCGTCTCATGGAAGGGTACGTACCTGTCACACCCTATTTTTGCACCACCTTACTAGGGCTCATCATTTCATGCATGTTTTTGAGTCTAGTAATTTGCATAAGTTTTTTAGAGTCACAAGGACAATGGATATGAATTTTGGTTCAATTCGGAGTTGATCTTGAGGGATAATAAGAGCTTTTGTGACTTGAGGGGTATAATCGTCTTTTAAGTCCTAAACTTTTCATTTGACCTTGGAATGATCTCCAAATTGTCAATTGGAGTTCATATGGATGCATATGAGGTATTTCTAGTTTCAATTTGATGAATCAATGGCTAGGGATTAAAATGGCTCGATGTCGTTTAAGTTGGTTAATTGACCCTCCTTTAGGTTAAATCTAATTGACTCAGAATTACCAATCAAATCTTTTCAAATGGACTTTAATTAGTCATCATTTTATCCCTAAAAGTAAGTTTAATTTTGATATGGAAAGCATTTAGGTTTGATCCTATGTGCATACTGTTAGGATTATGCCCTAGAGCCAATCATAGAGATGATTGTTTAGGGATTAGGAACAATCAATTGATTTCATTTATATATGTCACATTTATTATTGATTTAATTAAAGGGCTTATTCTATTATGTTTATATGCATCATTTATATTTACATAATATGTCCATGGAGTTAGAGTTGAGAATATAAAATTACAAAGGGTTGTAATTTTGAGACTGTAAATATATCTCTGTACTAAACTCCTAAATCATTCCTAGTTGAAGGTTCACTATGATGGACAGTAATGAACCATAGGACTAGCACTTGTTAGGTTGACTCTATAGGAGGATAGCTAGTCTCAAGCTATTTGTGTGAAGACACTACAACCAACAAGTGGGTGCCTATTATAAGAATAGGTACACTGAATGTGACCAAAGATATGAGATAAACTGAATGGAGTTTTAACCTGCCTGTCAATCAGTTTCTCATTGTTATAGTGGTACAAGTAATCCTTAGACCTGAGACACCATGGTTGTCTTATACATGTAGCTTTAGAAGTTTGATAACACTAAGTGCAGATCCTATTCAGGGGTCTGTAAGGGTGTTCATTGGCCCTACTGCTATGTGTGTAAAGGCATGTGAGTGATCAACAAGGAATCCATCACTCTCAGGAAAAAGAGAGTGAATGTCTCATACAGCATTCATTGAATATAACTCATTAAATCCATGGGCCCATGGTAGAATGAATATGGAAAGGAGTTTCCATAAGTTCATCATTGAGTTGATATTAATGAATGAGTATAAAGTAATTGAACTAGGGACTTGACAGACTTCCATGCCCTATTAGTTCAATTGGAGACATTGTGTTGATGGAAAGATGGAATTGTAACCTGTAAACTATAACAGAAGGGTTCTTTGTAAATGACTATTCACCTCATTAAGGACCACACCATGAGCCATATGCTAGGTGTTACTCATGGTTAGTAGAAGCCCTAATTGATATAAATGAGTTATAATCAATTAGGGAATTGAAAGGAGTTTCAATTAGACCCTTAATGGAAAGTGTTCCATTGTGCACAACTTGTGCTGTTCCTACTACTTGATGATGTGAACCCAATGGGTCACACACTGATCATGCTAAGAGAGCTTGATTGTCTATGAGAGAAAGGGTATAAGTGATTAAAGAAAAGTTCTTTAAGGGGCTAATTTGTATATGATGCAAACTAGTGGGCTAATTGTGTAATTAAGAGTAATTACACAAATTAGATTAGGGTTTGGAATCCCCCCTTGGCCGGCCCTATTAGTGGGCTATATAATGCCCACTATAAGGTGATGACATCATCACAATCACTCCTCCCCAAGGGCTGGCTGAAAATTACAGCTCTCCCTCTCTCTCTCTCTTTCTTCTCCACCTCTAGCAACAACAAGGAAGAAGAAGGAAAGGACTTCAAGCTCAAGCTAGGTGTGGATACCGTTGGAGGCAGCACACTTGGGCTGCTCATTCACCGCTGTCCGGAGACAAAGCTTGGAGCAAAAAGGAGAAGACAAAGCTTGGAGCATAAAGGAGAAGACATTAATCAACTGTAGGTAATCCCAACTCTCTCGGTAGTTAGGGTTTATGTTTTTGTATTATGCATAATCGGATTCATGGCTTTGGGAATCGTAGGAAAATTTTAATTCCGCCCTTTGTAGTTTTCCTCCCTAGTTAGATTCCCAACACATACCTATGCTTAGCAAAGGTAGAGCATAGCGGTTAACCGCCTTTGTCAAACCTAACCATGCCTCTATGATTAGTGGTTTTCACCTTAAAATGTTCAAAAATGTATTCCTCATTGAAACACAATCGTTTTGGCTTTCGTTTCATCAAAATCGGATTTCATTTGCCCCTTGAAACACTTCCAGAAGCATTAGGAGTAAAAAATAGGCAAAAATCCGGAGTGGGCTCGGGTGACCACCCAACCCAGGGCGGCTAGCCGCCTAGGCCTAGGTGGCTAGCCGCCCAGACCCTGGTGGTCACCCGAGGCCACTCTCCTATTTTGGTCCTACTTTGTTGCTGAAGCGGATTCTTACCTATTTTAATGTATTTGGGCTCTTTTGGATGAGTTTCCTTCTAATTTTTGGTAACTCCTGAGTTACTTAAGCCCCAAGGGGGTCTCTAATAACCCTTGGATTAATTCTTAGGGTTTTAATCCCAGCCATTGGTTAATCCTAATTGAAGTCTATAAATACCCCCTATGCTTCAGCATAAGGGGAGCCACTTTATGCCTTAAAACCTAAGTGTTTGAGAGAGAATAAGAGAGAGAGACTTGAAGGAGAGCTGGAGTTCCTACTGTAGCCTTGAAGAACATTGATTCAAATTATCCACAAGTCAAGAGGAGAGTCTCTACAGCAGCAAGGAAGCTTCTTCTTAAGGTAACCTCACTCCTTATTTATGCTGAATATGGGTTTTCTTATAGAATATGCTTATTACATGTTAAAGGTAGCTTTTTATCATGTATTAAAACTTTAGCTAGTTAATATACATGAAATACCTACTGTTTATCATAAGTTTAGCATGCTTTAGGGCTGTTCTATGTGTTTTTAAGCATGTTTGTGAGTCTAGTGCCTTTGTTGTCCTTGTGTTAGAATAGTGTTATTGCATGTTAAAGTTAGGATTTTTATCATGTTCTATTGCTTTAGTTAGTCAATATGCATGATTTAGGATCTATTTAGTTTGATTTTAGCATGTTTAGAGTTTGTTTTGTGTGTTTTTAAGCATGTTTGTGAGTTTAGGGTTTTTAGTGTCCTTGTTTTAGGATAGCTTCATACAGCATGTTACTTTAGGCTTTGTTATTGATTTTTCTTCATAGTTGCTGTATATGTTTTACATATGGAATAACTATGATATTTTTGCATGCATGTTAGTTCATTCTAGGGTTTTATGCATAATATGGTATTAGGATTGCATTAGAGCTTATATTCATTCACTGTTTATGCTGTTAGCATGTTTAGTGGATGACTTTAGGCCTTAGTACTATTCTGTCCAGATTTATATATCATTGTGTTTGCATGGTTTTGAGCACGTGTAAGGGTGCAAATAGGTGTGGTAATTGTCCTATGGCAAATAGGGCTGCCATTGCTTGAAATTGCTAATGCTTGGAGCTTTCGCACTCAGGTAAGTGGGTGTGAAGGTCCCCAGTTCACCTCTCTTCCTTACTCTCTCTCTTCTCCCTCTTTAGGGTTATTTTTAATATAAATCTATGGTCTTGATCAAAGGTTTCCTTCAATAATTAAATTCTATTTTTTATCAAAGTTTCCATTTTGTGGAATTCTTTCTAAAATTCAAACTTGGTTTATTCAATTCTCTTTCAAATAAGGAAACCTAGGGTTTTTACCATAGATTTGTATTAAGGATTTAACTGCATTCTAATTGAACTACGTGGACTTTGATCTATGTATTTCGTTGCATGGTACGTAGGCACTCTTTGTGAGGCTCAAGTCCGTTCAAGGATCCAAGTATCCTAGGTTTATTTTCTTCTTCACTTTATTTTATGTTTTGTTTTTATTTGCTTATTATGCATGGATGGATGAATGGAATATATGATATGCATGCTGTCTTGTGATGATATTTACTGATTTTTGTATGGAAAATATCTTAATTTAGCCCGAATAAACTGAGAGACCGAAAGGGTGACATGGGTGCCTATAGGCTTTGCCTAGAACCTTCCCATGTCATAACTTAGCCTCTGAATCCCCAGTTTTCTTTGGTTTCCAAAAGACTTGTTTTTTGCCTTTCCTTTTTAAATATGGAGTCATTCAAATTGTTTTCTTAAAACGAAACTATTTTTAGGGTTTTCCTTGTTTCCTTTAAAAAATAAGGTGGCGACTCCTTTTTTTCTTTTTCAAACCCATTTTCTTTTCAACCCTTGTGGGCCCAATTTCCGGGCTTCACAGTTTGGCAACTCCACTGGGGATTTGTGGGCTAGACTCTATAAAGTTTAATTGGGCTAAACTAATTTCTTATGTTTAATTAAAATCAATCACATGCATTCGCTTGATTGTGTGCTTTCATTTATTGCATCATGTGCGCAAATTGTTGCATGATAGGCTCGATTGTCCCTCGATGTATCCCTGCCAACGATGGGCCTAGTTTCAACCTTGGTTTTCTTGATTCAAGTGTTGGGGCAAAAGCTATCAACCTCTCTTGCCTAGTACCCTTGGGCTTGCCGTTAGGTATATTAAATGAGTTGATCACGTACTGCTGGACCCATGCGGCATTCCTGATGCCACATGTGGTTAGGTATAAACATTGCTCAAGCAAGTGAAGGACCCTAGCCTACCCTCTCTTAGTTCATGTAGTGGGCCTTGTAGGGCACTATGGTCTCACCTTTATGCACCCACAATTGTTTGTAATGATGTTATGCCGTGTTTGTGGTGTGAGGCTTTATATCTTATGCCCTTAACATATACCTTTAAACCCTAACCTTCGTTAAGGCCATGGGTTAGGAGGAATAAAATTAAGGAAGCACGATGTAAAGCTATGTTTGTGATGTGCTAATCCATGGGAATTAATTAAACCTAATTGAAGGACTCTATACCCTATTCTTTTAAACGTACCCTTAACCCATAACCCTTGTAAAGGTAATTGGATAAAAGGAATGAATTAATTGAATATAGTGTAAAGACCGAATTCATTGAGGAAAATATGGAGGTTTAGGACAAGTCCTTAGGCTAAAGGTTAAAACTTTTCTATCCATAGACGTGCTGGCTTGGATCCGCAATCCACAAGGGCATCTAGTGAGTGTTGAATCTACCCATCAGATAGACATGGCTGACGAAAGAACTAGTAAGGGGCACTTTGACCTTGAGGCTTACCTAAAAGCCATCATGACCAAGCTTGACCATACTGCCGAGACATCCGACATGGCATTGAAAATGGCTCAAGAGAACCAACAGAAGATGGCGGATCTCGAACAAAATGGTTCTAAGGCCCATTCCTCGGGTATACCTCATGGGGCTGGCACCGAAGAAGGACCTCAATCCAATGAGAACACTAAGATAAGGGGGGAAAGTAGTTCGAAGTCTGTGGTCATCAACCTAGAAGGGGAAACCAAAGGGAAAAGTTCTAGCAGTGATTCTGTGTTGGCTAGCAAGGTAGAAGCATTAGAGAGAACTATAAAAGGGATTCGTAGGGCCGATGACATGGTTGATGTGCGGACTTTATCTTTATTTCCAACGGCTCGTATTCCATTGCAATTCAAGATGCCGGAGTTAGAGAAATTCGATGGGATGGGTTGCCCTAAGACTCATTTGAAGATGTATGTGCGAGCTATGCACCCTCGAAGGGCCACTGACGAGCTTTTAGCTCAAATGTTCCATGAAACCTTGGCCACTTCTGCTTTGAAATGGTTCTTATCCTTGGATGAGAACAGGACTCGAACTTGGGAAGACATATGCAATGAGTTCTCGGAGCACTACAAGTACAATATAGAGGTGGACGTTACTCGGAGAGACCTGGAAACTACCAAGTAAGGGACTCATGAAACTTTCTCCGCTTACATTACAAGGTGGAGACAAAAGGCGTCGAGAATGACGGATAGGCCAAATGAGGAGGACCAAATTCAGTTGATGGTTAAGAACTTGTTGCCCGTGTACCACAAGCACCTATTTGCCCACTATTTCCCAAATTTCAAAGCTCTCATTGGGGCTGGCACTGCAGGTTGAGGATGCTATCAATGATGGGACAATCAAAATTGAGGAAGTGAGGAGTCGCAAGACAAACTTTACTGGGAAGAACAATGCCGAGGTCAAAACCATAACTCAAATCATTCAACCCTTTTCTCTCAATGATGTCAACCCACCTCGCTAATTCACTGATCTATTCATGCCACTCAAAAAAGTCCTTGAAAAGCTCATAAATCGTGACCTATTGAAGCCACTCAACCCAAGACCCCCACCGAATCCCTTACCCAAGAACTACAACGAGAATGAGTACTGCAAGTACCACCAATCCAAAGGCCATGCCACCAACCGTTGTATTCACCTTCGCCACCAAGTCCAAGACCTCATTGACAAGCAAGTCATCTCACCACCAACCCATCCAAATGTCACCCGTAATCCTCTCCCGTCTCATAACAATACACCCCCTCCTAACACCATAAATGCCATTGGGGTTGAATCATCTCGCCCTCGCCCGCCCATAAGACAATACACTCCACTCCCCATGACCTTAATCCGTCTTTTCACCATTTGCCGCAATAACAGCCTTATTATGCCACTCCCACCAAAGCTAAAGCCATCAACCCCTCACCAATATTGCCAATACTATCGTGCACCCAGCCATGACACCGAGGCTTGTTCTATGCTAAAGAAGATCATTCAAGACCTCATTGACCAAAAGTTTTGTCGTTGCCAAAGAAGTCTATCTAACAAGAGCTGAAGGAAAGATATGAAGCAGGGGATCCCCAGGTTGGCCTATTGGGTGAATCATCGGGGAAATTTGATTACTATGTGCTGTACTCAAGCCTGAGTCTAATATCAGATGAGCCAATAGTTCCTACAAGTTGGGATCATTTACCAATGGAAATAGAGAACATCGACATCATAGAATGGGATGACTTAATGAATGACTCCGAGGAAGTCCATGACATATGGGCTAGTGATGACGAGTTGGACCATATAACCAAAGGGAGTCATCATTTCAAGCCTCCAAACCTAGAATCTGAGAATCTGTTGGAAGATTTGGAAGGGCAGAGGCGTCCTAGCTTGCAAGAAGAAAAGGATGAGATGCTTAGGCAGCTGAAGAAGACCAATGCCAACATCACCATTTGGGGCTTGCTCATGGCCTCACATAAGCACAGACAAACTGTGTTGAAACTGCTAAATCAAATACAAGTGCCTGTTGATACATCCCCCGAGGGACTAGTACATTTGGTGAATCCAACTCCTAAGAACTCAACTATTGTGTTCACCGATGTGGACCTACCTAAAAGCGGGCTAAGCCATTCCCAAGCTCTCTATGTAACCGTTGACACTATAGGGAAGAGGGTTCCTACCGTCCTTATTGATAATGGGTCTACATTGAATGTATGTCTTCTCAGAATTGCCACTGTCTTGGGTTTGGGACCCACCGATTTCACACCATTTGGGTAGACTATAAGAGCTTATGATAACACTCGCCAAGAAGTAATAGGGGTGGTTACTTTGCCTCTAATCATGGGACCCACTGAATTTAGGGTGGAATTTCAAGTATTGGATGTGCCGTCATGTTTCAACTTGCTATTGGGCCGACCCTGGATCCATCCTACTGGGGCTGTGCCATCTTCACTCCATCAAAAGGTGAAGTTTCCTTATGAAGGAGCCATAGTAACACTCAAGGGGACTATGAATTGAAACTCGCAGGTGTGCCTATATGTGAAATACAGCTAGAATCAGCAGCAGTACCACTATCCGAGTTTGACTATGTCCAATGCATTGAGAAAGAACTCGAGAAGGGTGAGTTAATACCCTTGGACTTTTGCCCCCATGGCAATTTGCACATTGGTGAGATCATGAGAAGAATGAGTTTCTTTCTAGGCATGGGACTACGACGTCGCCAACAAGGGATCCCTAAGTCTATTTAGAGCCATGTCACCTCATATACCTTTAGGCTAGGATATGAGCCCTCCAGAAATGATCATGCAGAAATGCTGAAGAGGAATAAAGAGAAAATAAGAGCCAAAGCCGAGGGAAGGGTGCCAGACCTGAGGATCTCGCCATATCAACCTACTTTGAATGGTTACTTCGTCAAATAAGGGGATAATTTCCTATATTGCGGGTTGCCAGAGCCCACCTTTAACCAAACTACCAAGATCCAAGTTCTGGGATTTGAAATCTTCTTCGCTAGAATGGTATCCAATCACATCTGAAATGGTGGATGATGAAGCCATCAATGATGAGTTCTGGGAAAAGAAAGAGGAGGACTAGGCAGAGAACCTTGATACAGGGGCTATGAATGAAATGTTCCAAGACATGATCCTCACCTTGGGAGGTTTGACCGTTGAAGAACTTCAGGGTTCCTCTATTAGCCATGCCACCATGCCACCATGCCACTCCTCAATTGATACCTTGAAAGTGGTGTCATTGCAGAGATCCATGAAGAAGAAGACCTTGGCCTACCTGATAGCAGCTTGTAGGTGTCTTAGTTTAGTAATATTTCCCTAATTCAATAAGATGTATCTACTTAACTCACTTTGTGGAGTCATAGTGGTGATATAGATTTGCTTGTTTTCTTTCTTCTTTTGTGTCATTCCTACTATTCCTAGTCAATAAAGTATGCCTTCTTTCTCTATATATGCAGTGTCTCTTTTCTCTCTTCTATGGATATTTATGGCATAGATATAGATCCTAGGAACGATGTCCCCCCAGAGCTTGTTGAGCAAAGGAAAAGGGGCATCACTGAACCTAATGTAGATGAATTAGAATCAATCAACTTAGGGACGAATGAATTGTTAAGAATAGTTAAAATTGGGAAAACCCTCTCCCCCGTTGAAAAAGAAAGAATGATCTCCCTCTTAAAAGCCAACATTATGGCTTTTGCATGGTCTTATGAAGACATGCCTAGCATTGGCGCTGATATTGTGCAACATTATATCCCCACTAATTCCCTAAAGAAGCCGGTAAAGTAGAAACTCAAAAGATTAAAACCAGAATGGGCTCTAAAAGTAAAAGAAGAGGTAACTAAACAACTAGACGCGGGTTTCCTCCAAGTTGTGGAGTATCCCGAGTGGTTGTCGAATATAGTGCTTGTGCCTAAAAAAGAAGGGAAAGTGAGGATGTGCGTCAATTTTCGAGATCTCAACGCTGCGAGCCCTAAGGATGACTTTCCTTTACCCCATATCAACGTGTTGGTGGATAGTACAGTGGGACATGCACTCCTCTCCTTCATGGACCGATTCTCCAGGTATAACCAGATAAAGATGGTGCCTCAAGACATGGAGAAAACAGCTTTTATCATGCAATGGGGAACGTACTGTTACAAGGTAATGCCTTTTGGCTTAAGAAACACTGGGGCTACTTACCAAAGAGCAGCTACGACCTTATTGCATGATATGATCCATAAGGAAGTTGAGGTTTATGTCGATGATATGATCGTAAAGTCTGTGGATAGGGAAGGACATTTCAAGGTTCTAGAGAAATTTATGGAACGAGCAAAGAAGTACAATCTCCGTTTAAACCCACAAAAGTGTGCCTTTGGTGTCACCGCGGGCAAGTTGTTAAGGTTTATAATCACTCAGAGGGGTATCGAAGTGGACCCAGGGAAGATAAAAGCCATTGTGGAGATGGAGCCGCCTAGCACCGAGAAGAAGATCCGGGGTTTTTTGGGAAGAGTTCAATACATAAGTCGATTCATTGCCAACTTGACCATGGTTTGTGAGCCAATCTTCAAATTGCTTAAGAAAGGTATGCCAAAAGTATGGAACGAAGAATGCCTAGAGGCCTTTGAGACCATTAAGAGATACTTAAGCAACCCTCCAATCTTAGTTCCCCCACGGCAAGGTGCACCGCTTTTGTTATACTTAACGGTCACTGAAACCGTGACGGGAGCTATGTTACCTCAATATCTTGAAGGGTCAACAAAGGAGAATGCCATTTACTACCTAAGCAAGAAAATGATAGACTATGAAGTGAAGTACAATGCAATTGGAAAGGCTTGTGTGGCACTAGGATGGGCGACGCAGAAACTCCGACACTACATGATGTCCTTCGAACTGTTCTTGATAAGTCGTATGTGTAATACCCCGAATATTTATTGATTTATTTTATGTGTATATTTGGTGGAATTATACACAAGGTGATAAATTTAAATATTTTAAATAGAAAATGAAGATTTGATCAATTGGATGTTGGAAGACGTTGCATTAAATTGCTTTTAGTGGAGAAAATAATTAGATGGTGGTTATATATATACATATATATATATTGTACGGTGGTGGAAAGAAAAGTCTAAGAGAAGATAAGAAAAGATAGATGAAAGAAGAGAATTAAAGTCAAAAGAAAATACAAAAGAAGAAAAAGTGGCGTGAGAAGAAGAGAAGAAATGAATGAAGGAAGAAAAAGGAGGCAGGTTAGGTGAGAAAAGAAGAAAAAAATAATGAAGAGAGAGAAAAAGAAGATAGGAACGGGAGAGAAGAAATAAATAGAGAAGAGAAGGAAAGAAATAAGAAGAGAAGGAGAAAGAGGAAGGGAGAAGCCAAGAGAGGCAGTGGGCAGATGGTCCACCGGTCGAAGCATAGAAAGCTCCAATCTGACTTTTGTCAGTATGGATTTTTATATTTCTTGAGTTGATCTATAGTCTGCAGTTGTGGTTATTTATTTTGTTCACTCATTTTTGAGGTAGGGGGTTTAATTCTTGTACAGTGAATGGTGATTATTTTGAAGCATATGTTAAGATTTGATTTATGCAGGTGATAATTATTGATGGTTATATTATTTGACGTCATGGATTATGATGGTTGATTTTATTGACGGTTGGATTATATTTGAGGTTGAGGATTTGGAGTTCGTATTATTTTATTTATATATTATTTTGAATACATAAATGCTTGCATGTGATTTTTGAAACATTATTTATTGTATAGGAATTGGATTTCTTACTGGGCTGTTGTTCGCTCACGCTAATATATTTTCAGGTGATAATTATTGGAGGCACGTAGTAGAAGGGGTCGAGATTTGGAGAAGTTATCGCGTACATTTATTTTTATTTAAAGCTGATGTAATTTTATTCATTTGGTTGGCCAATGTATATTGATGATGAGTTTTGGGTTAACCATCGCTACCCGCAGCTGCGCAATACTCTGTATTTTCAAATGGAATGTATTTTTTAAAAGGTTTATTTGTACGGAGCTTACAAAAATTGTACGTATTTATTATATATAAATTTTGGGGCGTTACAGTATGGATCCGTTGAAGTACATGATAGAAAGGCCAGTATTGTCATACAGAACTGCTTGATGGTCAATTCTCCTCAATGAACTCGACATCAAGTATGTAAATCAAAAGTCTATCAAGGGGAGCATCATCGCAGATTACCTAGCCAGCTATCCTGTGTCATCATCCGCTCCATTCAGTGATCAGGTCCTAGACGAGGATGTGCTAGAAATTGGAAGGAAAACTTGGAGAGTATACTTCGATGGGGCAGCTAATAAGAAAGGTTATGGGATAGGAGTCCTGCTAGTTTCACCTGAAGAGGCATTTACACCGTTAGCGGTCAAGTTGGGGTTCGAAGTTACCGATAACATTGCTGAGTATGAGGCTTGTATCTTGGCATTGGAAGCTGCGGTTGAATTGGGGATCAAAGAATTGGAAGTGTTCGGGGACTTGGCGCTAATCATTTGTCAGATAAAAAGGGAATGGAAAATTCAGGATGAGAAGCTGCTGCCATACCATGCTTATTTGGAAGCTCTAACCAAGGAGTTCTTAGAGATAGAATTCAATTACCTGTCAAGAAACAAGAACCAGTTCGTCGATGCCTTAGCAACCCTAGCATCCATGGTAGAGATACCTGAAGGAGGAAATGTGAAGCCATTGATGATAGAATGCCGAGACAAGCCCGTGTACTGTTGCGCAATCCGAGAAGGGGACGTGAATGATGGCTATCCATGGTTCCATGACATAAAGAAGTTCATTGAAGAGAGGGAATACTTAGAAGGGGCATCTCGTATTGACAGAAAAACCTTAAGGCGACTAGCTAGTCACTATGTACTTTGTGGAAGAAAGCTATATCGGAGATCATAGGACGGGATCCACCTGATGTGTGTCACCGAGGAGGAAGCCGAGCATTTGATTAAAGAAATCCATAAAGGAACAAGGGCTCCACACATGAATGGCTATATGTTGGCTAAGAAAATCATGAGGTTAGGCTATTATTGGTCTACCATGGAAAGAGACTGCCATGTGCATGTCAAGAAGTGCCATAAGTGCCAACTGTTCGCTAGTGGACAGCATCTACCTTCTATGCCTTTAACAAGTATGTCATCACCATGGCCGTTCGCAGTATGGGGGATAGATATCATCGGATAGATCAAGTCGAAGGCATCAAATGGGCATGAATACATTCTAGTTGCTATCGATTATTTCACTAAATGGGTGGAAGCAGCGTCCTTCAAGACCTTGAATTCCGAGAAGGTAACGCAGTTCATATAGCACAGCATTATCTATATGGGGTACCGCATGAAGTTATCTCAGACAATGGCCAGCACTTTCAGAAGGAAACCCATGAGCTCTTACAAAAGTACGGCATAGTTCACCATTTGTCGTCACCATACCGTCCTCAAACTAATGGAGCAGTAGAAGCAGCTAACAAGAATATCAAGAAGATACTACAGAAGATTGCAGACTCA
Source organism: Liquidambar formosana (assembly GCA_039720395.1). Classification (NCBI taxonomy): domain Eukaryota; kingdom Viridiplantae; phylum Streptophyta; class Magnoliopsida; order Saxifragales; family Altingiaceae; genus Liquidambar; species Liquidambar formosana. Next base: position 34,087,699 of record CM077829.1, read on the forward strand.
CACACAGACTGACATGAGAAGTTACCGTTGGCTCTATGGGGTTACAAAACATCAGTAAGGTCGTTAACAGGGGCTACCCCTTACTCTCTAGTTTATGGAATGGAGGCCGTGTTGCCAGTTGAATTAGAGGTTCCTTTACTAAGGGTTGCTATAGAGAGTCAGATAACAGAAGTGGACTAGGTTAAGAGCCGTTATGATGAGTTAGCTTTATTGGAAGTGTTAGGATTATGCCCTAGAGCCAATCATAGAGATGATTGTTTAGGGATTAGGAACAATCATTTGATTTCATTTATGTATGTCACATTTATTATTGATTTAATAAAAGGGCTTATTCTATTATGTTTATATGCATCATTTATATTTACATAATATGTCCATGGAGTTAGAGTTGAGAATATGGAATTACAAAGAGTTGTAATTTTGAGACTGTAGATATATCTCTGTACTAAACTCCTAAAGTATTCCTAGTTGAAGGTTTACTATGATGGACAATAATGAACCATAGGACTAGCACTTGTTAGGTTGACTCTATAGGAGGATAGCTAGTCTCACGCTATTTGTGTGGAGACACTACAACCAACAAGTGGGTGCCTATTACGAGAATAGGTACACTGAATGTGACCAAAGATATGAGATAAACTGAATAGAGTTTTATCCTGCCTGTCAATCAGTTTCTCATTGTTATAGTGGTACAAGTAATCCTTAGACCTGAGACACTATAGTTGTCTTATGCATGTAGCTTTAGAAGTTTGATAACACTAAGTGCAAATCCTATTCAGGGGTTTGCAAAGGTGTTCATTGGCCCTATTGCTATGTGTGTGAAGGCATGTGAGTGATAAACAAGGGATCCATCACTCTCAAGAAAAAGAGAGAGAATGTCTCATATAGCATTCATAATATAACTCATTAAATCCATGGCCATGGTAGGATGAATATGAAAAGAGTTTCATGAGTTCATCAATGAGTTGATATCTATGAATGAGTATAAAGTAATTGAACTAGGGACTTGACAGACTTCCATGTCCTATTAGTTCAATTGGAGACATTGTGTTGAAGGAAGGATGCAATTGTAACCTATAAACTATAACAGAAGGGTTCTTTGTAAATGACTATTCACCTCATTAAGGATCACACCATGAGCCATATGCTAGGTGTTACTCATGGTTAGTAGAAGCCCTAATTGATATAAGTGAGTTATAATCAATTAGGGAATTGGAAGGAGTTCCAATTAGACCCTAAATGGAAAGAGTTCCATTGTGCACACCTCGTGCTATTCCTACTACTTAATGATGTGAACCCAATGGGTCACACACTAATCATGCAAGAAGAGCTTTAAGGTCTATGAGAGAAAGGGCATAAGTGAATAAAAGAAAAGTTCGTAAAGGCTTAGTTTGTATTTGATATAAACTAGAGGGGTTATTGTGTAATTAAGAGTAATTACACAAAACCTTTTAGGGTTAGAAATCCCCCTCATGGCCGGCCCTATAGTGTGGATATATAAGCCACACAATGATGTGATGACATCATACTTTGGAGGCTCCCCAAGGGCTGGCCAGAATTTCCAGCCTCCCTCTCTCTCTCTCCTCTCTTCTCCTACACTAGCAACAACAAGGAAAAGGAGGAAAGGACTTGAAGCTCTAGCTACGTGTGGATGCCGTTGGAGGCAGCACACTTGGGCTGCTCATTCACCGCTGTCCGGAATCAAAGCTTGGAGCAAAAAGGAGAAGACAAAAATTCTGTAAGTGTTCTAACCTTCTTTGTAGTTAGGGTTTGATTTTGTGTTATGCATAGTTAGATTCATGGGCTGTGGAATCGTAGGAAAAATTTTTATATTCCGCACTTCTATTTTTCCCTCTTGTTTGATTCCCAACAGTGGTATCAGAGCCATGATTATGCATAATACAAAATACATATGGGCTGGTAATTATGGTGTAGTTGAATGATTCAAAAATCTGGAAAAGTTTTCTGCATAATTGGTTTTCCTCCATGGCTGAACCTAGGGTTTGGAACCCTAGGTCAATTGTCTTCTGCTCCTCTTCTAATTGATGGTTAAGTGTAGCCATGGATGCAATAGGTTGCATAGGGTTTGAGTTTGGAGAAGAAGAATAAGGAAACTAGGGTTTTATAAAACTGTTATGAACAATTTTCATGGTTGCCATGAAAAACCGTCATCTTGTTTTGCATGCCGAATTCAGAGTTCTTCTCCAAAATTTTTGAGCCATATATGGTTAGAAAGCTCTTCGAATAAGCTTTCCAACCCAACAAACGGTGCGTCAATCCGAGTTCTGTAGTGAAAGTTATGAATTTTTTACTACAGGCTGTTTGGAAAGACAGTTTTGCTCGGGAATGAAGCAATAGCCACAACTTTGAGTTATTGATGGAGATCAAAGGCATGGCAATGGTTGCCACCACTTGGGTTATGTTCTAGACATGGTAGGGAAAGGTTCCCAAGCATTTAGATGTATCATAATTGGATTAAGATGCTAGAACAGAAGGAAGAAGGAGAAGAACACCATGGAGGCTGAATCTGGGTTTTAGAACCCTAAGGTTCTTGCAATTAATTCTAATTAAAGCTGCTGTATTTATTATGGAAAATCATTGTAGGATCATTATATATAATGTATATATGATTTTCTTTAAGTTTCAAAAAGGTTTTGATGGAAAAAGATTCAAAAAGTTTGAAAATTTTTCATGAACAGCATAGCAGAATTTTTCTGCAGAAAAGTCATCAATGGAGTTTTGATTAGAACTTGAGTTAGGGAACTCCAAATTGCATGAAACCAATTGCATTAGTTTCCTAAGACATATAGGATACTGGGAAAATTCGTTTGGTAGCCTAATTCATTCATCTTGCTGGGTTTTAAATCAATTTCTGACAATGGACAGTATGCTGTAAATTTCTGGGCAGCCTACTATTGTTTTAATTGTTTAGAACAATTGGTGATGATTTGATCATCCAAACCTCTTCTATTAGCTTAGTATTTCATGTAGGGACATGATACAAAAGCTGGTTTCAATGGAGGAGTCGAATTGATAAGGATTTAGAAGCTATTGTGACCTTCAAGGTCTGCAACAATGGCTCCAGCAATGGGTTTTGGAAACCCTAATTGTTCTTGATGATGGCAGCCACTTCCACCTCTTCTCACGTGTCCAAGGGCTTGTCCCACACCCCTGTAGTCCTCTCCCTTGGCTCTCCCACAGCCGTTGGTGGCCATGGCAGCCTAGCCAAGCTCAGGCAGCCCCCTGATAGTGACGGCTGCATAGAGTTAAGGATGAAACCCTAATTTTGAGTTAATGATGAAACCCTAATTTTATTATGGCATTAATTAAAACCCTAATTGGAATATTAATTACCTTAATTAAGAGTTAATGATTGGTCATTAAATGACCAATCATGGTTATTAATTGTTAGGGCATAATTAATACCATTAATGATGTCTAGGGTTAGGGTTTTGATAACCCTAATTAGTGTAATTAATTAAGGGTAATAAATACCCTATTTGGCATTAATTAAACCCTAATCCCTTTTATTAAATACCGTATGAACCTAGGGTTTTAATGATTGGTAATTAAATGACCAATCATAAGGCATTTAATGATTAGGGCTTGCATTTAGGGTTTAGGGTTATGCATTTAGGGTTTAGGGTTTTAGGAAACCCTAATACACTAATTCATCATTGAATTGATTTTATTTAATTCCCATGCTAATTATTTAATTAATATTGATTAATTTTATAATGTTTTAAATGGTTTAAAATACAATTGGGGATTAAATTAAAATCTGGAAATTCTTAATTAAATGAAATTGTTTTGTTAAGGAAACCCTAATATTGGATATTAGAATTATTTTAGGAAACTTTATATGTTTCTATTAATTTGATTAATTGAAACTAAATGTCTTAAATGTTAAGACTTTATTTAATTCTGGATATTTTTGTTTAAACCTAATAAGATTAGGATGCATTAATGAGATTAATGTAAATCATTCAAGAGAATTACCATAATGCCCATATGTTTTAATGCTTACAGTTTTTCTTTACATTATGCAATGAGATTATATGTATGTGTTTGGATGATGATTATGGACTATACCCCTTAAACCAATTGTGATTGGCCGTCTTATGAATAGGTTGTAATAATTTTTCAAGAGTTGTAATTTTATTATGGTGATGTAATTTATTATTTGGGGCTTGCATGCCACCTTCCCTCTCTCTCTATCATTCTCTTATGTACCCCACATTCCCCTTATGTATCCCTTTCTATATATTATGTAAATGTTATGTAATCGAGAGCGCACTAAGGAGCATGGTGGACCCAAAGGAGTATGATGGAGCCCAACAAGCCAATGGTGGAGACCAACAAGCCAATGGTGGAGACCATCAAGCCAAGGGAGCAGATTGAAGGACTTGAAAGCTTAGAGAAGTTTTTCAAGAAAGCATGCATGTTACGAATGGTTTATTTTACGATCACCTACACCCACCTTAGACCTTGGATTCAATCTATTGGCTTGGATTGAATCCTCTCAAAGTCCATAATCATCATAGTGGGAGCTTTTATTTATGAGATAATTGTATTAGCTCCAATACCATAGTTTGGTATACGTTACCTATTCACTTAGGGACTAATATCAAAATATGGTACTTTATATATGTTGATATATAATAGCATGCGATGTATGATTTATAATAGCATAAGATGTATGATTATAAATAGCATAATTTATATGTTTAAATTTTGATACATGGGATGCATGTTAATTTGATGAGACCCTTTAAAACCCCTCTTATTTAATATTAAGTTAAAAATGGAGAAGTCATTGGGGAATGAATTCTTCATTGCCTTCCATCATTATAGGATCATCTAACGTCCCTTAATGTGGGTACCTGGCTGTAGACATGTAGGAGCTACCCATGTTAAAGACATTACTTGAAACTATCACATATGAGATATCATGGAGTGCCTAAACTGGTATATACCAAGAAACTAACATGTAAGGTATATATTTGGCGAAACATACCTGTGTGAATGATGGGTTTAACTTAACTAGGGAAGTATTCCAAGAAACTAACATGTAAGGAATATGTACCTAGAGGCAAAACGATTGGAATTTGCTTATGAAGCAATAGACAAAGAGTTGTCTTCTTATTGTGGGTTAGAAGCCAAGAAACTAACATGTGAGGCTTCTAGGTTACAGTGGGACCCTAATCCCCATTAAGGAATGAGATTCCCGAATTCCATTAGAGGGTGTATGGAATTTGATAAAATAGTGGGAGGTACCATATGGTTAAAGACCCAATCATTATGGATAAAAATGAAATCTAATTCTTTATTTATGTAGATTACCTAATTACTCACCTCAAAACCCCTATTTCCTAATATAGGATATTGATAGTTTGACTAAACCCGATTTCTTTGATTGACTTAGGAAATTGAGAATTGTTCTCAATTTAAAAAGATCGTTTATATGCTATTAGGCCTTTTATTAAAGGCCCTCCATAAAACATCCTAAGAAGAAAAAGACACTATGCGCAATTGGCATCTTGTTGCCATACTATATAATAGTATTGATGACTAATGAGCTTCAGAAGCAAAATTAGTCAATGCAAGTGCCTTTGATGTCCTACATTACATACAAAGGTTGTATTGTGAGTAAAATAATACTATAAAGTATAGTACTTGTAAAGGACTTCTTCTGGACTAGGATGTAATAAAAGTTGTTTATTAATAATCATTTTTTTGAAAAATGATTAATCACATAGAATAGCTTGAGAAGCTAGATGTGATTTAAAATGGAAGCATAGAGGAAAGCAAGTCTTGAAAAGTCAAAGACAAAGAAATATAATTATTTTGTAGTAAACATAAGGTATTGTAAAGGGAACTTGATAAAGTATCAGTCTTCCTAGAAGAACCAAACTTTTGAAGTTTTGGTTCATGCTCTAAACTAAATTGTTGGTTAGTTCTGCTTCTTGGTTTTTGGATTATAGTGTAATCTAAATGGAAGCAGAAAGTTAAGTAGATAATAAGTTACCTTTAAAAATTTTAATAGAGCAAGAGTTGCTAGATTAATTTTGGGAACTTATTTCTTAACTAGGTCATTTAAGACATTCTAGAAATTTGATTTCTGAATTTAAATGATTAATTAGAGCGAATGCAACGTATTCCGAGAATACAAGAGATGTAGAGACTCTCATTTAAATGTAATGATTATGACTTGGTTATGAGATGACCAAACCCATCTTTTACTTGGTGAAGTGAAAGAGTTACATTTATAATTTCACTAATACATTGTGATGTATATAGTCATGTAGAGCATGCATTCAATTACAGTAGACTCATCTTAGAATACCATAGCTCAATGGTGATCTAAGAGAACGAATTGAACCCTATTAAGATATGGTTTGATCCATGATGAGTTTTACTAATGTATCCATCTAGGATATACCTTAAAATTGCTACATATTGATAATTTAGGGTTCACTCCAGTTTTGTCCCAATTATATCAGATATAATATGGGAAGAAACCCAATTTAAAGAAGTTAAGGCTTGGGCTTGTGCTACGTATGTCTAGAAACATAATGTAGACAATCTGGAAATAAGGTCAAGTAAGTGTTAAATTGTGGTATATCCCAAAAGTGGTTGGGATAGTATTTCTATTACCCTAATGAACAAAAGTTGTCCATTAGGATGTTTGCTGGATTTTCTTGAGAAAGAGTTCATTCAAGAAAGATGCAAAAGTAGATAGAATTTATAGAATTGTCTGTAAAGCCACAAACGAACAAAGATCCAACCCTTGTCTCTGTTGAGACAAAAAAACCCTTAACTACACTACAATCTTTTCATAGATCAAATTGGATATTTCTTAACATAAGAGAGATATTGTATCTCTACTAGAATGTGAAAGAATTGTTCTTTGGTGATAAAGATCACCAATATAATCCTATTGATTATGACTAGACGATGTTTCACATCAACTTGAGAAATGACTAAGGGTCATTAAATCTAATATGGATAGGTAGAGACCTAAAAGGCTTGGCTATTTAAGAATGTTTTCAACATAGGCAAAAAGTTGTCTATAAAGAAACTTGTTTGATAATAGTTATGCTGAAATCCATTTGGATCTTGTTATCTATAAACACACATTTTGAATATGAGATATGTCAAAAAGGATATAAAGATGTTATATCAAATGGTGAAAAACCATAAAAGTGTGTAAGTTATAGAAGTCTATTAATAGACTACAAGGTTCTCATAATTAGAACATCTATAAAGTTGAAGTAATCAAATTGTTTGATTTCTCTCATTGTATAGATGGACCATGAGTGTATAAAAGGTTAGTGGGAGTGCGATCATTTTTCTTTATCCTAAGTATAGATGACATCATAATCATTATGAATGATATATGAATGTTATCTAATGTAAAGTTTTAGTTTTTGGAGAAAAGCTAATTCATGAAAGATTTGGCAGAAGCATCCAATAAGATCTATAGAGATAGATCATATAGATTACTAAGTATCTCCAAATCATCAAACATAGTTGAAATGTTGGAGTTCAACATGGAGAATTCTAAGGGAGGTCTGATTTACTTCAGATAAGAATTCATTATTCAAGGGCACGTGCCCTACGATAACACAAGTAAGGTTCTTAAAGTGTTAAGAAGCCTTATTCTACACTATGTATTGAACCTGATATCTATTATGTTGTAATTGTTACAAATAGTTATCGATCAATTCAAATTTGGAATATTGGATTGTATATGGAAATTGTAAACTCATAGTAGATGGGTATATGGATTTGGATATAATCCATATGGGGTATATTTTATATTCACTTTAGTTGGTGAAATACTTAATGGAAGAACTGTATGAAAGATACAGTGGATTCCATTATTAAGGGTGAATTAATTGTCACATTGTCTAGGAGACTATTTGGATTTATAAGTTCATTTAGAACTTGGAGTTGTTCCTTCCATTGAGTTGCCCACACCTTATTTTGTGACAACAATGGGTCTATAGCTCAAGTATAGGAATCACGGTCTCATCAAAAGTCCAAACACATAGAGCGACAATTCCAAGTGATTAGAGGAATCATTGGAAGAAGTAATAGATACATTACAGAAGATATTATCTACATAAGTTTTTGTAGACCTACTGACTAAAGCTTTAAAACATAATTGGTTATGTCTAAGACCAACATCTTGAGAAGATAGGTATGCGATACATGGTCGATTGGCTTTAGTGCAAGTGGGAGATTGTTAGGATTATGCCCTAGAGCCAATCATAGAGATGATTGTTTAGGGATTAGGAACAATCATTTGATTTCATTTATGTATGTCACATTTATTATTGATTTAATAAAAGGGCTTATTCTATTATGTTTATATGCATCATTTATATTTACATAATATGTCCATGGAATTAGAGTTGAGAATATGGAATTACAAAGAGTTGTAATTTTGAGACTGTAGATATATCTCTGTACTAAACTCCTAAAGCATTCCTAGTTGAAGGTTTACTATGATGGACAATAATGAACCATAGGACTAGCACTTGTTAGGTTGACTCTATAGGAGGATAGCTAGTCTCAATCTATTTGTGTGGACACACTACAACCAACAAGTGGGTGCCTATTACGAGAATAGGTACACTGAATGTGACCAAAGATATGAGATAAACTGAATGGAGTTTTATCCTGCCTGTCAATCAGTTTCTCATTGTTATAGTGGTACAAGTAATCCTTAGACCTGAGACACTATAGTTGTCTTATGCATGTAGCTTTAGAAGTTTGATAACACTAAGTGCAAATCCTATTCAGGGGTTTGCAAAGGTGTTCATTGGCCCTACTGCTATGTGTGTGAAGGCATGTGAGTGATAAACAAGGGATCCATCACTCTCAGGAAAAAGAGAGAGAATGTCTCATATAGCATTCATAATATAACTCATTAAATCCATGGCCATGGTAGGATGAATATGAAAAGAGTTTCATGAGTTCATCAATGAGTTGATATCTATGAATGAGTATAAAGTAATTGAACTAGGGACTTGACAGACTTCCATGTCCTATTAGTTCAATTGGAGACATTGTGTTGAAGGAAGGATGCAATTGTAACCTATAAACTATAACAGAAGGGTTCTTTGTAAATGACTATTCACCTCATTAAGGACCACACCATGAGCCATATGCTAGGTGTTACTCATGGTTAGTAGAAGCCCTAATTGATATAAGTGAGTTATAATCAATTAGGGAATTGGAAGGAGTTCCAATTAGACCCTAAATGGAAAGAGTTCCATTGTGCACACCTCGTGCTATTCCTACTACTTAATGATGTGAACCCAATGGGTCACACACTAATCATGCAAGAAGAGCTTTAAGGTCTATGTGAGAAAGGGCATAAGTGAATAAAAGAAAAGTTCTTAAAGGCTTAGTTTGTATTTGATATAAACTAGAGGGGTTATTATGTAATTAAGAGTAATTACACAAAACCTTTTAGGGTTAGAAATCCCCCTCATGGCCGGCCCTATAGTGTGGATATATAAGCCACACAATGATGTGATGATATCATACTTTGGAGGCTCCCCAAGGGCTGGCCAGAATTTCCAGCCTCCCTCTCTCTCTCTCCTCTCTTCTCTTACACTAGCAACAATAAGGAAAAGGAGGAAAGGACTTGAAGCTCTAGCTAGGTGTGGATACCGTTAGAGGCAGCACACTTGGGTTGCTCATTCACCGCTGTCCGGAATCAAAGCTTGGAGCACAAAGGAGAAGACAAAAATTCTGTAAGTGTTCTAACCTTCTTTGTAGTTAGGGTTTGATTTTGTGTTATGCATAGTTAGATTCATGGGCTGTGGAATCGTAGGAAAAATTTTTATATTCTGCACTTCTATTTTTCCCTCTTGTTCGATTCCCAATAGGAAGAAAGGCGGTTAAGGGTGTTGTATCATGTGCAGGGGTACGAAGAGTTGCCAGAGCATTCAACAAGCATGTCAAAGATTGGGGTTTAAAGAAAAGGGATGTAGTGTTGAAAGAAATCAGAGCTCCCATATTCGATCCGCGGGGAAAATTCAAGCCAAGTTGGGGTAGACCATACATTATGTGAACCCTAGAAATTGGGCCCACAAGGGTTGACGAAAAAAGAAAGAATTGGATTGGGGGTTTGAAAACGAAAAAGAGTCGCCACCCTATTTTTTAAAGGAAACAAGGAAAACCCTAAAAATAGTTTTGTTTTAAGAAAACAATTTTAATGACTCCATGTTTAAAAAGGAAAAGCAAAAACAAGTCTTTTGGAAACCAAAGAAATCGGGGATTCAGAGGCTAAGTTATGACATGGGAAGGTTCTAGGCAAAGCCTATAGGCACCCATGTCACCCTTTCGGTCTCTCAGTTTATTTGGGCTAAATTAAGATCTTTTCCATACAAAAATCAGCAAGTATATCACATCAAGAATTGCATGCATATCATATATTTCATTCATCTATCCATATATTAGAGACACATAAAAACAGAAAATAAAGGAAAGAAAAGAAAGAAAGGAAAAAATCTAGGATACTTGGATCCTAGAACGGACTTGAGCCTCACAAAGAGCGCTTACGTACCATGCAACGAAATACATGGATCAAAGTCCACGTAGTTCGATTAGAAACAGGGTTAAATCCTAATGCAAACCTATGGTAAAAACCCTAGGTTTCCTTATTTGAAAGAGAATTGAATAAACCAAGTTTGAATTTGGAAAGAATTCCACAAGATGGAAACTTTGATAAAAAAAAAACAGAATTTATTATTGAAGGAAACCTTTGATTAAAACCATAGATTCATATTAAAAATTAACCCTAGGAGGGAGAAGAGAAAGAGTTAAGGAAGAGAGGTGAATTGGGGCACCTTCACACCCACTTACCTGAACGGAATAGCTCCAAGCATTAACAATTTCAAGCAATGGCAGCCCTATTTGCCGTAGGACAATTACCACACCTATTTGCACCCTTACATGTGCTCAAAACCATGCAAACACAATGATATATAAATCTGGACAGAATAGTACTAAGGCCTAAAATCATCCAATGAACATGCTAATAGCAAAAACAGTAAACTTTCATAAGCCCTAACACAATCCTAGAACCATATCATGCATAAAAACCCTAAAAATCAGCTAACATGCATGCAAAAATATCATAATTACTCTATATGCAAAACACATACAGCAACTATGAAGAAAAACCAATAAAAAGACCTAAACTAACATGCTGTATGAAACTAACCTAAAACAAGGACACTGAGAACCCTAAACACACAAATATGCTTAAAAACACACAAAACAAACTCTAAACATGCTAAAACCAAACTAAACAGGACCTAAATCATGCATATCAACCAACTAAAGCAATAGAACATGACAAAAAAACCTAACTCTAGCATGCAATGACCCTATTCTAAAACAAGGACAACAGAGGCACAAGAATCACAACTATGCATTAAGACCTATGAACTAACTCTAAAGCATGAAAAACTCATCATGAACATCATTATTATCACATGTATTAACTACTAGAAACCTCAATCCATGGTAGAAATCGTGAGCATTGCATGCAATAAAGCTATTCTACATGATACCCTAGTTTAAGATTGAATAGAAAGGGAAGAATACCTTAGGAAAGCCTTCTTTGCTGCTGTATAGACTCTCTCTTGTTCTTGTGGATGTCTTCAATCAATGTTCTCCAAGGCTACAGCAGGTCCTCTAGCTCTCCTTCAAGTCTCTCTCTCTTATTCTCTCTCAAACACTCACATATTAATGCATAAAGTGGCCCCCCTTGTGCTGAACCATAGGGGGTATTTATAGACTTCAATTAGGATTAACCAATGGTTGGGATTAAAACCCTAGAAATTAATCCAAGGGCTATTAGAGACCCCCTTGGGGCTTAAGTAACTCAGAAGTTACCAAAAATTAGAAGGAAACTCGTCTAAAAGAACCCAAATACGTCAAAATAGGCAAGAATCCGCTTCAGCAAGGAATTAGAGTGAAAATAGGAAAGTGGTCTCGGGTGACCACCAGGGCCCGGGCGGCTAGCCGCCTGGGGCTGGGTGGTCACCCGAGCCCACTCCGGATTTTTGCCTATTTTTGACTCCCAATTCTTCTAGAAGTGTTTCAGGGGGCAAATTAACTCCGATTTTGATGAAACAAAAGCCAAAACGACCGTGTTTCGATGAGGAATACATTTTTGAACATTTTCGGGTGAAAACCACTAACCATAGGGGCATGGTTAGGTTTGACAAAGGCGGTTAACCACTATGCTCTACCTTTGCTAAGTATAGGTATGCACATAGGATCAAACCAAATGTTTTCTATATCGAAATTAACCTTTCTAAAACACTTTTGGGGATAAAATAGTGACTAATTAAAGTCCATTTGAAAAGATTTGGTTGGTAATTGTGAGTCAATTAGAGTTAACCCAAAGGAGGGTCAATTAACCAACTTGAACTACATCGAGCTATTTTAATCCCGAGCCATTGATTTATCAAATTGACACTAGAAATACCTCGTATGCATCCATATGAAATCCAATTGACAATTTGGAGATCATTTCAAGGTCAAATGAAAAGTTTGGGACTTAAAAGACGATTATGCCCCTCAAGTCACAAAAGCTCTTATTATCCCTCAAGATCAACTCCGAATTGAACCAAAATTCATATCCATTGTCCTTGTGACTCTAAAAAACTAAGGCAAGTGACTAGACTAAAAAACAAAACGAAAACATGCATGAAATGATGAGCCCTAGTAAGGTGGTGCAAAAATGGGGTGTGACACATTATCAAAGAGATATTGCCAGCAGGGGCTGTTCGCCTCATGGATGTAGATGGAATTGAGTTCACTCGTCAAACTAATTTAGATCAATTAAAGAAATATCATGTTTGAGGCCTGCTAGGTTGAAAACCTGTAAGGGCGGCCTAGGCAAAAGTTAAGGCATAAGAACTACGTAAGACCTGATTCTCCATTCAAAAAACAAAACAAAAAAAAAAAAAAAAAAAAAAAAAGAAAAAAAAGAAAAGAGAAAACAAACAAAAAAAGAAAAAGAAAAAGAGCAAAAAATCATCGAGACACGTAGGCAACCCATAAAGTTACTTTGGGTATGGTCTAAGTCAAACAACAAAATCCCAAATTTAATTTATTATTGGAAATTTATTCAAAACTAAAAGTGATTGACATATCAATTTATTGATATTCAGTAAAAGAACTATAAATTTGCCATAAATATCCTATTCTATTGAGTCTTCAATTTTTTCTTGGGCTTCTTTACAGCCCGCTCTTTAGCTTTCTTTGTAATACCCGTGTCATTTAATTAGGATAATCTCACCTTTAATGCATAATTTGCATGTACTTTAGTTGATTTGTTGGGTATTGTCACGTGTGGGTATTGCATGTGTGTGATGTTGTTGTATTTATGATTTCACACTCTTAGACTGGTGAAACTTTGGCTAAGTGTTGGGAAAAAATGAATTTTCATAAATCTTCGTTTTTGAAGATAATTTTTGGCGGTAATGGAAGTTTATAATATTATAAGACATCTGTGATTTTATGGGATTTTATTATCACGTTTAGATCGATTTACTCGTATGTTTGTTTTCGAAAAATCTGTCGGGAGTCAGATTTTGTACTAAAACTTGAAAATGAGATTTTGATATACTTGGAATTTGATTTTTTTGATATTTTATTTGGATTCAAATGGGGGGTTATTTGCTTATTTTCATTAAATAACTTAAAGTAAAAGGAAGAATAAATTTTAATGAAAAGAAGGCTGTGATCAGTGTTGATGAGGGATTGCCTGATGGACTGTCATGTTTCAGCTGTCTGTATATTTTAGACAGCTGAAACATGTTTCAGACAGCTGAAACACAATTTTCAGACGGCTGAAAGTTTACTTTTGAGCCGTCTGAACAATCCAGAGAAGGAGAATTTTTTCATTTAGTTTCAGCCGGCTGAAAGTTATTTTCAGCCGTCTGAAACCCTCGACTGGCAGATTTTTTTTTTAGAACAAATGATGCATGTGCCCCTCACCCCTTTTTCAAAACCTTCATATCACGACTCTAACACCCATTTTTCAGCATTTTGAGTGTTAGAGAGAGAGAGAGAGAGGAGAGAGAAAAGGCTTGTTTGGAGAAAGAAAATCACATTTTTCTCTTGCATGCATGGGTTTTTGACTCTCTCACCTCATTTCAACGCTTGGACTCGCGTTCTAGGGGCTAGATTTGAAGATCTACAAGTGCTTGGAGAGGATTCAAGCCTGATCTGTAGAGTTTGGAGTTTATTCTTGCATTCTTGGCTCAGATCCGACCTTCCCAACACATGTTCTCTACGTTTGGTGCAACATACTTGAGGTAGGTGTAATTTTCATGGGTTTTAACCGTAGGGATGATAATGGGTTAGTATATAAGCCCACATATGTTGGATAAAAGTGTATTTTGGGTGTTATTTATGAGTTTGAGTGATATTTGGGTGGATTATCATACATATTTTGTAATGCATGTACTGAGGGGTCTAGTTTACATAACCCTATATTTAGGAATATTACATTTGGGAGTATATAGGTTGATATACTTGTTATATTTTGGTTTATTTTGGATGTATATGCTATGTAAATTCTTGTTGGTCTATATTTCACATGTTTTACATAGCTCCCACATGTTATATGATTATGAAATAATTATATATTGTTGATTTCTGGAATAGCTGACACGTACATGAGTTCTTATGCTTTTCATGGCATTCATTGGCATAAAAATGCATGAAATGAATTTAATTAATTACTTGGTAAAAGTATATTAAAAAGGGTCATTGGATTTGGACTACTAGCGGTCAGGGACTTAGCGGTGTTTTCCATTCCTTTGGTCCTGGGTACTTTCCTATTCTAGGTAGGAACCCTTGTGTTCCCGAATCAGAGGCTACTTTTCGGTTCCAGGTAGGAACCCTTATGTTGTCCTCTTGGAGGTGGGTTTAAATCCTCCGTTTCCACGCGAAGACTCCTGCGGGAGTGGTCGGTAATTATGGATTATGTTAAATGGACATGAGTCGCATATCATTCATGACATTGCATGGGTTTTAATTATTTCAAGCATGATTGTAATTGGTTATATTATCATGCTTTGGTTATTTCTATATGAAAATTATATCTACTGAGTTTTATACTCACTCCTATGTTTATAAACCTTTTTCAAATGATTTCATAGCTGGGGAGACCTCGCCTTGAGGTGCTATGCTTTGATGGGAAAAATTTTAATATTATGGATATGTATTAACTAAACACTATGTATTCGGCCAATGGGCGCTGGACACGTAATAAGTCATGGTTTGTAATATTTTAATTTCGTAGGTTTCTTCATATGGTTTATTTAGCATGTGATGATACCAATGATGGATGACAGGAACTTTTATAACTCTTTTATACAAGATTTTGTTACGGTATGTTCCATTTACGAATGGGTCATGCCGAAATTTTTATTGAAATTACCGGTTTTCTAACACGTGCCATTCACGTGCTTCCTAAATGATTTTCTTAATTAAACTAGATTTATTAATATTGATCACGGCTTAATTAATTTGGGTTGTGACAATTCTTTTTGGTATCAGAGCTTTCTAGTAGGTCCATATGGGAGTATACCTGTATAATTATAATTAACATGTAGGGATAATAACATGTTGATTGAGAACTTGTTTGTGTTTTATGCGAACCTAGAAACATGTTAGGTTACACATGTTGGATAATATATTGGGTATTAATGATTTAGTGTGCACGTGGTATAATATAGCACACACTAGAGAACTATTTACTATCTATGGCATATATGATAGTTGGTTTATGTTTATTAGAATGCCGAGGAACACCCGTAACAGTCGTCGTGCCACTGAAGCTTAGGCTCGAGCTGAAGCCAAAGCACAAGCACGAGCTGAGGCTGAAGTCAATGCACAAGACCCACTACAGGTTCCATTTGGGGAACAAGCTGCAAACCCTCCACCTATACAGGAAAATTTCAATCCAGCCCAATTGGATGCCCTTTTTGCTGCTATGCAAGGACTGCAGGCTAACTTAGCCACTAATACTTATCGAAATTAGGACCCAGAATTGGTGGAGATGACTCGGAAGTCACTATTGAGGAAGGAGTTTTGTGAGGTCAAACCTTCCAAGTTTGATGGGGACTACGACCCAGCTAAGGCTGACAAATGGATTCATAGGGTAAAAGCTTATTTGAACTTAGCCCGCATACCCAAATCTTATTGGGTGGAATTTGCCTCTAGCCTATTCACTGACATGGATGAGGATTGGTGGACTAGTCAAGGTTCACCTGAAGAGTTGGGAGCTATGACTTGGGAGCAATTTGAGTCCAAGTTCAACGATCACGTTTATCTGGAAGCCTTTAAGAACAACAAGATCCGGGAACTGATGAATTTGAAGCAAGGGGAGATGACTGCTTAACAGTACACCTCCAAGTTTGTGGAGTTGTATAGATTTTCTGTGGGAATGAATACGGATGAGAAAGAAAAATGTAGGAGATACAAATGGGGTTTGAACCGTACTCTACAAGGCAAGGTGAATCATTTAATGATTAATGATTTCAAGAGACTCGTGAGTTCTGTTTTAGCTGCTGAAGAGGAACACTTGGGCTATAGAGAAGACAGGGCTCTAGAGAGAGAGCATAAAAGGAATAATCCACAACCACAGAAGAATTGTGCTAGTGGTTTTGGATCAGGGAAGAAGCCACAACAGCAGGGTGGAGGTTTTGGAACTAATCCCAATCTTCGTCCTAAAAGGAGTCAGTGCTAGGATTATGCCCTAGAGCCAATCATAGAGATGATTGTTTAGGGATTAGGAACAATCATTTGATTTCATTTATGTATGTCACATTTATTATTGATTTAATAAAAGGGTTTATTCTATTATGTTTATATGCATCATTTATATTTACATAATATGTCCATGGAGTTAGAGTTGAGAATATGGAATTACAAAGAGTTGTAATTTTGAGACTGTAGATATATCTCTGTACTAAACTCCTAAAGCATTCCTAGTTGAAGGTTCACTATGATGGACAATAATGAACCATAGGACTAGCACTTATTAGGTTGACTCTATAGGAGGATAGCTAGTCTCAAGCTATTTGTGTGGAGACACTACAACCAACAAGTGGGTGCCTATTACGAGAATAGGTACACTGAATGTGACCAAAGATATGAGATAAACTGAATGGAGTTTTATCCTGCCTGTCAATCAGTTTCTCATTGTTATAGTGGTACAAGTAATCCTTAGACCTGAGACACCATAGTTGTCTTATGCATGTAGCTTTAGAAGTTTGATAACACTAAGTGTAGATCCTATTCAGGGGTCTGCAAAGGTGTTCATTGGCCCTACTGCTATGTGTATGAAGGCATGTGAGTGATCAACAAGGGATCCATCACTCTTAGGAAAAAGAGAGAGAATGTCTCATATAGCATTCATAATATAACTTATTAAATCCATGGCCATGGTAGGATGAATATGAAAAGAGTTTCATGAGTTCATCTATGAGTTGATATCTATGAATGAGTATAAAGTAATTGAACTAGGGACTTGACAGACTTCCATGTCCTATTAGTTCAATTAGAGACATTGTGTTGAAGGAAGGATGCAATTGTAACCTATAAACTATAACAGAAGGGTTCTTTGTAAATGACTATTCACCTCATTAAGGACCACACCATGAGCCATATGCTAGGTGTTACTCATGGTTAGTAGAAGCCCTAATTGATATAAGTGAGTTATAATCAATTAGGGAATTGGAAGGAGTTCCAATTAGACCCTAAATGGAAAGAGTTCCATTGTGCACACCTTGTGCTATTCCTACTACTTAATGATGTGAACCCAATGGGTCACACACTGATCATGCAAGAAGGGCTTTAAAGTCTATGAGAGAAAGGGTTTTAGTGAATAAAGAATAGTTCTTTATGGGCCTATTTGTATTTGATACAAATAATAGGGGTTAATGTGCAATTAAGAGTAATTACACATAACCCTATTAGGGTTTCTTCCCCATGGCCAGCCCCCTTTAGTGGGCTGCCTATATAAGTCACACTTATGTGTGACATGGCATAAGAGGCTTGCACAATAAACCCTAGCCGTCCAGCCCCTTGGAGGCTCTCTTCTCTCTCTCTCTCTTCTCCACCTCTAGCAACAACAAGGAAGAAGAAAGAAAGGACTTGAAGCTCTAGCTAGGTGTGGATACCGTTGGAGGCAGCACACTTGGGCTGCTCATTCACCGCTGTCCGGAATCAAAGCTTGGAGCAAAAAGGAGAAGACAAAAATTCTGTAAGTGTTCTAACCCTCTTTGTAGTTAGGGTTTGATTTTGTGTTATGCATAGTTAGATTCATGGGATTGGGAATCGCAGGAAAAATTTTTATATTCCGCACTTTGTATTTTTCCCTCTTGTTCGATTCCCAACAGTCAGTTCAAACAATCACAACCAGGAAAGAATAGTAGTAGTAGCAGTTCCAGTGGTAGTAGCGGGACCCAGAAGACTTGTTTTCACTGCAAGCAGAAGGGGCATATCAAACCCAATTGTCCACTTTTGATTGGGGGTTCATAATCTTCCCGGCAACCATCTGTGAATTCCCCACCACCATATTTCTCCCAGCAAGGATATGGTTATCAGGGACAATCACCAATACCACTGCACTCTCAGTCCTATTTCATGCCAACCCCATATTATGGACAACAACACATCACCCAACCGTACCAACAGCAATATTATCAACCACCCCAGTACCCACAACCTCAATACCAACCACCGTAGCAGCAGCAGCAGCCACCACAGGGATATGGTCAGCAACCCCAGAACTGCCAAGGGTGCGGTGGAGGTGGAGGTGGCAGTGGAAGAGGATAGGGTAACCGTCAGCATGGGCGAGTGTTTGCTATGCATCGCTAGGAAGAAGGAGCTTCTAATGCAGTGGTTGAAAGTACATTCCTAGTCTTTGGAGTATGGGCTAAAGTTTTGTTTGATCTGGGATCCACACATTCATTTATTTCTTTATCGTTTGCTAATACTTTGGAATTGAAGTATAATGATTTGGGTTTTACATTGGAAGTAGATACTCCTCTTGGGAATTGTTTCATGACTAGTTATATTTGCCGAGAGTGTTGTATTAACATTGTGGACCAGGAGATGTTGATAGATCTCATCATTTTGGATGTATCTGGTTATAATATCATCATTGGCATGGATTGGTTAACCAATTATAGAGCTGTGATGGATTGTTACAAGAAGAAAGTAACTTTCCATAATTCTAGTGGTGAAGTTTTCTCTTTCTATGGAGATAGGCATACTCTCCATCCGGATATCTTGTTTGATATCCAGATTCGGCATTTCAAGAAGAGTAGTTATTTGAGTTTTCTAGCCTTAATCAAGGGTGAAGATGCTGAGGGTATACATCCCCACCACATTCCCGTTGTACAGGAATTTCTTGATGTATTCCCAGATGAATTACCAGGTTTGCCCCCTAGGAGGAAGGTAGACTTTACTATTAATTTGCAACCGGGAACGGGACCCATTTCTATTATGCCATATAGAATGGCTCTTGTAGAGCTTCGAGAGTTGAAGACTCAAATTGAAGAACTCAAAGCTAAGGGTTTTATCCAGGAGAGTAGATCACCATGGGGTGCACCTGTACTTTTTGTAAAGAAGAAGGATGGGTCCTTGAGATTATGTATCGACTATAGACAGTTGAATCGTGTCACCATCAAGAACAAGTATCCATTGCCTCGTATTGATGATTTATTTGACCAGTTACGCGGGTCCCAGTTCTTTTCCAAGATTGACTTGCGTTCTGGTTATCACCAGATGCTTGTTCGAGATGAGGATGTTGAGAAGACCGCTTTTAATTTTCGATATAGTCATTATGAGTTCTTGGTGATGCCTTTCGGTTTGACCAATGCACCTGCAGCTTTTATGGATCTAATGAATCGAGTGTTTCGTCCTTATCTAGATCAATTTGTGGTTGTATTTATTGATGATATTTTGGTATATTCGAGGACTCAAGAGGAACACACGCATCATTTGGCAATTGTATTGCAGACTTTGAGAGAGCATAGGTTGTATGCCAAGTGGGAGAAGTGTGACTTTTGGTTGAACCAAGTAAAGTTTTTGGGACACATAGTATCTGAAGAAGGTATTGCAGTAGACCCGTCCAAGGTTGAAGCTATTTTGAATTGGCCTAGACCTAGGAACGTGACTGAGATTCGCAGTTTCCTAGGTTTGGCAGGTTATTATCGGAGATTTGTAGAAGGTTTCTCTAGCATTGCTGCACCTCTTACGAGGTTAACCAGGAAAGATGTACCCTTTATTTGGGACGATGCTTGTGAGGAAGCATTTGAGGAGTTGAAGTCTTGTCTGACATCTGCACCAGTTTTGATCATTCCAACTAGTGGGTTGGGGTATACCGTGTATTGTGATGCATCCTTGAGTGGATTGGGATGTGTGTTGATGCAGACTGAGAGAGTTGTTGCATACGGTTCTAGACAGTTAAAGCCGCATGAGATGAATTATCCTACTCATGATTTAGAGCTTGCAGCTGTAGTGTTTGCACTGAAACTTTGGAGATGTTATTTGTATGGTGAGAAATTTGAGGTCTTTTCTGACTATAAGAGCTTAAAGTATATTTTTATCCAAAGGGATTTGAATCTCAGGTAGAGAAGGTGGGTGGAGTATTTAGAAAATTATGATTTTGAATTGAAGTATCACCCTGGGAAGGCTAATGTTGTAGCAAATGCTTTGAGCAGGAAGTCTTGTGGGACTTTATATAGTATTTTTGTCCACCATTGGAGGACGGTAAATGCCTTGTGTGACCATAATTTGTTTGTTAGTGGTTTGGCAGGTAAAGAATGTGTCTATAATTTGGTGAGACCTTACCCTATCCCTAAGATTGTGAAAGCTCAATATGAAGATCCTAAGTTGGTGGATATCTGTGGTAGATTACTGAATGGTGAAGATGTATCTGGATGGACCATAGATCTTAATGGTGGTTTGAGGTACCAGAATAGACTTGCAGTTCCATGTAATGAGAAGATTAAGGAAGAAGTTCTTATTCTTGCTCATCGATCAAAGTTTTCTATTCATCCAAGCAATAATAAGATGTATAGAGACTTGAAAAGGCAATTTTGGTGGAAAGGTATGAAATGTGACGTAGCAGGATTTGTCGCCAAATGTTATACGTGTTAGCAGGTCAAAGCTGACCATAGAAAGCCTTTTGGGCAATTGCAACCTACCGCCGCCTTAGTGGAAGTGGGAGGAAATCACTATGGATTTCATCAGTGGTTTGCCACGTACTTAGAGAGGTCATGACACTATTTGGGTGGTAGTAGACCGTTTTACCAAGTCCGCTCACTTTATGGCTGTGCGATCGACTGACTCAACTGAGAAGTTGGCTCGGTTGTATATCAGAGAGATAATACGTTTGCATGGAGTCCCCAAATCGATTGTATCTAATAGAGATCCTCATTTCCTTTCTCAGTTTTGGCAGAGTTTGCAAAGGGAGTTGGGTACTCGATTACACCTTAGTTCGGCCTATCATCCATAGACAGATCGGCAGACTGAGCGTGTTAATCAAATCTTAGAGGATATGTTGCGAGCATGTGTTTGGACTTTAAGGGAAGTTGGCAAGAACACTTGGCTCTGGTAGAGTTTTCTTACAATAACAGCTTTTAGGCTAGCATTGGGATGGCACCTTTCGAGGCGTTGTATGGGAGATCGTGTAGATCTCCTATGTGTTGGGCAGAGACCAGTGAAGGAACTTTATTGGGACCAGAGTTGATTCAAGAGACCACAGATAAAGTCAAACTCATCAGAAAGCGACTTAAGACAGCTCAAAGTAGGTACAAGAGCTATGCTGATAAGTGACAAACACCTTTGACCTTTCAACTTGGAGACTTTGTAATGTTGAAAGTGTCACCTCGAAAAGGAGTGTTTCGTTTTGGCAAAAAGGGGAAGCTTGCACCACATTTCATTGGACCATTTAGAATCATTGGTACTAGAGGTCTCAATGCTTATGAGTTGGCATTGCCATTGCAGTTTAGTAAAGTGCACAATGTATTCCATGTGTCCATGTTACGCAAAGTATGTTCACGATCCATCTCATGTGATTGATTGGCAAGATATTGAAGTGGAGGAAGATGCCACCTATGCGGAATATCCTATCCGGGTTTCAGATTATCGTGAGAAGGTTTTGCATGGAAAGACTATCCCTTTGGTAAAAGTGTTATGGAACCATCATGGCGAGGAAGAAGCTACTTGGGAACTAGAATGGTTCATGCGTGAAACCTATCCATATCTATTTGACAATTAAGGTATGATTTGAATTACGAGGACGAATTCACTTTTAGGAGGGAGGAATTGTAATACCCGTGTCATTTAATTAGGATAATCTCACCTTTAATGCATAATTTGCATGTACTTTAGTTGATTTGTCGGGTATTGTCACGTGTGGGTATTGCATGTGTGTGATGTTGTTGTGTTTACGATTTCACTCTTAGACTGCTGAAAATTTGGTTAAGTGTTGGGAAAAAATGAATTTTCATAAATCTTCATTTTTGAAGATAATTTTTGGCGGTAATGAAAGTTTATAATATTATAAGACATCTGTGATTTTATGGGATTTTATTATCACGTTTAGATCGGTTTACTCGTATGTTTGTTTTCGGAAAATCTGTCAAGAGTCGAATTTTGTACTAAAACTTGAAAATGAGATTTTGATATACTTGGAATTTGATTTTTTTGATATTTTATTTGGATTCAAATGGGGGGTTATTTGCTTATTTTCATTAAATAACTTAAAGTAAAAGGAAGAATAAATTTTAATGAAAAGAAGGCTGTGATCAGTGCTGATGAGGGATTGCCTGATGGACTGTCATGTTTTAGCTGTCTGTGTATTTCAGACTGGCTGAAACACAATTTTCAGACAGCTGAAAGTTTACTTTTGAGCCGTCTGAACAATCCAGAGAAGGAGAATTTTTTCATTTAGTTTCAGCTGGCTGAAAATTATTTTCAGCCGTCTGAAACCCTCGACTGGTAGATTTTTTTTTTAGAACAAATGACACATGTGCCCCTCACCCCTTTTTCAAAACCTTCATATCACGACTCTAACACCCATTTTTCAGCATTTTGAGTGTTAGAGAAAGAAAGAGAGAGAGAGAGAGAGAGAGGAGAGAGAAAAGGCTTGTTTGGAGAAAGAAAATCACATTTTTCTCTTGCATGCATGGGTTTTTTACTCTCTCACCTCATTTCAACGCTTGGACTCGCGTTCTAGGGGCTAGATTTGAAGATCTACACGTGCTTGGAGAGGATTCAAGCCTGATTTGTAGAGTTTGGAGTTTGTTCTTGCATTCTAGGCTCAGATCCGACCTTCCCAACACATTTTCTCTACGTTTGGTGCAACATACTTGAGGTAGGTGTAATTTTCATGGGTTTTAACCATAGGGATGATAATGGGTTAGTATATAAGCCCACATATGTTGGATAAAAGTGTATTTTGGGTGTTATTTATGAGTTTGAGTGATATTTGGGTGGATTATCATACATATTTTGTAATGCATGTACTGAGTGGTCTAGTTTACATAACCCTATATTTAGGAATATTACATTTGGGAGTATATGGGTTGATATACTTGTTATATTTTGGTTTATTTTGGATGTATATGCTATGTGAATTCTTGTTGGTCTATATTTCACATGTTTTACATGGCTCCCACATGTTATATGATTATAAAATAATTATATATTGTTGATTTCTGGAATAGCTGACACGTACATGAGTTCTTATGCTTTTCATGGCATTCATTGGCATAAAAATGCATGAAATGAATTTAATTAATTACTTGGTAAAAGTATATTAAAAAGGGTCATTGGATTTGGACTACTAGCGGTCAGGGGACTTAGCGGTGTTTTCCATTCCTTTGATCCTGGGTACTTTCCGGTTCCAGGTAGGAACCCTTGTGTTCCCGAATCAGAGGCTACTTTCCGGTTCCAGGTAGGAACCCTTGTGTTGTCCTCTTGGAGGTGGGTTTAAATCCTCCGTTTCCGCACGAAGACTCTTGCGGGAGTGGTCGATAATTATGGATTATGTTAAATGGACATGAGTCGCATATCATTCATGACATTGCATGGGTTTTAATTATTTTAAGCATGATTGTAATTGGTTATATTATCATGCTTTGGTTATCTCTATATGAAAATTATATCTACTGAGTTTTATACTCACTCCTATGTTTATAAACCTTTTTCAGATGATTTCATAGCTGGGGAGACCTCGCCTTGAGGTGCTATGCTTTGATGGGAAAAATTTTAATATTATGGATATGTATTACTAAACACTATATATTCGGCCAATGGGCGCTAGACACATAATAACTCATGGTTTGTAATATTTTAATTTCGTAGGTTTCTTCATATGGTTTATTTAGCATGTGATGATACCAATGATGGATGACAAGAACTTTTATAACTCTTTTATACAGGATTTTGTTACGGTATGTTCCATTTACGAATGGGTCATGCCGAAATTTTTATTGAAATTACCGGTTTTCTAACACGTGCCATTCATGTGCTTCCTAACTGATTTTCTTAATTAAACTCGATTTATTAATATTGATCACGACGTAATTAATTTGGGTCGTGACATTCTTCTTTTCTCTTTCGAGTCTCCTTTTCTTCCTCAAGTCATGTTCATAAGCTACTGTCACTGCTTCCATAATATCTTCTCTACAAAGTCCAAGTTCGTTATTCTTGATAAGTCCAAAAATCCGTTCTCTACGGATAGTTTCTCTCTCACCAAAATTATTCTTCAACCATTCCTTGTACTCGGGGCTCATCATATATGGACCATCAGTATTCATAACTTGGGTTAGTGTCAGTTTACTAGGCCATCGATCCTTCGCCTAAGTCACTACAGAAAGACCCGCAGGCACCATAGGATAGTCACCTTTCAAAGAAGTGGGTATGGTTTGCATGGCACCCATCTGATGAAGAACCCTTGAAGGCCAATAAAAGGAAGTAGACCTTAGTCCTATAAGTCTCACCATGGCACATCTAGAAGTTCGCAGAAGTACCCGTTCACTGCAGCCCCATATGAAGACAAACCACTTTATAGTCCTCCATAAAAGAGTTTGGAAGTAACCTAGCCAATCCCTCAATGAAAATTTTCCAGGCAGTTCAATGCGGCGAAGACCGTAATGCTAGGGCTTGTATGGTGAAATGATAATGGGTGATAAGAATTTCAGTCTTTCAAGCAACCACATTTGCAACAGAATGGGGCTACCTCCTAAAGGAACCTTTAGGTCCTCATGGGTTTTATCCAAACCATTCAGGGTTTCAGCTAGTACCATGGGAACCAAGTTATAGCCCTTGGCAAGGAGAGGAATCAACTCAAAAATTTGTATGGGAACATGTGAAGTACTAGTTGAAATAAGGAAACAACTAATGAGGCAAAAGGCAAGTGTATGCTTAATAGGAAAGGTAAATTTCAGAATACCTTTACTATCATAAGCTAAGAAAGAGGTTGCCAATTTCATCAAGTCTACTATGTGGTCTTTTACAAATATAGAAGCATATTGTTGGTGAATCCCAAGGATATTGGAGAAAGAAGTAAAAAAGCTTGGGCGAGGAGCAGGGAGAATGAAAGGACCTACCGGTGAAACCCCATACAACGCGCAGAATTTCTCCATGGTTGGGCACAGTTCTTCATAGTTGAAGTGGAACACATGAACTTGGGGATCCCAAAAATATGTAGCAGTAGTTAGGAGGTTCGTTTCAAGCTTCACATGCCTCAAGGAAAGCAATGGATCTAAGCCAAAGCACTTGAACTCAGATTTTGCTTCAACGCTCATAACTCTCAAAAACCCTCCTAAAAATTTGTCTAGAGCCTCCATAATTTTAATGAATGAATACAAGTAGGTTTATGAACCCCTTTGATGTGGTTTTTATAGGGAAACGGTCACAAATCCGAGTTCTAGAAGGAGAAACCCGTAAAAATAGGGAGTTTCCTATTTAAAATGGGATTCTCGCTTCGGGCTCAGATGACCATCCAGGCCTGGGCAGCTAGCCACCTGGGCTTGGGCGGCTAGTCGCCCAGCCCTAGGTGGTCACCCGAGGCCGTTTTCCTTTTTTGCCCAGTTTTGCCTATTTTTGACCCTATTTGACCCCTATATGGTTATGTGACCTTGGGAAGCTTATTTTGAGCCTATTTTCGCACAAAAACATGAGTAAATCACCATAATGGAATTCCAAAGGTCTCATAAAAGTACCAAAGCAAGTGTTCAAAGGAAGGTTACAAAGCATAAAGAAAGATGTTTCATTCATTTACAAAGCAAGAGGTTAAGCTAAGCTAATGATCTCCCGTTGTTCTTCTCTTTCTACTTGACTCGCCCCTATCACGACCAGCATGAGGAATCCTTTGGGGTGGCATTGGTTATGGTGGACGTAGCGTAGAGACCTGTTGCAAAGAAAATCAATTAATAAAAAGGGTTATGTTTTTAGCTCCTATGATTGGAATGAACAAAGGGAATGTCTTACAGTGGGATTCAAACTGCCTTTCTAGCACGGAGTTTGCCAAACTCATCCTGACAAGATCCCGCCTTAATCCTTCGCTGAGTTCAAGGTACTCCTGTGCGTACTCTTGAGGAACCTGAAAAAATGAACATGGTTAATAAATGATGAAAAAGGTTTCAAGGAAGGCAAAGGCTTAGAGCTTACATTCTCGTAGCTCGAGTCAATCTTGGGGACTTCATCAAAAGCAGGGCGAGTAATATTAGCCCTTATGAATTCCAACCCATTGCATAGGTTCACTTGCCAATCAAGAACTGGGAGAGGTGGTTGTGCAATTCCTTCCATCTCATAATCATCAGCTCCATGAGTCATGCTTGTAGAGGACCCTATTATAGAACTATATCCACGAACTCGCCGGCCTTGCAATAGATAATTTGTCTAAGAGGAGTGCTCGCATAAATCAATGATAAAAAGAATGGGATAGAGACTCACCCCTTGAGGTGGGAAGCCAATAACTCTAGGGCGCATCAAGAATTGATTACAGAAAGTCATATAATCAATATTGGGCGAGGTGAACTCCTCAGCATCCTACCCAGTCAGAGCTTCTATCAGCTCATCCCCATCCAAGGAATTGGTGTGCCTCATATTCATTAGAGGCAAGACAGGGGTAAGAGCGGCATCCACTCACCCTTTCACTTGCCTAAGGACACGCTCTCCCAAGTACCAGTATCGACCTGAGGGATCCTCAAAGAGTACCCTCTTCCCAGTCAACTCCAAGCAGGATGCACACCTCCTTGGTAGTCTAGCTTCCTATAGTCCCCATGGGCTCCACTCTACCTGTTGAATTTGAAAAAAAAATGATGAGCAAGATAATAAAAATGAAAGAAAGAAAAGAATGAGGAAAGTGGATTACCATATCAGCATTCAGACTTGCCAAGTACGCCCTTGCATGGGCATAGTCATGCCTGTTGGGGGCACGTATAGCTATCTTGCTTGGAGCATAATTCTCAAGTATGGGCCACTCCTGTATCTCATTGTCTAGGGCAGGGCGGTACAGTCCCAAATACTCATAGTACCATATTTGTCAAAATTCAAGAAAAGCAATTAAAATCAAATCAAGTTTGAGAGAACTTAAAAATTAAACATTTTATTTACCTCCCAGACAAATGGAAGCCCACCAAAGTTCTTGGAAATCCCCTCGGGACATGTCGGACATAGATCTATACATAGTGGCTAGTGCTGCCCCTCCCGAGTTATACCTCCCCATCTTGTGGACATCCACCATGCAAGCAAGATAGCCTAGTTGTGCCATGTCATTGGCACCAACAAAGAGAGTGCAAGAGAGTATGTAAATCAGGAATGCCCTAGCCATGCACTCGGGAGCCACTCCCACACCTTCTTCTTGATTAGCAAAGTTCTCGAATAGCCATGTCCGCCTAACACCTCGTGAGCTAGCCTCAATGTCCATTCCCAACATAGACAGGAGATAGACACCATCCGCATTGGCGTCCCCATAATATTCCAACCTCTTTCCCTTGAGGCTTAAGCCGGTGATAATTGAAAAATCTTTAGGAGTCATGGTCATCTCCCCAAAACTAAAGTGGAAGGTGTTGGTGGTATCCCACCATAACTCAGCTAAGGCAAGAAGGTCTTGCCTATCCCATTATTCATTCCATAAAGAGTCAAGGAACCAACTAAAACCCGCCTTTTTAATGATGTCTCTTGCAGTGGGTTGGGTGTATTCCATGTGTTTCCACCATCCAATGAGGTTCTTTATGGAAGACCTTGTGCGTAGGTCTTGAAAGTTGGGCTAATCAAGAGAATTATTCATCTAGTTAGTGTAAAAATTATGGGCAAACATTGATAATTGGCTTTATAAAAGCTAAGTTTTTAGTTCATGAACAAGTAAACCTTGCTTTGAAAGTTTATGAAAACATTGGTTTTATTCTTCAAACTCATGATCATTGGTAAACCAGGCATTCCAAGACCATGGAAACATAGATTTTTCAAAGAAAATAGTAAGCAAACTTTGTTTTCCAAAGTGGTTTTTTAAGGAAAAAATAAGCAAACCTTGTTCATGAAAACATTGGTTTTTCAAAAATATAGCAAACTTTGTTTTTCAAAGTTCATGAAAATGTTTGATTTTATTTCTAAAATCAATTAGAAATGAATGCCTATGATTTTGCCTTGCAATACACATCAATTTTACAAAGATTGGATGAACTTTCATCAAGCATTTTATCAAACACTTGGTGGGCACTATTCACCAAGCTTTCAAATTGAATTCTTTTCACATCCAATCCTTGCCAAAATCAATGGGCATTGCAAACATTGCTAGGAATACTCATAGAGAGTTCATGAGAAAGCATTTCAACCAACAAAAATGAAAATTTCAAAGAAAAGTTTGAAATGGGTAAGCTTACCTCTTGCTTGGAATGGAGAAAGGAGAGATGATTCCTTGGTTCTAGGAGCAATTTCCCTTGAGGAATATCATATTCCGGAGCTTTGTATCTACTCTTTGAGTCAAGGAATGGATACTTTGAAGTGGGAGCTTCATTGGAATCCATAGTGGATGAACTAGCTTGTTTTGAACAAAAATGGGTTTAATGGGTTTTTGATTTGCAAAGTGCTGCAAATTTGTTGTTTTTGATGCGAAATTGGGTGTTAATGATGCTATTTCATGTGTATGAATCCCTCTTGAAGTGTGGATTTGAATGCCTTTGGGTGTTGGTTTGATTTTGCAAAATGGGGTAAGCTTTCTAGAGAGAGAAACTCCAAATTTTCGAGTTAGGTTGAATGGGGGGTATGAATAGTGCCCCCTTGTATTTAAACACCCAGAATTTTCAGCATATGGCTTGGGTAACCACCCAAGCCTTGGGCGGCTAGCCACCAGGGCCTGGGCGGCTAGCCTCTCGAGGCCTGGTGGTCACCCAAGCCACCTTGTTTTGGCTTTGTTCCTCGCTTTGTTTCGCCTTGGCACATGATCAAACTTCCTTCCAAATGAGATGTTCAACACTTTTTGAGCTTAAAATCAAACATATTTCATCTTGAAATCAATTCCTTGAATTGATTTTATGTTCAAAAGGGTTGAATATATTTCCCCTGTGCCATGCCAACTCAAGTAACAAAGTGTTAAGGCACTTTCTCCTTGCACCATGCTTGTTCAATCTTGATAAATTGATCATATATTCTCATGTCAAATCTTCATTTTCCATCCCACTTGGTTGAATATATTCATCACTTGGATATATTTTTCCATTTCAAAAGTATGTTTACCCTTTGAATATGCTTCCCAGTTTCAAATCCTCATTCTCTATCTTACTTGGTTAAATCTATTCATCACTTGAATATATTTCTCCATTTCAAAGGTATGTTCATCACTTGAACATACTTCTCAGATCATTTCCACTTACTTGGTTAAATATATTCATCACTTGAATATATTTCTCCATTTCAAAAGTATGTTCATCACTTAAACATACTTCTCAGATCATTGTCAACTACTTGGTTAAATATATTCATCACTTGAATATATTTCTCCATTTCAAAGGTTTGTTCATCAC
This sequence comes from Liquidambar formosana, assembly GCA_039720395.1. Lineage (NCBI taxonomy): Eukaryota > Viridiplantae > Streptophyta > Magnoliopsida > Saxifragales > Altingiaceae > Liquidambar > Liquidambar formosana. Next base: position 34,117,800 of record CM077829.1, read on the forward strand.
TTGAATGTACTTTTCAGATCATTATCACATACTTGGTTAAATATATTCGTGACCTGAATATATTTCTCCATTTCAAAAGTATACTCATCACTTGAGTATACTTCTCAGTCGTTTCAATCACTTGGTTAAATATATTTGTGACCTGAATATATTTCTCCATTTCAAAGGTCTACTCATCACTTGAGTATACTTCTCAAACTTTTTTCAATCACTTGGTTAAATATATTCGTGACCTGAATATATTTCTCCATTTCAAAGGTATACTCATCACTTGAGTATGCTTCTCAGACTTCTTTCAATCACTTGGTTAAATATATTCGTGATCTGAATATATCTCTCCATTTCAAAAGTATACTCATCACTTGAGTATACTTCTCAGTCTTTTTCAATCACTTGGTTAAATATATTCGTGACCTGAATATATTTCTCCATTTCAAAAGTACGTTCATTCCTTGAATGTACTTCTCAATCTTTGTCACTCACTTGGTTAAATATATTCGTGACCTAAATATATTTCTCCATTTCAAAAGTACGTTCATTCCTTGAATGTACTTCTCAATCTTTGTCACTCACTTGGTTAAATATATTCGTGACCTGAATATATTTCTCCATTTCAAAAGTATACTCATCACTTGAGTATACTTCTCAGATCTCATTTCCAATCACTTGGTTAAATATATTCATGACTAGAATATATCTCTCAATTTCGAAAGTATGTTCATTCATAGTGGCTTGAATATGCTTCTCTTATCAATTCTCAACCTCTAGTGGTTTAAGTATATTCGTGACTTGAGTGCACTTCCTTATTTCAATCTCAGGTTTGCAACCTCCTATCATTGTTGGTGTCAGTGTGTGATTTCTCCAGGTTTTTTTTGGCAAAAATGGGTTGTTCTTTATCATTGGTTTACAAGTGTAACTTGTTCGCCAATAAGGGGCTTCTGTCACACCCCATTTTTGCACCACCTTACTAGGGCTCATCATTTCATGCATGTTTTTGTTTTGTTTTTGAGTCTAGTCATTTGCATAAGTTTTTTAGAGTCACAAGGACAATGGATATGAATTTTGGTTCAATTCAGAGTCGATCTTGAGGGATAATAAGAGCTTTTGTGATTTGAGGGGCATAATCGTCTTTTAAGTCCCAAACTTTTCATTTGACCTTGGAATGATCTCCAAATTGTCAATTGGAGTTCATATGGATGCATATGAGGTATTTCTAGTTTCAATTTGATGAATCAATAGCTCGGGATTAAAATGGCTCGATGTAGTTCAAGTTGGTTAATTGACCCTCCTTTGGGTTAGCTCTAATTGACTCAGAATTACCAATCAAATCTTTTCAAATGGACTTTAATTAGTCATCATTTTATCCCTAAAAGTAAGTTTAATTTTGATATGGAAAGCATTTGGTTTGATCCTATGTGCATACCTATGCTTAGCAAAGGTAGAGCATAACGGTTAACCGCCTTTGTCAAACCTAACCATGCCCCCATGGTTAGTGGTTTTCACCCTAAAATGTTAAAAAATGTATTCCTCATCGAAACACGATCGTTTTGGCTTTCGTTTCATCAAAATCGGACTTCATTTGCCCCCTGAAACACTTCTAGAAGCATTAAGAGTCAAAAATAGGCAAAAATCCGGAGTGGGCTCGGGTGACCACCCAACCCTGGGCGGCTAGCCGCCTGGGCCCAGGTGGCTAGCCGCTCAGGCCCTGGTGGTCACCCGAGGCCACTCTCCTATTTTGGTCCTACTTTGTTGCTGAAGCGGACTCTTACCTATTTTGACGTATTTAGGCTCTTTTGGACGAGTTTCCTTCTAATTTTTAGGTAACTCCTGAGTTACTTAAGCCCCAAGGGGGTCTCTAATAACCCTTGGATTAATTCTTAGGATTTTAATCCCAACCATTGGTTAATCCTAATTGAAGTCTATAAATACCCCCCTATGCTTTAGCACAAGGGGAGCCACTTTGTGCCTTAAAACCTGAGTGTTTGAGAGAGAATAAGAGAGAGAGACTTGAAGGAGAGCTGGAGTTCCTGCTGTAGCCTTGAAGAACATTGATTTAAATCATCCACAAGTCAAAAGGAGAGTCTCTACAGCAGCAAGGAAGCTTCTTCTTAAGGTAACTTCACTCCTTATTTATGCTGAATATGGGTTTTCTTATAGAATAGGCTTATTGCATGTTAAAGGTAGCTTTTTATCATGTATTAACACTTTAGCTAGTTAATATACATGAAATACCTGCTGTTTATCATAAGTTTAGCATGCTTTAGGGCTGTTCTATGTGTTTTTAAGCATGTTTGTGAGTCTAGTGCTTCTGTTGTCCTTAAAACTAACATGTGAGGAGTATGTACCCTAGAGGCAAAATGATTGGAACTTGCTTATGAAGCAATAGACAAAGAGTTGTCTTCTTACTGTGGGTTAGAAGTCAAGAAACTAACATGTGAGGCTTCTAGGTCATAGTGGGACCCCAATCCCTATTTGGAATAAGATTCCCGAATTCCATTAGAGGGTGTATGGAATTTGATAAAATAGTGGGAGGTACCATATGATTGAAGACCCGATCATTATGGATTAAAAATGAAATCTAATTCTCTATTTTTATATGTAGTTCATAGAAATGGCTCACCTCAACCCACTATCCAAAATATTGGACATCAACCGTTTGACTAGACCAAACTATCTTGACTGGCTGAAGAACTTAAAAATAGTTTTAACTTCCGAAAAGGTTACCTACACACTTGATGGCACACTTCCTGAGGCACTGGCTGAGACTGCAACTCAGCAAGAGAAAGACGCTTATCAGAAGCACATGGATGATGACTTGAAGGCAAGATATTATATGATGGCATCCATGAGCCCTGAGCTTCAGAAGCAACATGAGTCCATGAAAAGTGCTCACGACATCTTTCTCCACTTACAAGAGTTGTACGAGGAGCAAAGTAGGACTGCGAAGTACAATATGGTCAAGGATCTGTTCAAGGCAAGGATGAATGAGGGCTCATCTGTGACTGATCACACCTTAAAAATGATCAACCATATCGAGCAGCTTGAAAAACTTGATGTGATCATTGAAGCTGATATGTGTTCAGACATTATACTGCAATCCCTTCCTGATTCATTTGGGCCATTCATATGAACAAGCTTGAGCCCACTCTCCCCGAGCTGCACAATTTGCTCAAGATGACTGAGGAGACAATGAAGAAGGGAAAAGGTTCTTTGCTCACATTTGATGGAGCTTCTACTTCCAAAGGCCAAGCCCAAGCCTAAGGGCAAAAGCAAAAGCAAGGGTAAGAGTACCTAAGGGAAGAAGAAGAAGAACTTAAAGTCCAAGGGAGGCGTCAAGAAAGGTAATACTGACAAGGCCAAAGGAACCTGTTTTCACTGTGGCAAGGATGGGTACTGGAAACGTAACTGCCGGGAGTATCTGGATTTTGACCTTCGGAAGGTATGGATCATGCTCTAAACTAAATGTTAGTTGCTTAGAGCATGATAGTTCTAAATTGAATGCTAATAATCTTAATAGAACAAAATATACGTAGTGATGTATGAAGAGGTTTCTCTTACTTTACAACCTTTACCGATGATTCATTCTAGGTTTGCGTGTGTATACTTAAAGAAGTACAAATCTGAATCATTTGAAAAGTTCAAAGAATTCAGATATGAAGTAGAGAAACAAACTATTAAAAGTATCAAGCTCTTCAATTGGATCGAGGAAGCGAATATTTAACTGGTGATCTTTCAGATCAACTTGTTCAAACAGGCATTCTATTCTAATGGACACCTCTTAGAATACCATAACTAAATGGTGTGTCAGAAAGGAGGAAGAAGACCTTATTGGATATGGTCCGATCCATGATAAGTTACAACGACCTAATATTATCCTTGTTAGGATATGCCCTAGAAATTGCCACATACCTGTGAAACAGAGTTCAAACCAAGGCTGTCCCTTAAGACCTATATGAGATATGGAAAGGGAAGCACCAAACCTTAAGCATGTTAAGGTATGGGGTTGCACTGCATATGTAGAGACACATGATGTAACCAAATTGGAAATCAAGATAACTTAAATGTAGGTTTGTGGTTTATCCTAAAAGGAGTTTAGGATATCATATCTATCATCCTGATGAACAAAAGTGTTTGTTAGTAAGTTTGCAATCTTTCTTGAAAAAGAGTTTATTCAATAAGGAGGCAATAACAGGAAAATAGAACTCAAAGAGTTATCTAATGAGACACAAACCAACATTGATGCAACCCCTGTCCCTGTTGAGATAGAACCCATTATTGTACCATGATTGTACAAAGGGTTAGTGGGAGTGCGATCACATTTATGGTCCTATAAGTTAATGACGTTCTACTTATTAGGGAATAATGTAGAGACGTTGTCAAAAGTGAAAAATTGGTTTTTCACAAAGTTTCTCCATAAAAGATTTGGAAGAAGCATCCTATATTCTGGGAATAGAGGTCTATAGAGATAGATCTTAAAAGATGCTAAGTCTCTCCCAATTGAAGTACATAGACAAGATTTTGAAAGAGTTCAAAATGCATGATTCCAAAAGGAGGTCTAATTCCTGTTAGACATGGAATCAAGTTGTTTATAACTAAAAGACCAGATATCAGTTTTGCTATAAATGTTATGAACAGATATCAGGCAGACCCAGATAAAGAACACTAGGAAGCAGTCAAGGCTATCCTTAAGTTCTTGAGAAGAACTAAAGGACCTATGCCTTGCCTACAGAGAAAGAAACTTGAAATGGTTGGTATAACGGATTCAGATTTTCAATCTGACGATGATGATAGGAGATCAACATCGAGGTATGTTCTCACCTTAAATGGTGGAGCTGTAAATTTGAGTGCATTGCTGCATGTTTGAATGAGTAAGTTCATTGCAGAACTAGAAGTGGTTCTTGACATTGAGAAGCCCTACTATTGTTTTTGTGACAACAATGGAGCTATTGCTCAAGACAAGGATCCACGGTCTCATCAGAAGTCCAAACTTTAAGCGGCAATTCCAAGTGATTAGAGAGATCATTGGAAGAGATGACATATACATATAGAAGTTTAATACAACAGAGAATTAAGAATACCCTTCACTAAGGCTATGACCCAAATGTATTAGATCACCACCAACAGGATATGAGTATGAGATACATGGTGGATTAGCTGTAGTGCAAGTGGGAGATTGTTAGGATTATGCCCTAGAGCCAATCATAGAGATGATTGTTTAGGGAATTAGGAACAATCAATTGATTTCATTTATGCATGTCACATTTATTATTGATTTAATAAAAGGGCTTATTCTATTATGTTTATATGCATCATTTATATTTACATAATATGTCCATGGAGTTAGAGTTGAGAATATGAAATTACAAAGGGTTGTAATTTTGATACTGTAAATATATCTCTATACTAAACTCCTAAATCATTCCTAGTTGAAGGTTCACTATGATGGATAGTAATGAACCATAGGACTAGCACTTGTTAGGTTGACTCTATAGGAGGATAGCTAGTCTCAAGCTATTTGTGTGGAGACACTATAACCAACAAGTGGGTGCCTATTATAAGAATAGGTACACTGAATGTGACCAAAGATATGAGATAAACTGAATGGAGTTTTAACCTGCCTATCAATCAGTTTCTCATTGTTATAGTGGTACAAGCAATCCTTAGACCTAAGATACCATGGTTGTCTTATGCATGTAGCTTTAGAAGTTTGATAACACTAAGTGCAGATCCTATTCAGGGGTCTATAAGGGTGTTCATTGGCCCTACTGCTACGTGTGTGAAGGCATGTGAGTGATCAACAAGGAATCCATCACTCTCAAGAAAAAGGGAGTGAATGTCTCATATAGCATTCATTGAATATAACTCATTAAATCCATGGGCCCATGGTAGAATGAATATGGAAAGGAGTTTCCATAAGTTCATCATGAGTTTATATTAATGAATGAGTATAAAGTAATTGAACTAGGGACTTAACAGACTTCCATGTCCTATTAGTTCAATTGGAGACATTGTGTTGATGGAAGGATGTAATTGTAACCTATAAACTATAACAGAGGAGTTCTTTGTAAATGACTATTCACCTCATTAAGGACCACACCATGAGCCATATGCCAGGTGTTACTCATGGTTAGTAGAAGCCCTAATTGATATAAATGAGTTATAATCAATTAGGGAATTGAAAGGAGTTTCAATTAGACTCTTAATGGAAAGAGTTCCATTGTGCACATCTCGTGCTATCCCTACTACTTGATGATGTGAACCCAATGGGTCACACACTGATCATGCTAAGAGAGCTTGATAGTCTATGAGAGAAAGGGTATAAGTGATTAAAGAAAAGTTCTTAAGGGCCCAATTTGTATTTGATATAAATTAGAGGGGTTATAATGCAATTTAGAGAAATTGCATTAAAACCCTAAAAGGGATTCTCCCTATGGCCGGCCCTTTTAGTGGGGGCAATATATATCATGTAATGATGTATGACATCATCACTTGATACACTCCAAGCCCTAGCCGTCTAGCCCTAAGGAGGCTCTCTCTCTCTCTCCCTCTTCTCCACCTCTAGCAACAACTAGGAAGAAGAAGGAAAAGATTTCAAGCTCAAGCTCGGTGTGGATACCGTTGGAGGCAGCACACTTGGGCTGCTCATTCATTGCTACCCGGAGTTCAAGCTTGGAGCAAAAAGGAGAAGACAAAGCTTGGAGCATAAAGGAGAAGACTTTGTTCAACTGTAGGTATCCTAACTCTCTTTGTAGTTAGGGTTTCTGTTTTGTATTATGCATAATCGGATTCATGGGTTTGGGAATCGTAGGAAAATTTTAATTCCGCCTTTTGTAGTTTTCCTCCCTAGTTATATTCCCAACAGTGTTGATGCTTCTATTAGTTAATATACATGATTCAAATGTTATTCATGCTTAGTTTTGCATGCCTTATGGTTATTTCATGTGGTTTAATGCATGGTTGTGATTCTAGGGTTTCTATTATCCTTGTTTTGGGTAAGTTTCATGTAGCTTGCTAGGTTAAGGTTTTTCGCTGATTTTCCTTTATGGTTATTATATATGTAATACATGTAGAATAACTATAGTGTTTGTTGCATGCATATAGTTGATTTCTTAGGGTTTTGGAGACATTATCCTTTTCGGAGGATGATTATCCTTTTGGTTAAGTAGGGTTTTCCATGAGAGCTTTCTGTGATGTGTTTAAACATAAAATCACTTCTATTGTGTTCTAATATATATATTTTACATAAGATATGATGACTGCACCTCCCTATACTGAGTTTTTTATGTGAAATTATCTTTGGATAGTTTTGCTTAAGAAAGCTCGCTGTAGGAAATCCTTGTTTTCATTATTTTACATAAAATATCGCCTTTTTTGTTAAAATATGCTTTACTGTCATGCTTATTGATATTATTGGATGTTCTCATGAGTTTTAGCATATTTTTTTTAGTTTCTATGCATACTAATTGAGTCATTGCATGTAGGATTGTATTATAGTTTTTATTAGTCTATGATTCTTGTTATTCACATGGTTCATGGATGATTTAGGCCTTGATTCAATTCTGTCCATATTTTTTTATTATCATTGTGGTGGTATTTTGAGCATGTGATAGTCTATTTGAAAGCATGATAATTGCTTGGTTGAAAATTGGATTGGTTAGTTGTTATTTTTGGTGGATATTGCATGTAAATTGCAATTAACTTGGCAGGTACAAATCCCATAGAAAGTGGGACATGAGTTTGGACAGGTGCAATTACCCCACAAAAGTGGGGTGATTATTTTTTGCTATTGCAAAAATAAATCTTGCAAATAGGGTAATTACCTTATGAAATAGGGTGATTATTTTAACAAGTTAATATTGCAAATGGTAAGTGTGATGGGTATGGAAAATACTCTCTTTTCTTTCCTTAAAACCTTCCCTTCTCCCTCCTAGAGATGTTTCCTAATATGGGGATATGGTAGATTCTATAGTTTCCTTTCATAAAAGATCCCTTTTAAATAAAAGTTTCTATCTTTATTGAAATACTATATTTTCTAAAGATCTTTTGAGAATCATTTATCTTTGGAAACTCTTTTATTTTATGGAAGGAAACTTAGGGTTTACCATAAGCTTTTATTAGGTTGTAACCCTATTCCCATACGAACTACGTGGACTTTGATCCATATTCTTCCATACATGGTACATAGGCGCTCACTTTGAGGTTCAAGTCCGCCCTAACATACTAAATATCCTAGGTTTTCTTCTCCCTTCTTCTCTTTTCTCTTTTATTCTCTTGCTTATGTGAATAGATGAATGGATGATATGCATGCTATCTTGTAATGATAATTGTTGATTCTTTCATGATTAAGACTTTGATTTAGCCTAATTAAATTAAGAAACTGATTAAGGCAATATGGGTGCCTATAGGCTTTGCCTAGAACCTTCCCATATCATAACTTAGCCTTCGAATTTACAATCTTTGGTTTTCAAAAGATCTTTTGCCTTTTCCATTATTAAAACATGGAGTAACTTGTTTTGGAAAATAAAACATTTTTAGGGTTTTCCTTGTTTCCTTAAAAAATGAGGTGGCGACTCCCTTTTTGATTTCCAATCCCAATGTGGGCCGCTTTCTCGGGTCCACAAGCCCACACATACATTTTCAAATGAGTCTTGGGGCAGCCCATGCCATCAAATTTTTCTAACTCCAGCATCTTGAATTGCAATGGAATACAAGCCTTTGGAAACAAAGATAAAGTACGCACATCCACCATGTCATCTACCCTTCAGATCCCCTTTATATTTCTCTCCAAAGACTCTACCTTGCTAGCGAACACAGAGTCACTGCTAGTAGTCTTCTTCTTGGTTTCTCCTTTTAGGTTGATGATCTCAGGTTTCAAGCTACTTTCCCCTTTTGTTTTAGTGTTCTCATTGGATTGCGATCCATCTTTAGCACCAGCCCCATGAGGTGTGCCCAAGGAATGGGTCTTAGAGCCATTTTGTTTGAGATCTACCTTCTTCTGTTGGTTATCTTGAGCCATTTTCAATGCCGTCTCGGATATCTGGGTGGTGTGGTCAAGCTTTGTCATTATAGCCTTTAGGCAAGCCTCAAGGTCAAAATTCACTTCACTAGCTCTTTCGTCGACTATGTCTATCCGATGGGTAGAATCAACATTCACTAGACGCCCTTGCTGATTATGAATCCAAGCCAGCACATCTAAAGATGGAAAAAATTTTAACCTTTAGCCTAAGGACTTGTCCTAAACCTCCATATTTATCCCAATGAATTCAACCTTGCATCATATTCATTTAATTCATTTCTTTTATCCAATTGCCCTTACAAAAGCAATGGATTGAAGGTATGTGTTAGCTCCCAAGGATTACACATCACAAAAACATGGCCTAACATCCTACTTCTTTAACTTATTCCTCCTAACCCATGGCCTTTACAAAGGTTAGGGTATGAAGGTATATGTTAAGGGCATAGGATATGAAGCCTCATATCACAAACACGGCATGCCATCATTACAAACAAATGTGGGTTCATAATGGTAAGCCATAGTGTCTTATAAGGCACACTACATGTACTAAGAGAAGGTAGGCTAGGGTCCTTCACTTGCTTGAACCAATCTTTATACCTAACCACATGTGGCATCATGAACACCGCGTAGGTCCAGCAGTATATAATTGATTCATTTAATATACCCTAGGGCAAGCCCAAGGATACTAGGCAAGAGAGGTTGATAGCTTTCGCCCCAACACTTGGAATCAGGAAAACCAAGGTTGAAACTAGGCCTATCATTGGCAAGGATACATCGATCTTAAATCATGCAATAATTTGCACACACAATGTAATAAATGAAAGCACACAATCAAGCGGATGCATGCGATTATTTTAATTAAACATAAGAAATTGGTTTAGCCCAATTAAACTTCATAGAGTCTAGCCCACAAGTCCCCAGTGGAGTCGCCAAACTGTGAACCCCGGTGTTAGGATTATGCCCTAGAGCCAATCATAGAGAGGATTGTTTAGGGATTAGGAATAATCAATTGATTTCATTTATGCATGTCACATTTATTATTGATTTAATAAAAGGGCTTATTCTATTATGTTTATATGCATCATTTATATTTACATAATATGTCCATAGAGTTAGAGTTGAGAATATGGAATTACAAAGTGTTGTAATTTTGAGACTGTAAATATATCTTTGTGCTAAACTCCTAAAACATTCCTAGTTGAAGGTTCACTATGATGGACAGTAATGAACCATAGGAGTAGCACTTGTTAGGTTGACTCTATAGGAGGATAGCTAATCTTAAGCTATTTGTGTGGAGACACTACAACCAACAAGTGGGTGCTTATTATAGAATAGGTACACTGAATGTGACTAAAGATATGAGATAAACTGAATGGAGTTTTAACCTGCCTATCAATCAGTTTCTCACTGTTATAGTGGTACAAGTAATCCTTAGACTTGAGACACCATGGTTGTCTTATACATGTAGCTTTAGATGTTTGATAACACTAAGTGCAGATCCTTATAGCTGTAAGGGTGTTCATTGGGCCTACTGCTATGTGTGTGAAGGTATGTGAGTGATCAACAAGGAATCCATCACTCTCAGGAAAAAGAGAGTGAATGTCTCATATAGCGTTCATTGAATATAACTCATTAAATCCATGGGCCCATAGTAGAATGAATATGGAAAGGAGTTTCCATAAGTTTATCATTGAGTTGGATATTAATGAATGAGTATAAAGTAATTGAACTAGGGACTTGACAGACTTCCATGTCCTATTAGTTCAATTGGAGACATTGTGTTGATGGAATGATGTAATTGTAAACTGTAAACTATAACAGAAGGGTTCTTTGTAAATGACTATTCACCTCATTAAGGACCACACCATGAGCCATATGCTAGGTGTTACTCATGGTTAGTAGAAGCCCTAATTGATATAAATGAGTTATAATCAATTAGGAAATTGGAAGGAGTTCCAATTAGACCCTAAATGGAAGGAGTTCCATTGTGCACACTTCGTGCTATCCCTACTACTTGATGATGTGAACCCAATGAGTCACACACTGATCATGCTAAGAGAGCTTGAAAGTCTATGAGAGAAAGGGCATAAGTGAATAAAAGAATTGTTCTTAAGGGGCTAGTTTGTATTTGATATAAACTAAAGGGGTTATTGTGTAATTAGGAGTAATTACACAAAACCCTTTAGGGTTTGGAATCCCCCCTAGGGGCGGCCCTATTAGTGGCTTTAAATAGCCTTGTTATGATGTGATGACATCATCACAATTGGCATCCCAAGTGCTGGCCGAAAATTTCAGCTCTCCCTCTCTTTCTCTCCTCTCTTCTCCTACTCTAGCATCAACAAGGAAAAGAAGGAAAGGACTTCAAGTTCAAGCTAGGTGTGGATACCGTTGGAGGCAGTACACTTGGACTGCTCATTCATTGCTACCTGGAGTTCAAGCTTGGAGTAAAAAAGAGAAGACAAAGCTTGGAGCATAAAGAGAAGACATTAATCAACTGTAAGTAATTCTTACCCTCTTCTAGTTAGGGTTTGTTTTGTATTAAGCATAATCGGATTCATTGGATTGGGAATGGTAGGAAAATTTTTATTCCGCCTTTGTATGTTTTCTTCTCTAGTTCAATTCCCAATAGTGGTATCAAAGCCATGATTATGCCTAATACAAACTGCATATGGGCTGTATTTTATGGTAAAATTGATTGGTTAATGAACTAGGGTTCATGTTCATGCATTAGAATGGTTTCCCTCTCATGGCCGAACCTAGGGTTTATGAACCCTAGGTTGTTTTCTCTTCTATTCCTCTTCTAAAATAAGTTTTAGAGCTGTTGGTTATTCAAGAGTTGAATAGGGATTGAGTTTGGAGAAGAAGAACAGTTTTCATGGTAGCCATGAAAAACCGTCATCTTGTTTTGCATGCTGAAATCAGAGTTCTTTTCCAAAATTTTCGAGCCATATATGGTTAGAAATCTCTTCGAATCAGATTTACAACCCAACAAATGGTTTGTCGATCCAAGTTTTGTAGTGAAAGTTATGAATTTTTTACTACAGACTGTCAGGGAAGACAGTTTTGCTCGAGAATGATGCAGCAGCCACAACTGTGAGTTTTTGATGGAGATCAAAAGCATGGAAATGGTTTCCACCACTTGGGTTATGTTCTAGACATGGTAGGAAAGGGTTCCCAAGCATTCGGATGCATCATAATTGGATTATGATTCTAAAACAGAAGGAAGAAGGAGAAGACCACCATGTTCGAATCTAGGTTTTAGAACCCTAAGGTTCTTGCTACTATTTTGTTATGAAACTTCTGTAAAATTGATGAATAATCATTATAGGATGATGATATATGATGTATAGATCATATTCTTTAAGTTTCAAAGGATTCTTGATGCATAAAGAATCAAAAAGTTTGATTTCTTAGAAGAACACAGCAGGCTGTTTTTCTGTAGAAAGTCATCAATTGAGTTTCATTCATAACATGAGTTAGGGAACTCCAAATTGCATGAAACCACTTCCATTAGTTTCCTAAGACATGTAGGATACTAGGAAAAATAATTTGGTAGCCTGAATTAATCATCTTGCTGGGTTTTAAATCAATTTGTGATCATGGACAGTATGCTGTCAAATTCTGGACAGCCCACTGTTCTTGAATTGTTTAGAACAATTGGGGATGATTTGATCTTCCAAACCACTTCAATTAGCTTAGTAATTCATGTAGGGACATGATACAAGGGCTGGTTTTGTTGGTGGAGTCGAATTGATTGAGTTTTAGAAACAATTGTGACCTTGGAGGTCCTCCCATGGTGGTGCCAACAAGGGTTCTTGAAACCCTAGTCAATTGTTGATGTTGGCAACCCTCTTGGCCACTCCACACGTGTCCTAGGGCTAGGCCATGACCCTAACAAGTGTCCCCTTGGTTGTCCTTGGCTCCTCACACGCGTTGGTGCCCATGGTAGCTTTGCTTTGCCTTGGCAGCCCTTTGGCCTAGCCATGGCCAAGCCATGGCAGCCCCCTGGCCAAGCCATGGTAGTTCATTAATTGTGGTGGCAGCCTTAGGGTTTTCTTAGGAAACCCTAATTCCCATTAATGATGAAACCCTAATTCATTAATTGCATTAATTGAAACCCTAATTAGGCTATTAATTACCTTAATTAAAGTGTTTAATGATTGGTCATTAAATGACCAATCATGGTTATTAATTATTAGGGCAAAATTAATTGCATTTATGATGTCTAGGTTTTAGGGTTTAGGAAACCCTAATTCGTATTAATTAAACCCTAATTCTATTAATGCATTAATTAATAACTAAACCTAGTAATTAATGTGTCTAACCTGGGGTTAAATGATTGGTTATTAATGACCAATCATGATCATTAAAGGTTTAGTAATTAATCATTGGCATTTAATAGGTTTAAGGTTTAGGGTTTTAGAAACCCTAAGTGGTGCATATTAATTAGGTGTAAATAATATCCTAGGTGGCATTAATTAAACCCTAATCCTAATCATTAATACCATACAAACCTAGGGTTTAAATGATTGGTTATTTATTGACCAATCATAAGGCATTTAATGCATTAGGGTTATATTTAGGGTTTAGAGTTAATGCACTTAGGGTTTAGGGTTTTAGGAAACCCTAATGCACTAATTAATTAATAACATGCTTTTATTTAATTCCGAAATTGATTATTTAATTAATATTGATTAATTTTATAATGTTTGAAATGGTTTAAAACACAATTTAGGATTAAATTAAAATCTGGAAATTTTTTTTTAATTAAATGAAATTGTTTTGTTTAATTAAAGAAACCCTAATATTTGATATTAGAGTTTAATTAGGGGACTTTAATGGTTTCAATTGATTTGATCAATAGAAACTAAAAGTCTTAAATGTTAAGACTTAATTAATTCTAGAAATTATGCTTATCCTAATGAGATTAGGATACGTTAATGAGATTAATGAATACCAATCAATAGAGTTACCATTATGCCCATATGCTTTATTGCTTACAGTTATTTCTCTTATTATGCAATGTGATTGTATGTTTAAGAATGGATGATGATTATGGATTATACCCTTTAAATCAATTGTGATTGGCCGTCTTATGAATGGGTTGTATTAATTTTTCAAGAGTTGTTAATTTTGGTGATGTATTATTTATTTGGGGCTTGCATGCCACCTTCTTCTCTCTCTCTATCATTCTCTTATGTACCCCACATTCCCCTTATGTATCCCTTTCTTTAAATTATGTAAATGTTATGTAATTGAGAGTGCACTAAGGAGCATAGAGGACCTAAGGAGCATCGTGGAGCTCAACAAGCGTATGGTGGAGACCATCAAGCCTATAGAGGAGATTGAAGGACTTGAAAGCTTGGAAAGACTTCCAAAAGAGCATGCTAAGTTCTGAATGAATGTTTTGCGATCACCTACACCCACCTTAGACCTTGGATTCAATCCATTGGCTTGGATTAAATCTTCTTAAAGTCCATAATCATCATAGTGAGAGCTTTTAATGAGATTAATAGTGATAGCTCCAAATCCAAATATCGTTATATGTACCTTAGAGGGACTAATATCGATAAGTGGATTTTAGATATAATGTTGTTATATTTTATTTATATGCATGAGATGTATGTTAAATTAGTTAATTTGATGAGACCCATGTATGTTAAATTAATTAATTTGATGAGACCCTTAAAACCCTCTATTCTAATATTAAGTTGGAAATGGAGAATACATTAGGGAATGGATTCTTCATTGCCTTCCATCATTATAGGATCATCTAACGTCCCTTAATGTGGGTACTTGGCTGCAGACATGTAGGAGCTACCCATGTTAAAGACATTACTTGAAACTATCACATATAAGATATCATGGAGTGCCTAAACTGGTATATACCAAGAAACTATAATGTGAGGTATATATTTAGTGAAACATACTTGTGTGAATGATGGGTTTAACTTAACTAGGGAAGTATTTCGAGAAACTATAATGTGAGTATGTACCCTAGAGGCAAAATGATTGGAACTTTCTTATGAAACAATAGACAAAGAGTTGTCTTCTTATTGTGGGTTAGAAGTCAAGAAACTATAATGTGAGGCTTCTAGGTCACAGTGGAACCCCAATCCCCATTAGGAATGAGATTCCCAAATTCCATTAGAAGGTGTATGGAATTTGATAAAATAGTGGGAGGTACCATATGATTAAAGACCCAATCATTATGGATTAAAAATGAAATCCTATTCTCTATTTTATTTTCTATATGTAGTTCATTAAAATGGCTCACCTTAACCTGTTATCCAAAATATTGGACACCAACCGTTTGACTAGACCAAATTGTCTTGATTGGCTTAGGAATCTAAAAATTGTTTTGGATTCCAAGAATCTTACCTATGCACTTCATAATCCACTTCCCATTGCTCATGCTGAGGCTGAGTTGTTGAGGCTGCAACTCAGCAAGAGAAAGACGCTTATCGGAAGTGCATGGACAACGATCTCATGGCAAGGTGCTATATGATGGTATTTATGAGTCTCGAGCTTAAGAAGCAACACGAATCCATGGGAAGTACTTACAAGATTCTTCTCAACATACAAGAGTTGTATGGGAAAGAATTCTTACTTGAATTTAATGAAGCTACTACTTCCAAGTCTAAGCTCAAGCCCAAGGGCATGGGCATAGGCAAAGGTAAAAGTACTCGAAGGAAGAAGAAAGGTAACAACAAAGCCAAAGAAACCTGTTTTCACTACAGCAAGGATGGGCACTGGAAACGTAACTACCAGGAGTATCTGGATACTCTAAAGAACCAACCTTTGGAAGGTATGGATCATGCTCTAAACTAACTGTTAGTTCTGCTTCCACTTGGGTACTTAATTCTTATGTGAATTTTGATTCCATGCAGAATCTAGTGGGAAGAAGAAGGCAAAGTAAAGGCGGATCAACCCTACAAGTGGGGAATGGAGCAAACGTTGCTGCATCAGCTGTGGGGCTTGCTGCTTGACTTTGCTTTATGGAGTAGTTTAGAATTAGTTGGCTATCTTTACATTCCAAAAGTTATTAGAAACATTAATTTTATTTCAGTTTTATCTAAACATGGTTTTAGTTTGATTTAATAAATGTTTTCTATTTTAATAAATGAAAAGTTCATTACTTCTGGAATTTTTTTTATGGATGGCATTTATTTTCTAAACCTTATTGCAATTATGAATTGCATGGAGCATGATAGTTCTAAAATTGAATGCTAATAAACCCAAGAGAACAAGAGATGAGAATTATACATAGTGATGTATGTAGAGGTTTCTCTTACTTTATAACCTTTACCAATGTTCATTCAAGGTATGGGTACATGTACTTAAAGAAGTGCAAATTTGAAGCATTTGAAAGGTTCAAAGAAATTCATTTATGGAGTAGACAAACAAACTGGTAAAAGTATTGAAGCTCTTTAATTGGAATGAGGAGGCCAATATTTAACCGGTGAATTTTCAGATCAACTTGTTCAAATGGGCATTCAATCACAATGGACACCTCCTAGAACCCCACAACTTGATGGTGTGTCAGAAAGGAGGAAGATGACCTTATTGGATATGGTCTGATACATAATAAGTTACAACGACCTAATATTATCCTTTTAGGATATGCCCTAAAAATTGCCATGTACCTGTGAAACAGAGTTCAAACCAAGGCTATCCCTTAGAACCCATATGAGATATGAAAAGGGAAGCACCAAATCTTAAGCATGTTAAGGTATGGGGTTGCACTACATATGTAGAGACATATAATGCAACCAAATTGGAAATCAAGATAACTTAAATGTAGGTTTTTGGATTATCCTAAAGAGAGTTTAGGATACTAAGTCTATAATCCTGATAAACAAAAGGTGTTTTGTTTGTAAGTTTTCAATCTTTCTTGAAAAAGAGTTTATTCAAGAAGGAGGTAACAACAGGCAAATAGAACTCAAAGAGTTCTCTAAAAAGACACAAACTGACATTGATGCAACCCCTATCCCTATTGAGACAGAATTCATTATTGTACCATGATTGTACAAAGGGTTAGTGGGAGTGCAATCACATTTATGGTCTTATAAGTGAACGACGTTCTACTTATTAAGGAATAATTTAGAGACGTTGTCAAAAGTGAAAAATTGGTTTTTCACATAATTTCTCCATGAAAGATTTGGGAGAAGCATCTTATATTCTAGGAATAAAGGTCTATAGAGATAGATCTTAAAGGATGCTAAGTCTCTCTCAATCGATGTACATAGATAAGATTTTGAAAGACTTCAAAATGCATGATTTCAAAAGAGGTCTAATTCCTGTCAGACATGAAATCAAGTTGTCAAAAAGCATATTCTATGCTAAGTACATGACCAGATATCAGTTTTGCTATAAATGTTATGGGTAGATATCAGGCAAACCCAGATAAGAAACACTGGGAAGCAGTTAAGGCTATCCTTAAGTACTTGAGAAGAACTAAAGGAGCTATGCCTTGTCTATGGAGAAAGAAACTTAGAAATGGTTAGTAGAACGGATTCAGATTTTCAATCTGATGATGATGATAGGAGATCAACATCGAGGTATGTTCTCACCTTAAATGGTGGAGCTGTAAATTAGAGCACATTGCTGCATGTTTGGATGAGGAAGTTCATTACTGAACTAGGAGTGGTTCCTAACATTGAGAAGCCTATATCATTGTTTTGTGACAACAATGGGGCTAATGCTCAAACCAAGGAACTGCGGTCTCATCGAAAGTCCAAACTTTAAGCAGTGATTCCAAGTGATTAGAGAGATCATTAGAAGAGATGACATATACATATAGAAGTTTAATACAATAGAGAATAAAGAAGACCCCTTCACTAAGGCTATGACCCAAGTGTATTGGATCACCACCGACAGGATATGGGTATGAGATACATGGTGGATTGGCTATAGTGCAAGTGGGAGATTGTTAGGATTATGCCCTAGAGCCAATCATAGAGATGATTGTTTAGGGATTAGGAACAATCAATTGATTTAATTTATGTATGTCACATTTATTATTGATTTAATAAAAGGGCTTATTCTATTATGTTTATATGCATCATTTAAATTTACATAATATGTCCATGGAGTTAGAGTTGAGAATATAGAATTACAAAGTGTTGTAATTTTGAGACTGTAAATATATCTTTGTACTAAACTCCTAAAACATTCCTAGTTGAAGGTTCACTATGATGGACAGTAATAAACCATAGGATTAGCACTTGTTAAGTTGACTCTATAGGAGGATAGCTAGTCTCAAGCTATTTATGTGGAGATACTACAACCAACAAGTGGGTGCTCATTATAGAATAGGTACACTGAATGTGACCAAAGATATGAGATAAACTGAATAGATTTTTAACGTGCCTGTCAATTAGTCTCTTATTGTTATAGTTGTACAAGTAATCCTTAGACCTGAGACACTATGGTTGTCTTATACATGTAGCTTTAGAAGTTTGATAACACTAAGTGTAGATCCTTATAAGGGTTTGTAATGGTGTTCATTGGCCCTACTGCTATGTGTATGAAAGCATGTGAGTGATCAAGAAGGAATCCATCACTCTCAGGAAAAAGAGAGTGAATGTCTCATATAGCGTTCATTGAATATAACTCATTAAATCCATAGGCCCATGGTAGAATGAATATGGAAAGGAGTTTCCATAAGTTCATCATTGAGTTGATATTAATGAATGAGTATAAAGTAATTGAACTAAGGACTTGACAGACTTCCATGTCCTATTAGTTCAATTGGAGACATTGTGTTGATGGAATGATGTAATTATAAACTGTAAACTATAACAGAAGGGTTCTTTGTAAATGACTATTCACCTCATTAAGGACCACACCATGAGCCATATGCTAGGTGTTACTCATGGTTAGTAGAAGCCCTAATTGATATAAATGAGTTATAATCAATCAGGGAATTGGAAGGAGTTCCAATTAGACCCTAAATGGAAGGAGTTCCATTGTGCACACCTCGTGCTATCCCTACTACTTGATGATGTGAACCCAGTAGGTCACACACTAATCATGCTAAGAGAGCTTGAAAGTCTAAGAGAAAAAGGGCATAAGTGAATAAAAGAATTGTTCTTAAAGGGCTAGTTTGTATTTGATATAAACTAAAGGGGTTATTGTGTAATTAGAAGTAATTACACAAAACCCTTTAGGGTTTGGAATCCCCCCTAGGGCCGACCCTATTAGTGGCTTTAAATAGCCTTGTTATGATGTGATGACATCATCACAATTGGCATCCCCAAGTGCTGGCTGAAAATTTCAGCTCTCCCTACTCTAGCATCAACAAGGAAAAGAAGGAAAGGACTTCAAGTTCAAGCTAGGTGTGGATACCGTTGGAGGCAGTACACTTGGACTGCTCATTCATTACTGCCCGGAGTTCAAGCTTGGAGCAAAAAGGAAAAGACAAAGCTTGGAGCATAAAGGAGAAGACATTAATCAACTGTAAGTAATTCTTACCCTCTTCTAGTTAGGGTTTGTTTTGTATTAAGCATAATCGGATTCATGGGATTGCGAATGGTAGGAAAATTTTTATTCTGCCTTTTTATGTTTTCCTCTCTAGTTCGATTCCCAACACCCAAAAAGTAGCCCACATGATTAGAAAAAAGATTGTTTGAAAAAGAAAAGGAGTCACCACTTTATTTTTTAAAGGAAACAAAGAAAACCCTAAAAACCATTTTATTTTAAAGAAAACAATTGAATGACTCCATGTTTTAAAAAGGAAAGGCAAAAATAGTCTTTTTAGAAACCAAAGAGACTAGGGATTCAGAAGCTAAGTTATGATATAGGAAGGTTCTAGGCAAAGCCTATAAGCACCTATGTCACCCTTTCAATCTCTTAGTTTATTTAGGCTAAACTAGAGTCTATTTCCACTCAAAAATTATCATATATCATCACAATACAGCATGCATATTATTAATCCATCCATCCACATGAGCAAATAAAATAAAATAAAAAGAAGAAAATAAAAAGAGAGAGAAGAAAACCTTGGACACTTGGTGTCCTAAGGCGGACTTGAACGTCAAAGCGCCTACGTGCCATGCAAAGAAATACATGGATCAAAGTCCACGTAATTCGATTAGGAATAAGGTTACAACCTAATATAAACTCATAATAAAAACCCTAAGTTTCCTTGTTTGAAAGATAGAAAATCTAATAATTAAACCAAGTTTTGAAATTAAAAAACTTCCACAGGATGGAAACCTTGAGAAAAAGGTACTTTATTTTACAAGGAAACCTCTAATTATTACCATATGTCCATATTAAGAAATAACCCTAAAAAGGGAGAAGAGAAAGATTAAGGATAGAGAGTTAGGGCACTTTTATACCCTACTTATGTAAGGAATTGAACTAGAAGGAAACAGAATGCGGAATAATAAAAATTTCCTATCAATTCCATGCAGCCCATGAATCTGATTGTGGTTCATACAAAACAATAAAACCTTTAATTACAAAGAAAGGGTTTAGAACTTACAGTCGATTATGTCTTCTCCTTTTTGCTCCAAGCTTCGAATCCAGACAGCAATGTATGAGCAATCCAAGTGTACTGCCTCCAACAGTATCCACACCTAGCTAGAGCATCAAGTCCTTTCCTTCTTTCCCATGTTGTTGCTAGAGTAGGAGAAGAGAGGAGAGAGAGAGAGAGCCCCTTGTGATTTTCAGCCAGCCTTGAGGAGCCTCCAAAAAGTGATCAAGTGATGATGTCATCACATCATAGGAGGCTTTATAAAGCCTCCACTAGGGCCAGCCAAGGGGCGGACTTCAAACCCTAATAGGTTTTGTGTAATTACTCCTAATTACACAATAACCCCTCTAGTTTGTACTTATGCCCTTTCTCTCATAGACCTTAAAGCTCTTCTTGCATGATCAGTGTGTGACCAATTGGGTTCACATCATCAAGTAGTACGAATAGCACGAGGTGTGCACAATGGAACTCTTTCCATTTAGGGTCTAATTGGAACTCCTTCCAATTCCCTAATTGATTATAACTCACTTATATCAATTAGGGCTTCTACTAACCATGAATAACACTTAGCATATGGTTCATGGTGTTGTCCTTAATGAGGTGAATAAGTATCTAACAAAGAACCCTTCTGTTATAGTTTATAGGTTACAATTGCATACTTCCTTCAACAC
Source organism: Liquidambar formosana (assembly GCA_039720395.1). Classification (NCBI taxonomy): domain Eukaryota; kingdom Viridiplantae; phylum Streptophyta; class Magnoliopsida; order Saxifragales; family Altingiaceae; genus Liquidambar; species Liquidambar formosana. Next base: position 34,138,969 of record CM077829.1, read on the forward strand.
AATGTCTCCAATTAAACTAATAGGACATGAAAGTCTGTCAAGTTCCTAGTTTAATTACTTTATACTCATTCATGAATATTAACTCATTGATGAACTCATGGAAACTTCTTTCCATATTCATCCTACCATGGCCATGGATTTAATGAGTTATATTATGAATGCTTTATGAGACATTCTCTCTCTTTTTCCTGAGAGTGATGGATCCCTTGTTGATCACTCACATGCCTTCATACACATAGCAGTAGGGCCAATGAACACCTTTGCAGACCCCTGAATAAGATCTGCACTTAGTGTTATCAAACATCTAAAGCTACATGCATAAGACAACTATGGTGTCTCAGGTCTAAGGATTACTTGTACCACTATAGCAATGAGAAACTGATTGACAGGCAGGATAAAACTCCATTCAGTTTATCTCATATCTTTGGTCACATTCAGTGTACCTATTCTAGTAATAGGCACCCACTTGTTGGTTGTAGTGTTTCCACACAAATAGCTTGAGACTAGCTATCCTCCTATAGAGTCAACTTAACAAGTGCTAGTCCTATGGTTCATTACTATCCATCGTAGTAAACCTTCAACTAGGAATATTTTAGGAGTTTAGTACAGAGATATATCTACAGTCTCAAAATTACAACTCTTTGTAATTCCATATTCTCAACTCTAACTCCATGGACATATTATGTAAATATAAATGATGCATATAAACATAATAGAATAAGCCCTTTTATTAAATCAATAATAAATGTGACATTCTTAAATGAAATTAAATGATTGTTCCTAATCCCTAAACAATCATCTCCATGATTGGCTCTAGGGCATAATCCTAACAATCTCCCACTTGCACTAAAGCCAATCAACCAAGTATCTCATATCCATCTTCTCAAGATGTTGGTCTAATACATAACCCATTATGTCTTAAAGCTTTAATTAGTAGGTCTACATTAACTCATGTAGTTAATATCTTCTGTAATGAATACATGTTACCTCTTCCAATGATTCTCTAATCATTTGGAACTAGTCGCCTAATATATTCGGATCTTTGATGAGACCGTGGTTCCTATGCTTGAGCTATAAGCCCATTGTTGTCACAAAACAAGATATGGGCAACTCAATGGCAGGAACAACTCCAAGTTCTAAATGAACTTATAGATCCAAACAGTCTCCTAGACAATGCGACAGTTATTTCACCCTCAATAATGGAATCCACTTTATCCCATATATAGTTCTTCCATTAAGTATTTCACCAACCAAGGTGATCATAAAGTATACCCTTTCATGGATTAAATCTAAATCCATATACTCATCAACTATGAGTTATAATTTCCATATACAATCCAATATTCCAAATTTGGATTGACTGATAACTATTGGTAACAATTACAACATAATAGATATCAGGTTCAATACATAGTGTAAAATAAGGTTTCTTAACACTTTAAGAACCTTACTTGTGTTATCCTAGGGGACATGCCCCTGAATAATGAATTCTATATATATCTGAAGTAAATCAGACCTCTCTTAGAATTCTCCATGTTGAACTCCTTCAACATTTCAACTATGTTTAATGATTTGGAGATACTTAGCAATCTACATGATTTATCTCTATAGATCTTGTTGGATGCTTCTGCCAAATCTTTCAAATATTAGTTTTTCTCCAAAAACTAAAACTTTATATTACATAACATTTATATATCATTCATAATGATTAGGATGTCATCTATACTTTGGATAAAGAAAAACGATCACACTCCCACTAACCTTTTATACACTCATGGTCCATCTATACAATGAGAGAAATCAAACAATTTGATTACTTCAACTTTATAGATGTTCTAATTATGAGAACCTTGTAGTCTATTAATAGACTTCTATAACTTACACATTTTTATGGTTTTTCACCATTTGATGTAACATCTTTATATCCTTTTTGACATATCTCATATTCAAAATGTGTGTTTATAGATAACAAGATCCAAATGGATTTCAGCATAACTATTATCAAATAAGTTTCTTTATAGACAACTTTTTGCCTATGTTGAAAACTGTCACGACCCAAAATTAATTAAGCCGTGATTAATATTAATAAATACAATTAATTAAGAAAATCATTTAAGAAGCACGTGATTGGCACGTGTTAGAAAACCGGTAATTTCAATAAAAATTTCGGCATGAGCCATTCGTAAATGGAACATACCATAGCAAAATCCTGCATAAAATAGTTATAAAAGTTCCTGTCTTCCATCATTGGTATCATCACATGCTAAATAAACCATATAAAGAAACCTACGAAATTAAAATATTACAAACCATAAATTTTTACGTGTCTAGCGCCCATTGGCCGAATACAAAAGTGTTCAGTTAATACATAACCATAATATTAAAATTGTTCCCATCAAAGCATAACACCTCAGGCGAGGTCTCCCCAACTATGAAATCATCTGAAAAGGGTTTGTAAAACATAGGAGTGAGTATAAAACTCAGTAGATATAATTTTCATATAGAAATAACCAAAGCACGATAATATAACCAATTAAAACCATGCTTAAGATAATTAAAACCCATGCAATGTCACGAATGATATGCGACTCATGTCCATTTAACATAATCCATAATTACCGACCACTCCCACAGGAGTCTTCGCGCAGAAACGGAGGATTTAAACCCACCTCCAAAAGGACAACACAAGGGTTCCTACCTGGAACTAGAAAGTAGCCTCTGATTCGAGAACACAAGGGTTACTACCTGGAACCGGAAAGTACCCAGGACCAACGGAATGGAAAACACTACTAAGTCCCTTGACCGCTAGTAGTCCAAATCCAATGACCCTTTAATATACTTTTACCAAGTAATTAATTAAGTCCATTTCATGCATTTTATGCCAATGAATGCCATAAAAAGCATAAAAACCCATACACGTGTCAGTTATTCCAGAAATCAACAATATGTAATTATTCCATGATTATATAATATGTGGGAGCTATGTAAAGCATGTAAAATATAGACCAACAAGAATTTACATAGCATATACATCCAAAATAAACCAAAATATAATAAGTATATCAACCCATATACTCCCAAATGTAATATTCCTAAATATAGGGTTATGTAAACTAGACCCCTTAGTACATGCATTACAAAATATACATGATAATACACCCAAATATCACGTAAACTCATAAATAACACCAAAATACATTTTTATCCAACATATATAGGTTTATATCCTAACCCATTATCATCTCTATGGTTAAAACCCATGAAAATTACACCAACCTCAAGTATGTTGTACCAAACGTAGAGAAAATGTGTTGGGAGGGTCGGATTTGAGCCTAGAATGCAAGAACAAGCTCCAAACTCTACAGATTAGACTTGAATCCTCTCCAAGCACGTGTAGATCTTCAAATCCAGCCCCTAGAATGCGATTCCAAGCGTTGAAATGAGGTGAGAGAGTCAAAAACCCATGCATGAAAGAGAAAAATGTGATTTTCTCTCTCCAAACACTCCCTTTCTCTCTCCTCTCTCTCCTCTCTCTCTCAAGCTCTCTTGGTATAAAATGATGAATATGGGGTGTAAAAGCTGTGGGATGAGGGTTTTAAAAGGGGTGAAGGGCACTTGTGTCATTTGTTTTATTTTAAAAAAAACTGCTAGTCGAAGGTTTCAGACGTCTGAAACTAAACCTCAGAAAACATCATTCTCTGGAATTTTTAGACGTCTAAAAGTTACTTTCAGACGTCTAAAAGTTACTTTCAGACATCTGAAATGTCACTTTCAGACGTCTAAAGTGTGTTTCAGATGTCTGAAACACATAAACAGCTGAAAATTGACAGTTAGTCAGGCTACACCCCATTAGCACAGACATCAGCCTTATTTTCATTAAAATAATCTCCTCTATTCTTTTATTCTTCCTTTTACTTTAAGTTATTTAATGAAAATAAGCAGATAACCCCCCATTTGAATCCAAATAAAATATCAAAAAAATCAAATTCCAAGTATATCAAAATCTCGTTTTCAAGTTTTAGTACAAAATCCGACTCCCGACAGATTTTTCAAAAACAAACATACGAGTAAACCGATCTAAACGTGATAATAAAATCTCATAAAATCACAGATGTCTTATAATATTATAAACTTCCATTACCGCAAAAAATTATCTTAAAAAACGAAGATTTACGAAAATTCATTTTTCCTAACACTTAGCCAAATTTTCAGCAGTCTAAGAGTGTGAAATCACAAACACATCAACATCGAACCCATGCAATGCCTATGCATGACAATACCCGATAAATCAACTAATGTACATGCAAATCATGCATTAAAGGTGAAATTATCCTAATTAAATGATGCGGGCATTACAAAAACATTCTTAAATAGCCCAACCTTCTAGGTCTCTACCTAACCATATTGGATTTAATGACTCTTAGTCATTTCTCGAGTTGATATCGAACATCGCCTAATCATAATCAATAGGATTATCTTGGTGATCTTTATCACCAAAGAACAATTCTTTCACATTCTAATAGAGATACAATATCTCTCATATGTTAAAAAAATATCCAATTTGATCTGTGAAAAGATTATGGTGTAGTTAAAGGTTTTGTCTCAACAAAGACAAGGGTTGGATCTATGTTCGTTTGTGGCTTTACAAACAATTCTGTAAATTCTATCTACTTTTGCATCTTTCTTGAATGAACTCTTTCTCAAAAAAATCCAGCAAACATCCTAATGGATAACTTTTGTTCATTAGGGTAATAGAAATACTATCCTAACCACTCTTAGGATATACCACAATTCAACACTTACTTAACGTTATTTCCAGATTATCTACATTATGTCTCTAGACATACATAGCACAATCCCAAACCTTAACTTCTTTAAGTTGGGTTTCTTCCCATATTATATCCAATATAACATATCTGGGACAAAACTGGAGTGAACCCTAAATTATCAATATGTAGCATTTTAAGGTATATCCTAGATGGATACATTAGTAAAACTCATCATGGATCAAACCATATCTTAATAGGGTTCAATTTGTTCTCTTAGATTCACCATTGAGCTATGATATTCTAAGAAGAGTCTACTACAATTGAATGCATGCTCTATATATGACTATATACATCACAATGTATTAGTCAAATTATAAATGTAACTCTTTCACTTCACTAAGTGAAAGATGGGTTTAGTCATCTCATAACCAAGTCATAATTGTTACATTTAAATGAGAGTTTCTACATCTCTTGTATTCTTAGAATACGTTGCATTCGCTCTAATTAGTCATTTAAATTCAGAAATCAAATTTTTAGAATGTCTTAAATGACTTAGTTAAGAAATAAGTTCCAAAATTAATCTAGCAACTCTTGCTCTATTAAATTTTAAAGGTAACTTATTATCAACTTAACTTTCTGCTTCCATTTAGATTACTCTAGAATCCAAAAACCAAGAAGCACAACTAACCAACAATTTAGTTTAGAGCATGAACCAAAACTTCAAAAGTTTGGTTCTTTTAGGAAAACTGATACTTTATCAAGTTCCCTTTACAATACCTTATGTTTACTACAAAATAATTATATTTCTTTGTCTTTGACTTTTCAAGACTTGCTTCCCTCTATGCTTCCATTTTAAATCACATCTAGCTTCTCAAGCTATCCTATGTGATTAATCATTTTCAAATAAACAACCTTTATTACATCCTAGTCCAGAAGAAGTCCTTTATAAGTACTATACTTTATAGTATTATTTTACTCACCATACAACCCTTGTATGTGATGTAGGACATCAAAGGCACTTTCATTGACTAATTTTGCTTCTAAAGCTCATTAGTCATCAATTCTATCATATAGCATGGCAACAAAATGCCAATTGTGCATAGTGTCTTTTTCTTCTTAGGATGTTTTATGGAGGGCCTTTAAGGAAAGGCCTTATAGCATATAAACAATCTTTTGAAATTGAGAACAATTCTCAATTTCCTAAGTCAATTAAAGAAATCGGGTTTAGTCAAACTATCAATATCCTATATATTAGGAAATAGGGGTTTTGAGGTGAGTAATTAGGTAATCTACATAAACAGAGAATTAGATTTCATTTTTAATCCATGATGATCGGGTCTTTAATCATATGGTACCTCCCACTATTTTATCAAATCCCATACACCCTCTAATAGAATTCGGGAATCTCATTCCTTAATGGGGATTGAGGTCCCACTGTGACTTAGAAGCCTCACATGTTAGTTTCTTGACTTCTAACCCACAATAAGAAGACAACTCTTTGTCTATTGCTTCATAAGCAAGTTCCAATCATTTTGCCTCTAGGGAACATACACCTCACATGTTAGTTTCTTGGAATACTTCCCTAGTTAAGTTAAGCCCATCATTCACACACGTATGTTTCGCCAAATATATACCTCACATGTTAGTTTCTTGGTATATACCAATTTAGGCACTCTATGATATCTCATATGTGATAGTTTCAAGTAATGTCTTTAACATGGGTAGCTCCTACATGTCTGCAGCCAGGTACTCACATTAGGGGACGTTAGATGATCCTATAATGATGGAAGGCAATAAAGAATTCATTCCCCAATGACTTCTCTATTTTCAACTTCATATTAAATAAGAAGGGTTTTAAAAGGTGTCATCAAATTAACATGCATCCTATGTATCAAAATTTAAACATATAAATTATGCTATTTATAATCATACATCTCATGCTATTATAAATCATACATCGCATGCTATTATATATCAACATATATAAAGTACCATATTTTGATATTAGTCCATAAGTGAATAGGTAACATATACCAAACTATGGTATTGGAGCTAATACAATTATCTCATAAATTAAAGCCCCCATTATGATGATTATGGACTTTAAGAAGATTCAATCCAAGTCAATAGATTGAATCCAAGGTCTATGGTAGGTGTAGGTGATCGTAAAACATTCAATGGAAAACATGCATGCATTCTTGAAAGTCTTCTCTAAGCTTTCAAGTCCTTCAATTCCTCCGTGAGCTTGATGGTCTCCACCATTTGCTTGTAGGGCTCCACCATGCTCTTTTGAGTCCACCATGCTCCTTAGTGCGCTTTCGATTACATAACATTTACATAATTTAAAGAAAGAGATACATAAGGGGAATGTGGGATACATAAGAGGATGATAGAGAGAGAGAGAAAGAAGAAGGTGGCATGCAAGCCCCAAAAATTACATCACCATAAATAGATTACAACCCTTTGAAAAATATTTCACAACCCACAAGATGGCCAATCACAATTGGTTTAAAAGGGCTTAGTCCATAATCATCATCCATACACAATTATACAATCATATTGCATAAATAAAAGTACTGTAAGCAATTAAAACATATGGGCATTATGGTAACTCTATTAATTGGATTTCATTAATCTCATTAATACTTCCTAATCTCATTAGGGGACCTCAAAATATCATTTCCAGAATTAAAATAATGAAAATGGTAATGTTTTATTAATTTCTAAAATTAGAATTTCCTAAACCCTAATTTAGACATCAATTATTGAATTAAAACTCCTTTTAATCAATAATTTTCGAAGATTATTTTAATCTATTCTAGTATGATTTTAACTCTTTAAAACATTGTATTTTGATCAATCATATTAATCAAAATTACTAGAATAGTTAAAACAACTAAATAAAACAAAATAAATGGCATTTATTAATTTCTAAAATTAGAATTTCTAAAACCCTAATTTAGAAATCAATTATTGAATTAAAACTCCTTTTAATCATTTAATTTCCCAAAATTATTTTAATCTATCATAATAAGTTTTAACTCTTTAAAACATCTAATTTTGATCAATCATATTAATCAAAATTATTAGAATAATTAAAACAATTAAATAATACTAACTAGTATCTAATACTATAGTATTAGGAATTAACTTAAATAAATAAAACAATTTTATTTAAATAAAAAATTCCAAAAAATAAATTTATTCCAAAATTGCTTTAAACAATTTAAAACATCTTAAAATTAATCAATATTAATTATATAATTAATTTCGGAATTAATTTAATTGGGGAGAAATCAAATTTTAAATGTATTAGGGTTAGGGTTTCATAAACTTAAAACCTAATGCATTTAATTAGAACCGGGTTCATTAATGACCAAGGCTGGTCATTAATGTCATTAATCTAATCCTAATTGAATTCATTAATGAAGGGAATTAGGGTTTCTAAAACCCTAGTACACATAGGATTAGGGTTTCCTAAGAAAACCCTAATTGCCGAAAATAGGAGGAGGCTGCCATGGAGCTTCCATGGCTGCCACGACTCCACCCACGGCTGCTGCAAGCCTATGCCAGGACTTGGGGCACTCTCCTACACCTGGGACAATCATCACAGAGGTGGTGATTAAGGGCCAAGAGCCCTAGGTCGAATTTGGGAGGGGTTTCCATAAACCCTAGCTGCTGCCTGCTGAAGAAGATGAAGCTTCAAAGAAGCTTTCATGGCTGGCACGATCCAACCATGGCTGCCCAAGCTTTGGCAGCTCTAAAATCCATATCCCTATATGATTTTCTATCCCCATAGGTGAGATTTCATTGATCTAATCAAGCCCAAACAGCCTGCATAATTCCATCTTCATCGATTATAAAAAATTCTGCAGAAAAAAGATAAAGAACAGAATGGGTTCTAAAACCCAGGCTGCTGCTACCATGAGTGCTCAAAACCTCTTGGGTTTCATTCCGTAGTGTCCCACGATTCTAAAGGAGGTGGTTTCATGCCTTGCCTTGCTCCTATGAAGAAGATACAAGCCAATAACCATGGCTGTATCATGCTACCCAGAAAACTGCTTTGCTGGAAAATTTTAAAACTCAAACTTTTTGATTGTTTTTAATTCAAAACTCATACCAACATCAATGATAAACATATATACAATATATATATTAAATCTATGATCATTCATAATGATTTTGATGGAAGAGAATGAACAAAAAACCAGAAAACTAACCTGGGTTTTTCAAGAACCCAGATTCGGCCACTTCAAGAACTTCAAGCTTGATTTTCTTTTAAATTCGATTTTTAATGTATCAAATACATATAGTAATTATATATACAGTATATATAATTGTATATAATCATCTCATGATTAATATAAATCAAATTAATCTAAGAAGAAGATGAAGAACAACCTAGAGTTCCATTCCCGCATAAAACTATCTTTCCAGACAGCCTGTAGTAAAAAATTCATAACTTTCTCTAGTGAACTCGGATCGATGAACCGTTTATTGGGTTTGAAAGCTGATTCGAAGAGCTTTCTAACCATATATGGCTCTCAAATTTTGGAGAAGAACTCAAATTTGGCATGCAAAACAAGATGACGATTTTCATGACTATCATGAAAACTGTTCATAGCAGTTTTATAAAACCCTAGTTTTCTTAAAACTAATTCATTGTCCAATTAATTGTACCATAAATACCAGCCCATATGAAGTTTGTATGAAACACAATCATGGCTCTGATACCACTGTAAGGAATTGAACTAGAAGGAAATAGAATGTGGAATAACTTGAATAACAAAAATTTCCTATCAATTCCATGCAGCCCATGAATCTGATTGTGGTTCATACAAAACAATAAAACCCTAATTACAAAGAAAGGGTTTAGAACTTACAATCGATTATGTCTTCTCCTTTTTACTCCAAGCTTCGAATCCGAACAGCAACGTACGAGCAGTCCAAGTGTACTGCCTCCAACGGTATCCACACCTAGCTAGATCTTCAAGTCCTTTCCTTCTTTCCCATGTTGTTGCTAGAGTAGGAGAAGAGAGGAGAGAGAGAAAGAGCCCCTTGTGATTTTCGACCAGCCTTGAGGAGCCTCCAAAAAGTGATCAAGTGATGATGTCATCACATCATAGGAGGCTTTAGGAGAGAGAGAGAGAGCCCCTTGTGATTTTCGGCCAGCCTTGAGGAGCCTCCAAAAAGTGATCAAGTGATGATGTCATCACATCATAGGAGGCTTTATAAAGCCTCCACTAGGGCCGGCCAAGGGGGGCAAATTCAAACCCTAATAGGTTTTGTGTAATTACTCCTAATTACACAATTAGCCCTCTAGTTTGTATCTCATACAACCTAGCCCCTTAAGAACTATTCTTTTATTCACTTATACCCTTTCTCTCATAGACCTTAAAGCTCTTCTTGCATGATCAGTGTGTGACCCATTGGGTTCACATCATCAAGTAGTAGGAATAGCACAAAGTGTGCACAATGGAACTTTTTCTATTTAGGATCTAATTGGAACTCTTTCCAATTCCCTAATTGATTATAACTCACTTATATCAATTAGGGCTTCTACTAACCATGAACAACACCTAGCATATGGTTCATGGTGTTGTCCTTAATGAGGTGAATAAGTATCTAACAAAGAACCCTTCTGTTATAGTTTATAGGTTATAATTGCATCCTTCCTTCAGCACAATATCTCCAATTAAACTAATAGGACATAGAAGTCTATCAAGTTCCTAGTTTAATTACTTTATACTCATTCATGAATATTAACTCATTGATGAACTCATGGAAACTCCTTTCCACATTCATCCTACCATGGCCATGGATTTAATGAGTTATATTATGAATGCTATATGAGACATTCTCTCTCTTTTTCCTGAGAGTGATGGATCCCTTGTTGATCACTCACATGCCTTCATACACATAGCAGTAGGGCCAATGAACACCTTTGCAGACTCCTGAATAGGATCTGCACTTAGTGTTATCAAACTTCTAAAGCTACATGCATAAGACAACTATGGTGTCTCAGATCTAAGGATTACTTGTACCACTATAACAATGAGAAACTGATTGACAGGCAGGATAAAACTCCATTCAGTTTATCTTATATCTTTGGTCACATTCAGTGTACCTATTCTAGTAATAGGCACCCACTTGTTGGTTGTAGTGTCTCCAAACAAATATCTTGAAACTAGCTATCCTCCTATAGAGTCAACCTAACAAGTGCTAGTCCTATGGTTCATTACTGTTCATCGTAGTGTACCTTCAACTAGGAATGCTTTAGGAGTTTAGTACAGAGATATATCTACAGTCTCAAAATTACAACTCTTTGTAATTCCATATTCTCAACTCTAACTCCATGGACATATTATGTAAATATAAATGATGCATATAAACATAATAGAATAAGCCCTTTTATTAAATCAATAATAAATGTGACATTCTTAAATGAAATCAAATGATTGTTCCTAATCCCTAAACAATCATCTCTATGATTGGCTGTAGGGCATAATCCTAACAACTTACCTTTATGCAATTTACTTCAAGCAATAGCAAATTTAAGCAATAGCTACCTTATTTGCAATAAGGCAATTATCACACCTATTCGCACCCTTACACGTGCTCAAAACCATGCAAAAGAACAAAATAGAAATCTGGACAGAACCATATTAAGACCTAAACTCATCCATTAGTCATGTAAACAACACAAATAATAAATAAACACAAACCCTAAAACAACCGTAATACCATGACATGCATAGAAACCCTAGAAATCCACTATATAAATGCAATAATTATCATAGTGATACATATATGAAAATCATGAAGAAAAACCAAACAAAAATCTTAATCTAGCATGCTATATGAAACTAACTTTAAACAAGGATGATGGAAACCCTAAACTCACAAACATGCATTAAATCCTATAGAATAAACCTAAACCATGCATAACTCATCATGAACAGCATTTATTTCATTCATATTAGCTAACTAAAGCATCCACACATGATAAAAAGTTAACTTTAGCATGCAATATGTTAGTTGTATGCCCTACAGCCAATTATAGAAATGATGCTTTAAGGATAAAGAATAATCATAGGATTTCATTTATTGTTAATCACATTTATTATTATTTAATAAAAGGGCTTATTCTATCATGTTTATTTCATTATTATATTTACAAGATATGTCCATGGAATTAGAGTTGAGAATATGGAATTACAAAGAGTTGTAATTTTGAGACTATAAATATGTCTTTATACTAAACTCATAAAACATTCCTAGTTGAAGGTTCACTATGATGGACAGTAATGAACCATAGGACTAGCACTTATTAGGTTGACTCTTTAGGAGGATAGTTAGTCTCAAGCTATTTGTGTAGAGACACTATAACCAACATGTGGGTGCCTATTACAAGAATAGGTACACTGAATGTGACCAAAGATATGAGATCAACTGACTAGAGTTTTAACCTGCCTATTAATCAGTTTCTCATTGTTAAAGTGGTACAAGTAATCCTTAGACCTGAGACACCATAGTTGTCTTATGCATATAGCCTTAGAAGTTTGATAACACTAAGTGTAGATCCTTATAGGGGTCTACAAGGGTGTTCATTAGCCCTATTGCTATGTCTATGAAGGCATGTGAGTGATCAACAAGGAATCCATCACTCTCAGGAAAAAGAGAGAGAATATCTTATATAGCACTCATAGTATAACTCATTAAATCCATGGCCATAGTAGGATGAATATAGAAAAGAGTTTCCATGAGTTCATCAATGAGTTGATATTCATGATTGAGTATAATGTAATTAAACTAGGGACTTAATAGACTTCCATGTCCCATTAGTTTAATTGGAGACATTGTGTAGAAGGAAGGATGCAATTGTAACCTATAAACTATAACAGAAGGGTTCTATGTAAGATACCTATTCACCTCATTAAGGACCACACCATAAGCCATATGCTAGATGTTACTCATGGTTAGTAGAAGCCCTAATTGATATAAGTGAATTATAATAAATTAGGGAATTGGAAGGAGTTCCAATTAGACCCTTAATGGAAAGAATTCCATTGTGCACACTTTGTGCTATTCCTACTACTTAATGATGTGAACCCAATGGGTCACACACTACTCATTCAAAGAGAGCTTTAAAGTCAATGAGAGAAAGGGTATAAGTAAATAAATAATAGTTCTTGAAGGCCAAGTTTGTATATAATATAAACTAAAGGGGTTAATGTGCAATTTAGGAAAATTACACATAATCCAATTAGGGATTGGATTCCCGCCATGGCCGACCCTTTTAGTGGCAATATATAGCTATATGTGATGTGTGACATCACAGAACACTCCTCACTCCAAACCCTAGCTGTTCCGCTTGGTGGTGGCTCTCTCTTTTTCTTCTCCTCTCCACTTCTAGCAACAACAAAGGAAAAATGAATGAGGACTTAAAGCTCTTGCTAGGTGTGGATACCATTGGAGGTAGAACATTTGGACTGTTCATTCACTGCTGTCTAGAATCAAAGCTTAGAGTAAAGGAAAAAGACAAATAAACTGTAAGTAATTCAACCCTCTTCTAGTTAAGGTTTTGGTTTTGTATTATAGCATAGTTAGATTCATGGGCTGTGGAATCGTTTAGGAAAAATTTTTATATTCCACACTTTGTTTTTCTTTCTAGTTCGATTCCAAACACAATAGGCCTATCCTATAAGAAAACCTAGTTTAAGCACTAATAGAGGAGGTATTTACCTTAGGAAAGCTTCCTTTACTGCTTTAGAGACTCTCTCCTTCACTTGTGAATGATTGGAATCAAGCTTCTTTAAGACTACAGCAAGAACTCTAACTCTCCTTTAGAAGTCTCTCTCTTATTCTCTCTTAGAACTTAGGTTTAAATGCATAGAAGTGGCTCCCCTATGCTGAAACATAGTGGGGTATTTATAGAGTTTAATTAGGATAAATCAATGGCTAGGGTTAAAACCCTAAAAATTAATCCAAGGGTTATTAGAGACTCCCTTAGTGCTCAAGGAACTTAAAAGTTACCAAAAATTAGAAGGAAAGTCGTCCAAAAGAGTCCAAGTCTGTCAAAATAAGGAAAGAATCCCGCTTCAGTAAAAATAGGGAAGTGTGCTCAGATGACCACCTAGGCCTAGGCAGCTAGCCCCCTGGGCCCAGGCGGCTAGCTGCTCGAGGCTGGGGGGTAACCCCAGCCCACTTCAGTTTTCTCCTTTTTTGGGACTCCTTTCCTTTTAGGAGTGTTTTAGGGGTCAAATTAACTCCGATTTTGATGAAATAAAAGCCAAAACGACCGCATTTCGATGAGGAATACATTAGTAAACATTTTAGGGCAAAAATCACTAACCATGGGTGCATGGTTAGGTTTTACAAAGGTTGTTAACCACATTGCAAAGCATAGGTATGCACATAGGATTGAACCAAATGCTTTCCAAACCAAAATTGATCATTCCAAAACACTTTTAGGGATAAAAGGATGACTAATTAAAGTCAATTTAAAAAGAATTGATTGGTAATTGTGAGCTAAATTAAGCCAACCCGAAGTGGGTCAATTAACCAACTTGAACCACATTGAGCCATTTTAACCCTAAGCCATTAATTCATCAAATTGAACCTAGAAATACCTCATATGCATTAATTTGAACTCCAATTGACAATTTGGGCATCATTTCAAGTTCAAATGAAAAGTTTGTAACCTAAAAGACGATTATGCCCCTCAAGTCACAAAAGTTCTTATTATTCCTCAAGATCAACTCCAAATTGAACCAAAATTCATACCCATTATCCTTAGGACCGTAAAAGACTAATGCAAGTGACTAGACTCAAAAACAAAACAAAAACGTACATGGAATGACAAACCCTAGTAAGGTGGTACAAAAATGGGGTGTGACAGGTACACCATCAAAAAGGTGTTAGGCACCCAATGATGTCCAGTCGAAACCGGCCCCCACATGTGACTATTGGCCTTAATTAATTTGATAGTTAATTAAAATTAACCCTAAATCATACAATAAATGAATGGCATGCAACAGTGACAATTAACAAACAAAGTAAATAAGAAAGGGATGTACAGCAAGCATGCAAGATATACAGATTATTGAGAGAATCAACTAGCAAATAGTAAACAGAAACAACCTATGCGAAATAACTTTCTGCCTGTCATAGTTAGGGTGCATACGCACCTATGCCAGTTGCTTACGCATCATTTTGCAAACCTACCCATTATTGTCTCTGTTTCTATAGTTCATGCAAATACCTAAGCAGTAAAACCCTAAATACTAACGTACATGAAACCCTAAAGAAGAAAAAAAGTTGTTTGCCCTAATGTGATGCGTACACAACCATTCTTGGTGCGTACACAACCCATAGGCACTTTAAGATCAAACAAAACAATGATGAAATCAAGAGAAAGAATATTCGCCAAACAAATTTATATTCCCATCATTTAATTGGTGAAAATACGACAAACGAGCGTACGTAAATTAAATTAGCTAATAAATAATTGGGTTAAAAACACTTTAGTGTCACCAATTTTACATGAAGTTTCTATGGAGTCCAGTATTAATTTTTTTAAACACATTAATCTGTATCTTTTCTTTCACAATTTCAATGTAGTCCAATCGTGGATGTCTATTAATTCACTAACGAAAGGTGCGCATAAAATGCACATGAGTGCCTATGTGGCGTTGACGTGGCTATGGCAAAGTGGATCTTGCCATAATATGAAGCACTGTTTAACATGTGGCAAGAGAGGTGATCTGATGGACACAATTCCTCATTAACTTTTTTACCATTTCCCTTTTGCAGAACTATCCTTTGATGTTGCCATAAACTCACCGACAATGGTGTCTCCATTGATGGCAAGATCTGACCCTGGCCTTTTTTTTTCCTTTTTTTGCAAAGTTAAGGGTTTGGACAAAAGGTAAGGCAATTGATTCAAGAATTAAGTCACTTGTGTATGAATTTTGTTAATGATTTGTGCTACTGGTGGAATTGGGTTTAAGTATTTGGGTGGGGTAAAGGGTTTAGATAGAGGTAAGGCAATGGGGAAGCACTAGAAAAATTAATATAAAGAAAGCATAAGAGGGGTGTCTAAATAGAGAAGGGAAAGGGGCCGGGTAAGGTTATGGGAGAAGCTGAGTGATGGCAGAGATGGGAGAAAGATGGACAGAGGTTAGCTAGCAATAGGGCTATGTAAATATCTACACATAGACTAGAACCGGTTTTGAAAGGAGGAGTAGTAGAGATGAGGAAGTAGTGTCGGACATGGTGGCAGCGGGCTATGTAAATATATGCACATAGATAAGATCTGGTTTTGAAAGGAGGAATAGCAGAGATGAGGAGGCAGTGGCGAACATGGTGATGGCAAATCTAGGTTGGACGGTTAGACCAGATCTAGGTTTTGATAAAAATCTCTTTCTTTCCTCTCTCTCTCTCTCTCTCTCTTTCTCGCTATCTATATATATATATATATATATATATATATATATAGATATATAGATATATAGATAGATAGATAGATATACCATTTTATGGGTTTATATGAGATATGAATTTGTATGGATACAAAAAATGTGAAGGATGCAAAGCAAACTTCACCGGAAAAATAAAGGAAAGTTGTTGAGGTTTAAGAGGTCGACAGTGAAAAAGGAGGAGGTTATTGCTAAGGTGGGAGCTTTGGGTTTCAGTGATGGAAGACAAGGGCGATGACGACGAAGAAGATTGGTCAAAGGAAGATGAAAGAAAAGAGATGATAATGGAAAGGAAAAAGGCTACCGGCAACAGCTCTTGCCAGAGAAGACAACCGATAATACGACAACCATTTTTAAAAAAACATAAAACGAAAATATTCAAAATGGTGTCATTTTGATTCTAATGATTTGGGTCCATTGGATGATTTGGATCAATTATTTTGCTATGTGTGCACTCATGTGCATTTCACGTGCACTTTCCATTAGAAAATTAACAAACATCTACGATTGGACTACATTGAAATCGTGTAAGAAAAAATGTGAATTAATGTGTTTAAAAAAATAAATATTGGACTCAATAGAAACTTCATGTAAATTTGGTGGTATTAAAGTGTTTTTAACCCTAAATAATTACATTATATGATCTCTCGATCCTACATATGCATGCTTAATAAAATAAAATAAATACAAATATAAACTAAACCTAAATCATGTTAATCATGCTTTAGACAAAAATAAATAAAATAAAATAAATACGAATTTACCAACTTCATACTTGTTTATGGACCCTCAGGTCTTTGAATTGAATCAAGTCAACACAAATACTCCTTTTCATCAAAGTGTTATCACAGCAAAGGGATCAAAACTCTCTTGACTTTGAAAAGAAAGAGAAAAACGAAAGAGAATAAGAGAAAAGAAAAGTGATTTTCGTCACTTTGCAACAGTAGAAACTTAAATCGAGTTTTTGGGTCTTAAAACACTGGAATTAGACCAAACTCTTGAAATACACAATTGTATAGAAATTAATTATCTTTTTAAGAAGACCAATTTTATCAAATTCTGACTTTGGAGTCAAACATTATGATTAAAATACACTATCTGGTTTTTAGAAAAACTACTGCTGAATTATGACAAATTTCACTCCCTAAAAACTCTATTCTCCTCTCCTTTTCTAAAGCATTAAAAGAGTATATATATATATATATCTGAAAAGTAGGGTTTTTCCTTTCCTTTCTAGATTAGGTTTACTTGGAGAATAATTAAAGGATATTACCAATAAATAGAATAGTCTTCTAATCTAAATAGGAAAGGGAAATTGCATTTTCTAAAAATTAGGAGAGTGGCCATTAACACGCATACGCATGTATCGTATGTGCATACACACACCTATTACATACGTATACATGCTAATGGCATGAGAAAAACGACTAATTTAATAAAATAATTTTTCTTTATTTTAAACAATTAATCCCATACTGTGATTCACACTAATCTTTCAAAGATAATTCATAAATAATCTCACTAAACTCATCATCAGGGCCAAAAAGGATTTTAGAATTATTAGGTGGTACAAAATAGGGTGTCTACAATGGGTATCAATGGACCTAGGATCAAATTTCTTAGCTGGCGCTTTCTTACTCGTTGGCCCTATATCGGCATGTTGTTCCATGATTGACTGAAGAGTAATTAGTTTTCTAGACTTTATTCCATCTTCGACCTTCTCGCCCACAATCACTAGATCAGAGAAATTCTAAGTGGTGTGGCCTATCAGTTGGGAGTAATACGGCTCTTGCAATGTATTAAGGAAGGTAGATACCATTTCCTTTTTTGTTGTGGGTGGCTTGACTTGTGCTGTGAGCTTTCTCCATCTTTGTGTATAGTTCCAAAAGGACTCATTGTTACGTTTAAGTGTCTTTTTGCAATTCAAATCTATCTAGAGCCATCTCAATGTTGAAGCAATACTGAGTTAGAAAAACATTGGCAAGGTTAGCCCAAGTATTGATTTTGCTCGGGTCTAAGTGCATGAACCATTGAAGAGCAGGTCTTGTGAGACTCTTTTGGAACAACCGGATGAGTAGTTTTTCATCATTCCCGTACTGAAACATCTCTTCGCAGTAGATCTGGAGGTGAGTGAATGGGCAACCACGTCCATCATACTTGTCAAAGTGTGGGGTTTTGTATTTTGGTGGAAGCTTGATGTTTGGAAAGAAACAAAGACTAGAGAACCCTGTGTTTCCATGTACATTGATTACTTGTAGACCTCAGATTCTTTTGTCGAGACTCTTAAGTTGTGACTAACATTATTATCTTCTCCTAAGCTTGGTTTAGTAGTAGTTGGTATAAAAGGGCCAAGAATTTCCATCGTTTGAGCAACAATAGGTAGAGCTTGTTGGCTTTGAGTTGGTATCACAGGCAGAAGTGTGAAAACCTGTTGAACTTGTGGCTGAGAAGGAACTTGATAGATAGGAGTTCCTAGATGAAAGGAAGTTTGAACAGAGATGGATGTAGCTATTTTTAAAGTTCACAAAAACAAATAACAAAAGCAAGGAGTTGCCACCTCATTTTTAAGGAATAAGGAAAACCATAAAAACAATTTAAAGAAAACCTTTCAAAACCAAACAAATGACTCCAATATAGGACAAGGCAAGCCTTACCAAACCAAAGGGAGGATTCGAAGACTAATTTATAATACGGGAAGGTTCTAAGAAATATCCTATAGGCAATCACATCGCCCTAAAAAAGGTCTCTTAATTTGTATGGGCTATTTCAATCACTTCATAATTAATTAGTCACCATGCATATAAAAATAACCATCCATGCATCCATATTCATCCATATACATCCATGTAAGAATAAAGAGATATGGAAAGTGATAAATAAAGAATAACAAATAAAAAAATAAGCAAAAAGAGAAGAAACCTAGGATACTTTGTATCCTAGGGCGGGCTTGAACATCAAAAGAGTGCCTACATACCCTACATACAAAGATGCAAGGATCAAAGTCCACATAGTTTGAAAGAGAAGAGGTTATTTCATTCACAATGAACTACCATACATCTTAAGTTTCCATTTAAAGAAAAAGGAAAGTTTACAAAGATAAGAAGTTTCCAAAAGGAAAAAGAAAAAATAAGAAGTTTTATAAAGAGGTGAAATTCGAAGAGAATAGAGAGTTTAAACGAATGGAAACCTAAGAATTATCATAATTCAATGCTAATAAAATCACCCAAGAGGGAGAAGTGAACAATTCATAACAAAACTTACTATAATCTAACTTACTATATGCCAATTATCTCAAAACATTGAGAAAATACCAAATAATCATCCTATGTATGCTATAGGACAATTATCATGCATGCTTAAATCAACCATATTCATGCTCAATCATCATTAGAAGAGCTAAATCAAATCTAGATATAATACTAAGCAACCCTAAAATATCCTAATAATCATGCTAAAAGCAAAAATCAAAGGAATACAAAACCCTAATATGCTCCTACATGAACTAGACTCACTATCATGTATGAAAATACCAAAAATATGCACACAAAAAAGAAAAAAAAAAGAATTATTATAATGAAATATCATATAACAACTCAAAACATAGAAATAAAATCTAACATGATGCAATAAATAAGGATTTTATGTAAAAACTTGAAAAAAGCTTTCTTACGGCAATCTTTTTTAAGAAAAATTATCTTGAGATAATTCACGTAAAAAGTACTAGCTCCATATGAATGATTTCTTCACATCTCACATAAAATCTATATCTAAGAATGCAATGAAAAATATAGCACACTTAAACACACTCTCTAAAGAACTCATGCAAAGACTCACTCTCTAATAAGGATAATTATCCTCCAAAAGAATAATCATCTACAGACATATGAAGTTAAGCTCTACGCAAGAGGAGTTCTACATGAAAAGTGCTAAAAAAATATGCATATAAGTGAACCATCAAGAGAAAACAACCCTAATACTTCAACTAATATGCTATGCAAAACAACCCTATTCTAGAGAGAGAAAATCATTATTTCAGCACACAAAGAAAAAACCCTAGCAAACTATCATGCTATTCATATAATATCCATTAAATAATCTCAATAATATCCAATAGACATGATAACTAAGCTAAGAAATCATCCCAAATATGTAGAGAATAAAACCTAAGAGAAGTAGAGAAAAAGAGAAGAAGAAAAGAGTAGAAAGAGGCTTACTTATAAAGGAAGGCCTTTACTAGATGCTCTATTCTTCTTTGGCTTGATATGCTTCTAGTTTTCCTTCAAATATGTAGTAGAATAGCTCTCCCAAGGTGTATGAGTGTGTGCAAATTCGTGCTCACTCTCTCACTCATGAATATGGAGGCTGTGTAACCCCTTTATGTTGATGAGAGGGTCTTAATTTATAACTAACCAACTTAAGGATCCAATGGCTGAGATTAATTACCATAAAATTAATGAATGGCTATAATTAATTCACTTAGGCCTTAAGTAGCTCAAATTTACCTAAAAAATAAGGATAGAAACTCTTTGGAGTAAGAAAAATGGAATAGAAAGTTCAAAAGTCGCAAAAAAGGCAAGGGGGCGAGTCAGAACGCGAGGCCTCGAGTGACCAGTTGGGTTAACCGGTTGGATCAGTTGGGTGAACCGGTTAGAAAAAGATTGATTGATAAGGAGTCTCAGTAGCATATTAGAGATTCCCACCTCTGCTAAGCCAACCGGTCTCCCAAGGGTTCAGGTTTAGTCCCCCCTATTACTTCCTATTTTAGGTGTTTTAGTTTAAAAAGGTCTCAACTTGTTCAAATTAACTTCGAATTGAGTGATTCAAAATTCCAAATTTTCATAATTCAATAAAGAATAATTCTAGAATATACTTGAGCCAAAAATTTCCAACTATGGTTAGGTAGCTGAGTTTAACAAGGCGGTTAACAAAAAAAAGTCAATTAGCCAAAAGTGTAGATTATGGTAAATTAATCCCAAAGCCATTCAATCCTTAAATTGACTCTACAAATAGACTCTTTTCATCAATATAAATTCAATGGAACAATTCGGGATGAGTTTCGAGGTCAATTGGAAAAGATACGAATTAAAAGACAAAATTGTCTTTCAAGTCACAAAAGTTCTAATTAACTATCCAAACTTATCTAGAATTGAATCAAATTACACCAATATATGCTAAATGCACCTAAAAAATATATGCACGTGATGGAATACAAAAATGAGACAAAAACATGTATTCTATAATGAACTACTCACATAATCTTGAAAGGGTGAAAAGGGTCTCAACTTGCTCAAATTAACTCTGAATTGAGTTATTCAAAATCCCAATTTTTGTAATTCAATAAAGAATAATTCTAGGAGATACTTGAGCCAAAAATCTCCAACCATGGTTAGGTGGCTAGGTTTAACAAGGCGGTTAACCAAAAAAGGTCTATTAACCAAAAGTGTATATTATGGTAAATTAATCCCAAAGCTATTCAATCCTTAAAATTGACTCTACAAATAGACTATTTTCATCAATATAAATGCAATGGAACAATTCGGGATGAGTTTTGGGGTCAATTGGAAAAGATATGAGTTAAAAGACGAAATTGTCCTTCAAGTCGCAAAAGTTCTAATTAACTATCCAAACCTATATAGAATTGAACCAAATTACACCAATATATCCTAAATGCACCTAAAAACTATATGCACATGATGGAATGCAAAAATGAGACAAAAACATGCATGCTGTAATGAACTACTCACATAATCTTAAAATAGCAAAAATATCCTTCAAGGCTTGAAGACTTCTAAATGCTTCAGAAACACATGAAATGATTTTATGAAATCCTAGGGATGAAAATGGGGTGTCTACATTATCGACCCCTCTCTCTCTCTCTCTCTCTCTCTCACCTCTTAGCTGTAAAATGGGAAAAAAAAACCCATTAGAATCAGGTTTTAAAAGAAAATAGAAAGAATGGCAAAACTGTCTTGTTATTTGGTTAAAAAAATATCTCAACCCCATAGCTTAATCGATTAGCCTTGGGGAGTTCGTTCGATCGATCGGGAGTAGGCAAAGGCTAATTGCCATTTCTAACCCACCACCAATTGATCAACCCTAGACCCCGATCAATCAACCTAGGTAAAAATGCACTATAACGTGCTGAAATTATCCAAATTCACTTGTGTTTCTTCTATTTTCAATTTGTACATGTTTCATATAGCTCTTAGATCCAAAATGTTAGGGTCTTTATAGTACCCAACCAAGTCACATACCCATGGCAACATGGGAACCAGTCTAAAAAAAGAGAGATCCCACAGATCTCCCTCCGAAGAGATTTTGGGTAGCGACAAATATGCTTCAACAAACTAAATTAATTTTTATTCATTCTATATTCATTTCATACAAGTGTCACATACATTCTAGGGAAAAATACATCAAGGTCCTCATAAGTGTAGACATCCCATTTTGTACCACCTAATAATTCTAAATCTTTCTTTGATTCCAATGATGAGGTATATTAGTTGTCTCGATAAATGCAAAGCGACCCCGAACGAGCTAACGAAGTCATAGCAAAAACATTGATTACTACCAGAATAACCCTTATTGCAGATACACCAATAGTGGGTGCGGACGTACCTATAGCAGGGTGCGGACGAAAAATGCTTACACAGCCACTTGGGTTGCGTACACACCCTATCCCATTTTTCCAGAACTCCAGATTTTGTGTCTCCTTGCTTTCCAAGACTATCAACTGACGTGAATAAATCCTAATTTGATACAACTGCAGTGAGCAATCCAGGAAGGACTCCCAAAAACCCTAATGATTCCTATATATACACCATTATAGTTCTAAAAAGGGGGACCCCCTGAATTCAAGGAGAGAATATACACCTCAAAGAATCCTAACTGAGGAGAAGGCTATGATTTTAGAGGCTTGCAAAGGAGAACTAAGCTGATTCGAAGGCATCTAAATCTTAGGGTAACATTATTTTCGTTCTCTTTTTGATATATTATTATATCAATGTTAATCTATATTGAATCTTTTTTAATATAATTGCATATGTAGGGATATTTTAGTGATTGATAGTTATGCACGAGTATGGGTAGATAGGTTTTCTATTGTATTTTTCTAGCATAATTATTTAGGATTAATAGATTTTATAATCAGTATTTATTATGTGATGATTATGTTATTATTCCCATGCGCTTATCTATAGCGTTCTTGCCCGTCAATGAGAAAAATGTGCATGGATTGAGTGAACGAATTCTTCACATATATTCTGCCTAGTTTCATTCTATTTTATTTGCTTTTTAGAATTGCAGGATTTAAGGAGTAGAATAGTCATTGTTCTGTCAAATTGTGGTTAAATGCCTACAGGTTATGTACGCAACCCTTATGGTTGCGTACGTAATGCCCGTGTCATTTAATTAGGATAATCTCACCTTTAATACGTGGTTTGCAAGTATATTAGTTGTTTTGTCGAGTATTGTCAGTGCATGGGCATTGCATATGCATGATTTTGATGCATTTGTGATTTCACATTTTTAAACCGTAGAAAATTGACTAAGTGTTGGGAAAAAATAAATTTTCGTAAATCTTCATTTTTAAAAATAATTTTTTGCAGTAATGGAGTTTTATATTATTATAAGACATCTGTGGGGATTTTATTATCATGTTTCGATTAGTTTCCTCATATGTTTGTTTTTGAAAATTCTATCGGGAGACGGATTTTGTACTAAAACAAGAAAATGAGATTTTGATATACTTGGAATTTGATTTTTCTGATATTTTATTTAGATTCAAATGGGAGGTTGTTTGCTTATTTTCATCAAATAACTTAAAGTAAATGTCCTCATTTTTATTCTCCATTTACTAAAATGTTTTGAATGAAAATAAGGTAGTGGTCAATGCTGTAGGGGCTTATACACATTTGCATTTGTCATTGGGCCTCTCTGGCATAGGCCGATCGATCGGGCCTTGAGGCCGATCGATTGGAGGTACAAGGGATAAGCTAATTGGGTTCTACCATAGTCCGATCAATCGGGCCTCAGACCCCGATCGATCGAGGTATGGCAAAATGAAAATTTGCTTATAAAGCGTCAAATGACGCATGTAGCCCTGGTTCCTTTTAAAACCCTCTTACCATAACTTGCACACTCCCATTTTAACAATTCTACATCTAAAGAGCTAGAGAGAAGGAGAGAGAGAGGAGAGAGAAAATATGTGTTTGGAGACAGAAAAACCCATTTTTCTCTTGCATGTATGGGTTTCTCACTCTCTCACCTTACTTTGATGCTTGGGAAAGCTTCTTAAAGGGTAGATTTATCTTCTACCACATTTAGTTTATAGACCAAGCTTGATTTGTGGAGCTTGGAGCTTTTTCTTGCATTCTAAGCATGGATTCAACCTTTCTAACACATTTTCTCTACTTTTGGTACAACATATTTGAGGTAGGTGTAATTTTCATAGGTTTTAACCTTAAGGATGATAATAGGTTAGAATATAAGCCCATATTTGTTGAATAAAAATGTATATTGGCGTTACTTGTGAGTTTACATGATTTTTTAGTATATTTTCATGTATATTTTGTAATGCATGTACTGAGGGGTCTAGTTTACATAACCCTATAGTTATGAATATCACATTTTGAAGTATATGGTGTCACACCCCATTTTTTCCACCTTAGCTAGGGTTTGTCATTTTATGTATCTTTTTGTTGCCTTTTTGAGTCTAGTCTTTTGCATTGAGTTTCTAGGGTCTTGAGAATAATGTGTATGAATTTTGGTTCGATTTAGAGTTAATTTTGAGGGTAAATAAGAACTTTTGTGACTTGAGGGGTATAATCATCCTTTAGGTCACAAACTTTCCATTTGACCTTGAAATGATCTCCGAGTTGTCAATTGGAGTTCATATAGAAACATTTGAGGTATTTATGGGTTCAATTTGATGAATTGATGGTTCAGGATTAAAATGACTCGATATGGCTCAGGTTGGTTAAGAGACCCACTTTGGGTTGGCTCAAATCAGCTCATGATTTTCACTCAAATCTCACTCATTTGACTTTGATTAGTCCTATTTTCATTCCTAAAGATGTTTTAGAAGTTGAATTTCGAATTAAAAAGCATTCGGTGCGACCTTGTGTGCATATCTAAGCTTAGCAATGGTGGTGTATAGTGGTTAGCCGCCTTTGTAGAACCTAACCATGTAGTCATGGCTAGGAATTTTTGCCATAAAATGCCTTAAATTACATTCCTTTTCGAAGCACAGGTCGTTTTGGCTTTCGTTTCGTCAAAATCAGAATTGATTTGACCCCCGAAACACATTTGGAAGCTAAAAGGGCTCAAAATAGGCAAAAGCTGACGAGGCCTCGGGTGACCACCCAAGCCAAGGCTGCTAGCTGCCTAGGCCTAGGCTACAAACCGCCTAGTCCCAGGTGGTTAACCGAGCCTCTTTCCATTTTTATGCTGAAGCGGGATTCCCTTCCTATTTTCTCGAACTATTCCGCCTCCAACTGCCATTCCAACTCTTTTTTAACCCGAATTAACCTACTTGAGCCCCAAGGAAGTCTGTAATGACCCTTGGATCAATATTTAGGGTTTTAATCCCAACCATTGATGGATTCCACTCAAACCCTATAAATACCCCTCTATGTTTCAGCATTAGAGGGCCACTTGGAAGGCAACTAGAGCCACTCCTATACACTTAACCTAATTTTTGAAAAAGAGGTAGAGAAAGAGAGAGTTCCAAAGGAGAGCTGGGGTTTGTGGAGGCTTGAAGGAGAGTGTTTCAAGTCATTGACAAGAGAACGAAGGAATCTCTACAGCAATAAGAAGGTTACATTATAGGTATACCTCTACTTCTATTGTGTTGAAATTAGGGTTTTTTGCTTAGAATAGCTTTATTGCATGTTAAAGCTTACATTTTTATCATGTGTTGATGCTTTTATTAGTTAATATGCATGATTAGAATGTTGTTCATGAGTAGTTTTGCATGCTAGAGGGTTGTTTCATGTGGTTTAATGCATAGTTGTGATTCTAGGGTTTCTATTGTACTGAAATTAGGGTTTTTTCTTAGAATAGCTCTGCATGTTAAATTTTACATTTTTATCATGTGTTGATGCTTCTATTAGTCAATATGCATGATTAGAATGGCATTCATGATTAGTTTTGCATGATTTAGAGTTATTTCATGTGGTTTAAAGCATAGTTGTGATTCTAGGGTTTCCATCCTCCCTTGTTTTAGGAAAGTTACATATAGCATGATAGCTTAGGGTTTTTCATTGGTTTTTCTTCATAGTTGTTGTATATGTACTGCATATAAAATAACTCTAATGATTTTTTGCATTTATAGTAGTGGATTTTAGGTTTTTTGCATGTCGTTGCATATGGGGCTGAATTAAGGTTTCTATTAGTTCATGATTCGTGTTATTCACATGACTTATGGGTAATTTTAGACCTTATTTCAATTCCATCCAGATTTGTTTATTGTCATTAATGCCATGTTTTGAGCATGTGATAGCTTTTGTGTAAGCATGATAATTGCTTGGTTAAGAGTTGGTTTAGTTTGTTGGTGTATATTGCATGCAAATTGCAGGTCCTTGACAAGTACAAACCCATAGAAAGTGGGATATGATAGGTGCAATTACCCTACCAATGTGAGGTGATTATTTTGGCTATTGCAAGATGAAATCTTGCAAATAAAGTAATTACCTTATGAAAAAGGGTCGTTATTTTGACAGGTTGCTATTGCTCAAGGTAAGTAAGGTTTGAAAGTGCCCTAGTTTACTTTTTCTTTCCTTAAAACTTTTCCTTTCTCCCTCCTAGGGTTATTTCCTAATAGGGGGATATTGTAAGCCTCTATAGTTTCCTTTCATAAAAATTCCTTTTCAAATAAAAGTTTCTATCTTTGTTGAAATTCCATATTTTCTAAAGATCTTTTGAGAATCATTTATCTTTGGAAACTCTTTTATTTATGGAAGGAAATTTAGGATTTACCATAGGCCTTTATTAGGTTATAACCCTATTCCCTTCGAGCTACGTGGACTTTGATTCATGTATTTCCATACATGGTACGTAGGCACTCATCTTGAGGTTTAAGTCCGCCCTAGGATACTAGGTATCATAGGTTTTCTTTTCTTTCTTCTTTTTATCTTTTATTATCTTGCTTATATGAATGGATGAATGAATGATATGCATGCTATCGTGTGATGATTACTGTTGATTTATGTGTGTTTAAGACTTTGATTTAGCCCAATTAAATTAAGAAACCGTTTAGGGCGATATGGGTACCTATAGGCTTTGCCTAGAACCTTCCGATATCATAACTTAGCCTCCGAATTTACAATCTTTGGCTTTCGAAAGATCTTTGGCCTTACCATTTTTAAACATGGAGTCACTTGTTTTGGAAAATAAAACATTTTAGGGTTTTCCTTGTTTCCTTTAAAAAATGAGGTGGTGACTCCCTTTTTTATTTTCCCATGTGGGCCGCTTTCCGAGGTCCACATATGGGTTGATATATATATGGTATTTTACTATATCATGAGTGTACATGCTATGTTAATTCTTGTTAGTCTATATTTTACATGCTTTACATAGCCTAACATGTTGTATAATTATGGTCCATAATTATATATTGATGATTTCTGAATATATATTGACATGCATATGGATTTATATGCTTTTCATGGCATTCATTAACATAAAATGTATGAAATGGAATTAATAAATATTGGGTAAAAGTATTGAAAGGGGTCATTGGGTATGGTTTGCTTGCGGTCAAGGGACTAAGCTGTGTATTCCATTCCTTTGGTCTGGGAGCTTTCCGATTCCAGGTAGGAACCCTTGTATTCTCGAATTGAGGCCGCTTTCTGGTCCCAATTAGAGACCATTGTGTTGTTCTCTTGGAGGTTGGGTTTAAATCCTCTGTTTCCACACGAAGACTCCTGCAAGAGTGGTTGGTAATGATGGAATATATTAAATGGACATGAGTCGCATATCATTCATGGCATTCATAGAAATGATTGTATTTTAAGCGTGCTTTAAATTGGTTATATTATCATGCTTTGGCCATTTTCATATGAAAATTATATCTACTGAGTTTTATACTCACCCCTATTGTTAATAAAACCTTTTCAGATAATTTCATAGCTAGGGAGACCTCACATTGAGGTGTTTCGCTTATGACTGGACTTAGTTAATTGTCAAATCATTTTATTACATTATTATGATCTTGAACAATTTTAATATCACAGTTATGTATTAATTAAATACTTTGTATTTGGCCAATGGGCAATGGACGTGTATTAACTTATGGTTTGTAATATTTAATATTTGTAAGTCTCATTATATAGTTTATTTAGCGTGTGATGATACCAATGTTAGAGGACAGGAGATTTCTAATGATTATTTTACAAGTTTTATCATGGTATGTCCCATTTACGAATAAGTCATACCGAAATTTTTATTGAAATAATGATTTTCTAACACGTGTCATCCACGTGCCTCCTAAATAATTTTCTTAATTAAATTGATTTTATTAATATTGATTGTGGCTTAATTAATTTGGGTCATGATGGCGTACGTACCCCATTAAGGCAGACAGTATGTTCCTGTCTGTATTTAGGATTTTATTTATTGTATGCATGCATGGTAAGACTGTGTTTATTTTGTATATGCATGATCTATCAAACAGGGCCAATGAATGATATAGTGCATACACAACTGGCATGGATGCGTACGCATCCAAGCTTTGCAGACAACCAATTGCTTTTTGCATATGATTTGCCTCTATTTATTTCTTGTTTGATAAATTCTCTGTATATTTTGTATAATTTCTGTAAATTATCTATGTCATGTATTTTATTATCATTGTCATTATTGCATGTCATTTTATCTATTGTATGATTTAGGGTTAATTTTAATTAAATATCGAATTAATTAAGGCCAATAGTCACATGTAGGGCCAATTTCGACCAGAGCATCATTGAGTGTCTCACACCTTCCCAATGATGTACCCTAACTTCAAACCTGAATCTCTGATAATGACGAGCTGGACCTGTTAGGGTTCATTGTTCCCAAATAGTAATTGGGTGGTGACTCTTCTCTGCACTAACCTTTTGAGGCTAGATGCGTATTCTCAAACCATCGTGGTTTTAAGACGTAGTGCTCACAACAGGATTTGACAATTATCTTTAGTTAAGGTTTTAATCGTCTTTATCTTTTCTATTTAATTGAATACGAGGGGTTTACAGGGCCAAGTGCATTGGAAATTCACCAACTGCTTAGTTAATAAACTTGAAAAATTGGAGAAATTCTATGATACCCTTAGGGTACCGTATCCCATGTGGTAATCGACCACATTTTATGATAACTTGATTACATTTTGAGATAAGCAGATCGATATTAGAAAGTTTCTCCTTGTTCCAACAATAGTTCTTATCCTACTACGTACCTTAGGAAAGGTCCTACCATATTAGGGAGGTTTTAATTGATGTCAAATCATGCAACCTTTTTTGTGCAAGGAAAATAATTGAAATGTGTAGATAATTACCGTACCCTATGCAATATAATACTTTCTTTTTTTTTCATTTTAATAGATAAAGAACATCAAATCATATCAAGTTAACTTCATAACTGGTATGGGAATCTTCTCTTCCAAGAAAAAGAAAAAATGGGAGAGAGGTTCCGTTAAGTCAATTTAATACTTAAAGGCCTTTACTTAATTAGCTACTAGTAATTGAGCACACCCAATGTGTGTGTAGGAGAGAATTACAGAAAAACAAATTATGGTGGGTTTTTTAAAGTTGGTAAAATTATCAAATCGTCCCTTAGTTTTATTAACTTATATGAATGTTTTAGTATTTTCAAGTGTAGTCCAAGCACAACAGGAATTGGCTTTATATAGTAGTATAGATTTAGGTTGAGCCGAATCAACAGCTAGACAGCCTCGATTCTTAGACTTTTAAAAGCACCCTTTTGTCCTCACTCTCTTGATCAAATCACTAAAACGCCCCAAATGATGTCAATACCATAGTTATTGAACCTAGCCTAAACAATGAATTGAAGGAGGAAACGGATTGCTGATCGAGTCACTCATTTAAATATAATTATTTGTCAATATGAAATCAATACCTAAAATTCATATATATTTAAATATATATGAATTTAGTTTAGGTTTTAATACACGAGTAAAAAGCCTTAACGTAATGGAACTCTAAAATGTATAAAAGCAAAAGCCTTAGAACTCTAAAATAAATAAAAGCCTTTGCTTTGCATGATCGTGTAAAAACCTTCACTATGATATACATCACAAAATAGAGTAAAAAGCATTAGCCCGTTCATTGTGGATGAATCCGACAAATAGCTAGATATTATATTTGTTTTCTTTAATTCAAAACTATTGATAAATAGCTATACATATAAAATAAATAAAAAAATATAAGTCCTTTTGTTATTCTAATTATCTAACTATGGTAAAAGCTACCCGTCTTCTTTTGCAAGGTTTTTGTGAGGTACGTTGAGCCCCTCTTCTATGATATTTTTTTTCTCATCCCCCACAACATTCACATATATATATATATACACACATGATATTAGCACATGTGCATTACACGTTAATAATATTTAAATAATAAGAATATATATATATATATATATATATAGATATATAGATATATATAGCATGGAATTATAATTATTTGTCACTTTTTGTTGAAAACATAAATCTCGTTATGTTCTTAATATATATGTATTTCATTTAGGTCATTATAATGGACACTAAACACAATAGGTCAAACTTTCTTCCGTGGTTAGGATTCATGGTAGGAATAGGACGTTGATTAGGAGACATCTAAAGTAATGGAGGTGGTATAGAATTCATGAAGTTGATGTCATTATCTTTCTTTCTTCTTTTTTACTAGAATATAAACATTTTTAATTGTTTAATTAAATATGAAAGGCAAATAACTATTTAAAATTTAAAATAAGGGTGTAATGGTCAATCAAAAGTTTTTTATGAGATACAGACTTTTATAGGTAGTATATATATATATATATATAAGGGAGGGATTCGTTTACACTGTAACACCCGTAATTTTTACATAGGGTATTAAGGGTTAATCTATGGTTAACATGTTAGGATTATGTCCTAGAGCCAATCATGGAGATGATTGTTTAGGGATTAGGAACAATCATTTGATTTTATTTAAGTATGTCACATTTATTATTGATTTAATAAAAGGGCTTATTCTATTATTTTTATATGCATTATTTATATTTACATAATATGTCCATGGAGTTAGAGTTGAGAATATGAAATTACAAAGTATTGTAATTTTGAGACTATAGATATATCTCTGTACTAAACTCCTAAAACATTCATAGTTGAAGGTTCACTATAATGGACAGTAATGAACCGTAGGACTAGCACTTGTTAGGTTGACTCTATAGGAGGATAACTGGTCTCAAGCTATTTATATGGAGACACTACAACCAACAAGTGGGTGCCTATTACTAGAATAGGTACACTGAATGTGACCAAAGATATGAGATAAACTGAATGGAGTTTTATCCTGCCTGTCAATCAGTTTCTCATTGTTATAATGGTACAAGTAATCTTTAAACCTGAGACACCATGGTTGTCTTATGCAAGTAGCTTTAGAAATTTGATAACACTAAGTGCAGATCCTATTCAGGGGTCTGTAAGGGTGTTCATTGGCCCTACTGCTATGTGTGTGAAGGCATGTGAGTGATCAACAAGGAATCCATCACTCTCAGGAAAAAGGGAGTGAATGTCTCATATAGCATTCATTGAATATAACTCATTAAATCCATGGCCATGGTAGGATGTGTTAGGATTATGCCCTAGAGCCAATCATAGAGATGATTGTTTAGGGATTAGGAACAATCATTTGATTTCATTTATGTATGTCACATTTATTATTGATTTAATAAAAGGGCTTATTCTATTATGTTTATATGCATCATTTATATTTACATAATATGTCCATGGAGTTAGAGTTGAGAATATGGAATTACAAAGAGTTGTAATTTTGAGACTATAGATATATCTCTGTACTAAACTCCTAAAGCATTCCTAGTTGAAGGTTCACTATGATGGACAGTAATGAACCATAGGACTAGCACTTGTTAGGCTGACTCTATAGGAGGATAGCTAGTCTCAAGCTATTTGTGTGGAGACACTACAACCAACAAGTGGGTGCCTATTGCGAGAATAGGTACACTGAATGTGACCAAAGATATGAGATAAACTGAATGGAGTTTTATCCTGCCTGTCAATTAGTTTCTCATTGTTATAGTGGTACAAGTAATCCTTAGACCTGAGACACCATAGTTGCCTTATGCATGTAGCTTTAGAAGTTTGATAACACTAAGTGCAGATCCTATTCAGGGGTCTGCAAAGGTGTTCATTGGCCCTACTGCTATGTGTATGAAGGCATGTGAGTGATCAACAAGGGATCCATCACTCTTAGGAAAAAGAGAGAGAATGTCTCATATAGCATTCATAATATAACTCATTAAATCCATGGCCATGGTAGGATGAATATGAAAAGAGTTTCATGAGTTCATCAATGAGTTGATATCTATGAATGAGTATAAAGTAATTGAACTAGGGACTTGACAAACTTCCATGTCCTATTAGTTCAATTGGAGACATTGTGTTGAAGGAAGGATGCAATTGTAACCTATAAACTATAACAGAAGGGTTCTTCGTAAATGACTATTCACCTCATTAAGGACCACACCATGAGCCATATGCTAGGTGTTACTCATGGTTAGTAGAAGCCCTAATTGATATAAGTGAGTTATAATCAATTAGGGAATTGGAAGGAGTTCCAATTAGACCCTAAATGGAAAGAGTTCCATTGTGCACACCTCGTGCTATTCCTACTACTTGATGATGTGAACCCAATGGGTCACACACTGATCATGCAAGATGAGCTTTAAAGTCTATGAGAGAAAGGGTATGAGTGCATAAAGAATAGTTCTTTAAGGCCTATTTATATTTGATATAATTTATAGAGGTTATTGTGCAATTTAGAGAAATTACATAAAACCCCAATAGGGTTTCCCCCTAGGGCCGGCCCCCTTAGTGTGGACTATATAAGTCACACTATGATGTGTGACATCATCATAAGTTGAACTCCCCAAGGGCTGGCCAGAATTTCCAGCCTCCCTCTCTCTCTCTCCTCTCTTCTCCTACACTAGCAACAACAAGGAAAAGGAGGAAAGGACTTGAAGCTCTAGCTAGGTGTGGATACCGTTGGAGGCAGCACACTTGGGCTGCTCATTCACCGCTGTCCGGAATCAAAGCTTGGAGCAAAAAGGAGAAGACAAAAATTCTGTCAGTATTCTAACCCTCTTCGTAGTTAGGGTTTGATTTTGTGTTATGCATAGTTAGATTCATGGGCTGTGGAATCGTAGGAAAATTTTTTATATTCCACACTTCTATTTTTCCCTCTTGTTCGATTCCCAACAGTGGTATCAGAGCCATGATTATGCATAATACAAAATACATATGGGCTGATAATTATGGTGTAGTTGAATGATTCAAAAATCTGGAAAATTTTTTCTGCATAATTGGTTTTCCTCCATGGCTGAACCTAGGGTTTGGAACCCTAGGTCAATTCTCTTCTACTCCTGTTCTAATTGATGGTTAAGTGTATCCATGGATGCAATAGGCTGCATAGGGTTTGAGTTTGGAGAAGAAGAATAAGGAAACTAGGGTTTTATAAAACTGTTATGAACAGTTTTCATGGTTGCCATGAAAAACCGTCATCTTGTTTTGCCTGCTGAATTCAGAGTTCTTCTCCAAAATTTTCGAGCCATATATGGTTAGAAAGCTCTTTGAATAAGCTTTCGAACCCAACAAACGATGCGTCAATCCGAGTTCTGTAGTGAAAGTTATGAATTTTTACTACAGGCTGTCTGGAAAGACAGTTTTGCTCGGGAATGATGCAATAGCCACAACTTTGAGTTATTGATGGAGATCAAAGGCATGGCAATGGTTGCCACCACTTGGGTTATGTTCTAGACATGGTAGGGAAAGGTTCCCAAGCATTTAGATGCATCATAATTGGATTAAGATGCTAGAACAGAAGGAAGAAGGAGAAGAACACCATGGAGGCTGAATCTGGGTTTTAGAACCCTAAGGTTCTTGCAATTAATTCTAATTAAAGCTGCTGTATTCTTGATGGAAGATCATTGTAGGATCATTATATACATGTGTATATGATTTTCTTTAAGTTTCAAAAAGGTTTTGATGGAAAAAGATTCAAAAAGTTTGAAAATTTTTCATGAACAGCATAGCAGATTTTCTCTGCAGAAAAGTCATCAATGGAGTTTTGATTAGAACTTGAGTTAGGGAACTCCAAATTGCATGAAACCAATTGCATTAGTTTCCTAAGACATGTAGGATACTGGGAAAATCCGTTTGGTAGCCTAATTCATTCATCTTGCTGGGTTTTAAATCAATTTCTGACTATGGACAGTGTGCTGTCAAATTCTGGGCAGCCTACTGTTGTTTTAATTGTTTAGAACAATTGGTGATGATTTGATCATCCAAACCTCTTCTATTAGCTTAGTATTTCATGTAGGGACATGATACAAAAGCTGGTTTCAATGGAGGAGTCGAATTGATAAGGATTTAGAAGCTATTGTGACCTTCAAGGTCTGCAACAATGGCTCCAGCAATGGGTTTTGGAAACCCTGATTGTTCTTGATGATGGCAGCCACTTCCACCACTTCTCACATGTCCAGAGGCTTGTCCCACACCCCTAGGATGTTCTCCCATGACTGGCCATAGCCTCCCACAGTCGTTGGTGGCCATGGCAGCCTAGCCAAGCTCAGGCAGCCCCCTGGTAGTGACGGCTGCATAGAGTTAAGGATGAAACCCTAATTTTGAGTTAATGATGAAACCCTAATTTCATTATGGCATTAATTAAAACCCTAATTGGAATATTAATTACCTTAATTAAGAGTTAATGATTGGTCATTAAATGACCAATCATGGTTATTAATTGTTAGGGCATAATTTATACCATTAATGATGTCTAGGGTTAGGGTTTTTGATAACCCTAATTAGTGTAATTAATTAAGGGTAATAAATACCCTATTTGGCATTAATTAAACCCTAACCCCTTTTATTAAATACCGTATGAACCTAGGGTTTTAATGATTGGTCATTAAATGACCAATCATAAGGCATTTAATGATTAGGGCTTGCATTTAGGGTTTAGGGTTATGCATTTAGGGTTTAGGGTTTTAGGAAACCCTAATGCACTAATTCATCATTTAATTGATTTTATTTAATTCCCATGTTAATTATTTAATTAATATTGATTAATTTTATAATGTTTTAAATGGTTTAAAATACAATTGGGGATTAAATTAAAATCTGGTAATTCTTAATTAAATGAAATTGTTTTGTTTAAATAAGGAAACCCTAATATTGGATATTAGAGTTATTTTAGGAAACTTTATATGTTTCTATTAATTTGATTAATTGAAACTAAATGTCTTAAATGTTAAGACTTTATTTAATTCTAGATATTTTTGTTTAAACCTAATAAGATTAGGATGCATTAATGAGATTAATGTAAATCATTCAAGAGAATTACCATAATGCCCATATGTCTTAATGCTTATAGTTTTTCTTTACATTATGCAATGAGATTGTATGTATGTGTTTGGATGATGATTATGGACTATACCTCTTAAACCAATTGTGATTGGCCGTCTTATGAATGGGTTGTAATAATTTTTCAAGAGTTGTAATTTTATTATGGTGATGTAATTTATTATTTGGGGCTTGCAGGCCACCTTCCCTCTCTCTCTATCATTCTCTTATGTACCCCACATTCCCCTTATGTATCCCTTTCTATATATTATGTAAATGTTATGTAATCAAGAGCGCACTAAGGAGCATGGTGGACCCAAAGGAGTATGATGGAGCCCAACAAGCCAATGGTGGAGACCAACAAGCCAATGGTGGAGACCATCAAGCCAAGGGAGCAGATTGAAGGACTTGAAAGCTTAGAGAAGTTTTTCAAGAAAGCATGCATGTTACGAATGGTTTATTTTACGATCACCTACACCCACCTTAGACCTTGGATTCAATCTATTGGCTTGGATTGAATCCTCTCAAAGTCCATAATCATCATAGTGGGAGCTTTAATTTATGAGATAATTGTATTAGCTCCAATACTATAGTTTGGTATATGTTACCTATTCACTTAGGGACTAATATCAAAATATGGTACTTTATATATGTTGATATATATAATAGCATGCGATGTATGATTTATAATAGCATGAGATGTACGATTATAAATAGCATAATTTATATATTTAAATTTTGATACATAGGATGCATGTTAATTTGATGAGACCCTTTAAAACCCCTCTTATTTAATATTAAGTTGAAAATGGAGAAGTCATTGGGGAATGAATTCTTCATTGCCTTCCATCATTATAGGATCATCTAACGTCCCTTAATGTGGGTACCTGGCTGCAGACATGTAGGAGCTACCCATGTTAAAAACATTACTTGAAACTATCACATATGAGATATCATGGGGTGCCTAAACTGGTATATACCAAGAAACTAACATGTGAGGTATATATTTGGCGAAACATACCTGTGTGAATGATGGGTTTAACTTAACTAGGGAAGTATTCCAAGAAACTAACATGTGAGGTGTATGTTCCCTAGAGGCAAAACGATTGGAACTTGCTTATGAAGCAATAGACAAAGAGTTGTCTTCTTATTGTGGGTTAGAAGCCAAGAAACTAACATGTGAGGCTTCTAGGTCACAGTGGGACCCCAATCCCCATTAGGAATGAGATTCCCGAATTCCATTAGAAGGTGTATGGAATTTGATAAAATAGTGGGAGGTACCATATGATTAAAGACCCAATCATTATGGATAAAAATGAAATCTAATTCTCTGTTTATGTAGATTACCTAATTACTCACCTCAAAACCCCTATTTCCTAATATATAGGATATTGATAGTTTGACTAAACCCGATTTCTTTGATTGACTTAGGAAATTGAGAATTGTTCTCAACTTCAAAAGATTGTTTATATGCTATTAGGCCTTTTATTAAAGGCCCTCCATAAAACATCCTAAGAAGAAAAAGACACTATGCGCAATTGGCATCTTGTTGCCATGCTATATGATAGTATTGATGACTAATGAGCTTCAGAAGCAAAATTAGTAAATGCAAGTGCCTTTGATGTCCTACATCACATACAAAGGTTGTATTGTGAGTAAAATAATACTATAAAGTATAGTACTTGTAAAGGACTTCTTCTGGACTAGGATGTAATAAAAGTTATTTATTAATAATCATTCTTTTGAAAAATGATTAATCACATAGAATAGCTTGAGAAGCTAGATGTGATTTAAAATGGAAGCATAGAGGAAAGCAAGTCTTGAAAAGTCAAAGACAAAGAAATATAATTATTTTGTAGTAAACATAAGGTATTGTAAAGGGAACTTGATAAAGTATCAGTCTTCCTAGAAGAACCAAACTTTTGAAGTTTTGGTTCATGCTCTAAACTAAATTGTTGGTTAGTTCTGCTTCTTGGTTTTTGGATTCTAGTGTAATCTAAATCGAAACAGAAAGTTAAGTAGATAATAAGTTACCTTTAAAAATTTTAATAGAGCAAGAGTTGCTAGATTAATTTTGGGAACTTATTTCTTAACTAAGTCATTTAAGACATTCTAGAAATTTGATTTCCGAAGTTAAATGACTAATTAGAGCGAATGCAACGTATTCCGAGAATACAAGAGATGTAGAGACTCTCATTTAAATGTAACGATTATGACTTGGTTATGAGATGACCAAACCCATCTTTTACTTGGTGAAGTGAATGAGTTACATTTATAATTTGACTATACATTATGATGTATACAGTCATATAGAGCATGCATTCAATTATAGTAGACTCATCTTAGAATACCATAGCTCAATGGTGAATCTAAGAGAACAAATTGAACCCTATTAAGATATGGTTTGATCCATGATGAGTTTTACTAATGTATCCATCTAGGATATACCTTAAAATTGCTACATATTGATAATTTAGGGTTCACTCCAGTTTTGTCCCAATTATATCAGATATGATATGGGAAGAAACCCAACTTAAAGAAGTTAAGGCTTGGGCTTGTGCTACGTATGTCTGGAAACATAATGTATACAATCTGGAAATACGGTCAAGTAAGTGTTGAATTGTGGTATATCCCAAAAGTGGTTGGGATAGTATTTCTATTACCCTAATGAACAAAAGTTGTCCATTAGGATGTTTGCTGGATTTTCTTGAGAAAGAGTTCATTCAAGAAAGATGCAAAAGTAGATAGAATTTATAGAATTGTCTGTAAAGCCACAAACGAACAAAGATCCAACCCTTGTCTCTGTTGAGACAAAACCCTTAACTACACTACAATCTTTTCATAGATCAAATTGGATATTTCTTAACATAAGAGAGATATTGTATCTCTATTAGAATGTGAAAGAATTGTTCTTTGGTGATAAAGATCACCAAGATAATCCTATTGATTATGACTAGACGATGTTTCACATCAACTCGAGAAATGACTAAGAGTCATTAAATCCAATATGGATAGGTAGAGACCTAAAAGGCTTGGCTATTTAAGAATGTTTTCAACATAGGCAAAAAGTTGTCTATAAAGAAACTTGTTTGATAATAGTTATGCTGAAATCCATTTGGATCTTGTTATCTATAAACACACATTTTGAATATAAGATATGTCAAAAAGGATATAAAGATGTTATATCAAATGGTGAAAAACCATAAAAGTGTGTAAGTTATAGAAGTCTATTAATAGACTACAAGGTTCTCATAATTAGAACATCTATAAAGTTGAAGTAATCAAATTGTTTGATTTCTCTCATTGTATAGATGGACCATGAGTGTATAAAAGGTTAGTGGGAGTGCGATCGTTTTTCTTTATCCTAAGTATGGATGACATCATAATCATTATGAATGATATATGAATGTTATCTAATGTAAAGTTTTAGTTTTTGGAGAAAAACTAATTCACGAAAGATTTGGCAAAAGCATCCAATAAGATCTATAGAGATAGATCATACAGATTGCTAAGTATCTCCAAATCATCAAACATAGTTGAAATGTTGAAGGAGTTCAACATGGAGAATTCTAAGGGAGGTCTGATTTACTTCAGATAAGAATTCATTATTCAAGGGCATGTGCCCTAGGATAACACAAGTAAGATTCTTAAAGTGTTAAGAAGCCTTATTTTACACTATGTATTGAACCTGATATCTATTATGTTGTAATTGTTACAAATAGTTATCAATCAATTCAAATTTGGAATATTGGATTGTATATGGAAATTGTAAACTCATAGTAGATGGGTATATGGATTTGCATATAATCCATATGGGGTATATTTTATATTCACTTTAGTTGGTGAAATACTGAATGGAAGAACTGTATGAAAGATACAGTGGATTCCATTATTAAGGGTGAATTAATTGTCGCATTGTCTAGGAGACTGTTTGGATCTATAAGTTCATTTAGAACTTAGAGTTGTTGCTTCCATTGAGTTGCCCACACCTTGTTTTGTGACAACAATGGGTCTATAGCTCAAGTATAGGAATCACGGTCTCATCAAAAGTCCAAACTCATAGAATGACAATTCCAAGTGATTAGAGGAATCATTGGAAGAGGTAATAGATACATTACAGAAGATATTATCTACATAAGTTTTTGTAGACCTACTGACTAAAGCTTTAAAACATAATTGGTTATGTCTAAAACCAATATCTTGAGAAGATAGGTATGCGATACATGGTCGATTGGCTTTAGTGCAAGTGGGAGATTGTTAGGATTATGCCCTAGAGCCAATCATAGAGATGATTGTTTAGGGATTAGGAACAATCATTTGATTTCATTTATGTATGTCACATTTATTATTGATTTAATAAAAGGGCTTATTCTATTATGTTTATATGCATCATTTATATTTACATAATATTTCCATGGAGTTAGAGTTGAGAATATGGAATTACAAAGAGTTGTAATTTTGAGACTATAGATATATCTCTGTACTAAACTCCTAAAGCATTCCTAGTTGAAGGTTCACTATGATGGACAATAATGAACCATACGACTAGCACTTGTTAGGCTGACTCTATAAGAGGATAGCTACTCTCAAGCTATTTGTGTGGAGACACTACAACCAACAAGTGGGTGCCTATTGCGAGAATAGGTACACTGAATGTGACCAAAGATATGAGATAAACTAAATGGAGTTTTATCCTGCCTGTCAATTAGTTTCTCATTGTTATAGTGGTACAAGTAATCCTTAGACATGAGACACCATAGTTGCCTTATGCATGTAGCTTTAGAAGTTTGATAACACTAAGTGCAGATCCTATTCAGGGGTCTACAAAGGTGTTCATTGGCCCTACTACTATGTGTATGAAGGCATGTGAGTGATCAACAAGGGATCCATCACTCTTAGGAAAAAGAGAGAGAATGTCTCATATAGCATTCATAATATAACTCATTAAATCCATGGCCATGGTAGGATGAATATGAAAAGAGTTTCATGAGTTCATCAATGAGTTGATATCTATGAATGAGTATAAAGTAATTGAACTAGGGACTTGACAGACTTCCATGTCCTATTAGTTCAATTGGAGACATTGTGTTGAAGGAAGGATGCAATTGTAACCTATAAACTATAATAGAAGGGTTCTTCGTAAATGACTATTCACCTCATTAAGGACCACACCATGAGCCATATGCTAGGTGTTACTCATGGTTAGTAGAAGCCTTAATTGATATTAGTGAGTTATAATCAATTAGGGAATTGGAAGGAGTTCCAATTAGACCCTAAATGGAAAGAGTTCCATTGTGCACACCTCGTGCTATTCCTACTACTTGATGATGTGAACCCAATGGGTCACACACTGATCATGCAAGATGAGCTTTAAAGTCTATGAGAGAAAGGGTATGAGTGCATAAAGAATAGTTCTTTAAGGCCTATTTATATTTGATATAATTTATAGAGGTTATTGTGCAATTTAGAGAAATTACATAAAACCCTAATAGGGTTTCCCCCTAGGGCCGGCCCCCTTAGTGTGGACTATATAAGTCACACTATGATGTGTGACATCATCATAAGTTGAACTCCCCAAGGGCTGGCCAGAATTTCCAGCCTCCCTCTCTCTCTGTCCTCTCTTCTCCTACACTAGCAACAACAAGGAAAAGGAGGAAAGGACTTGAAGCTCTAGCTAGGTGTGGATACCGTTGGAGGCAGCACACTTGGGCTGCTCATTCACCGCTGTCCGGAATCAAAGCTTGGAGCAAAAAGGAGAAGACAAAAATTCTGTAAGTATTCTAACCCTCTTCGTAGTTAGGGTTTGAGTTTGTGTTATGCATAGTTAGATTCATGGGCTGTGGAATCGTAGGAAAATTTTTTATATTCCGCACTTCTATTTTTCCCTCTTGTTCGATTCCTAACAGGATGAATGTGGGAAAGAGTTTCCATGAGTTCATCAATGAGTTGATATTCATGATTGAGTATAAAGTAATTAAACTAGGGACTTGATAGACTTCCATGTCCTATTAGTTTAATTGGAGACATTGTGTTGAAGGAAGGATGCAATTGTAACCTATAAACTATAATAGAAGGGTTCTTTGTTAGATACTTATTCACCTCATTAAGGACAACACCATGAACCATATGCTAGGTGTTATTCATGGTTTGTAGAAGCCCTAATTGATATAAGTGAGTTATAATCAATTATGGAATTAGAAGGAGTTCCAATTAGACCCTAAATGGAAAGAGTTCTATTGTGCACACCTCGTGCTATTCCTACTACTTGATGATGTGAACCCAATGGGTCACACACTGATTATGCAAGAAGAACTTTAAGGTCTATGAGAGAAAGGGCATAAGTGAATAAAAGAATAGTTCTTAAGGGGCTAGGTGTTGTCCCAAGAAAATAACCCTAGAGGGGGGGTGAATAGGGTTTTTAGCCAAATAAAAAATCTAAATGCACAATAAAAAATCTTATTATTGCTAGAGCAAGAAATAACACAAGTATGCTATATAAGGAGATGTAAGGAAAGAGAGTGCAAACGATTTTAACGAGGTTCAGCTTCCCGCCTACGTCCTCACCTCAAGAGCTCGCTTGAGGATTCAAATCCACTAAACAATCTTCTTCCAAGGTGAAGATAAAACCTTTACAGCAGCAAGTGTTTTTCTCAAACACTTAATACACAGCCTTCTTCAAAGGCTTCAAAGCCAAGGATTTCCACAACTCTTTAATACAAGATGATTTGTAAAGATATTTGAATACAAGAACTCTCTTCAAAGAGTAGATGATACAGTTGTACACAGCTCACTCAGCTACTGATTAATTTCACAATGAATGCTCACTTGATTTTCTAGGGCTTGAGAATAATGGAATGTGATTTGTTTGTATTTTTCTCAATCAATACCCATAAATGAGTATAGGTGATGTATTTATAGTCCAAGGGTCCAAAATGACCGTTCTGTAGCAATTAATGCCGGGAAAAGTGGTTTGGTGGGCAATAAATGCTTCAAACAACTCTTAGAAAACTAGCCGTTATAAGTCAGATCCGAAGATTTCGGACGTCTGAGTTGTGACTTGGACGTCTGAAAATTACAGTAGCAATTTTCAGTAAAAAGGACTTATCAGTGAAATCAATAGTTAGGTCGTCTGAGTCTCATTTTGGACGTCTGAGGGATCGTCTGAAAAAGTCAGTGTTCAAAGCGAAGCAATGGCAAGTTCTCTGGTATAGTTAGACATCTGAGATATAGACTTAGACGTCTGATGGAACTTTCGGACGTCTGAGTGTCCACTCGGACGTCTGAGTTTCCCAGTGATAAAAAGCAGAAATGTTTGGAACAAGTCTACCACTTTGGGATACAACTCAAAAGGCTTATGGTACCATTTTGGTACAAAAACTTAGTTTGTTTAGTTTGTAACCATTTAGTTAATATTTAAAAAGCCCATATGTCCTAAGTGAGCAAGGATTTTGAAATAATCTTACATAAGATCCTAAACTCTTACAATCTCACTTAAAAGAGCTTGAATTGCCTTCAGCTTGAATTCCATGATTCATTTGATGTAATGTGCCTTCTTTGAACTCCATGAACTTCATTGTTGCTATTTATGAAGGGTATAGATGATACAGCCTGTTAATCTCAAACTTACAACTTCATTAGCAACTAAGCAAAACATTCTTGCTTTGTTATCATCAAAATACATGGGATTGAACCCTTAGGTCCAACAATCTCCCCCTTTTTGATGATGACAACTCAAGATGTTTTGTTTAGGGAAAAGAAGAGCAAAAGCTCCCCCTAAACATGAGCATAGATATATTTTTTTAAGAAATAATCAGATTTCACAACAGACATAGATCATGTAAGTAAGAATGAATCATAGTCATCCAAAGATTGCAAAAAAATCTTAACCCAAATTTAAACAACCTGTGTTATAAAGATAACTTGTTCAAACATCACCAACCATAGTAACATAAACATTTGTTCACCCAAAAACAACCATAATAACATAACCATTGTTCAAAATGAAGTAAAGACAAAACTGTGTAGATAATTAAAACAGCAACATCAGCAAAATATCTTTTCTTTTCTTCTAAAACAGCAGCAGCAGCAAAACATCTTTTCTTTTCTTCTCCCCCTTTGTCTCATCAAAAAGAGAGTCAAGGCGACGATGGATCAGCAGGAGCCGGAGGAGTGCCGGGAGTGAGAGAGGCAATGGAAGCTTGGATAATCTTCAGAGCATCATCCTGATCAGCCTGTTTGCTCTTAATCACCTGCAATTCATTCTTGACTTCCTGGAGAGAGTGATACATAGAGAGAAGAAGATCCTTTGAAGAGAGAATGGAAGGGTCAGAAGAAGAGGATGGAATATCTGGATGAGGAGGAGGAATGAAGTCGGAGGGGTCAACATCATCCATGAATACATCCTCAGTGGGAAGAGGTACAGAGGAGGAGGACGGTTGAGAAATAGTCTTTTTCACCCAAATGTCATTGACTTTATGATAGTCCATTCGACTCATTAACCCTGGGGTGAATTCATCAACGGATGAGGGAATATACTTCTTGGCATCAATGAGAGGAATGCCAAAATGAGAGAAGATAGTAGTGAGCGCACCACCAT
Source organism: Liquidambar formosana (assembly GCA_039720395.1). NCBI lineage: Eukaryota > Viridiplantae > Streptophyta > Magnoliopsida > Saxifragales > Altingiaceae > Liquidambar > Liquidambar formosana. The sequence goes on from CM077829.1 coordinate 34,183,432, forward strand.
AAGGCATTACTCCTCCTTATCCACACAAAATTTCATGTGATGGATCATCAAATGTCCAAGGTCAAATGGTACACGTTTAAGGAAACACCAAAGAAGTCCAACATCAAGAAAGGACACGTGGTCTTTACTCCCACCCCGAGGCAAAAAGTTATATATGAGAAGTTTGTGAAGGATATTGGACTCAAGAGTCAAATCCTTGGCTTTAGGCTTGAAAGCCTGAGAAATGGTGGGGTCTCCACACAACAAGCGAGTTGCTTCAAGTTTATTAAAACCGGGAAGACGAGGCCAAGCATTTGTTTCAACAAAAGAGAGAGCATTTACAGGAGCATGAAAAATGTTACACAATAAATCACAATTCAAATTAACTTCTGTTCCAATCACATAAGAGGAACATTCATCAAATGCTTCAGAAGTGAGATGAGCATAGAAGGTAGTGATGAGAGTATGATAGGAGGGATTCTTAAGAGAAATGAAATAAGTAAGACCCATAGAATCAAACATTTCACGGAAAGAAAATTGAGGAAAGAAATCAAAATTGAAAACTTTAGGGTGAATAATGGTGCGATTAAGAAAGACCTTAAAGTACCGGGCTTCCGTTTCCTTGGAGAGATAGAAGGGAGGCTCTGTCTCTTCAGACGGTTGATCCGTAGGTTGTGGTTGAGAATCCTGACGAGCCTTGGTACGGGGCTCCACCAGTTCTTCACCGGAGTCATGATAGGAAGATGAAGAATCTTCGTCTGATGGAGTTGGTGGCCGTCGCTGTCCTTTCTTCGTTCCTGCCGCGGAAGACTTCTTTCTAGAACCCTCGCCTAGGGTTTTGGATTTCTTAGAGGGAGGACTAGGGTTTGGTGGTAGGTTTTTGGAAGATTTAGGAGCCATGGTGGTGAGTTTGGAAGAGAAAGGGATAAAGAAATAGGTTTTATAGCAGTAGAGAGAAGAAGAAACGGTGTAACGAATAGACGCGGGAAGATGAAATGAATCGTTGTGGCTGTAATCTCTCTTATACCCCGCAACTTTCGGACGTCCGAGTCATATTTCGGACGTCTGAAAATATCAGAAGCAAAAGCCCTGTAAGTTGCATGAACTTCGGACGTCCAAGATCCATTCAGACGTCTGAAATGTATTTTCGGACGTCTAAGTGTAAATTCAGACGTCTGATAATATCATAATGCAATTTGTTAGACAGCTTTAAACATCCTGAACTCATCTATTTTACATTTTAAGACATTTTTCATTATCAAAGTTATTATATGTGCAAATCATCACTTAAGCACATACCAAGTTCACGTTTTATGAAATTAAACCTTTCTTTTTGAAGAGGTTTTGTGAAAATGTCAGCAAGTTGGTGATCTGTACCAACGAACTCAATTTCAACATCTCCTCTTAGAACATGATCTCTTATAAAGTGATGTCTGATTTCAATATGTTTAGTGCGTGAATGTTGAATGGGATTCTTAGTTAGATTAATTGCACTTGTATTATCACATTTTATGGGAATATGATCATAATGAAGTCCAAAATCCTCAAGTTGTTGTTTCATATACAACACTTGTGCACAACAACTACCGGCTGCCAAATATTCGGCCTCGGCTGTAGAAAGAGCAACCGAAGTCTATTTCTTGCTAAACCAAGAAACTAGGGAATGTCCAAGAAAGTGACAAGTTCCACTAGTGCTTTTGCGATCTTCTTTGCATCCGGCAAAGTCCGCATCGGAATAACTAAGCATATCAAATAATGTGTGTTTTGGATACCATATGCCAAGATTAATAGTGCCACATAAGTATTTGAAAATGTGTTTAACGGCAAGTATGTGAGATTCTTTAGGACATGATTGAAATCTAGCACACAAGCATACACTATACATTATATCCGGTCTACTAGCGGTGAGATAAAGTAAACTACCAATCATACCTCGGTATTTCTTTTGATCCACGGGTTTACCTTTCTCATCCTTCTCAAGTTTGATGGAGGTGCTCATAGGAGTGGCGAAATTCCTTCCATCTTCCAATCCATACTTCTTGATTAAATCTTTGACATATTTGGATTGATTTAAGAAGGTTCCTTCCTTTGTTTGCTTGATTTGTAGTCCAAGGAAGAAGTTGAGTTCGCCCATCATGCTCATTTCAAATTCTTCTTGCATGACTTTAGCAAATTCCTCACACAAGCTTACATTAGTAGAGCCAAATATAATATCATCAACATATATTTGAATAATAAGCATGTCCTTATCAATGGTTTTAATGAAAAATGTGGTGTCAAGTTTTCCTCGTTTAAAACCATTTTTGATTAGAAAACCGCTAAGTCTCTCATACCAAGCTCTAGGAGCTTGTTTCAAACCATATAAAGGCTTTGATAATTTAAGTACGTGGTTTGGAAATTCATGACTTTCAAAACCGGGAGGTTGTTCAACATAAACTTCCTCCTCAATAAAACCATTTAGAAAAGCACTCTTGACATCTATTTGAAATAATTTGAAATCTTTATGACATGCATAGGCAAGTAACATTTTTATGGCTTCAGGTCTAGCTACCGGAGCATAGGTTTCATCATAATTGATCCCTTCTTGTTGATTATAACCTTGGGCTACAAATCGAGCCTTGTTTCTAGTAACAACTCCGGATTCATCCTTTTTGTTTCTAAACACCCATTTAGTTCCAATTACTCTATGGTCATAAGGTCTAGGAACCAAAGTCCAAACTTTGTTCCTTTCAAATTGATTGAGTTCTTCTTGCATAGCAAGGACCCATGATTCATCATTTTCGGCTTCATTAATGTTTTTAGGTTCAATTTGAGATAAGAAAGCAAGGTGATCACATACATTTCTCATGGGAGAACGAGTTCTTACCCCACGTGAGGGTTCACCTAGGATTTGATCCTTAGGATGATTCCTCACAAATTTCCAAGTCTTGGTGACATCCGGATGAAGTGGAGTGTCTTCAATTTCTACTTTTTCTTCTAGTTTCTTGATTTCAATGACTTCATCTTCTTCTTCCTTCTCTTTGCCTTTGTTTTGTGGATCTTGCTTGTCATTAAGATTCAAGTTCTCAACTTGTTCTTGCAAGCTTGTACCTATATCATCATCATCATTCACATTTCTCTTGGGAGCAAGAGGGTTAGTTTCATCAAATACAACATGCATTGATTCTTGAACGGTTAAAGTTCTCTTATTAAACACCCTATATGCTTTGCTCTTCATAGAATAGCCAAGAAACACACCTTCATCGGATTTAGAATCAAATTTGGAAAGTTTATCTCTATCATTTAATATAAAGCATTTACAACCAAAAACTCTAAAGTAACCTATGTTAGGCTTCTTATCATTCCATAATTCATAGGGAGTTTTACCAAGTTTAGATCTTAATAGCACTCGATTCATAATATAGCATGCGGTGTTAACGGCTTCGGCCCAAAAGTATTGAGGTAAGGAATGTTCATTAAGCATGGTTCTAGACATTTCTTCAAGAGTTCTATTCTTTCTTTCAACCACACCATTTTGTTGAGGAGTTCTAGGAGCGGAGAAATTGTGATCAAAACCATTTTCATTACAAAACTGTACAATGTCCTTATTTACAAATTCACTCCCCCTATCACTCCTAACATGTGTAATGGTATAGCCTTTCTCATTTTGGACTCTTCTACAATATGTAACAAATGTAGCATGAGTCTCATCTTTATGTGCAAGGAAGAACACCCATGTGTATCTAGAGTAGTCATCAACAATCACAAATGCATAATGCTTCCCTCCAAGACTTGCAATAGCAATAGGTCCAAATAAGTCCATATGAATAAGTTGCAAAGGTCTAGTAGTTGAAATATGAGATTTTGTTTTAAAAGAAGACTTAGTTTGTTTTCCAAATTGGCAAGCACTACAAACTCCATCTTTTGAAAACTTTGCTTTTGGTAAACCTCTCACAAGTTCATGCCTAGAAAGTTTTGAAATTAAATCCATGCTAGCATGTCCAAGTCTTCTATGCCATAACCAATGATTTTCATTTAAAGCGGAAAAGCAATGTACATTTTGTAATGCGATTTCTTCAAACTCTATAGCATAGATGTTACCAATCCTATATGCAACGAATAGGGTCTTATCATCGTCCTCAATTATGCATTTATTGGATTTAAAAGTAACTCTATAACCTTTATCACATAATTGACTAATGCTAAGGAGATTATGTTTTAAACCATCAACTAATAAAACATTTTCAATGCAAAGTGAAGAATTCTTACCAACCTTGCCAATGCCAATTATCTTACCCGTGGCATTGTCTCCAAATGTTACGTAGCCTCTGTCCTTGGGCTTCAAAGAGATGAACTTTGATCTATCACCCGTCATATGCCTTGAGCAACCACTATCAAGAAACCATTTCTCATTGCTTGATGACTTCAAGCATACCTACACAAGTTCAAGTAGCTTTCTTTGGTACCCATACTTTCTTGGGTCCATAGGGGTTAGCCATAGGAGGTGAGGTTCCCTTAACCACCCACACCTTCTTGGTAAATCTTTTTGGTCTTCTTCTCATGTTACAAGTATAAGCGTTGTGTCTTTCCTTATTACAATAAGTACATGAGATTTTAGGTGTGCTAGGAACCTTAGGCATAGGAAAGAAGTTAATGTAGGATTTTTGTTTAACATGTTCTTGATAACCAATTCCGGCCTTGTCAAAGCACCATCTTTGACTAGTTAATATCTTATCCAAGTTATCCCTTCCATTGGTAAACTTGGCCAAGGTATTAGTCAAGTCTTCAATCTTTTCTTTCAATGAAGTGTTTTCTCTTTCAAGATTAGATTGAGAGATGGTAGGGGGTGAGTCTATCTTGCTTTTCAACTCTAAGTTCTCATTTTTCAAAGCATTTAGTTCTTCTTGAAGAGATAAGATATTCTTTTTCAAATCATTATTTTTGTGAGAAAATATTTTTAATTCAAGAAAAGTATCTTCAAGAGCATCTAGTAGTTCTTCATAAGTAGGAGGTTCTTCTATAGGATAATCAATAGAGTTAGGTTCGATTACCTCATCTTCTTTTGCCATGAGACAAAAGTTTGCAACTTCTTGATCACAAGAAGCCTCCTCATCTTCTTCATCACTATTTGCTTCATCATCCCATGTGACGGTGAAAGCCTTCTTCTTGAATTTTCTATTGTCCTTGAAGTTATTGTTGTTGTGGCTTGTCTTGTTGTTGTTGAGTTGGGGGCAATTTATCTTGATATGCCCGGGCTTCTTACATTCAAAACACACTTGTGAGTCTCTATTAAAGTTCTCCCCTCTACTTGGAATTCTTTTGGGTGAATCACCCTTGTTGAATCTCCTTCCTTGGTTTCTTCTTGAGAAGAACTTCTTGAGCTTATGAGAAATAAAGGCAATGTCCTCATCTTCTTCATTCTCACATTCTTCATTTGGTGACTCCTCTTCATCTTGTGAGGCCTTGAGAGCCATACTCTTGGAAGGCTTGCTTTCACTAACTTCCCGTGCTTTGAACCAAATTCTTAAGTGACTAAATTTCCATCAAGGTCACTAAGAGTCATTGAACCAAGTTCCTTTGATTGGAGCACGGCCGTTGTAAATGTATCCCATTCCTTAGGCAAGCTCCTAAGAATTTTTCTCACTAATTCGGAGTTAGTATAAATTTTTCCAAGAGAATTCAAAGGATTTATTATGGCATTGAAACGAGCAAACATATCTCTAATAGATTCATCTTTCTTCATTTTGAATAATTCATATTCACACACAAGCATGTTGATTTTAGCTTCTTTCACTTGAGATGTTCCTTCATAGGTAACCTCTAAGGTATCCCATATCTCTTTGGCGCTAGTGCACCTAGAGATTTTGCTGAATTCATCATTAGTAAGAGCACAATAAAGTAAGCCAATGGCCTTAGAATTTAGTTCAAGTAGCTTGTGATCAGCACTAGTATATTCTTGTGGTACTTTAGGAAGAGTAACTCCATCTACTACTTTAGTAGGGACCAAGGGACCCTTAGATGTAATATTCCATAAATCATAGCTATTAGATTGAATAACAATTTGCATTCTTATTTTCCAGAAATTATATAGAGAGGCATCTCCATTAAAAAGAGGTGGTCTATTGGACGATTGTCCTTCGGTGAATCCGTTAGCACTATAGTTGGCCATATCGTTCCTCGCAAGACAAATATGTCAAATGCTAGAGGTTGGGCTCTGATACCAATTGTTGTCCCAAGTAAATAACCCTAGAGGGGGGGTGAATAGGGTTTTTAGCCAAATAAAAAATCTAAATGCACAATAAAAAATCTGATTATTGCTAAAGCAAGAAATAACACAAGTATACTATATAAGGAGATGTAAGGAAAGAGAGTGCAAACGATTTTAACGAGGTTCAGCTTCCCGCCTACGTCCTCGCCTCAAGAGCTCACTTGAGGATTCAAATCCACTAAACAATCTTCTTCCAAGGTGAAGATAAAACCTTTACAGCAGCAAGTGTTTTTCTCAAACACTTAATACACAACCTTCTTCAAAGGCTTCAAAGCCAAGGATTTCCACAACCCTTTAATACAAGATGATTTGTAAAGATATTTGAATACAAGAACTCTCTTCAAAGAGTAGATGATACAGTTGTACATAGCTCACTCAGCTACTGATTAATTTCACAATGAATGCTCACTTGATTTTCTAGGGCTGGAGAATAATGGAATGTGATTTGTTTGTATTTTTCTCAATCAATACCCATAAATGAGTATAGGTGATGTATTTATAGTCCAAGGGTCCAAAATGACCGTTCTGTAGCAATTAATGCCGGGAAAAGTGGTTTGGTGGGCAATAAATGCTTCAAACAACTCTTAGAAAACTAGCCGTTATAAGTCAGATCCAAAGATTTCAGACGTCTGAGTTGTGACTTGGACGTCTGAAAATTACAGTAGCAATTTTCAGTAAAAAGGACTTATCAGTGAAATCAATAGTTAGGTCGTCTGAGTCTCATTTCGAACATCTGAGGGATCGTCTGAAAAAGTCAGTGTTCAAAGCAAAGCAATAGCAAGTTCTCTAGTATAGTTAGATGTCTGAGATATAGACTTGGACGTCTGATGGAACTTTCGGACGTCTGAGTTTCCCAGTGATAAAAAGCAGAAATGTTTGGAACAAGTCTACCACTTTGAGATACAACTCAAAAGGCTTATGGTACCATTTTGGTACAAAAACTTAGTTTGTTTAGTTTGTAACCATTTAGTTAATATGTAAAAAGCCCATATGTCCTAAGTGAGCAAGGATTTTGAAATAATCTTACATAAGATCCTAAACTCTTACAATCTCACTTAAAAGAGCTTGAATTGCCTTCAGCTTGAATTCCATGATTCATTTGATGTAATGTGCCTTCTTTGAACTCCATGAACTTCATTGTTGCTATTTATGAAGGGTATAGATGATACAGCCTGTTAATCTCAAACTTACAACTTCATTAGCAACTAAGCAAAACATTCTTGCTTTGTTATCATCAAAATACATGGGATTGAACCCTTAGGTCCAACACTAGGTTGTATGAGATACAAACTAGAGGGATTATTGTGTAATTAGGAGTAATTACACAAAACATATTAGGGTTTGAAGTCCCCCCCATGGCCGGCCCTAGTGGAGGCTTTATAAAGCCTCCTATGATGTGATGACATCATCACTTGATCACTCCCAAGTGCTGGCCGAAAATCACAAGGGGCTCTCTCTCTCTCTCCTCTCTTCTCCTACTCTAGAAACCACAAGGGAAAGAAGGAAAAGACTTGAAACTCTAGCTAAGTGTGGGTACCGTTGGAGGCAGCACACTTGGGCTGCTCGTACGCTGCTGTCCGGATTCGAAGCTTGGAGCAAAAAGGAGAAGACATAATCAACTGTAAGTTCTAAACCCTCTCTTTGTAATTAGGATTTTATTGTTTTGTATGAACCACAATCAAATTCATGGGCTGCATGGAATTGATAGGAAATTTTTGTTATTCAAGTTATTCCGCATTCTGTTTCCTTCTAGTTCAATTCCTTACATAACATAGTTAATCCCATGATTGGTTGGATGACCTCATGATTGAGTAACATATGTGATGATGATGTATATGTTTTGATACTTGTTTTTGTGCATTGAGTATCTTTCGGGTGTGTTTAGCCTTATTTGCAACTTAAGGGTTTAAGCTGCTGAAATTTGGCTAAGTGTTGAGGAAAAGTGAATTTTCATAAAACTTCATTTTTAAAGATAATTTTTGGCGATAATAGAATTTTATAATATTATAAGAAATTGGTGATTTTATGGGAATTTATTAGCATGTTTGGATTGGGTTCCTCACATGTTTGTTTTAGAAAAATCTGTCGGGAGACGGATTTTGTACTAAAACTGGAAAATGAGATTTTGATATACTTGGAATTTGATTTTTTTGATATTTTATTTGGATTCAAATGGGGGGTTATTTGCTTATTTTCATTAAATAAGTTAAAATAAATGGATAAGAAGATTACTTAAATGTTTTGGATGAAAATAAGGCTGATGTCTGTGCTAATGAAGAGTTGCCTAATTGACTGTCTATTTTTAGCTATCTGTGTATTTCAGACGACTCAAACATGTTTCAGCTAAGGAGAATTTCTTCATTTGGTTTCAGCAGGCTGAAAGTTATTTTCAGCCGTTTAAAACCTCCGACTGGCAGTTTTTATATATGTTCGGGAAATGATGCATGTGCCCCTGGGGTGTTTTAAAACACCCAAACTCCAACCCATTTCACCCATTCTCAACACTTTAGAGTAAGAGAGAGGGAGAAGAACTAGAGAGAGAAAATGAGAGGGACGGCTTAGAGAGAGAAAGGTTTCTCCTCTATTTTTCCATGGAGTTCATGCATATTGGCCTTGGATCTTCTCAATTCTAACTTGGATTCACTCATGGTTTACCTCCAATTTGGATTTGAGAGGTAATTTCTCATGTATAAAGTTAGGGTTTTCATTCCCTTTGGGATTGAGTTATCATATCCTTACATTTTGTGTTTATTCATGATATTTGTGAGGTTTGATCACATTTTGGAGTTGGAATCTCCATTATTTTCATCAAGCATGGCATTTAGGAGCTAGGGATTGGATTGGGAGCATGCATGTTCATCCTAGGCTTGGATCTACACACCTATAACATCAAGATCGCATTTTTTTTACATGTTTCATGGAGGTAGGTTTAAACTATTGACATGATAATATGGTATATATTATCATAATATTTGATATTCTTGAGCCTAGAATATGTATATAATTGATTTATGGAATAAATCTTGAAATAGAACTATGGGTATTTGATAACATAAATTAGACATTATGTTTATTAATGAGCTTGGTTTATTTTATACATTCTATGGAATATAGATGTATGGATTTTATGGTTAATTTTCATATTTAATTGATGTTTTCAATAATGATTTTAAGGCTATAATCATAATGGGAATTTATGATGTTTATCATAATTTTGGTATAATTATGAGGTTATTTGATTATGGGTCATATAGCATATTTTAGAAGATGATTTTGGTTAAAAATCATTTTATGGTTTATCACACTACATGTTGGGCATAATCATGCATTAAATGGACTTAATGAATACTGGGTAAAATATTGCATAAAAGGGGTCATTGGAATTGGACTAATTGCAGTCAATGGGACTTTGTGGTGTTTTCCTTTCCTTTGGTCCTGGGTACTTTCCGGTTCTAGGTAGGAACCCTTGTGTTCCCGAATAAGAGGCTACTTTCCAGTTCCAAGTAGGAACCCTTGTATTGTCCTCTTGGAGGTTGGGTTTAAATCCTCCGTTTCCATGCGAAAACTCTTGAGGGAGTGGTCGATAATTGATGGAATTAATGTAAACTGGACATGAGTCACATGCATTGGGCATTATGCATCATTGTTTTAAGTTATGGTTTATAACTTATTTTGGGTTTGTAATATACCTGGTTAGTATATTTTGTTTTAAATGATATAATTGGTTTTATTTATATCATTGCTGTAGTTTACTATGTTAAATTGTATCTACTGAGTTGTCAAACTCACACCTATTATTTTAAATGCCTTTTTTAGTATTACAGGATATGATTTATGAAGCTTATGCAGAGGCACGCTTGGGATTTATTAATGTGGTTTATTAATTATTTTCATGGGATAAATGAATGTATTTCATTAATTTTTATTTGGGCCAATGGTTTACAGATTTGTAATATTTTTAAGGATGTAAATTATATCAGGGATGTAATTTTAATTATTTAATGTTGTATATATGGGATGCAATGCATGGGACGATACCACCTGTGTGGATGACCAGAAAAATTTTTATGGAATAGATTTTTATAGCAGGTTTTATGATGGTATGTCCTATCTATGGATGGGTCATGTCCGAAAAGGGAAAATTTTTTAAAATAGTTGAGATTTTGACACGTGTCATCCATGTTTTATCAAAAGATTTATTAAAAAAAAGCTTGTTTTATTACTACTAATCACGACTTAATTATTTGGCTCGTGACATACACCTAGTGTAAAACTTTTTACTCTTATACCCCTCAATATCTTTTTGTGAGAAAAATGTTTTGCCAATCCAACCGTTGAATTAGGTTTTTTATTCACGCACGTAATGCATGCCAAATATCAAGTAAATCAGATATCAGGGAATATGTTATTCATACAGTGCCCCAAATTATAATTTTATTTATAAAAAGAAATGTAAGTTTATAGATAAAACGTTTCCCCATATCCGATCTATTTGAAATTTGGCATATATGACGTACATGAATAGAGTATTTAATCCAACGGTTGGATTGATAAAATATTTTTCACACAAATAGATATTGAGAGATTTATATATGTATATACATATATATATGTGTGTGTGTGCATCTATATATGTGTGTGTGTGTGTGTGTGTGTGTGTGTGTATATATATATATATACATATACATATTTTACATTTGGTTCAAGACTCATCGATTAATCGATATATCGTACAAATTTTATGTTTACATATAGTTTTTTTTAATGTATTATTAGTTATTCTTCTTCGTAAATGGATCTCTATATATGAAAAATTACAAATATATATATATATATACGGTTATCTTCCCATTAGCATGTGTTGATATAATATATATCAGCACCATGTATTAGGGGTTGTACCTCTCACATTGGTCCAATGTACCTTAGATCCTACTAATACACAGGTATAACTCCCAATACAAGTGTTAATATAAGTTATATCAGTATGTGCTTATCTAATCATCATCCTATATATATAATAAAGTCATTATTCATATATTACATGATTTAATCATTTAATCATTGACAAATAATTCTAAATTTACATGATTATGAGTTTTTAGATGTCAAACTAGTTGGGATGCTACATTTTTCTTTCATACTATGAGCTTTTTTCACCAAAAAAGGGGGGGGGGGGGGGGGGAACCTCTAAATTTACATAAAACAAGTAAACAATTGATGTTGTACATATGCAAGGCACGTGTGTATGGAGAATATAATCTCAAGTGACTTTAGTTAGCAACTCGGTGAAATGATGCAAACAAGGGGATTCCAAAGGCCCAAACTAATGAGAAAAATTTCAATGTAATTAAGATGTATCACGAGCCAATAAAAATCAAGTAAAATGAGATTGTTAAAATATTTTTTGATTTTATAATCTCACGTTATTTGATTCTTATTGCCTATGACAAGTTTCTATTGCCTATGACATTAGGTGTCCGTGTCACAGTTACATGAAAGGTCCGCTCCAGACGAACATGATAGAGTAGAGAAGATGGTACAACAGCCAGGCACCTGTTCGTACGATCTATGATTCACCAACCTGTCGCCCTGCCGGTGACGTACTTAAAAAATAAAAATTAAAAAATTCCCTCTTTTTGGTCAATCATCATCGCCTATTCATAATTCATAAAAGTGAGGGAAAGGACAAAAGCCAGAGAAGTAACGTTTGTAAGTGCATGCACGTACAGTTGGGGAATCATCATTTTTGCAAGGCAAGATTGATAGAGAAAACAGGCAGGCAGGCAGGCGGCAGGTCAATGCTTAATATTATGTATGTGAGTGTGAGACCCCCTTTCCCCGTACCTTCCCTTTCAGGCCATCGATGCTTACTTTTTTATTCTGTTCGTATTATATATACATTTATAACGTTTGTTTTGTAAGTGCATGCACGAATTGCTTTTGGCTACGCGTTTTCAAGGTTGGGCCCCACCCTTACTGTTCAATTATCCCAATTGGCTTTCTTTCCCCACTCTCCCTCTTGGCGCGTCCATCTACGTGCCTGCTTTTCTTATTGCATTTTGTAGATCCGTGTGACCGTACGAACAGCACGAGTATACAGAAAAGGGAATCAATAGTACATTCAGATCGAGTTGGAAAACCTGTTGCCATCCCTTATCTCCTCATACATGAGGCCTACAGCATAATAATCCTCACCCACATTGGCTACGCTTAAGTTGTCCCCTTCCGCCACAGCGCATCTAAGTCCTACTTCCTTCTATCTGGTAAAAATAGGTTAAGTTTGGCAAAACAGTTAATTTAAAAATAATTATAATTATCTTACCTTATCATTTATTAAATTTCATCTTTTCAAATATACTCTTTATTACTTGGAATTAGATTTTGTGTTAAGAGTAATTATTAAAACAATAAGAGGTAATATAAAAAAGTTTTAAAAAATATAATTTGATTTTTCAAAATAGACAAACATTTTGAGACATAAAAAATAACAAAAATGACTTATCTTTGTGGGACGGAGAGAGTATTTTCTTTCACAAAATCCAACGCACTTCAAGCAACCAATGCCCCGCATGAGTAGGGACAGAGTTAAAAATTTTGCTCAAGAGAGGCGAATTCTCATAAGTCTTATTACTTAATATTAATTCAAAAAATCAAAGAAATTTTAATTTAGCTCACAATTTTTTAATTATTATTATTACTTTTTTTTTTTTTTTTTTGTGGTTTTAAACTAAAAAAATTGCAAAAATTTATGGTTCATTAAAAAACCATATTTCAATAGGAGATGTTGGAGAGAGTATTGAGTCTTTATTTAGTAAAAAGAGATATTAGGGCTTTTATAGGGAGGAAAACAAAAAAATGAGAGGGATGAAAATGCAAAATAAAGAAGCAAAAAAAAAATTCAACCAAGGCAAATCTAGAATTTGAAAGAGTTTAAAGTATAATAAAAAAGTAAAAATAAAAAATCCAGGTTAAGCAATTGTCCTCCCTCACCATTGAATGGCTCCGTCCTTACACATGAGCCGAGCATACCATAAATCCAATTCCATAAAATTATATGGGCTAGGCATGCCACTTAAAACCATTTCTTAAAAACGATTATTTTCTCCCATATGCACGTGGATTTGTGGAAATATTGTCTTCAGAATACGAAGTCCAACGATCATGTTGTTCAACCATCAAGGATTGCACCCAAGATTGACACCCATACCAAATGTCCAAACACTTGTATCAAATCATATCAATAAATTACACTAAAATATACAATGTTACTGATATGTGTACCCTTCGACACGTGTACACTAAGCAAATATATACAATATATATTATCGGTGTGCGGGTGTGTAAATTCTTTGAGAACTCTCTCCGCCATAGTTTGTATAGATATGGTAGTCAAATAAATGTGACCTAACCAGGTGAGTGACATATGAAGATGGAAGAAGGCATCAACCCCTCAAACTTCCATACGGTCCTCTATATATAGGATTCAAACGGTGCCTTAATGGCTCTACAAGCAGTCACCAATTCCAAGTGAAGTAGTTAATTATACGATCTAATGGTTAAAAGTAAGTGTTAATAAACCTATAAACCAGAAGTCGGTTCCTAATCTAATATATAGATATATATATATATATAGTGATGCCGATATAACTTATATCAACACCCATATTAGGGGTTGTACCTCATGTATATATTAGTGGGTTATAGGGTATATTAGACCAATGTACAAGTATAACTCCCAATACATAGTGTTGATATAACTTACATCAACACATGTTGACTTAACTTATATACACAATCCTGATTAGGTCAAAAATGAGGATGAATTGTTGGAAATGTTTCTATATTACAAAAATGAGGTTGAGAATCATCTTAGCAAAAACATTAAGGTTTTAAGAAATGATAGAGGTGGTGAATATGAATCCGACCCCTTTGGTGAATTTCGTTCAAACCATGGTATTATATGCCAAACTACAGCAATTTATATATTCACCACAACTAGCAAAACAGAATTGCTGAATGCAAAAATAGAACTTTGAAAGAAATGATGGATACTATGTTGATAAGTTCGGGTCTATATCCGAACTTGTTAGGGAAGCAATGCTTTCCACAAATTATATTATTAACAAAATACATTGCAAGAAAACAAACAAAACACCCTATGAATTATATGGAAAGGTAAAAAAATTCCTATAAATTCTTGGAAGTGAGGGGGTGTTTGGTCAAGGTGGCGGTTCCTATTCCTAAAAGGATTAAGATAGAACCTCGCGAGGAATATATAAATAAGGGTGCATCCGCTTTAAGGCAAGGGAGACTTAGATAAAAAGTTGAATCGTTGCGGTAGTAATGCATATCAATTCCTTGTCTATCTATTTGAAATTTCTAATAAAGATGTGAATACTATTATTAAATTTAGGCATGCATCATTTTTTTGAATATATATTTCCATGCAATCCTACACATGAGGCAAGTTCTCTCAAAAGAACTTATGATACTACTACTAGTTACGATATAGAACAAGAGTTTATAGAAAAAAAACTCATGAAGATGAGCCTAGACGTAGTAAAAGGGCTAACATAAAATTCTTTTGGTCCAAATTTCCTAACTTAATTGTTAAAAACTGAGTCTCAAAGCTTTAATGAAGCAATGTCCACTCCAGAAGCACCACTTTGAAAGGAAGTTGTAAATAGTGAAATTGAATCCATTATGCAAAATCATACATGGAAGTTGGTGAATTGTAACGCCCGTATATATATATATATATATATATATATATTTTTTTTTTTAATAAGGTATTAAGGATTTAATACTTTATTAATATGCATATTAAGAGCCTTTGTTGGTACTCACATGCAAGGGCATTGCATGTGATGGTTTAGGGTTGCTTTTGGATGCATCTGATGGATACTTATGATCGAGTAATTTTGCATTACATGTATGGTATAGGTATGAGGATGACTTTATGTACATTATCAATTATTATTAGGAATTTTCTAGGTTGGCTGATCGATCAGCCCCCTAGGCCGATCGATCGGAGTTGTCTCAGCTTTAGGCAGTAGCCTACTACCTAGCCCAATCGATCGGGCCACAACCCCCTAATCTATCGAGGTTCAACAGTCATTTTTTTAAAAAGGTGTTAAATGATGTTTTTGACCCTACTTACCTCTATATACCCTTTGGCTCGACCTTCTAGACCCTAAATTTGGTTTTTAGGGAGAAAAAGGATTAGAAAGAGAGAAGGAGAGAGAGACAGAGAAGAGAAGGTGGATGGTGGATATATGGTGGTGCGTAGGGTGAGGGTTTGGACCCTCCACCCCATTTTCCTTCCCTTGCATGTGCATTCTTGGGGCTGATTAATCTTCACTCTTTGGAGCTTAGAATTGCATTTTTGGAAGGTACTCCCACATTTGGAGATTAGGGTTTGTAATATTCTATGGTTGTATCACCCCACTCTTACATTTGAGTTTTTTCATGAATTTTGGGGAGTCTTGGTTGCATTATTGGAGTTAGAATATCCATTTCTTTCATCAATCATGGCATTTGGAGGCTAGGGCTTGGAATGGGAAGTTCGCATGTTCATCCTAGAGTTGGATTTCACACCCACAACTACGAAAGTCACATTTTCTACACATTCCATAGAAGTTGGTACAATTTTCATAGATTGAAAACTATTGACATAATAATAGGGTATATATATTATCATTGTATTTATTATTCTTGGAATTTGAATATATATATGATTTGTGGAATCAATTGAGTTAGACTAATGGGTGTTTTATATTTTAATTTGGAAATTATATTTATTGTGAATCTTAGATTATTGTACACATTTTTAGGAATTATAAATGTATTGGAATGATGATGAATTCATATGAAGCTAGATGAGGAGGGGGAGGGGGTTGCTTGCCGAAAATTGGTCAAAGTTGTAGAGATAACAAAAAATTAAAAAAAAAATTAAAAAAAAATGGAAAAAGAAAAATTTAAGCTCCATTTGTAGATGAACCTTAGCTTTGGTGATGATGGAGTTGAAGGCGGAGTGTCCATATCTAGTTTTTTATTTTAGCAATTCTCACTACTAGAACTCGTGTTTTAATTTAAGCCCCATCAATGTATTGGCACAGATGCAAGCAATCCTCATCGGAATAGGATGGGAAGTTTGTTGAAAACCTAGTGAAATAAATCGCTTATCCAATCCATCTTCATTTTCTTTTTCTTTATCTTTTTTTGTGTTGGTGGCCTTCCCATGGAAGTAGAGATTGTGAGACCCAATTTGTGGGTCTTACGCATAGGAAAATATTTTAGTTCCCTTTTTGGGGGTCATCCCATTAAAGAACCCTTTTAAAACACACATCACCATCATCTTTTTTTAAAGGGATTTTTCCTTTTTGGGTAGCGACAACTAGGGATTTTTAAAAAGGGGGATTTGGCCATCAGTCCAGCAAATAAACTTATTTAACAAATAGTCACCCAATTCTTTTTTCAACTCACTTAGTCCATTTGGCTTGTAACTGACCAAAATACCCTCATTCTTATTAAGTTATTTATTTATCCCTCTCTTCACCTACCTCTCTCTATCCTCTACCCCGAAACCACCCCATCACCATCTCTCTCTTCTCAAACCCTAACCCAAACAACTCTGGTGGTGGCTGATTTCCATCAATGTTTGACCTCCGACAACGACAATTGGCTATGAAGTTTGTCGATGTTGAGATCCTTCGAACCTAATTTGTAGGCAAATACCAGATCTAAAACTCACCAGATCTGGCTTCCCTACTTCCTTCCCTTTCTCTGCCTCTCTCGCTCTCCCACTCTTTCTCTCTTCCAGATCTGAACCTCACTAGCGAGTTTGGACTCCTGTTGTCCCAAATATATAACCCTAGAGGGGGGTGAATAGGGTTATTGGCCAAATCAAAAGATAATTGCAAACTCAAAAATCAGATTATTGCAAGTAAAGATAAATACAAGAACAAGCAATAATAAAGAGATTAAGAGTAAGAGAATGCAACCGATGTTAATGAGGTTCGGCCTTCCCGCCTATGTCCCCACCTCAAGAGCTCGCTTGAGGATTCACCAACCCACTATCACTCTCCTTCAAGGTGGAGCAGCAAACCTTTACAACTCCAAGTGTTCTTTACCAACACTTGTTCAAGACACATTCTTCAAGTGCTTACAGTTTAGTTTTGTTGACTAATTGACTTAGAATAACTCATACTTAATTAATTGCCAATATTTTACCAAAAAATAGACTATTCCCCCAATTTCCCCTTTTAAGTATGTGTGACTAATTGATAAATAAATTTAAGTTTTATTGATTAATTGAGTTAGAAAAACTCTTACTCGATTAATTGCCAATATTTTATCTAAAAGTGGACTAATCGCTAATTTCCCAAAAAAAATAGCTTTATAGAATTTCGTCTTATATCTTACCCAACGATTCAAGGTACCGTAGTAGATTATAGGATTTTTCTCGGTTCCCTCTCACTTTGGCTACATCAAGAAATGACTTGGATTATTTTCCTTCTCACATCACACTACTTTAGCGTTTGAGGAAAACAAAAAGGAAAATACACACTCCATTTCCATGAGACATCCATTCACCTCCTAGAAGATGCATCATGTTGGTTTGTTTGTTTGTTTTTTCTTGGTCAGCAAAAGAAAATTTTATTTAATTATCTGTTTGCAATATGTGATACTGTGCACTAATAAGAGTGTATCGATGTAAGTCCATCCGAAACTCTTAAAATAGGGGTTATTATATATTGCTACACGGTCCTCCAAGCATCTATTAGGTAATTAAGTAATAGTTTGTGGCAAATAGAGAAACTTTGTTAATTAATACCTTGCTGGATCGAACCACAGAAAAGTCTACGATGGGGGCTAAAAATCGATTTGGTAAAAGAAATTTTTTATGTCATTGTCTCTAAAAATGTCAAATGCTTATGAGGATTCGATGGAACATTACACTTGATCCTAGGGTCGCACTTTGAAATTTCTGAATTTTAATGTTTCCCTTTGTCACTAATGGAGTAATGGGTGACATATACGGTATTCATAAGCAAGCATGTTGGAAGCTAAGCTAAATAAACTAGAGTTATTTTAATATGACCACGCTTCATTGATTGCTTTTCTTTTTGCAATTTAATAAAAGTACGTGCTCGGAATTAGGAACTCTACAGTAGTCAAATCTGGCCTTCTAGTTTGAAAATCAAGGATGGCTCCAAATCCACTAGGGTATTCGGGGCTTGATTGTTGTCTAACGAAAAACTTGGCATTCCCAAAAAAAAAAAAAAAAAAAGAAAAAAAATACTCATTAGATAATTAACGGAGTTTGTATCGCCATTTGTAACGTTATAGAATACCGGCCTATGTTAATTAATATATAATGCAATGTTTATTCTACGTATGTACACAGTATATATGTACGTATGTACTTCAAATCAATTGAAAGCACGTGTCAAATTTCATAGGTCAATACACATATTTATAAGCAATTTTGTAATGTGTAATCAAAGAATGGGAAGTGACAGATGAGCCACTTCCTTATGAATAAATACTGTTTTTGATTATGTATATTATGTTAATAACCTAGCTATATAAATGTCTTCTTAATATTAAAATTTTAGTGAAGTGAATGTGCTAAGATCGACAACAAGAACAGCCTCACCTTATCTGTAAAGTCAGAAAGTTATTATATATATGAATATAATTTTAATTGTAAGCTCGTAGCAAGTTGACATTTCCACTTATTTAAATATAATTCATGTCAATACTAGTTTCTACTGATGCATAATTCATATTTAATTATACTCCGCATGCATGCTTGCACATGTGCGAGTATCATCCGAACTCTCCAAGTCATTTGGACATTAATCACAAATTAAACACTTATTTATTTATTTATTATAAATCTATATACTACCAGAAATTCAAGCTAGAGATGTCCCTTTTAAGTCTACTTGTTCCTATTTCTAAATATGGAGAGTCAAAAAACCATCATGTAATAATTTAAGAAATTATAATAGAAAAGACAAGGGGAGGTCTGTGCTGATTCTTAAATATTTGGTAGATACTGATATATATATTGCCTCAGTGTTCTTTGACACGCACGCACACATGTGATCAACTGACCAAGCCATTTTAAAAACCTGGCTTAATTACAAGGATCAGCTGGTTTTTGGGGTTGGATCGGCCTAGCTTACTAGGCTTTGACTTCAATAACACAGCGAGTGGTTGGGAACTAAGGCGCATTTCTCAACTCACTTAGGAAGACATTTGAATTTGTATAATCCTTTCATCTTAAATTAATTAATTATATATATCTATTTAGGTGGGGGTGAGCAATTTAGCCTGGTCCTGTAGTTTTATATGCTTGACTTGACCGAGTTAACCATGGACAGGTTACAACCGTGACGAATTATTCTAGATTTGAAAACTGTTCCCATGGATGTGATAACATCATTAAAAATAAAATAAAATAAAATAAAAAGCGGTTTTGGAGTGGCTTCCACCCCAGAGGTTTCAAGGCAGCGGACTAAAATAAATATCGATCAGTGTGGGGGTACGAGAGGATAATTTGTTTTTAGCTTCTCTTTATAGTGCATGAGGTTTTCCCATCCCATCCCATATTGTCTCATTCAGAATAAAGAATAATTAATAATACACATACACATATATGGAGAGAGAAAGAGAGACAGAGATTAGAGGAAAAAGAGAAAAGAAAGCACGTTCCCATATTTAATGTAGCAACATTAGCTAATTCGAAGCCACGGAGGAATACGATGGATGACCCCATCAAACCTTTAAAAGTTATTGATACTTATCTGATTCCAACCAACTCCATTCATGCTTTGCTTGCATCACGATGGATAAAATTGTTAGAGCATTCATGACTGGTTTTCCACAAACAAAGGCAGAACCTGGTTTTGTTTGGCCCATAGAAAAGCTCGCCTTAGTTAATAACTTAATATACATGCCATACATACATACATACATGTACGTACCATTAGTGTGGCAAATACACGTATATATTTATGTATATATGTATGTACCACCACTGTATAGCATAAATGAGATGGATCGATGAGATTATCGTCTCCTAATTACCCACCCCACAAGAAGGATGTACCTCGATCGAATGATTTTAGTCGTACTAGTTGATTTCTTTCTTTACAGGTAGTCAATACACACTTTACCCATCTATGATACGTACAAGTGGTGGAATAGATACTTTGCTGGTATTTAAGTTGTGCTGTTTTATGGCGTGTGTACGTGTGTGCCGACCCAACAGGTGTTGTACATTTATAATTAAGACTATTAACTGATTTTGTTTGATAAAAAAAAATGTAGTCACTTTCTTTAAAGAAAAAACTAAGGGATCTTTTGAACGTGGATCCACAGCGCTTGCCCATAAACAGGGGGGGGGGGGGGGGGGGTGTGAGAATCTTGTCTTTTCATGATATCAATCTTTTTCTTTATGCCGTACATTTTTATCATGGAAGTCCAACATGTAAATTCCAACAGTTTTTGGACATGCATGGCTTGCATCATCAAAATACATGTCCACTTCAAATGTCACCTTGGTAGTGGTGGGCGATCTTTCTCTCTCTTTCTCTTTTTTCCTTTTGTTTTTTATTTAAAAAAATGACAAATGATAGCTGGAACCAAGTACTCTTTGAGAGGGAAATGAAGCAAATAATTCAATTCAAATGATTCACATTTGACTTCCACAGTGCAACTTTTATGAACACACAGTACTTAATGTAATCTATGTGGCTAGCTTGTTCATTTTAAACTTCTAGTATGGTGCTGCTACGAGGAAGATGAACTCCATCAGTGCCCACCAATAACCAACTAGCAACCGTACCAGCTTATCAAAAAAAAAAAAAAAAAAAAACAGCCGTGCCATCTCATGAAACAACAAATGCATGTTGAAAGAAATTTTTTATTTTTTATTTTTTATTTGAAACATACAAATAAATATGCAATCTAGTTGCATTAGATTCGATTAATCTCCCTTAAAAGGCCAGCATCAGAGTATGAATAGTTTGTGTCCCAAAGATCCCTTAATTTTTATTACATATTAGTTGCATATCATTAGGTTACAATTCTGCTAACGTTAGGACATTTTGTTACATACCAGCTGGAAGATGTCCATGGAGGAATATATTTGAAGAAACTGATTTCGATAAAAGATAACCTACATCATATAGCTTATCATCTCCAGGATGTGCCCCATATGCTTGTTAATTAATAAAAATATTTGTTTCTTTAGGAAAAAAAACATACTGATTTAATTTGCTGTCTAAGAAATTAATTTATATAAATGGAAGACTTTTTTTTTTTTTTTTCATAGAATGTGTTTTGTAAGTTGTATTTTATCATTCAAACTCTAATGAGTAGTATAAGGCAAAGTCATGATTGAAAACAATTATTGTAGGAGAATTCTGTCAATGATAGATGCTCACTCCAACTACCCAAAGAATCTAAGATACAAGCACAAAACATGTTTTCCAAAATTTGGTTTACTCTCTTAGACCGTCTGTTGATCTGTGAGTGAAATGCTATGTTAAAATGTATCCATATGCCCACCTCTTTCTGCAAATTTTGCTAAAATTATGAAATGAAATGTGAATTACAGTAAAATACAATAGACACTACAACAGCATTTAGACACAATTTCCATAACATACAATCTAGCCAACTTGTCAAGTAAATCTCCCGATCATATAGGTAAGAAATGAGCGGATTTGGTGAAGCGATCAAGAATCACCCGAATGGCATCATGACCTCTCATAGTGTGTGGCAACCCAATAATAAAATCCATTCTGACATGCTCCCACTTCCACTATAGCACGGGTCAAGGCTGTAGTTAGCTATATGTACGGTTTCTTATGCTTTGCTTTTACTTTTACTTGTTGGCTGCTACAACACTAAGCAACAAACCTCGCAACATTGCAATACTTCATCCCTTTCCACCAATATTGCTTCTTTAAATCCTTACATATCTTGTTGTTGCATAGATAAGTCGAAAATTTCGATTAGTGCATAATATCTAACATCTCCTCTCTCAACTACGGATCACTTGAAACTGCGAGTTTGCCTTGAAATCTTAGTCATCCATATGCATTCGTGGTCCATCCTTATAATTTTTCTCCATCCATCACTCAAGTGTGAAAATTTTTTAACTTGGGATCTTGAAACTAATTCTCAACGATCTATCCCAAAATAGCCGGTTTGGTAATGACATTGCGATGCAGCGGAAAAATGTGGAATAGACAAGCTCGCCAAGAAGGAACAACCTTTCACCAATTTGTTGATTGTCGCAAAAACAATACCAGATGACTTGGCAACTACAATCAAAGTTCACACTAGAACACGAAAGTATGGATAAAAGAGAACAACTCTCTAATAAATTTGTTCATCAAAACTCATAATCAATAATCAATTATGCCAAGAGGCTACAACCCTATTTTGTAGAGAACTAAATCCTAAACCTTGGATAACAAGGAAAACTAAAAATAAGGAAAACCTTGTAGAACAAGGAAATCCAAAAATAAGGAAATTCCTAAACACTAAGAAATACCTAAACAAAAGGAAATAATTAAACAAGGTAACAATTAACTAAAGAGAAATAGCTAAAAAAAAAAAAAAGGAAAACAATTAATAAAAGTGTTAGAAATAATTAATAAATCTAGTAAACGACCTGTTGATTGCACAAAGGCGATTGGTCGGCACCTACATTATCCTCCCTTGTTTGGAGAAAGTTCACTCTCAAACTTTGTGTGTCGTCCACACATAAGTATTGTTGTCGTTAAGTCCAACGAACCAAGTACTATGAAAATTTTGTTTACTTCAATATCCTCCCAAATTTATTTTCCAAGAATTTCACAACCCAAAATTTTTTTTGCATTCTTCATACAATTCACAATATTCACTAAGAGAAAATTAAGAATGGAACACAAATCTTTAACTCCAATAAAATCATAATGTTTAAATTCTTCAACCCTTAAAACTTCAACCCGGTAGAGAATTAACCGAGTCAAATTTACTTTCTGAATAATTTTTCTTATGCGATTTTCAAAGGATGTTATCATCAAATCATCATCAACTACTCATCAAAAATAGGTGGAGAGTTAAAATCTACTACTTTTTCGACCACAACTTCGCAAAAATCATTATAAATTTTTTTTCTCACAAATTCAAAATCTTTACCATCTTCATCTTTAATGAAGTCTTCATTCTCTGCAAAACAAGAATTTAAAGGCTAATTCAAAAGAATGTTCAGTGCATCAAATTTTTGACGTAGGACTTCAAGCTGTTCTACTAGTCATGCAAGTTCATTCTCCCCCACAAAAACGCTAAGATAGGAAATGACGTCTATGTTGATGCCTCTGAAAATGTGGTGATTTTGGCTCCCAATGCGTCCAATTGTTGTTGAAATCGGGCCATGTTTTCATGAGTATTCATGTCTTTCACATTGGCTTCTCGACCCTGGACACATTCACTTCTCATAGGCAAGACATTATGAATTGATACCAACTAATGCAGTGAAAAATATGCAAAATAGACAAGCTTGCCGAAAGCACACAATCTTCTACCACTATGTTAATTGTCACATGGACAATACTAGAAGAACAGACAACCATAGTCGAATTTCACACTAGAACACAAAAGTAGGGATAAAAGAGAACAACTCTCTAATAAATTTTATTCATTAAAACTCAAAATCCATAATCAATTATTCGAAGTGGCTACAACCCTAGTTTATAATGAACTAAACCTAAATTTTTCATAATAAGGAAAACCTTGTGCGAACACTGGAAAATGGTTCACATGAATTCATATAAAATAAGGAGTCGCCACTTCATTTTTAATAACGAGAAAACCATAAAAACTATTTAATTTTCTAAAACCAAAGTGACTCCAATTTTAAAGGAATTTGCAAAGTCTTATGAACCAAAAGATTGAGGATTTGAGAGCTAAGTTACAATGTCGAAAGGTTCTAGGACAAGCCCATAGGCACCCACATCACTCGACTTGGTCTCTTAATTTAATTGAGCTAATTTAATATCTTAATATCCATAAATATCGTCAATCAATTGTAAAAAAATGGTATGATAAATAAACTAACATCCATCCATATAAGTCATTAATGACGAGACAATAAGTTGTATAACAATGAGAAGAGAATCTTAAAAACCATAACAAAGCAAAATAAACAATAAAAATGAATAAGTAATGAAATATTAAAAAAAAAAAAAAGCAAGAAAAAGTCAAAAGAAGAAGGATAAAATAAATTAAACAAAATAAACCTAAGATATTTAATAACCTAGGGTAGACTTGAACTCAAGAGAATGCTTACATACCTTACTAGTTGCTGTCACACCCCATTTTTGCACCACCTTACTAGGGCTCATCATTTCATGCATGTTTTTGTCTTGTTTTTGAGTCTAGTCACTTGCATTAGTTTTCTAGAGTCACAAGGACAATGGGTATGAATTTTGGTTTAATTCGGAGTTGATCTTGAGGGATAATAAGAGCTTTTGTAACTTGAGGGGCATAATCGTCTTTTAAATCCCAAACTTTTCATTTGACCTTGAATTGATCTCCAAATTGTCAATTGGAGTTCATATGGATGCATATGAGGTATTGCTAGGTTCAATTTGATGAATCAATGGCTCAGGATTAAAATGGCTCGATGTAGTTCAAGATGGTTAATTGACCCTTCTTTGGGTTAGCTCTAATTGACTCACAATTGCCAATCAAATCTTTTCAAATTGACTTTAATTAGTCATCATTTTATCCCTAAAAGTGTTTTAGAAAGTTTAATTTTGATATGGAAAGCATTTGGTTTGATCCTATGTGCATACCTATGCTTAGCAAAGGTAGAGCATAGCGATTAACTGCCTTTGTCAAACCTAACCGTGCCCCCATGATTAGTGGTTTTCACCCTAAAATGTTCAAAAATATATTCCTCATTGAAACACGGTCGTTTTGGCTTTTGTTTCATCAAAATCGGACTTCATTTGCCCCCTAAAACACTTCTAGAAGCATTAGGAGTAAAAAATAGGCAAAAATCCGGAGTGGGCTCGGGTGACCACCCAGCCCCAGGCGGCTAGCCGCCCAGGCCCTAGTGGTCACCCAAGAGCACTTTCCTATTTGCTCTCTAACTCCTTGCTGAAGCGGACTCTTGCCTATTTTGACGTATTTAGGCTTCTTTTGGACGTGTTTCCTTCTAGTTTTTGGTAACTTCTAAGTTACTTAAACCCCAAAAGGGTCTCTAATAGCCCTTGGATTAATTTCTAGGGTTTTAATCCCAGCCATTGGTTAATCTTAATTGAAGTCTATAAATACCCCTTATGCTTCAGCACAAAGGAGCCACTTTTTGGATTAAATTCTGAGTATTTGAGAAAGAATAAGAGAGAGAGACTTGAAGGAGAGCTAGAGGTCCTACTGTAGCCTTGGAGAACATTGACTCAAGTCATCCACAAGTCAAGAGGAGAGTCCCTACAGCAGCAAGGAAGTTTTCCTAAGGTATTCTTCCCTTCTATTCAAGCTGAATATAGGTTTTCTTATAGAATAGGCTTATTGCATGTTAAAGGTAGCTTTTTTATCATGTATTAACACTTTAGCTAGTTAATATACACGAAATACCTACTGTTTATCATAAGCTTAGCATGCTTTAGGGCTATTCTATGTGTTTTTAAGCATAGTTGTGATTCTAGTGCTTCCATTGTCCTTGTTTTAGAATAGTGTTATTGCATGTTAAAGTTAGGATTTTTATCATGTTCTATTGCTTTAGTTAGTTAATATGCATGATTTAAGTTCTGTTTAATATGAGTTTAGCATGTTTAGAGTTTGTTTTGTGTGTTTTCAAGCATGTTTATGAGTTTAGGGTTTTTTGTGTCCTTGTTTTAGGATAGTTCCATACAGCATGTTAGCATAGGGTTTCTTATTTGTTTTTTTCATAGTTGCTGTATATGTTTTACATATGGAATGACTATGATATTTTTGCATGCATGTTAGTTGATTTCTAGAGTTTTTATGCATGATATGGTTCTAGGATCGTGTTAGAGCTTATATTTATTCGCTGTTTTTGCTATTAGCATGATTAGTGGATGATTCTAGGCCTTAATACTATTCTATCCAGATTTGCATATTGTTGTGTTTGCATGGTTTTGAGCACGTGTAAGGGTGCAAAAAGGTGTGGTAATTTTCCTATGGCAAATAGGGCTGCCATTGCTTGAAATTGCTAATGCTTGGAGCTATTGCACTCAGGTAAGTGGGTCTGAAGGTGCCCTAATTCACCTCTCTTCTTTATTCTTCCTCTTCTCCCTCTTAGGGTTAGTTTTTAATATGAGTTTATGGTATAATTAGAGGTTTCCTTCATAAATAAAATTCTGGTTTTTTTATCGAAGTCTCCATCTTGTGAAATTCTAAATTCAAACTTGGTTTATTCAATTCTCTTTCAAATAAGGAAACCTAGGGTTTTTACCATAGGTTTATATTAGGATTTAACCCTAGTTCTATTCGAACTACGTTGACTTTGATCCATGTATTTCGTTGCATGGTACGTAGGCGCTCTTCGTGAGGCTCAAGTCCGTTCTAGGATCCAAGTATCCTAGGTTTCTTTTTTCTTTTCTTTATTTTCTATTTTTATTTGCTTATTATGCATGGATGGATGAATGGAATATATGATATGCATGCTGCCTTGTGATGATATTTGCTGATTTTTGTATAGAAAAGATCTTAATTTAGCCCAAATAAACCGAGAGACCGAAAGGGTGACATGGGTGCCTATAGGCTTTGCCTAGAACCTTCCCATGTCATAACTTAGCCTCCGAATCCCTGATTTCTTTGGTTTCCAAAAGACTTGTTTTTGCCTTTCCTTTTTAAAAATGGAGTCATTCAAATTGTTTTCTTAAAACAAATTGTTTTTAGGGTTTTCCTTGTTTCCTTTAATAAATAAGGTGGCGACTCCTTTTGTTTTCTTTTTCCCAAGGACAATCTTTTCGCCAAACCCTTGTGGGCCCAATTTCCAGGGTTCACAGTTTGGCAACTCCACTGGGGAATTGTGGGCTAGACTCTATAAAGTTTAATTGGGCTAAGTTAATTTCTTATGTTTAATTAAAATCAATCACATGCATCTGTGTGTGCAAATTGTTGCATGATAGGTTCGATTGTCCCTCGATGTATCCTTGCTAATGATGGGCCTAGTTTCAACCTTGGTTTTCCTGATTCCAAGTGTTGGGGCGAAAGCTATCAACCTCTCTTGCCTAGTACCCTTGGGCTTGCCCTTGGGTATATTAAATGAGTTAATCACGTACTGCTGGACCCACGCGGCGTTCCTGATGCCACATGTGGTTAGGTATAAAGATTGCTCAAGCAAGTGAAGGACCCTAGCCTACCCTCTCTTAGTTCATATAGTGGGCCTTGTAGGACACTACGGTCTCACTATTATGCACCCACAATTGTTTGTAATGATGCTATGCCGTGCTTGTGGTGTGAGGCTTTATATCTTATGCCCTTAACATATACCTTTAAACCCTAACCTTTGTTAAGGCCATGGGTTAGGAAGAATAAGTTAAGGAAGTAGGATGTAAAGCTATGTTTGTGATGTGCTAATCCATGGGAATTAATTAAACCTAATTGAAGGATTCTATACCCTATTCTTTTAAACGTACTCTTAACCTATGACCATTGTAAAGGTAATTGGATAAAAAGAATGAATTAATTGAATATGGTGTAAAGATCGAATTCATTGAGGAAAATATGGAGGTTTAGGACAAGTCCTTAGGCTAAAGGTTAAAATTTTTCTGTCTATAGACGTGCTGGCTTGGATCTGCAATCCGCAAGGGCGTTTAGTGAGTGTTGAATATACCCATTGGACAGATATGACCGATAAAAGAACTAGTGAGGGGCACTTTGACCTTGAGGCTTGGCCTAAAAGCCATCATGACCAAGCTTGACCACACCGCCGAGACTTCCGATACAGCATTGAAAATGGCTCAAGAGAACCAACAGAAGATGGCGGATCTCGAACAAAATGGTTCTAAGGCCTATTCCTCGGGTATACCTCATGAGGCTGTCACCGAAGAGGGACCTCAATCTAATGAAAACACCAAGACAAGGGGGGAAAGTAGTTCGAAACCTGTGGTCATCAACCTATAAGGGGAAACCAAAGGAAAGGGTACTAGCAGTGATTCTGTGTTGGCTAGCAAGGTAGAAGCATTGGAGAGAACTATAAAAGGGATTCGTAGGGCCGATGACATGGTCGATGTGCAGACTTTATCTCTGTTTCCAATGGCTCGTATTCCATTGCAATTCAAGATGCCGGAGTTGGAGAAATTCGATGGGACTGGTTGCCCTAAGACTTATTTAAAGATATATGTGCGAACTATGCACCCTCAAGGGGCTACTGACGAGCTTTTAGCTCAAATATTCCATGAAACCTTGGCCACTTTTGCTTTGAAATAGTTCTTATCATTGGATGAGAATAGGACTCGGACTTGAGAAGACATATGCAATGAGTTCTCGGAGCATTATAAGTGCAATACAGAGGTGGACATTACTCGGAGAGACCGGGAAACCACCAAGCAAGGGGCTCATGAAACTTTCTCCGCTTACATTACAAGGTGGAGACAGAAGGCTTCGAGAATGATGGATAGGCCAAATGAGGAGGACCAAATTCAGTTGGTGGTTAAGAACCTGCTGTCTGTGTACCATAAGCACCTATTCGCCCACTATTTCCCAAATTTTAAAGCACTCATTGGGGCAAGCACGCAGGTTGAGGATGCTATCAATGATGGGACAATCAAAATTGAGGAAGTGAGGAGTCGCTAGACAAACTTTACTGGGAAGAATAATGCCAAGGTCAACACCATAACTCAACCCATTCAACCCTTCTCTCTCAATGATGTCAACCCACCTCGCCAACTCACTGACCTATTCATGCCGCTCGAAAGAGTCCTTAAAAAGCTTGTAAGCCATAACCTATTGAAGCCACTTGACCTAAGACCCCCACCAAATCCCTTACCCAAGAACTACAATGAGAATGAGTACTGCAAGTACCACCAATCCAAAGGCCATGCCACCAACCGTTGTATTCGCCTTCGCCACTAAGTCCAAGACCTCATTGACAAACAAGTCATCTCACCACCAACCCGTTCAAATGTCACCCGTAATCCTCTCCCGTCTCACAACAACACACCCCTACCTAACACCATAAATGCCATTGGGGTTGAATCATCTCGCCCTCGCCGGCCTATAAGACAATACACTCCATTCCCCATGACCTTAACCCGTCTTTTCACCATTTGCCGCAACAAAAGGCTTATCATGCCACTCCCACCAAAGCCAAGGCCATCAATCCCTCACCAATATTGCCAATACCATCGTGCCCTCGGCCATGACACCGAGGTTTGTTCTATGCTTAAAAAGATCATTTAAGACCTCATTGACCAAAAAGTTTTGTCGTTGCCAAAGAAGTCAATCAAACAAGAGTTGAAAGAAAGATATGAAGCAAGAGATCGTCAGGTTGGCCTATTGGGTGAATCATCAGAGAAATTTGATTACTATGTGCTATACTCAAGCTCAAGTCCAATATCAGATTAGTCGGTCCCTACAGGTTGGGATGACTTACCAATGGAAATGGAGAACATCGACATGATAGAATGGGATGACTTAATGAATGACTCCGAGGAAGTCCATGACATATGGGCTAGTGATGACGAGTTGGACCATATAACCAGAGGGGGTCGATATTTCAAACCTCCACACCTAGAATCTGAGAATCCGTTGGAAGATCTGGAAGGGCAGAGGCACCCTAGCTTGCAAGAAGAAGAGGATGAAGTGCTTAGGCAGCTGAAGAAGACCAATGCCAACATCACTATTTGGGGCTTGCTCATGGCCTCACATAAGCACAGACAGACCGTGTTGAAACTCCTGAATCAGATACAAGTGCCTGTTGATACATCCCCCGAGGGACTAGTACATTTGGTGAACCCAACTCCCAAGAACTCAACCATCATGTTCACAGATGTGGACCTACCTAAAAGCGGACCAAGCCATTCCCAAGCTCTCTATGTGACCGTTAACACTATGGGGAAGAGGGTTCCCATCGTCCTCATTGACAATGGGTCCACACTGAATGAATGTCCTCTCATAACTGCTACTATCTTGGGTTTAGGACCCACCGATTTCACGCCATCTGGGCAGACCGTAAAAGCTTATGACAACACTTACCGAGAAGTAATAGGGGTGGTTACTTTACCTCTTATTATGGGACCCACTGAATTTAGGGTGGAATTCCAAGTGTTAGATGTGCCGTCATGTTTCAACTTGCTATTGGGCCGACCTTAGATCCATCCTGCTGGGGCTGTGCCATCTTCACTCCATCAAAATGTGAAGTTTCCTTATAAAGGAGCCATAGTAACACTTCAAGGGGACTATGAATTGAAACTCGTAGGCGTGCCTATATGTGAGATACAACCAGAATCAGCAGCAGTACCACTATCTGGATTTGACTATGTCCAATGCATTGAGAAAGAACTTGAGAAGGGTGAGTTAATACCCTTGGACTTTTGCCCTGATGGCAATTTGCACGTCGGTGAAATCATGAGAAGAATGAGTTTCTTTCCAAGTATGGGACTAGGGCGTCGCCAACAAGGGATCCCTAAGTCTATTTAGAGCCATGTCACCTCATACACTTTTGGGCTAGGATATCAGCCCTCCAAAAACGACCATGCAGAAATGTTGAAGAGGAATAAGGAGAAAGTAAGAGCCAAAGCCAAGGGAAGGGTGCCAGACCTGAGAATATCGCTGTATTGGCCCACTTTGAATGGTTACTTCGTCAAAGAAGGGGATAACTTTCTATATTGTGGGTTTCCAGAACCCACCTTTGACCAAGCCACCAAGACCAGAGTTCTGGGATTTGAAATCTTCTTTACCGAATGGTATCCAATCACAGCTGAAATGGTGGATGATGAAGCCATCAACGATGAGTTCTGGGAAAAGAAAGAGGAGGACTGGGCAGAGAACCTTGATGCAGGGGCTATGACTGAAATGTTCCAAGACATGATCCTCACCCTGGAAGACTCGATCATTAAAGAACTTCAGGGTTCGTCCATTAGCCATGCTACCGTGCCACTCCTTAATTGGTACCTTGAAAGTGGTGTCATTGCGGAAATCCATAAAGAAGAAGACCTTGGCCTACCTGATAGCAGTTTGTAGGTGTCTTAGTTTAGTAATATTCCCCATAATTCAATAAGATGTATCTACTTAACTCACTTTGTGGAGTCATAGTGGTGATACTCATTTTCTTGTTTTCTTTTCTTCTTTTGTGTGTTATTCTTACCATTCCTAGTCAATAAAGTGTGCTTTCTTTATCTATATATGCAGTGTCTCTTTTCTCTCTTTTATGGATATTTATGGCATGGATATAGATCCTAGGAATGATGTCCCCCTGGAGCTCGTCAAGCAAAGGAAAAGGGGTATCACCGAACCTAATATGGATGAATTGGAATCAATCAACTTAGGGACAAATGGATTGCCAAGAATAGTTAAAATTGGGAAAACCCCCTCTCCCATCGAAAAAGAAAGAATGATCTCCTTCTTAAAAGCCAACATCATGGCTTTTGCATAGTCTTATGAAGACATGCTTGACATTAACCCCGATATTGTGCAACACTATATCCCACTAATTCCTTAAAGAAGCCGGTAAAGCAGAAACTCAGAAGATTAAAACCAGAATGGGCTCTAAAAGTAAAAGAAGAGGTAACTAAACAACTAGATGTGGGTTTCCTCCAAGTTATGGAGTATCCTGAGTGGTTGTCGAATATAGTTCCTGTGCCTAAAAAAGATGGGAAATTGAGGATGTGTGTCGATTTTCGAGATCTCAATGCCGCAAGCCTTAAGGATGATTTTCCTTTACCCCATATCAACGTGTTGGTAGACAGTACAGTGGGACATGCACTCCTCTCCTTTATGGACGGATTCTCCGGGTATAACCAGATAAAGATGGCGCCTCAAGACATGGAGAAAACAGCTTTTATCACGCAATGGGGAACGTACTGTTACAAGGTAATGCCTTTTGGCTTAAGAAAACACCGGGGCTACTTACCAAAGAGCAGCTACGACTTTATTGTTGGGAATCGAACAAGAGGGAAAAATAGAAGTGCGGAATATAAAAAATTTTTCCTACGATTCCCAATCCCATGAATCTAACTATGCATAACACAAAATCAAACCCTAACTACGAAGAGGGTTAGAACACTTACAGGATTTTTGTCTTCTCCGTTTTGCTCCAAGCTTCTACTCCGGACAGCGGTGAATGAGCAGCCCAAGTGTGCTGCCTCCAACGGTATCCACACCTAGCTAGAGCTTCAAGCCTTTTCTTTCTTCTTCCTTGTTGTTGCTAGAGGTGGAGAAGAGAGAGAGAGAGAAGAGAGCCTCCAAAGGGCTGGACGGCTAGGGTTTATTGTGCAAGCCTATTATGCCATGTCACACATAAGTGTGACTTATATAGGCAGCCCACTAAAGGGGGCTGGCCATGGGGAAGAAACCCTAATAGGGTTATGTGTAATTACTCTTAATTGCACATTAACCCCTATTATTTGTATCAAATACAAATAGGCCCATAAAGAACTATTCTTTATTCACTAAAACCCTTTCTCTCATAGACTTTAAAGCCCTTCTTGCATGATCAGTGTGTGACCCATTGGGTTCACATCATTAAGTAGTAGGAATAGCACAAGGTGTGCACAATGGAACTCTTTCCATTTAGGGTCTAATTGGAACTCCTTCCAATTCCCTAATTGATTATAACTCACTTATATCAATTAGGGCTTCTACTAACCATGAGTAACACCTAGCATATGGCTCATGGTGTGGTCCTTAATGAGGTGAATAGTCATTTACAAAGAACCCTTCTGTTATAGTTTACAGGTTACAATTGCATCCTTCCTTCAACACAATGTCTCCAATTAAACTAATAGGACATGGAAGTCTGTCAAGTCCCTAGTTCAATTACTTTATACTCATTCATAGATATCAACTCATTAATGAACTCATGAAACTCTTTTCATATTCATCCTACCATGGCCATGGATTTAATGAGTTATATTATGAATGCTATATGAGACATTCTCTCTCTTTTTCCTGAGAGTGATGGATCCCTTGTTGATCACTCACATGCCTTCATACACATAGCAGTAGGGCCAATGAACACCTTTGCAGACCCCTGAATAGGATCTGCACTTAGTGTTATCAAACTTCTAAAGCTACATGCATAAGACAACTATGGTGTCTCAGGTCTAAGGATTACTTGTACCACTATAACAATGAGAAACTGATTGACAGGCAGGATAAAACTCCATTCAGTTTATCTCATATCTTTGGTCACATTCAGTGTACCTATTCTTATAATAGGCACCCACTTGTTGGTTGTAGTGTCTCCACACAAATAGCTTGAGACTAGCTATCCTCCTATAGAGTCAACCTAACAAGTGCTAGTCCTATGGTTCATTACTGTCCATCATAGTGAACCTTCAACTAGGAATGCTTAAGGAGTTTAGTACAGAGATATATCTATAGTCTCAAAATTACAACTCTTTGTAATTCCATATTCTCAACTCTAACTCCATGGACATATTATGTAAATATAAATGATGCATATAAACATAATAGAATAAGCCTTTTTATTAAATCAATAATAAATGTGACATACATAAATGAAATCAAATGATTGTTCCTAATCCCTAAACAATCATCTCTATGATTGGCTCTAGGGCATAATCCTAACAATCTCCCACTTGCACTGAAGCCAATCGACCATGTATCGCATACTTATCTTCTTAAGATGTTGGTCTAAGACATAACCAATTATGTTTTAAAGCTTTAGTCAGTAGGTCTACAAAAACTTATGTAGATAATATCTTCTATAATGTATCTATTACCTCTTCCAATGATTCATCTAATCACTTGGAATTGCCGCTCTATGTGTTTGGACTTTCAATGAGACCGTGATTCCTATACTTGAGATATAGACCCATTGTTGTCACAAAACAAGGTGTGGGCAACTCAATGGAAGGAACAACTCCAAGTTCTAAATGAACTTATAGATCCAAACAGTTTCCTAGACAATGCGACAATTAATTCACCTTTAGTAATGGAATCCATTGTATCTTTCATACAGTTCTTCCATTAAGTATTTCACCAACTAAAGTGAATATAAAATATACCCCATATGGATTATATCCAAATCCATATACCCATCTACTATGAGTTTACAATTTCCATATACAATCCAATATTCCAAATTTGAATTGATTGATAACTATTTGTAATAATTACAACATAATAGATATCAGGTTCAATACATAGTGTAAAATAAGGTTTCTTAACACTTTAAGAATCTTACTTGTGTTATCCTAGGGCACATGCCCTTGAATAATGAATTCTTATCTGAAGTAAATCAGACCTCCCTTAGAATTCTCCATGTTGAACTCCTTCAACATTTCAACTATGTTTGATGATTTGGAGATACTTAGCAATCTATATGATCTATCTCTATAGATCTTATTGGATGCTTTTGCCAAATCTTTCATGAATTAGTTTTTCTCCAAAAACTAAAACTTTACATTAGATAACATTCATATATCATTCATAATGATTATGATGCCATCCATACTTAGGATAAAGAAAAACGATCGCACTCCCACTAACCTTTTATACACTCATGGTCCATCTATACAATGAGAGAAATCAAACAATTTGATTACTTCAACTTTATAGATGTTCTAATTATGAGAACCTTGTAGTCTATTAATAGACTTCTATAACTTACACACTTTTATGGTTTTTCACCATTTGATATAACATCTTTATATCCTTTTTGACATATCTTATATTCAAAATGTGTGTTTATAGATAACAAGATCCAAATGGATTTCAGCATAACTATTATCAAACAAGTTTCTTTATAGACAACTTTTTGCCTATGTTGAAAACATTCTTAAATAGCCAAGCCTTTTAGGTCTCTGCCCATCCATATTGGATTTAATGACTCTTAGTCATTTCTCGAGTTGATGTGAAACATCGTTTAGTCATAATCAATAGGATTATCATGGTGATCTTTATCACCAAAGAACAATTCTTTCACATTCTAATAGAGATACAATATCTCTCTTATGTTAAGAAATATCCAATTTGATCTATGAAAAGATTGTAGTGTAGTTAAGGGTTTTGTCTCAACAGAGACAAGGGTTGGATCTTTGTTCGTTTGTGGCTTTACAGACAATTCTATAAATTCTATCTACTTTTGCATCTTTCTTGAATGAACTCTTTCTCAAGAAAATCCAGCAAACATCCTAATGGACAACTTTTGTTCATTAGGGTAATAGAAATACTATCCCAACCACTTTTGGGATATACCACAATTCAACACTTACTTGACCTTATTTCCAGATTGTCTACATTATGTTTCTAGACATACGTAGCACAAGCCCAAGCCTTAACTTCTTTAAGTTGGGTTTCTTCCCATATCATATCTGATATAATTGGGACAAAACTGGAGTGAACCCTAAATTATCAATATGTAGCAATTTTAAGGTATATCCTAGATGGATACATTAGTAAAACTCATCATGGATCAAACCATATCTTAATAGGGTTCAATTTGTTCTCTTAGATTCACCATTGAGCTATGGTATTCTAAGATGAGTCTACTATAATTGAATGCATGCTCTACATGACTGTATACATCACAATGTATAGTCAAATTATAAATGTAACTCATTCACTTCACCAAGTAAAAGATGGGTTTGGTCATCTCATAACCAAGTCATAATTGTTACATTTAAATGAGAGTCTCTACATCTCTTGTATTCTCGGAATACGTTGCATTCGCTCTAATTAGTCATTTAAATTCGGAAATCAAATTTCTAGAATGTCTTAAATGACTTAGTTAAGAAATAAGTTCCCAAAATTAATCTAGCAACTCTTGCTCTATTAAAATTTTTAAAGGTAACTTATTATCTACTTAACTTTCTGCTTCGATTTAGATTACACTAGAATCCAAAAACCAAGAAGCAGAACTAACCAACAATTTAGTTTAGAGCATGAACCAAAACTTCAAAAGTTTGGTTCTTCTAGGAAGACTGATACTTTATCAAGTTCCCTTTACAATACCTTATATTTACTACAAAATAATTATATTTCTTTGTCTTTGACTTTTCAAGACTTGCTTTCCTCTATGCTTCCATTTTAAATCACATCTAGCTTCTCAAGCTATTCTATGTGATTAATCATTTTTCAAAAGAATGATTATTAATAAACAACTTTTATTACATCCTAGTCCAGAAGAAGTCCTTTATAACTACTATACTTTATAGTATTATTTTACTCACTATACAACCTTTGTATGTGATGTAGGACATCAAAGGCACTTGCATTGACTAATTTTGCTTCTGAAGCTCATTAGTCATAAATACTATCATATAGTATGGCAACAAGATGCCAATTGCGCATAGTGTCTTTTTCTTCTTAGGATGTTTTATGGAGGGCCTTTAATAAAAGGCCTAATAGCATATAAACAATCTTTTGGAATTGAGAACAATTCTCAATTTCCTAAGTCAATCAAAGAAATCGGGTTTAGTCAAACTATCAATATCCTATATTAGGAAATAGGGGTTTTGAGGTGAGTAATTAGGTAATCTACATAAACAAAGAATTAGATTTCATTTTTATCCATAATGATTGGGTCTTTAATCATATGGTACCTCCCACTATTTTATCAAATTCCATATACCCTCTAATGGAATTCGGGAATCTCATTCCTAATGGGGATTGGGGTCCCACTGTGACTTAGAAGCCTCACATGTTAGTTTCTTGACTTCTAACCCACAATAAGAAGACAACTCTTTGTCTATTGCTTCATAAGCAAGTTCCAATCATTTTGCCTCTAGGGAACATACACCTCACATGTTAGTTTCTTGGAATACTTCCCTAGTTAAGTTAAACCCATCATTCACACAGGTATGTTTCGCCAAATATATACCTCACATGTTAGTTTCTTGGTATATACCAGTTTAGGCACCCCATGATATCTCATATGTGATAGTTTCAAGTAATGTCTTTAACATGGGTAGCTCCTACATGTCTGCAGCCAGGTACCCACATTAAGGGACGTTAGATGATCCTATAATGATGGAAGGCAATGAAGAATTCATTCCCCAATGACTTCTCCATTTTCAACTTAATATTAAATAAGAGGGGTTTTAAAGGGTCTCATCAAATTAACATGCATCCTATGTATCAAAATTTAAACATATAAATTATGCTATTTATAATCATACATCTCATGCTATTATAAATCATACATCGCATGCTATTATATATCAACATATATAAAGTACCATATTTTGATATTAGTCCCTAAGTGAATAGGTAACATATACCAAACTATGGTATTGGAGCTAATACAATTATCTCATAAATTAAAGCTCCCACTATGATGATTATGGACTTTGAGAGGATTCAATCCAAGCCAATAGATTGAATCCAAGGTCTAAGGTGGGTGTAAGTGATCGTAAAATAAACCATTCGTAACACGCATGCTTTCTTGAAAAACTTCTCTAAGCTTTCAAGTCCTTCAATCTGCTCCCTTGGCTTGATGGTCTCCACCATTGGCTTGTTGGGCTCCATCATACTCCTTTGGGTCCACCATGCTCCTTAGTGCGCTCTCGATTACATAACATTTACATAATATATAGAAAGGGATACATAAGGGGAATGTGGGGTACATTAGAGAATGATAGAGAAAGAGGGAAGGTGGCATGCAAGCCCCAAATAATAAATTACATCACCATAATAAAATTACAACTCTTGAAAAATTATTACAACCCATTCATAAGACGGCCAGTCACAATTGGTTTAAGGGGTATAGTCCATAATCATCATCCAAACACATACATACAATCTCATTGCATAATGTAAAGAAAAACTGTAAGCATTAAAACATATGGGCATTATGGTAATTCTCTTGAATGATTTACATTAATCTCATTAATGCATCCTAATCTTATTAGGTTTTAACAAAATATCCAGAATTAAATAAAGTCTTAACATTTAAGACATTTAGTTTCAATTAATCAAATTAATAGAAAACATGTAAAGTTTCCTAAAATAACTCTAATATCCAATATTAGGGTTTCCTTAATTAAACAAAACAATTTCATTTAATTAAGAATTTCCAGATTTTTAATTTAATCCCTAATTGTGTTTTAAACCATTTAAAACATTATAAAATTAATCAATATTAATTAAATAATTAATATAGGAATTAAATAAAATCAATAAAATGATGAATTAGTGTATTAGGGTTTCCTAAAACCCTAAACCCTAAATGCATAACCCTAAACCCTAAATGCAAGCCCTAATCATTAAATGCCTTATGATTGGTCATTTAATGTCCAATCATTAAAACCCTAGGTTCAAACGGTATTTAATAAAAGGGATTAGGGTTTAATTAATGCCAAATAGGGTATTTATTACCCTTAATAAATTACACTAATTAGGGTTATCAAAACCCTAACCCTAGACATCATTAATGGTATTAATTATGCCCTAACAATCAATAACCATGATTGGTCATTTAATGACCAATCATTAACTCTTAATTAAGGTAATTAATATTCCAATTAGGGTTTTAATTAATGCCATAATGAAATTAGGGTTTCATCATTAACTCAAAATTAGGGTTTCATCCTTAACTCTATGCAGCCGCCACTACCAGGGGGCTGCCTTAGATTGGCTAGGCTGCCATGGCCACCAACGACTGTGGGAGGCCATGGCCAGTCATGGGAGAACATCCTAGGGGTGTGGGACAAGCCTCTGGACACGTGAGAAGTGGTGGAAGTGGCTGCCATCATCAATAACAATCAGGGTTTCCAAAACCCATTGCTGGAGCCATTGTTGCAGACCTTGAAGGTCACAATGGCTTCTAAATCCTTATCAATTTGACTCCTCCATTGAAACCAGCTTTTGTACCATGTCCCTACATGAAATACTAAGCTCATAGAAGAGGTTTGCATGATCAAATCATCACCAATTGTTCTAAACAATTAAAACAACAGTAGGCTGCCCAGAATTTGACAGCATACTGTCCATGGTCAGAAATTGATTTAAAACCCAGCAAGATGAATGAATTAGGCTACCAAACGAATTTTCCCAGTATCCTACATGTCTTAGGAAACTAATGCAATTGGTTTCATGCAATTTGGAGTTCCCTAACTCAAGTTCTAATCAAAACTCCATTGATGACTTTTCTGCAGAGAAAATCTGCTATGCTGTTCATGAAAAATTTTCAAACTTTTTGAATCTTTTTCCATCAAAACCTTTTTGAAACTTAAATAAAATCATATACACATGATATATAATGATCCTACAATGATCTTCCATCATAAATACAGCAGCTTTAATTAGAATTAATTGCAAGAACCTTAGGGTTCTAAAACCCAGATTCAGCCTCCATGGTGTTCTTCTCCTTCTTCCTTCTGTTCTAGCATCTTAATCCAATTATGATGCATCTAAATGCTTGGGAACCTTTCCCTACCATGTCTAGAACATAACCCAAGTGGTGGCAACCATTGCCATGCCTTTGATCTCCATCAATAACTCAAAGTTGTGGCTATTGCATCATTCCCGAGCAAATCTGTCTTTCCAGACAGCCTGTAGTAAAAAATTCATAACTTTCACTACAGAACTCGGATTGACGCACCGTTTGTTGGGTTGGAAAGCTTATTCGAAGAGCTTTCTAACCATATATGGCTTGAAAATTTTGGAGAAGAACTCTGAATTCGGCATGCAAAACAAGATGACGGTTTTTCATGGCTACCATGAAAACTGTTCATAACAGTTTTATAAAACCCTAGTTTCCTTATTCTTCTTCTCCAAACTCAAACCCTATGCAACCTATTGCATCCATGGCTACACTTAACCATCAATTAGAAGAGGAGTAGAAGAGAATTGACCTAGGGTTCCAAACCCTAGGTTCAGCCATGGAGGAAAACCAATTATGCAGAAAAATTTTCCAGATTTTTGAATCATTCAACTACACCATAATTACCAGCCCATATGTATTTTGTATTATGCATAATCATGGCTCTGATACCACTGTTGGGAATCGAACAAGAGGGAAAAATAGAAGTGCGGAATATAAAAAATTTTTCCTACGATTCCCAATCCCATGAATCTAACTATGCATAACACAAAATCAAACCCTAACTACGAAGAGGGTTAGAACACTTACAGGATTTTTGTCTTCTCCGTTTTGCTCCAAGCTTCTACTCCGGACAGCGGTGAATGAGCAGCCCAAGTGTGCTGCCTCCAACGGTATCCACACCTAGCTAGAGCTTCAAGCCTTTTCTTTCTTCTTCCTTGTTGTTGCTAGAGGTGGAGAAGAGAGAGAGAGAGAAGAGAGCCTCCAAAGGGCTGGACGGCTAGGGTTTATTGTGCAAGCCTATTATGCCATGTCACACATAAGTGTGACTTATATAGGCAGCCCACTAAAGGGGGCTGGCCATGGGGAAGAAACCCTAATAGGGTTATGTGTAATTACTCTTAATTGCACATTAACCCCTATTATTTGTATCAAATACAAATAGGCCCATAAAGAACTATTCTTTATTCACTAAAACCCTTTCTCTCATAGACTTTAAAGCCCTTCTTGCATGATCAGTGTGTGACCCATTGGGTTCACATCATTAAGTAGTAGGAATAGCACAAGGTGTGCACAATGGAACTCTTTCCATTTA
This sequence comes from Liquidambar formosana, assembly GCA_039720395.1. Taxonomy (NCBI): domain Eukaryota; kingdom Viridiplantae; phylum Streptophyta; class Magnoliopsida; order Saxifragales; family Altingiaceae; genus Liquidambar; species Liquidambar formosana. The sequence goes on from CM077829.1 coordinate 34,224,469, forward strand.
GGGTCTAATTGGAACTCCTTCCAATTCCCTAATTGATTATAACTCACTTATATCAATTAGGGCTTCTACTAACCATGAGTAACACCTAGCATATGGCTCATGGTGTGGTCCTTAATGAGGTGAATAGTCATTTACAAAGAACCCTTCTGTTATAGTTTACAGGTTACAATTGCATCCTTCCTTCAACACAATGTCTCCAATTAAACTAATAGGACATGGAAGTCTGTCAAGTCCCTAGTTCAATTACTTTATACTCATTCATAGATATCAACTCATTAATGAACTCATGAAACTCTTTTCATATTCATCCTACCATGGCCATGGATTTAATGAGTTATATTATGAATGCTATATGAGACATTCTCTCTCTTTTTCCTGAGAGTGATGGATCCCTTGTTGATCACTCACATGCCTTCATACACATAGCAGTAGGGCCAATGAACACCTTTGCAGACCCCTGAATAGGATCTGCACTTAGTGTTATCAAACTTCTAAAGCTACATGCATAAGACAACTATGGTGTCTCAGGTCTAAGGATTACTTGTACCACTATAACAATGAGAAACTGATTGACAGGCAGGATAAAACTCCATTCAGTTTATCTCATATCTTCGGTCACATTCAGTGTACCTATTCTTATAATAGGCACCCACTTGTTGGTTGTAGTATCTCCACACAAATAGCTTGAGACTAGCTATCCTCCTATAGAGTCAACCTAACAAGTGCTAGTCCTATGGTTCATTACTGTCCATCATAGTGAACCTTCAACTAGGAATGCTTAAGGAGTTTAGTACAGAGATATATCTATAGTCTCAAAATTACAACTCTTTGTAATTCCATATTCTCAACTCTAACTCCATGGACATATTATGTAAATATAAATGATGCATATAAACATAATAGAATAAGCCTTTTTATTAAATCAATAATAAATGTGACATACATAAATGAAATCAAATGATTGTTCCTAATCCCTAAACAATCATCTCTATGATTGGCTCTAGGGCATAATCCTAACATTTATTGCATGATATGATCCATGAGGAAGTTGAGGTTTATGTCGATGATATGATCGTGAAGTCCGTGGATAGGGAAGGGCATTTCAAGGCGCTTAAAGAAATTCCTAGAGGGAGCAAAGAAGTACAATCTCCGTCTAAACCCTCAAAAGTGCACTTTTGGTGTCACCGCAGGTAAGCTATTAGGATTTATGATCACTCAAAGGGGCATCGAAGTGGACCTAGGGAAGATAAAAGCCATTGTAGAGATAGAGCCACCCAGCACTGAGAAGCAGATCCGGGGTTTTCTAGGAAGAGTTCAATACATAAGTCGATTCATTGCCAACTTGACCATGGTTTGCAAACCAATCTTTAAATTGCTTAAGAAAGGTGTACCAAAAGTATGGAACGAAGAATGCCAAGAGGCCTTTGAGACCATTAAGAGATACGTAAGCAATCCTCCAGTCTTAGTTCCCCCACGGCAAGGTGCACTGCTTTTGTTATATTTAACAGTCACCAAAACCATGACGGGAGCTATGTTAGCTCAATATCTTAAAGGGTCAATAAAGGAAAATGCCATTTATTACTTAAGCAAGAAAATGACAGACTATGAAGTGAAGTACAATGCAATTGAAAAGGCTTGTGTGGCACTAGCATGGGCGACGCAAAAACTCCGTCACTACATGATGTCCTTCGAAGTGTTCTTGATAAGTCGTATGGATCCGTTGAAGTATCTGATAGAAAGGCCAGTACTGTCATACAGAACTGCTCGATGGTCAATTCTCCTCAACGAATTTGACATCAAGTATGTGAATCAAAAATCTATCAAGGAGAGCATCATCGCAAATTACCTAGCCAGCTGTCCTGTGTCATCATCCACTCTATTCAACGATCAGTTCCCAAACGAGGACATGCTAGAGATTGGTAGAAAGACTTGGAAAGTATACGTCGATGGGGCAGCCAATAAGAAAGGTTATGGGATAGGAGTCCTGCTGGTTTCACCTAAAGAGGCATTTACTCCGTTGGCGGTCAAGTTGGGGTTCGAAGCTACCAATAACATTGCTGAGTACGAAACTTGTATCTTGGCATTGGAAGCTGCGCTTGAATTAGGGATCGAAGAATTGGAAGTGTTCGGGGACTCGGCGCTAATCATTTGTCAGATAAAACGGGAATGGGAAACTCGGGATGATAAGCTATTGCCATACCATGCCTATCTGGAAACTCTAACCAAGGAGTTCTTTGAGATAGAGTTCAATTACCTATCAAGAAACAAGAACCAGTTCACCGATGCCTTGGCAACCCTAGCATCCATGGTGAAGATACCTAGAGGGGGAAATGTGAAGCCGTTGGTGATAGAATGCCGAGACAAACCCGTGTACTATTGTGCAATCCGAGGAAGGGACGTGAATTATGGCCATCCATGGCTTCATGACATAAAGAAGTTCATTGAAGAAAAGGAATACCCAGGAGGAGCATCTCGTATCGACAGAAAAACCTTAAGACGACTAGCAAGTCACTATGTACTTTGTAGAGGAAAGCTATATGGGAGATCATACGACGGGATCCACCTGCTGTGTGTCACCGAAGAGGAAGCCGAGCATTTAATTAAAGAAATCCATGAAGGAACAGGGGCTCCGCACATGAATGGCTATATGTTAGCTAATAAAATCATGAGGTTAGGCTATTATTGGTCTACCATGAAAAGAGATTGCCACGTATATGTCAAAAGTGTCATAAATGTCAACTGTTCACCAGTGGACAACATTTTCCTTCTATGCCATTAACAAGCATGTCGTCACTATGGCCGTTCGCAGTATGGGGGATAGATATCATCGGATACATCCTGGTTGCTATTGATTATTTCACTAAATGGGTGGAAGCAGTATCTTTAAAGGCCTTGAATTCCAAGAAGGTAGCACAGTTCATACAACATAGCATTATCTATCGATATGGGGTACCGCATGAAGTTATCTCAGACAATGGCCAGCACTTTCAGAAAGAAACCCATGAGCTCTTACAGAAGTACAGCATAGTTCACCATTTATCGTCACCATACTGTCCTCAGACTAATGGAGCAGTGGAAGCAGCTAACAAGAATATCAAGAAGATACTACAGAAGACAGATACACACACAGACTGGCATGAGAAGTTATCGTTGGCTCTATGGGGCTACAGAACGTCAATAAGGTTGTCAACAGGGGCTACCCCTTACTCTCTAGTCTATGGAATGGAAGCCGTGTTGCCAGTTGAACTAGAAGTTCCTTCACTAAGGGTTGCCATGGAGAGTCAGATAACAGAAGTGGACTGGGTTAAGAGCCGTTACAACGAGTTAGCTTTACTGGATGAAAGGCGGTTAAGGGCGCTATATCATGTGCAGGGGTATCAGTGGAGAATTGCCAGAGCATTCAACAAGCATGTCAAAGATTGGGGTCTAAAAAAAGGGGATGTAGTGTTGAAAGAAATCAGAGCTCCAATATTTGATCCGCGAGGGAAATTCAAGCCAAGTTGGGGTGGACCATACATTATCAAAGAGATATTGCCAGCAGGGGCTGTTTGCATCATGGATTTGTTAGGATTATGCCCTAGAGCCAATCATAGAGATGATTGTTTAGGGATTAGGAACAATCAATTGATTTCATTTATATATGTCACATTTTTTATTGATTTAATAAAAGGGCTTATTCTATTATGTTTATATGCATCATTTATATTTACATAATATGTCCATGGAGTTAGAGTTGAGAATATGAAATTACAAAGGGTTGTAATTTTGAGACTCTAAATATATCTCTGTACTAAACTCCTAAATCATTCCTAATTGAAGGTTCACTATGATGGACAGTAATGAACCATAGGACTAGCACTTGTTAGGTTGACTCTATAGGAGGATAGCTAGTCTTAAGCTATTTGTGTAGAGACACTACAACCAACAAGTGGGTGCCTATTATAAGAATAGGTACACTGAATGTGACTAAAGATATGAGATAAACTGAATGGAGTTTTAACCTGCCTGTCAATCAGTTTCTCATTGTTATAGTGGTACAAGTAATCCTTAGACCTGAGACACCATAGTTGTCTTATGCATGTAGCTTTAGAAGTTTGATAACACTAAGTGCAGATCCTATTCAGGGGTCTGTAAGTGTGTTCATTGGCCCTACTGCTATGTGTATGAAGGCATGTGAGTGATCAACAAGGTATCCATCACTTTCAGGAAAAAGGGAGTGAATGTCTCATATAGCATTCATTGAATATAACTCATTAAACCCATGGGCCCATGGTAGAATGAATATGGAAAGGAGTTTCCATAAGTTCATCATTGAATTGATATTAATGAATGAGTATAAAGTAATTGAACTAGGGACTTGATAGACTTCCATGTCCTATTAGTTCAATTGGAGACATTGTGTTGATGGAAGGATGGAATTGTAACCTAAAAACTATAACAGAAGGGTTCTTTGTAAATAACTATACACCTCATTAAGGACCACACCATGAGCCATATGTTAGGTGTTACTCATGGTTAGTAGAAGCCCTAATTGATATAAATGAGTTATAATCAATTAGGGAATTGAAAGGAGTTTCAGTTAGACCTTTTAATGGAAAGTGTTCCATTGTGCACAACATGTGCTAGTCCTACTACTTAATGATGTGAACCTAATGGGTCACACACTGATCATGCTAAGAGAGCTTGAAAGTCTATGAGAGAAAGGGCATAAGTGAATAAAAGAATTGATCTTAAGGGGCAAATTTATATGGGATATAAATTAGAGGGGTTAAGTTGCAATTATGTATAATTACAACTTAACTCATATGAGGAATAGGATTCCTCACTAGGGCCGTCCCTATTAGTGGGCTATATATAGCCTCACATGTGATGTGATGACATCACTTGAAACACAATTCACTCTTCCCAAGGGCTGGCTGAAATTCCCTAAGGAGGCTCTCTCTTTCTCTCCCTCTTCTCCACCTCTAGCAACAACAAGGAAGAAAAAGGAAAGGACTTCAAGCTCAAGCTAGGTGTGGATACCGTTGGAGGCATCACACTTGGGCTGCTCATTCACCGCTGTCCAGAGACAAAGCTTGGAGCAAAAAGGAGAAGACAAAGCTTGGAGCATAAAGGAGAAGACATTAATCAACTGTAAGTAATCCCAACTTTCTTGGTAGTTAGGGTTTATGTTTTTGTATTATGCATAATCGGATTCATGGGTTTGGGAATCGTAGGAAAATTTTAAATTCCGCCTTTATAGTTTTCCTCCCTAGTTAGATTCCCAACAGGATTTAGATGGAATTGAGTTCGCTCGTCCAACTAATTTAGATCAATTGAAAAAATATCATGTTTAAGGCCTACTAGGTTGAAAACCCGTAAGGGCGGCCTAGGCAAAAGTTAAGGCATAAAAACTACGTAAGACTTGATTCTCCATTCCAAAAAAAAAAAGAAAAAAATAAACAAAAACAAAAAAAAAACAAAAAAACAAAAAAAAAAGAAAAAATCATGGAGATATGTAGGCAACCCATAAAGTTACCTTGGGTACGGTCTAAATCAAACAACAAAATCCCAAATTTAATTTATTATTGGCGATTTATTCAAAACTAAAAGTGATTGACATAGCAATTTATTGATATTAAGTAAAAGAACTATAAATATGCCACAAATATCCTATTCTATTGAGTCTTCAATTCTTCTTGGGTTTCTTTGCAGCCCGTTCTTCAGCTTTCTTTGTTTTCCTCTTGAGTCTTCTTTTCTTCCTCAAGTCATGTTCGTAAGCTGCTGTCATTGCTTCCATAATATCTTCTCTGCAAGGTCCAAGTCCATTATTCTTGATAAGTCCAAAAATCCGTTCTCTACGGATAGTCTCTCTCTCGCCCAAATTATTCTTCAACCTATTCCTTCTACTCGGGGCTCATCATGTATGCACCATCAGTATTCGTAACTTGGGTTAGTGTCAGCTTGCTAGGCCATCGATCCTTCGCCTAAGTCACTATAGAAAGACCTGCAGGCACCACAGGATAGTCACCTTTCAAGGAAGTGGGTATGGTTTGCGTGGCACCCATCTGACGAAGAACCCTTGAAGGCCAATAAAAGGAAGTAGACCTTAGTCCTATGAGTCTCACCATGCCACATCCAGAATTTCGCAGAAGTACCCATTCACTACAGCCCCATATGAAAACAAACCACTTGATATTCCTCCATGAAAGAGTTTAGAAGTAACCTAGCCAATCCCTCAATGAAAATTTTCCAGGCAGTTGAATGCGGCGAAGACCATAATGCTAGGGCTTGTACGGTGTAATGACAGTGGGTGACAAGAATTTCAGTCTTTCAAGCAACCACATCTACAGTAGAATGGGGCTACCTTCTAAAGGAATTTTTGGGTCCTCATAGACTTTATCCAAGCTATTTAAGGTTTTAGCTAGTACCATGGGAATCAAGTTATGGCCTTTGGCAAGGAGAGGAATCAACTCACAGATTTGTATGGCAACATATGGAGTACCAGTTGAAATAAGGAAACAACCAATGAGGCAAAAGGCAAGTGCATGCTTAATAGGAAAGGTAAATTTTAGAATACCTTTACTATCATAGGCCAAGAAAGAGGTTGCCAATTTCATCAAGTCTACATGTGGTCTTTTACAAATATAGAGGCATATTGTTGGTGAATCCCAAGGAAATTGGAGAAAGAAGTAAGAAATCTTAGGCGAGGAGTAGAGAGAATAAAAGGACCTACTGGTGAAACTCCATACAACGTGCAGAATTCCTCTATGGTTGGGCACAGTTCTTCATAGTTGAAGCAGAACACATGAATTTGGGGATCCCAAAAATATGTAGCAGCAATTAGGAGGTTCGTTTCAAGCTTCACATGCCTCAAGGAAAGCAATGGATCCAAGCCAAAGCACTTGAACTCAGATTTCGCTTCAGCACTAATAACTCTCAAAAACCCTCCTAAAAACTTGTTTAGAGCCTCCATAATTTCTAATGAATGAATACAAGCAGGTTTATGAACCCCTTTGATGTGTTTTTATAGGGAAAAGGTCACAAATCAGAGTTTTAGAAGGAGAGAACCCGTCAAAAAAGGGAGTTTCCTATTTAAAGTGGGGTCACCCAAGGCCGTTTTCCTATTTTGCCCACTTTTGCCTATTTTTAACCCTATTTGACCCCTATATGGTTATGTGACCTCGGGAAGCTTATTTTGAGTTTATTTTTGCACAAAAACATGAGTAAATCATCACAATGGAATTCTAAAAGCCACCCAAGGCCTAGTGATCACCCAAGCCACCTTGTTTTGGCTTTGTTCCTTGGTTTGTCTCGCCTTAACGTGTGATCAAACCTCCTTCCAAATGAGATATTCAACACTTTTTGAGCTTAAAATCAAACATATTTCATCTTGAAATCAATTCCTTGAATTGATTTTATGTTCAAAAGGGTTGAATATATTTTCCCCTATGCCATGCCAACTCAAGTGACAAAGTGTTAAGGCACTCTCCCCTTGCACCATGCTTGTTCAATCTTGATAAATTGATCATATATTCTCATTTCAAATCTTGATTTTCCATCCCACTTGGTTGAATATATTCATCACTTGGATATATTCTTCCATTTCAAAAGTATATTCACCCTTTGAGTTTCAAATCCTCGTTTCCCATCTTACTGGGTTAAATATATTCATCACTTGAATATATTTCTCTATTTCAAAAGTATGTTCATCACTTGAACATACTTCTCAGCTCATTTTCACTTACTTGGTTAAATATATTCATCACTTGAATATATTTCTCCATTTCAAAGGTATGTTCATCACTTGAACATACTTCTCAGATCATTGTCACTTATTTGGTTAAATATATTCATCACTTAAATATATTTCTCCATTTCAAAGGTATGTTCATCACTTGAACATACTTCTCAGATCATTGTCACTTACTTGGTTAAATATATTCATCACTTGAATATATTTCTCCATTTCAAAAGTATACTCATCACTTGAGTATACTTCTCAGTCTTTTTCAATCACTTAATTGAATGTATTCGTGACCAGAATATATTTCTTCATTTCAAAAGTATACTCATCACTTGAGTATACTTCTCAGTCTTTTTCAATCACTTGGTTAAATGCATTCGTGACCTGAATATATTTCTCTATTTCAAAAGTATACTCATCACTTGAGTATACTTCTCAGTCTTTTTCAATCACTCGGTTAAATATATTTGTGACCTGAATATATTTCTCCATTTCAAAAGTATATTCATCACTTGAGTATACTTCTCAGTCTTTTTTCAATCACTTGGTTAAATATATTCGTGACCAAAATATATTTCTCCATTTCAAAGGTATGTTCATCACTTGAATGTACTTCTCAGTCCTTTTCAATCACTTGGTTAAATATATTCATGACCAGAATATATTTCTCCATTTCAAAGGTATGTTCATCACTTGAATGTACTTCTCGGCATCTTTCACTTACTTGGTTAAATATATTCATCACTTGAATATATTTTTCCATTTCAAAAGTATGCTCATCACTTGAGTATACTTCTCAGATCTCATTTTCAATCACCTGGTTAAATATATTAGTGACTTGAATATGTTTCTCCATTTCAAAAGTATGTTCATTCGTAGTGGCTTGAATATGCTTCTCTTATCAACTCTCAACCCCTAGTGGTTTAAGTATACATGACTTGAGTGCACTTCTTTATTTCAATCCCATGTTTTCAACCTCCTATCACTGTTAATATAGTGTCTGATTTCTCTAGGTTTTTTGGCAAAAATGGGTTGTTCTTTATCATTGGTTCATAAGTGTAACTTGTTCGCCAATGAGGGGCTTCTGTCACACCCCATTTTTGCACCACCTTACTAAGGCTCATCATTTCATGCATGTTTTTGTTTTGTTTTTGAGTCTAGTCACTTGCATTAGTTTTCTAGAGTCACAAGGATAATGGGTATGAATTTTGGTTTAATTCGGAGTTGATCTTGAGGGATAATAAGAGCATTTGTGACTTGAGGGGCATAATCGTCTTTTAAATCCCAAACTTTTCATTTAACTTTGAAATGATCTCCAAATTGTCAATTGGAGTTCATATGGATGCATGTGAGGTATTGCTAGGTTCAATTTGATGAATCAATGGCTCGGGATTAAAATGGCTTGATTTAGTTCAAGTTGGTTAATTGACCCTTCTTTGGGTTAGCTCTAATTGACTCACAATTGCCAATCAAATCTTTTCAAATTGACTTTACTTAGTCATCATTTTATCCCTAAAAGTGTTTTAGAAAGTTTAATTTTGATATGGAAAGCATTTGGTTTGATCCTATGTGCATACCTATGCTTAGCAAAGGTAGAGCATAGCGATTAACCGCCTTTGTCAAACCTAACCATGCCCCCATGGTTAGTGGTTTTCACCCTAAAGTGTTCAAAAATGTATTCCTCATTGAAACACGGTCGTTTTGGCTTTTGTTTCATCAAAATCGGACTTCATTTGCCCCCTGAAACACTTCTAGAAGCATTAGGAGTAAAAAATAGGCAAAAATCCGGAGTGGGCTCGGGTGACCACCCAGCCCCGGGCGGCTAGCCGCCCACGCCCTGGTGGTCACCCAAGAGCACTTTCCTATTTTCTCTCTAACTCCTTGCTGAAGCGGACTCTTGCCTATTTTGACGTATTTAGGCTCTTTTGGACGTGTTTCCTTCTAGTTTTTGGTAACTTCTAAGTTACTTAAATCCCAAGGGGGTCTCTAATAGCCCTTGGATTAATTTCTAGGGTTTTAATCCCAGCCATTGGTTAATCTTAATTGAAGTCTATAAATAGCCCCCTATGCTTCAGCACAAAGGAGCCACTTTTTGGATTAAATTCTGAGTGTTTGAGAGAGAATAAGAGAGAGAGACTTGAAGGAGAGCTAGAGGTTCTGCTATAGCCTTGGAGAACATTGATTCAAGTCATCCACAAGTCAAGAGGAGAGTCCCTACAGCAGTAAGGAAGTTTTCCTAAGGTATTCTTCCCTTCTATTCAAACTGAATATGGGTTTTCTTATAGAATAGGCTTATTGCATGTTAAAGGTAGCTTTTTTATCATCTATTAACACTTTAGCTAGTTAATATACATGAAATACCTACTGTTTATCATAATCTTAGCATGCTTTAGGGCTGTTCTATGTGTTTTTAAGCATTGTTGTGATTCTAGTACTTCCATTGTCCTTGTTTTAGAATAGTGCTATTGCATGTTAAAGTTAGGATTTTTATCATGTTCTATTGCTTTAGTTAGTTAATATGCATGATTTAAGTTCTGTTTAATATGAGTTTAGCATGTTTAGAGTTTGTTTTGTGTGTTTTCAAGCATGTTTGTGAGTTTAGGGTTTTTTATGTCCTTGTTTTAGGATAGTTCCATACAGCATGTTAGCATAGGGTTTCTTTTTTTTTTTTTTTTCATAGTTGCTGTATATGTTTTACATATGGAATGACTGTGATATTTTTGCATGCATGTTAGTTGATTTCTAGAGTTCTTATGCATGATATAGTTCTAGGATCGTGTTAGAGCTTATATTTATTCGCTGTTTTTGCTGTTAGCATGATTAGTGGATGATTCTAGGCCTTAATACTATTTTGTCCAGATTTGCATATTGTTGTGTTTGTATGGTTTTGAGCACGTGTAAGGGTGCAAAAAGGTGTGGTAATTGTCCTATGGCAAATAGGGCTGCCATTGCTTGAAATTGCTAATGCTTGGAGCTATTGCGCTTAGGTAAGTGGGTGTGAAGGTGCCCCAATTCACCTCTCTTCCTTACTCTTCCTCTTCTCCCTCCTAGGGTTAGTTTTTAATATGAGTTTATGGTATAATTAGAGGTTTCCTTCATAAATAAAATTCTGGTTTTTTTTATCAAAGTCTCCATCTTGTGAAATTCTAAATTCAAACTTGGTTTATTCAATTATCTTTTAAATAAGGAAACCTAGGGTTTTTACCATAGGTTTATATTAGGATTTAACCCTAGTTCTATTTGAACTACGTGGACTTTGATCCATGTATTTCGTTGCATGGTACGTAGGCGCTCTTCGTGAGGCTCAACTCCGTTCTAGGATCCAAGTATCCTAGGTTTCTTTTCTCTTTTCTTTATTTTTTGTTTTTATTTGCTTATTATGCATGGACGGATGAATGGAATATATGATATGCATGCTGCCTTGTGATGATATTTGCTGATTTTTGTATGGAAAAGATCTTAATTTAGCCCAAATAAACCGAGAGACCGAAAGGGTGACATGGGTGCCTATAGGCTTTGCCTAGAACCTTCCCATGTCATAACTTAGCCTCCGAATCCCTGATTTCTTTGGTTTCCAAAAGACTTGTTTTTGCCTTTCCTTTTTAAAAATGGAGTCATTCAAATTGTTTTCTCAAAACAAATTGCTTTTAGGGTTTTCCTTGTTTCCTTTAAAAAATAAGGTGGCGACTCCTTTTGTTTTCTTTTTCCCACGGACAATCTTTTCGCCAAACCTTTGTCGGCCCAATTTCCGGGGTTCACAGTTGCCTTACAGTAATCAAAGTTCATGTAGTTCAAAAGAAGGGCTAATCCCCTCATAAGGAACTACTATACTTTCCAAATCTCTATATTCATCAAAAAGGAAATTTTTATAGAAGGGAAACTTTGGGAAAAATGAAATGTTGGCTTTAGGGTTCAATCCCATGTATTTTGATGATAACAAAGCAATAGTGTTTCGACCAGTTGCTAATGAGAAGTGTAGTTTTGATTAAAGACAGGTACAAATGCATATACACTTCACCTATAGCAACTTGAAGCCATTATGCAAGCAATGCACTTAAAGGAAGCAAATTAATCTTGGATTTCTACAATGAAGGCTTCAACTTAGATTTGTGAGAGTTTAAGATTTTCAATGTAAAAATATCACAATCTTTGCTTACTTAGGATCTAAGGGCTTAATTTATTGCATATCGTTAGGGTGATAATCTAATTGAACTTAGTTTAAGAACCAAAAAGGTCCCATAAGCCATTTGAACAAAATCCCAAGGCATTGGACTTTATTTGCTAAAACTACACTTTTTGAAAATTGGGATTTCAAACGTCCAAGTCTCTTTTAGATGTCCAAGTGGCATTCGGACGTCCAAGAAGTTTTCAGACGTCCAAGTGGTCTTTCAGATGACTATAAATAGATTTATACAACCATAAGTTGATAGCCAATCTCTCAGCCCTCTGGAATTTTCGGATGATCATTTAAGATGTCCAATAGTACTTTAAGACGTCTAAAACTATCAAGACTGACACATAATGGCTAGTTTTTTAAAAGGCCATTTGAGCATTAAATGCCTACCAAACTCCCTTTCTCAGTATTTGTTGCTACAGAACAGTCATATTGGATCCCATGGCTATAAGAACAAGGCTTAAGCTCATTTATGAACATTCATTGGGCATCAAACAAGAGCATTCATTATTGTTCTCATTCAAGCCCTAGAAATCTTAAGCGAGCTTTTATTGTGATCATTCAATAGCTGAGTGTGCTTTTACTACTGTGTAATCTTCTCTTTGAGAGAGCTTCTTGTACACACAATTTACTCAATTTAGAAGATTTTACACAATTTACTCAATTTAGGAGAGGGAGAAAGAAGATTTTAAATTGATTTACTATTCTTAACCGCCAATCAATTTAGAAGAAAACATGCATTATCACAACCACATCAAAATCATCTAATTATCACAATCATATCATAACCAAATTATATCAAAATCATCATCAATTCATGACCAATTTGCCAAGACATCAACACGAAACATATTAAAGGCTATCATATATAAGGAATGGATGTAGAAAACTACACAACAAAATACACAAAAAATTTAGTTCAATTCCTTAAAGCCTTGAATCTGATTGTGTTTCATTACAAAAATATAAACCCTAATTACATGAAGAGGGTGATGACCTACATGAGGTCCTTAAGTCGAATTATCATTGATTCTAATTGAGTAGCACAAGTGTCCTGCTTCCATGGTATCCACAGCAAGCAAAAGCCTTCAAGTTGCTCCTAAATAAGCTCCATGAGGTTGCTAGAAGGAGAATACAAGAGGAGTGAATGAATGTGTTATGTATCTAAAGAATATGCTAGTATGCATATATATAAGCACACAAGGAGCAGAATTCCTATTCTTTGTTAAATTATGCAATTTTCATAATTGCATAATAACTCTTCCAAACATCATCTTATACAAGTATGACCCAATCTATAAATCCTTATTACACTCATGCCCTTTCTATCACAACTTAAAGATTATGGGTGTGTGAACCATTGGGTTGACATCATCTAATAGTAGGTAGTGGCACTACAAGTGCCCAATGGAACACTTTCTATCAAGAGTCTAATTGGAACTCCTAATTCCCTAATTGATGATAACTTATTTATGTACCAATTAGAGTTTCTACTAATTATAAGTAACATCTAGCAGTGTCTCATGATGTAGTCTTAAATGAAGTGAAGATAAATCGAAGAACACTTTAGTTACAGTTATGGTACAATTACATCCTTCTATCAAAACAATGTCTTTGATTAAACTAATAGGTCATGGAAGTCTGTTAAGTCCTTAGTTCAATACTTCTATAATCATTCTCAAATATTCAACTCAAGTAGATGCACTATGAAAACTCCTTTCCATAGTTATCCTGCTATGACCGTAGACTTACATGAGTTATATTTGTGAATATCATTTGAGACATTCTCTCCTTTTTACTGAGAGTGATAAATCCCTTGTCGATCACTCATATGCTTCCATACATGAAGCAATAGAGCCAATTAACACATCTGTAAGTTCCCTATAGGATCTATATTTAGCTCTATTAAACTTCTAAAGTTCTATGCACAAGACAATTATAGTATCTCAAGTCAAAAGATTACTTGTACCATTGCAACTATAAGATACTGATTGGTAGGCTAGTAAACCTCTATTTAGTATACTCAAGCTAATATGGTCACATTCAGTGCACGTGTTCTTCTAACAAGCACCCACATATTTTTTTCTTACTATCTCGACACAAATAGCTTGAAACTAACTATCCTCATAAAGAGCTGACATAACTTATGCTAATCCTATGGTTTATCATTGTCCATCACAATAAACCTTCAACTAGGAATGGTTTAGGAGTGTAGTACAGAGATACCGAGTCTATCCATCACAACACTTTGTGATATCTTATTTTCAACTTTAACTCCATGGACATATCATGTAAATATAAAATAATTCAATAAACATGATACAATAAAGCCCTTTATTAAATAATAATAAATATAATTAACAATAAATGAAATCAATTTATTGTTCATTATCCCTAAAGTATCATCTCTATAATTGGCTATAGCGCATACAACTAACAATCTCCCACTTGCACTAAAGCCAATCAACCAAGTATCACATACCCATCTCCTTAAGATGTTGGCCCAACCCATTATGTGATAAAGCTTTAGTCAATAGGTCTACAAAAACCTATTCAGATAATATCTTTTGTATTGTATATAACACCTCTTCCAATGATGTCTCTAATCATCTGAAACTAGTCGCTTAGTATGTTATAGATCTCAAGTTCAAAATGAACTTATAGGTCTAAACAGTTTCCTAGACAATTATAGATGTGACAATTAACTCACCTTCAATAATGGAATCCACTGTATCTTGCATACAATTCTTTTATTAAATATTTCACTAAGTAAAGTGAACATAAACATATACCCCATATAGATTAAATCCAAATTCATATATCAACTATGAGTTACAATTTCCATATACAACCCATTATTCCAAATTTGGATTGACTGATAACTACTTATAATAATTACAATATGATAGTTATTAGGTTCAGTAAATAGTCTAGAATAAGGCTTCTTAACACTTTTAGAACCTTACTTGTGCTATCCTAGGACTCATGCCCTTGAAAGAATGAATTCTATGTCTGAAGTAAATCAAACATTTCTTGAAATTCTCTATGTTGAACTCTTTCAACATTTCAACTACTTACAATGACTTGGAGATACTTAACAACCTACAAGATTTATCTCTATAGACCTTTGTTGGATGCTTCTACCAAATCTTTTATGAAGAAGTTCTTCTGAAAACTAAAATTTCATATTAGATAACGTTGTTATATCATTAATGATTAGGATGTCATCTATACATAGGATAAAGAAAATGATCGCACTCCCACTAACCTTTTTATACACTCAATGTCCATCCATACTATAAAAGAAATCAAACGATTTGATTACTTCAACTATATAGATGTTCCAATTTCGAGAATCTTGTAGCCCATAAATGGACCCCTATGTTTTACACATCTTTATGGTTTTTCACCATAAGACATAACAACTTTATATCCTTTTGACATTTCTTATGTTCAAAATGTGTGACTATACATAACAAGATCCGAATGGACTTTAGTATAGCTATTATCAAATAAGTTTCTTTATAGCCAACTAATTTGCCCATGTTGAAACATTTTCAAATAACCTAACCTTTTAGGTCTCTACCTAACCATATTGGATTTAATGACTCTTATCCATTTTTCTCGAATTGATGTCAAACATCACCTAATCATAATAAATAGGATTATTTTAGTGATCTTTATCACTAAGGAATAGTTCCTTCACATCCTAATAGAGATACCATATCTCTCTAATGTTAAAAAATATCTAATTTGATTTATGAAAAAGTGACGGTGTATATAAAGGTTTTGCCTCAACAGGGACAAGGGTTAGATTATTATTGTACTATAGCTTTATAGACAATTATGAGAATTCTATCACTCTACTTTTGCATTTTTCTTGAATGAACTCTTTCTCAAGAAAATCCAGCAAACATACTAATAAACTTTTGTTCATTAGGATAATAAAAATGCTATCCCAACCACTTTTTGAATATTCCACAATTCAACACTTACTTGAGCTTAGTTTTAGAATGTCTGCATAATGTCTCTAGATGTACGCAACCCAATCCCAAGCCTTAACTTCTTTAAGTTGGGTTTCTTCCCATTTCTTATTTGATATGATATATTTGGGATAAAACTAGAATGAACCCTAAATTATCAATATGTAGCAATTTTAAGGCATATCTTAAATGGATACAATTAAGTTAGTAAAACTCATCATAGATTAAACCATATCATAATAAGGTTCAATTCGTTCTTTTAGATTCATCATTGAGTTGTAGTATTCTAAAAGGGATCTACTATAATAGAATGCATGCTCTAGAGAGATAATCTAGGAACTCTATGTATAAGTATGCACCTCCTCAATCAAATCAAAGATTTGTGATACTTGTACTGGTCTACTTCATATCTAAATCCTTTGAACCTCTCAAATTTTTCAAAATTGTACCATACTAGGGACAGGTACCTTAACCATGAATGATCATGGATGAAAGTTGTAGACACCCCATTTTGTACCGCCAAAATAGTTTAAGATCACATGGTTTGGAATCCCAACGATAAGGTTTATTATTCATTTTGATAATTGACAAAGTAATTTTCGACAAGCCACAAGATTGCAGCAAGGTCTAGGATCCAATACCACATATTATCTACCTTTAATACATATGCATTGTTGTTTGGTGCGTACGCATCCCTATTACAGATGCAACCATTTGGGTTGCATACGCACCCGATATTGGAGATGGAAAGTTTCAATTTAGCAATTCTTTTTCCCCAGGAAAATCCTTTGTTTGGAAACATCATTTTTGGTATGAACTTGGTTGCAAGCCTGAGGGACTTTAACCTAAACCTAGCCTATTCCTATATATTCATCTCTTAAGACCTAGGGAGGGGGATTGAAAAAATCAGAAAAAGCCTCCATGACAAAAGCAACCCTAAAATACCCAAAGGAAAAGGGATTCTTAGTTGCGATTGAGGAAGGCTAGAAAGGAGTTGCTTTATTAAGTTTGAAGCGTGTAAACCTTAGGGTAACTTATATCTTTCATATTTTCATTTAAAATCAAAGCATGCTATATAATTTGATTTTCTATTTTAGCATGATAATTATTTGAAAGCATAAATATGGTTTTGTTTCTCTCATACTAATGACTTGGTTGATATCATGCATAGTTAAGTGCTCTTTTCCTTTTCATATTTATTTTTATTCGTTCATTCCATATGCATGATCGCTACATTCACATCAATAAAATGACGACGACATGAATGTTGTAATAACCTCTACCTCTTACTATTTTTGCTTACTTTTCGTGACCAGATATTATGTTACACGTAGAGTAGGTATAACTATGAGACTGTCAAAATGTATGAAAATGCCAATAAGATGTGTACGAAACCACTAGTGATGCGTATGCACTTGCCATTAGGTAGATAGTTTAGTCGTTTTACTTTATTATTTTTAATTAGTGCATAATTACTTCCAAAATCTGCAAAAATGTCAATTAGATGCGTACACACCCCATAATGATGCGTACACACTTTCCTTTGAGCAGACAATTTGTTCGTTTATTTTATCTTGATTATTTCTTATAATATTGTTAGGATTATACCCTAGAGCCAATCATAGAGATGATTGTTTAGGGATTAGGAACAATCATTTGATTTCATTTATATATGTCACATTTATTATTGATTTAATAAAAGGGCTTATTCTATTATGTTTATATGCATCATTTATATTTACATAATATGTCCATGGAGTTAGAATTGAGAATATGAAATTACAAAGGGTTGTAATTTTGAGACTGTAAATATATCTTTGTACTAAACTCCTAAAACATTCCTAGTTGAAGGTTCATTATAATGGACAGTAATGAACCATAGGACTAGCACTTGTTAGGTTGACTCTATAGGAGGATAGCTAGTCTCAAGCTATTTGTGTGTAGACACTATAACCAACAAGCGGGTGCCTATTATAAGAATAGGTACACTGAATGTGACCAAAGTTATGAAGGAAACTGAATAGAGTTTTAACCTGCCTGTCAATCAGTTTCTCATTGTTATAGTGGTACAAGTAATCCTTAAACTTGAGACACCATAGTTGTTTTATACATGTAGCTTTAGAAGTTTGATAATACTAAGTGTAGATCCTAATCATGGGTTTGCAAGGGTGTTCATTAGCCCTACTGCTATGTGTGTGAAGGCATTGTTAGTTGTATGCCTTATAGCCAATCATAGAGATGATGCTTTAGGGATAAAGAACAATCATAGGATTTCATTTATTGTATGTCACATTTATTATCAATTAATAAAGGGCTTTATTCTATCATGTTTATTCTATTCTTTATATTTGCATGATATGTCCATGAAGTTAAAGTTGAGAATATCAAATCACAAAGAGTTGTGATTATGAAATTGTAAATATATATCTGTATTTAACTCCTAAATCATTCCTAGTTGAAGGTTCACTATGATGGACAATAATGAACCATAGGACTAGCACATGTTAGGTTTGCTCTATAAGAGGATAGCTAGTCTTAAGCTATTTGTGTAGAAGACACTAAAACCAACATGTGGGTGCCTATTTAATATAAATAGGTACACTGAATGTGACCAAAGTATTTGAGATAAACTGAATGGAGTTTTACCTGCCTGTCAATCAGTTTCTCATAGTTGCAGTGGTATAAGTAATCCTTAGACCTGAGATACCATGGTTGTCTTATGCATGGAGCTTTAGGAGTTTGATAGCACTGACTGTATATTCCAATAGGGTCTACAAGGGTGTTCATTGGCCCTATTGCTTCATGTATAAAGGAATATAAGTGATCAATAAGGAATCTATCACTTCTAGTAAAAAAGAGAGAATGTCTCACATAGCATTTACTAATATAACTCATGAAAATCCATGGCCATGGTAGGATGACTATGGAAAGGAGTTTTTATAGTGCATCAATGAGTTGATATTTGTAAATGATTATAAAAGAATTGTACTAGGGACTTGATAGACTTCCATGTCCTATTAGTTCAATTAGAGACATTGTATATGATAGAATGATGTAATTGTAACCTTAACTGTAACTGAATGGTTCTTTGTATGATTTTATTTCACCTCATTTAGGACCACACCATGAGCCATGCTAGGTGTTACTCATGGTTAGTAGAAGTCCTAATTGATATAAGTGAGTTATAATCAATTAAGGAATTGGAAGGTGTTCCAATTAGACCTTTAATGGAAAGTGTTCCATTGGGCACTCTATGTGACATTTAGTGCCATTTCCTACTACTAGATGTTGTGAACCCAATGGGTCACACACGAATAAGTGAAGAGGGACTTTAAGTTGTGAGAGAAAGAGCATAAGTGCATTGAGAAAAGTTCGAAGGGCCATACTTGCATTTGATGTAAAATGAGGGGTTAAAGTGCAATTTGAGAAAGTTACAAATCCCACTTAGAATGGGATTCCCCTAGGGCCGGCCCTTGTTGTGTGTCTATATAAAGCACACTAGTAGGTGATTTGACACACAATTATTCACTCCACTCTCTCTCTAGCCCAAGGTTTGAGTACGCCCCACTTTCTTTTCTTCTTCTTCTCCATTCTAGAAAACCTTAAGGAGAACTAGAAGACTAACTTGAAGACTTTCACTTGGTGTGGATACCATGGAGGCAGGATGTTTGTGCTGTTGGATTTTTGCTCTCTTGAAAATTAATCAATCGTCTTAAGGACCTACTGTAAGTTCTAAACCCTCTCTTTATAATTAGGGTTTTATTGTTTTGTATTATATCACAATCAAATTCATGGGTTTAAGGAATTGAATGAAAATTTCTGTTATTTACTTTCTTCCGCATTCTTGTTTTCTCTAATTCAATTCCTTACAAGCATGTGAGTGATCAATAAGGAATCCATCACTCTCAGGAAAAAGAGAGAGAATGTTTCATATATCATTCAGTGATATAACTCATTAAATCCATGGGCCCATAGTGGAAAGAATATGGAAAGGAGTTTCCATAAGTTCATTATTGAGTTGATATTCATGAATGAGTATAAATTAATTGAACTAGGGACTTGACAGAATTCCATGTCCTATTAGTTCAATTGGAGACATTGTGTGGATGGAAGGATGTAATTGTAACCTATAAACTATAACAGAAGGGTTCTTTGTTAGAAATCTATTCACCTCATTAAGGACCACACCATGAGCCATATGCTAGGTGTTACTCATGGTGTTAGTAGAAGCCCTAATTGATATAAAAGAGTTATAATCAATTAGGGAATTGGAAGGAGTTTTAATTAAACCCTAAATAGAAAGAGTTCCACTGTGTGCACACCTCGTGCTATCCCTACTACTTGATGATGTGAACCCAATGGGTCACACACTGATCATGCTAAGAGTGCTTTAAGTTTATGTGAAAAAGGGCATAAATGAATAAAAGAATAGTTCTTAAGGAGCAAGTTTGTATAGGATATAAACTAGAGGGATTAATGTGTAATTTAGGGAAATTACACATAATTCTATTTGGAATAGAAGTCCCCCTTGGCCAGCCCTAGTGGAGGCCATATAAAGCCTTACATGTGATGTGATGACATCACTTGAATCATAATTGAGGATCCCTAAGGGCTGGCCGAAATTCCCTAGAGCTCTCTTTCTCTCTCTCTCTCTTTCTCTCTCTTCTATTCTCCATCTCTAGCAAGAACAAGGAAAAAAGAAGAAAGGACTTGAAGCTCTAGCTAGGTGTGGATACCGTTGGAGGCAATACACTTGGACTGCTCGTTCTCTGCTGTCCAAATTCAAGCTTTGGAGCATAAAGGAGAAGACTTTTGAAACTATAAGTGTTCTTACCCTCTTCTAGTTAGGGTTTTTGTTTGTGTTTAAGCATAATTGGATTCATGGGTTAAGGAATCGATTAGGAAAATTTTGTTTATCAATTCATTCCACATTTATTTTCCTTCTAGTTCGATTCCCAACAAATATATGGTTTGTACATTCTATTTTCCTATTTTCTAATCTTGTTTAATTTCTTTTCTTTATTTACTTTTATTTCATCATTGTTTGTGTGCTGGCATATTGTTTCATATTCGCATTCTTAAGGTTGAATTTAATTGAATACCTAATTAATTAAATCCAATAATTATGTGTGGGGGTTGGTTTCGATTGGGCATCACTGGGTGCCTTACATCTTCCCAGTGATGTACCTTAGCTCCAAACCTAGACTCGTATCTGGTTATAACAAGTTAGACCCTTTTAGGGGTCATATAGTTCCCAAAGCAAAATTAGATGGTGACTCCTCTCAACACTAGCCCTTGTAGGATAGTTAGCATACTCTTGAGCCGCATGGTTTAGAGCGTGGTGCTCACAAAGGTTATAAAGTACAAGAGAATACCCTAAGCACTATGGCTCATATGACTATATTCATAACAATGTATTAGTCAAAGTATAAATGTAGCTCTTTCACTTCATCAACTAAAAGATGTTTTAGTCATCTCATAACCAAGTTACAATTGCTACATTTAAATGGGAGTTTCTACAACTCTTTCACTGTTTCTACAACTCTTTCACTATTAGAATACGTTGCATTCATATCGTTAAGCTCTAAACAAGATAGTCATTCTTGAAAAACCAAATTTCTAGAATGTTTTGAATGACCAAGTTAAGAAATAAGTTCCAAAATTAATCTAACAATTCTTACTCTATTAAAATTTTAAAGGTAACTTATTATCTACTTAACCTTATGCTTTTTTTTAGATTACATTAGAATCCAAAAACCAAGAAGAAGCAGGACTAACCAACAAGTTAATTTTTTAAAGTTAGAGCATGAACCAAAACTTCAAAAGTTTAGTCATTTAGGAAAACTGATACTTTATCAAGTTTCCTTTATAATACTTTATGTTTGCTACAAAATAATTATATTTCCTTGTTATTGACCTTTGTTACATCCTAGTCTAGAAGAAGTCCTTTATAGCATGTTAAGCAATCTTTTCAAAATTAAGAACAATTCTCAATTTCCTAAGCCAGTCAAGGAAATTGGGTTCAGTCAAACTGTCGATATCTTGTATTATAGGAAATAAGGTTTCGAGATGAGTAATAAGGTAAAATGCATTAACTACTTTAATTAAACAAAAGATAAGATTTCAATTGATCCAAGATGATCAACTCTTTGATCATAATGGTACCTCCCACTATTTTATCAAATCCCATACATCGTACCCTTTAATGGAATTCAGGAACCCTAAGATTCCTAGTAGGGTTTAGGGTCCCATTGAGAACTAGAAACCTCACATAATAGTTTCTTGGCCACTAATCCCCAATAAGCAGACAACTCTTTGTCTATCACTTCTATAAGTAAGTTCCAATCATTTAGCTTCTAGAGAACATAAACCTCACATATATAATAGTTTCTTGGCATACATTCTCTAGTTAAGTTACACTTCCAATTCACAAGTATGGTCATCCTGACATAGACCTCACATAATAATTTCTTAGAGTATGCTAATTTCACACCCTATGATATCATATATATAATAGTATCAAGTAGAATCCCCAATGTGGACAGTTCCTACATATCTGCAACTAGTACCCACACCAAGAACCCTAGTTGAGCCTATAATGGTGGAAGGCTATGAAGATTACATTCCTTAATGTCTTTTCCATTTACAACTTAATATCTTAATAAAATAGGGGGTTTAAGGTCTCATCAATTAAAACATACATCTCATTCTATTATAATCCTACAAATCACACTATTATAATCATACATCTCATGGTTTTAAATATCAACAAATATATGCTACCATTTATTGGTATTAGTCCCTATGTGAATAGGTGACATATACCAATCTATGGTATTGGAGCCACTACATTATCACATAAATTAAAAGCTCTCGCTATGATGATTATGGACTTTAAGAGGATTCAAGCTAAGCCAATAAGTTGAATCAAAGGTTTATGAGAAGGTATTGGTGATAGTAAAATAATAAAATAAAGACATTCATGCTCCCTTGAAAATCTTCTCTAAGCTCTTTAGGTCCTCCAAGTCCACCATGCTCCAATCCACCATCTTCCTTTGTGCACTCTTGATTACATAACATTTACATAATTTGAAAAAATGGATACATAAAGGAGATATGGAGTACATAGAGAATGATAAAGAGAGAGGTGGCATGCAAGCCCCCAATATAAAAAATTACATCACCAAATAAAATAACACAATCCATGAATAAATAATACAACCCAAAATTGCAAAGTGGACAATCACAATTAGTTAAATTTTGGTCTTAGTCTATAATCATTATCCATCAAGTACAAAATCACATTGCATAAATAAAGAATAATTAACAACAATATATCATATGGGCATATGGTACAATGCTCAGTTGGACTTCATCGATCTCATTAATTCTTCCTAATCTTATTAGGGGACCTCAAATTATTATTTCCAAAATCAAAATCATGAAAATCATAATATTTATGAATGTCTAAACTTAGAATTTCTCAAACCCTAATTTATAAAATAACCATTTTAATCAAAATAATTTCCCAAAATAATTTTATTTGTTCTAATATTATTTTAAACTCTTTAAAACATCATATTTGATTAATCATATCAATAAAAAATTATTAGAATCTATAAAAAAATTAAACAAAACATTTAGTTTCAAAAACTAAATAATAAGGAATTAACTTAATTAGATAAATAAAATTCGAGGAAATTATTTTATTCCAAAATTATTTTAAACAATTTAAAACATTATTAAATTAATCAAATTAATTTTATAATGATTTTTTGGAATTAAAAAAAAGGGGAAAAATAAAATTAGCAAACTAGGGTAAGGGTTTCACATACCCAAAACCTTAGCAAGCTTCTAGGGCTGTCACACTTCACAAATAGCCACAGATGGCCACCGGCAACTCACAGCCAACCTTCACCACCTCCCACGACCCTCATGGTGGTGGTGGTGCTTCAACCCCAAGAGGCCTAGATTAAGTTTAGCAGGTTTGTAAACTCTAACCTGCTATTGCCGCTGCAAAACTAGCATGGTTTCATGGCTACTATGCCACGACTGTGGCTTCTCAACTTTCTGTTGCACTTGGCTGCCATCTAATTGTTAGGATTATGCCCTAGAGCCAATCATAGAGATGATTGTTTAGGGATTAGGAACAATCATTTGATTTCATTTATGTATGTCACATTTATTATTGATTTAATAAAAGGGCTTATTCTATTATGTTTATATGCATCATTTATATTTACATAATATGTCCATGGAGTTAGAGTTGAGAATATGGAATTACAAAGAGTTGTAATTTTGAGACTATAGATATATCTCTGTACTAAACTCCTTAAGCATTCCTAGTTGAAGGTTCACTATGATGGACAGTAATGAACCATAGGACTAGCACTTGTTAGGTTGACTCTATAGGAGGATTGCTAGTCTCAAGCTATTTGTGTGGAGACACTACAACCAACAAGTGGGTGCCTATTATAAGAATAGGTACACTGAATGTGACCAAAGATATGAGATAAACTGAATGGAGTTTTATCCTGCCTGTCAATCAGTTTCTCATTGTTATAGTGGTACAAGTAATCCTTAGACCTGAGACACCATAGTTGCCTTATGCATATAGCTTTAGAAGTTTGATAACACTAAGTGCAGATCCTATTCAGGGGTCTGCAAAGGTGTTCATTGGCCCTACTGCTATGTGTATGAAGGCATGTGAGTGATCAACAAGGGATCCATCACTCTCAGGAAAAAGAGAGAGAATGTCTCATATAGCATTCATAATATAACTCATTAAATCCATGGCCATGGTAGGATGAATATGAAAAGAGTTTCATGAGTTCATCAATGAGTTGATATCTATGAATGAGTATAAAGTAATTGAACTAGGGACTTGACAGACTTCCATGTCCTATTAGTTCAATTGGAGACATTGTGTTGAAGGAAGGATGCAATTGTAACCTATAAACTATAACAGAAGGGTTCTTTGTAAATGACTATTCACCTCATTAAGGACCACACCATGAGCCATATGCTAGGTGTTACTCATGGTTAGTAGAAGCCCTAATTGATATAAGTGAGTTATAATCAATTAGGGAATTGGAAGGAGTTCCAATTAGACCCTAAATGGAAAGAGTTCCATTGTGCACACCATGTGCTATTCCTACTACTTAATGATGTGAACCCAATGGGTCACACACTGATCATGCAAGAAGGGCTTTAAAGTCTATGAGAGAAAGGGTTTTAGTGAATAAAGAATAGTTCTTTATGGGCCTATTTGTATTTGATACAAATAATAGGGGTTAATGTGCAATTAAGAGTAATTACACATAACCCTATTAGGGTTTCTTCCCCATGGCCAGCCCCCTTTAGTGGGCTGCCTATATAAGTCACACTTATGTGTGACATGGCATAAGAGGCTTGCACAATAAACCCTAGCCGTCCAGCCCCTTGGAGGCTCTCTTCTCTCTCTCTCTCTTCTCCACCTCTAGCAACAACAAGGAAGAAGAAAGAAAGGACTTGAAGCTCTAGCTAGGTGTGGATACCGTTGGAGGCAGCACACTTGGGCTGCTCATTCACCGCTGTCCGGAATCAAAGCTTGGAGCAAAAAGGAGAAGACAAAAATTCTGTAAGTGTTCTAACCCTCTTTGTAGTTAGGGTTTGATTTTGTGTTATGCATAGTTAGATTCATGGGATTGGGAATCGTAGGAAAAATTTTTATATTCCGCACTTTGTATTTTTCCCTCTTGTTCGATTCCCAACAGTGGTATCAGAGCCATGATTATGCATAATACAAAATACATATGGGCTGCTAATTATGGTGTAGTTGAATGATTCAAAAATCTGGAAAATTTTTCTGCATAATTGGTTTTCCTCCATGGCTGAACCTAGGGTTTGGAACCCTAGGTCAATTCTCTTCTACTCCTCTTCTAATTGATGGTTAAGTGTATCTATGGATGCAATAGGTTGCATAGGGTTTGAGTTTGGAGAAGAAGAATAAGGAAACTAGGGTTTTATAAAACTGTTATGAACAGTTTTCATGGTTGCCATGAAAAACCGTCATCTTGTTTTGCCTGCCGAATTCAGAGTTCTTCTCCAAAATTTTCGAGCCATATATGGTTAGAAAGCTCTTTGAATAAGCTTTCCAACCCAACAAACGGTGCGTCAATCCGAGTTCTGTAGTGAAAGTTATGAATTTATTACTACAGGCTGTCTGGAAAGACAGTTTTGCTCGGGAATGATGCAATAGCCACAACTTTGAGTTATTGATGGAGATCAAAGGCATGGCAATGGTTGCCACCACTTGGCTTATGTTCTAGACATGGTAGGGAAAGGTTCCCAAGCATTTAGATGCATCATAATTGGATTAAGATGCTAGAACAGAAGGAAGAAGGAGAAGAACACCATGGAGGCTGAATCTGGGTTTTAGAACCCTAAGGTTCTTGCAATTAATTCTAATTAAAGCTGCTGTATTTATGATGGAAGATCATTGTAGGATCATTATATATCATGTGTATATGATTTTCTTTAAGTTTCAAAAAGGTTTTGATGGAAAAAGATTCAAAAAGTTTGAAAATTTTTCATGAACAGCATAGCAGATTTTCTCTGCAGAAAAGTCATCAATGGAGTTTTGATTAGAACTTGAGTTAGGGAACTCCAAATTGCATGAAACCAATTGCATTAGTTTCCTAAGACATGTAGGATACTGGGAAAATTCGTTTGGTAGCCTAATTCATTCATCTTTCTGGGTTTTAAATCAATTTCTGACCATGGACAGTGTGCTGTCAAATTCTGGGCAGCCTACTGTTGTTTTAATTGTTTAGAACAATTGGTGATGATTTGATCATCCAAACCTCTTCTATTAGCTTAGTATTTCATGTAGGGACATGATACAAAAGCTGGTTTCAATGGAGGAGTCAAATTGATAAGGATTTAGAAGCTATTGTGACCTTCAAGGTCTGCAACAATGGCTCCAGCAATGGGTTTTGGAAACCCTGATTGTTCTTGATGATGGCAGCCACTTCCACCACTTCTCACGTGTCCAGAGGCTTGTCCCACACCCCTAGGATGTTCTCCCATGGCTGGCCATGGCCTCCCACAGTCGTTGGTGGCCATGGCAGCCTAGCCAAGCTCAGGCAGCCCCCTGGTAGTGACGGCTGCATAGAGTTAAGGATGAAACCCTAATTTTGAGTTAATGATGAAACCCTAATTTCATTATGGCATTAATTAAAACCCTAATTGGAATATTAATTACCTTAATTAAGAGTTAATGATTGGTCATTAAATGACCAATCATGGTTATTAATTGTTAGGGCATAATTAATACCATTAATGATGTCTAGGGTTAGGGTTTTTGATAACCCTAATTGGTGTAATTAATTAAGGGTAATAAATACCCTATTTGGCATTAATTAAACCCTAATCCCTTTTATTAAATACCGTATGAACCTAGGGTTTTAATGATTGGTCATTAAATGACCAATCATAAGGCATTTAATGATTAGGGCTTGCATTTAGGGTTTAGGGTTATGCATTTAGGGTTTAGGGTTTTAGGAAACCCTAATACACTAATTCATCATTTTAATGATTTTATTTAATTCCTATATTAATTATTTAATTAATATTGATTAATTTTATAATGTTTTAAATGGTTTAAAACACAATTAGGGATTAAATTAAAATCTGAAAATTCTTAATTAAATGAAATTGTTTTGTTTAATTAAGGAAACCCTAATATTGGATATTAGAGTTATTTTAGGAAACTTTACATGTTTTAAATTAATTTGATTAATTGAAACTGTAATGTCTTAAATGTTAAGACTTTATTTAATTCTGGATATTTTTGTTAAAACCTAATAAGATTAGGATGCATTAATGAGATTAATGTAAATCATTCAAGAGAATTACCATAATGCCCATATGTTTTAATGCTTACAGTTTTTCTTTACATTATGCAATGAGATTGTATGTATGTGTTTGGATGATGATTATGGACTATACCCTTTAAACCAATTGTGATTGGCCGTCTTATGAATGGGATGTTATTATTTACAAGAGTTGTAATTTTATTAAGGTGATGTAATTTATTTGGGGCTTGCATGCCACCTTCCCTCTCCCTCTCTCTCTATCATTCTCTTATGTACCCCACATTCCCCTTATGTATCCCTTTCTTTAAATTATGTAAATGTTATGTAATCGAGAGCGCACTAAGGAGCATGGTGGACCTAAAGGAGCATGATAGAGCCCAACAAGCCAATGGTGGAGACCATCAAGCCAAGGGAGCAGATTGAAGGACTTGAAAGCTTAGAGAAGTGTTTCAAGACAGCATGCATGTTTCGAATGTGTTATTTTACGATCACCTACACCCACCTTAGACCTTGGATTCAATCTATTGGCTTGGATTGAATCCTCTCAAAGTCCATAATCATCATAGTGGGAGCTTTAATTTATGAGATAATTGTATTAGCTCCAATACCATAGTTTGGTATATGTTACCTATTCACTTAGGGACTAATATCAAAATATGGTACTTTATATATGTTGATATATAATAGCATGCGATGTATGATTTATAATAGCATGAGATGTATGATTATAAATAGCATAATTTATATGTTTAAATTTTGATACATAGGATGCATGTTAATTTGATGAGACCCTTTAAAACCCCTCTTATTTAATATTAAGTTGAAAATGGAGAAGTCATTGGGGAATGAATTCTTCATTGCCTTCCATCATTATAGGATCATCTAACGTCCCTTAATGTGGGTACCTGGCTGCAGACATGTAGGAGCTACCCATGTTAAAGACATTACTTGAAACTATCACATATGAGATATCATGGGGTGCCTAAACTGGTATATACCAAGAAACTAACATGTGAGGTATATATTTGGCGAAACATACCTGTGTGAATGATGGGTTTAACTTAACTAGGGAAGTATTCCAAGAAACTAACATGTGAGGTGTATGTTCCCTAGAGGCAAAACGATTGGAACTTGCTTATGAAGCAATAGACAAAGAGTTGTCTTCTTATTGTGGGTTAGAAGCCAAGAAACTAACATGTGAGGCTTCTAGGTCACAGTGGGACCCCAATCCCCATTAGGAATGAGATTCCCGAATTCCATTAGAGGGTGTATGGAATTTGATAAAATAGTGGGAGGTACCATATGATTAAAGACCCAATCATTATGGATAAAAATGAAATCTAATTCTCTGTTTATGTAGATTACCTAATTACTCACCTCAAAACCCCTATTTCCTAATATATAGGATATTGATAGTTTGACTAAACCCGATTTCTTTGATTGACTTAGGAAATTGAGAATTGTTCTCAACTTCAAAAGATTGTTTATATGCTATTAGGCCTTTTATTAAAGGCCCTCCATAAAACATCCTAAGAAGAAAAAGACACTATGCGCAATTGGCATCTTGTTGCCATACTATATGATAGTATTTATGACTAATGAGCTTCAGAAGCAAAATTAGTTAATGCAAGTGCCTTTGATGTCCTACATCACCTACAAAGGTTGTATTGTGAGTAAAATAATACTATAAAGTATAGTACTTGTAAAGGACTTCTTCTGGACTAGGATGTAATAAAAGTTGTTTATTAATAATCATTCTTTTGAAAAATGATTAATCACATAGAATAGCTTGAGAAGCTAGATGTGATTTAAAATGGAAGCATAGAGGAAAGCAAGTCTTGAAAAGTCAAAGACAAAGAAATATAATTATTTTGTAGTAAACATAAGGTATTGTAAAGGGAACTTGATAAAGTATCAGTCTTCCTAGAAGAACCAAACTTTTGAAGTTTTGGTTCATGCTCTAAACTAAATTGTTGGTTAGTTCTGCTTCTTGGTTTTTGGATTCTAGTGTAATCTAAATCGAAGCAGAAAGTTAAGTAGATAATAAGTTACCTTTAAAAATTTTAATAGAGCAAGAGTTGCTAGATTAATTTTGGGAACTTATTTCTTAACTAGGTCATTTAAGACATTCTAGAAATTTGATTTCTGAATTTAAATGACTAATTAGAGCGAATGCAACGTATTTCGAGAATACAAGAGATGTAGAGACTCTCATTTAAATGTAACAATTATGACTTGGTTATGAGATGACCAAACCCATCTTTTACTTGGTGAAGTGAAAGAGTTACATTTATAATTTGACTAATACATTGTGATGTATATAGTCATGTAGAGCACGCATTCAATTACAGTAGACTCATCTTAGAATACCATAGCTCAATGGTGAATCTAAGAGAACGAATTGAACCCTATTAAGATATGGTTTGATCCATGATGAGTTTTACTAATGTATCCATCTAGGATATACCTTAAAATTGCTACATATTGATAATTTAGGGTTCACTCCAGTTTTGTCCCAATTATATCAGATATGATATGGGAAGAAACCCAACTTAAAGAAGTTAAGGCTTGGGCTTGTGCTACGTTTGTCTGGAAACATAATGTAGACAATCTGGAAATAAGGTCAAGCAAGTGTTGAATTGTGGTATATCCTAAAAGTGGTTGGGATAGTATTTCTATTACTCTAATGAACAAAAGTTGTCCATTAGGATGATTGCTGGATTTTCTTGAGAAAGAGTTCATTCAAGAAAGATGCAAAAGTAGATAGAATTTACAGAATTGTTTGTAAAGCCACAAACCAACAAAGATCCAACCCTTGCCCCTATTGAGGCAAAACCTTTAATTACACCACATTCTTTTCATAGATCAAATTGGATATTTCTTTAACATAAGAGAGATATTGTATCTCCATTAGAATGTGAAAGAATTGTTCTTTGGTGATAAAGATCACCAAGATAATCCTATTGATTATGATTAGGCGATGTTTGACATCAACTTGAGAAATGACTAAGAGTCATTAAATCCAATATGGACAAGTAGAGACCTAAAAGGCTTGGCTATTTAAGAATGTTTTCAACATAGGCAAAAAGTTGTCTATAAAGAAACTTGTTTGATAATAGTTATGCTGAAATCCATTTGGATCTTGTTATCTATAAACACACATTTTGAATATAAGATATGTCAAAAAGGATATAAAGATGTTATATCAAATGGTGAAAAACCATAAAAGTGTGTAAGTTATAGAAGTCTATTAATAGACTACAAGGTTCTCATAATTAGAACATCTATAAAGTTGAGGTAATCAAATTGTTTGATTTCTCTCATTGTATAGATGGACCATGAGTGTATAAAAGGTTAGTGGGAGTGCGATCGTTTTTCTTTATCCTAAGTATGGATGACATCATAATCATTATGAATGATATATGAATGTTATCTAATGTAAAGTTTTAGTTTTTGGAGAAAAACTAATTCATGAAAGATTTGGCAGAAGCATCCAATAAGATCTATAGAGATAGATCATATAGATTGCTAAGTATCTCCAAATCATCAAACATAGTTGAAATGTTGAAAGAGTTCAACATGGAGAATTCTAAGGGAGGTCTGATTTACTTCAGATAAGAATTCATTATTCAAGGGCATGTGCCCTAGGATAACACAAGTAAGATTCTTAAAGTGTTAAGAAGCCTTATTTTATACTATGTATTGAACCTGATATCTATTATGTTGTAATTGTTACAAATAGTTATCAATCAATTCAAATTTGGAATATTGGATTGTATATGGAAATTGTAAACTCATAGTAGATGGGTATATGGATTTGGATATAATCCATATGGGTTATATTTTATATTCACTTTAGTTGGTGAAATACTTAATGGAAGAACTGTATGAAAGATATAGTGGATTCCATTATTAAGGGTGAATTAATTGTCGCATTGTCTAGGAGACTGTTTGGATCTATAAGTTCATTTAGAACTTAGAGTTGTTCCTTCCATTGAGTTGCCCACACCTTGTTTTGTGACAACAATGGGTCTATAGCTCAAGTATAGGAATCACGGTCTCATCAAAAGTCCAAACACATAGAGCGGCAATTCCATGTGATTAGAGGAATCATTGGAAAAGGTAATAGATACATTACAGAAGATATTATCTACATAAGTTTTTGTAGACCTACTGACTAAAGCTTTAAAACATAATTGGTTATGTCTAAGACCAACATCTTGAGAAGATAGGTATGCGATACATGGTCGATTGGCTTTAGTGCAAGTGGGAGATTGTTAGGATTATGCCCTAGAGCCAATCATAGAGATGATTGTTTAGGGATTAGGAACAATCATTTGATTTCATTTATGTATGTCACATTTATTATTGATTTAATAAAAGGGCTTATTCTATTATGTTTATATGCATCATTTATATTTACATAATATGTCCATGGAGTTAGAGTTGAGAATATGGAATTACAAAGAGTTGTAATTTTGAGACTATAGATATATCTCTGTACTAAACTCCTTAAGCATTCCTAGTTGAAGGTTCACTATGATGGACAGTAATGAACCATAGGACTAGCACTTGTTAGGTTGACTCTATAGGAGGATTGCTAGTCTCAAGCTATTTGTGTGGAGACACTACAACCAACAAGTGGGTGCCTATTATAAGAATAGGTACACTGAATGTGACCAAAGATATGAGATAAACTGAATGGAGTTTTATCCTGCCTGTCAATCAGTTTCTCATTGTTATAGTGGTACAAGTAATCCTTAGACCTGAGACACCATAGTTGCCTTATGCATATAGCTTTAGAAGTTTGATAACACTAAGTGCAGATCCTATTCAGGGGTCTGCAAAGGTGTTCATTGGCCCTACTGCTATGTGTATGAAGGCATGTGAGTGATCAACAAGGGATCCATCACTCTCAGGAAAAAGAGAGAGAATGTCTCATATAGCATTCATAATATAACTCATTAAATCCATGGCCATGGTAGGATGAATATGAAAAGAGTTTCATGAGTTCATCAATGAGTTGATATCTATGAATGAGTATAAAGTAATTGAACTAGGGACTTGACAGACTTCCATGTCCTATTAGTTCAATTGGAGACATTGTGTTGAAGGAAGGATGCAATTGTAACCTATAAACTATAACAGAAGGGTTCTTTGTAAATGACTATTCACCTCATTAAGGACCACACCATGAGCCATATGCTAGGTGTTACTCATGGTTAGTAGAAGCCCTAATTGATATAAGTGAGTTATAATCAATTAGGGAATTGGAAGGAGTTCCAATTAGACCCTAAATGGAAAGAGTTCCATTGTGCACACCTTGTGCTATTCCTACTACTTAATGATGTGAACCCAATGGGTCACACACTGATCATGCAAGAAGGGCTTTAAAGTCTATGAGAGAAAGGGTTTTAGTGAATAAAGAATAGTTCTTTATGGGCCTATTTGTATTTGATACAAATAATAGGGGTTAATGTGCAATTAAGAGTAATTACACATAACCCTATTAGGGTTTCTTCCCCATGGCCAGCCCCCTTTAGTGGGCTGCCTATATAAGTCACACTTATGTGTGACATGGCATAAGAGGCTTGCACAATAAACCCTAGCCGTCCAGCCCCTTGGAGGCTCTCTTCTCTCTCTCTCTCTTCTCCACCTCTAGCAACAACAAGGAAGAAGAAAGAAAGGACTTGAAGCTCTAGCTAGGTGTGGATACCGTTGGAGGCAGCACACTTGGGCTGCTCATTCACCGCTGTCCGGAATCAAAGCTTGGAGCAAAAAGGAGAAGACAAAAATTCTGTAAGTGTTCTAACCCTCTTTGTAGTTAGGGTTTGATTTTGTGTTATGCATAGTTAGATTCATGGGATTGGGAATCGTAGGAAAAATTTTTATATTCTGCACTTTGTATTTTTCCCTCTTGTTCGATTCCCAACACTAATAGCATTAGGTGATCCAAATGGTGGTGGTGGTTAAACCCATGAAGCCCTAGATCAAATTAGGGAAGAGCTTAAAGCTATTATTGCTACTACTGTTGGAAACAACTAGTGTTTCATGGCTTCTCAAGCCACTACTGCCTTCGTGTGCACATCATCTATGCTTGTCGATCCCAAAGGAAGAAGTTGTGAGAGTAGTTACATTCTCACATGTCCTAGATATGATTTGCAAAAGAGTTTCAACCCTACGTGCTATTGCTGTGAAAAAACAGTCATGTATCCATGGCTTTTAAGCTCCACCAATGGCATCCAAAGCCATGGAATCCCTTGCCTGATACTCTCCAATGCTGGACGACCACCAACAATGAGATTTTATGCTTGTTTCACAACCAAAAAGCCTCTATATGCGTGGATAACACGATTATCCCATTTTTGCAGAAAAAACGATAATTTTAAGAAAAATGAATTGGTGCTCCATCTACAGAGAGTTTCGTTGGGTGCCATTTTTGGGGATCAAATCCCTAGGATGTCTCAAGTCTAACTCAAGTGGTGGCTGTTACGCCCCAAAATTTATAAACAATAACGCGTACAATTTTTATGAGCTCCGTACAAATAAGCATTTTTAAAAATTCATTTCATTTGAAAATACAGAATATTGCGCAGTTGCCGGTAGCCATGGTTAACCCAAAAATCATCATCAGTATACATTTGTCAACCAAATGAATAAAATTACATCAGCTTTAAATATAAATACATATACACAATAGTCTCTCCAAATCTTGACCCCAATTCTATTACGTGCCTCCAACAGTGATCACCTAAAAGTATATCGGGGTGAGCAAACAACAGCCCAGTAGGAAATCCAATTCCTATACAATAAATAATGTTTCAAATATCACATGCAAGTATTTATATATTCAAAATAATATATAAATCAAATAATACGAACTCCAAATCATCAACCTTAAATATAATCCAACTGTCAATGAAATCAACCATCATAAACCTCAAATATATCTCAATAATTATCACCTTGCATAAATAAAATCTTAACATATGCTTCAAAATAATTATCATTCACTGTACAAGAATTAAACTCCCTACCTCAAAAATGAGTGAATAAAATGATTAACCACAATTGTAGACGTGTATATCGACTCAAGAAATACAAAATCTCAACTCGCAAATGTGGGATTGAAGCACCCATCTCCTACAAGCATCCATCCCCCCTCTAAGAGCCTCTCTCGGCTTCATCTTGATCTGCTCCTTCTTCTTTCTCCTTCTCTTCTTCTCTATTTATTTCTTTTCTCTCTTTCTCTTTCTTCCTTTATTTCTTCTTTCTTTTCCTTCTTCTACCCGTACGTCCCTTATCCCATTTCTTTTCTCTTTCTTTATTTCTTCTTCTTTTCTTCTATTCTCACCTAACGCCATTTATTGCTTTGACTTTCTTATTCTTCCTTTCTTTCTTTTCTTCTTATCTTCTTTTCTTCTCTTCACATCAAAAACTAGTCTTTTTTGCTTTCTTTTTTTTTTTTTCTATTTCATTTCTTTTTCCTTCTTTTGTCTTTTCTTTCCCCTTTTATATATATATATATACCTCACACAACCTAATCATCTTTTCCATCCAAAGCAATTTAATGTAATGTCTCCTAATATTCAATTAACCTCATCTTTATTCTCAATATAAAATATTTAAATTATCATCAATAAATATTTGGGGTATCATAGTGGCAGTCCCAGTCGTGCCCTATTCTTTGAGAGACAAGCCTCACAAGGAGGATTATACATTCTGCTAGAAAAATCTGCTATAAGAGTTTTGTTTAAAAGCAAAACTTTTTTATTTCTTTTGATCCAAAAATGATGCAATCCTTTGCAAAATTAATATATACAATATATATTAATTTTATATAATCATATTATATAAATTTAATGAACCAAAACATGAGAAAACAAAAACAAAAGCCCAGGGTTTCTCAAACCCTAGGTTCAGCCTCCATTGGTTCAAGTTCTTAGCACAACAGCTTGTAATGGCTGCTAATGCTTGGGATCGAATCCCTAGCATGTCTTGAACTTAACCCAAGTGGTGGCATGTTTTAGACATCTGAAAGGTTACTTTAGATTACTGAAAGAGTTTTAGACGACTGAAAGTCTAGCATCCTTTTTAGTACTCTCTGTTTTTTTTTTTTTTTTTTTTTTTTCCGAACGAGTGAAATGTTACTTTCAAACATCTGATAGGATTTTCAGATGACTGAAATTATCATGCTAACATATAATGGTTAATTTTTTAAACGGGTTTTTGAACATTAAATGCCTACCAAACTTACTTTCCTGGCATTTATTGCTTGGAAATGGTCATATTGGACCTTTGTGCTATTTATACATTACTTGAGCTCATTAATGAACATTCATTGAGATTAAACAACAAAATTACTAACTCTCAAGCCCTACAAATATTCAAGTAAGGATTTGTTGTGAAATCAATTATAGTTGAGTCAGCTTTCAATTTAGTGTTATCTACTCTTTGAGAGAGTTCTTTGTACACAAAGCAACTACAAATCTTCTTTTATTCAAAAGGGTTGTGTGAACCCTAAATTTGAAGCTCTTGAAAAGAGTTTTGTGCAAGTGTTAGAGAAAAACACTAGTGGCTTGTAAAAATTGATCTCTACTTGTAACGAGATTGGCATAGTCGATTGTAGAATCCTCAAGCGAGATCTTTGGGGCGAGAACATAAGCAAGAAGGCCAAACCTCGTTAAAATCATTGTTTGCAATCTCTCTATTAATTTATCTTTTTATATATATATATATATATATATATATATATATATTCTTGATTGCTTAGAGATTTTAATTATAATTTTCATATTTGTTTTTAGATATTGCATTAAAGTTCATTTTTAGCTATAATCCTATTCACCCACGCTCCAAGGTTGTTCACTTAGGACAACGGTCAAATGTAAGATGTTAGGCTTTGATAGCAATTGTTATCCCAAGTGAACAACCCTATAGGGGGGATGAATAAGGTTTTAGCTAATAATGGAATGCAATCTCTAAAAACAATTGTCATAATTATAATAAAATCTCAAAGAAATAAAAATATATATGTAAAAGAGAGATTGAGAAAGAGAAAGAGAGAGAGAGAGATTACAAACAATGATATTAACAAGGTTTGGCCTTCTTGCCTACGTCCTCACCTCAAGATCTCGTTTGATCATTTCTTAATCCACTTTACCAATCTCCTTACAGGTGGAGATCAAATCTTTACAAATCCACAATAATTCTTCACTAACACTTGTACAAAACAATCTCCA
Organism: Liquidambar formosana; assembly: GCA_039720395.1. Taxonomy (NCBI): domain Eukaryota; kingdom Viridiplantae; phylum Streptophyta; class Magnoliopsida; order Saxifragales; family Altingiaceae; genus Liquidambar; species Liquidambar formosana. The sequence continues at coordinate 34,261,452 of CM077829.1, forward strand.
AGCGCAGAAAATCTAAGGTTCTCTCAACCTTTGAGTACAAGAATGATTTGAGTTGTTTTGTATATAAGAAGATCTCTTGAAAAAGTAGATTACACAGTAGTAAAAGCACACTCAGCTATTGATTCATCATAATAAAAAGGTCACTTGAGATTTCTTTAGGCTTGTAAGAGTAACAATGAATGCTCTTGTTTGATGCTCAATGAATACTCATAAATGAGCTTAAGCCTCATTCTTATAGCCCTTGGGTCCAATATGACTGTTCCATAGCATTAAATGCCAAGAAAATAGGTTTGGTGGGCATTAAGTACTCAAATGGCCATTTAAAAATTAGCTGTTATGTTCTGTCCTGATATATTCGGACATCTAAGAGTTTCAAATGTCTGAAAATTCCAAAGAGCATTGTCAAGGCAAAAGGCATTCTGATTCTTGGATGTCTGAAAGTGGACATAGACGTCTAAAAATGCCTTTTAGACATTTGAAAGGATCATCCAAAAATTCCAAAGAGTAATGAAAATGGCTTATATTATAACTTTTGGTAGTCTGAAAATTTTCTTGGTCGTCTGAAAGACCACTTAGACATCCGAAAGCATTGTTGGACATTTGAAATCCCAGTTTTCAAAGAATGAATATTTTACAAATGAAGTCCATTAACTTGGGATTTTTGTCTAATAGCTTATGAGAACTTTTTGGTTATCAAACTAGATTCAATTAGTTATTACCCCAGATTAAAGCCTTATATCCTAAGTGAGCAAGAATTGAGTCAATCTTACATAAAATTCCTAAACTCTCACAAAAGTGATCTTGAATTCTTCAAAGTTGATTTCCATGCTTGTGAATGAGCTGAAAATGCTTCCTTTATGTGCATTGATTGCATTAAGCCTTCATAGGTGAAGTATACATTTATTTAATCATGTCTTAAATGCAACTTCCCTCCTTATTAGCAATTAAACAAAACATTTTGCTTTGTTATCATCAAAATACATGGGATTAAACCTTTAGGGCCAATAGTTATAACTCTTAATTAAATATGATTTGTGTACTATATGTATTTATTATAGTGTATTTACAATATTAAACATTAAAAAGGCCTCATTTAAAATTTTCGCCCTAAGCCTCGACTTGTATCAAGACGATCCTGATTGTGATCGATCACCATCTCGAAAATGGAAAAAGTGTATATATATATACACACACAAAGTGACATGTAGATTGAGTTTTAAGTTTTTCTATACTGGCAACTCTAGTTGAAGTTGATAAGGTTCCATACAAGTCAAAATCCTATGTACAATTTGGCTCATATCAGGTCTTCCTTCCGAGTTTTCAAGTAAAGCTATGTTGGCCACATCAATTAGCACTCTGAGCTGCTGTATATTTGCATTGCCATTGAGTTTCGGGTCTAACATCCCAACCAAAACCCCTACATCGGCTGCACTTTTTGTTCGGGAATCCTCAGTCCATTCTGGGAGGGTGATAGATCCCTGCGTTGATTTGAGCCCTGTTATTAGCTCAAGCAGTAGGACTCCAAAGCTATACACATCACTCTTGGGTGATACTCGGCCAGTTTTGAGGTAACTGGTGTCTATATAACCAAAAGAGCCTTTCACACCACTAGGTGTAAGCGGTGGAGTTGGTGAGTTATTATTGCTATCATTGTGGCCCAACTTGCACAGCCCAAAGTCGGCGAGCTTGGCGTGGTCATTGTCAATTAAGAGAATGTTGGAAGACTTGACATCTCTGTGTATGATGGGTGGGTCGGCTTGGGAATGGAGATAGTCAAGAGCACGAGCGACGTCTAAGGCAATGCTCATGCGGTTAGACCATGTCAGTATTCCAAACGATTGCCCACGGTGGGTGTGCATCCTATCAAAAAGGCTCTTGTTTGGGACGTACTCCAGTAATAGTAGTTGTTCCCCTGCTTCAATTTTATCCATTGATTCATTTTAATTGATCAAACAAGTTATCCTAACTAGACGGCATCTAATAAGCAGAACCATTTTCAGTCATGCCAAGAGGTTGAGCAATGTGGGCCGGCATAGACTTTTCTAAAGTCCATTTGTTGAATTTGAATTTGGACTCAACAGCAATCTACAAAAAGTCCATTTGAATTTGAATTTGGACTCAACAGCAATCTACAAAAAGCAATGTTCTTATGCCCAACCCCTGTAGTGCTCATAGCTAACCACCACCCCCCCCCCCCCCCCCAATCTCTCTCTTCTTCTTCTTTTTTTATTTTTTATTTTTTATTTTTTAAATATAAATAAAAATACAATCTCAAAGTTGGGCAGGCAGGCCCAACTAATTTCATATTCAATGGGAAGGGGTAGATTATTGCACCCCAAGACTCATTTAAAACTTTTCAAGGCTTTCTAAAAATATAAAATGTTTTCTGGAAAGCTGATTTTGTCCAAAATCTGTTGAATTTTTTGGTCATTTAAGCCTTTATTTATATAAAAATGAAACAGATTGTAAATTATCCAAAAAATCCTCTTGAACGATAGATTTTAGAAAAACTTTACTCTACAGAATTGTCTAAAATGATGTTTTCTAGTAAACTGTGCAACCAATCTTCATGAAAACCTTTTACACTTTTCATAAAACTTAAAAATATATATATATTAAAATAAGTAGGGGATAAAAAGTAAGGCTTGGGGTGCCAATAGTCTCCCTTAATTAAATCCATGTCAGTTGGGCCTTAATGCAAACAATTCCCATATCAGGGGCCATGCCGGGCCCAACGCCATTCATGGGTTACAGAAGATACAATCCGATCAGTCATTGAAATGACCATCCAGAAAGGGGCATGAATTGCCTAATTATCCAGGAAGGAATTAAAATGGTGTCAAGTGTTTTTTAGTTTTTCATCCATCTTCAAATAATTTAAAAAAGACTAACCTTTCTCCAAACAGAATCCCATCAACCCCACCAAATTGGGATGAGAAATCCTTAGCAGAACCGAAACTTCGTCCAAAAACATCTTCTTGCTGCCGCCTCTCTCCTCCATGACGCGCTTCACGGCACCAAATCTTCCGTCGCCAAGCTCCGCAAGATACACAAAAGAAGTGGCTCCTACCCCAATCCGAATTCTGAAATCGCTCGTGGCCTTCCGCAATTCCTCTAGCGCATATGTCCTTATAACACCAGGGCAACATAAGTTCCTCCAGCTACTGCTCCTACTACAAATTTCTTGGTATTTCTCTCCTACTATTCCCTTGCAACATTTATGTCGTTGAGCCTCCTCTACATAAATTGCCCACTTTCTTAAGATGAAAGTAACAAGGATTACCAGCAGAATTGCACCCACTATCCAAAAGTTTCTTGGTCTGGTAGTGGAGAAACCAAGGAACCACATGATGGCCGGCGTTGCTACGTTGCAAATTAAGACTGTTTTTTTCTTAATTCCCCTTGCTTTAATTTATGCCTTGCACCAAAATAGAACTGTCCTGGTTAGAAGCATCATTCTTGGTGTAAAAGGCGTTCAAAAGATTCATTGGTTTGGAGTTTAGCATCAGAGAGTTGAATGTGTCTTGTGCAGTTGAGCATGATCCATAATAATCCATACTTATGGTCTTAATTTTGTCTTTTATCTTCCTCTGATTTTCGAATCAAAATAAATATTTGTTTTAGAAAGGCCAACACCCCACCCCCCCGCAAAAAAAAAAAAGAAAAAAGGTATCCTTTCTCAAGGATAAGTGTCAAATGTGAGGACAATGGAGTCCCGATAATAGATGTGACCCCCTAACAATATTCTTCTCGTAGCACAATCCCCCCACCCCCAAAAAAAAAAAAAAAAAAAGTTTATCCTTTCTCAAGATAAGTGTCAAATGTGAGGACCATGGAGTCACGATAATAGACGTGACCCCCTAACAATATTCTTCTCGCAGCACGCACGGTAAACAAAACAAAGCTAAAAAATAAATAAATAAACAAATAAAAATTAAAAAAAAATAAAAAACATGCTAGATTCCTTAAACATTTCCTTAATTTTCTGCCAAGTCAACCAAATCTAATTTATCCCCAATAAATTAACTGACTCCAATATCATACTTGCAGAAGATTATTCCCAACATTTAATAGAGTTAGTTTTAACCATTTAATTTGTATTTTTATTTAAAAAATATTTAATTTCACAATCTTTTTGAAATAAATAAATGATTGACACGGAATGACATTTTAACATACTGAATCTATTCAATGGTTAGAACCTCACTAGCTGCATCATTGCATCATTGCTCCAAGCACAAAGATACGTGTGTGTGTGTGTGTGTGTGTGTGTGACATTTTAACATACTGAATCTATGCAATGGTTAGAACCTCACTAGCTGCATCATTGCTCCAAGCGCAAAGATACGTGTGTGTGTGTGTGTGTGTGTGTGTGTGTGTGTGTGACATTTTAACATACTGAATCTATGCAATGGTTAGAACCTCACTAGCTGCATCATTGCTCCAAGCGCAAAGATACGTGTGTGTGTGTGTGTGTGTGTGTGTGTGTGTGTGTGACATAGGTTGGGAAAGGTGTGTGTGTACTTTATTGGGGTCCTCAACATCTCCAAAAGTCATGTACACGTTTGGTATGTGTGTGTGTGAAATTCCTCCGTTCAAACAAAAAAAAAAAAAAGCCCATTCAATGGGTACCATTAGGTGGTCAGTCCAGTCCCGTGGAGACAAGGTGGGATTTATTGATCGCATGACCATCGCCTCATGGAGACGAATTCAACAAGACGCCTTGTTGATTTTTTTTATTTTTTTATTTTTGTTTCGTTTTTTGGTTTCTTTTGAAAATTCTTAACGCGATTTGCATCAGATGCAACTATTGTCAACTGTGAGTGCAAAATCATTATTTTTTTATTTTTATTTTTATTTTTATTTTTATTCTACAGCGTTCAAATTTTAACCACAAGGTACAGGTATACTTGTATACAAGCGGATGTGATAGGATCACTTTTTAATATGCTTGTTTACAGTTTCTTATTCCTAGTTAATAAAATCTTGAGGAACAAATACAGGGAATCTTCCACGTAGTCAATCAATATACATAACATTAACAAATAATTATAAAAGATTAAAATTATCTTCTTTTTTTTGGGACTTTGTCCACAAGTTCACAATCATAAACTTGTGCAGTCATACGTCCACCTATAAATTAATGTAGTCTAAAGTCTACCTTCTATTTTTTGGACCAAAATACCCTCCTATGTTATAAAGTATTTGTTCTCTCACACACTCAGTTCTGTCTCATTCCCTTATAAATGGGTTGTAAGGAATTGAAGTAGAGAAAACTAGAATGCGGAACGTAATGAATAACAAAAATTTTCATTCAATTCCTTAAACTCATGAATCTGATTGTGGTTCAATACAAAACATAAAACCCTAACTAGAAGAAGGGATTTAGAATTTATAGTAAGTCCTTAAGACGATTGATTGATCTTCGACCAAACAGCAACAAGTAGCACAAGTGTTCTGTCTCCACGATATCCACACCAAGCAAAAGCTTTCAAATTGTCTTCTAGTTCTCCTTAGCGTTTGCTAGAATAGGAGAAGAAGAAGAGAGAGAGAGAGAGGCAGGCTTCCTCAAAATTTCAGCCAAGGGAGGAGAGTGAATTATGGTGTAACTAGCACATGCTAGTGTGTTTTAAATAGCCACACCAATAGGGCCAGCCAAGGGGGGATTCCCATTTTATGTGGGATTTGCAATTTCTCTAAATTGCACTTTAGCCTCTCCTATTTACATCAAATGCAAGTATAGCCCTAAAGAACTTTTCTCAATGCATTATTGCACTTTCTCTCACAACTTTAAAGTTCCTTTTCACTTATTGGTGTGTGACCCATTGGATTTATAACATCTAGTAGTAGGTAATGGCACAAGGAGTGCCCAATGGCACACTTTCTATTAAAGGTCTGTTATCCCAAATATATAACCCTAGAGGGGGTGAATAGGGTTATTAGCCAAATTAAAAATTAATTGCAAACTCAAAATCAGATTATTGCAAGTAAAAGTAAATACAAGAACAAGCAATAATAAAGAGATTAAGAGTAAGAGAATGCAAACGATGTTAATGAGGTTCGGCCTTCCCGCCTACGTCCTCACCTCAAGAGCTCGCTTAAGGATTCGCCAAACCACTATCACTCTCCTTCAAGGTGGAGCAGCAAACCTTTACAACTTCAAGTGTTCTTCACCAACACTTGTCCAAGACACAATCTTCAAGTGCTTATAAATGGGGGTTCTCTCAACCCTTGAATACAACATGATTTGAGTATGTTTTTGTGCTCAAGAAACTCTCTCAAAAGAGTGGATACACAGAAATTAAAAGCTCACTCAGCTATTGATTGTAGCTTAATAAATGCTCACAAGTGAAATTGGGGCTTGTAAATGAATGATCTTGTTTGTATCTCAATGAATGCCCATAAATGAGTTTAACTCATGTATATATAGCCCAAGAAGTCCATATGACCGTTCTGTGGAAATAAATGCCGGGAAAGATGGTTTGGTGGGCATTTAATGCTCAAAAGACTGTTTAAAAAACTAGCCGTTATATGACAGCTTGAAGGTTTCAGTCGTCTGAAACATTTTTCAGTCGGCTGAAATCATTATTTCCGTCGTCTGAAATGAGGCTACTGAAAATACCAGAGAGGGTGTAATTTGGATCTTTTAGTGCATAACTTTTAGTCATCTCAAAATTTCTTTCAGTCGTCTTAAACCTAGTTTAGTCGACTCAAACATTATTTCAGTCGACTCAATTGAGTTGTCTGAAATTTACAGAGAGATGGTTTTGAGACTCAATGCTTTTCAGTCTACTGAAGGACTTTTCAGTTTGCTGAAACTTGATTTCAGTCGTTTGAAACAATGTTTCAGTCGACTTAAAGGTATTTTCAGTCCTCTAAAATCTCTTTTTCATAGACTTGAATAAAATCCTAAGTTAATATGGCTTTGGGATTAAAAACCCTTTTATATGGGTCAATATTTGTGTTCATCAAAAACTTAAATGCATGAACCTATGCCTTTGATCACATATGAACATAAATTGAGATCAACTCTTACAAATATGATTCTAACACTCTCAATAGAAGCTAATCTCTTCGCGTTGAAATCCGTTTGAGTGTTGGTCAGTATTGACTTGTGTCCTTTACTGCTCTTTGGCTTTTGACTTATCATATATGACCTTGGTTGCTTGAAAACCTTAATTTCCTGTCTCATATTGAATTAAGATGTTCATTAGGCCATCTAGTGCATTGTTATCATCAAAACATGGGATTGAAACCTTTTAGGCCAACATCTCCCCCTTTTTGATGATGACAATCCATAGATGTATGATTTTAGGGAAATAAAACTTTAACGGACCTAATTTGCTCCCCCTACCAACATGCATGGTATACAATAATCAATATTACACAACAGGATTTTATATATGAGAATTTTCAAGCAACAAAAAAGTCAATAAAGGATAATTTCATAATTGATAATAATTTCAAGTATAATTGATTGATAATTATCACAGATATGCCAAAATATGTCACAAGGCTATCAAATATATCCAAACTATCCAAAAAGACTATCAAATATATCAAATTCATCCCATACATCTTAAAAATTCATACATCTCAAAAAAAAAAATCTCCCCATATGGCATCATAAAAAAAAATCACAAAGGAAAAGCAGGTAAAGAGTCCCGAAGCTGCTGCACAACGCGGTCCTGGGTCTTTTTTATGTCATCGATATCGGTACTCATGATATCCAAATGATCATACAGACCCTCAAGCTTCTCAGTGAAGTATTTGCGCATATCAGTCATCTGCTGAGAGAGGGAGGAGAAGAAGGTCTCTGATGGAAGCAGAAGGAGGAGGTGGAACAGGAGCAATGGGAGTAGATGGGGTGGGTAGTGTGGTGGAGGGAGCAAGAGGAAGGAAAGTAGAGGTAGATGGGGTGGTGGAAGGGGGTGGGAGGGTGGTATCCACACCCACCTCAATATCCTCAGTCTCGTCTCCTAAGGGCTCCTCAATAGCAGTACCCTATTTAACCCAAAGGCTTTCCCGGACCCAATATTTCATCAAACTGAGCATGGTTTTGTTGATATAGTCACGGAAAGAGGGCTTAAATTCATCACTGCCTGTCAGGGGTACGCTGAAGTGCTGGAAAATAGCTGTAAGAGCTGCTCTATATGGCAAAATGCTTTTGCCTCCCCCCTTTTTGCCCTTAGCTTCACTTTTGGTTTTCTCCACGCATGATTTCATGTAATACAGTATGAGATGCCCTAAGTTGATGGGCTTGCCTGTCAAAATGCACCACAAAAGACAAATGTCCATATAGGACACATGATCTTTCCCTCCACCCCGAGGCACAAGATTATAAAAAAGAATTTTGTGTAAGAGATTGTTTTCAAGAGATAAGTCTTTGAGAGGTGGTTTGAAGGGTGTGGTGATATCATCACAAGCAAGAATAAGTTTGAGGGCTGTAATATGATGAAAACCGTCAACCCGTGGCCAAGCATGGGTGTCTGAAATAGTGACTCCTCCTGGAGGAATTTGAAAAATGGAGTTCACTATATTATCAGTGAGAATGATATGCTTTCCATTAACATATGAAATGCACTTTGAAGGAGTAGGCATAGAAAAATTTGAGTAGAAAATACGAACGAGAGTAGGACAACAGGGAGGAGAGAGAGAGAGACAAAATCTAACAACCCAATGTCCTTAAGCAAAGAAGGAATGCGAAATTGATAGGTGTTAAGAAATGAAGAATCAACAATCTTGGGGTAAATTACCTTCTTGTTTTTGAATTTGGTGTCAAAGAGTGTCTTTAAAGTAGGAGTTTGGAAATGCAGAGAATCAGAGGAAGGAGGTGGAACATCATGCTTTACCTTGGTGCGAGCTTCAGGTGGAGCTTCTTCCTCATTGGGTTCATGTCCGGAATCATAGGCCGGATTATGGGGATCAACCCGTACATGTAGTGGAGGTGGAACATGTGGCTGTGGGTGCGGTGGTGAGGCAAGGGCATCATATTCTTCAGGTACGACATCTAGAAGGCGCGCGACATAGGGGCGATGCTGAAGAGTGCAAGCTGCCGTGGTCTTTTTGCCTTTGGGTTGATCGGAGGACTCTCCTATTTCCTTCCCTTTGCGTTTCTATTCTTTTTCCGGCGGTGGAGGATCAGCAATGGGATCCTTATCCCGTAATCCTAAGTTTGTAGCTTTCAATCTTGCCATAGGAGAGGCTTGAATTGCAGTGGAGAAGATTGGAAGTGGTTTGGGAGGGAGAGAGATATAGTGGAGAGAGAGAAAGTGCGCGAAAAGTGTGGTTTAAAAAATTACAGCTCGAAACTTATATTTATAGTCCCGATAGTTTCAATCGGCTTGAAACTTGTTTCAGTCGTCTAAAACTGAGATTTTGGACGCTTGACTGGAGTTTCAGTCGTCTGAAACACTCGACCGAAAAAGACAGAGAGCATGAAAAAATGAACATTCCAACCCTAGATTTCAATCGTCTGAATTTGTAATTCAGTCGTCTGAAAACGTACTTTCGGACGCCTAAGTTAATTTTAAGTCGTCTGAAACACTCGTCTAAAAAATACAGAGGGCTTCCAAAATGTGATCCATAGGCTCTGAGTTTCAATTGTTTGAATTGTAAATTTAGGTCGTCTGAAACTGTTTTTCAGTCGGTTGAAAATTATTTCAGTCGGCTGAAAAACTCAGAGAGAAAGAATATAGCACAAATTAAAATAGATTTCTCAAATTATGCAAGTAATCATATATCATTACTTAAGCACATACCCAATTCACGCTTTATGAAGTTAAACCTATCTTCTTGAAGAGGTTTTGTAAAGATGTCCGCTAATTGGTGTTCAGTACCAACAAACTCAATCTCAATATCACCTCTTTGAACATGGTCTCTTATAAAATGATGTCTAATTTCAATGTGTTTGGTGCGTGAATGTTGTATGGGGTTCTTAATTAGATTGATTGCACTTGTATTATCACATTTTATGGGAATATGATCATAATGAAGTCCAAAGTTCTCAAGTTGTTGTTTCATATACAACACTTGTGCACAACAACTTCCAGCCGCTAAGTATTTGGCGTCGACTGTAGAAAGAGCAACCGAAGTTTGTTTCTGGCTAAACCAAGAAACTAGGGAATGTCCAAGAAAGTGATAAGTCCCATTTGTGCTTTTGCGACCATCTTTGCATCCGGCAAAGTCCGCATCGGAATAACTAAGCATGTCGAATGATGTGAATTTAGGATACCATATGCCAAGATTGATAGTGCCACTTAGGTATTTAAAAATGCATTTAACAGCAAGCATATGAGACTCTATAGGATATGATTGATATCTAGCACACAAACATACGCTATACATAATATCCAGTCTACTTGCGGTGAGATAGAGTAAACTACCAATCATACCTCGGTATTTCTGTTGATCCACGCATTTACCTTTCTCATCCTTTTCAAGTTTGATGGAGGTACTCATAGGAGTGGCGAAATTCCTTCCATATTCCAATCTATACTTCTTGATTAAATCTTTAACATATTTGGATTGATTCAAGAAGGTTCCTTCCTTTGTTTGCTTGATTTGTAGTCCAAGGAAGAAATTGAGTTCCCCCATCATGCTCATTTCAAATTCTCCTTGCATGACTTTAGCAAAATCCTCACATAAACTTTCATTAGTAGAACCAAAGATAATATCATCAACATATATTTGAATAATAAGCATGTCCTTATCAATGGTTTTGATAAAAAGTGTAGTGTCAAGTTTTCCTCTTTTAAAACCATTTTTGATTAGAAAACCGCTAAGTCTTTCATACCAAGCTCTAGGAGCTTGTTTCAAACCATATAAAGCTTTTGATAATTTGAACACGTGGTTTGGAAATTCACAACTTTCAAAACCGGGAGGTTGTTCAACATAAACTTCTTCCTCAATAAAACTATTTAAGAAAGCATTCTTGATATCCATTTGGAATAATTTGAAATCTTTATGGCATGCAAATGCAAGTAACATCCTAATGGCTTCAAGCCTAGCAACCGGCGCATAAGTCTCATCATAATTAATGCCTTCTTGTTGATTGAAACCTTGGGCAACTAATCGTGCCTTGTTTCTAACAATTGTACTCGATTCATCTTTCTTGTTTCTATAGACCCATTTGGTACCTATTACACCATGGTCATGTGGTCTAGGAACCAAGGTCCAAACCTTGTTCCTTTCAAATTGGTTAAGCTCTTCTTGCATAGCTAGTATCCAAGATTCATCACTTTTAGACTCATTTGTATTCTTAGGTTCAATTTGAGATAAAATGCAAGATGATCACAAATATTTCTCATAGAAGAACAAGTTCTTACCCCACGAGAGGTTTCACCTAGGACTTGATCCTTAGGATGACTCCTCACAAATTTCCAAGTCTTAGTGACATCCGGATGAAGTGGAGTGTCTTCAATTTCTACTTCTTCTTCCGGTTTCTTGATTTCAATGGCTTCAACTTATTCCTTTTCTTTGCCATTGTCTTGTGGATCTTGCTTGTCATTAAGATTCAAGTTCTCAACTTGTTCTTACAAGCTTGTACCTACGTCATCATCATCATCCACATTTCTCTAGGGGGTAAGAGGATTAGTTTCATCAAATACAACATGCATAGATTCTTGAACTGTTAAAGTTCTTTTGTTAAACACTCTATATGCTTTACTCTTCATGGAATATCCAAGAAATACACATTCATCAGATTTAGAATCAAATTTAGAAAGTTTATCTCTATCATTTAATATTAAACATTTACAACCAAAAACTTTAAAATAACCTATGTTAGGTTTCTTATCATTCCATAGTTCATAAGGAGTCTTACCAAGTTTAGATCTTAATAGCACTCGGTTCATAACATAGCATGTGGTATTAAGGGCCTTGGCCCAAAAATATTGAGGTAAAGAATGTTCATTAAGCATGGTTCTAGACATTTTTTTAAGTGTTCTATTCTTTCTTTCAACCACACCTTTTTTTTGAGGAGTTCTAGGAGCGGAGAAATTGTGATCAAAGCCATTCACATCACAATATTGTTCAATATCCTTATTGACAAATTCGCTCCCCCTATCACTCCTAACATGTGTAATGGTACAGCCTTTCTCATTTTGGACTCTTCTACAATATGCAACAAATGTAGCATGAGTCTCATCTTTATGTGCAAGGAAGAACACCTATGTATATCTAGAGTACTCATCAACGATCACAAATGCATAATGCTTGCCTGCAAGGCTTGCAATAGCAATAGGTCTAAATAAGTCCATATGAATAAGTTGCAAAGGTCTAGTAGTTAAAATATGAGATTTTGTTTTGAAAGAAGACTTGGTTTGTTTTCTAAATTGGCATGCACTACAAACTCCATCTTTTGAAAATTTTGCTTTTGGTAAACCTCTTACAAGTTCATGCTTAGAAAGTTTTGAAATCAAATCCATACTAGCATGTCCAAGTCTTCTATGCCATAACCAATTATTTTCATTTAAAGCGGAGAAGCAATGTACATTTTGTAATGCGATTTCTTCGAACTCTACAGCATATATGTTACCAATCCTATATGCAACAAATAGGGTCTTATCATCATCCTCAATTATGCATTTATTGGATTTAAAAGTAACGTTATTTCCTTTATCACATAATTGACTAATGTTAAGGAGATTATGCTTTAAACCATCAACTAATAAGACATTTTCAACGCAAATTGAAGAATTCTTACCAACCTTGCCAATGCCAATTATCTTACCCTTGGCATTGTCTCCAAATGTCACAAATCCTCCATCCTTGGGCTTTAAAGAGACGAACTTTGATCTATCACCCGTCATGTGCCTTGAGTAACCACTATCAAGAAACCATTTTTCATTGCTTGATGACTTCAAGCATACCTACACAACAAGTTCAAGTAACTTTCTTTGGTACCCATACTTTCTTGAGTCCATAGGGGTTAGCCATAGGAGGTAAGGTTCCCTTAACTACCCACACTTTCTTGGTGAAACCTTTAGGTCTTCTTCTCATGTTACAAGTATAAATGTTATGCCCTTCCTTATTACAATAAGTGTATAAGATTTTAGGTGTGCTAGAGACCTTAGGCTTAGGAAAGAAATTAATGTAGGATTTTTGTTTAACATGTTCTTGATAACCAATTCCGGCCTTGTCAAAGCACCATCTTTAACTAGTTAATATCTTATCCCAGTTATCCCTTCCATTGGTAAACTTGGCCAAGGTATTAGTCAAGTCTTCAATCTTTTCTTTCAATGAAATATTTTCACTTTCAAGACTAGATTGAGAGATGGTAGGGGGTGAGTCTATCTTGCTTTTCAATTCTAAGTTTTCATTTTTTAAAGCATTTAGTTCTTCTTGGAGAGATGTGATATTCTTTTTCAAATCATTGTTTTTGTGAGAAAACCTTTTAAATTCAAGAAAAGTGTCTTCAAGTGCATCTTGCAATTCTTCATAAGTAGGAGGTTATTCTATAGGATAATCAATAAAATTAGGTTCGATTACCTCATCTTCTTTTGCCATAAGACAAAAGTTTGCAACCTCTTGATTACAAGAAATCTCCCATCTTCTTCATCACTATTTGCTTCATCATCCTAAGTGACGGTGAAAGCCTTCTTCTTGAATTTTCTATTATCCTTGAAGTTGTTGTTGTTGTGACTCGTCTTGTTGTAGTTGTTGTTGAGTTGAGGACAATTTATCTTGATATGTCCAGGCTTCTTGCATTCAAAACATACTTGTGGTTCTCTATTTGAGGTTTCTCCTCTATTTGGAATCCGTTTGGAGTAGTCACCCTTGTTGAATCTCCTTCCTTAATTTCTTCTAGAAAAGAACTTTTTGAGCTTGTGAGATATGAAAGCAATGTCTTCATCTTCTTCATTCTCACATTCTTCACTTGGTGGTTCTTCTTTATCTTGTGAGGCTTTGAGAACCATGCTTTTAGATGTCTTCCCTTCATTAATTTCATGAGCTTTGAACGCGAGTTCTTGTGTGACTAGGTTGCCGTCAAGATCACTCAAGGTCATTGATGATAGCTCCTTTTATTAAAGTAGAGTAGTGGTGAAGACATCCCATTGCTTAGACAAGCTCCTAAGAATTTTTCTCACCAATTCAAAGTTAGTGTAGGTCTTTCCAAGAGAACTCAAAGGATTAATAATAGCATTAAATCTAGCAAACATGTCTCTAATAGATTCATCCTTTTTTATTTTGAATATTTCATATTCACAAACAAGCATGTTAATCTTTACTTCTTTTACTTGAAATGTTCCTTCATAGGTGACCTCTAATGTATCCCATATCTCTTTGGCACTAGTGCACCTAGAGATTTTGCTAAACTCATCATTAGTTAGAGTACAATATAGTAAGCCAATGGCTTTAGAATTAAGTTCAAATGACTTGTGATCAGCTGTAGTGTATTCTTGTGGTACTTTAGGAAGTTTAACTCCATCTACCACTTTAGTAGGGATCAAAGGTCCCTTAGAAGTGATATTCCACAGCTCATAGCTAGTGGATTGAATAAAAATTTGCATTCTAATTTTCCAGAAATTATATAGAGATGCATCTCCATTGAAAACTGGTGGTCTATTAGACGATTGTCCTTCAGTGAATCATTTACCACTATAGTTGGTCATATCGTTCCTCGCAAGACAAATATGTCAAATGCAAGAGGTTGGGCTTTGATACCAATTGTTGTCCCAAATATATAACCCTAGAGGGGGGTGAATAGGGTTATTGGGCAAATTAAAAATTAATTGCAAACTCAAAATCAGATTATTGCAAGTAAAGGTAAATACAAGAACAAGCAATAATAAAGAGATTAAGAGTAAGAGAATGCAAACGATGTTAACGAGGTTCGGCCTTCCCACCTATGTCCTCGCCTCAAGAGCTCGCTTGAGGATTCACCAATCCACTATCACTCTCCTTCAAGGTGGAGCAGCAAACCTTTACAACTTCAAGTGTTCTTCACCAACACTTGTCCAAGACACACTCTTCAAGTGCTTACAAATGGGGGTTCTCTCAACCCTTGAATACAAAATGATTTGAGTATGTTTTTGTGCTCAAGAAACTCTCTCAAAAGAGTGGATACACAGAAATTAAAAGCTCACTCAACTATTGATTGTATCTCAATAAATGCTCACAAGTGAAATTAGGGCTTGTAAATGAATGATCTTGTTTGTATCTCAATGAATGCTCATAAATGAGTTTAACTCATGTATATATAGCCCAAGAGGTCCATATCACCATTCTGTGGCAATAAATGCAAGGAAAAATGGTTTGGTGGGCATTTAATGCTCAAAAGACCATTTAAAAAACTAGCCGTGATGTGACAGCTTGAAGGTTTCAGTCGCCTGAAAATTTTTTCAGTTGGTTGAAATCATTATTTCAATCGTCTAAAATGAGGCTACTGAAAATACCAGAAAGGGTGTAATTTGGATCTTTTAGTGCATGACTTTCAGTCATCTCAAAATTTCTTTCAGTCGTCTCAAATATCCTTTCAATCGTTTTAAACCTAGTTCAATTGACTCAAACATTATTTCAGTCGACTCAAATGAGTCGTTTAAAATTTACAAAGAGATGGTTTTGAGACTTAATGCTTTTTAGTCTACTAAAGGACTTTTCAATTTGCTGAAACTTGATTTCAGTCGTCTGAAACAATGTTTTAGTCGACTTAAAGGTATTTTGAGTCATCTGAAATCTCTTTTTCACAGACTTGAATAAAATCCTAAGTCAATATGGCTTTGGGATTAAAAACCCTTTTATGTGGGTCAATATTTGTGTTCATCAAAAATTTAAATGCATGAACCTATGCCCTTGATCACATATGAACATAAATTGAGATCAACTCTTACAAATTTGATCCTAACACTCTCAATAGAAGCTAATCTCTTCGCTTTGAAATCCATTTGAGTGTTGGTCAGTATTGACTTGTGTCCTTTGCTGCTCTTTGGCTTTTGACTTAGCATGTATGACCTTGGTTGCTTGAAAACCTTAATTTCCTATCTTATATTGAATTAAGATGTTCATTAGGCTATCTAGTGCATTGTTATCATCAAAACATGGGATTGAAACCTTTTAGGCCAACAAGGTCTAATTAGAACACCTTCCAATTCCTTAATTGATTGTAACCAACTTATATCAATTAGAGCTTCTACTAACCATGAGTAACATCTAGCAATGACTCATGGTGTGGTCCTAAATGAGGTGAATAATAGCATACAAAGAACCCTTTAGTTACAATTAATGTTACAATTACATCCTTCCATCATACACAATGTCTCTAATTAAACCAATAGGACATTGAAGTCTGTCAAGTCCCTAATTCAATTCTTTAATATTCATTTACAAATATCAACTCATTGATGCACTATGAAAACTCCTTTCCGTAGTCATCCTACCATAGCCATAGACTTTCATGAGTTATATTAGTAAATGCTATGTGAGACATTCTCTCCCTTTACTAAGAGTGATAGATTCCTTATTGATTACTCACATGCCTTCACACATGAAGCAGTAGGGCCAATGAACACCCTTGTAAACCCCATTGGGATATACAGTTAGTGCTATCAAATTTCTAAAGCTCCATGCATAAGACAACCATTGTAACACCCATAAATTTTAAATAAGGTATTAAGGGTTTAATCTATGATTAACATAGTTAATCCCATGATTTGTTGGATAATCATTTGTATGGGTAATACATGTATATGATGTTAGGATGTTATGATTGAATTTTTGTGATCGAAGGTTCTTTATTTGATTGTGTTAAGGTATGTTTTGGTGAGCTACGTACCTCTTTGTTGTGCATGTTAAGTGTTATAGTTTACTATAATAAATAGAATATCTCTTTTTGTGCCTGTTGAGTGTTATAGTCGACTATAACAAACAGAATGTTGTAGTACTGTTCATTAGAAAGTTTTAGTCGACTTGTGACTATTCATTGGAGAGTTTTAGTCGACTATAACTCATTATAGTAGACTATAACACACGAAATTTCTGCTGAAAGACAAGATTTTTATGGGGTAAAAAGACCATTTTACCTCTCCCTTTGTTGGGAATCGAACTATAAAGGAAAAACACAAAGGCAGAATTTAAAATTTTTCCTACGATTCCCAATCCCATGAATCCAATTATGCTTAATACAAAACAAGACCCTAACAACAAAGAGAGTTAGGATAACTTACAATTGATAAATTCTTCTCCTTTGTGCTCCAAGCTTTAATTCTGATTGAGCAATCCAAGTGTACTACTTCCAACGGTATCCACACCTAGCTTAAGCTTGAAGTCCTTTCCTTCTTCTTCCTTGTTGTTGCTAGAGGTGGAAAAGAGAAAGAGAGAGAAGCCTCCAAGGGGCTGGACGGCTAGGGCTTGGACTGTATCAAGTGATGATGTCATACATCATCACATGATATATATAGCCCCCACTAAAGGGGCCGGCTATGAGGAGAAATCCCTTTAGGGTTTTAATGCAATTTCTCTAAATTGCATTATAACCCCTCTAATTTATATCAAGTACAAATTTGGCCCATAAAGAACTTTTTGTCAATCACTTATACCCTTTCTCTCATAGACTATCAAGCTCTCTTAGCATGATCAGTGTGTGACCCATTAGGTTCACATCATCAAGTAGTAGGTAGAGCACATGTTGTGCACAATGGAACACTTTCCATTAGAGGGTCTAATTGAGACTCTTTCCAATTCCCTAATTGATTATAACTCTTTTATATCAATTAGGGCTTCTAGTAACCATGAGTAACACCTAGCATAAGGCTCATGGTGTGGTCCTTACTGAGGTGAATAGTCATTTACAAAGAACCCTTCTGTTATAGTTTATAGGTTACAATTACATCCTTCCATCAACACAATATCTCCAATTGAACTAACTAGGACATGGAAATCTATTAAGTCCCTAGTTCAATTACTTTATACTCATTCATTAATATTAACTCAATGATGAACTTATGGAAACTCCTTTCCATATTCATTCTACCATGGGCCTATAGATTTAATGAGTTATATTCAATGAATGCTATATGAGACATTCACTCTCTTTTTCCTAAGAGTGATGGATTCCTTGTTGATCACTCATATGTCTTCACACACATAGCAGTAGGACCAATAAACACCCTTACAGACCCCTATAAGGATCTGCACTTAGTGTTATCAAACTTCTAAAGCTACATGTATAAGGCAACTACGGTGTCTCAGGTCTAAGGGTTACTTGTACCACTATAACAATAAGAAACTGATTGACAGGCAGGTTAAAACTCCATTCAGTTTATCTCATATCTTTGGTCACATTCAGTGTACCTATTCTTATAATATGCACCCACTTGTTGGTTGTAGTGTCTCCACAGAAATAGCTTAAGACTAGCTATCCTCCTATAGAGTCAACCTAACAAGTGTTAGTCCTATGGTTCATTACTATCCATCATAGTAAACCTTCAACTAGGAATGTTTTAGGAGTGTAGTACAGAGATATATTTACAGTCTCAAAATTACAACACTTCATAATTTCATATTCTCAACTCTAACTCCATGGACATATTATGTAAATATAAATGATGCATATAAACATAATAGAATAAGCCCTTTTATTAAATCAATAACAAATGTGACATGCATAAATGAAATCAATTGATTGTTCCTAATCCCTATACAATCATCTCTATGATTAGCTCTAGGGCATAATCCTACCACCCTTATGTTTCCTTTAAAACCCAACTTCTAGAGGGTTTCTCACCCATTTTCTTAGCCAATAGAGAAGAGAGAGAGAGAGAGAGAGAAAGGGGATGACGGACAGAGATGGAGGGTTTTCCACCCATTTTAACTCTTACATGCATCTTTGTGGAGTAGATCGGCTCCTCAATCACTCATGGCTACACTTTGGAAGTATAGGTAGTCTTTATCTTGCATTTGAGAGGTAATTTCTCTTATATAAGGCTAGGGTTTGCATTTCTTATGGGTTTTAGTCATCATATCCTCATATCTTGTGTTTGTTCATGTAATTTGTGAGGTTTGGTTGCATCTTGGAGTTGGAATTTCCATTATTTTCATCAACTGGGCTTGGATTGGGAGCTTGCATGTGCATTCTAGGGTCTGGATTCCACACCCACAACATCAAGATTTCATTTTTCTACACGTTTCATGGAGTTAGGTGCAATTTTTATAGGTTTGAACTATTGACATGATAATATGGTATATATTATCATAGTATTTGTTATTCTTGGATTTAGAATATATATATAGATGATTTATGGAATAAATCTTGAAATGGAACTTTCGGTAATTGACGATATAAATTGGGAATTATGTTTATTGAGAATTATGGGTTATCCTATGCTTTTTAGAAACTATAAATGTATGGATTTTATTGGTATTTTTATATGGGTAATTGATACTTCTGGTTTATGATTTTAAGGTTGTAATCATAAATGGGTATTTATGTTGTTATCATAATTGTCACACCCCATTTTTGTCACCTTAGCTAGAGCATATCATTTCATGTAGGATTTTGAGTCTTTTTCGAGTTTAGTCTTTTGCATTGAGTTTCTATGGCATTGAATATCATGCGTATGAATTTTGAAGTGATTTGGAGTTCATCTCGATGGTCAATAAGAACTTTTGCGACTTAAAGGGCATAATCGTCTTTTAAGCCGTATATTTTCCATTTGACTTTGGAATGAATCCCGAGTCACTCCCTCGAGTTCATATGGTTATATAGAGTCCGTATATAGGTTCAATTTCATGAATTAATGGTTTAAGACCAATTCGGCTCATAATGGTTCGGGTTGGCTAAAAGACCCTTTCTTGGTTTGCTCAAATTGACTCATAAGACCCAATCAATTTTCTCTCATTTAACTTCAATTGGGCTTTATTTATGTCCTAAACATGTTTAGAAAGATCAATTTTCGATTGGGAAAGCATTTGGTTCGACCTTGTGTACAAACCCAGCTTAGCGACGGTGAGGCACCATGGTTAACCACCTTTGTAAAACCTAACCATGCACCCATGGTTGAGGATTTTTGTCCTAAAATGTCTAAAAATGTGTTCCCCTTCGAAACACGGTCGTTTTGGCTTTTATTTCGTCAAAATCGGACTTAATTTGAAGATTTTAGGACTTCTGAAGCAAGTAGAAGTCAAAACCGAAGCGGAAAGGGAGAGGCCTCGAGTAACCGTCCGGGGCTGGACGGTCAGCCGTCTAGGCCCAAACGGCTAACCGTCCAGGCCTAGTTGGTCACCCGAGGACTCCTTCTTCAACTCAACTTCTGACTCTCTCTTCCATCTTTTGACGGTTTCCTCCACCAAAACAACTTATTTGCTCTTAGGAGTGTGTAAGTTTGAGTTGTTTGAGCACCAAGAGAGTCTCTAATAGCCCTAGGATCATTGTTTACTGAATTAATCTTAGCCATTGGTTTAGGGGGTCAGTTCTCTATATAAAGGACATGATATTCAGCACATAGGGGAGGTTAATTGCACTTTACACTCAGAGAGAGAGGGAGCTACGACTTTGGAGAGCTAGAAGGACATCAAGAGGAGGCTCTTCAACCCCAAGCAAGGAAGAGAACAAGGAGTTTGAAGACAAGGAAGAGTCTACAAGAGGTACGCATGCCCCTTTAATGCTGAACATGAGTTTTCTGCTTCTCCTCCTTCTCCTTCTTCTTCTTCTTCTTCTAAGATAGTTATGGTGCATGAAATAGCTTTTCTTATGGATTGAGTTCAATTCTTGTGTGGTGTTATATGAATGATTTTTGGATAGTTTATAGTTTTATATGCTTGATAATCCCTGGTTTACCAAGGATTCGATAGTGTCATTCTTTTTATCCTCTCAAATCATGCATAGTCCACATGTTTAGGTTGCTGTGATTATTATCATGAATTGATATTCCTGTTAGTTAATATATGTTATATGAATGATATTCATGATGATTTGAGCATGTGTTAGAGTCATTTAATAGGGTTTGATGCATAGTTGTGAGATTAGGGTTTCGATAACCCTAAAATCACATAGGTCTTATACAGCATGCTTAGCTTAGCTTTTTGATTGATTTCTCATCATAGTCATTCTATATATGCTGCATATAGTTGAATCATGCTAGGTTTGCATTCATGTAGTAGATTTTATAGGGTTTTTGGAGACATTATCCTTTTCTAAGGATAATTATCCTTTTCATTGAGTGAGGTTTTGCATGAGAGCTTTCGATGATGTGTTTAAGCATGAAATCACTTCTGTTATGTTCTAATATATATATTTTACGTCGGATATGTTGATTGCACCTTCCCATAACGACTTTTTTACGTGAAATTATCCTAGGATAGTTTCACTTAAGAAAGTTCGCCATAGGAAGGTCTATTTTCATATTTTACATAAAATATCATCCTTTTGGTTAGAATTGGCTTAGTTGTTATGTTTATTGATATTATTGGAGTCTCCCATGCTTGTTAGAGTGTCTTTGGTAGGTTTTTATGCATGTTAGTCAGGTCATTGCATGTAGGATTGAGTTAGAGTCCTTAGTTATTCATTATTCTTGTTGTTTGCATGATAGATGAATGATTTTAGGCCTTGTCAAGGTTCTGTCCAGATTAGTATATTGCTATCTTTGCATGATTTTGTGCACTTGTAAGGGTGCAAACAGGTACAAAGCTTGTCCTATTACAAATAGGGCTGCTATTGCTTGAAATTGCTAATGATAGGAGTTTTTGTGCTCAGATAAGTGGGTTTGAAGGTGCCCTAATTCACCTTTCTTTTTCTCTCTTTTCTCTTCTCCCTCCTAGGGTTACTTCTTAATACGGACATATGGTAATTATCAAGGGTTTCCTTTAATGATAAAATTCTGGTTTCTTTTTTATCAAAGTTTTCCTCTCATGGAAGTTTTCAATTTTGGATTAAATCAATATATTTTCAAATGAGGAAACCTAGGGTTTTTACCATAGGTTTGTATTAGATTGTAACCCTATTCTTTTCGAACTACGTGGACTTTGATCCATGTATTTCGCTGCATGGTACGTAGGCGCTCTTCGTGAGGCTCAAGTCCGTCCTAGGATCCAAGTATCCTAGGCTTTTCTTTTCTTTTCTTCTTTTTTTCTATTTTGTTTTGATTTGTCTGATTGTGCATGGTTGAGATGATTGGATGGAATATATGATGTTCATGCTGCCTTGTGATGATATATGATGATATTTGAGTGAAAAAGATCTTAAGTTAGCCCAATTAAATTAAGAGACCAACTCGGGCGATGTGGGTGCCTATGGGCTTTACCCAGAACCTTCCCACATCGTAACTTAGCCCCCAAATCCAATTTTCTGGTTTCAAAGACTTTTCTTTTCCTTTAATGGAGTCATGTGGTTTTTTGAAAATAAAACATTTTTGTGGTTTTCCTCGTTTCCGTAAAAAATGAGGTGGCGACTCCTTTTTGTTTGTTGTCTTTCACCCCTATTCTTTTTGCCAAACCCTTGTGGGCCATTTTTCGTGGGTTCACAGTTTGGCGACTCCACTGGGGATGTCGAGGGCTAGACTCATTTAATTTGATTGGGCTAAGTTAATTTCTTATTGTTAATTAAAATCAATCACATTGCATCCGCTTGATTGTGTGATTTCATTTATTGCATTGTCTGCGCTACTGTTACATGATCACTCGATTGTCCCTCGATGTATCCTTGCCAACTGATAGCCTAGTTCGACCTTGGTTTTCCTGATTCCATGTGTTGGGCGAAGCTATCAAACCTGTCTTGCCAAGTACCCTTGGGCTTGCCCTTGGGTATATCAAATGGATCAATCACGTACTGCTGGACCCACGCGACATTCCTGATGTCACATGTGGTTAGGTATAAAGATTGGTACAAGCAAAGTTGAGGACCCTAGCCTACCCTCTTAAAAGAAAGAATTGCATGTAATGGACCTTCTAGGACACCGTCGGATCACCTATATGCACACACATTGTTGTGATAATATGCTGCCGTGTTTATGATGTGTTGCCATGCTTTGTTGATTGAGTGGGTAATTAAATGAAACTTTACATCCTACATCCTTAATACGTACCCTTCCCCATGACCCCCGCAAGGGTAATTGGTTAAGAGAACTAATTAAGGGTGTATGTTGTAAAGATTTTGAGATAATTATGGAAGCTTAGGATGGACCTTTAGGCTGAAAAATTGAGTGTTTGCCCTATGTTAGAGGGAGAGACGTGCTGGCTTGGATCTGTAATCAACAAGGGCGCCTAGTCAGTATTGATTCTGTCACTGAGTCGAATATGGCCGAGGAAAGAACTAGCAACCGGGGTTTCAACCTTGAGGCCACTTTGAAAGCTATTATGGAAAAGCTTGACCACACTACCCAGGTATTCGAGACCGCACTCAAGTTAGCTCAAGACATTCAACAGAAGAACTCTGAACCTGAATCTAGGGCCCGTGCCACTGATAATAATCAAGGATCTAATGATTCCGAATCTGCTAAGGAACCATTAGGAGAAGGGGGAGAACCACCCAAGACCAAGGAAGGGGAAACCAAAGCCACATCAAGAGAGAACTCAACCGTCCTGGCAAACAAGGTCGAGGCCTTAGAATGAACTCTGAAGGGAATCCGCAGATCTGATGATATAGTGGACATCCATACTTTGTCCTTGTTCCCAAAGGCTCGCATCCCGCTATAGTTTAAGATGCCGAAATTGGAAAAATTCGATGGGATAGGCTGTCCTAAGACCCACCTCAAGATGTATGTGCGAGCTATGCACCCTCGAGGGGCGAACGATGAGTTATTGGCTCAAATGTTTTACGAGTCATTAGCGAGCTCCGCCTTGAAATGGTTTTTGTCATTAGAGGAGAACAGAACCAAGACTTGGGAGGATGTATGTAATTCATTCACGAACCATTACAAGTATAACACCGAAGTGGATGTCACGCGAAGGGACTTGGAAACCACTAAGCAAGGGGTTAATGAGACTTTCTCCGCCTTTATCACTAGGTGGAGACAAAAGGCTTCCAAAATGACAGACAGACCGAATGAAGAAGACCAGATTCAGTTGGTGGTGAAGAATTTGTTGCCCGTATATCATAAGCACCTCTTTGCTCATTACTTTCCGAACTTCAAGGCTCTTGTCGGGGCTGGCACACAAGTTGAAGATGCAATCGCCAATGGAACAATCAAAACGGAGGAGGTCCAAAGGAGTCGAAGGACAAACTTTAGAGGAAAACCCAATGCTGAGGTCAATACCATTACCCAACCCGCTCGCCCTTTCTCCCTTAATGACTCCACCTCACCTCGCCAATTCACCGAGCTATACATGCCACTCGAAAGAGTCCTTGAAAAGTTGAGAAGCCGTGACCTCTTGAAACCCCTCGACCCAAGGCCTCCACCAAACCCATTGCCCAAAAGCTACAATAAAAATGAATATTGCAAATTCCACCAAGCCAAAGGCCATCCAACCAACTGTTGTTATCGCTTCCGCCATGAAATCCAAGATTTGCTTGACAAGCAGATCATTTCACCACCCACCGCACCAAATCACCAAAATGTCACTCGAAATCCCCTCCCCACCCACAATGTGCCTCCTCCCAACAACATAAATGCCATCGAGCTTGGCTCGTTCCAATCCCGTCAACCCATAAGGCAATACACACCACTTCCCATGACCTTGACTCAAGTTTTCCACCAATATTGTGATAAAGGGCTCATATTGCCATGCCATTCAAAGCCGAGGCCTTCGACTCCTCACCAATTCTGTTTGTACCATCAGGCGCCCGGGCACGATATAGAGAATTGTGTCATATTGAAAAGGGTAGTTCAAGACCTTATTGGTCAAAAGGTTTTGGTATTGCCAAAGAAGTCCATGCAGCAACAATTGAAAGAAAGGTTCGAGGCAGGAGATTCTAAAGTGGGTTTGTTGGGAGAGTCATCCGGAAAGTTTGATTACTACATACTCTACCCCAACCCCATCCCTAATGAGCCTATAATCCCCGCAGGTTGGGATGAGTTACCAGAGGAAGTCCAAATGGAGGAGATCGACACTATCACATGGGATGATCTCATGGGTGACGTAGGTGAGATTGATGATATGTGGATGAGTGATGATGAGGTAGAGCACATAACTAGAGGGGGTCGCCATTTCAAGCCTCCGCACTTAGAATCTGACAACCCATTGGGGGATTTGGAAGGTAACCGCCACCTCGACCTGCAAGAAGAGGAGGACGAAGTGCTTAGGCAATTGAGAAAGACTAATGCCAACATCACTATATGGGGTTTGCTCATGGCCTCTTACAAGCACAGGCAGACAATCTTGAAGTTGCTCAACCAGATACAGGTTCCCGTGGACACATCTCCAGAAAATTTGGTGAATTTGGTGAATCCAACCTCGAAGAACTCAACCATTGTGTTCTCGGAAGCGGACCTACCTAAAAGTGGACCTAGCCATTCACAAGCCATGTACATCACTGTCGACACCATGGGAAAGAGAGTTCCAACAGTCCTGATTGATAATGGTTCCGCTCTTAATGTGTGCCCTCTCAGAACTGCCACTATCTTGGGGCTGGATCCAACAGACTTCATGCCATCCGGGCAAACAGTGAGAACCTATGATAACACCCGCAGAGAAATGATTGGAGTGGTCACCTTGCCACTGATTATGGGGCCTACAGAATTCAGAGTGGAGTTCCAAGTGTTGGATGTCCCATCATGCTTCAATATCTTGTTGGGGAGACCTTGGATTCACCCCACAGGGGCCGTACCCTCTTTATTGCACTAAAAAGTCAAGTTCCCTTATGAAGGGGCCATCGTCACACTTTAAGGTGATTATGACTTGAAGTTGACGGGGGTACCCATTTGCGAGATCAAGCCCGAGCCCGCTGGGGTACCATTGTCCGGATTCGAGTATGTTCAATGCATAGAGAAAGAGCCAGAATAGAAAGAGTTGATACCTCTTAACTTTTGCCCTCATGGCAACTTACATGTGGGGAACATAATGAAGAAAATGAGTTTCTTCCCAGGCATGGGACTAGGACGCCGTCAGCAAGGCATACCGGTATCAGTTCAGAACCGCATTGTCACCTACACCTTTGGATTGGGGTATGAGCCTTCCAAAAAGGACCATATGGAGATGTTGCAGAGAAGCAGAGAAAGGGTCAAAGCAAAAGTAGAAGGGAGGGTGCCAGATATTAGAATCTCGCCATACCGACCTACCTTGAATGGTTACTTTGTTAAGGAAAGGGAGGATTTTCTATTCTGCAGATTTCTCGAACCATCTATTGACAAAGCAACCAAGGCGAGAATTCCAGGGTTCGAGATATTCTTTACTGAGTGGTATCCCATTACTACTACAATGGTTGATGATGAAGCAATCAATGATGACTATTGGGAAAAGAAGAACGAGGACTGGGCAGAACAGATGGATTCAGAAGCCATGATTACGATGTTTCAGGATACGGTTCTTGCTGTAGAGGAATCGGATCTCGAGTGTTCTTCAATTCACTATGCAACCGTGCCGCTCCTTAATTGGTATCTTGAAGAGGGTACCATTGCAGAAGTTCTTGAGGGCGAGGATCTCAACTTACCTGATAGTAGCTTGTAGGTTCCTTAGCAGCTTGTCTTAGCTTTCCTTTCAAATAAAATGTGTCCACCTAGCCCACCTTGTGGAGTTAGGAGTCGTTTCCTAGTTGTGGCACATGTGTTTTCTTTTCTTTGTTTTGTTAGTTTAGTCAATAAAGTGTGTTTCTTTTCATTATCCGTAGTGTTTCCTTTCTCTCTTCTATGGATATCTATGGCATGGATATAGATCCTAGGAATGATGTCCCCTTGGAGCTCGTCGAGCAAAGGAAAAGGGGCGTTACCGAACCTAACATGGATGAATTGGAATCAATCAATCTAGGGACAGATGAATTGTCAAGGATAATTAAAATTGGGATAACTCTCTCACCTGCTGAAAAAGAAAAATTGATAATTCTTATAAAAGCCAATGTAGAGGCCTTCGCATGGTCTTATGAGGATATGCCTGGCATTGATCCAGATATTGTGCAATATTACATCCCCACTAATCCCACTAAAAAGCCTGTAAAGCAGAAATTAAGAAGATTAAAACCGGAGTGGGCTTTGAAAGTAAAAGAAGAGGTAACTAAACAATTAGATGCCGGGTTTTTCCAAGTTGTGAAGTACCCTGAATGGCTGTCTAACATAGTGCCTGTGTCTAAAAAAGATGCGAAAGTGCGAATATGTGTTGACTTCCGCAATCTTAATGCTGCGAGCCCAAAGGACGATTTCCCTCTACCACATATCGATGTGTTGGTGGACAGTACAGCAGGCCATGCTCTTCTCTCCTTCATGGATGGGTTCTCCGGTTACAACCAGATAAAGATGGCGCCTCAAGACATGGAAAAGACTGCTTTTATTACGCAGTGGGGCACGTATTGCTATAAGGTAATGCCTTTTGGCTTGAGAAATGCTGGGGCTACTTACCAAAGAGCTGCTATGACCCTATTGCATGATATGATCCATAAAGAAGTGGAGGTGTATGTAGACGACATGATAGTCAAATCTGTAGACCGGGAAGGACATTTCGCGGCATTGGAGAAGTTCCTAGAATGGGCAAAGAAGTACAACCTCTGACTGAATCCTCAGAAGTGTGCCTTCGGAGTCACCGCAGGGAAGCTGTTGGGTTTCATGATCACTCAGAGGGGAATTGAAGTTGATCCAGGGAAGATAAAGGCTATCACGAAGATGGAACCACCAAGAACGGAAAAGCAGATCTGGGTTTTTCTGGGGAGAGTTCAATACATAAGTCGGTTTATCGCCAATCTGACCATGGTGTGCGAGCCAATTTTCAAGCTACTTAAGAAAGGCGTTTCCAAGGAATGGAATGAGGATTGTCAAGAAGGCTTTGAGACCATTAAAAGGTATCTGAGCAACCCCCCCAATCTTGGTTCCCCCGCGGCAAGGTGAACCATTACTGTTATACTTAACGGTTATTGAAACCGCGACGGGAGCTATGTTAGCTCAATACCTTGAAGGGTCGAAAAAGGAAAATGCCATCTACTACTTGAGCAAGAAAATGACAGATTATGAAGTAAAGTACAATGTGCTGGAAAAGGCTTGCGTTGTTGGGAATCGAACAAGAGAGAAAAATAGAAGTGCGGAATATAAAAATTTTTCCTACGATTCCCAATCCCATGAATCTAACTATGCATAACACAAAATCAAACCCTAACTACGAAGAGGGTTAGAACACTTACAGTTTTAATGTCTTCTCCTTTTTGCTCCAAGCTTTGATTCCGGACAGCAGTGAATGAGCAGCCCAAGTGTGCTGCCTCCAACGGTATCCACACCTAGCTAGAGCTTCAAGTCCTTTCCTCCTTTTCCTTGTTGTTGCTAGTGTAGGAGAAGAGAGGAGAGAGAGAGAGGGAAGCTGGAAATTCTGGCCAGCCCTTGGGGAGCCTCCAAAGTATGTGATGTCACACATCATAGTGTGACTTAAATAGTCCACACTAAAGGGGCCGGCCCTTGGGGGAAACCCTTTTAGGGTTTTGTGCAATTTCCCTAAATTGCACAATAACCCCTATTGTTTATATCAAATACAAACATGGCCTCAAAGAACTATTCTTTATGCACTCATACCCTTTCTCTCATAGACTTAGAAGCTCATCTTGCATGATCAATGTGTGACCCATTGGGTTCACATCATTAAGTAGTAGGAATAGCACAAGATGTGCACAATGGAACTCTTTCCATTTAGGGTTTAATTGAAACTCCTTCCAATTCCCTATTTGATTATAACTCACTTATATCAATTAGGGCTTCTACTAACCATGAGTAACACCTAGCATATGGCTCATGGTGTGGTCCTTAATGAGGTGAATAGTCATTTACAAAGAACCCTTCTGTTATAGTTTATAGGTTACAATTGCATCCTTCCTTCAACACAATGTCTCCAATTGAACTAATAGGACATGGAAGTCTGTCAAGTCCCTAGTTCAATTACTTTATACTCATTCATAGATATCAACTCATTGATGAACTCATGAAACTCTTTTCATATTCATCCTACCATGGCCATGGATTTAATGAGTTATATTATGAATGCTATATGAGACATTCTCTCTCTTTTTCCTGAGAGTGATGGATCCCTTATTGATCACTCACATGCCTTCATACACATAGCAGTAGGGCCAATGAACACCTTTGCAAACCCCTGAATAGGATTTGCACTTAGTGTTATCAAACTTCTAAAGCTACATGCATAAGACAACTATGGTGTCTCAGGTCTAAGGATTACTTGTACCACTATAACAATGAGAAACTGATTGACAGGCAGGATAAAACTCCATTCAATTTATCTCATATCTTTGGTCACATTCAGTGTACCTATTCTCATAATAGGCACCCACTTGTTGGTTGTAGTGTCTCCACACAAATAGCTTGAGACTAGCTATCCTCCTATAGAGTCAACCTAACAAGTGCTAGTCCTATGGTTCATTATTGTCCATCATAGTGAACCTTCAACTAGGAATGCTTTAGGAGTTTAGTACAGAGATATATTTACAATCTCAAAATTATAACTCTTTGTAATTCCATATTCTCAACTCTAACTCCATGGACATATTATGTAAATATAAATGATGCATATAAACATAATAGAATAAGCCCTTTTATTAAATCAATAATAAATGTGACATACATAAATGAAATCAAATGATTGTTCCTAATCCCTAAACAATCATCTCTATGATTGGCTCTAGGGCATAATCCTAACATGCGTAGCATTGGTGTGGGCTACCCAGAAACTCCATCACTACATGATGTCCTTCGAAGTCCTGCTGATAAGTCACTTGGATCCTTTGAAGTATTTGCTAGAAAAACCAGTCCTATCGTACAGGACCGCTCGTTGGTTGCTCCTCCTCAATGAATTCGATATAAAGTACCTGGCGCAGAAGTCTATTAAAGGAAGCATTGTTGCAGACCACTTGGCAAGTTGCCCTGTGTCATCATCAACCCAATTCAATGATGAGTTCCCCGATGAAGATATCCTAGAAATCAAGAAAAAGGTTTGGAGAGTCTACTTCGACGGAGCTGTAAACAGAAGAGGTTATGGGATAGGAGTGCTACTAGTTTCGCCTGAAGAAGCCTTCACGCCTTTAGCAATCAAATTGGGGTTTGAAGCTACCAACAACATCGTGGAATATGAGGCCTACATCCTAGCATTGGAAGCTGCGTTAGAATAGGGGATAAAGGAACTTGAGGTGTTCGGAGATTCAGCATTGATCATCTGTCAGATAAATGGGGAGTGGAAAACACGCGACGAGAAGCTATTTCCCTATCATGCCTATTTGGAAGCACTGACTAAAGAGTTTGCGGAGATTGAGTTCAATTACTTGTCAAGAAACAAGAATCAATTCGCTGATGCTTTAACAACTCTAGCTTCAATGGTGGAGATACCAGAAGGAGGAAGCGTGAAACCGTTCATGATCGAATGCAGAGAGAAACCAGTTTATTGTTGCTCCATTCGAGAAGGGGGGTAACAGATAACCACCCTTGGTTTTATGACATAAGAAAGCTCATCGAAGAAAGGGAATATCCAGAGGAAGCATCTCGGGTGGACAGACGAACACTGAGAAGGTTGGTAAGCCATTATGTGGTGTGCGGAGGAAAACTGTATCGGAGATCTTACGACGGAATTCACTTGCTATGCGTACGGAAGAAGAAGCTAAAAAACTCATCGAAGAAATTCATGAAGGAGTGGGGGCTCCGCATATGAATGGATACATGCTGGCTAAGAAAATCATGAGGCTAGGATACTACTGGTCTATAATGGAAAGGGATTGCTATGCCCACGTCAAGAAGTGCCACAAGTGTCAGCTCTTCGCCAATGGACAACACTTGCCCTCCATGCCCTTAACAAGCATGTCAACTCTATGGCCGTTTGCAGTATGGGGAATAGATATCATCGGACAAATTAAGCCGAAGGCATCCAATGGTCATGAATACAACTTGGTAGCCATCGATTACTTTACCAAGTGGGTGGAAGCAGCTTCTTTCAAAGTTTTGAATGCCAAAAAGGTGGCGCAGTTCATACAGCTCAACATTATCTATCGATATGGGGTACCGCATGAGGTTATTTCAGATAACGGTCAGCATTTTCAGAAGGAAACTAAAGAACTCTTGCAGAAATACAAGATCGTTCATCACTTGTTATCCCCATATCACCCACAGACAAACAGCGCAGTGGAAGCCGCCAACAAGAATATCAAGAAGATACTACAGAAAACGGCTGACATGTACACTGATTGGCATAAGAAGCTACCATTAGCATTATGGGGGTACAGAACGTCAGTTAGATCGTCAACAGGGGCTACGCCGTATGCTCTAGTGTATGGGATGGAGGCTGTTCTACCAGTGGAATTGGAAGTTCCTTCGTTAAGAGTTGCTATGGAAAGTCAGCTGGCAGAAGTGGACTGGATCAAAGGTCGTTATGATGAGTTGGCATTGAAAGACGATTGAGGGCTCTCTACCATGTGCAAGGGTACCAGAGAAGAGTCGCAAGGGCGTTCAATAAACATGTCAAAGACAGAGGCTTGAAGAAAGGGGATTTAGTATTGAAAGAGATCTGAGCTCCAATTTTCGACCCACGAGGAAAGTTAAAACCAAGTTGGGGAGGACCGTACGTCATCAAGGAAATATTGCCAGCAGGGGTTGTTTGACTTATGGATTTAGATGGGATTGAGTTCGCTCGTCCTACCAATTTGGATCAATTAAAGAAGTATTATGTATAAGGCCTGCTAGGTTGAAAACCTGCAAGGGCGGCCTAGGCAAAAGTTAAGGCATTTGAAGTACGAGGACCTGATTCCCCAAAAAGAAAAAGAAAAGACGAAAGAAAAAAAAAAAGAAAAAAAAAGAAAGAAAACGCGGATACGTAGGCAACCCATAAAGTTACTTTAGGTGCAGTCCAAACAACACAATCACAGCAAAATCTCAAAAGTAAATTATCATTGGCAATTTATTTGAAACTAATTTTTTGACATAACAATTTATTGGTGTTAAGTAAAAGAACTATCGACATGCCATAGATATTCTATTCCTTGAGTCTTTAAGTCCTCTTGAGTTTCTTCAGAGTCATTTTGTTTGTCTTCTGTCTTTCTCTATCAAGTCTTCTTTTCTTTCGCAAGTCATGGTCGTGTGCTGCCTCCACTGCCTCAAGAATGTCTTCTCTGCAAAGCCCAAGTCTCGTGTCCTTGATAAGGTCATAAATTCTTTCTCGGCGAGAAGCTTCCCTTTCGCCCAAATCACCCTTCAACCATTGCTTATATTCTTTACTCATCTTGAAAGGTCCGTCAGTGTTGGCAATTTGAGTCAATTTCAGGTCTGTAGGCCAGCGAGTCCTCGCCTACTTGATTATAGTAAGACCGACAGGTGCCACAGAGCAACAAGGTCCTGTTAAGGACGGTATGGTTTGCATAGCGCCCATCTGGCGAAGAATTCTCGAAGTCCAATAGAAGGAAGTCGATCTTAGTCCTATGAGTTTGACAAAAGCGCACCCCAAGGTTCGAAAAAGTACCTGCTCTTTACATCCCCATGTGAAGACGTACCATTTAATGTTTCGCCATGACAGTGTTTGGAAATAACCCAACCAATCTCTTAAAGAGAATGGCCCAGGGAGTTCAACTTGGCGCAGACAGAACTACTGGGGCTTGTATGGATTGATAGTGGTGGGATATAGAAAATTCAAGCGCTCGAGCAGCCACATTTGCAGTAAAAAGGGGCTACCTTTTAAAGGCGCTTTGGGGTTGCCATGAACCTTATCTAAACCATTCAAGGTTTCAGCTAATACCAAGGGAATGATGTTATGTCGTTTGAGAAGAGGGGTAATCAACTCACATATTTGAACAGGGGCTTGAAGAGTACCGGTGGAGATGAGAAAGCGACCAATTAAGCAAAAAGCGAGTGCACGCTGAATTTGAGGGGTGAAAGTCAGAGTACCTTCGCTACCGTGAGCCAAGAATGAGGTTGCTAACTTCATTAAGTCCACCATATGATCCTTGACAAAGATCGTTGCATCCCTTTGAGGAATGCCAAGAAAATCCGAGAAGGAAGCGAGGTAATCCGAGCGAGGTGTAGGAAGGATGAATGGCGCCGCGGGCGAAACTCCAAATAAAGCACTGAATTCTTCCATGGTTGGGCATAATTCTTCATAATTGAACTGAAAGACATAGATTTGGGGATCCCAAAAATATGTAGCAGCAGTGAGAAGGGTCGCCTCGAGCTTCATGTGCTTTATAAAGAGCAACGGTTCCAAGCCAAAATGCTTAAACTCAGTTTTGTCTTTGGCAGCCATGACTACCAAAAACCATCTTAAGAACCCATCCAAGGCTTCCATAATTATTGCCAATGAAAATAGGTGAGTTAGAAGGCTTCCCCTATGTGTTTTTATAGGGAAAGGGTCACAAATTCAAGTCCTAGAAGGAGTAGAATCGTCAAAATAGGAAAAAACCTGAAAAATCACGAAAAACGCATCAACCTCAGGTAACCGTCCGGGGCCAGATGGTCACCCGAGTGTCACACCCCATTTTTGCACCACCTTACTAGGGCTCATCATTTCATGCATGTTTTTGTTTTGTTTTCGAGTCTAGTCACTTGCATTAGTTTTCTAGAGTCACAAGGACAATGGATATGAATTTTGGTTCAAATTGGAGTTGATCTTGAGGGATAATAAGAGCTTTTGTGACTTGAGGGGCATAATCATCTTTTAAGTCCCAAACTTTTCATTTGACCTTGGAATGATCTCCAAATTGTCAATTGGAGTTCATATGGATGCATAAGAGGTATTTTTAGTGTCAATTTGGTAAGTCAATGGCTCGGGATTAAAATGGCTCGATGTGGTTCAAGTTGGTTAATTGACCCTTCCTTGGGTTAGCTCTAATTGACTCACAATTACCAACCAAATCTTTTCAAATTGACTTTCATTAGTCATCATTTTACCCTCAAAAGTGTTTCATGAAGTTCAATTTTGATATGGCCTGATGATGAGTTTAGTGTGGTTATTTACGGATTATCCTTGAAGAATTAGTGCGAATTATAGCATGAGATTTTTGGTTAAAATGAAAAGAAAATTATTTTATTAAATTAGCCATTTTTATCATGACACTAACACGTGTACGTATGTGATGAGTGTGTGTACGCACATACGATACATGTGCATGCGTGTTAGCGGTCAGTCTCCCAATTTTTATAAAAGACAATTTCCTTTTCCTATTCAGATTAGAAGTCTTTTATCATTATAAAATACCTTTTGATTATTCTCCAAAGAAACCTAGTCCAGGAAGGAAAGGGAAACTCCAGATTTCAGCTATAAATACTCTCTTAATGTCTTTAAACAAGGGGGAGGAGAAGAGGGTTTGGAGGGAGTGAAATTCGTCATAATTCAGCAGCAGATTTTCTGAAAACCAGCAGTCGTATTTTAATCATAACTTTTTCATCCGAAGTCAGAATTTGATGAAATTGGTCTTGTTAGAAAGATAATTCAATTCTCTACAACTTTGTATTTCACAAGCTTTGTCCAAATCCAACGTTTTCATACCCAAAAACGCGATTGAAGTTGCTGCTGCTGCAAAGTGACGAGAATCACTTTTTCTTTTCTCTTGTTCTCTTTTTGTTTTCTATTTCTTTTCAAAGTTGAGTGAGTTTTGATCTCTTTGCTGTGATACCACTTTGACAAAGAGGAGGATTCGTGTTGGTTTGATTCACTCTAAAGACCTGAGGAGCCACGAACAATTGCATACAGCAGCAAGGAAGGCCCTTCCTAAGGTATTCTCCTTCTCTATTCAAGCTTAAACTAGGTTTTCATATGGGTTAGGCCTATTGCATGTTAAAGGTAACTTTTTTATCATGTATTAACACTCTAGCTAGTTAATATACATGGAATATCTATTTTTTATCTACTGATTAGCATGCTTTAGGGCTGTCCTTTAGGTTTTTAATGCATAGTTGTGATTCTTGTGCTCCTGTTTGTCCTTGTGCTAGGATTAGTGTCATTGCATGTTAGAGTTAGGATTTTCATCATGTTATATTGCTTTAGTTAGTTAATATGCATGATTTAATTTCTGTTTAGTTTGGTTTTAGCATGATTAAAGTATGTTTTGTATGTTTTTAAGCATATTTGTGAGTTTAGGGTTTTAGAGTCATTGTTTCGTGTTTGTTTTCATATAGCATGATAAAGTAGACTTTTTTATTTGGTTTTTCTTCGTGTTTGCTGTATATGTTTTTCATATGGAGTAAACATGATAGTTTTGCATGCATGTTAGTATGTTTTAGGGTTTTTATGCATGATATGGTTCTAGGAATATGTTAGGACTTATTATTGTTCGCTGTTTTTGCTATTGGCATGCTTAGTGGATGATTTTAGGTCATAATACTATTCTGTCCAGATTTGCATATTAGTGTTTTTGCATGGTTTTGAGCACTTGTAAGGGTGCAAATAGGTGTGGTATTTGTCCCATGGCAAATAGGGCTGCTTATGTCTGAAATGGCTAAATGCTTGGAGCTAATTGCGCTCAGGTAAATGGGTGTGAAGGTGCCCCAATTCACCTTTCTTCTTAACTCATTCTCTTCTCCCTATTTAGGGTTAATTTTTAATATGATCCTATGGTTTAATTAGAGGTTTCCTTAACCAACAAAATTCTGGTTTTTATTAAAGTTTCCATTTTGTGGATTTCTTTCCTAAAATCAAACTTTCTATCATATTCAACTCTTTTGATCAAATAAGGAAACCTAGGGTTTTAACCATAGGTTTGTATTAGGATTTAACCTTAGTTCTAATCGAACTACGTGGACTTTGATCCATGTATTTCGTTGCATGGTACGTAGGCGCTCTTCGTGAGGCTCAAGTCCGTTCTAGGATCCAAGCATCCTAGGTTTATTTATGTTTTCTTTTTTCTTTTTATTTTCTGTTTTTATTTGCTTATTATGCATGGATGGATGAATGAAATATATGATATGCATGCAATTCTTGTGATGATATACTTGCTGATTTTTGTATGGAAAGACTTTAATTTAGCCCAAATGAACTGAGAGACCGAAAGGGTGACATGGGTGCCTATAGGCTTTGCCTAGAACCTTCCCATGTCATAACTTAGCCTCCGAATCCCCGATTTCTTTGGTTTTCAAAAGATTGGTTTTTGCCTTTCCTTTTTTTATGGAGTCATTCAAATTGTTTTCCTAAAACAACCTGATTTTTAGGGTTTTCCTTGTTTCCTTTAAAAAATAAGGTGGCGACTCCTTTCCTTTTTCTTTTTCAAACCCACTTTCTTTTCAATCCCTCGTGGGCCCAATTTCCGGGGTTCACAGTTTGGCGACTCCACTGGGGATTTGTGGGCTAGACTCTATAAAGTTTAATTGGGCTAAGTTAATTTCTTATGTTTAATTAAAATCAATCACATTGCATCCGCTTGATTGTATGCTTTCATTTATTGCATTGTGTGCGCAAATTCTTGCATGCTAGGATCGATGTCCCTCGATGTATCCTTGCCAACGATCGGCCTAGTCTCAACCTTGGTTTTCCTGATTCCATGTGTTGGGGCGAAAGCTATCAACCTCTCTTGCCTAGTACCCTTGGGCTTGCCCTTGGGTATATTAAATGAGTTAATCACGTACTGCTGGACCCACGCGGCGTTCTTGATGCCACATGTGGTTAGGTATAAGGATTGCTCAAGCAAGTGAAGGACCCCAGCCTACCCTTATCATTAGTCCATATAGACAGACTTGTAGGACACTACGGTCTCACCTTTATGCACCCACAATTGTTTGTAATGATGCTATGCTGTGTTTGTGGTGTGAGGCTTTATATCTTATGCCCTTAATACAAACCTTTAAACCCTAGCCTTCGTTAAGGCCATGGGTTAGGAGGAATAAATTAAGGAAATAGGATGTAAAGCTATGTTTGTGATGTGCTAGTCCTAGGGGATTAATTAAACCTAGTTGAAGGACTCTATGCCCTATTCTTTAAAACATACCCTTAATCCATGATCCCTGTAAAGGTAATTGGATAAAAGGAATGAATTAATTGAACATGGTGTAGAGACCGAGTTCATTAAGGAAAATATGGAGGTTTAGGACAGATCCTTAGGCTAAAGGTTAAAACTTTTCTATCCATAGACGTGCTGGCTTGGATCCGCAATCCACAAGGGCGTCTAGTGAGTGTTGAGTCTACCCATCAGACAGACATGGCCGACGAAAGAACTAGTAAGGGGCACTTTGACCTTGAGGCTTGCCTGAAAGCCATCATGACCAAGCTTGACCATACCGCCGAGACATCCGATACCGCATTGAAAATGGCTCAAGAGAACCAACAGAAGATGGCGGATCTTGAACAAAATGGCTCTAAGGCCCATTCCTCGGGTATACCTCATGGGGCTGGCACCGAAGAGGGACCTCAATCCAATGAGAACACCAAGACAAGGGGGGAAAGTAGCTCGAAACCTGAGGTCACCGACCTAGAAGGGGAAGCCAAGGGGAAAGGTACTAGCAGTGATTCCGTGTTAGCTGAGCAAGGTAGAAGCTTTGGAGAGAACCATAAAAGGGATTCGCAGGGCTGATGACATGGTCGATGTGCGGACTCTATCTCTGTTTCCAACAGCTCGTATTCCACTACAATTCAAGATGCCGGAGTTAGAAAAGTTCGATGGGACGGGTTGCCCTAAGACTCATTTGAAGATGTATGTGCGAGCTATGCACCCTCGAGGGGCTACTGACGAGCTTTTAGCTCAAATGTTCCATGAAACCTTAGCCACTTTTGCTTTGAAATGGTTCTTATCCTTGGATGAGAATAGAACCCGGACTTGGGAAGACATATGCAATGAGTTTTCAGAGCACTACAAGTATAACACAGAGGTGGACGTTACTCGAAGGGACCTAGAAACTACCAAGCAAGGGGCTCATGAAACTTTCTCCGCTTACATTACAAGGTGGAGACAAAAGGCGTCGAGAATGACGGATAGGCCGAATGAGGAGGACCAAATTCAGTTAGTGGTTAAGAACCTGCTGCCCGTGTATCACAAGCACCTATTTGCCCACTATTTCCCAAATTTCAAAGCTCTCATTGGGGCTGGCACGCAGGTTGAAGATGCTATCAATAATGGGACAATCAAGACTGAGGAAGTGAGGAGTCGCAAGACAAACTTTACTGGGAAGAACAATGCCGAGGTCAACACCATAACTCAACCAATCCAACCCTTTTCTCTTAATGATGTCAACCCACCTCGCCAATTCACTGACCTATTCATGCCACTCGAAAGAGTCCTTGAAAAGCTCATAAGTCGTGACTTATTGAAGCCACTCGACCCAAGACCTCCACCAAATCCCTTACCCAAGAGCTACAATGAGAATGAGTACTGCAAGTACCACCAATCCAAAGGCCATGCCACCAATCGCTGTATTCGCCTTCGCCACCAAGTCCAAGACCTCATTGACAAGCAAGTCATTTCACCACCAACCCGTCCAAATGTCACCCGTAATCCTCTCCCATCACACAACAACACACCCCCACCTAACACCATAAATGCCATTGGGGTTGAATCCTCTCGCCCTCGCCATCCCATAAGACAATACACTCCGCTCCCCATGACCTTAACCCGTCTTTTCACCATTTGCCGCAATAACAGCCTTATCATGCCACTTCCACCAAAGCCAAGGCCATCAACCCCTCACCAATATTGCCAATACCATCGTGCACCCAGCCATGACACCGAGGCTTGTTCTATACTAAAGAAGATCATTCAAGACCTCATTGACCAAAAAGTTTTGTTGTTGCCAAAGAAATCTATCCAACAAGAGCTGAAAGAAAGATATGAAGCAGGGGATCCTCAGGTTGGCCTATTAGGTCAATCATCGGGGAAATTTGATTACTATGTGCTGTACTCAAGCCCAAGTCCGATATCAGATGAGCCGATAGTCCCTTCAGGTTGGGATGACTTGCCGACAGAGATGGAGAGCATCGACATGATAGAATGGGATGACTTTATGAATGACTCCGAGGAAGTCCATGACATATGGGCTAGCGATGATGAGTTGGACCATATAACCAGAGGGGGTCGTCATTTCAAGCCTCCCCACCTAGAATCTAAAAATCCGTTGGAAGATTTGGAAGGGCAGAAGCGTCCTAGCTTGCAAGAAGAAGAGGATGAAGTGCTTAGGCAGCTGAAGAAGACCAATGCCAACATTACTATTTGGGGCTTGCTCATGGCCTCGCATAAGCACAGACAGACCGTGTTGAAACTATTGAATCAGATACAAGTGCCCGTTGACACATCCCCCGAGGGA
Source organism: Liquidambar formosana (assembly GCA_039720395.1). NCBI lineage: Eukaryota > Viridiplantae > Streptophyta > Magnoliopsida > Saxifragales > Altingiaceae > Liquidambar > Liquidambar formosana. Next base: position 34,300,715 of record CM077829.1, read on the forward strand.
TTGGTACATTTGGTGAATCCAACTCCCAAGAACTCAACCATCGTGTTCACCGATGTAGACCTACCTAAAAGCGGGCCGAGCCATTCTCAAGCTCTCTATGTGACCATTGACACTATGGGGAAGAGGGTTCCCACCGTTCTTATCGACAATGGGTCCGCACTGAATGTATGTCCTCTCCGAACTGCCACTGTTTTGGGTTTGGGACCCACTGATTTCACGCCATCTGGGCAGACCGTAAGAGCTTATGACAACACCCACCGAGAAGTAATAGGGGTGGTTACTTTGCCTCTTATCATGGGACCCACTGAATTTAGGGTGGAATTCCAAGTGTTAGATGTGCCGTCATGTTTCAACTTGCTGTTGGGCCGACCTTGGATCCATCCCGCTGGGGCTGTGCCATCTTCACTCCATCAAAAGGTGAAGTTTCCATATGAAGGAGCCATAGTAACGCTTCAAGGGGACTATGAATTGAAACTCGCAGGTGTGCCTATATGTGAGATACAACCTGAATCAGCAGCGATACCGCTATCTGGGTTTGATTATGTCCAATGCATTGAGAAAGAGCTGAATGAATCATCACGCCATTACTCTTCTATAAAGCAGTACATCCCATATACTTTTTATCCAAGTTCCGACCCAGCCGTGGCAGATAAAAGTTTTGGTGATAGATACTTCACAGAAGGGCCGAATCCTCAAAGTTTGACAAGTTGGTACCACTCTATCCAAGATCTATATGGAAGCTTGAAAGAAGAAGACTGGGCAGAGAACCTTGATGCGGGGGCTATGACTGAAATGTTCCAAGACATGATCCTCACCGTGGAAGACTCGACCATTGAAGAACTCCAGGGTTCATCCATTAGCCATGCTACCATGCCATTCCTGAATTGGTACCTTGAATGTGGTGTCATTGCGGAGATCCATGAAGAAGAAGACCTTGGCCTACCTGATAGCAGCTTGTAGGTGTCTTAGTTTAGTAATATTTCCCTAATTCAATAAGATGTATCTACTTTACTCACTTTGTGGAGTCATAGTATTGATACAGATTTGTTTGTTTTCCTTCTTTCTTTTGTGTGTCATTCCCATTATTCCTAGTCAATAAAGTGTGCTTTATTTCTCTATATATGCAGTGTCTCTTTTCTCTCCTCTATGGATATTTATGGCATGGATATAGATCCTAGGAACGATGTCCCCCCGGAGCTCGTTGAGCAAAGGAAAAGGGGCGTCACCGAACCTAATATGGATGAATTGGAATCAATCAACTTAGGGACGAATGAATTGCCAAGAATAGTTAAAATTGGGAAAACCCTCTCCCCCGTTGAAAAAGAAAAGATGATCTCTCTCTTGAAAGCCAACATTATGGCTTTTGTATGGTCTTATGAAGACATGCCTGGCATCGACCCCGATATTGTGCAACACTATATCCCCACTAATTCCCTAAAGAAGCCGGTAAAGCAGAAACTCAGAAGATTAAAACCAGAATGGGCCCTAAAAGTAAAAGAAGAGGTAACTAAACAACTAGACGCGGGTTTCCTCCAAGTTGTGGAGTACCCCAAGTGGTTGTCGAATATAGTGCCTGTGCCTAAAAAAGATGGGAAAGTGAGGATGTGTGTCGACTTCCGAGATCTCAACGCCACGAGCCCTAAGGATGACTTTCCTTTACCCCATATCGACGTGTTGGTAGATAGCACGGTGGGACATGCACTCCTCTCCTTCATGGACGGATTCTCCGGGTATAACCAGATAAAGATGGCGCCTCAAGACATGGAGAAAACAGCCTTTATCACGCAATGGGGAACGTACTGTTACAAAGTAATGCCTTTTGGCTTAAGAAACGCTGGGGCTACTTACCAAAGAGCAGCTACGACCCTATTGCATGATATGATCCATAAGGAAGTCGACGTTTACGTCGATGATATGATCGTGAAGTCCGTGGATAGGGAAGGGCATTTCAAGGCACTAGAGAAATTCTTAGAGCGAGCAAAAAAGTACAATCTCCGTCTCAACCCACAGAAGTGTGCTTTCGGCGTCACTGCAGGCAAGCTATTGGGGTTTATGATCACTCAGAGAGGTATCGAAGTGGACCCAGGGAAGATAAAAGCTATTGTGGAGATGGAGCCGCCTAGCACTGAGAAGCAGATCCGAGGTTTTCTGGGAAGAGTTCAATACATAAGCCGATTCATTGCCAACTTAACCATGGTTTGCGAACCAATCTTCAAATTGCTTAAGAAAGGTGTGCCAAAAGTATGGAACGAAGAATGCCAAGAGGCCTTTGAGACCATTAAGAGATACTTGAGCAATCCTCCAATCTTAGTTCCCCCACGGCAAGGTGCGCCACTTTTGTTATACTTAACGGTCACCGAAACCGCGACGGGAGCTTTGTTAGCTCAATATCTCGAAGGGTCTACAAAGGAGAATGCCATCTACTACCTAAGCAAGAAAATGACAGACTATGAAGTGAAGTACAATGCAATTGAAAAAGCTTGTGTAGCACTAGTATGGGCGACGCAGAAACTCCGGCACTACATGATGTCCTTCGAAGTGTTCTTGATAAGTCGCATGGACCCGTTGAAGTACCTGGTAGAAAGGCCAGTATTGTCATTCAGAACTGCTCGATGGTCAATTCTCCTCAACGAATTCGACATCAAGTACGTGAATCAGAAGTCTATCAAGGGGAGCGTCATCGCAGACTACCTAGCCAGCTGTCCTGTGTCATCATCTGCTCCATTCAACGATCAGTTCCCAGACGAGGACGTGCTAGAGATTGGCAGAAAAATTTGGAGAGTATACTTCGATGGGGCAGCCAATAAGAAAGGTTATGGGATAGGAGTCCTGCTGGTCTCACCCGAAGAGGCAGTTACACCGTTGGCGGTCAAGTTGGGGTTCGAAGCCACCAACAACATTGTTGAATATGAGGCCTGTATCCTAGCATTGGAAGCGGCACTTGAATTGGGGATCAAAGAATTGGAAGTGTTCGGGGACTCGGCGCTAATCATTTGTCAGATAAAAGGGGAATGGAAAACTCGAGATGAGAAATTGTTGCCTTACCATGCCTATCTGGAAGCTCTAACCAAGGAGTTCTCAGAGATAGAGTTCAACTACCTTTCAAGAAACAAGAACCAGTTCGCCGATGCCTTGGCGACCCTAGCATCCATGGTGGAGATACCTGAAGGGGGAAATGTGAAGCCGTTGGTAATAGAATGCCGAGACAAGCCTGTGTACTGTTGTGCAATCCGAGGAGGGGAAGTGAATGATGGCCGTCCGTGGTTCCATGACATAAAGAAGTTCATTGAAGAAAGGGAGTACCCAGAAGGAGCATCTCGCATTGATAGAAAAACCCTAAGGCGGTTGGCAAGTCACTATGTACTTTGTGGAGGAAAGCTATATCGGAGATCATACGACGGGATCCACCTGCTGTGTGTCACCGAGGAAGAAGCCGAGCATCTGATTAAAGAAATCCATGAAGGGACAGGGGCTCCGCATATGAATGGCTATATGTTAGCTAAGAAAATCATGAGGTTAGGCTATTATTGGTCTACCATGGAAAGAGACTGCCATGCACATGTCAAGAAGTGCCACAAATGCCAACTGTTCGCCAGTGGACAACATTTGCCTTCTATGCCTTTAATAAGTATGTCGTCACCATAGCCATTCGCGGTATGGAGGATAGATATCATCGGACAGATCAAGCCAAAGGCATCAAATGGGCATGAATACATCCTGGTTGCCATCGACTACTTCACTAAGTGGGTGGAAGCAGCGTCCTTCAAGACCTTGAATTCCAAGAAGGTAGCACAGTTCATACAGCACAGCATCATCTATCGATATGGGGTACCGCATGAAGTTATCTCAGACAATGGCCAGCACTTTCAGAAAGAAACCCATAAGCTCTTGCAAAAGTACGGCATAGTTCACCATCTGTCATCACCATACCGTCCTCAGACTAATGGAGCGGTGGAAGCAGCTAACAAGAACATCAAGAAGATACTACAGAAGACTGCGGACTCGCACACAGACTGGCATGAGAAGTTGCCATTGGCTTTATGGGGTTACAGAACATCAATAAGGTCGTCGACAGGGGCTACCCCTTATTCTCTAGTTTATGGAATGGAGGCCATGTTGCCAGTTGAATTAGAGGTTCCTTCACTAAGGGTTGCCGTGGAGAGCCAGATAACAGAAGTGGACTGGGTTAAGAGTCGCTATGATGAGTTAGCTTTGCTGGATGAAAGGCGTTTAAGGGCGCTGTATCATGTTCAGGGGTATCAACGGAGAGTTGCCAGAGCATTCAACAAGCATGTCAAAGATCGAGGTCTAAAGAAAGGGGATGTAGTGCTGAAAGAAATCAGAGCTCCAGTGTTCGATCCGCGGGGAAAATTCAAGCCAAGTTAGGGTGGGCCATACATTATCAAAGAGATATTGCCAGCAGGGGCTGTTCGCCTCATGGATTTAGATGGAATTGAGTTCGCTCGTCCAACTAATTTGGACCAATTGAAAAAATATCATGCTTGAGGCCTGCTAGGTTGAAAACCCGTAAGGGCGGCCTAGGCAAAAGTTAAGGCATAAGAACTACGTAAGACCTGATTCTCCATTCAAAAACAAAAAAAAAAACAAAACAAAAAACAAAAAAAAAAACAAAACAAACAAAAAAAAAAACAAAACAAAAACAAAAAAAAAAAAAAGAAAAACCATGGAGATACGTTGGCAACCCATAAAGTTACCTTGGGTGCGGTCTAAATCAAACAAGAAAATCCCAAATTTGATTTATTATTGGCAATTTATTCAAAACTAAAATTGATTGACATAGCAATTCATTGGTATTAAGTAAAAGAAGTATAAATATGCCATAAATATCCTATTCTATTTTCTTGAGCCTCTTTGCAGCTCGCTCCTCAGCTTTCTTCTTCTCTCTTTCATGTCTTCTTTTCTTCCTCAAGTCATGTTCATAAGCTGTTGTCACTGCTTCCATAATATCTTCTCTGCAAGATCCAAGTTCGTTGTTCTTGATAAGTCCAAAAATCCTTTCTCTTCGAGTAGTCTCTCTCTCACCTAAATTGCTTTTCAACCATTCCTTATACTCGGGGCTCATCATATACGGACCATCAGTATTCGTAACTTGGGTTAGTATCAACTTGCTAGGCCATCGGTCCTTCGCCCAAGTCACTACAGAAAGACCCGCGGGCACCACAGGATAGTCACCTTTCAAGGAAGTGGGTATGGTTTGCATGGCGCCCATCTGACGCAGAACCCTTGAAGGCCAATAGAAGGAAGTAGACCTCAGTCCTATGAGTCTCACCATGGCGCATCCAGAAGTCCGCAGAAGCACCTGGTCACTGCAGCCCCATATGAATATAAACCACTTGACACTCCTCCAAGAAAGGGTTTGGAAGTAACCTAGCCAATCTCTCAATGAAAATTGCCCAGGTAGTTCAATGCGGCGAAGGCAGTAATGCTGGGGCTTGTATGGTGTAATGGCAACTGGTGACAAGAAATTCAGTCTTTCAAGCAACCACATCTGCAGTAGAATGGGGCTACCTCCTAAAGGAACCTTTGGGTCCTCATGAGTTTTATCCAAACCATTCAGGGTTTCAGCTAGCACCATGGGAATCAAGTTATGGCCCTTGGCAAGGAGAGGAATCAAGTCACAGATTTGAATGGGAACATGTGGAGTACCAGTGGAAATAAGAAAACGACCAATGAGGCAAAAGGCAAGTGCATGCTTAATAGGAAAGGTAAAATTCAGAATACCTTTACTATCACAAGCTAAAAAAGAGGTTGCCAATTTCATCAAGTCTACCATATGGTCCTTTACAAACGTAGAGGCATATTGTGAGTGAATCCCAAGTAGATTGGAGAAAGAAGTAAGAAAGCTTGGGCGAGGAGTAGGGAGAATGAAAGGACCTATCGTTGAAACTCCATACAATGCACAGAATTCCTCCATGGTTGGGCACAGTTCTTCATAGTTGAAGCGGAACACATGAACTTGAGGATCCCAAAAATATGTAGCAGCAGTCAAGAGGTTCGTTTCAAGCCTCACATGCCTCAAGGAGAGCAATGGATCCAAGCCAAAGCACTTGAACTCAGATTTTGCTTCAGCACTCATAACTCTCAAAAACCCTCCTAAAAATTTGTCTAGAGCCTCCATAATTTCTAATGAATGAATACAAGTAGGTTTAGGAACCTCTTGGATGTGTTTTTATAGGGAAAAGGTCACAAATCCAAGTTCAAATAGGAAAAAACCCATCAGAATAGGAAGTTTCCTATTCAAAGTGGGATTTCCGCTTCGGGCTCGGGTAACCACCCAGGCCTGGGCGGCTAGCCTCCCGAGGCCTGGTGGTCACCCAAGCCACTTTGTTTTGGTTTTGCTTCTCGCTTTGTCTCGCCTTGACGCGTGATCAAACCTCCTTCCAAATGAGATATTCAACACTTTTTGAGCTTAAAATCAATCAAATTCCATCTTGAAATCAATTCCTTGAATTGATTTTATGTTCAAAAGGGTTGAATATATTTCCCCTGTGTCATGCCAACTCAAGTGACAATGTGTTAAGTCACTTTCCTCTTGCACCATGCCTGTTCAATCTTGATAAATTGATCATATATCCTCATTTCAAATCTTGATTTTTCATCCCACTTGGTTGAATATACTCATCATTTGAATATATGCTTCTCAGTTTCAAATTCTCATTCCCTATCCTATTTGGTTGAATATATTCATCACTTGAATATATTTTTCCATTTCAAAAGTGTATTCACCCTTTGAATATGCTTCTCAGTTTCAAATTCTCATTTTCTATCATACTTGGTTGAATATATTCATCACTTGAATATATTCTTCCATTTCAAAAGCATGTTCACCCATTGAATATGCTTCCTAGTTTCAGATCCTCATTATCACTTACTTGGTTAAATATATTCATCACTTGAATATATTTCTCCATTTCAATGGTATGTTCATCACTTGAACATACTTCTCAGATATTTTGTCACTTACTTGGTTAAGTATATCCACCACTTGGGTATATTTTTTTTCCATTTCAATGGTATACTCATCACTTGAGTATACTTCTCAGATATTTTGCCACTTACTTGGTTAAGTATATCCATCGCTTGGGTATATTTCTCCATTTCAATGGTATGTTCATCACTTGAACATACTTCTCAGATTATTTGTCACTTACTTAGTTAAATATATTCATGACTAGAATATATTTCTCCATTTCAATGGTGTACTCATCACTTGAGTACACTTCTCAGATTATTCTCTATCTTACTTGCTTAAGTATATCCATCGCTTGGATATATTTCTCTATGGTATGTTTATCACTTAAACATACTTGTCACTTACTTGGTTAAGTATATCCATCACTTGGATATATTTCTCTATTTCAATGGTATGTTTATCACTCAAACATACTTGTCACTTACTTGGTTAAGTATATTCGTGACTAGAATATATTTCTCCATTTCAATGGTGTACTCATCACTTGAGTACACTTCTCAGATTATTCTTATCATACTTGGTTAAATATATCCGTCGTTTGGATATATTTCTCCATTTCAATGGTATGTTCATCACTTGAGTGTACTTCTCAGCTTACTTGGTTAAATATATCCATCACTTGGATACATTTCTCCATCTCAAAAGTATGTTCATCACTTGAACGTACTTCTCAGTCTTTTTCAATCATTAAGTATACTCATCACTTGAGTATATTTCTCAGCATCTTTTTCATCACTTGGTTAAATATGTTCGTGACCAGAATATATTTCTCCATTTCAAAAGTACACTCATCACTTGAATACACCTCTCATATTATTCTTATCCTACTTGGTTAAAGATATCCATCGCTTGGATATATTTCTCCATTTCAATGGTATGCTCACCACTTGAGTATACTTCTCAGATTACTTGGTTAAATATATTCGTGACCTGAATATATTTCTCCATTTCAGTGGTATACTCATCATTTGAGTATACTTCTCAGATTTTTTGTCACTCACTTGGTTAAATATATTCGTGACCTGAATATACTTCTCCATTTCCAAGGTACGTTCATCACTTGAACGTACTTCTCAGATCTCATTCTCATCACTTGGTTAAATATATTCGTGACTAGAATATATTTCTCCATTTCAAAAGTATGTTCATTCGTAGTGGCTTGAATATGCTTCTCTTGACAATCATCAACCCCCAGTGGTTTAAGTATACTCATGACTTGAGTACACTTCCTTATTTCAGTCTCAGGTTTTCAACCTCCCATCATTGTTTGGTTACAGTGTGTGATTTCTCCAGGCTTTTTGGCCAAAAATGGGTTGTTCTTTATCATTGGTTCACAAGTGTAACTTGTTCGCCAATGAGGGGCTTCTGTCACACCCCATTTTTGCACCACCTTACTAGGGCTCATCATTTCATGCATGTTTTTGTTTTGTTTTTGAGTCTAGTCACTTGCATTAGTTTTCTAGAGTCACAAGGACAATGGATATGAATTTTGGTTCAAATTGGAGTTGATCTTGAGGGATAATAAGAGCTTTTGTGACTTGAGGGGCATAATCGTCTTTTAAGTCCCAAACTTTTCATTTGACCTTGGAATGATCTCCAAATTGTCAATTGGAGTTCATATGGATGCATATGAGGTATTTCTAGGTTCAATTTGGTAAGTCAATGGCTCGGGATTAAAATGGCTCGATGTGGTTCAAGTTGGTTAATTGACCCTTCCTTGGGTTAGCTCTAATTGACTCACAATTACCAACCAAATCTTTTCAAATTGACTTTCATTAGTCATCATTTTACCCTCAAAAGTGTTTCATGAAGTTCAATTTTGATATGGCCTGATGATGAGTTTAGTGTGGTTATTTACGGATTATCCTTGAAGAATTAGTGCGAATCACAGCATGAGATTTTTGGTTAAAATGAAAAGAAAATTATTTTATTAAATTAGCCATTTTTATCATGACACTAACACGTGTACGTATGTGATGAGTGTGTGTACGCACATACGATACATGTGCATGCGTGTTAGCGGTCAGTCTCCCAATTTTTATAAAAGACAATTTCCTTTTCCTATTCAGATTAAAAGTCTTTTATCATTATAAAATACCTTTTGATTATTCTCCAAGGAAACCTAGTCCAGGAAGGAAAGGGAAACTCCAGATTTCAGCTATAAATACTCTCTTAATGTCTTTAAACAAGGGAGGAGAGAAGAGGGTTTGGAGGGAGTGAAATTCGTCATAATTCAGCAGCAGATTTTCTGAAAACCAGCAGTCGTATTTTAATCATAACTTTTTCATCCGAAGTCAGAATTTGATGAAATTGGTCTTGTTAGAAAGATAATTCAATTCTCTACAACTTTTTATTTCACAAGCTTTGTCCAAATCCAACGTTTTCATACCCAAAAATGCGATTGAAGTTGCTGCTGCTGCAAAGTGACGAGAATCACTTTTTCTTTTCTCTTGTTCTCTTTTTGTTTTCTATTTCTTTTCAAAGTTGAGTGAGTTTTGATCTCTTTGCTGTGATACCACTTTGACAAAGAGGAGGATTCGTGTTGGTTTGATTCACTCTAAAGACCTGAGGAGCCACGAACAATTACAAACACAAGGAGAGCCACTTCCTAAGGTATTCTCCTTCTCTATTCAAGCTTAAACTAGGTTCTCATATGGGTTAGGCTTATTGCATGTTAAAGGTGACTTTTTTATCATGTATTAACACTCTAGCTAGTTAATATACATGGAATATCTATTTTTTATCTACTGTTTAGCATGCTTTAGGGCTGTCCTTTAGGTTTTTAATGCATAGTTATGATTCTTGTGCTCCTGCTTGTCCTTGTGCTAGGATTAGTGTCATTGCATGTTAGAGTTAGGATTTTCATCATGTTATATTGCTTTAGTTAGTTAATATGCATGATTTAATTTCTGTTTAGTTTGGTTTTAGCATGATTAAAGTATGTTTTGTATGTTTTTAAGCATATTTGTGAGTTTAGGGTTTTAGAGTCATTGTTTCGTGTTTGTTTTCATATAGCATGATAAAGTAGACTTTTTTATTTGGTTTTTCTTCGTGTTTGCTGTATATGTTTTTCATATGGAGTAAACATGATAGTTTTGCGTGCATGTTAGTATGTTTTAGGGTTTTTATGCATGATATGGTTCTAGGAATATGTTAGGACTTATTATTATTCGCTGTTTTTGCTATTGGCATGCTTAGTGGATGATTTTAGGTCATAATACTATTCTGTCCAGATTTGCATGTTAGTGTTTTTGCATGGTTTTGAGCACTTGTAAGGGTGCAAATAGGTGTGGTATTTGTCCCATGGCAAATAGGGCTGCTTATGTCTGAAATGGCTAAATGCTTGGAGCTAATTGCGCTCAGGTAAGTGGGTGTGAAGGTGCCCCAATTCACCTTTCTTCTTAACTCATTCTCTTCTCCCTATCTAGGGTTAATTTTTAATACAAGTCCTATGGTTTAATTAGAGGTTTCCTTAACCAACAAAATTCTGGTTTTTATTAAAGTTTCCATTTTGTGGATTTCTTTCCTAAAATCAAACTTTCTATCAAATTCAACTCTTTTGATCAAATAAGGAAACCTAGGGTTTTAACCATAGGTTTATATTAGGTCTTAACCCTAATTCTAATCGAACTACGTGGACTTTGATCCATGTATTTCGTTGCATGGTACGTAGGCGCTCTTCGTGAGGCTCAAGTCCGTTCTAGGATCCAAGCATCCTAGGTTTATTTTTGTTTTGTTTTCTTTTTCTTTATTTTCTGTTTTTATTTGCTTATTATGCATGGATGGATGAATGAAATATATGATATGCATGCAATTCTTGTGATGATATACTTGCTGATTTTTGTATGGAAAGACTTTAATTTAGCCCAAATGAACTGAGAGACCGAAAGGGTGACATGGGTGCCTATAGGCTTTGCCTACAACCTTCCCATGTCATAACTTAGCCTTCGAATCCCCGATTTCTTTGGTTTTCAAAAGATTGGTTTTTGCCTTTCCTTTTTTTATGGAGTCATTCAAATTGTTTTCCTAAAACAACCTGATTTTTAGGGTTTTCCTTGTTTCCTTTAAAAAATAAGGTGGCGACTCCTTTCCTTTTTCTTTTTCAAACCCACTTTCTTTTCAATCCCTCGTGGGCCCAATTTCCGGGGTTCACAATCACTTGAATATATTTTTCCATTTCAAAAGTGTATTCACCCTTTGAATATGCTTCTCAGTTTCAAATTCTCATTTTCTATCATACTTGGTTGAATATATTCATCACTTGAATATATTCTTCCATTTCAAAAGCATGTTCACCCATTGAATATGCTTCCTAGTTTCAGATCCTCATTATCACTTACTTGGTAAAATATATTCATCGCTTGGGTATATTTCTCCATTTCAATGGTATACTCATCACTCGAGTATACTTCTCAGATATTTTGTCACTTACTTGGTTAAGTATATCCATCGCTTAGGTATACTTCTCCATTTCAATGGTATGTTCATCACTTGAACATACTTCTCAGATCATTTGTCACTTACTTGGTTAAGTATATCCACCACTTGGGTATATTTTTTCCATTTTAATGGTATACTCATCACTTGAGTATACTTCTCAGATATTTTGCCACTTACTTGGTTAAGTATATCCATCGCTTGGGTATATTTCTCCATTTCAATAGTATGTTCATCACTTAAACATACTTCTCAGATTATTTGTCACTTACTTGGTTTAATATATTCATGACTAGAATATATTTCTCCATTTCAATGGTGTACTCATCACTTGAGTACACTTCTCAGATTATTCTCTATCTTACTTGCTTAAGTATATCCATCGCTTGGATATATTTCTCTATTTCAATGGTATGTTTATCACTTAAACATACTTGTCACTTACTTGGTTAAGTATATCCATCACTTGGATATATTTCTCTATTTCAATGGTATGTTTATCACTCAAACATACTTGTCACTTACTTGGTTAAGTATATTCGTGACTAGAATATATTTCTCCATTTCAATGGTGTACTCATCACTTGAGTACACTTCTCAGATTATTCTTATCTTACTTGGTTAAATATATCCGTCGTTTGGATATATTTCTCCATTTCAATGGTATGCTCATCACTTGAGTGTACTTCTCAGCTTACTTGGTTAAATATATCCATCACTTGGATACATTTCTCCATTTCAAAAGTATGTTCATCACTTGAACGTACTTCTCAGTCTTTTTCAATCATTAAGTATACTCATCACTTGAGTATATTTCTCAGCATCTTTTTCATCACTTGGTTAAATATGTTCGTGACCTGAATATATTTCTCCATTTCAAAAGTACACTCATCACTTGAATACACCTCTCAGATTATTCTTATCCTACTTGGTTAAAGATATCCATCGCTTGGATATATTTCTCCATTTCAATGGTATGCTCACCACTTGAGTATACTTCTCAGATTACTTGGTTAAATATATTCGTGACCTGAATATATTTCTCCATTTCAGTGGTATACTCATCATTTGAGTATACTTCTCAGATTTTTTGTCACTCACTTGGTTAAATATATTCGTGACCTGAATATACTTCTCCATTTCCAAGGTACGTTCATCACTTGAACGTACTTCTCAGATCTCATTCTCATCACTTGGTTAAATATATTCGTGACTAGAATATATTTCTCCATTTCAAAAGTATGTTCATTCGTAGTGGCTTGAATATGCTTCTCTTGACAATCATCAACCCCCAGTGGTTTAAGTATACTCATGACTTGAGTACACTTCCTTATTTCAGTCTCAGGTTTTCAACCTCCCATCATTGTTTGGTTACAGTGTGTGATTTCTCCAGGCTTTTTGGCCAAAAATGGGTTGTTCTTTATCATTGGTTCACAAGTGTAACTTGTTCGCCAATGAGGGGCTTCTGTCACACCCCATTTTTGCACCACCTTACTAGGGCTCATCATTTCATGCATGTTTTTGTTTTGTTTTTGAGTCTAGTCACTTGCATTAGTTTTCTAGAGTCACAAGGACAATGGATATGAATTTTGGTTCAAATTGGAGTTGATCTTGAGGGATAATAAGAGCTTTTGTGACTTGAGGGGCATAATCGTCTTTTAGGTCCCAAACTTTTCATTTGACTTTGGAATGATCTCCAAATTGTCAATTGGAGTTCATATGGATGCATATGAGGTATTTCTAGGTTCAATTTGGTAAGTCAATGGCTCGGGATTAAAATAGCTCGATGTAGTTCAAGTTGGTTAATTGACCCTTCCTTGGGTTAGCTCTAATTGACTCACAATTACCAACCAAATCTTTTCAAATTGACTTTCATTAGTCATCATTTTGTACTGGTTGTCATCTTAAGTCCCGTGGCCCTGATGATGAGTTTAGTGTGGTTATTTACGGATTATCCTTGAAGAATTAGTGCGAATCACAGCATGAGATTTTTGGTTAAAATGAAAAGAAAATTATTTTATTAAATTAGCCATTTTTATCATGACACTAACACGTGTACGTATGTGATGAGTGTGTGTACGCACATACGATACATGTGCATGCGTGTTAGCAATCAGTCTCCCAATTTTTATAAAAGACAATTTCCTTTTCCTATTCAGATTAGAAGTCTTTTATCATTATAAAATACCTTTTGATTATTCTCCAAGGAAGCCTAGTCCAGGAAGGAAAGGGAAACTCCAGATTTCAGCTATAAATACTCTCTTAATGTCTTTAAACAAGGGAGAAGAGAAGAGGGTTTGGGGGGAGTGAAATTCGTCATAATTCAGCAGCAGATTTTCTGAAAACCAGCAGTCGTATTTTAATCATAACTTTTTCATCCGAAGTCAGAATTTGATGAAATTGGTCTTGTTAGAAAGATAATTCAATTCTCTACAACTTTGTATTTCACAAGCTTTGTCCAAATCCAACGTTTTCATACCCAAAAACGCGATTGAAGTTGCTACTGCTGCAAAGTGACGAGAATCACTTTTTCTTTTCTCTTGTTCTCTTTCTGTTTTCTATTTCTTTTCAAAGTTGAGTGAGTTTTGATCTCTTTGCTGTGATACCACTTTGACAAAGAGGAGGATTCGTGTTGGTTTGATTCACTCTAAAGACCTGAGGAGCCACGAACAATTACAAACACAAGGAGAGCCACTTCCTAAGGTATTCTCCTTCTCTATTCAAGCTTAAACTAGGTTCTCATATGGGTTAGGCTTATTGCATGTTAAAGGTGACTTTTTTATCATGTATTAACACTCTAGCTAGTTAATATACATGGAATATCTATTTTTTATCTACTGTTTAGCATGCTTTAGGGCTGTCCTTTAGGTTTTTAATGCATAGTTATGATTCTTGTGCTCCTGCTTGTCCTTGTGCTAGGATTAGTGTCATTGCATGTTAGAGTTAGGATTTTCATCATGTTATATTGCTTTAGTTAGTTAATATGCATGATTTAATTTCTGTTTAGTTTGGTTTTAGCATGATTAAAGTATGTTTTGTATGTTTTTAAGCATATTTGTGAGTTTAGGGTTTTAGAGTCATTGTTTCGTGTTTGTTTTCATATAGCATGATAAAGTAGACTTTTTTATTTGGTTTTTCTTCGTGTTTGCTGTATATGTTTTTCATATGGAGTAAACATGATAGTTTTGCGTGCATGTTAGTATGTTTTAGGGTTTTTATGCATGATATGGTTCTAGGAATATGTTAGGACTTATTATTGTTCGCTGTTTTTGCTATTGGCATGCTTAGTGGATGATTTTAGGTCATAATACTATTCTGTCCAGATTTGCATGTTAGTGTTTTTGCATGGTTTTGAGCACTTGTAAGGGTGCAAATAGGTGTGGTATTTGTCCCATGGCAAATAGGGCTGCTTATGTCTGAAATGGCTAAATGCTTGGAGCTAATTGCGCTCAGGTAAATGGGTGTGAAGGTGCCCCAATTCACCTTTCTTCTTAACTCATTCTCTTCTCCCTATCTAGGGTTAATTTTTAATACAAGTCCTATGGTTTAATTAGAGGTTTCCTTAACCAACAAAATTCTGGTTTTTATTAAAGTTTCCATTTTGTGGATTTCTTTCCTAAAATCAAACTTTCTATCAAATTCAACTCTTTTGATCAAATAAGGAAACCTAGGGTTTTTACCATAGGTTTGTATTAGGATTTAACCTTAGTTCTAATCGAACTACGTGGACTTTGATCCATGTATTTCGTTGCATGGTACGTAGGCGCTCTTCGTGAGGCTCAAGTCCGTTCTAGGATCCAAGCATCCTAGGTTTATTTATGTTTTCTTTTCTTCTTTTTATTTTCTGTTTTTATTTGCTTATTATGCATGGATGGATGAATGAAATATATGATATGCATGCAATTCTTGTGATGATATACTTGCTGATTTTTGTATGGAAAGACTTTAATTTAGCCCAAATGAACTGAGAGACCGAAAGGGTGACATGGGTGCCTATAGGCTTTGCCTAGAACCTTCCCATGTCATAACTTAGCCTCCGAATCCCCGATTTCTTTGGTTTTCAAAAGATTGGTTTTTGCCTTTCCTTTTTTTATGGAGTCATTCAAATTGTTTTCCTAAAACAACCTGATTTTTAGGGTTTTCCTTGTTTCCTTTAAAAAATAAGGTGGCGACTCCTTTCCTTTTTCTTTTTCGAACCCACTTTCTTTTCAATCCCTCGTGGGCCCAATTTCCGGGGTTCACACTGTGCATAATGGAACTCTTTCCATTTAGGGTCTAATTGGAACTCCTTCCAATTCCCTAATTGATTATAACTCACTTATATCAATTAGGGTTTCTACTAACCATAAATAACACCTAGCATATGGTTCATGGTATTGTCCTTAATGAGGTGAATAAGTATCCATTAAAGAACCCTTCTGTTATAGTTTATAGGTTACAATTACATCCTTCCATTTACACAATGTCTCTAATTGAACCAATAGGACATGGAAGTCTATCAAGTCCTTAGTTCAATTACTTTATACTCATTCATCAATATTAACTCAATAATGAACTTATGGAAACTCCTTTCCATATTCACATTGCCGTGGCCATGGACTGAATGAGTTATATTATGAATACTATATGAGACATTCTCTCTCTTTTTCTTGAGAGTAATGGATTCCTTGTTGATCACTCACATGCCTTTACACACATAGTAGTAAGGCCAATGAACACCCTTACAGACCCCTATAAGGATCTGTACTTAGTGTTATCAAACTTCTAAAGCTACATGCATAAGACAACTATGGTATCTCAGGTCTAAAGATTACTTGTACCACTATAACATTGAGAAACTGATTAACAGGCAGGTTAAAACTCCATTCAGTTTATCTCAAATCTTTGGTCATATTCAGTGTACCTATTCTATTAATAAGCACCCACCTATTGGTTGTAGTGTCTCCACACAAATAGCTTGAGACCAGCTATCCTCCTATAGAGTCAACCTAACAAGTGCTAGTCCTATAGTTCATTACTGTCCATCATAGTGAACCTTCAACTATGAATGATTTAGGAGTTTAGTACAAAGATATATTTACAGTCTCATAATTACAACTCTTTGTAATTCAATATTCTCAACTCTAACTCCATGGACATATTATGTAAATATAAATGATGCATACAAACATAATAGAATAAGCCCTTTTATTAAATCAATAATAAATGTGACATTGATAAATGAAATCAAAATTATTGTTCCTAATCCCTAAACAATCATCTCTATGATTGGCTCTAGGGCATAATCCTAACACAAGCTAGGTGTGGATACTATTAGAGGCAATACGTTTGGATTACTACTACACTGCTATCCGGAATCGAAACTTAGAGCAAAAAAGAGAAGACTTAAACATTGTAAGTAATTCTACCCTCTTGTAATTAGGTTTTTGTTTGTATTGAAGCATAATTAGATTCATAGGCTGCGGAATTGATTAGGAAAAATTTTTATTCAATTCATTTCACGCTTTGTTTTCCTTCTAGTTCGATTCCCAATAGTGGTATTAGAGCCATAATAATTCTTAATACAAACAACATATGGGCTTGTTATTATAGTATAAGTTGAATGATTAAAGTCTGGAATTTATTTTTCTGCATATTTGGTTCTTTTCTTTGGTCGAACCTAGGGTTATGAACCCTAGTTCAATTCTCTTCTACTCCTCTTCTAATTAATGGTAAAGGGTAACCATTGATGCAAGGGTTGCATTAAGACTGTGAATGAAGAAGAAGGAAAAAGGAAAACTAGGTTTTTTCTTCTAGGGATGAATTTGGGTTTTTAGAACCCTAGGGTTCTTGCAATTAATTCTTATTCAAAGCTGCTAGAAATTGATGGAAATTTAATATAGGATCATTGTGCATGCTGTATGATTGATTTTATTTAAGTTTCAAAAGAGTTTTGACGGAAAAAGATTCAAAAAGGTTGAAAATGTTTCATGAACAGCATAGCAGATTTTTCTGCAGAAACGTCATCAATGGAGTTTTGATTAGAACTTTTGCTAGGGAGCTCCAAATTGCATGAAACCACCTGCATTAGTTTCCTAAGACATGTAGGATAATAGTGATGGCTCCAAATCCATAGATCATTATATGTCTCCTTTTAGGGACTAATATCGATAAGTGGATTATTTTATGATGTTCTATTTTTTATTTATATGCATGAGATGTATGTTAATTTGATGAGACCCTTTAAAAACCCCTCTCTTTTAATATTAAGTTGGAAATGGAGAATACATTAGGGAATGGATTCTTCATTGCTTTCCATCATTATAGGATCATCTAACGTCCCTTAATGTGGGTACCTGGCTATAGACATGTAGGAGCTACCCATGTTAAAGACATTACTTAAAACTATCACATATGAGATATCATGGGGTGCTATATACCAAGAAACTAACATGTGAGGTATATATTTGGCAAAGCATACCTATGTGAATGATGGGCTTAACTTAACTAGGGAAGTACTCTAAGAACAAACATGTTAGGAGTATGTACCCTAGAGGCAAAATAATTGAAACTTGTTTATGAAGCAATAGACAAAGAGTTGTCTCCTTGTTGTGGTCTAGAAGTCAAAAAACTAAAATGTGAGGTTTCTAGGTCACAATAGGACCCCAATCCCCATTAAGAATGAGATTCCCGAATTCCATTAGAGGGAATATGGAATTTGATAAAATAGTGGGAGGTACCATATGATTAAAGACCCAATCATTATGGATTAAAAATGAAATCTAATTCTCCATTTAATTTTCTATATGTAGATCACCGAAATGGTTCACCGCAACCCATTATCCAACATTTTGGAAACCATCCATTTAATTGGACCAAATTATCTTGATTGGATAAGGAATTTAAAAATCATTTTGAATTCTGAGAATATTACTTATGCACTTCAAAGTCCACTTCCTAATGCTCCCACTAAGGCTGTAACTCAGCAGGAGAAAAACGCTTATCGGAAGCGCATGGACGATGATCTTATGATGAGATGCTATATGATGGTGTCTCTGAGTCCTGAACTTAAGAAGCAATATGAGTCCATGGGAAGTGCACCCGAGATGTTCATCCATATGCAAGAGTTGTATGGTAAAGAGTTCTTACTTGAATGTGATGAATGGGTTGAAGTTCCTGCTTCTAATTCTATGCTCAAGCCTAAAGGTAAGGAAATAAGAAAGGGTAAGAGTACTCGAAGGAAGAGGAAAGGTAATAGAATCTGTTTTTACTGCGGTAAAGATGGGCATTGGAAGCGTAACTGCCAAGAGTATCTGGATACTCTAAAGAACCAACCTTCAAAACGTATAGATCATGCTCTAATATTTGAGACTAACATGAGTGTTAGCTCTCCTTCCACTTGGGTACTTGATTCTGGTGTGAGTTCTCATATTTGTAATTCCATGCAGTATCTAGTGGGAAGTAGAAGGCTGAGTAAAAGAGAAGTAACCTTACGAGTGGGGAATGGAACAAGTGTTGCTGCATTAGCCGTGGGGACTTGCTGCTTAACTCTGCCTAGTGGGAGTAGTTTAGAATTATCAAGCTGTCTTTATATTCCAAAAGTTATAAGAAACATTATTTCTATTTCTGTTTTATCTAAACAAGGATTTAGATTTTTTTTTTTTTTGAAGATAATAAATATTCTTTATTTAAAAATGAAGAGTTCATTACTTCTGGAGTTTATGTAAATGGCCTTTATTTTCTAAAATTTATTGCAAATATTAATTGCATGGAGCATGATAGTTCTAAATTGAATGCAAATAAACCCAAGAGAACAAGAGATGAGGAAAACTCCACATATGACTGGCACTTGAGACTACGTCATATCAGTGATAATAGGATTAACAAGATGTGTAAGGATGGACAATTGGGTCCATTGGCTTCTATGCCCTTTCCAACTTGTGAATCCTGTTTACTAGGTAAAATGACCAAGTCACCTTTTACCTATCACGGTGAGAGGGTTGCTGACATATTAGGATTAATACATAGTGATGTATGTGGTCCTATGAGCATAAATGCTCATGGAGGTTTCTCTTACTTTATAACCTTTACTGATGATCATTCTAGGTATGGGTACGTGTACTTAATGAAGTACAAATCTAAAGCAGTTGAAAGGTTCAAAGAATTAAGATATTAAGTAGAGAAACAAATCGGTAAAAGTATTAAAGCTCTTCAATCGAATCGAGAAGGCGAATATTTAACCGGTGAGTTTTTTGATTATCTCGTTCAAGCAAGAATTCTTTCTCAATGGACACATCCTGGAACACCACAGCTTAATGGTGTGTCAAAAAGGAGGAATAGAACCTTATTAGATATGGTTATGTCCACGATGAGTTACACTGATTTACCATTGTCCTTCTGGGGATATGCCCTAGAAACTGCTGCGTACTTGTTAAACAGAGTTCCAACCAAGGCTATCCCTAAGACCCCATATGAGATATGGAAAGGGAGAGCACCAAGCCTTAAGCATGTTAAGGTATTAGGTTGCACTGCATATGTAAAGACAAATGATGCAACTAAATTGGAATCAAGATCAATTAAATGTAGGTTTGTGGGATATCCTAAAGAGAGTTTAGGATACTATTTCTATTATCTTGATAAACAAAAAGTGTTTGTTAGTAAGTTTGCATCTTTCTTGAAAAAGAGTTTATTCAAAAAAGAGGCAATAATAGGAAAATAGAACTCAAAGAATTGTCTAATGAGACACAAACCGACAGTGATCCCACCCCTGTCCCTGATGAGATAGAACCCACTAATGTACCACAACCTCTCCGTAGATCGAGTAGGGTATCTGTTGCACCTGAGAGATATGGATTTCTCAACCATAATGCAGAGGAATTGTTCCTTAGTGATAGAGAACATCTAGATGACCCTACTACTTATGGACAAGCGATTTTAGATATTTATTCAAAAAAATAGCTAGAAGCTATGAAATTTGAAATGTACTCCATGTATTCCAACAAAGTCTGGACTTTAGTTGATCCACTTGAAGGTATGGTACCTATTGGCTGCAAATGGATCTTCAAAAGGAAGATAGGCTCAGATGGAAACGTAGAGACCTACAAAGCTAGGCTAGTGGCAAAAGTGTTAGGAATATGCCCTAGAGCCAATCATAGAGATGATTGTTTAGGGATTAGAAACAATCATTTGATTTCATTTATGTATGTCACATTTATTATTGATTTAATAAAAGGGCTTATTCTATTATGTTTATATGCATCATTTATATTTACATAATATGTCCATGGAGTTAGAGTTGAGAATATGGAATTACAAAGAGCTGTAATTTTGAGACTGTAGATATATCTCTGTACTAAACTCCTAAAGCATTCCTAGTTGAAGGTTCACTATGATGGACAATAATGAACCATAGGACTAGCACTTGTTAGGTTGACTCTATAGGAGGATAGCTAGTCTCAAGCTATTTGTGTGGAGACACTACAACCAACAGGTGGGTGCCTATTAATAGAATAGGTACACTGAATGTGACTAAAGATATGAGATAAACTGAATGGAGTTTTAACTACTTGTCAATTGGTTTCTCATTGTTATGGTGGTACAAGTAATCCTTAGACCTGAGACACCATAATTTTCTTATGCATGTAGCTTTAGAAGTTTAATAACACTAAGTGCAAATCCTTATAGGGGTCAGCAAGGGTGTTCATTAGCCCTACTGCTATACGTATGAAGGCACGTGAGTGATCAACAAGGAATCCATCACTCTCAAGAAAAAGAGAGAGAATGTCTCATATAGCCATTCATAATATAACTCATTAAATCCATGGCCATGGTAGGATGAATATGGAAAGGAGTTTCATGAGTTCATCAATGAGTTAATATCTATGAATGAGTATAAAGTAATTAAATTAGGGACTTGACAAACTTCCATGTCCTATTGATTCAATTGGAGATATTATGTAGATGGAAGGATGTAATTGTAACCTATAAACTACAACAGAAGGGTTCTTTGTTAGATACTTATTCACCTCATTAAGGACAACACCATAAACTATATGCTAGGTGTTATTCATGGTTAGTAGAAGCCCTAATTGATATAAGTGAGTTATAATCAATTAGGGAATTGGAAGGAGTTCCAATTAGACCCTAAATGGAAAAAGTTCCATTGTGCACACCTCGTGCTATTCCTACTACTTGATGATGTGAACCCAATGGGTCATACACTGATCATGCAAGAAGGGCTTTAAAGTCTATGAGAGAAAGGGTTTTAGTGAATAAAGAATAGTTCTTTATAGGCCTATTTGTATTTGATACAAATAATAGGGGTTAATGTGTAATTAAGTGTAATTACACATAACCCTATTTGGGTTTCTTCTCTATTGCCAGCCCCCTTTAGTGGGCTGCATATATAAGTCACACTTATGTGTGACATGGTATAATGCTTGCACACTCCCAACCCTAGCCGTCCAAGCTGTTGGAGGTTCTCTTCTCTCTCTCTCTCCCTTCTCCAGCTCTAGCAACAATAAGGAAGAAGAAGGAAAAGGCTTGAAACTCTAGCTAGGTGTGGATACCATTGGAGGCAGCACACTTGGGTTGCTCATTCACAGCTATCCAGATTCAAAGCTTGGAGCAAAAAGGAGAAGACATTCAAACCGTAAGTGTTCTAACTCTCTTTGTAGTTAGGGTTTGATTTTGTGTTATGCATAGTTAGATTCATGGGATTGGAAATCGCAGGAAAAATTTTTCTATTCTGCACTTCTATTTTTCCCTCTTGTTCGATTCCCAACAGTGGTATCAGAGGC
The DNA here is from genome assembly GCA_039720395.1 of Liquidambar formosana. Classification (NCBI taxonomy): domain Eukaryota; kingdom Viridiplantae; phylum Streptophyta; class Magnoliopsida; order Saxifragales; family Altingiaceae; genus Liquidambar; species Liquidambar formosana. The sequence continues at coordinate 34,322,924 of CM077829.1, forward strand.
ATGATTATGCATAATACAAAATACATATGGGCTGGAAATTATGGTGTAAGTTGAATGATTTAAAAATCTGGAAATTTTTCTACATAATTGGGTTTCCTCCATGGCTGAACCTAGGGTTTGGAACCCTAGGTCAATTCTCTTCTACTCCTCTTCTAATTGATGGTTAAGTGTAGCCATGGATGCAATAGGTTGCATAGGGTTTGAGTTTGGAGAAGAAGAATAAGGAAACTAGGGTTTTATAAAACTGTTATGAACAGTTTTCATGGTAGCCATGAAAAAACGTCATCTTGTTTTGCATGCCGAAATCAGAGTTTTTCTCCAAAATTTTTTAGCCATATACGGTTAGAAAGCTCTTCGAATCAGCTTTCCAACCCAACAAATGGTGCATCAATCCGAGTTTTGTAGTGAAAGTTATGAATTTTTTACTACAGGCTGTCTGGAAAGATAGTTTTGCTCAGGAATGATGCAATAGCCACAACTTTGAGTTTTTGATGGAGATCAAAGGCATGGAAATGGTTGCCACTACTTGGGTCATGTTCTAGACATGGTAGGGAAAGGTTCTCAAGCATTTAGATGCATCATAATTGGATTAAGATGCTAGAACAGAAGGAAGAAGGGGAAGAACACCATGGAGGCTGAATCTGGGTTTGAGAACCCTAGGGTTCTTGCAATTGATTTTAATCAAAGCTTCTGTATTTTTTATGGCAATCCATTGTAGGATCATTATATATCATGTGTATATGATTTTCTTTAAGTTTCAAAAAGGTTTTGGGGGAAAAAGATTCAAAAAGTTTGAAAATTTTTCATGAACAGCATAGCAGATTTTTCTGTAGAAAAATCATCAATGGAGTTTTGATTAGAACTTGAGCTAGGGAGCTCCAAATTGCATGAAACCAATTGCATTAGTTTCGTAAGACATGTAGGATATTGGTAAAATTCGTTTGGTAGCCTGATTCAATCATCTTGCTGGGTTTTAAATCAATTTCTGACCTTGGACAGTATGCTGTCAAATTCTGAACAACCTACTGGTCCTTGAATTGTTTAGAACAATTAGGAATGATTTGATCATCCAAACCACTTCTATTAGCTTAGTAATTCATGTAGGGACATAATAAAAAAGGTGGTTTTGTTGGTGGAGTCGAATTGGTTAAATTTTAGAAGCAGTTGTGTTCTTGAAGTTCTTTAACAATGGCGCCAGCAATGGGTTTTGGAAACCCTAATTGATTTTGATGATGGCAGCCACTTGGATCACTTCTCATGTGTCCAGAGGCTTGGCACACACCCCTAGGTCATCATCCCATGGCTGGACATGGCCTCCCACAGCCGTTGGTAGCCATGGCAGCCTAGCTAAGCTTAGGCAGCCCCTTGGTGGTGGCGGCTGCATAGAGTTAATGATGAAACCCTAATTTTGAGTTAATGATAAAACCCTAATCATTTATGGCATTAATTAAAACCCTAATTAGACTATTAATTACCTTTATTAAAGAGTTAATGATTGGTCATTAATGACCAATCATGGTTATTAATAAGTAGGGTATGATTAGTTGCATTAAATGATGTTTAGGGTTTAGGGTTTTGGAAACCCTAATTAGTGTAATTAATTAACAGTAATTAATACCCTAATTGGCATTAATTAAACCCTAATCCTAATCATTAAAACCTATTAACCTAGGGTTTGAATGATTGGTCAGTAAATGACCAATCATCGGGTATTTAATGTTTGGGCTTGCATTTAGGGTTTAGGGTAATGCATTTAGGGTTTAGGGTTTTAGGAAACCCTAATGCACTAATTCATCATTTAAATGATTTTATTTAATTCCTATATTAATTATTTAATTAATATTGATTAATTTAATAATGTTTTAAATAGTTTAAAATGAAATTAGGGATTAAATTAAAATCTGGAAAATCTTAATTAAATAAAACTGTTTTGTTTAATTAAGGAAACCCTAATATTAGATATTAGAGCTATTTTAGGAAACTTTATATGTTTCAATTAATTTGATTAATTGAAACTAAATGTCTTAAATGTTAAGACTTGATTAAATTCTGGAAATTTTGTAAAACCTAATGAGATTAGGATACATTAATGAGATTAATGTAAATCATGTTGGGAATCGAACAAGAGGGAAAAATTGAAGTGCGGAATATAAAAAATTTTTCCTACGATTCCCAATCCCATGAATCTAACTATGCATAACACAAAATCAAACCCTAACTACGAAGAGGGTTAGAACACTTACAGGATTTTTGTCTTCTCCGTTTTGCTCCAAGCTTCTACTCCGGACAGCGGTGAATGAGCAGCCCAAGTGTGCTCCCTCCAATGGTATCTACACCTAGCTAGAGCTTCAAGCCTTTTCTTTCTTCTTCCTTGTTGTTGCTAGAGGTGGAGAAGAGAGAGAGAGAGAAGAGAGCCTCCAAAGGGCTGGACGGCTAGGGTTTATTGTGCAAGCCTATTATGCCATGTCACACATAAGTGTGACTTATATAGGCAGCCCACTAAAGGGGGCTGGCCATGGGGAAGAAACCCTAATAGGGTTATGTGTAATTACACTTAATTGCACATTAACCCCTATTATTTGTATCAAATACAAATAGGCCTATAAAGAACTATTCTTTATTCACTAAAACCCTTTCTCTCATAGACTTTAAAGCCCTTCTTGCATGATCAGTGTGTGACCCATTGGGTTCACATCATTAAGTAGTAGGAATAGCACGAGGTGTGCACAATGGAACTCTTTCCATTTAGGGTCTAATTGGAACTCCTTCCAATTCCCTAATTGATTATAACTCACTTATATCAATTAGGGCTTCTACTAACCATGAGTAACACCTAGCATATGGCTCATGGTGTGGTCCTTAATGAGGTGAATAGTCATTTACAAAGAACCCTTCTGTTATAGTTTATAGGTTACAATTGCATCCTTCCTTCAACACAATGTCTCCAATTGAACTAATAGGACATGGAAGTCTGTCAAGTCCCTAGTTCAATTACTTTATACTCATTCATAGATATCAACTCATTGATGAACTCATGAAACTCTTTTCATATTCATCCTACCATGGCCATGGATTTAATGAGTTATATTATGAATGCTATATGAGACATTCTCTCTCTTTTTCCTAAGAGTGATGGATCCCTTGTTGATCACTCACATGCCTTCATACACATAGCAATAGGGCCAATGAACACCTTTGCAGACCCCTGAATAGGATCTGCACTTAGTGTTATCAAACTTCTAAAGCTACATGCATAAGGCAACTATAGTGTCTCAGGTCTAAGGATTACTTGTACCACTATAACAATGAGAAACTGATTGACAGGCAGGATAAAACTCCATTCAGTTTATCTCATATCTTTGGTCACATTCAGTGTACCTATTCTCGCAATAGGCACCCACTTGTTGGTTGTAGTGTCTCCACACAAATAGCTTGAGACTAGCTATCCTCCTATAGAGTCAGCCTAACAAGTGCTAGTCCTATGGTTCATTACTGTCCATCATAGTGAACCTTCAACTAGGAATGCTTTAGGAGTTTAGTACAGAGATATATCTATAGTCTCAAAATTACAACTCTTTGTAATTCCATATTCTCAACTCTAACTCCATGGACATATTATGTAAATATAAATGATGCATATAAACATAATAGAATAAGCCCTTTTATTAAATCAATAATAAATGTGACATACATAAATGAAATCAAATGATTGTTCCTAATCCCTAAACAATCATCTCTATGATTGGCTCTAGGGCATAATCCTAACAAATCATTCAAGAGAATTACCATAATGCCCATATGTTTTAATGCTTATAGTTTTTCATTACCTTATGCATGTGATTGTATGTTTGTGATTGGATGATGATTATGGACTATACCCTTTAAAGCAATTGTGATTGGTCATCTTATGAATGGGATGTTATAATTTTCAAGAGTTGTAATTTATTTTGGTGATGTAATTTATTATTTGGGGCTTGCATGCCACATTCTCTCTGTCTCTCTCTCTCTATCATTCTCTAATGTACCCTACTTTCCCCTTATGTATCCCTTTCTTTAAATTATATAATTGTTATGTAATCGAGAGCATACTAAGGAGCATGGTGGACCCAGAGGAGCATGGTGGAGCCCAACAAGCCAATGGTGGAGACCATCAAGCCAAAGAAGGAGATTGAAGGACTTGAAAGCTTAGAGAAGTTTTTCAAGAGAGCATGCATGTTTCGAATGTGTTATTTTACGATCGCCTACACCCACCATTGACCTAGGATTCAATCTATTGGCTTGGATTGAATCTCTTTTTTTAAAGTCCATAATCATCATAGTGGGAGCTTTTATTTATGAGATAATTGTATTAGCTCCAATACCATAGTTTGGTATATGTTAACTATTCACTTAGGGACTAATATCAAAATATGGTACTTTATATATGTTGATATATAATAGCATGCGATGTATGATTTATAATAGCATGAGTGTATGATTATAAATAGCATAATTTATATGTTTAAATTTTGATACATAGGATGCATGTTAATTTAATGAGATCCTTTAAAACCCCTCTTATTTAATATTAAGTTGAAAATGGAGAAGTCATTGGGGAATGAATTCTTCATTGCCTTCCATCATTATAGGATCATCTAACGTCCCTTAATGTGGGTACCTGGCTACAGACATGTAAGAGCTACCCATGTTAAAGACATTACTTGAAACTATCACATATGATATCATGGGGTGCCTAAACTGGTATATACCAAGAAACTAACGTGTGAGATATATATTTGGCGAAACATACCTATGTGAATGATGGGCTTAACTTAACTAGGGAAGTATTCCAAGAAACTAGCATGTGAGGAGTATGTTCCCTAGAGGCAAAATGATTGGTACTTGCTTATGAAGCAATAAACAAAGAGTTGTCTTCTTATTGTGGGTTAGAAGCCAAGAAACTAACATGTGAGGCTTCTAGGTCACAGTGGGACTTCAATCCCCATTAAGGAATGAGATTCCCGAATTCCATTAGAGGGTGTATGGAATTTGATAAAATAGTGGGAGGTACCATATGATTAAAGACTCGATCATTATGAATTAAAAATGAAATCTAATTCTCTGTTTATGTAGATTACCTAATTACTCACCTCAAAACCCCTATTTCCTAATATATAGGATATTGATATTTGACTAAACTCGATTTCTTTAATTGACTTAAGAAATTGGGAATTGTTCTCAATTTCAAAAGATTGTTTATATGCTATTAAGCCTTTTCTTAAAGGCCTTCCATAAAACATCCTAAGAAGAAAAAAGACACTATGCACAATTGGCATCTTGTTGCCATGCTATATGATAGTATTGATGACTAATGAGCTTCAGAAGCAAAATTAGTCAATGCAAGTGCTTTTGATGTCCTACATCACATACAAAGGTTGTATAGTGAGTAAAATCTATCTATATTATAATTAGGAGTTTTTTTGCTAAGCTCATCAATAAATGACATGGCAAACTCATAACCGTTCCCTCCAAAATCCCCTCCTCTCATCCACTTTGGGCCCACATGATGATGTCAGCAGATTTTTTTTTTTTCCTTCTTTTCCCGTACGGCCCCTCTTCTCCTCTCTCTCTCACTCTCTCTCTTTCTCTCTCTCTCTGAGATACGTACGCTCCTTCCTTCATACTCCTCGCTCTCCCTCTCTCCCCCTCATACCCATATGAAACCCATTCAAATTTCAAAATCCACGGCCCCATCCCTTCACACCCAAATTTCAAAACCGTCACCATCGCACCACTGTCAAGTAAAAAAAAAAAAAAAAACCCAAATCAAAAATCAATTTCAAAATAGGACGGAGGTGAGAGTAGATCAGAGTGGGAGGGTGTGGTGAAGCTGTGAAGCCGGAAATGAAGATGAACGAAAAAAAAAAAAAAAGAAAAAAAAGAGGGATAATAGAGCATGTTCTGGTCGTCCTCTCCGGCGAGGCTTGACGCCGACGGTTAACCCCTTAGCAAAAAACTGCACCTACACCGGATCTACAACAGTAGAGAGAAGACCGAGAAAGAAGAGAGAGAGAGAGAGAGAAAGAAAAGCTCATCAATTGCCGGAGTCTATGCCTCAAGGCATAATTTTTTTATGGTGTTGTCTTCTGAAAATTGTTACTCGTCGCCGGAGTCTACGCCTCAAGGCATCAAAAAGCTCATCAGTGTTTTACAGATGGGTATTTCAGAGATGGGTAGAGGGATCGTCCTTTTCCATCTTTTCATTTGAGGCATAAATGATATAAAAGCAAAAAACAAAAAGACAAAACAAAAGGAGATGACAGATGATGATTAAAATATATAAAATAATGTTTAAATATATAAAAAGCTCATCAGTGTTTCACAGATAGGTGAGAGATCCTCCTTTCCATCTTTTCATTTAAGGCATAAAAGATATAAAAGGAAAAAACAAAAAGACAAAACAAAAGGTGATGACAGATGGTGATTAAAATATTAAAATATGAAATAATAATAAAATATTAAGGTCTGTTAACTTCCTTAGAACTCTTATCTTTAGAGGAAGTAGCAAATTACCACTTAAGGTAGAAAACTTGGATTTGCTACCTCAAATTTGTTTATTCCCTTTGAGATGCTCTTTTTTTTTTTTTTTTTTTTTTTTTTTTTTTTTTGATGAAGTCCTTTGAGATGCTCTTAGTTCACTATAAAAACAATTATTGTGTTTTGATAGGTTTTTGAAAGTGTATTTGACAAATGGTCAGTCAATGATTAAATATTTTTCCTTCAACTTATATTCTTTTGGATTTTTGTCTTTGTTTAAATAGGTTGTCACGTTTTCACTAAGCATTTGAGTTGACGATATTTATTTGTGATTCCCACACATCACACGGGTCTTTGCTGGTTAGGAAATTATATTATGGATCACTAGCATTTTCCTAAGATATTCATATTTTTTAACACATGAGTTGCCCTCATTTCTTTTTTGCCAACAGGGTATAACTTTTACTTGGTATCAACTAACGCTCAAATTAAACGTATCCCAGAGTTTGCGATTCCCACGCATCGCACAGGTTCCTTCTAGTAATACTATAAAGTATAGTACTTACAAAGGACTTCTTCTAAACTAGGATGTAATAAAAGTTGTTTATTAATAATCATTCTTTTGAAAAATAATTAATCACATAGAATAGCTTGAGAAGCTAGATGTGATTTAAAAATGGAAGCATCAAGGGAAGCAAGTCTTGAAAACTCAAAGACAAAGAAATATAATTATATTGTTGTTGGGAATCGAACAAGAGGGAAAAATACAAAGTGCGGAATATAAAAATTTTTCCTGCGATTCCCAATCCCATGAATCTAACTATGCATAACACAAAATCAAACCCTAACTACGAAGAGGGTTAGAACACTTACAGGATTTTTGTCTTCTCCGTTTTGCTCCAAGCTTCTACTCCGGACAGCGGTGAATGAGTAGCCCAAGTGTGCTGCCTCCAACGGTATCCACACCTAGCTAGAGCTTCAAGCCTTTTCTTTCTTCTTCCTTGTTGTTGCTAGAGGTGGAGAAGAGAGAGAGAGAGAAGAGAGCCTCCAAAGGGCTGGACGGCTAGGGTTTATTGTGCAAGCCTCTTATATCATGTCACACATAAGTGTGACTTATATAGGCAGCCCACTAAAGGGGGCTGGCCATGGGGAAGAAACCCTAATAGGGTTATGTGTAATTACTCTTAATTGCACATTAACCCCTATTATTTGTATCAAATACAAATAGGCCCATAAAGAACTATTCTTTATTCACTAAAACCCTTTCTCTCATAGACTTTAAAGCCCTTCTTGCATGATCAGTGTGTGACCCATTGGGTTCACATCATTAAGTAGTAGGAATAGCACAAGGTGTGCACAATGGAACTCTTTCCATTTAGGGTCTAATTGGAACTCCTTCCAATTCCCTAATTGATTATAACTCACTTATATCAATTAGGGCTTCTACTAACCATGAGTAACACCTAGCATATGGCTCATGGTGTGGTCCTTAATGAGGTGAATAGTCATTTACAAAGAACCCTTCTGTTATAGTTTATAGGTTACAATTGCATCCTTCCTTCAACACAATGTCTCCAATTGAACTAATAGGACATGGAAGTCTGTCAAGTCCCTAGTTCAATTACTTTATACTCATTCATAGATATCAACTCATTGATGAACTCATGAAACTCTTTTCATATTCATCCTACCATGGCCATGGATTTAATGAGTTATATTATGAATGCTATATGAGACATTCTCTCTCTTTTCCTGAGAGTGATGGATCCCTTGTTGATCACTCACATGCCTTCACACACATAGCAGTAGGGCCAATGAACACCTTTGCAGACCCTTGAATAGGATCTGCACTTAGTGTTATCAAACTTCTAAAGCTACATGCATAAGGCAACTATGGTGTCTCAGGTCTAAGGATTACTTGTACCACTATAACAATGAGAAACTGATTGACAGGCAGGATAAAACTCCATTCAGTTTATCTCATATCTTTGGTCACATTCAGTGTACCTATTCTCGTAATAGGCACCCACTTGTTGGTTGTAGTGTCTCCACACAAATAGCTTGAGACTAGCTATCCTCCTATAGAGTCAACCTAACAAGTGCTAGTCCTATGGTTCATTATTGTCCATCATAGTGAACCTTCAACTAGGAATGCTTTAGGAGTTTAGTATAGAGATATATCTATAGTCTCAAAATTACAACTCTTTGTAATTACATATTCTCAACTCTAACTCCATGGACATATTATGTAAATATAAATGATGCATATAAACATAATAGAATAAGCCCTTTTATTAAATCAATAATAAATGTGACATACATAAATGAAATCAAATGATTGTTCCTAATCCCTAAACAATCATCTCCATGATTGGCTCTAGGGCATAATCCTAACAATCTCCCACTTGCACTAAAGCCAATTGACCATGTATCGCATACCTATCTTCTCAAGATGTTGGTCTTAGACATAACCAATTATGTTTTAAAGCTTTAATCAGTAGGTCTACAAAAACTTATGTAGATAATATCTTCTGTAATGTATCTATTACCTTTTCCAATGATTCCTCTAATCACTTGGAATTGCCGCTCTATGTGTTTGGACTTTTGATGAGACCGTGATTCCTATACTTGAGCTATAGACCCATTGTTGTCACAAAACAAGGTGTGGGTAACTCAATGGAAGGAACAACTCCAAGTTCTAAATGAACTTATAGATCCAAACAGTCTCCTAGACAATGCGACAATTAATTCACCCTTAATAATGGAATCCACTGTATCTTTCATACAGTTCTTCCATTAAGTATTTCACCAACTAAAGTGAATATAAAATATACCCCATATGGATTATATCCAAATCCATATACCCATCTACTATGAGTTTACAATTTCCATATACAATCCAATATTCCAAATTTGAATTGATAGATAACTATTTGTAACAATTACAACATAATAGATATCAGGTTCAATACATAGTGTAAAATAAGGCTTCTTAACACTTTAAGAATCTTACTTGTGTTATCCTAGGGCACATGCCCTTGAATAATGAATTCTTATCTGAAGTAAATCAGACCTCCCTTAGAATTCTCCATGTTGAACTCCTTCAACATTTCAACTATGTTTGATGATTTGGAGATACTTAGCAATCTGTATGATCTATCTCTATAAATCTTATTGGATGCTTTTGCCAAATCTTTCATGAATTAGTTTTTCTCCAAAAACTAAAACTTTACATTAGATAACATTCATATATCATTCATAATGATTATGATGTCATCCATACTTAGGATAAAGAAAAACGATCGCACTCCCACTAACCTTTTATACACTCATGGTCCATCTATACAATGAGAGAAATCAAACAATTTGATTACTTCAACTTTATAGATGTTCTAATTATGAGAACCTTGTAGTCTATTAATAGACTTCTATAACTTACACACTTTTATAGTTTTTCACCATTTGATATAACATCTTTATATCCTTTTTGACATATCTCATATTCAAAATGTGTGTTTATAGATAACAAGATCCAAATGGATTTCAGCATAACTATTATCAAATAAGTTTCTTTATAGACAACTTTTTGCCTATGTTGAAAACATTCTTAAATAGCCAAGCCTTTTAGGTCTCTACCTGTCCATATTGGATTTAATGACTCTTAGTCATTTCTCAAGTTGATGTCAAACATCGCCTAATCATAATCAATAGGATTATCTTGGTGATCTTTATCACCAAAGAACAATTCTTTCACATTCTAATGGAGATACAATATCTCTCTTATGTTAAAGAAATATCTAATTTGATCTATGAAAAGAATGTGGTGTAATTAAAGGTTTTGCCTCAATAGGGGCAAGGGTTGGATCTTTGTTGGTTTGTGGCTTTACAAACAATTCTGTAAATTCTATCTACTTTTGCATCTTTCTTGAATGAACTCTTTCTCAAGAAAATCCAGCAATCATCCTAATGGACAACTTTTGTTCATTAGAGTAATAGAAATACTATCCCAACCACTTGTAGGATATACCACAATTCAACACTTGCTTGACCTTATTTCCAGATTGTCTACATTATGTTTCCAGACAAACGTAGCACAAGCCCAAGCCTTAACTTCTTTAAGTTGGGTTTCTTCCCATATCATATCTGATATAATTGGGACAAAACTGGAGTGAACCCTAAATTATCAATATGTAGCACTTTTAAGGTATATCCTAGATGGATACATTAGTAAAACTCATCATGGATCAAACCATATCTTAATAGGGTTCAATTCGTTCTCTTAGATTCACCATTGAGCTATGGTATTCTAAGATGAGTCTACTGTAATTGAATGCGTGCTCTACATGACTATATACATCACAATGTATTAGTCAAATTATAAATGTAACTCTTTCACTTCACCAAGTAAAAGATGGGTTTGGTCATCTCATAACCAAATCATAATCGTTACATTTAAATGAGAGTCTCTACATCTCTTGTATTCTCGAAATACGTTGCATTCGCTCTAATTAGTCATTTAAATTCAGAAATCAAATTTCTAGAATGTCTTAAATGACCTAGTTAAGAAATAAGTTCCCAAAATTAATCTAGCAACTCTTGCTCTATTAAAATTTTTAAAGGTAACTTATTATCTACTTAACTTTCTGCTTCGATTTAGATTACACTAGAATCCAAAAACCAAGAAGCAGAACTAACCAACAATTTAGTTTAGAGCATGAACCAAAACTTCAAAAGTTTGGTTCTTCTAGGAAGACTGATACTTTATCAAGTTCCCTTTACAATACCTTATGTTTACTACAAAATAATTATATTTCTTTGTCTTTGACTTTTCAAGACTTGCTTTCCTCTATGCTTCCATTTTAAATCACATCTAGCTTCTCAAGCTATTCTATGTGATTAATCATTTTTCAAAAGAATGATTATTAATAAACAACTTTTATTACATCCTAGTCCAGAAGAAGTCCTTTACAAGTACTATACTTTATAGTATTATTTTACTCACAATACAACCTTTGTAGGTGATGTAGGACATCAAAGGCACTTGCATTAACTAATTTTGCTTCTGAAGCTCATTAGTCATAAATACTATCATATAGTATGGCAACAAGATGCCAATTGCGCATAGTGTCTTTTTCTTCTTAGGATGTTTTATGGAGGGCCTTTAATAAAAGGCCTAATAGCATATAAACAATCTTTTGGAATTGAGAACAATTCTCAATTTCCTAAGTCAATCAAAGAAATCGGGTTTAGTCAAACTATCAATATCCTATATTAGGAAATAGGGGTTTTGAGGTGAGTAATTAGGTAATCTACATAAACAAAGAATTAGATTTCATTTTTATCCATAATGATTGGGTCTTTAATCATATGGTACCTCCCACTATTTTATCAAATTCCATACACCCTCTAATGGAATTCGGGAATCTCATTCCTAATGGGGATTGGGGTCCCACTGTGACCTAGAAGCCTCACATGTTAGTTTCTTGACTTCTAACCCACAATAAGAAGACAACTCTTTGTCTATTGCTTCATAAGCAAGTTCCAATCGTTTTGCCTCTAGGGAACATACACCTCACATGTTAGTTTCTTGGAATACTTCCCTAGTTAAGTTAAACCCATCATTCACACAGGTATGTTTCGCCAAATATATACCTCACATGTTAGTTTCTTGGTATATACCAGTTTAGGCACCCCATGATATCTCATATGTGATAGTTTCAAGTAATGTCTTTAACATGGGTAGCTCCTACATGTCTGCAGCCAGGTACCCACATTAAGGGACGTTAGATGATCCTATAATGATGGAAGGCAATGAAGAATTCATTCCCCAATGACTTCTCCATTTTCAACTTAATATTAAATAAGAGGGGTTTTAAAGGGTCTCATCAAATTAACATGCATCCTATGTATCAAAATTTAAACATATAAATTATGCTATTTATAATCATACATCTCATGCTATTATAAATCATACATCGCATGCTATTATATATCAACATATATAAAGTACCATATTTTGATATTAGTCCCTAACTGAATAGGTAACATATACCAAACTATGGTATTGGAGCTAATACAATTATCTCATAAATTTAAGCTCCCACTATGATGATTATGGACTTTGAGAGGATTCAATCCAAGCCAATAGATTGAATCCAAGGTCTAAGGTGGGTGTAGGTGATCATAAAATAAACCATTCGTAACATGCATGCTTTCTTGAAACACTTCTTTAAGCTTTCAAGTCCTTCAATCTGCTCCCTTGGCTTTATGGTCTCCACCATTGGCTTGTTGGGCTCTATCATGCTCCTTTGGGTCCACCATGCTCCTTAGTGCGCTCTCGATTACATAACATTTACATAATTTAAAGAAAGGGATACATAAGGGGAATGTGGGGTACATAAGAGAATGATAGAGAGAGAGGGAGAGGGAAGGTGGCATGCAAGCCCCAAATAAATTACATCACCTTAATAAAATTACAACTCTTGTAAATAATAACATCCCATTCATAAGACGGCCAATCACAATTGGTTTAAAGGGTATAGTCCATAATCATCATCCAAACACATACATACAATCTCATTGCATAATGTAAAGAAAAACTGTAAGCATTAAAACATATGGGCATTATGGTAATTCTCTTGAATGATTTACATTAATCTCATTAATGCATCCTAATCTTATTAGGTTTTAACAAAAATATCCAGAATTAAATAAAGTCTTAACATTTAAGACATTACAGTTTCAATTAATCAAATTAATTTAAAACATGTAAAGTTTCCTAAAATAACTCTAATATCCAATATTAGGGTTTCCTTAATTAAACAAAACAATTTCATTTAATTAAGAATTTCCAGATTTTAATTTAATCCCTAATTGTGTTTTAAACCATTTAAAACATTATAAAATTAATCAATATTAATTAAATAATTAATATAGGAATTAAATAAAATCATTAAAATGATGAATTAGTGTATTAGGGTTTCCTAAAACCCTAAACCCTAAATGCATAACCCTAAACCCTAAATGCAAGCCCTAATCATTAAATGCCTTATGATTGGTCATTTAATGACCAATCATTAAAACCCTAGGTTCATACGGTATTTAATAAAAGGGATTAGGGTTTAATTAATGCCAAATAGGGTATTTATTACCCTTAATTAATTACACTAATTAGGGTTATCAAAAACCCTAACCCTAGACATCATTAATGGTATTAATTATGCCCTAACAATTAATAACCATGATTGGTCATTTAATGACCAATCATTAACTCTTAATTAAGGTAATTAATATTCCAATTAGGGTTTTAATTAATGCCATAATGAAATTAGGGTTTCATCATTAACTCAAAATTAGGGTTTCATCCTTAACTCTATGCAGCCGTCACTACCAGGGGGCTGCCTGAGCTTGGCTAGGCTGCCATGGCCACCAACGACTGTGGGAGGCCATGGCCAGCCATGGGAGAACATCCTAGGGGTGTGGGACAAGCCTCTGAACACGTGAGAAGTGGTGGAAGTGGCTGCCATCATCAAGAACAATCAGGGTTTCCAAAACCCATTGCTGGAGCCATTGTTGCAGACCTTGAAGGTCACAATAGCTTCTAAATCCTTATCAATTCGACTCTTCCATTGAAACCAGCTTCTGTATCATGTCCCTACATGAAATACTAAGCTAATAGAAGAGGTTTGGATGATCAAATCATCACCAAGTGTTCTAAACAATTAAAACAACAGTAGGCTGCCCAGAATTTGACAGCATACTGTCCATGGTCAGAAATTGATTTAAAACCCAGAAAGATGAATGAATTAGGCACCAAACGAATTTTTCCAGTATCCTACATGTCTTAGGAAACTAATGCAATTGGTTTCATGCAATTTGGAGTTCCCTAACTCAAGTTCTAATCAAAACTCCATTGATGACTTTTCTGCAGAGAAAATCTGCTATGCTGTTCATGAAAAATTTTCAAACTTTTTGAATCTTTTTCCATCAAAACCTTTTTGAAACTTAAAGAAAATCATATACACATGATATATAATGATCCTACAATGATCTTCCATCATAAATACAGCAGCTTTAATTAGAATTAATTGCAAGAACCTTAGGGTTCTAAAACCCAGATTCAGCCTCCATGGTGTTCTTCTCCTTCTTCCTTCTGTTCTAGCGTCTTAATCCAATTATGATGCATCTAAATGCTTGGGAACCTTTCCCTACCATGTCTAGAACATAAGCCAAGTGGTGGCAACCATTGCCATGCCTTTGATCTCCATCAATAACTCAAAGTTGTGGCTATTGCATCATTCCCGAGCAAAACTGTCTTTCCAGACAGCCTGTAGTAAAAAATTCATAACTTTCACTACAGAACTCGGATTGACGCACCGTTTGTTGGGTTGGAAAGCTTATTCGAAGAGCTTTCTAACCATATATGGCTCGAAAATTTTGGAGAAGAACTCTGAATTCGGCATGCAAAACAAGATGACGGTTTTTCATGGCAACCATGAAAACTGTTCATAACAGTTTTATAAAACCCTAGTTTCCTTATTCTTCTTCTCCAAACTCAAACCCTATGCAACCTATTGCATCCATGGCTACACTTAACCATCAATTAGAAGAGGAGTAGAAGAGAATTGACCTAGGGTTCCAAACCCTAGGTTCAGCCATGGAGGAAAACCAATTATGCAGAAAAATTTTCCAGATTTTTGAATCATTCAACTACACCATAATTACCAGCCCATATGTATTTTGTATTATGCATAATCATGGCTCTGATACCACTGTTGGGAATCGAACAAGAGGGAAAAATACAAAGTGCGGAATATAAAAATTTTTCCTGCGATTCCCAATCCCATGAATCTAACTATGCATAACACAAAATCAAACCCTAACTACGAAGAGGGTTAGAACACTTACAGGATTTTTGTCTTCTCCGTTTTGCTCCAAGCTTCTACTCCGGACAGCGGTGAATGAGTAGCCCAAGTGTGCTGCCTCCAACGGTATCCACACCTAGCTAGAGCTTCAAGCCTTTTCTTTCTTCTTCCTTGTTGTTGCTAGAGGTGGAGAAGAGAGAGAGAGAGAAGAGAGCCTCCAAAGGGCTGGACGGCTAGGGTTTATTGTGCAAGCCTCTTATATCATGTCACACATAAGTGTGACTTATATAGGCAGCCCACTAAAGGGGGCTGGCCATGGGGAAGAAACCCTAATAGGGTTATGTGTAATTACTCTTAATTGCACATTAACCCCTATTATTTGTATCAAATACAAATAGGCCCATAAAGAACTATTCTTTATTCACTAAAACCCTTTCTCTCATAGACTTTAAAGCCCTTCTTGCATGATCAGTGTGTGACCCATTGGGTTCACATCATTAAGTAGTAGGAATAGCACAAGGTGTGCACAATGGAACTCTTTCCATTTAGGGTCTAATTGGAACTCCTTCCAATTCCCTAATTGATTATAACTCACTTATATCAATTAGGGCTTCTACTAACCATGAGTAACACCTAGCATATGGCTCATGGTGTGGTCCTTAATGAGGTGAATAGTCATTTACAAAGAACCCTTCTGTTATAGTTTATAGGTTACAATTGCATCCTTCCTTCAACACAATGTCTCCAATTGAACTAATAGGACATGGAAGTCTGTCAAGTCCCTAGTTCAATTACTTTATACTCATTCATAGATATCAACTCATTGATGAACTCATGAAACTCTTTTCATATTCATCCTACCATGGCCATGGATTTAATGAGTTATATTATGAATGCTATATGAGACATTCTCTCTCTTTTCCTGAGAGTGATGGATCCCTTGTTGATCACTCACATGCCTTCACACACATAGCAATAGGGCCAATGAACACCTTTGCAGACCCTTGAATAGGATCTGCACTTAGTGTTATCAAACTTCTAAAGCTACATGCATAAGGCAACTATGGTGTCTCAAGTCTAAGAATTACTTGTACCACTATAATAATGAGAAACTGATTGACAGGCAGGATAAAACTCCATTCAGTTTATCTCATATCTTTGGTCACATTCAGTGTACCTATTCTCGTAATAGGCACCCACTTGTTGGTTGTAGTGTCTCCACACAAATAGCTTGAGACTAGCTATCCTCCTATAGAGTCAACCTAACAAGTGCTAGTCCTATGGTTCATTATTGTCCATCATAGTGAACCTTCAACTAGGAATGCTTTAGGAGTTTAGTATAGAGATATATCTATAGTCTCAAAATTACAACTCTTTGTAATTCCATATTCTCAACTCTAACTCCATGGACATATTATGTAAATATAAATGATGCATATAAACATAATAGAATAAGCCCTTTTATTAAATCAATAATAAATGTGACATACATAAATGAAATCAAATGATTGTTCCTAATCCCTAAACAATCATCTCCATGATTGGCTCTAGGGCATAATCCTAACAATTGTAGTAAACATAAGGTATTGTAAAGGCAATTTGATAAAGTATCAGTCTTCCTAGAAGAACCAAACTTTTGAAGTTTTAGTTCATGCTCTAAACTAAATTGTTGGTTAGTTCTGCTTCTTGGTTTTTGGATTCTAGTGTAATCTAAATGGAAGCAGAAAGTTAAGTAGATAATAAGTTACCTTTTAAAATTTTAATAGAGCAAGAGTTGCTAGATTAATTTTGGAACTTATTTCTTAACTAGGTCATTTAAGACATTCTAGAAATTTGATTTCTGAATTTAAATGACTAATTAGAGCGAATGCAGTGTATTCCAAGAATACAAGAGATGTAGAAACTCTCATTTAAATGTAGCAAACATGACTTGGTTATGAGATGACCAAATCCATCTTTTACTTGGTGAAGTGAAAGAGTTACATTTATAATTTGACTAATACATTGTGATGCATATAGTCATATAAAGCATGCATTCAATTACAGTAGACTCCTCTTAGAATACCATAGCTCAATAGTGAATCTAAGAGAATGAATTGAACCCTATTAAGATATGGTTTGATCCATGATGAGTTTTACTAATGTATCCATCTAGGATATACCTTAAAATTGCTACATATTGATAATTTAGGGTTCACTCCAGTTTTGTCCCAATCATATCAGATATGATATGAGAAGAAACCCAACTTAAAGAAGTTAAGGCTTGGGCTTGTGCTACGTATGTCTGGAAACATAATGTAGACAATCTGGAAATAAGGTCAAGTAAGTGTTAAATTGTGGTATATCCCAAAAGTGGTTGGGTTAGTATTTCTATTACCCTAATGAACAAAAGTTGTCCATTAGGATGTTTGCTGGATTTTCTTGAGAAAGAATTCATTCAAGAAAGATGCAAAAGTAGATAGAATTTACAGAATCGTCTGTAAAGCCACAAACGAACAAAGATCCAACCCTTGTCTCTGTTGAGACAAAACCCTTAACTACACTATAATCTTTTCATAGATCAAATTGGATATTTCTTAACATAAGAGAGATATTTCTCTATTAGAATGTGAAAGAATTGTTCTTTGGTGATAAAGATCACCAAGATAATCCTATTGATTATGATTAGGCGATGTTTGACATCAACTCGAAAAATGACTAAGAGTCACTAAATCCAATATGGTTAGTAGAGACCTAGAAGGCTAGGCTATTTGAGAATGTTTCAACATAGGCAAAAAGGTTGTCTATAAAGAAATTCATTTGATAATAGTTATGCTGAAATCCATTTGGATCTTGTTATCTATAAACACACATTTTGAAATATAAGATATGTCAAAAAGGGATATAAAGATGTTATATCCAATGGTGAAAAACCATAAAATTGTGTTATTTATAGAAGTCTATTAATAGATTAACAAGATTCCCATAATTAGAACATCTATAAAGTTGAAGTAATCAAATTGTTTGATCTCTCTCATTGTATAGATGGACCATGAGTGTATAAAAGGTTAGTGGGAGTGCGATCAATTTTTCTTTATCCTATCAATAAGATAACATCCTAATCATTATGAATGATATATGAATGTTATCTAATATGAAGTTTTAGTTTTTAAGAAAAACTTCTTCATGAAAGATTTGGCAGAAGCATCCAACAAGATCTATAAAGATAGATCATATAGATTGCTAAGTATCTCCAAATCATTAAACATAGTTGAAATATTGAAGGAGTTCAACATGGAGAATTCTAAGGGAGGTCTGATTTACTTCAGAGAAGAATTCATTATTCAAGGGCATGTGCCCTAGGATAACACAAGTAAGGTTCTTAAAGTGTTAAGAAGCCTTATTCTACACTATGTACTGAACCTGATATCTATTATGTTGTAATTGTTACATATAGTTATCAGTCAATCCAAATTTGGAATATTGGATTGTATATGGAAATTGTAAACTCATAGAAGTTGGGTATATGGATTTGGATATAATCCATATGGGGTATATTTTATATTTACTTTAGTTAGTGAAATACTTAATGGAAGAATTGTATGAAAGATACAGTGGATTCCATTATTGAGGATGAATTAATTGTTGCATTGTCTAGGAGATTGTTTGGATCTATAAGTTCATTTAGAACTTGGAGTTGTTCCTTCCATTGAGTTGCCTATACCTTGTTTTGGTAACAACAATGGGTCTATAGCTTAAGCATAGGAACCACGGTCTCATCAAAAGTCCAAACATATATAGCGGTAATTCCAAGTGATTAGAGGAATCATTGGAAGAAGTAACAGATACATTACAGAAGATATTATCTACATAAGTTTTTGTAGACCTACTAACTAAAGCTTTAAAACGTAATTGGTTATGTTTAAGACCAACATCTTGAGAAGATAGGTATGTGATACATAGTTGATTGGCTTTAATGCAAGTGGGAGATTATTAGGAATATACCCTAGAGCTAATCATAGAGATGATTGTTTAGGGATTAGGAACAATCATTTGATTTCATTTATGTATGTCGGTAGGACGAGCGAACTCAATCCCATCCAAATCCATGATGCGAACAGCCCCTACTGGCAATATTTCCTTAATGACATACGGGCCACCCCAACTTGGCTTGAACTTTCCTTGTGGATCAAAAATTGGAGCTCTGATTTCTTTCAACACCAAATCCCCTTTCTTCAAACCTCGGTCTTTGACATGTTTGTTGAATGCTCTTGCAACCCTTCGCTGATATCCCTGCACATGATACAAGGCTCTCAATCGCCTTTCATCTAGCAATACCAACTCATCATAACGGTTCTTAACCCAATCCGCTTCTGCTATTTGACTCTCCATGGCAACCCGTAATGACGGTACCTCCAACTCAATAGGCAAAACAGCATCCATCCCATACACCAAAGAATAAGGGGTAGCCCCTGTTGACGATCTTACGGATGTTCTATAGCCCCACAAGGCTAAGGGTAACTTCTCATGCCAATCATTGTAGGTGTCAGTTTTTTTCTGTAGTATCTTCTTAACATTCTTGTTGGCGGCCTCTACTACTCCATTAGTCTGAGTGCGATAAGGGGAGGAGAGATGGTACACTATGTTGTATTTCTGCAAAAGTTCCTTGGTTTCTTTCTGAAAGTGCTGACCATTGTCCGAAATAATCTCATAGGGTACCCCATACCTATAAACAATGTTGAGCTGTATGAACTGTGCTACCTTCTTGGCATTCAGGGTCTTGAAAGATGCTGCCTCTACCCACTTAGTGAAGTAATCAATAGCTACCAAGATGTATTCATGCCATTGGAGGCTTTTGGCTTAATCTGCCCAATTATATCTATTCCCCACACTGCAAAAGGCCATGGCGACGACATGCTTGTCAAAGGCATGGAAGGCAAGTGTTGTCCATTAGCAAAGACCTGACACTTGTGACACTTCTTGACATGTGCATGACAATCTCTCTCCATTGTAGACCAATAATAACCCAACCTCATGATTTTCTTAGCTAGGATATAACCATTCATGTGCAGTGCTCCAACTCCTTCATGGATTTCACTAACAAGACGTTCGGCTTCTTCCTCGGTGACACACAACAGATGGACTCTGTCATATGACCTCCGGTATAGCTTTCCTCCACACAAAACATAGTGACTTGCCAACCTCCTTAGTGTTCTCTTATCAACGCGGGACGCTCCTTCCGGATATTCCCTTTCCTCGATGAATTTCATGATGTCATGGTACCAAGGATGGCCATCTTTTACCTCTCGTTCTCGAATAGAGCAGCAGTACACAGGTCTTTCTCTACATTCTATCACCAAAGGTTTTACATTCCCACCATTTGGGATTTCCACCATAGAAGCTAGAGTTGCCAAAGCATCATCAGCGAACTGATTCTTATTTCTCGACAAATAATTAAACTCTATTTCCACAAATTCCTTAGTCAAGGCTTCTAAGTAAGTATGATACGGCAGCAACTTTTCATCACGAGTCTTCCATTCTCCCTTTATCTGGCAGATAATCAGTGCTGAATCTCCGAAAACCTCTAACTCTTTGATCCCCAATTCTAGTGCAGCTTCCAACACAAAGATGCAAGCTTCATACTCGGCAATGTTGTTGGTTGCTTCAAACCCTAACTTAACCGCCAAGGGTGTGAATGCTTCTTCAGGTGAGACTAGTATAACTCCTATCCCATACCCTCTCTTATTTACAGCTCCATCAAAGTATACCTTCCAGACCTTCTTTCCAATCTCTAGGACATCCTCATCGGGGAATTGATCATTGAATTGTTCTGACGATGCCACAGGGCAGCTAGCCAAGTAATCTGCAATGATACTTCCTTTCACTGACTTCTGCATTACATACTTTATGTCGAATTCATTGAGGAGAATCAACCAATGAGCAGTTCTATAGGATAAAACCGGCCTTTCTATCAAATACTTCAGTGGATCCATATGACTTATCAAGAAAACCTCATAAGACATCATGTAGTGACGAAGTTTCTGAGTTGCCCACACCAAAGCCACACAAGCCTTCTCTATGGCATTGTACTTCACCTCGTAGTCTGTCATCTTCTTGCTTAGGTAATAAATGGCATTCTCCTTCTTCGACCCCTCGAGGTACTGAGCTAGCATAGCTCCCGTCACGGTTTCAATGACCGTCAAGTATAACAATAATGGCCCACCTTGTCGCGGAAGAACTAGAATTGGTGGGTTACTCAAATACCTTTTAATAGTTTCAAAAGCTTCTTGATATTCTCCGTTCCATACCTTTGGCACACCCTTCTTAAGTAGCTTGAAAATCGGCTCACACACCATAGTCAAGTTAGCAATAAACCTGCTTATGTACTGAATTCTCCCCAGAAACCCTCGAATCTGCTTTTCTGTACTAGGCGGCTCCATCTCCACAATGGCCTTGATTTTCCTTGGATCTACCTCGATTCCCCTCTGAGTAATCATGAACCCTAATAACTTGCCCACAGTGACACCAAAGGCGCATTTCTGTGGATTCAACCGCAAGTTGTACTTCTATGCTCGCTCTAGGAATCTTTCCAGTGCCATGAAATGTCCTTCTCGATCCACGAACTTCACGATCATGTCGTCTACATACACTTCTACCTCCTTATGGATCATATCATGCAGCAATGTTGTAGCGGCTCTCTGATAGGTAGCCCCAGCATTTCTCACACCGAACGGCATCACTTTGTAGCAATACGTTCCCCACTGTGTGATAAAGGCTGTTTTCTCTATATCCTACGACGCCATCTTTATCTGATTGTATCTGGAAAACCCATCCATGAAAGAGAGAAGCGTATGTCCCACAGTACTATCTACCAACACATCAATGTGGGGCAAATGAAAATCATCCTTAAGGCTTGCTACATTAAGATCTCGAAAATCCACACACATCCTTACTTTTCCATCCTTTTTAGGCACCGGCACTATATTAGATAACCACTCAGGATACTCCACAACTTATAGGAACCCTGCGTCTAGTTGCTTGGTTACTTCTTCCTTTACCTTCAATGCCCATTCAGGTTTTAACCTTCTCAATTTTTGCTTTACCGGCTTTTTAAGGGGATTAGTAGGGATGAAATGCTGCACAATGTCAGGATCTATGCCGGGCATGTCTTCATAAGACCATGCAAAGGCTGTTATGTTGGCCTTTAAGAGGGTTATCAGCTTTTCCTTTTCAAGCGGTGAGAGGGTTATCCCAATTTTAATTATTTTTGGCAATTCATTTGTCCCTAAATTGATTGATTCCAACTCATCCATGTTAGGTTCGGTGACACCCCTTTTCCTTTGCTCAACGATCTCCGGGGGGACGTCTTTCCTAGGATCTATATCCATGCCATAAATATCTATAGAAGAGAGAAAAGAAACACTTCAAGTAAACAATGTATAAAAGAAACACGCTTCATTAAAGGAACTAGCAAAAAGACATAAACTTGATGATAAAAAAGGAAACAAAACTTAGTGCCACAACTATGAAACGACTCCTAACTCCATAAAGTGGGATAGGTGGACACACTTTATTGAAAGCAGGAAAGACTCTAACTAAGGGACCTACAAGCTACTATCAGGCAGGTCATGATCTTCTTCTTCTAGGATCTCTGCAATGGCTCCATCTTCTAGGTACTAATTGTGAAGTAGCATGGTTGCATGGTGAACAGACGAATCTTGGCAATCTTCTGTTGCTGACTCCCCCAAAGTAAGAACCGTATCTTGGAAAATGGTGACCATAGCCTCGGTATCCACATGCTCTACCCAATCTTCTTTCTTCTTTCCCACAGAATTGTACCAACTTATCAAGCTACGAGGATTCGGCCCTCTATAAAGTACTTATCACAAAAATCTCTATCTGCCAAAGCTGGATCGGAACTTGGGTAAAAAGTGCAATAGTGTGATGGCTCTTCCTTTCCGAACTCTTGTACGCCTTCAAACCCCATAGTAAGGACCATGTCTTGGAACAAAGTTACAATGGTTTCAGAATCCATATGCTCCACCCAATCTTCTTCTTTCTTCTCCCAATAGCTGTCATTGATGGCTTCATCATCTACCATTTCAGCGGTGATTGGATACCATTCGGTGAAGAAAATCTCGAACCCCGAGATTCTGATCTTGGTTGTTGGATTGATCATAGGCTCTAGGAACCCACAGTACAGGAAGTCATCCCCCTCCTTGATAAAATAGCCATTCAAAGTCGGCCTGTATGGTGAAATCTTAAAGTCTGGCACCCTTCCTTCTGTTCTGGCCTTTCCCTTCTCCTTCTTCCTCCTTGTCATTTTTGCATAGTCATTCTTGGTGGGCTCATATCCTAACCCAAAAGTGTAGGAAACAACCCAGCTTTGAATAGAATGGGAAATTCCTTGTTGGCGACACCTTAAGCCCATGCCTGGGAAGAAATTCATTTTCCGCATTATCTCACCAACATGTAAATTACCATAGGGATAATAGTCAAGGGGTATCAATTCTTCCTTTTCCAACTCCTTTTCTATGCATTGTACATATTCAAACCCAGACAAAGGTATCTCGGCTGATTCTGGTTTTATTTCACATACTGGTACACCTGCCATCTTCAAATCATAGTCCCCTTGAAGCGTGACAACGGCTCCTTCATGAGGGAACTTTACCTTTTGGTGCAAGGATGATAGTACAGCCCCAGCAGGATGAATCCAAGGCCTTCCCAATAATAGATTGAAACACAACGGCACATCCAAGACCTGAAACTCCACTCTGAACTCCGTGGGTCCCATGATTAGAGGTAAAGTGACCACCCCAATTACTTCTCTACGAGTGTTATCATACGCCCTCACTATCTATCCGGATGGAGTGAAATCAGTGGGCCCTAAGCCCAAAATGGTTGCAGTTCTCAAGGGACACACATTCAGTGCAGAACCATTATCAATTAAGACCATGGGAACCCTCTTCCCCATGGTGTCAACAATTATGTGCAAAGCTTGGGAGTGGCTTGGCCCACTTTTAGGTAAGTCAGCCTCTGTGAACACTATAGTGGAATTCTTCCGAGCGGGGTTTACTAGATTCACCAATCCCTCAGGAGACAAATCAACCGCAACCTGTATTTGGTTTAACAACTTCAGCATTGTCTGTCTGTGTTTGTGAGAGGCCATAAGCAAGCCCCAAATGGTGATTTTGGCATTGGTCTTCTTCAATTGTCTGAGTACTTCATCCTCTTCTTCTTGCACATCAAGGTGCTTATCTAACTCACCCAGTGGATTATCAGACTTCAAATGCGGAGGCTTGAAATAGCGGCCCCTCCTTGTCATGTAGTCTACTTCTTCATCACTAGCCCATATGTCATCAATCTCATTTGTGTCACCCATTAAGTCATCCTATTCAATCATGTCAATGTCCTCCATCTGCACCTCTTCGGGTATATCATCCCAACCTGTAGGAATTATGGGCTCACTTGGCAATGGATCAGGATAAAGCACATAGTAATCAAACTTCCCCGAAGGTTCTCCCAACAACCCCACTTGAGGGTCTCCTGCTTCATACCTTTCTCTCAACTACTGTTGGATAGACTTCTTTGGCAATTGTAGGGTCTTTCGGTTAATGAGGTCTTGAATAATCTTTTTCAACATAACACAGTCCTCAGTGTCATGGTCGGGTATACCATGGTATTGGCAGTATTGATGGGGTGTTTAGGGTCTTGGCTTTGGAAGGTGAGGTATGATAAGGCCTTTGTTACAGCATTAGTAAAAGGCTTGGGTCATGGACATAGGTAATGGGGTGTATTGTCTTTTGGGTAGGCAAGGTCGAGATGGATCGGCTTCAATGGCATTTATGGAGTTGGATGAATTATGAGAGGGAAGTGGATTTTAGGTGATATTTGGGCGATTTGGAGGAGTTGGTGTTGAGATGATTTGTTTATCAAGTAAGTCTTGGATCTCATGCCTAAGGCGATAGCAACGGTTGGTTGAGTGGCCTTTGGCTTGGTGGAATTTGCAATATTCATTCTCATTGTAGTTTTTGGGCAACGGGTTTGGTGGTGGGTCTTGGGTCGAGAGGTTTCAACAAGCCTCGGCTCTTTAGCTTTTTCAAGCACTTTCTCAAGTGGCATGTGCAACTCGGTGAATTGGCAAGGTGGGTTGGTGTCATTTAGGGAGATTGGTTGAGTGGGTTGGGTTATGGCATTAACCTCGGCATTGTTTTTCCCAGCAAAGTTCGGCCTGCGGCTCCTTTGGACTTCTTCTGTCTTGATTGACCCATCGACAATAGCATCCTCAACTTGTGTACCTGCTCCGATAAGAGCCTTGAAATTAGGGAAGTAGTGAGCGAAGAGGTGCTTGTGATACACCGGCAATAGGTTCTTAACCACCAACTGAATCTGATCTTCCTCATTCGGTCTATCTGACATTTTCGAGGCCTTTTGCCTCCACCTTGTAATGAAAGCAAAGAAGGTCTCATTAGCCCCTTGTTTCGTGGTCTCTAGGTCCCTTCGTGTGACATCCACCTCGGTATTGTACTTGTAGTGCTCCGAAAACTCATTACATATGTCCTCCCTAAGTCCGGGTTCTATTCTCATCCAAGGCTAGGAACCACTTTAAAGCAGAAGTGGCTAGGGTTTCATGGAACATTTGAGCCAAGAGTTCATCTGTCGCTCTTCGAGGGTGCATAGCTCGTACATACATCTTCAAATGGGTCTTAGAGCAACCCGTTCCATCAAACTTTTCTAATTCTGGCATCTTGAATTGTAATGGGATACGAGTTTGAGGAAACAAAGATAGGGTACGCACATCCACCATGTCATCTGTCCTGCGGATTCCCTTTATAGTTCTCTCCAAGGCTTCTACCTTGCTAGCCAACACAGAGTCTATATCAAAGGTCTTCCCCTTACTTCCCCCTTCTAGGTTAAAAATTTCGGGTGATTCATTTGGGCTTAGTACTTCCTCCTTCATTGGTCTTAGCGCCTTCTCTAGACTGAGTCCCATTTTCGGTGTTATCCCCCGGGGCACGGCCATTATTCTATTCGGGTTCCGACATCTTATGTTGGATATCTTGGGCCATTTTCAATGCTCTCTCAGATACATCAGTGGTGTAATCAAGCTTAGTCATGATAGCCTTCAAACAAGTCTCAACATCAAAACCCCCTTCACTAGCTGCTTCATCGGCCATATCTAACTGGTTGGTAGAATCAATCTTCACTAAGTGCCCTTGCTGGTCACGGATCCAAGCCAGTACGTCCTCTCACTCCTCTTGAGAAGGGAACAATTCAGTTTCTCATCCTAAGGGTATGTCCTAAGCTTCCATATTTGTCTCAATGACTTTACGCCATATATACTCAATTAGTCCCTTTTAATCCAATCACCTTTGCAAGGGTCATAGGTGAAAGGTACGTATTAAGGCTATAGGGTGCAAAGGTTCTCTATTAATTTTCCATTAAGCACATCACAAACACGATCATGATATCATTACAAACAATGTGGGTGCATAAGGGTGAAACCATAGTGCCCTACAAGTCTGTCTATATGGACTAATGATAAGGGTAGGCTGGGGTCCTTCACTTGCTTGAGCAATCTTTATACCTAACCACATGTGGCATCAGGAACGCCACGTGGGTCCAACAGTATGTGATTAACTCATTTTATATACCCAGGGGTACTTGGCAAAAGAGGTTGATAGCTTTCACCCCAACACATGGAATCAAGAAAACCAAGGTTGAGGCTAGGCCCAACAATGGCAAGGATACATCGAGGGACATCGATCCTAGCATGCAAGAGTTTGTGCACACAATGCAATAAATGAAAGCACACAATCAAGCGGATGCAATGTGATTGATTTTAATTAACATAAGAAATTAACTTAGCCCAATCAAATTATATAGAGTCTAGCCCATAATTCCCCAGTGGAGTCGCCAATCTGTGGACCCGGAAAATGGCTGAAGGTTAAAAGGGCCCACGGGAGGGTTTAAAAAAGGAAAGGAGTCACCACCTTATTTTTAAAGGAAACAAGGAAAACCCTAAAAACCATTTTGTTTTAAAGAAAACAAAAGAATGACTCCACGTTTAAAAATGGAAAGGCAAAAAGTCTTTTGGAAACCAAAGATTGTGGATTCGGAGGCTAAGTTACGATATGGGAAGGTTCTAGGCAAAGCCTATAGGCACCCATATCACCCTAAATGGTCTCTTAATTTAATTGGGCTAAATCAAAGTCTTAATCACACATCAATTAACAATTATCATCACAAGACAGCATGCGTATCATCCATTCATTCATCCACATAATCAAGTAAATCAAAGAAAAACAGAAAAAAGAAAGAGGGGAAAGAAAATCTAGGATACTTAGTATCCTAGGACGAACTTGAACCTCACGAAGAGCGCCTACGTACCATGTATGGAAATACATGGATCAAAGTCCACGTAGTTTGAAAGGGAATAGGGTTATAACCTAATAGAGGCCGGCCTATGGTAAACCCTAAGTTTCCTTTCATAAGAAATATGGTAAGTTTCCAAAAATGAAGGATTCTCAAAAGATCTTTAGAAAATATGGAATTTTATGAAGATAGAAACTTTGATTTAAAAGGCATTTTTATGAAAGGACACTATAGAATCTACCATACCCCTCTATTAAGGAATAACCCTAGGAGGGAGAAAGGGAAAGTTTCAAGGAAAGGAAGAAGGGTGAATTGGGGCACCCTCATACCCTACTTACCTTTAAGTAAAAGCAACCTGTCAAAATAACCACCCTATTGCATAGGGTAATTACCTTATTTGCAAGATTTCATCTTGCAATAGCCAAAATAACCAACCCACATTGGTGGGGTAGTTGCAACTATTGTACCTGTCAAGCACTTACAATTTCCATGCAAAACATACCAAAAATACCAACCAACCAAACCTAGTTTCTAATCAAGCAATTATCATGCTTAAACATAGGCTAACACATGCTCAAAATATCATATTAAGGATAAATAACATATCTAGACAGAATTGAAAATAAGGCTTAAAATCCTTCATAAGTCATGTAAACAACACGAATCATGAAATAAAGTAAACCCTAACTCAACCCTATATGCAATAACATGCAAAAACCCTAAAAATCATCCATATAAATGCACCATATATCATATTTAGGTCAATAAACAAATCTGGACAGAATAGAAATAAGGTATATGTTCATCCACTAAATATGCAAACAACATAAACAGTGAACAATTATAAACCCTAATTTAATCTTAGAACCATGACATGCATAAAAACCCTAAAATCCACTACATGAATGCTGAAAATATCATAGTTATCTAATATGTAACACACATATAGTAACTATGAAGAAAAAAACAGAGAAAATCCCTAAGCAATCATGCTATATGCAACTAAACCAACACAAGGATGATAAAAACCCTAGAATCACACTAGTGCATAAAATCTCATGAAATAACCCTAAATCATGCAAAACTGAATATGAACAGCATTCTAACCATGCATATTAAGTAATAGAATGATCCACACATGATAAAGACATAGGCTTTCACATGAAATAATGCTATTCTAAGCATAACCTCAATTTCAGCACAAGAGAAATCCTAGAATCTCAAATATGCAGTAAATCACATGAAATAACACTCTAGCATACTAAACAGCCCATAAACATCATCCTAAACATGCATACTAGCTATTAGAAGCAACAAAACATGATAAAAACACATACTTTAACATGAAATTATAGCTATTCAATGCAAAACCCTAGAAAAGACTCTAGAAACCTTAAAAATACAAGCACTCATAAAATCACATGAAATAACATCATATCATGCAAATCCAGCCATAAACCTAATTCTAATCATGTATTTTAAGCATTAGAAGCATCAACACATGATAAAAACATAAGCTTGAACATGAAATAATGCTATTTTATGCAAAACCCTAATTTGAATGAAAGGGAAAGGAGGTATACCTGTATGTAGAACCTTACTGCTGTAGAGTTTGCTTCTCCTCTTGTGTACTGCTGGAAACACTCTCCTTCAAGCCTTCAAGCAAAGCTCCAACCCTCCTCCAAGCTCCTTCTCTCACTCTCTCACTCAGAATTTAGGTTAAACTACCCTAAGGATGGCTGTTATAGCCTTCAAGTCTCACACATGCCTCCCACTTCAGAAAAATCCTCCCACTTCAGAAATTGCCTCCTCATAGCTAAAGTACGAGGGGGTATTTATAGGGTTTGAGGGGAAACCCTCAATGATTGGGATTAAAACCCTAGGTATTGATCCAAGGGCTCTTATAGGCTCCCTTGGGGCTCAAGTAGGTCAAATAGGGCTGAAAATAGGGTTAAATGGTGGCTGGAGGCGGAATATTTCGAGCAAATAGGAAGAATCCCACTTCAGCAATCAAAAAATGGAAAGAGGCTCGGGTGAACACCTGGGGCTGGGCAGCTAGCCACCTGGGCCCAGGCGGCTAGCCACCCAAGCCTGAGTGGTCACCCGAGGCCATGTCAGCTTATGCCCTATTCTGACCCTTTCGACTTCCAAATGTGTTTCAAGGCCAAATCAACTCCGATTTTGACGAAACGAAAGCCAAAACGACTGTGTTTCGAAGGGGAATGTAATTTGAGTCACTTGAGGGCAAGAAACCCTAGCCATGGCTGCATGGTTGGGTCCTACAAAGGCGGTTAACCGCTATGCCTCACCATCGCTTAGCTTAGGTATGCACATAGGGTCATACTGAATGCTTTCCAATTCAAAATTCAACCTCCCTAAACACATTTGGGGATGAAATTAAGACTAATCAAGGTCAAATGAGTAGTCATAGAGTGAAAATCATGAGCCGATTCGAGCTAACCCAACATAGGTCTCTTAACCAACCTAAGCCTTATTGAGCCATTCTAATCCCAAACCATCAATTCATCGAATTGAACCCACAAATACCTTAAATGCATCCATATGAACTCCAATTGGCAACTTGGAGATCATTCCAAGGTCAAATGGAAAGTTTGTGACCTAAAAGACGGTTATGCCTCTCAAGTCACAAAAGTTCTTATTAACCCTCAAGATTGTAATACCCGTAATTTTTAAATAGGGTATTAAGGGTTTAATCTATGGTTAACATAGCTAATCCCTTGATTTGTCAGATGATTACATGCATGCGTAATGCATGTGTATGATATTATGATGTTGGATGTATTTTGATGCTTGTTTTGGTGCATTGAGTATCTTTCGGGTGCACTTAGCCTTATTTGCAACTTAAGGGTTTAAGTTGCTGAAATTTGGCTAAGTGTTGGGGAAAAAGTGAATTTTCGTAAACCTTCAGTTTTTAAGGATAATTTTTGGCGGTAATGGGAGTTTATAATATTATAAGACATTGGTGATTTTATGGGAATTTATTGGCATGTTTGGATTGGGTTCCACGCATGTTTGTTTTAGGAAAATCTGTCGGGAGACGGATTTTGTACTAAAACTTGAAAATGAGATTTTGATATATTGGGAATTTGATTTTTTTGATATTTTATTTGGATTCAAATGGGGGGTTATTTGCTTATTTTCATTAAATAACTTAAAGTAAAAGGAAGAAGAAAAGAATGGAGAAGATTACTTAAATGTTTTGAATGAAAATAAGACTGTGGAGTGTATTCTGCCTGTTTGAGTCGACTGAAGTGTGATTTCAGTCGACTGAATTACACAGAAGCTGAGGAGTTCTAATTCTGGGATTTTCAGTTGACTGAATCCTCAATTCAGTCGACTGAATTGTCATTTCAGTCGACTGAATTGCTAAATGAGTCGACTGAATTAGGTCTGAAGGCTTATTTTTGCTGAAATGACGCATGTACCCTCTGAGGTTATAAAACCCCTCAACCCCGACTTGTAACCCTCATTCCTGCATTTTAGAGCGAGAGAGAGGGAGAGTGAGCTTGGGAGAGCTCTTGGGGCGTACGAAGGAGAGAGAGGGAGTTCTCTCTCTACTTTTGCTTGGATTTCATGCTTTAGGGCTTGCATTTCAACACTTCTAGCTTGGATTCACCCATGGATTACCTCTATTTCGGATTTAAGAGGTAATTTCTCATGTATAAGGCTAGGGTTTGCATTTCTTTTGGGATTTATTTATCATATCCTCATATTTTGTGGTTATTCATGGTGTTCATGAGGTTTGGCTGCATCTTGGAGTTGGAATCTCCATTCTCTTCATCATCCATGGTCATTGGAAGTTAGGACTTACTTTGGGGAGCTTGCATGTGCATCCTAGGCTTGGATCTACACACCCACAACATCAAGATTGCATTTTTATACACGTTTCATGGAGGTAGGTGCAATTTACATAGGTTTAAACTATGGACATGATAATATGGTATATATTATCATATTATTTGGTATTCTTGGGCCTAGAATATGTATATATACATGATTTATGGGATCAATCTTGAAATGAGATCATGGGTATTTGATAATCTAATTTGGGAATTATGTTCCTAACGAATTTCGGGTATTTTATACATGCTATGGAATATAGATGTATGAATTTTATGGTTAATTTCCATGTTTAATAGATGTTTTTCGATTATGATTTCAAGGCTATAATCATAGTGAGAGGTTATGTTGTTTATCATAATTTTGGGTATAATTATGATGTTATTTGATTATGGGTTATATACCATATTTTGGAGATGATTTTTGTTACAAAAACTCATTTTATGGTTTATTGCACTGCATGTTGGGCATAATCATGCATTAAATGGACTTAATGAATACTGGGTAAAAGTATTGCATAAAAAGGGGTCATTGGAATTGGACTACTTGCAGTCAATGGGACTTTGCGGTGTTTTCCATTCCTTTGGTCCTGGGGTACTTTCCGGTTCCAGGTAGGAACCCTTGTGTTCCCGAATCAGAGGCTACTTTCCGGTTCCAGGTAGGAACCCTTGTGTTGTCCTCTTGGAGGTGGG
The DNA here is from genome assembly GCA_039720395.1 of Liquidambar formosana. Lineage (NCBI taxonomy): Eukaryota > Viridiplantae > Streptophyta > Magnoliopsida > Saxifragales > Altingiaceae > Liquidambar > Liquidambar formosana. Next base: position 34,355,211 of record CM077829.1, read on the forward strand.
TTTCAAATCCTCCGTTTCCGCGCGAAGACTCCTGCGGGAGTGGTTGGTAATAAATGGATTTAATGTAAATTGGACATGAGTCACATGCATTGGGCATTATGCATTATTTGTTTTAAGGTTATGGGTTATAACTTATTTTGGAATTTGTAATATACTTGGTTAGTATATTTTGATTTAATGATATAATGGGTTTTATTTATATCATTGCTTTAGTTTACTATGTTAAATTGTATCTACTGAGTCGTCGGACTCACGCCTATTTATTTCCATGTTTTTCAGAGATTATTTTCGGGTGGATTTATGCTTTACACGGGGATGCTCTTAACGAGAAATGGCCTATGTAAATTATTGATGAATCTTCATGGGATGGATATGTATTAATTCATTTTATTGGGCCAATGTAAATGTGAAATTAATCAGGGTTGTAATTGTAATTATTTAATGTTGTGTATACGTGGAATGCGATGCATGGGATGATACCACTTTCATGGATGACATCGAAATTTTTATCAATGGATTTTTATAACAGGTATTATGATGGTATGTCCTATCTATGGATGGGTCATGTCCAAAAAGGAAAAAAAAAGGGAAAAAGTTTCAAAATGGTTGAAATTTTGACAACTGTCATCCACGTTTTATCAAAGGATTTATTAAAATAAAGCTTGTTTTATTACTATTGATCACGGCTTAATTAATTCGGGTCGTGACAAAGATCAACTCCAAATCGAACCAAAATTCATACACATCATCCTCAAGACTCTAGAAACTCAATGCAAAAGACTAGACTCAAAAAGGAAACAAAAAGACACATGAAATGACAAACCCTAGCTAAGGTGGCAAAAATGGGGTGTGACAGCTACTTTCTAATCTTTTAAAGTCTTCCTCATGTTTAGCTTTCTTGCAATTTGAGAGCTTCATTTAATCCTTATAGGTCGTATGTAAGACGACTTTGATGAATTGGATTTACAGGCCTTACGACGAGTGACGAGAGTCCACCTTTCATCTTCAGAAGTTGACAATTCGGGTTTTAAATAAGCATTGCCCCCATTAGAATCTGACTGCGTAATCACTTTTGTCACATTTGAAGTGTCTTTGTCCAAATGAGATGCTTTTGAAAAATGTGAAGGAATATACTCAACTTGAATAGGATCAAATGAGCCAAAATCCATTGTAAAGGTCATATGCGATGGCATAGAAATAGGCGTTTCATACACCATTTCCTTGGAAGAAGCAGGAGATTCGAAGGTTACTGCGGCCAAATTTGAAGTTGCTATTTCCACTCCTAGATCAATCTTTCCCTTACGAGCCAACTTTAAGATTTTCTCCTTTAAGACAAAACATTTTTCTATAGGATGGTTGACCAATCTATGGTACTTGCAATATGTTGGGTCATTAACCTTACCAGCCTCCTCAGGACGATTCATCTTAGGAAGTTCAATAAGGTTACTTTTAAGGAGATCTTCTAGCATTTTTGCAACATCAAAATCAGGAAAAGGGTATTCCTTCTCTTGCTTTTCTTTCAAAGTGGCCTTATTCTTTCCTTTCTCTTAACTGGTATCAGGTTTTTCATCTATCTTCTTCTTCGACTTGAGTACAAACTTCAGTGGCGCTGAGTTTACAGCCATAGATTTTTTGTTATTATTTTTTATGGGATACTTTGCCCCCTTTACAATTATCTTGCTTTTCTTTTCCTTTGTGAAAATCTTGGACTAGTGGGCTTTGGATTGGTGGACCTTGGCCTCCGCTAGCTGCCATGCTAAGCTCTATATCGTGAGCATGTGTTGCAAAATCTTCAAAGGTCTTAGGCTTAATTCCTTACAAGATGTAACGTAGACCCCAATGCATCCCTTGAATGCACATCTCGATAGTAAAAGCTGTTAGTTGTATGCCCTATAGCCAATCATAGAGATGATACTTTAGGGATAAAGAACAATCATAGGATTTCATTTATTGTTAATCACATCTATTATTATTTAATAAAAGGGCTTATTCAATCATGTTTATTTCATTCTTATATTTAAATGATATGTCCATGAAGTTAGAGTTGAAAATATGGAATTACAAAGAGTTGTAATTTTGATACTATAAATATATCTCTATACTAAACTCCTAAAACATTCTTAGTTGAAGGTTTACTATGATGGACAGTAATAAACCAAAGAAACAGCACTTATTAAGTTAACTCTTTAGGAGAATAGCTAGTCTTAAGCTATTTGTGTGGAGACACTACAACCAACATGTGGGTGCCTATTATAAGAATAGGTATACTGAATGTGACCAAAGATATGAGATCAACTTAGTAGAGTTTTAACCTACTTGTCAATCAGTTTCTCAAAGTTATAGTGGTACAAGTAATCCTTAGACCTAAGACACCATAGTTGTCTTATGTATATAGCCTTTGAAGTTTGATAACACTAAGTCTAAATCCTTATAGGGGTTTATAAGGGTGTTCATTAGCCCTATTGCTATGTATATGAAGGCATGTGAGTGATCAACAAGGAATCCATCACTCTCAAGAAAAAGAGAGAAAATGTCTCATATAGCATTCATAATATGACTCATTAAATCCATAACCATGGTAGAATAAATATGGAAAAGAGTTTCCATCAGTTCATCAATGAGTTGATATTTATGATTGAGTATAAAATAATTAAACTAGGGACTTAACAAACTTCCATATCCTATTAGTTTAATTGGAGGCATTGTGTAGAAGGAATCATGCAATTGTAACCTATAAACTATAACAGAAGGATTCTATGTAAGATACTTATTCACCTCATTAAGGACCACACCATGAGCTATATGCTAGATGTTACTCATGGTTAGTAGAAGCCCTAATTGATATAAATGAGTTATAATCAATTAGGGAATTGGAAGGAGCTCCAATTGGACCCTTAATGGAAAGAGTTCCATTGTGCACATTTTGTGCTATTTCTACTACTTAATGATGTGAACCCAATGGGTCACACACTGATCATGCATAGAGAGCTTTAAAGTCTATGAGAGAAAAGGCATAAGTGAATAAGAATAGTTTTTGAAGGCTAAGTTTGTATAGGATATAAACCCAAAGCCAAAGAATTTACTCTCCATGCACGCCTCATTCACCACATGATTACCTACAACATTCTTCCACGGGGTGGAGGACGTGACCATGTTTCATATTTTGATATCTTTCTTATCTGGTGTATCATGAATACTATTCCCATTGATTTGACTTTCATCATTTCCAACCACATCGTTGATTGTCAAAAGAAGAAAATGGCTAGTCTCCCTTACGGCTTTGCCTTGACTCGTTTTTTTTAGCATTTCCAAATACCTCTTGATGAGGAGGCGGTAGTCGCCATTTCTCATACCAACACTTACTCTGACATGACCCTTAAACAAATGCATTACAAATTTACCTCTCGAGGTTGGGTACCAAAAGATGATCCGGATGAGGAACAGGAGGCTGATGATCCTATTCTTCCTGGTGGAGAAGAGCAGCAGCAACATAAGGAGCTTGGTCAATATGGCATGGATGTTAAGCTTCCGCAGCCCCCTCCTGAGTTTGAGCTTCCTTCCTTTGAGCCTCCACAGCAGCAGCCCACTATCCCTCATGTTGGCATTCAGACTATCTTAACCACTATACAGGGTTTGCAGGTATCCATAGATGGCATTGGCACTCGTCTCTTGGCTCTTGAGAACCGTCAGACACAGATCAAGAATGACATGGACACCCTGAAGCGCTATGGTGATATCTTTACGACTCAGATGGACCAGCATCTTGCCAGGACAGCGACTGACATATGCACTATGTGCAACTCATTGACAGCCATTGAGCGCTATGCTCGTCGCACTACACCACCACCTCCACTACCACCTCCTGCACCTGCAGATCCGGACGCACCTGGTCTTCCCGAGCATATTGACTTGGACCCCTAGCTTTTTGTCTGATGACAAATGTTAGGATTATGCCCTAGAGCCAATCATAGAGATGATTGTTTAGGGATTAGGAACAATCATTTGATTTCATTTATGTATGTCACATTTATTATTGATTTAATAAAAGGGCTTATTCTATTATGTTTATATGCATCATTTATATTTACATAATATGTCCATGGAGTTAGAGTTGAGAATATGGAATTACAAAGAGTTGTAATTTTGAGACTATAGATATATCTCTGTACTAAACTCCTTAAGCATTCCTAGTTTAAGGTTCACTATGATGGACAGTAATGAACCATAGGACTAGCACTTGTTAGGTTGACTCTATAGGAGGATAGCTAGTCTCAAGCTATTTGTGTGGAGACACTACAACCAACAAGTGGGTGCCTATTATAAGAATAGGTACACTGAATGTGACCAAAGATATGAGATAAACTGAATGGAGTTTTTTCCTGCCTGTCAATCAGTTTCTCATTGTTATAGTGGTACAAGTAATCCTTAGACCTGAGACACCATAGTTGCCTTATGCATGTAGCTTTAGAAGTTTGATAACACTAAGTGCAAATCCTATTCAGGGGTTTGCAAAGGTGTTCATTGGCCCTACTGCTATGTGTGTGAAGGCATATGAGTGATCAACAAGGGATCCATCACTCTCAGGAAAAGAGAGAGAATGTCTCATATAGCATTCATAATATAACTCATTAAATCCATGGCCATGGTAGGATGAATATGAAAAGAGTTTCATGAGTTCATCAATGAGTTGATATCTATGAATGAGTATAAAGTAATTGAACTAGGGACTTGACAGACTTCCATGTCCTATTAGTTCAATTGGAGACATTGTGTTGAAGGAAGGATGCAATTGTAACCTATAAACTATAACAGAAGGGTTCTTTGTAAATGACTATTCACCTCATTAAGGACCACACCATGAGCCATATGCTAGGTGTTACTCATGGTTAGTAGAAGCCCTAATTGATATAAGTGAGTTATAATCAATTAGGGAATTGGAAGGAGTTCCAATTAGACCCTAAATGGAAAGAGTTCCATTTTGCACACCTCGTGCTATTCCTACTACTTAATGATGTGAACCCAATGGGTCACACACTGATCATGCAAGAAGGGCTTTAAAGTCTATGAGAGAAAGGGTTTTAGTGAATAAAGAATAGTTCTTTATAGGCCTATTTGTATTTGATACAAATAATAGGGGTTAATGTGCAATTAAGTGTAATTACACATAACCCTATTAGGGTTTCTTCCCCATGGCCAGCCCCCTTTAGTGGGCTGCCTATATAAGTCACACTTATGTGTGACATGGCATAAGAGGCTTGCACAAAAAACCCTAGCCGTCCAGCCCCTTGGAGGCTCTCTTCTCTCTCTCTCTCTTCTCCACCTCTAGCAACAACAAGGAAGAAGAAAGAAAGGACTTGAAGCTCTAGCTAGGTGTGGATACCGTTGGAGGCAGCACACTTGGGCTGCTTATTCACCGCTGTCCGGATTCAAAGCTTGGAGCAAAAAAAAGAGAAGACAAAAAATTCTGTAAGTGTTCTAACCCTCTTCGTAGTTAGGGTTTGATTTTGTGTTATGCATAGTTAGATTCATGGGCTGTGGAATCGTAGGAAAAATTTTTATATTCCGCACTTTGTATTTTTCCCTCTTATTCGATTCCCAACAGTGGTATCAGAGCCATGATTATGCATAATACAAAATACATATGGGCTGGTAATTATGGTGTAGTTGAATGATTCAAAAATCTGGAAAATTTTTTCTGCATAATTGGTTTTCCTCCATGGATGAACCTAGGGTTTGGAACCCTAGGTCAATTCTCTTCTACTCCTCTTCTAATTGATGGTTAAGTGTATCCATGGATGCAATAGGTTGCATAGGGTTTGAGTTTGGAGAAGAAGAATAAGGAAACTAGGGTTTTATAAAACTGTTATGAACAGTTTTCATGGTTGCCATGAAAAACCGTCATCTTGTTTTGCCTGCCGAATTCAGAGTTCTTCTCTAAAATTTTCGAGCCATATATGGTTAGAAAGCTCTTTGAATAAGCTTTCCAACCCAACAAACGGTGCGTCAATCCGAGTTCTGTAGTGAAAGTTATGAATTTTTTACTACAGGCTGTCTGGAAAGACAGTTTTGCTCGGGAATGATGCAATAGCCACAACTTTGAGTTATTGATGGAGATCAAAGGCATGGAAATGGTTGCCACCACTTGGGTTATGTTCTAGACATGGTAGGGAAAGGTTCCCAAGCATTTAGGTGCATCATAATTAGATTAAGATGCTAGAACAGAAGGAAGAAGGAGAAGAACACCATGGAGGCTGAATCTGGGTTTTAGAACCCTAAGGTTCTTGCAATTAATTCTAATTAAAGCTGCTGTGTTTATGATGGAAGATCATTGTAGGATCATTATATATCATGTGTATATGATTTTCTTTAAGTTTCAAAAAGGTTTTGATGGAAAAAAGATTCAAAAAGTTTGAAAATTTTTCATGAACAGCATAGCAGATTTTCTCTGCAGAAAAGTCATCAATGGAGTTTTGATTAGAACTTGAGTTAGGGAACTCCAAATTGCATGAAACCAATTGCATTAGTTTCCTAAGACATGTAGGATACTGGGAAAATTCGTTTGGTAGCCTAATTCATTCATCTTTTTGGGTTTTAAATCAATTTCTGATCATGGACAGTGTGCTGTCAAATTCTGGGCAGCCTACTGTTGTTTTAATTGTTTAGAACAATTGGTGATGATTTGATCATCCAAACCTCTTCTATTAGCTTAGTATTTCATGTAGGGACATGATACAAAAGCTGGTTTCAATGGAGGAGTCGAATTGATAAGGATTTAGAAGCTATTGTGACCTTCAAGGTCTGCAACAATGGCTCCAGCAATGGGTTTTGGAAACCCTGATTGTTCTTGATGATGGCAGCCACTTCCACCACCTCTCACGTGTCCAGAGGCTTGTCCCACACCCCTACGATGTTCTCCCATGACTGGCCATGGCCTCCCACAGTCGTTGGTGGCCATGGCAGCCTAGCCAAGCTCAGGCAGCCCCCTGGTAGTGACGGCTGCATAGAGTTAAGGATGAAACCCTAATTTTGAGTTAATGATGAAACCCTAATTTCATTATGGCATTAATTAAAACCCTAATTGGAATATTAATTACCTTAATTAAGAGTTAATGATTGGTCATTAAATGACCAATCATGGTTATTGATTGTTAGGGCATAATTAATACCATTAATGATGTCTAGGGTTAGGGTTTTGGAAACCCTAATTAGTGTAATTAATTAAGGGTAATTAATACCCTATTTGGCATTAATTAAACCCTAATCCCTTTTATTAAATACCATATGAACCTAGGGTTTTAATGATTGGACATTAAATGACCAATCATAAGGCATTTAATGATTAGGGCTTGCATTTAGGGTTTAGGGTTTTAGGAAACCCTAATACACTAATTCATCATTTTAATGATTTTATTTAATTCCTATATTAATTATTTAATTAATATTGATTAATTTTATAATGTTTTAAATGGTTTAAAACACAATTAGGGATTAAATTAAAATCTGGAAATTCTTAATTAAATGAAATTGTTTTGTTTAATTAAGGAAACCCTAATATTGGATATTAGAGTTATTTTAGGAAACTTTACATGTTTTAAATTAATTTGATTAATTGAAACTGTAATGTCTTAAATGTTAAGACTTTATTTAATTCTGGATATTTTTGTTAAAACCTAATAAGATTAGGATGCATTAATGAGATTAATGTAAATCATTCAAGAGAATTACCATAATGCCCATATGTTTTAATGCTTACAGTTTTTCTTTACGTTATGCAATGAGATTGTATGTATGTGTTTGGATGATGATTATGGACTATACCCCTTAAACCAATTGTGATTGGCCGTCTTATGAATGGGTTATAATAATTTTTCAAGAGTTGTAATTTTATTATGGTGATGTAATTTATTATTTGGGGCTTGCATGCCACCTTCCCTCTCTCTCTATCATTCTCTTATGTACCCCACATTCCCCTTATGTATCCCTTTCTTTAAATTATATAAATGTTATGTAATTGAGAGCGCACTAAGGAGCATAGTGGACCCAAAGGAGTATGATGGAGCCCAACAAGCCAATGGTGGAGACCAACAAGCCAATGGTGGAGACCATCAAGCCAAGGGAGCAGATTGAAGGACTTGAAAGCTTAGAGAAGTTTTTCAAGAAAGCATGCATGTTACGAATGGTTTATTTTACGATCACCTACACCCACCTTAGACCTTGGATTCAATCTATTGGCTTGGATTGAATCCTCTCAAAGTCCATAATCATCATAGTGGGAGCTTTAATTTATGAGATAATTGTATTAGCTCCAATACCATAGTTTGGTATATGTTACCTATTCACTTAGGGACTAATATCAAAATATGGTACTTTATATATGTTGATATATAATAGCATGCGATGTATGATTTATAATAGCATGAGATGTATGATTATAAATAGCATAATTTATATGTTTAAATTTTGATACATAGGATGCATGTTAATTTGATGAGACCCTTTAAAACCCCTCTTATTTAATATTAAGTTGAAAATGGAGAAGTCATTAGGGAATGAATTCTTCATTGCCTTCCATCATTATAGGATCATCTAACGTCCCTTAATGTGGGTACCTGGCTGCAGACATGTAGGAGCTACCCATGTTAAAGACATTACTTGAAACTATCACATATGAGATATCATGGGGTGCCTAAACTGGTATATACCAAGAAACTAACATGTGAGGTATATATTTGGCGAAACATACCTGTGTGAATGATGGGTTTAACTTAACTAGGGAAGTATTCCAAGAAACTAACATGTGAGGTGTATGTTCCCTAGAGGCAAAATGATTGGAACTTGCTTATGAAGCAATAGACAAAGAGTTGTCTTCTTATTGTGGGTTAGAAGTCAAGAAACTAACATGTGAGGCTTCTAGGTCACAGTGGGACCCCAATCCCCATTAGGAATGAGATTCCCGAATTCCATTAGAGGGTGTATGGAATTTGATAAAATAGTGGGAGGTACCATTTGATTAAAGACCCAATCATTATGGATAAAAATGAAATCTAATTCTTTGTTTATGTAGATTACCTAATTACTCACCTCAAAACCCCTATTTCCTAATATAGGATATTGATAGTTTGACTAAACCCGATTTCTTTGATTGACTTAGGAAATTGAGAATTGTTCTCAATTTCAAAAGATTTTTTATATGCTATTAGGCCTTTTATTAAAGGCCCTCCATAAAACATCCTAAGAAGAAAAAGACACTATGCGCAATTGGCATCTTGTTGCCATGCTATATGATAGTATTGATGACTAATGAGCTTCAGAAGCAAAATTAGTCAATGCAAGTGCCTTTGATGTCCTACATCACAGACAAAGGTTGTATTATGAGTGAAATAATACTATAAAGTATAGTACTTGTAAAGGACTTCTTCTGGACTAGGATGTAATAAAAGTTGTTTATTAATAATTATTCTTTTGAAAAATGATTAATCACATAGAATAGCTTAAGAAGCTAGATGTTATTTAAAATGGAAGCATAGAGGAAAGCAAGTCTTGAAAAGTCAAAGACAAAGAAATATAATTATTTTGTAGTAAATATAAGGTATTGTAAAGGGAACTTGATAAAGTATCAGTCTTCCTAGAAGAACCAAACTTTTGAAGTTTTGGTTCATGCTCTAAACTAAATTGTTGGTTAGTTCTGCTTCTTGGTTTTTGGATTCTAGTATAATCTAAATCGAAGCAGAAAGTTAAGTAGATAATAAGTTACCTTTAAAAATTTTAATAGAGCAAGAGTTGCTAGATTAATTTTGGGAACTTATTTCTTAACTAAGTCATTTAAGACATTCTAGAAATTTGATTTCCGAATTTAAATGACTAATTAGAGCGAATGCAACGTATTCCGAGAATACAAGAGATGTAGAGACTCTCATTTAAATGTAACGATTATGACTTGGTTATTAGATGACCAAACCCATCTTTTACTTGGTGAAGTGAATGAGTTACATTTATAATTTGACTATACATTGTGATGTATATAGTCATGTAGAGCATGCATTCAATTACAGTAGACTCATCTTAGAATACCATAGCTCAATGGTGAATCTAAGAGAACAAATTGAACCCTATTAAGATATGGTTTGATCGATGATGAGTTTTACTAATGTATCCATCTAGGATATACCTTAAAATTGCTACATATTGATAATTTAGGGTTCACTCCAGTTTTGTCCCAATTATATCAGATATAATATGGGAAGAAACCCAACTTAAAGAAGTTAAGGCTTGGGCTTGTGCTATGTTTGTCTGGAAACATAATGTAGACAATCTGGAAATAAGGTCAAGTAAGTGTTGGATTGTGGTATATCCCAAAAGTGGTTGGGATAGTATTTCTATTACTCTAATGAACAAAAGTTGTCCATTAGGATGTTTGCTCGATTTTCTTGAGAAAGAGTTCATTCAAGAAAGATGCAAAAGTAGATAGAATTTATAGAATTGTCTGTAAAGCCACAAACCAACAAAGATCCAACCCTTGCCCCTATTGAGGCAAAACCTTTAATTACACCACATTCTTTTCATAGATCAAATTGGATATTTCTTTAACATAAGAGAGATATTGTATCTCCATTAGAATGTGAAAGAATTGTTCTTTAGTGATAAAGATCACCAAGATAATCCTATTGATTATGATTAGGCGATGTTTGACATCAACTTGAGAAATGACTAAGAGTCATTAAATCCAATATGGACAGGTAGAGACCTAAAAGGCTTGGCTATTTAAGAATGTTTTCAACATAGGCAAAAAGTTGTCTATAAAGAAACTTGTTTGATAATAGTTATGCTGAAATCCATTTGGATCTTGTTATCTATAAACACACATTTTGAATATGAGATATGTCAAAAAGGATATAAAGATGTTATATCAAATGGTGAAAAACCATAAAAGTGTGTAAGTTATAGAAGTCTATTAATAGACTACAAGGTTCTCATAATTAGAACATCTATAAAGTTGAAGTAATCAAATTGTTTGTTTTCTCTCATTGTATAGATGTACCATAAGTGTATAAAAGGTTAGTGGGAGTGCGATCGTTTTTCTTTATCCTAAGTATAGATGACATCCTAATCATTATGAATGATATATGAATGACATCCTAATCGTTTTGGTTTTTGGAGAAAAACTAATTCATGAAAGATTTGGCAGAAGCATCCAACAAGATCTATAGAGATAGATCATATAGATTGCTAAGTATCTCCAAATCATTAAACATAGTTGAAATGTTGAAGAAGTTCAACATGGAGAATTCTAAGGGAGGTCTGATTTACTTCAGATAAGAATTCATTATTCAAGGGCATGTGCCCTAGGATAACACAAGTAAGGTTCTTAAAGTGTTAAGAAGCCTTATTCTACACTATGTATTGAACCTGATATCTATTATGTTGTAATTGTTACAAATAGTTATCAGTCAATTCAAATTTGGAATATTGGATTGTATATGGAAATTGTAAACTCATAGTAGATGGGTATATGGATTTGGATATAATCCATATGGGGTATATTTTATATTCACTTTAGTTGGTGAAATACTTAATGGAAGAACTGTATGAAAGATACAGTGGATTCCATTATTAAGGGTGAATTAATTGTCGCATTGTCTAGGAGACTGTTTGGATCTATAAGTTCATTTAGAACTTAGAGTTGTTCCTTCCATTGAGTTGCCCACACCTTGTTTTGTGACAACAATGGGTCTATAGCTCAAGTATAGGAATCACGGTCTCATCAAAAGTCCAAACACATAGAGTGACAATTCCAAGTGATTAGAGGAATCATTGGAAAAGGTAATAGATACATTACAGAAGATATTATCTACATAAGTTTTTGTAGACCTACTGACTAAAGCTTTAAAACATAATTGGTTATGTCTAAGACCAACATCTTGAGAAGATAGGTATGCGATACATGGTCAATTGGCTTTAGTGCAAGTGGGAGATTGTTAGGATTATGCCCTAGAGCCAATCATAGAGATGATTGTTTAGGGATTAGGAACAATCATTTGATTTCATTTATGTATGTCACATTTATTATTGATTTAATAAAAGGGCTTATTCTATTATGTTTATATGCATCATTTATATTTACATAATATGTCCATGGAGTTAGAGTTGAGAATATGGAATTACAAAGAGTTGTAATTTTGAGACTATAGATATATCTCTGTACTAAACTCCTTAAGCATTCCTAGTTGAAGGTTCACTATGATGGACAGTAATGAACCATAGGACTAGCACTTGTTAGGTTGACTCTATAGGAGGATAGCTAGTCTCAAGCTATTTGTGTGGAGACACTACAACCAACAAGTGGGTGCCTATTATAAGAATAGGTACACTGAATGTGACCAAAGATATGAGATAAACTGAATGGAGTTTTTTCCTGCCTGTCAATCAGTTTCTCATTGTTATAGTGGTACAAGTAATCCTTAGACCTGAGACACCATAGTTGCCTTATGCATGTAGCTTTAGAAGTTTGATAACACTAAGTGCAAATCCTATTCAGGGGTTTGCAAAGGTGTTCATTGGCCCTACTGCTATGTGTGTGAAGGCATATGAGTGATCAACAAGGGATCCATCACTCTCAGGAAAAGAGAGAGAATGTCTCATATAGCATTCATAATATAACTCATTAAATCCATGGCCATGGTAGGATGAATATGAAAAGAGTTTCATGAGTTCATCAATGAGTTGATATCTATGAATGAGTATAAAGTAATTGAACTAGGGACTTGACAGACTTCCATGTCCTATTAGTTCAATTGGAGACATTGTGTTGAAGGAAGGATGCAATTGTAACCTATAAACTATAACAGAAGGGTTCTTTGTAAATGACTATTCACCTCATTAAGGACCACACCATGAGCCATATGCTAGGTGTTACTCATGGTTAGTAGAAGCCCTAATTGATATAAGTGAGTTATAATCAATTAGGGAATTGGAAGGAGTTCCAATTAGACCCTAAATGGAAAGAGTTCCATTTTGCACACCTCGTGCTATTCCTACTACTTAATGATGTGAACCCAATGGGTCACACACTGATCATGCAAGAAGGGCTTTAAAGTCTATGAGAGAAAGGGTTTTAGTGAATAAAGAATAGTTCTTTATAGGCCTATTTGTATTTGATACAAATAATAGGGGTTAATGTGCAATTAAGTGTAATTACACATAACCCTATTAGGGTTTCTTCCCCATGGCCAGCCCCCTTTAGTGGGCTGCCTATATAAGTCACACTTATGTGTGACATGGCATAAGAGGCTTGCACAAAAAACCCTAGCCGTCCAGCCCCTTGGAGGCTCTCTTCTCTCTCTCTCTCTTCTCCACCTCTAGCAACAACAAGGAAGAAGAAAGAAAGGACTTGAAGCTCTAGCTAGGTGTGGATACCGTTGGAGGCAGCACACTTGGGCTGCTTATTCACCGCTGTCCGGATTCAAAGCTTGGAGCAAAAAAAAGAGAAGACAAAAAATTCTGTAAGTGTTCTAACCCTCTTCGTAGTTAGGGTTTGATTTTGTGTTATGCATAGTTAGATTCATGGGCTGTGGAATCGTAGGAAAAATTTTTATATTCCGCACTTTGTATTTTTCCCTCTTATTCGATTCCCAACAACAAAAGGGGGAGATATTTTGATTGATGTATTTTGAACAATTGACTTATTTTGGACACAGTTTTTTTTGACACATTTACTTTATGTTTGTTTTAGTTTACCACAGCTTACCTTAACTCATGACTCTTTTGGATATGTATTTATAGTTAACTACAGCCAATATTCAGTTTATTTGGTTTACAATGTTTTGTGCCTACTGATTATTGCTTTATATATTTCACCTATGCATATTATAAAGGGGAACTTGTTCCATATAACTATACATTTTATAATTTTTCCTGCCTCATACATCAATAGTTTGTCATCATCAAAAAGGGGGAGATTGTGGGCCCTAAGGTTATATGACCAAGGGCATATCCGAGATTTTGATGATAACAAAGGATCAATGTCCGTACTAATGTTTGGATGTTAGATATTAATCAAAGCTAGGTACTCAAGCATATGGATCCAAATGAAGCACAAAGGCATATCCATACCATGGAACTCAAAGCACACATGCTTATGATATCAAAGACAATCAAGCCTAAGAGCATACGAGTATAGAAAGCATGCAAAAGACCTACAAACACTCAAGACCAAGCTAGCATCGTCATTGAAGACACCTAAATAGCTATGAGTGAGGAAATAAGTTTTTAATGTACTTGATTGCTCATATAATTGTTCTATTGACCTAGATGGACCTTAGGACCCTTGGGTAAACTTATTTCATCATTTAAACAAGGCCTAAGTTGAAACAAATGAACTTGATTTATTTAAACTTGTGATATATTCATTATAGTTCATTTCTGCCCATTTCAGTCAACTCAAAGGCACATTCAGTCGACTCATTTGACCAGAAGAGGTCCCTGCTTCTGTCTTCTGATTCTACCTAAATCAGTCCACTGAATTCCCAATTCAGTCGATTGATTTGGCAAATCAGTCAACTGAATTGAGTATTCAGTCGACTGATTTTGCGATCTCAGAACTCCAACGACTAGTTTTTGAAAGGTTGTTGAGGCATTAAATGCCACCAAACGGCTCTTTCCTGGTATTTATTGTACCAAATGGTCATATTATTCATATTGCCTATATAAACAATGATTCAAATGCATTTATGATAACTAATACAAGAGAATTCATTGTTTTCGTTCTTCTAGCCCTAAATTCATTAAGAGCATTCATTGAGCAATCAATTAGAAGAGAGCTGAGCTTTTAAATCTCTATGTTATTCACTCTTGAAGAGAGTTTTCTTCGTACACAATTTCATCTCTACAAACTTGTAATCAAGGGTTGGTGATAACCCCATTCTTTGCACTTGAGGAAGTGTGGCTGAACAAGTGTTGGTTGAAGGCACTTGATTTGTAAAGGTTTGCTGCTCCACTTTGAAGGAGAGTGATAGTGGATTGGTGAATTCTCAAGCGAGCTCTTGAGGCGAGGACGTAAGCGAGAAGGCTGAACCTCGTTAAATTTTGTGTTTGCATTCTCTATTTCTCATTCTCTTTACTGTTTATTATTGAGATATCTCTATTTGCAATAATCTAATTTTAGTTTGTAATCATATTTTTTAATTGGCCAATAACCCTATTCACCCCCTCTCTAGGGTTGTTTACTTAGGACAACAGTTTGTTTTTGCAATTCAAACTTAAGTTCCTCTATCTATTGATGTAATTAATGACATACTCTTCCTTCCATTGATAAGTGCTGGTTAGTTCAATCATACTAATTGTATGACGAGTGTTGAAGAAGAGATCAATGAATTCTTGTTTAAGTTGATCCCAACTATCAATTGAGCCTGGTGACAAATTAGTATACCAATTAAAAGCGAAACCTTTTAAGGTCCAGACAAACTGCTTAACAAGTAGATCTCCGTCAGTGCTGGCGTTATTACAAGTTTCCATAAAGTGAGCCATATGTTGGTTCGGGTTACCTTTTCCATCAAATTTTTTGAAATTTGGAGGCTGATAGCCAATGGGCATCCTCAAAAGGTTTATCCTTTGAGTGTATGGCTTAGCATATGCATGAGAGGAACGAGTGTTGCCTTCGACCTTATCCTTAATGGTACCAACAATGAACTCTTTCAATTGGTCCATTAGGACTGATCCATCTGAGGGGATATGCAAACCCCTAAACGAAACTCCGGTCCTTAGAATAGTTCTAGTCATGTTTTGTAGATTCGTCTATGGTATACTTGTTGGCAAATTGGTAGCAAACATTACTAGAGTCACCTATGTTAGTATTCTTTGGTGGTGTGTCAGTTGTTGCATTAGTGGTAGTATTATTAGACCCACCTAACTCAAGATTCACTGGCGGTGTACCCATTGATGCATTAGTAGCAATATTGCTAGATTGACCTAACTTGGGATTAATTTGTAGTATACCCATTCTAGGATGTTCCAGATTCCCAATCTTTTCTACTAGTATAGCCATTTGCACATCTCTTTCTTGCATAGTAGCTGTGAGAACCTTAATAGCTTTTGCCATACTCGCAATCTATTCTTCTAAAGATAGCATGTTAGTCACCATCACTGGCACAGCATTGAAACTTCCAAATCTAGTGGAGTTTGTAGGTGACATTAGCTTGGATTGTGGCGTTCCATAAGGAGTAACAGGTGCAGAATTGGTATTTGAGTCATCCTCCTCAGCAGTGTCCTTTTTTCCCCACAAGAAGTCTATAGTGATGACTGGGCTTCTAGGGGTGGTAGAACTAGACCCCAATGTTGGTTTGGGCGCAGCAGTTTGAGCACAGAACTCAACAATTTCCTTTTTCTTACTTCGAGTTATAGGGCCCAAATTCAAGGTGTCATAGCTTGAGACCTGATTTGTGGCTTGATTGACCAATCTGTGAGATTTGGGATTTTGAGTGGTAGTTTTCTTAGGAACCATTGAACTTGTAGAGATTTGATGATAGAGAAGAGATGAGAGGCTGAGATAGTCCCACTGGGTGTGCCAAAAATTTGTAGACACAAATTACGTGTTTGAAAATATATAGACCAAAAAAGTGGACAAATGATAATTTTATTAATTTGTAGAAGCGGAATATAATCTCTATGTAGACTTTGTTTACAAATCAAAGTAATCCTCTGATTCTTTTCTCCTTGAAACTTTGACTTGAGGGCTTGAGCAGTTTGTTCTCGATTCAACTGGCAAAATCTCCTCTGATGTAGGCAAAATAGATCTCTTCTACGAATCTCTAGGCTTTGAATGTATTAGAGATTGTGAGTTTTGGTGCGAGTTCTTCGTCTTGAGTCTTTGGTGTAGAAGTTCTATAGGGCTTTTGAGGCTTTAATCTAATAAAGTTTCAATGCTTGAATGTTGGTTGCGACAGAGCTTTTGAGGCTTTAGTCTGACAGAGCTTCGTTGCTTGAATGTCTCTTTCTTGACCCTTGTGGGCTACCTCTATTTATAGTTGTAGGGGGAAGAGTATTGTGATAAGAATTAACTTCTTAATAATTATCCCTTATTTATTTTATAAGTGGATAAATATTAATTATTTGATAGCCATCCCAATAAGAATACATGGCAACATTTGATTGAAAGAATTACTAGTCTTTCTCTTATTTGGTCTCACTTGACAAGTGGCAATATTTGATTGGGTTATCTATGTAGCAATTTTAAAACACATGGCAACTTGTGATTCGCCAACGCTGTGTAGTAAAAGACACATGGCACATATTTATTTATCATAAACATATCCCACTCAGCTTATAAGAAGATATGTGGCCAAATTTAATTTACCATGGTTTAGTTGACTTTAAGACACGTGTCAACTTATGAGTAGTTGCAAATTTTGTCATTCTACACTCATATCACGTCGCCTTTTTGCCAAGACAAATAGCTTTAGAAACTACATGAGTGGCTTTGAAATATTGCAGTATGCAAGTTTGCTGCGAAAATAAAACATGAACTCACCTCTTTAAACCAATTTGGCTCATCATGTATTTGTGTCATGCCACAGTACAAGGGCTTGAAGATTTTCTACAGAGGAAGTACTAATCAATTAACCACAAAGCACCTTTAAAGAAAAAGATGTTGAATTAATTGATAAATAAGTCTTATATGATGGACTAATGGCCAAATCTTCATTTAAATTTGTACAAGGATAAAATTATAATAAAACCTTTTGTTAAATTGGGGATAAAAAGAAAAGCTTGGATGCCAAAAGAAATCCCTTTTTAGATTTTTATTAGTGAGTAGTGACGTCTTAAATAGTAAAGTTGCTCAATGGTACAAGGGTAATATGAAATTGGGGAAATTGGCGATTAGTCCATTTTTGGTAAAATATTGGCAATTCATCAAGTACGAGTTTTTTTAAGTCAATTAATCAAGGAGACTGAACTTATTTATCAATTAGTCACACTTTTTTTGAAAATGCCAAGTTTACCCTTATTATTACTAAAGGCACTCCCCTTTTTGTTATTAAGGGCACCTTATGTAACTAACTTAACCTTTTAATATTTTTGGAACCTACTCGCTGGCATCTTCGAAAAATGATCCATATTGATTAGGTAATTATTAAAAAAATTAAAACCGTAAAATTTTACTACTTGACGAATTAATAAATTTTATAGTGAAGTAATAAAATTTTATTACTTTACAAAGTAGTAAAATTTTATAGTGAAATAATAAATTTTTACTACTTTACAAAGTAAATTTTACAATGAAGTAGTAAAATTTTACTACTTTACCAAGTCTTTTACAACCAGTGGATTGGATGAGACGAGGATGAGTCTGTTGGCTCTCAGTTCATCATTGATGTTAATGCCTACTTGTTCTACACCACCCATGTCGCCTTCCACAACCGCTTTATTGCCTAAGGGTGGAACCATGTGCCAATCAACTAAACATTTTGAAGAGAGATGACTTCACAGGTGTTGGATTTCTTAACCAATGTTGCATATGGACTCCAATGGCATCCAGGTACAAGCTGCTCCTCCCATGGAAACTAACCACCTTGCCTTTTGTTGTAGTTGAAGTCAAGAAAGTTTTGATTTCCTTACCAAATAGATATTTTACTACTTTGATCCCATGTCGATATCAGAGACAAAACAGAATTTAACTATTATCTGCATTTCTTTCCAGTTTTTAGATTGTAATTTTTGTTTTTTTTTTTTTTTTTGTTGGGCTAACTATATGACACAAGAGGAAAGTATATCGGTAATTGAAAAAGAAACCCACAAATTGACCGTTGTTAGTATGAATTGGAGTGAGGTTAAGGTATGTCATTTGAATTCTCTCAGTTTTCAAGTTATTTGTAGTGTGAAAGCAGTTAAAGAAAGGATGATTTTCACTAATATTTTTCCAGCAAAAAACCATGTTTTCCGGTGATAATAATTCCCAAAACATCCCATCCCAACATATATTAAAAAAAAATAAAATAAATAAAAGACAAAAAAAAAAAAAAAAAAACAAAAGAAAACCCAAGGAAGAGGACGAAAGAGGAGACCTCCTCACTAGGTTAAAAAACCCATTTTCTCATAATCTTGAACATGTTCAGCAAGGTCCCAATCTCTGACAACATGATCTTCAACCTTAGGCCAACCTTTGATAGCGACATCTTCAACCAGTGGAAATAGTTCAGTGGGAGAAAGATTTCACAAGTAAGACAAATCTCATGGGTAAGCTTTGCGTATATAGCCGAACAAAGAAAGGCATTTGAAATATGAAATTAGGATATAGAGAACAGGTTTTGTATTCTGAAGGAATGGCACGAGTGTGGATTAGTTAGTAAATTAGGGGCTTTTTTGTCAAAAAAAGGTAAAATGGACTAATTAAATTAAGAAAAAAGTTACGTAACTAATTGCTAAATAAAATGTAGTTTTTTGACTAATGGCCAAATCCGCCTATGAAATTTCATTAGAATTTGGGGGTGGCAAAGAGCCCGCCCAAATCCATCCGTAATTTAGTATCTAACGGGCTTACCCCCAATCTTGGCTCATTACTTTATTTTTATCTTATTTAATTTAATTTAATTGATACGGAGTATAAATTTTCTCCTCAGTCAGATTGGGACAGCCATGGTGGTTGACCTTGCAGGGCTTCTGTACTTGGTAGCTGCGCATCACACATTAAACCCTATTTCAGATTCACTCTGCAGAAATTTGAGTTAGGGCTTTCTCTCAGTTCCAAACCACCGACGACGACGATAATGATGTGGTTGTGATAATAATATAACAAGAGTTTGTGTTTGGTATCAAATCAAATACTTAGCCCCAAAAAACAAACAAAAAAAATAAAAACATGGGGTGGAATCCATTCCAAGAAGTGGCCAACTCGAAGCCTCTGTTCGTGACGATCTACGCTACAGTCCTCATTGGTATAGTCTTCTCATCATTCTACGTCTTCTCCGCTATATACTCCGGCAACCCACCTGGCTCCTCGACTCCCTGGTTCTCTCCATCTCTTTCCCGTACGTTTTTGTTTTTTCTTCATATTATTATCTCTTTCTGTCTCTGTGTATATATATATATATATATATATATATATATATATATGTATGTATATATTATATATGTATGTATGTATGTATGCGTGTGTTACTTTCCTTTCGGATTGTGCGAATTGAATTTTTTCCTTGAAACTGTCTTGGCTTGGAAAAATAAATGTGATGTTTCATTGATTTGACTTATTACTAAATCAACTAAATCTGTCTTATTTCAGACGTAGATTCTCCTCCCATCAGTTATTCTCAACCAACATCAGTGGGTGCTGTGGTGTTGGCGCCACCACCAATGCAGCAAAGCAGTTGGATGAAGCCAATTTGGGAGGTTCCTCCTCACGGTTCAAAAATGCCGCCTTTGAAGGAATTTCGATTGACAAAGCAACTGGTTCAGCGAAGGGTGAAAGACAATGTCGTAATAGTCACCTTTGGTAACTATGCCTTCATGGATTTTATCCTGAGTTGGGTTAAGCACTTGACGGATCTGGGTCTCTCCAATCTTCTCGTTGGTAAAGTTCTTCATCACTAATTTTCCAGTGATGTAAAATTTTGTTGCACTTTGAACTTATCTTCCTTTAAGATCTTTGAGCCCTTTTTCCCATATATCGTATCATCGCGTAGTAAAACTTCCAAGTAAGTGTGAAGCCCTGTTGTGGTAGGTGCAATGGACACCAAACTATTGGAAGCTTTGTATTGGAGAGGTATTCCAGTCTTTGATATGGGCAGCCACATGAGCACAATAGATGTTGGATGGGGCTCACCAACATTTCATAAAATGGGAAGAGAAAAAGTTATTCTCATAGACGCTATCCTGCCTTTTGGGTATGAGCTACTCATGTGTGATACCGACATGGTTTGGTTAAAGGTACGCTTCTGACCCCATTGCTCAGATTTTCTAGTGGGATCAAACTTTTCTCTCCTTGTCTGAATTGCTGCTGGGATTGGTTTTGTTGATTCGTTCATTCTTTTTATTCAGAAGAAGAAATGAACTTTTATTTATTTATTTGTTAATTACTGCTTCTTTCCCTGTAACGTATGTGTTTATTCATTGGGAAATCTGCTATTGGAAATAAGAAAAAGCAGAACACGTAATGTTGTTACCCTGGTAATTTAACCTTTTGGGTTGTCAAACTGTGCTAATATGTTGTGGTTTAACAGTTGACAGACCGTAAAAACCAAAAAAAATATCAAGATCCTTTTTTTTTTTCTTTTCCCTTCCTCCGATAAATGAAGAACTTTTAATTCTAGTTCTGTATTTTATGAGGAGCCATGAGGTACTGAGCAAAACTTCTTTTTTAGTTTGTAATGTATATCATAATTCTTTTGTTTTTTCTCTTTACTTTACTTTATGCGAATTGTCTCTTTTGACATGCTTATGTTTTGTTTCTTATAGTGTTGATTGTAATTCTTTACGTATACCCTAAGGAGCCTTGCAGAATTGTTGGAGGAAATATCTTTGAAGAATTTTGTTATTTGTTCCATTATTTAATTTAATTAATGCCTTCTCAATCTTTTGTTTTAATGAATATTTGTATATCATTTCCTTTTTGGGTATGTTCATGGTACAGAACCCGCTTCCATATCTTGCTCGCTTTCCTGGGGCTGATGTGTTAACTTCAAGTGATCAAGTGATACCAACAGTTGTTGATGACAGTTTGGACATTTGGCAACAAGGTGAAGTAATATGGATGGTTTAGTGCTCATTTCAAATCTCTATTGTGTTTATTTTGTCTTTTTTAATAACCACATTTAGTTCTTTCTTCATGACCTTGTACTCTGTGATGCTGTATGGGGCTCCACATTTAATTCCACCCATAGCCTAAGGTGCAATGAAGTTTGCTGGCTGCATGGAAATAATTTTGTTAATATTTGTTATAAATTTATAATGATGTATTTTTTTTTTCAACAATTTGTATATATGTTGTTTTTCTTATTTCTTCTAATTTCCGACAGGGTTTATAACCTACAAAAATAGGGTAACACTAACGGTAATGTACAGCGCAGTGACCTCAAAAAGAAATGTACTGCTATTAGTGCCCAAAGAAAAAAAATATTGAATAGGATTGTCCTTGTTACGTAGTTATTTTACTGAAGTTTTGCATGAATCAATATACTTAGAGACTGAAGTTTAAGATGAAGTCAACTTTAAATCCTTGGATACCTATAATCTTTCTTGTCAAAGCTATGTTGCAAGCATTAATAGCCAATAATTTTTGCCTAAAATGCTCAGCTGTTAGGTGTCAAGAGTGTTTCTTTATCACAAATCATGGCAGAATTTCCTTTTAGACTTGGAAGCAACTAAGTAGTCTGCCATATTCTTAGACACCATGCTATCAAAACAAAGGATGCTATTAGATTGGGGAGAGGAAACAACTAACTAGTCTGCCATATGATTCTCTCTCCTTGCCTAGTGCATCCTATGAGAAATTTCCTTGGCATTCCTCATTTCTTAGCAATCTTGGCCAGAATTATGAAGACATTGTATCCAAGCAAAAAAATAAAATCTTATATTTTTTGCTTATAAAAAAAAAAATAAAAATCTATGCAGGCAAATTGGCAATGGTCATTAGAATTAAGGTTATCCTACCACCTAAATGAGATGTACTTATTTTTTCAAGTTCCATTTTAGAAATCTACATCTGCTGGAGCTGTGGATAGGTGGGGTTCTTGCTATTGCGATTCTGCTGTATGTTGCCTACTACCGACAATGCTGACTGGTGTTGAGGTGTACTTGTCAAGAGGTGAATGTAAAACAATAGTAATATAGCCCTTTTGAAATACTAAGTCTCGTAATTCTTGGAATGACAATAAAGAGTTGGAATTGAGAGAAAGAGTGAGGCAATTGTGGAGAATGCCTATAAGGAGTGACAATAGCAAGTACTTAAGTTCTAAGCTATATTTTAGACTTCTGAGAGCATCTCCAATGGTCTGTTAAAAGGTGTACTATTGCTATATTTTAGCAATAGTACACCTTGTTGATACTCCAATGGTGTGCTAAAGGGTGTGGTAAAAAATAGCAATAGCACACCCTTGTGCTAACATAGCACAAAGGTGGCTAGAAAAATGAAGGAGATGGTGCTTGTGCTAAAAAATTACATTGTGTCATTTGCACTATTGGAGCACATTTTGTCAAATTATAGCATTTGGCATTGAAGCATGTGCTAAAATAGAAATAGCATAGGCAAAATAGCACAAACTACTGGAGATGCTCTGACTTAATATATGTAATGCAGTTTGATAGTTGGTTCTTGGAAATAACGTAGTATGGTAATGTTTTGATGTGCTTAGCGACTTGCGTCTCATAGGTGTTTTGCATTGATTGTACTAGAATCTGGTATAATACATGTAAGACAAGTGTTTGGGTAAGAAATTAACACTTGTATTGAAATGGACACGTGTCATCATAAAGCTGGAGCTTTGTAGGTTTAACAAGGAAGGCCTGACACATGTGCTAGATTGGTGTGAAATGTTATTGGTTGTTTTAAAAGTGTAATAGGAGTTTAACACTTTCTAATTGGTGGATGAATTGGGTTTTGACATGTGTCTTAATTTTGGACACGTGTAGCCAAGAAACTGGCTCCCTATTTCCCTACAGAGGCAATTTCTCTAGTTATAGAGCTAGGGTTTATGATTGCCTTGGTTAGCCCTTACTCTAACCACTAAGCCAAAATCTCTCAAGTCATTCCACTGGTGCAAGTAAAGTAATGCAAGGAGATGTCTTAATTGCTCAAACTAACATCAAGTCCTAAGGTACTTTAAGGACTTCCCTAGTCCTGTCACATACTCGGACAGGTGTCAAGCGTCGGGATGTGCACACACTAGCCTTGGAGAGGGAATTTCCCTCAGACCAGGCTTCCTTTGATGCATACTAAGTACCTTGCAATGTATATTGATGAAATAGGCATACTTAGGCTTTATATGCATCTTAAGAAACCTTATCATCAAAGGGAGAGATCTCAACCATTGGTTGTGGATCATCTTACAAAATGCTTTAATCATAAAAAAATTCAAATGGGAGCAATGCTCCATTATTGAAGCTAAGTTGTTATATCTGTAGGATTGAGTGCTAACCTTTTGACCTAAAACCAACTGGCGTTAGGAGAGGCACCCTCAAATCTGTTGAAGGGTAGTGCAGCAACCAAGCACCACGGTTCGGGTTTTCACAACCGGCATGATACTAACCCTAGCCTTGCAATCCTTGCAGTCTAGGCCAACAATCACCCTCACCACATGCCATGCCCTCTCAGGGACTCAAACTCGTGACCTTGCTCTGATACCAATTGTAGGATCGAGTGCTAACTATTTCACTTAAAAACAACTAGCGTTGAGAGGCACTCTCAAATCTTTTAAAAGGTAGCGCAATAGCCAAGCACTATCGTTTTAGTAGTCACAACCGACATGATGCTGACCCTAGCCCTTGAACCCCTCTAGCCAACAGTATCGTCTTAGGAATATCTCTTTAAGATTGGTCCTTTCGAATATCTCCTTAAGGTGTTTGGTTGCCTGAGGACTACTTCTGGTCAATGTCGTTAAGGCGTCTAGTTGTCAAGGCACATGGTCTTTAAGCATATGGTCTTTAAGGTTCTGGTTCTTAAGATGTCTTGTCCTTAAGGCGCTTGGTCCTTAAGGCGTTTGGTCACCTTAAACACATATGTTATAAGCTCCAGACTTAGTTTCTTCTTAGCAGCTTATTCGAAGATCAGTAGCTTAAAGTAGAGCAGCTTACCATTGCATAACACCTATGAAGCACGAATACAGATATGGGATACAAATATGATATAATATGGATACGTAAATTTGGCATTTTTTAAAAAATGTAGGATACTATATGGTGGGGATACTTTAATAAATAAATCTATTAATATTAATGTGGTCTAAAACATCAATGATAGACATAAAAAAAATGTTTATCATTGAGCTCACCCATAAATTAATATGCAAGAATAAAAGTCCAAAGAACACACCCATAAACACCTACGATGTTCATCATTCTTGTAGGGAAAAAAAAAAAAAAAAAACTAGAATGAAGTCAACATTAAAAAGTAACCGTTGAGCTCTATTGCTCTACAATGGTGACCCTAGGAAAGAGATAGAGTGGGAAGAGAACAAAGATGAGAGAACTTAAATTGGTTTATTGTTTCGATTGAGGTATGGGTATTATGTATTTTTAAAATTTACATTTAAACCCCCCCCCTTTATTTAAAAAAAATAATTACAAACTAAACCTAAAAGAATCCTAAACGTATTTGTTGCGTATCTGAGGTGTATTTGATGACGTGACGATATGAGTTACTGAACAGCCACATACAACATTATTCTAGTGTTGTGCTACATCAAAATAACTATGGTTTTGTATGCCATTAGCAAAGCCCTGAAACTTGAACTTTATATTTGATATGTGACTTAATTGCAGAAGTTAGCCTGAATGATGAGGGTTTCCTATGGGAGGGTAGTCGGGAAGGTAAGAGGGACCATTTGGTGAGTTGGAAGGTGGTTGTTTGGTCTAAAAGTATTGGGGGTTGGGGGGGGAGGGGGGAGGGTTGCTTTGGGTAATATTTTGCCGAGAACATTGCTTTGACTAGTAAATATGGCTTTGGCGAGTATCTTTGGAGGGGGATTTTTTATGGCACTCGGGGATCAAAAGTAATTATAAGTTGCAGGATAATGGATGGGACTTTCATACTGGTGTCAGGCTGTTTGTTAGAAGTCTGTGGAAGACTGGAAGTTCATTGCTCAAGCTTTGCCTCGCTTTTGGGTCACACCTTTTTGTAGTAGCTAATGGGGAGAGGATTCGCTTTTGGAAGTTTGGAGGGAAGATTGCTCTTTTTCTATTCGTTTTCCCTGGTTGTATTTGTTACCGAGTGCTCATTGTTCTTCTATATTGGATTTCGTTGCTTCCCCTTCCGTTCGTATTGGGTGGGATTTTATGTTCAGAAATCTTAATAATTGGGAGATTATTGAGCTTTCTTCCTTGTAATTGTTACTTGACAGTGTGGTTCTCAGGCCGCCTTCTTCAGATAGGGGATGTGGATTCCTCATTCTTCTGGATTCTTCTCTTGCTGTTCTTTCTTCAACGTCTTACTTAATGATTCTGGTGTTCAATCTTTTGCCCATTAAAGATGATTTGGAAATCTAAAGTATCTTTATAGGTGCAGATTTTTGTATGGATGGTTGCTCATAAGAGAATTTATACTAATGTTGTTTTTCAAAGGAGGAGATCAACTTATTGTCTAATTCCTCAATGGTGTGTTATGTGTAGGTGCATGGAGGAGATAATCGATAATTTATTTTTGCATTGCAACATGGCTTGAGTCAGTTGGCAAAGGTTTCTTCAGAGGGTTGTTGTTTCTTGGTGTGTCCAGCTTCCTGTTTTGATATGTTATTGATTTTGATGGCCTTGGGAGGGTATTGAGAGGAGTGGTATTGTGGAGGTGTGCGGTTCTTGTGGTTTTTAGGGTGCTTTGGTTAGAAAGAAATGCGAGGCTTTTTGATGATAGGGTTGAGGAGGTTGGATGTTTATGGGACAGGGTGGTGTTTTTGGCTTCAGTGACTAAAGACTTTTCTTGTGTTCCCTCATTTATTATTAGCTCGGATTGAAGAGTTCTGTGTGGATTATAATGTTTTTGGCTTGTTCTTTTTGTTTGTATTTTCCTTTTTCTTATTTGTAGTACTCTTTGTCCTCTTTGTATCCTCTTTTATTTATTTATATTTATTAATAATATTTGTGTTTAGAGAGGTGTACACTGTTCAGTTTCGTATAAATTTGAAAAATGAAGATTTGAGTTAAAAAACATGTGGATGACATTTCTGAAATGCCAAGGATGCTTTGTTAAAACATTGTTTATTTGATGACAACATTCAAAACCTATTGAGATGCTTTAATTTAGTACAATTTTATCTCATAAAAGATAGCAAAATGGATGTAATATTTGTCGCTGAAAGTGTGTTTTCAAAATTGGCATGTCAAAAAGATGGATGGAAATGTAAAATGTGAGTAATATTTAGATATGCCCCTATCCTCCTATGAGTGCCAGGAGCAGCCATACCTACCAAATAAGAGTGTACTTTGACAGGCATACAAATATCTAGCTTAAACTGAGTGATAAGATCCTTCTTCTTCTCCAAGCTAAGTTGATGTGCCTAGATGTAAGCTGCCAATAATTTGTATTAGCTTATAAGAAGCATATATTAGTTTGTATTAGCTTGTATTAGTCTATATGGCCAGTTAGTTAGTTGTATAGGGGTATTTTTGTAATTGTGGCTTGTAATTCTCTATAAATAGGTTGATTAGCGTTGGTTTAGGCAGTTTTTGATCATTTGACCTGAATTGTAACAACTTTTAGTTGTACTTTGAATTTTAAGCTCTCTCTCTCTCCAGAAATGAGAGATTTACTTGATTTTCCTTCATTTTCTCTCTCTCTCTCTCTCTCTCTCTCTCTCTCTCTCTCTCTCTCTTGCATTTTCTTGCATGAGTCGTTGATTTGTTGGAGAGTATCTCATCATTTGGTATCAGAGCCAAGGATTTCGAGCCCTGTGGGATCATATTCTGGTCTGTACTGGTCTTCTCCCTGTGTCGTGATGAAGATAGCTGCCCCAGCTATGATCGAGATACCTAGGGTTTTCCTAGGGTTGTTTGAAACTCAGTAATAGCAGAATTCGAGCCTATGTGGAGTTCATTTGAGCTTTGTTTCTTCATCTTTCCTCTCGTTGAGCTGAAAGTAGAACCCTAGCCTTTGTTGAAGTACATCAATCAGAGGTCGAAGCCTTGTTCTATTCGAAACTGCATATTGGAGCTTTCTTCTGGTGCGATAATGGTGTTGTTGTATTGAAGTCGCAACCTTCTCTGGTCCTTGATTAAAGCCTCTTCTCTGTTCGGAAGCGGAGTTTGTGAGGTTTCATCAAGTTTGCGATCTGTTCATGTGTGTGCGAGACTTGCTTAAGGTTCAAATTTCCTTCAATTGTATTATCAAAGCTTCTTTAGGTTTGATTTGAAGTTTGAAGTTCAGCAACATAATTGAAGCATAATTGAGTCTCGACTTGGTGATTTGAAGTGTGAATCCCACTCGAAATTTGCCGACGTGATTACAGAGGTTGCACAGAGGTTGCGATCTGTTCTCCCTGATTCAAATTTGAGATGTGGAGTTCTTGCTACAGTTGCAAGCCTTGCTGAGACTTGAACGCAGCTTGTTAGGGTAGATTCCTCTTTGGTGGTGGTTGAAACTTGCTACTAGCTCTACTCGCAAAGCAGTAAAGCTGTGAATTATAGAGAATTGAAGGTTGAAGTCTTTTCTCGTACAAGTCGAAGCTTAGATCGAAGTGGTCTAGTGGTTCAATTCTTCCCTTGAAGTGATTGAGCTTTGCTGCCAGGACCAGTTGACAAAGATTGAAGCACTGATTTGCAGAGATTCAAGGTCGAAGGCATTTTTCTGGAGGCTGTTGTGATTTGTTGTGTCGATTCGTTGTGGAGACCCTTATTTGAGTATATACTACTATCCTGGCTCAAAGAGGAAGAGATAGAATAATTGGTCTTATTTTTACATGTCTGGAAAGTTCTTACGAATTGATCAAAAGACTTTTGATTTCTCTTTTCTGGGACATAAAGATGAGTTATTGAAAATCTCTGAGAATGGCAGGGGTATGCGAATCTCTATTTACCTCGATATGGAAAGCAGCAACTGGTTGTATAGGAATCTGCTAGATATGACTTACGGAAATGCTCATGTTGGATGGGTTAGCAAGTTCAGGGGTCCTAAGAGCACTCTGGTTTTGGAGCAACAGCAGAATAGATATGGCAGATTTGGGAGATTGACGGAAATAACCAGGACTGGTAGTAGCAGATTCATCACTATTCCAGAAGGATATGATCAGAAGGGATGGAGGCTGTTTGCTCAGTGTGTCACTGAAGGCAGTTTTCAGGGCGATGGCAAGTTGAAATCAAATGATCTTACCAAGTCTCCGGGGCAGAACGTGATTGATAGAAGTGCTCTTGCTACAGTGAAGATGGTCGATTCTGGCGATAGTGCTCCTGCTTATGCTGAAGTGAAGAAGGATGTTTCTGCTGGCAGGGCTCTTGCTAGGCCGGAAGGTGACTGGAGAAAAGCCTTTGTTTGTGAAAGGGAGAGGATATCTGATTCTTGGGCAATGATTCAAGCGGAGTTAGGTAAACTGTTAGAATGTAATCTGATGCTAATGCCTTTTCAGATTAACAAAGCAGTTTTCTTTTGTAATAATGTTGATAAAGTTTATTACTACTTGGGGAGAGTTTTTCTAAAAAGTGAGCTGAAAGTTGTGTTTGAAGAGTGGGAGGCGGAGGTAAATTCTATTATAAGCCAGCGTTTTTATTGCAATGAGGGATGGATTGCTATTGAAGGCCTTCCATTTCATTTGTGGAGATGGGAGGTTTTCTCTAGAATTGCTGATAATTTTGGAGGGTTAATAGAAGTTGATAGAGAAACTTTGTTTCTGGATAATCTTTTCAATGCTAGGATCAAAGTTAAAGGATTGAAAGAATGTTTTCTCTCAAATTTTTTAGATATCCAAATAGGAAACAAGAAATATATGGTGCGTGTGTGGCCACTTCGGCAGTTCAAGTAGTAATTCCTTCAAGCCGATTTTTAATCGAAATTGGTGGAGCAAAAATTCTTATGGTCAAAACAATAGTTGGAAGAAGAAGAGTGCTGGCCTGGAATGGAGGTTGAAGAAGGATGGTAGGACAGATGCTCAATGCACCAGAGGGGAGGTTGAAGATGATGGAAATAGGGCTTTTGGGCCACGTGGCGATGAGTTCTGTGAGGGGTTTAGAGTCATGAGGGATGCCAAGGGTAGACTTACCAATGCAGCAGAAGGAGTTCAAAGGTCTTACAAAGAAGCATTAAATGCTGCTAGCAATGTTCAGATGGGTGATGTTTTTGAGGTGGTTGATTTGGAAATTGGGGTGGTTGGGGCGGCAAAGGTATCAGGAAGAAATGAAGTTGCGCTTGGTGGATTTAGTGGGCCAAATGATCTTAAAGGTTGCCCTGGGTCTAGATTTGGACCTTTATTAACCAAATCATTTTCACATGGGCCAGTAATAAAGAATCGGAAGTTGGGCTGAGAATTTGGGGATAAGAAGAGGGTTGTGTCGGAGCCCAATCAATGGGCACGTGAGGGGAAGGGCCTGTTATTTGTTTCTCTTCATGATACAAGGAGATTGTTGCAGGAGAAGTTACGGAACTCTGGTGTTGGATTCGGTGGCAGCGATGTCTCCGGTGAGGTCTTTTGTGGCAAACAGGCTCATCTCGTTCGGGGTAATATTTTCTCGGCGTCGGTGGGTGAACAGAGGTGGATGAACAGAGGTGGAGGAGGTCTCAAAGGCGATTTTGAAGGAAGATGGTTTCAGCAGTGGAGGCGAGTCTGCTAAGGTTGAATCTTTGGGGGAATTTTGGGTTTGTAGAGGACTCTCTCGACGATTATCGAAGTACTAAAGATGGTGAGGGTGGTTCGGAAGGTTCAGAGTCCGCTGTGAGCGAGTTGGATTTCGAGAAGGATTCATCGGCAAGGGATGGGCAAGTTTTTTTGGACGGAGTTGCATAGCTTTTCGCAAATGAGGTTGGTTATCCTTCTAATTCAAGACCAAAGGTATGTTCTCTTGAAATTGTTCATGTTAATAATGCTAATAACTTTGAGGGGCATTTATCAAATTCCATGGGGGATGAAGGGAGAGTGTTGGAGGTTTCCAAAGAGTTTATTCCTTTGAGGACAGTCGGTGAGGGTGTTGGTCCAGAATTTGATTCAGGCCATGTTGAGAATGGTTTGAATATGGTCTTTGGTGGAGTTTCTTCTCCTAGAATTGAAGTTCTTCCAAGTGCTAATTGCTATAACGAAACTTTTGATAATAGTGTGGGTAAAGAACTAGTTCTGCAAGGGGAACACATTGAGCCTTTGTTAGTTCAACAGAACGAGGGTTTAGTGGAGGAGGAGCAGATGGTGGAGGTCTTTAAAGAAAAAGAGAGTTTGGGTGGTGAGATCAGAGAGTGGGGTGTCGAGTCTAGTGAGTTAGATTCCTTTAATCTTGATAAGGAAGGGTGGAATTAGTTGAAAGAGTTTTTAGGTAGGATGAATTTGTCTCTCGTTAAAAAGAAGTGTAGAGTGGTAGGTAAAGGTAATGGGGTTTTGAGATTGAGAGAGGGTAATGAGGGTGTTTCTAGGAAAGGTATTAGGGAGTTGAAAGGTTTCTGATAAGATATCAATTACGATGGGCCTAGTGCAAGCAAGGTTGGTAGGGTGGAGTAGGTTTTAAATGAAGATGGTTAGCTGGAATGTGAGAGGTCTTGGTTCAAAGAGAAAGAGGAGTGTTATAAAGGATTTTTTTGCGAAAACATAACCCATATATTGTTGTTTTTCAGGAAACTAAGTTAGAAGTCATTGATAGGAACATTATTAAGAGTATTTGGGGGTCTAGGTATAAAGGTTGGTCTTTTTTGCCATCTTGTGGTAGGTCGGGAGGTATTTTGGTCTCATGGGATGAGAGAGTTGTTTCAACTTTAGAGGTGGTTTGTGGGGTGTTTTCTGTTTCTGTTAAATTCGAATCTCTTAATGGTTCTGATTGGTGGTTTTCTGGTATTTATGGTCCTAATACACCTAGAGTCAGGAGGGATTTTTGGGAAGAATTGTTTAGTCTTTTTGGTTTGTGTAGTCCGAAGTGGGTTTTGGGAGGGGATTTCAATGTGATTAGGATTTTAGATGAGAAGTTTGGTGGGGGAAGAGTGACTTGGAGTATGAGGGATTTTAATAATTTTATTGGAGAATGTTTTTTAAGGGATGTTCCTTTGAATAATGCTTGGTTTACATGGTCTAATTTTTAGGAGAATGTTGTTTGTTGTAGGCTTGATAGGTTTTTATTTTCTCTTGATTGGGAAGAGTTGTTTCCACATGTGAGGCAGGTTGCTTTAGATAGAGTTGTTTCTGATCATTGGCCAGTTATGTTGGATTGTGAGTTGTTTTCTTGAGGTCCTTCTCCTTTTAAATTTGAGAATATGTGGTTGGAGCATCATCTGTTTAGGAGAAGTTTTGAAGAGTGGTGGAAGGAGGGTGATATTAGGGGTTGGGAAGGTTTTAAATTTATGAGAAGGTTGAAGGCAATAAAACTTAAGCTTAAAGTGTGGAACAAGGAGGTTTTTGGTGATATTAGGGGAGCTAAAGATTCTCTTTCACAAAAAGTTTGTAGAGTTGGATCTTTTGGAGGAGGTTGGGGAATTGACTGATATTCAATGGGTTGTAAGGAAAGAGTTGAGGGAGAATTTGGAGGAGATTACTTTCAGAGAGGAAATTTCATGGGTTTAAAAGGCTAGAATCAAATGGTTAAAGGAAGGTGATAGTAATTCTAGGTTTTTCCATAGGGTGGCTAATGGAAATAGGAAAAGGAAGTTGATTAAAAAATTGGAATTGGAGGATGGGGTTGTGTCGGATAATGAAGAGGTGATTATTAATGAGATTGTGAGGTTTTTTTCTTCTCTTTATACCTCTCAGGGTAGGGAGAAGCCAAGTTTAGAGGGTTTTATTTTGGGCTCCTATTGATGCTAGTAGTGCAGAAAGTTTGGAAAAACCTTTTGAGCTCCTAGAAAATCAGTTAGGCTGTTTTTGATTGCTGTAGGGATAAAGCTCTTGGTCCTCACGGGTTTACCATGGCAGTTTTTCAAGATTGTTGGGATGTGGTTAAGGATGATCTTTTTTAGGTTTTTGCTGAGTTTTTGAAAATGGTGTTGTTAATGCGTGTACCAATGCCACATTTATTTGTCTAATTCCAAAGAAGGGTGAATCCATTAAGATCAAGGATTTTAGGCCAATAAGCTTGGTTACATCTTTGTATAAAATTATGTCAAAAGTTTTATCCATTAGATTGAGGAGGGTTTTGTCTGGTACTATTGCAGAGTCTCAATGTGCTTTCGTGGAGGGGCGTTAGATTTTGGATTTGTCTTTAATTGCTAATGAAGTAGTGGAGGAGTATAGAATGAAGAAGAAGGAAGGCTTATTGTTCAAGATTGATTTTGAGAAAGCTTATGATTATGTGGAATGGGATTTTTTGGATTTTCTGTTGATGAAAAAGGGGTTTGGTGAGAGATGGAGGAAATGGATCTTTGGGTGTTTGCCCTCCGTTAATTTTTCAATGATTGTTAATGGTAGCTAGGAAGTACTTTTCAAGCTTCTAGGGGATTGAGGCAAGGAGATCCATTATCCCCCTTTTTGTTTATTTTGGTAGCTGATGTTTTGGGGAGATTGGTTGACAGGGCTAGAGAGGCTGAATTAATTGAGGGATTTTTGATTTGGAGGGATAGGGTTTCAATTTCTCATTTACAATTTGCGGATGATACTTTGTTTGTTTGTTTGTTTTTTTTGTTTTTTGTTTTTTTCTTGGGGATGAGGGTAAGTTTTTAAATTTTCAGCTTTTAATTCAAGTTTTTGAGATGGTTTCTGGGTTGAAAGTTAATTTGGGAAAATGTGCTTTGGTGGGTATCAATTGTGATGGGGTTAAAATTCAGAGGTTAGCTGAGAAGATTGGTTGTTCTATTGGTGAGTGGCCTTTCATTTATTTGGGTTTGCCTTTGGGTGGGAATTGTTATTTTGAATCTTTTTGGAATCCAATTGTGGAGAGAGTTAGGAGGTTGGATGGGTGGAAGAAAGCTTTGATTTCTAGAGGCGGTAGGTTGGTTTTAATTCAGTCTGTCCTTTCTAGTATTCCTACTTATTTTTTGCCTTTGTTTAGGATTCCTGGAAAAGTGGCTTTGGGTTTAGAGAAGATGATGAGGGATTTTTTGTGGGAAGGGAGTGGGGAGTGTAAGAAAGATCATTTGGTTAAATGGGAGATTGTGTCTAGGTCCAAATCTGAGGGTGGGTTGGGAATAGGTAATATTGTGAAGAGGAATATTGCTTTAACTAGCAAATGGCTTTGGAGGTTTCCTTTGGAGAGTGAGTCTTTATGGCATGCTATTATTAGAAGCAAGTATGGTATTTTAGTTAATGGTTGGGATGCTCAAGCAAGGTCCAGAATTTCGGCCAGATCTCCATGGAAATTTATTTCGCAGGGCTTGGAAATTTTTTTGGGTCTAACGTCCTTGTTTGTTAGTAATGGGGAGAGAGTGTGGTTTTGGGAGGATTGTTGGAAGGGGGTTTCTTCTTTTTGCTATTTGTTTCCTTGTTTATCATCTTTCTTTGTCTCACAATGCTTCTATTTCTTCCATGATGTCTTTAGATGCTCATTCTCATGGGTGGGACTTCAACTTTATGCGAAATCTTAATGATAGGGAGGGTGTTGAGTTATCATCTTTGTTGTTGTCATTGGATGGGGTAGTTTTGAATCCGGCTGTTCCTGATAGGAGGGTTTGGTCTATTGATAATTTTGGAGTCTTTTCTTGTAAATCTTATTTTAACAAGTTGATTGAGTGCTCTTGTTCTTCATATTCTTTTCCTTCTGTGATGTTATAGAAGTCTTGTGTGCCTCTCAAAGTTAAGGTGTTTGCTTGGACTGTTGTTCACAAGAGAATCAATACTAATGACTTGTTTCAAAGAAGGAGGCCTTCTTTATTAGTGTTCTTTATTAGTGCGGCCTCAGTGGTGTGTTATGTGCAGGGCAGCAGAGGAGAGTATTGATCATTTGTTCTTGCATTGCTCCGTTGCGAGTTGGATGTGGAGTAAGTTGTTTGGTTGTGGTGAGGAGCTTTGGGTGGTGCTGGATTGTGTTAGTAAAATGTTTGACATTGATTTTTGGGGTTTTGGTAAGAGTAAGAAGGCTGTCATTCTTTGGAGGCGTGCTTTTTTGGCTTTGTTTTGGGTTATTTGGCTTGAAAGGAATGGGAGAATTTTTGAAGATAAGGAGTTCTCTTTGAGTTATTTGTGGGATAGGGTTCATTTTCTTGCTTCTTTTTGGGCTCATTCTTCTAAGGATATGGGGGATATTCCTTTGTTTTTGTTAAAATCTGGTTGGAGGGCTGTTTTGTGTTAATTTCTGTTTTTCTTTTGTTTTTGCTGCATGTTTTGTTTTGGTGGATGTCTTGTCCTCCTCTTGTACCTTTTCTTTTCTATTATTAATAAAATCTTCTTTTGTTGCTGATCAAAAAAAGAAAAGAAAAAAGGAAGAGATAGAATAGGTAGGGGTAGAGGAAATGCTATCGACATGGACTTTGGGGTTGAAAATCACCCTCACATGGGTAGGCATGATACCAACCAACAAAACCAGCCACAAATAGAAGAAATTGATCGATTGAGGAGGCAAGTTGAAGTTTTGATGGGGAAGGTACAATACCTCCATTCTTCTAGTGAGAATAAAGACTCCAAATTGGAGTATAAAATTGATGAAGAACTTCCGGTATTTTGTGGAAGTTTTGATGCCGATGAGTTTGAAGAGTGGTTGAATACTCTTGAGAGAGTATTTGATTACTATGAACTTCCAAATAACAAGAAGGTGAAGTTGGCTTCTACTCACCTAAAGGGAAAAGCTTTCAAATGGTGGAAACAATTGCAAAAGTTTTGCAAAAGGAATGGCAATGGAAAAATTAGAGAATGGAATAAGATGAAAGAGAAACTTGAAGGGAAATTTCTTCTCTTCGATCATATGCATATTGGCTATGAAATAGTTAATGAGCATTTCAAGGAACAAGAAATTCAAGTTTTTTTGGACAAATATGTTGTGGCAAAGAAGGAAAGTCTTCTTAGCGAGGATTTGGTGCATATTTTAGAGTATGCAGTCCCTGTGTATAATGATTGTCATGAGGAAGCCATTGTATTTGATGAGGGTGGTGATGAGACATTTGTGTTTGACTAGCTATAGCACACGTGTGTTGCATGTGAATTGTTTGCTTGAAGAAATTTCTTTAAAAAAATCAACATAAAAATAATTTATTTGTAAAAAGTCTTTAGCATAAAATTTTGTTATGTTTTGGTCTTTGAATCATTAGCATCAACGCATGAAGAATCAATAAAAATACAAAAATATGTATCATGATCACCCAACAAACCAATCGTAAAAAGTGTGTATGTCTGACTACGGTGCATGAAAAAAAAAAAAATCTTAGCAGAAATTTTTATGTTGGGTGATAGGAGTCGTTCTTCTAAGATTTTTTGTATTTGATGAGGGTGGTGATGAGACATTTGTGTTTGACTAGCGTTAGCACACGTGCCTTGCGTGTGAATTGTTTGCTTGAAGAATATTTCTTTTAAAAAAATCAACGTAAAAATAATTTATTAGTAAATGTTAGGGTTTTTTTTTTCTTGGTGGGGGGGGGGGGGGGTTGTGGGGGTTTCATTGGAGGGGATTTAACCTTAGGCAATATTTATCAATTTTTATTTTGGCTAATTGAAATCTTCAAACATGGTTTGAAATTAAGCTTTCTTACGTTTTTTTTTTTTTTTCCTTGAAATCTTCAGCAAATGAAATATTTTACTAAAGTAGAGAAATTACACCCTAATTCCAAAAAAACAGTGATGCACCTCACACCAAAAAACTTTAATTACACCTTAAGCAACCCCAACTAAAGGAAATTATTATATATTGTTGGGAAGTCTCACATCCCACATCGTTTAAATATAAAAAGTTGATGACTTAATATACCTTTTTGGGCCCTCCACCTAATAGCTTAGGCTTTTAGGTTGGAAACTTAAAATATATATATATATATATTTAAAAAGGCTGCGTATTGATTCCATGCCATACCTCTATAATTTATGATCGAGCTTAATAATGTTGCTTTGGACACCTTTGAAAAGGAAGTTGGTCAACTTGCGTTGTTGGTCTTCAAGAACTTGGAAACCAAATATCCCACAATATATCTTCACTTGGCAAGTCACACACGATGTAGGTGTGTTAGAGTCTCAGGCTGAGTGTCTGTTTTTATATTTTTTTAGGATTCTAATGTGTTTTTTTTTTTTTTTTTTTCATTTGCTTTATGATTCTATTGTATAGTTAAAAATAAGTATTATTGACACGTATAGATTTTCTTTATATCAAAACCACGTGTAGGCCAATTTATCTAACACCAAAAGTAAAAAAGTATTATATAATTTTAAATAAAAATATAATCTTTAAGTGTTAGTTATTGTATGATTATTACAGTGTCAATTTTTATTTTATTTTTTTAATTTTATTTTTTACAGCAATAGGGTGAAATAATTTATGAAAGATTGAATTAGCAGCCTTAACTATATGGTCTCTACCCATTTTATGTCTAATTCATACTCATAATTTGAACCAATTTTTTTTTTCTTTAATGGTGGGGCATGCATCTGTAACTTTTTTCTTCAATTTGGAAAAAGAAAAAAAAAAAAGAAAAAAAAAAGTAAAAGAAAAAGTAAAAGAAAAAGAAAAATAATAACAAAGGATGCATATCTTATGTAGTGGTAAGATGAAGGTTAGGGTTAGGGTTAGGGAAGCTCAAGATCTGAAAAACATAAAAAATAAAAATATATAAGGAAAATAACAACCATCATTAGATAGATATTCTGGCCATGAGATTGTCTTGAGATTAACTGACAAGGAATTTCAATAATTAACCTTCTATTAGAGATTTTTTCTCATGTGCTCCAAACTTACAAGGGCAAAACCATTTAATATGGACTTGGTTGTGTACTCGTTTCCTTCACTATGTGATTTCCTCCTTACCACTTTCTACTGAAGGTGTTTGAGGGGCCACGAGAATTTTTCCTTGATTGAGTTTGCAATGTGGTTTTCATGAATTTCTTGTAACTATTTATTGCAGCTATGTTTCTTATTTTTTATATCAATATCATGGTCTTGGCCACAAAACAGAAACCCTAGCTGAAGGTTTACAGTGGAGATAAGTGCAAACCTTAAACCCTAGATTTTGAGAGAGAAAAGAGGGTGGGGGCTGTTAACGGAGGAGAAAAAAAGAGATTCACATACCGGCAGGGATGATGGCCATTGGGGTCGGTTTAGGGCTTGTTGAGAGAGTGAAAACGTTAGTGTTTTAAAGGTTTTCCAATTCAACGTTGGTGTGTGTATATATATATATATATGTATATACTTAAGGAGGTATTATTATAGAAAAGGGTAATTGTCTTTAAGATTTATAGTGAGGGTAATTAAGTGAATCAAAAGTTTTTCTTCTCAAGAGACTTTTATGGGTAGTATAGATGAGGATGATGCTTTGTTGAACAAGGAAGAAGTTTCCACTGAAATTTTAGTGGATTACTTCAAAACAGCGCTTATTTTTTATGCCTATGATGATAAAGAAGATTGTAGGCAAGCATTTGATGTTGACAAGGTAGAAAGTGAAGAAATGGAAAGGTTTTCTAGTGCTGATTTTGAGTTACTGCCACCAAATTTTTATGAATTTACTAGTGATTTGCTTTCCGGTTAATCTCATATGCCAAACATACTACTTAGCTTTGATGAGCAACCCAAAGAAGCACCTCCTATCAAGGTGACTCATCAAATTCCTCTTTTAGAGATGGATGATCTCTCTTGGCAGCATCAAGAAGAGAAACTTAGTGGTTATTTTCCTTGGGAATTGGGATATGTGTGTGGCGATGTTAGTTTTCAGCTAATGCTGGCTTCAATAAAGCTTCTTTTCCATTTACAAAGAAGATGTATGACATGGGAAGGCAAGTGGGTGAATTTTTGTAAGATCTTCATGCTTCTAAGAGGCTCATGATTGAGAAACTCAATATCAAGCACTAGTTTCAAGCTGATGATTGAAGAGAGAAGCTTCTTTTCAAAGCAAGAGATCTTACTTGGGTGGTGTTAAGGGAGAAGTTCAACAAGCTACATTAAGACCCGCTTCTACTTCATTATATAAACTTGAGGACAAGTTTTTTTAAGAGGGGGAGTCCTGATGTGCCTAGATATAAGCTGCCAATAATTTGTATTAGCTTATAAGAAGCATATATTAGTTTGTATTAGATTGTATATTTGTATTAGTCTATATGGTTAGTTAGTTAGTTGTATAGGGGTATTTTAGTAATTGTGGCTTGTAATTCTCTATAAATTGGTTGATTAGAGTTGGTTTAGGCAGTTTTTGATCATTTGACCTGAATTTGTAACGACTTTTAGTTGTATTTAGAGCTTTAAGCTTTTTCTCTCTCTAGAAATGAGAGATTTACTTGATATTTATTCATTTTCTTTCCCTTTCTTGCATTTTCTTGCATGAGTCATTGATTCGTGGGTGAGCATCTCATCATAAGTAGTTTTTTTTTTTTTTTTTGATAATTAACAAATTGTATTAATCAAAGAGAAAAATACATATTGGACAAGAAATCCAACCGAGAAGCTAAAAAAAACAAAAAAGGCCTAACACTACCAAAAAAACATGGCAAGAAGCACAGCAAAGGAACACAAACAACCCTTTCCAACAAGACAAGAGGCAAACCAACACCAAATCCAAAACACCTCAAGGAGGATAAAAAGGAGTCCCAATTGCTCTAGTCTTAACAGGCTTCGAAGCACAAATCTCAATCCAGTTTCTAACAATCAAAACAAGGGGATACCCTCAAAGGATTTTTCCACCGAAGCCCATAAGGAAGCACGAAAGCACACCTTATCCCAAATACTGTCCAAATCCTCACACACATCCCTAAAAATTCTAGCATTCTGCTCAATCCAAATCACCTATAAGATGGCTAAGACAGCACTACTCCACAGGATCTTCGCCCTCTTGGAGCTCCCAAAGCCTCTGAAATCCACCTCAAGCATACTAGGAAAATGCTCAGGTCTAACTGTCTAACCCATCTCAAGTCAGCAATGGCAAAGAGACGCTGCCAAAGGACAAATGAGATCTCACAATGGAGAAATAAATGATCCACAAATTCGCCCTTCTTGCAAAGAACACAGCGCTCTAGAGAAAGACATGAAGAGGGTCTTTTCCTTTGAACCCAATCATTGGTATTAGTTCTCTGATGAGCTGACCAAGCCAAAATCTTTACCTTTAAAGGAACAATAGCTTTCCAAATCCTTCTAGCAGGAGTAAAAATAGGAACTGAGGGATCCTCTCTCAAAGAGTGAAAAAAAGATTTAGAAGAAAAGGATTGAGGAGGGGTTGATCCAAAGCCTTTTGTCTTGACTCGAAGGAGCAAACAAAATATTTTGGATAGTGTCCAAAAGAGCCACCATCTCGTCAGATTCTCTATCATTAAGATTACGGGAAAGGAAATAAATTCCAATTTAAAGAAGTAGAATCCAAAGAAACCATATCAGCAATGACAACATCTTTAGCATGGGACAATCGATATAATCGAGGAAATATAGCATACAAAGGTCTCTCTCCCACCCACACATCCTCCCAGAAGCGGATGTGAGTGCCATTGCAAACAAGAAGTTTGATATGGTTCAAAAAGCAAGGAAGACCTTGAGAGATAAATTTCAAGGACAATGAAAGCTCTCCCTTTCAACCAAGTTAGAATCCCTCTTGTTATTTTGAATACCTTACTTGCTTTTGATAATGGAATGTCAAAAGAGAACCTGTTCAATAGGGAACCTCCACAACCATTTACTAGTGAGAGCGACATTCCTAAGAATGATATTATTTGAATCAAGCCCCCCTTTGTCCTTAGACCTAGTCACCACATCCCACCTAACCCAATGATCTTTTTTGCCTTCCCACTACCTTCCCACAAAAAGTCTCTTTGCATCTTCTCAATTCTAAGGGCCACTTTCTTGGGAATCTTAAAAAGAGACAACTAATACATGGGGATACTATTGAGGACAGAGTTCGCCAAATTTAACCTCCCACCTCTAGAGATATAAGCCTTTTTCCAACCATCCAATCTTTTTCCAATCTTCTCCACCACCCCATCCCAAAAATTCACAAGCAAAGGGTTACCTCCAAGAGGCATACCTAAATATTTCATGGGCCAATCACTAATAGAACAACCAATCTCAGCAGCCATTCTCTCAAGCTTAGGTGGATTAAATACCATGGCG
Organism: Liquidambar formosana; assembly: GCA_039720395.1. Classification (NCBI taxonomy): domain Eukaryota; kingdom Viridiplantae; phylum Streptophyta; class Magnoliopsida; order Saxifragales; family Altingiaceae; genus Liquidambar; species Liquidambar formosana. The sequence continues at coordinate 34,396,164 of CM077829.1, forward strand.
ATGAACTTCCCACCATTGAAACTCCAAGCCCTTCAAAAACTTTATCCCTACTTTTTTGCTTACATTTTCGAGTGTTTGTGATTTGTCCATTTTGCTTCCTTTCTTGAGAATTCTTCAAACAGTTGATGCACTCTCACTTCAGTTTCTAGACAACTGGTGTCTCTTTCCTCTGCAAACAACTCTTCATCTTCATCGTCACTACTTTCTCTCCAATTTGAGCTAGAAGAACTGCCCACGATGTTGCCTTTGTTCCTACTGTAGATGAGGCCTTGCTTCATTCTACTGGTGTTTGAAACAACCTTTTCTGGGTTTCTCGTCTCCTCTCTATCACATTTGTGACCAAACCCACTGTTTTCTCGAGAATGTTCCTTCATCTCCTCTCTCCCCTTCCCTATCGACCCCTTTTGTTGATTAGGGCTCCATCGAGTAGAAGCAATGCCAAGCAGTTCCTTCAAAAGGGTTTTAGAGCCCTCAAAACAAGTCTGGCCCAAATCATAAGCTCGGGGACATGAATCAGCTTTCAAACCCAAATTGAAACTAAGGCTCACTTCCTTTTTCCACTGATAGAGCTGTCTTCTTTTGTGATAACGAAGAGATTGCTTCAAAATTGGCAGATTAGGAAGGGTAATACTGGAGAACAAGATGGTTATTATCTTCCATAAATGGAGGCCAGAAGTGAACTCTTTTGCAGACTCTATTCCGGTGGAGAGAGGGTAGATCACGGTGAAAGGACCCTTTCATTTGTGGACTAAAGAGGTATTCAATTCAATAAGGAAATGCTGTGGCGGTTTGCTCGTGTGTATCAGAGAACAACGACGATGGATTATTTAGAAGAAGCCGTGTTGTTGGTCAAAGGGGGAGAAGATGGGTTTATACCTACAAATTTAGAGGTGTGCGATAGGGGAGCTATGTACTCGTTGAATATTAGGAACTGTTATGCCAGGAAGGGGGAGAAAAGAGATGAATCATCTAGAGCCTTCGTCATGTCACTCCATTTCAAGTTCTTCTTTACCAGACCACATACCACAGCCCTGTCCCATACTCCAAAATTATTGTCCATAGAGTTATATCTAGTTTGGATACAAAACTTTCTTCCCAGAGTCACCACTGAAGTTGCAACCCTTACCTCCTCTTTATGAACCCCCCAAACTTCTTTTGGAACATTAATGGCTACTCCATTCCAAGTACCCTTATAATCCCTTATATCTGATAGACCCTGAAATTCCTCCTATGTCAGCTCATTACTAATTCTCCCGAACTCTTTCCATCCACTACCTTCACAGCCTTCTGGGATAATAATGAATCTGCTTTTACCTACCTTGTTTATTTCAGAGAGGCATGCATAGTTAGCCCTCTGATTTTTCTTTAATTCTAACAACAGTGTCTAGTCAACCCCTCTGTATTTTCTTATGAAGGCATTAACTCCTCTTCATGAACTCAACTTTTCGATCCCACGAATCAACCATCTTGCTTCCAACACGTCAGTGTATAGAGAGATTCATATCCCTCTTCCATTTTTAGAGATCTTGATGCTATCCTGTTTATTTCCCCCAACCAAGAGAGAATCAAAGGATTTTTCTTTGATTCTCAGAAACCTTTTGCCTTCACCCATGACGCTCATCTTCACCCATCATAAGTTCTTTTCATAACAATACTTATTGTGTTGGCTTAATGATTAATGAAAATTTTCTTTTGTTAGCTTTTTTTTTTTTGGATAGATTTTTGTCGGCTTCTTGATACTAGTAATTTATATGATGTTGATTAACTCATACCTAATAAATTTTATCAAAATTAAAATTTTCAAAGAGATGTCCTTCAATTCCTTGCTTGCTCTTTTTTTTAAAAGGCTTATTCCCCCCCCCCCCCCCCCCCCCCCCTCTCCCCCCCCCCCAAAAAAAAAAAAATTCCTACAAAAGGTTTCCTCTTACCTTTGGATTCATGTATGGTAAGCACGGACTAAAACATCCACGATATCTCTGATATAGTTGCAATAGATCAGTGTATGCGGACCCCTCACTAACATATCTTTTTCGCAAAATATCTTTATGATATTGTCGATATTTTCGATATTATTGATAAAATTTCAATATATCTCAATATATCCATAATATCTTCTTTGTTTATTTATATTTTATTTTATTTTTTTCTCACATAGTAGAGCTAATATATTGAATATATCGATGATATATTGAGAATATTAACTATATCGAGATTTTCGTTTTTTTTGTTATCATATCAAAATTATTAGTTCTTACTCTTTTTGTGTCGATTTATATAAATATTTCAATTATACTAATGGCTTAAATTAGTGTTATGAGTAACATCCTTCATTTACTCTCTTAAAAAATTCATTATTTCGCTTAGCGTGGCACACTTATTATACCCTACACAATTCATACTTGTCCCATACACATTTAAATTGCAATATTTTGATTCTAACTGTTTATTATAGTCTAAATCATTGTTTCCCAAAGTTTCAATGAAAATATATGTGTTTAATTAACAATATCCATCATATCTCTAAATTGATTTAGAAATTTTTGTTATATCCATTGATGTATCTGATATATCCGTGTTTTTGGACCCTGGATATATCCCTCGATATCGATACTGAAGTCCTTGGTGGTAAGTGCGTATTGAAGTGTTGAGTGATTAGATACCAATTATCAAATTTATATCATTTTGATAGCTGTGTTTGAATTAACTCTTCTTGTATACATGTTCAGTTTTAAATTATTACTTCTATTGAATGGATCTCTATGTTTCTCATACTCAATGTAGGGTTATTCTTTATGAATCACTCTAATAAAATTTTTTCTTCGCTTCCAACAGTTGGTGCTGCCTACAATATAGGAATTTTCCACTGGCGGCCAACAGATTCTGCAAAAAAATTGGCAAAAGAATGGAAAGAACTTCTTCTTGCTGATGAAAAGATCTGGGATCAGAATGGGTTTAATGACCTTGTCCGCAGGCAGTTAGGACCATCTGTTGACGAAGATAGTGGCCTTGTGTATGCTTTTGATGGAAACCTCAAACTCGGGCTTTTGCCAGCTAGTATATTTTGTAGTGGCCACACTTATTTTGTCCAGGTAGGACCTATAATCTAGCTGTTTGCAGTTACAATCCTCTCGTACAGTTTTTTCTCCGCTTGGTGCCAAACTTCTACAGTTCCTTTTTTCCTGAGTTTTCCTTTTCATTCATGCATACAAACATGAAGAGGTCTTGCTTGGATTCCATGCACACAGCATAATTCATTGTAAATTTTTTGATAAACCAACTGTAGATTCATTATTTTCTAATCCTTTGTGCACCATTGGCAGGCCATGTTTCAACAACTTAGATTGGAGCCATATGCAGTGCATACCACATTCCAGTATGCAGGGACTGAAGGAAAGCGTCACCGACTACGGGAAGCAATGGTTTTCTATGATCCACCCGAATATTACGATTCACCAGGTAAATCTGTTCAAGGTGTTATATCGTGTAAATCTATCTTAAGATTCATTTGCATTCTTTTAAATTGCTTTGTTCTTTATAGGGTGTTATAGATCATTGCAGGCTCCTTATTTAAATGCTTTGTATACTGTAAGGAGCACTATGTTTATACTATGGAGATTGCTGCCCTTACAAATAACCTATTCATACAACTCATACAAACAAATGTAAAAATGATGGTTATTAATTGGATTGTGGTGGTTTAAAGTGAAAGGAAGAAATGAGTCTAAAGGATTCGTATGTGTAAATTGTTTGCATTTATAAGAGTACTCTTTATACAATAGCTGACCCCAAGTACTTGGGATTTAACGCTTGATGGGTTGAATTGAATCAAATATTATTGTTACCAGTGTGGAATATTTTTTTAACGATGCAGTCCCTTATGCGGATGTCAACACCGAGGGATTTATTTATTTATTTGGAAAGAACCCCTGCGGGCCAGAAGAGGGGGGGGGGGTGGGTTGGCGTTAAATAATGCCAACCTAACTTGACTCCGTCAGACTCACTTCAAGGCTTAGTGAAGTGAAATACTGCCCTGATTCCTATTCCCTATCCTCATTGAATTATATAAGATCCTGTCCATATCATGAATTCATAATAGTGGTGAATAGTAGCCATTTTGACGTGACTAATCGTGTTTGCATGTATTTTATTTTATATGGTAATGCATATTATTTAGTGGATTGTATACTGCAAAGTTATCTATCAGACCTAGACTGCCCATTGACAGGGTTATGGTTCAACCGGTGGTTGGCCCGGTCGAGCCAGTATGTGTTGCTGATGATATTAATGTCAAAATTTCATATCTATGAAAAGATAGAAGTGAGCTTGTCAGGTGGAAGGCTTCCCTACCTTATGAAGGGTATAAGGTTCGATTCCCACCATTGCTACCACCATTGTAAAGTTTTTTTATATTTTATATTATTATTATTATTTTTTTATATAAAAAAAATATTAATTTCAGTTTTGATTGTGTGACATGGACTAGTGGACTGGCCACCTCACAGCTTCCCCAATCTGACCGGCCGGTCTAGTCTAGGTGATGGTGTAGCTCTAGCTTTGGATTTGTTAGAGAAGACGCATCCTCTTTGGAAGCCCGAGACTAAGGCTATGGCCCTACAAGGCTACAATGAGCAAGAAGACTTTTTGATCTGGAAAATTTTATTTGTTGTAGTTTATAGGTCTTTTAGTTGCTTAATTTTGCTATGGAGAATTGTTTAGGGTATCTATTTATGATTTTTATGTTTGAAGTCTGAAAATTATAAGTTCCTATAGGCTATTGTGGGTACAGTTCGCACTATTGTAGATTTGTAGCATGGACTGATTATGTTTGTTAGTATGGTATACCGTGGCAGTGAAGGTAGTAGAGGTTTGTTGGTGTTTTTGGGTTATTTTAATTAGGGTTTTAATCTGTGAAGTGCGAATACTTCTACACCCCACTTGTATTAGTATTGTGTCTGTATTGGATACCGATATGCCCAAGATACATTGGGATATGTATCCGTTACGGCCTGTGCATATCAGAATAGTAAAAATTAAAATTAGATTATCGGGTAGAGATGGATATGACAAGGATATGGTGAAGATATGTTTGGATATGGCTAGGATACAGAGAAGTGTTACTTTCTAATTATTATTTTGGATAGGGGGGTTTTTAAGTAAATTAAAATGTATGGTTGTCAATTTTTAAATGATTAAACTACATTTTAAACATCCTGACCCCATTCCAAACCCCATTTCCAGTTCTGGTTTCTCCTTCTTATGTCGATTCTCTCTCTCTCTCTCTCTCTTTCTCTACCCCCCCCGGGCCCCCCGGCTTTCTTTTTCTATTTCTCTCTACCTCCTTTCTCTCTCTCTCTCTTCCTTATAGTTTCAGAGATTCATTGTAGCTTATGTTATTCATTATCAAGTGCAGTTTCAGATATTGTTTTAGGTTGCATTATATGTTATTGGTGCATTTAGATGCTTGTTTTCAGATTCCATCTAATTAAGTTGATGGTTCCAACATTTTCATGACATGTCTGTCATCTCTGGTTTTTATTGTGTATTGATTTTTCCCTAAGTTTTCTTTATCTTGATGAGATGGTTCCCCTCGTAAGAAGTAAGAAACAAAAGTCTAAATGAAAGTTGTTAGTTTCGAAGCTTGGTCCCTAACATGTGGAAGTGTTCATATAGCATATATTTAATACTTTTGTGAAATTCTTCTAGGAATATTAGTTTTAACTTTTATGGGTAACTTATGCAGGAGGTTTTGTGTCATTTAAGCCATCTATTCCAAAGAGCTTGTTACTTGACGGGGAGCATACTATTGAATCACACTTTTCTCTTGTTAATTACCAAGTATGCATGTATTATCCTAATCCTTCTAACTTCTGCTATATTTATTTAGATACTATCATGTCAAATTTTGTTAACCATATTGTAATTGGATTTCTTCAGATAAAACAAATAAGGACTGCACTGGCTATTGCTTCATTATTGAACCGTACACTGGTGAGAACTGTTCAAACCATAAATAAAATATCTTCCGTGTGAAATCTGTTAGAAATATTAAACAAAAACATGGATGTCGAAAATCAAAATATGCAAAAATATAATTTATAATAAAATAAATAGACTTATCGATTGAGGTGTGTGCGAACACTGTCCTTAAGAGTTGATTTGCGCCCCTCGGAATGAATCACTCGGTGCATCTAGGTCCTCTAGCGCCCCAACCCTCCACGATACAACAATCGTGTTCCTCATACACGTGCACTCGCAAGTACAAGGAACCGAACAGCTCTTGATCGTTCCATGAAAATATTCAATAAAAAAAAAATTGAAGAAGGATAGAAAAATTTTAATGAAAAGAAGTTTATACATAGAGAGAAAAGAAGGATTGAAAAGCTTTTTAAAACTCTTGTAGTTTTTTCATTCCAAAGAAGAAGAAGAAGATGATCATTAAAAACTATATCTCAAATGGTAGAAAAAACCATTTTCTTTTTATCTTACAAAAGAATATGTAACCCCCCAATAATTATATGCCCACTAACTCATAATAATGGACAAAATTAGTAAATGACATGGTCATAACATCACAAAATAATTAATAATAATTTGAATCACACATTTTTTATTTCATTTATAAAAAATACAACAAAATCTACATCTTGTAGTTATGCTGTGATAGTTTTGTCTAGCATGAGACCTTTCCCTGTTTATAAAATATAAGAATATTGAGAATGATTTGAGACACTGTCCTGTTTGTAAAAATATTGGTGATGCCATTGATAAAAATATTTGAAGATGCAGAGTTTTGAATTATAGTGTGGTAAGATATTCATTAAGAAAATATATTTTGCTCATTGAAATTGGGAAATATTGCTGGATGCTTTTGATGTATCCATCACCAATTCTTTTATTATTATTATTATTGGTGGTAGTAGTAGTAATTGTACTAGTAGACTAGTAGTTGTAGCAGCAGCGGCAGCTGTAGTAGCTTTAATTTTCTGATTTATCTACAAATTGCCTACCCATGTAAAAAATCTGGTAAAATGGCTTATAACATTTTCATATATATTTATATATACATGTCGTGACCCGCGCGTTGCGTGGCAATCAAAAAAAGAAATCTAAATAATTAAAGAAGGGAAAGATGGAAGGAGAGAAAATAGTGGGATTCAAAATTTGGAAAGAGTTAAAATAGTGGGAATTAAAATTTTAAAATTTGAAATGAGTTTTATAGAAAAATAAAAAAGAAATTATAAGAGTGTGCATTGTGTCATAACCTCGAGGGGTAGTTGAGTTGGCTAGGACCCACCTTTGGAAGCGGAGCTCTTGAGTTTGATTCTTGCTAAATCCCTTGGGGCCACCCACCCAAGTATATAAGATATATACAAGTGTTAGCCAAAAAGGAAACTACTAGCTATAGTTTTAAGAGAATCTAAAAAATATAAAAAGAGATTTTGTGGTCGTTAGTAAAACTATGAAACCACTGAAAAAGAGTCTTCACAAAGGTAGACTTGAGCACAATTAGTGAGGCCTCCTTGTCTTCAAAGGTTCTAAGGTTCCTTTCTTTCCAAAGGCAGCAAAAAAGAGCATGAGGAACCATATCCCAAACCACCCTTGATTTCTTGTTCACCGCCTTGGAACTCCACCCCACGAAGAGCTTGTGAGGATTAGAGGGAAAGATGCAATGTATTCCAAATAAATTAAAGATGAGTGACCAAAGGTTCCAAGCCACTCGACAATGGATGAAAGGGTGATCAACCGTTTCCAACTCTTCTTTACAAAGAATGCAATGATTAGTCAAAACCTAACCTTTCCTTGCCAAGTTGTCCAAGGTCAAGCATCTACCCTTACTAACCAACCAAAAGCAGAATGGTGACTTTGGATGGAATTGAAGCAATCCAAATTCTCCTCGCGGATGGAAGAGAGGAGCGTTAGGACTTAAAAAGTGTTGTAATAAGATTTCACTGAGAATAAACCTTTAGTATCCTTACGCCACACCAAGGAATCATTCCCTCCCAAAGAAATCTTACTAGCATAAAGTTTTAGAAAAAAATCCAATAAAGTTTTAGAAAAATATCCAAGACTTCCTTCAATTCCCATAATTGAAATCTCTTATGAAAGTGATAGTCCAAGTAACAAAACCGTTCTCCCCAACAATGTAATCCCTCGCCTTGGCATCTTTGTTAACCGCAATATTGAGTAACAAGGGATATTCAGCCTAAAGCGTAGAATCATTGCACCATGAATCTTTCCAAAACCTTACCCTTTCACCATCCCCTATTTTAAAACCAATTTCCTTCACGATATTGTCGAAGCCTTGTGTAGTTGCCTTCTAAAGGCCTAAGCCCCCCGAGCCTCTTTTGACCACCAACCTTCAAGGGTGACCCTATATTTCATATAACAACATTCTTCCAAAGGCTTTGCTCCCCCTTGCCAAATCTCCAAATCCATTTTCCAAGGAGAGCTTTAAGAGCTCTAATCCCCAAACCACCTTCTCTTTTTGGTAAACAAATGGAGGATCAATCCACAAGGTGGTATTTGAATTAACATCTAGTGCCATTCCAAAGGAAATCTCTATGAAGTTTCTCAATATTGTTTGCCACTAAGATTGTTATCTTGAAAATTGACATGAAATATGTGGGGATGCTTGAAAGAGTACTTTTAATCAAAGTCAACTTATCCCTTTTTGATAGATAGCCTTTCTTCTATCCACTAAGTCTTCTTTCAACCTTTTTGACCACCAGATCCCACATCCTTTTATCTTTATAGTGAGAACCCAAAGGAAGTCCAAGATAATTTACCAATAGGCTACCCACTTTCAAGGACTTTAATATCGATATCGATGGATATATCGAGTGTTAAAAAATGTGGATATATTGAATATATCGTTGGATATATCGACAATATCGATATCGTTTTAAAGATATAGTGGATATTATGAGTTAAATATGGATATTTTTATGGAAACTGGGAAACAATGATTTAAACTCTAATACACAATCTAGCATCAAAATATTGCAATTTAAATATGTATAATACAAGTATGTGTTGCGTAGGGTATAAAAAATATACTGCGCGAAGTAAATAAATAATAGAAAATTTTGCAAATTCAACATTTAAATGTTATATAACATTGAAATAGATTTTTGTAACATTTAAATATAGAGTGCTATTAGACCAAAGGCCATTGGTTTGAAATAATATTTTAAATTTTGTGAAATACTAAGCATAGTTAAATGTACATATATATGTGAATCCTAACCTATTCTAATGTGTAAAAATTTCACCAACAATCAGCAAAAGGGCATTTAAACATGGCAGTGTCGATATCTTGAACGATATCTTCAATATATCTTCGATATATCAACGATATCTTTGATATATCGCGATATATTGAAGATATCGTTCGACATTTTGTTTTTTGAAAATCCTTCAATTTCGCAACAATATCTCGTATTGTCCACCTCCAATATGGTGATATATCGCGATATATCGACGATATATCGCGATATTTTGGTCCCTGCCCACTTTACAACTAGAATAGAAGCGAGGTTAATACTGTTGTCAATCCTAAGAATCAGAATCAACTCATTTTTTCTAAGGTCAACTTTCAACCCCAATACCACTTCAAAACAAAGAAGAACTACTTAGAGATTCCTAAGTTCTTCTTCTTCAATTTCACAAAAAAGAAGAGCATCATCAGCAAAGAGTAAGTGTGAAACCATTCCTTCTTCACTACCACCTCCATTAACCACACAACCTTCAAAAAGGTGCTCCTCAATTGCTTTGTTAATTAATTTGCTCAAAGTTTTCATAACAATGATAAAGAGAAGAGGGGAGAGGGGATCACCTTGATGAAGGCCTCTCGAGCTTTGGAAAAAACCGTAAGGAGTCCCATTTATCAACATAGAGAAGGGTGGAGAGCCTATACACCAAGCAATCCATTTGTGCCATTTATCCCTAAAACCCATTCTACTAAGAAGGTAAATAAGGAAATTCCAATTCACATGGTCAAAGGCTTTTTTAGTATCAATTTTCCCAATCAAACCTGGATTTCCACTCCTATTCGTGGAGTCCACACATTCATTAGTAAAAAAAAAACGGAATTCACAATTTTCCTCCCCCTATAAAAGCAAATTGAGAAGACGACATGAGATTTCCCACAACTTTACCAAGTCTTCCAGCAAGGACCTTTGCAATAATTTTGTACACACTTTGAAGAAGAGAAATGGGATGAAAGTCACAGACATCCACCAGTTCCTTCCTTTAAGGAATGAGAGCAATAGAAGTGCTATTAAAACTTTTTTCAAATTTTGCCCTTGTGAAGAATTTCTTAAACCCTTTCAAAAGATCTTCTTTAACAACCCAACAATTTTGGAAAAAGGCAAGGGTCATACCATTTGGACTGGGGGCTTTGTCTCCATTCAAAGAGTTCAAGGCTTCCATTACCACTTCTTCAAAGTTTCTCTCTAACCAAGTTGCATCTTCATGATTTTTGGAAGAAAAATCCAACCCATCCAAAATAGGCCTTTTATCTTCTTCCTCGTAGAAAATGTCTTCATAGTAATCAACCAATTTCTTAGAAAAAACGTTTTCATCATCAATAAGAGCCCCATTAGCAATTAACATTCCAATATAATTGGATCTTTTTTGGGTGTTGGCCACCCTATGGAAGAACTTAGTGTTTTTGTCCCCTTCTTTCAACCACAAAGACCTAGACTTTTGCCTCCAACTAATTTCTTCTAATCAAGCAAGCCTAGCTAATTCCGCTTCATCTTTTCTTTCCCTTGTAATAAGCTGATAAGCTGAAGGGTACTTATGTTATTATTGTCACACTTTGAATTTTCAATGTGTAATTAGAACGTAATAGAAAAACAACTTAGTCATTCTTATGAAAGAAATATTGATTTTTGAACTCTGTGATTTGAGAATTCAGAAGAGTTCTGTGTCAAAAAGGATTGAGGAGTCAGAGTTTTTTGGAGGCAGAGAGTGTTTTCAATGATTAGTTAAGATTGGAAAGGAAGGAGTTGAAGGAAAGGTTGGAGGAAGTTATTTACAAAGAGGAAATTTCTTGGTGCCAAGAAGCAAAAGTTAAGTGTTTTAAAGAAGGTGATAACAACACTAAGTTTTTTCATAGGATGGCAAATGGTATAGGAAGAAGAAATTTATTAGTAAATTGGAATTGGAGGATGGGTTGGTTATTGAGAGTGAAGAGTTGTTCGTCAATGAGATATAGAATTTTTTTTCCTCTCTTTACAGCTCTAAGGGAAGGGATAGACCGGTATGAGAAGGTTTGGACTGGTCTCCTATAAGTGTTTTGAGTGCTGAGTGGTTAGAAAGACCTTTTGACTTAGAGGAGATTAAGGTGGCAGTTTTTGATTGTGGTAGAGATAAGGCCCCAGGTCCTGATGGGTTTACAATGGTTGTGTTTCAGGATTGTTGGTATATTGTTAAGGATGATATCTTTAAGGTTTTTGTTGAGTCTTTTGAAAATGGGGTTGTTAATGCGAGCACTAATGCCACATTTATTTGTTTAATTCCTAAGAAACATGATTCCTTAAAGATTAAGGATTTCAGGCCTATTAGTCTTGTTTCATCTTTGTATAAGATTCTGGATAAGGTGTTAGCTTTGAGGTTGAAGGGTGTTTTGAGTGAGACTATTTCTCAAGTTCAGGGAACTTTTGTGGAAGGTCGTCTAATTTAGACATGGTTTTGATTACCAATGAAGCTATGGAGGAATATAGGGGGGGATAAGAAGGAAGGTTTTTATTCAAAATTGATTTTGAAAAGTCATATGATTGTGTGGACTGGGAATCTTTTGATTTTGTGTTAGAAAGGAAAGGTTTTGGTTTGAGATGGAGAAAGTGGATGGTTGGTTGCTTGTCTTCTTCTAATTTCTTAGTGATTGTTAATGGGAAGCCAGGTAATACTTTTAAGGCTTTAAGGGTTTTGAGGCAGGGAGATCCGTCCTTTTTGTTTATCTTAGTGGCTGATGTCTTGGGTAGATTGGTAGATAAAGCCAAAGAGGGTGGTTTGGTTGAGGCTTTTGTGGTTGGTAGGGATAGAGTGTCTGTTTCCTATTTGCAGTTCACGGATGATATCCTTATGTTTTCTTATGGTGATGAATTTAAAATTTTAAATTTTCAATCAATTTTACAGCTGTTCGAGCTAGTCTCTGGTCTTAAAGTTGATATAAGTAAAAGTGCTCTTGTGGGGATTAATTGTGCTGAAGATAAAGTCCAGAGGGTAGTTAATCAGTTAGGTTGTTCTGCGGGTGAAAGGCCGGTGTCTTACATAGGTCTTCCTTTAGGTGGGAATCCTCATTTGGAGGTTTTTTTTTGGGTCCTGTGATTGAAAAGGTGAGGAGAAGATTGGATGTATGTAATAGAGCCTTAATTTCTAAAGGTGGGAGTTTGGTTTTGAGTCAGTCGGTTTTGTATAGTATCCCCATTTATTATTTGTCCATTTTTAGGATTCCCTCTAAAGTGGCTAGGGTTTTAGAGAAGTTGATGAGGGACTTTTTGTGGGAAGGCAGTGGTGAGGGCAAGAAGGATCATCTTGTTAGTTGGGATATTGTATCTAGATCTAGAGAGCAAGAGGGCTTAGCTCTGGGTAATGTTAAGGAGAAGAATATTGCTTTGATTGCTAAATGGCTTTGTGATGATCTCCAGCCAACAATCAAGGAAAATTGCTAGAAAATTCACAAGAAAGAGAGAGAAATTGATAGAAAATGGAAGAAAATCTGTTGAATCTTATTCAGGAGAGAGAAAATTGAGCCCTAAGCTCTACAAATTCTGTTTGTAATTGAATATATTGAAAAAAACTCCTTCTAACAGAATCCTATCAGCTTATTTATAGCAGCTAAAGGTTACAATTGACAAATATACCCCTAAGAACATGCTACTAACAGATATACTATAGGTAATGCTGGAGAAATAGAGCTACTGGTTTATCACATGCTGGAAAGACTGAACAGCCCCTTCTTAACAAGCTTTTAGAACAAATAATCCACATCAGGACTCCCCCTCTGAAAAGAAGCTTGACCTCAAGATTCAGCTGCAAAATAGGGCCTCAAGTGCTGCACATTAAACACGTTGGAGATATTAAAGTGAGGCGGCAACTCCACTTGATAAGCATTGTCATTAATCTTGCGTAAAATCTTGCAAGGACCCACTTTCCGATCATTCAATTTCATATAAGTCCCAGTTGGATGTCGCTCCTTACTTAAAACCACCCATACAAGATCCCCGGCCTGGAAAAGAAGTTCTCTTTTATGAACATCAGCAGCTGTTTTATAGTTGACATTAGACTCTTCTATTTTGGCTTGAATTTGAACATGAAGTTCCTTCATAAAAGTTGCCATATCCTTTGCCTTAGCATTAGTTTTCTTGAAAAGTGGTAGAGGAACCAAATCAAGGACACTATAAGGCTTGGAACCATAGATAACCTCAAAAGGAGACGTATGAATAGTCCTATTGAGAGAAGAATTGAAAGCAAATTCAGCCAATGGAAGAATGTGTTCCCAGCCTTTAGGATTTTTACCAATCAAATACCTCAACAAATTTCCAAGGCTTCTATTAACAACTTCAGTTTGCCCAACAGTTTGGGGATGAAATAAAGTACTAAAGCTCAACTCATTTCCCACAAGTCGCCAAAAAGTGCTCCAAAAATGAGCAAGAAACTTAGCATCTTTGTCGGACACAATAGAAGTAGGTATCCCATGCAATTTGTAGACTTCTCTAAAGAAATGATTAGCAACATGAGATGCATCCATTGCCTTTCAACATGGAATAAAATGTGCCATCTTGGAGAATTGATCAACAACCACCATAATCGAATCATTCTTCCTTTGGGTTGGTGGAAGACTAAGCACAAAATCCATACTAATGCATTTCCAAGGACTGGTAGGTACAGGAAGTGGCAAATACAGCCCTGCATTAGTGGCTGTCCCCTCACTCTTTTGGCAAACATGGCACCTTTGAACATGCCTAATAACATCTTTGTTCATTCCCGGCCAAAAGTAGTCTTGTTGAAGCAATTCTCGAGTCTTTTTCTCACCAAAATGACCCAAATTATGTTGTTCACCAAGCAACTTCTCTCTAAGAGAACAGTGAGGCACACACAACTTCAATCCTTTAAAGAGAAATCCATCTTTTAACAAAAACTTAGTCTTGGCAGTCTGCTGTCCACTTTGTAAAGCATGGAGAATCTTCCCAAAATAAGGATCTTCATCATAATGCGCCTTGAACCCATCAAAACCAGCCACCATATTTGGCATCTCAAGCAAGAGATGAACCCTTCTACTCAACCCATCAGCTACTTTATTAAGAACACCGGTCTTATGTCTCAAAGAGAAATCAAATTGCTGGAGATAGCTCACCCACTTGGCATGCCTCTTATTAAGATGTGGTTGATTGTTGATGTGCTTAAGATCTTCATGGTCGGTGCTAAGAATAAACTCCTTGTAGGCCAATAATAACTCCAATGCTTGATAGCTTGAACAATGGCATAGAACTCCAAGTCATAAGTAGACTTGAGTTTGGCACCATTCAACTTCTCACTAAAGAAAGCAATTAGTTGTCCTTCTTGGCTAAGGACTCCACCAATTCCCACACCCGATGCATCACAATCAAGCTCAAACACCTTGTCAAAATTAGGCAATGCTAGAATAGGAGCTTGCGTCAACTTCTTCTTCTAGAGTTGGAAACTCTCTTGGGCTGCCAAAGTCCATTCAAAGATTGTTTTCTTGAGACAATCGGTGAGAGGAGCAGCTAAGGTACTGAAATTTCTGATAAACCTTCTATAGAAAGTAGCAAGACCATGAAAACTCCTCACTCCATGCATACTAGAAGGTGTAGGCCAATCCACAATTGCTTGGACCTTACTTTCATCCATAAGTACTCCATTTGAGGATACAACATAGCCCAAAAACACTACCTCGTAAACCCCAAAACTACACTTCTTTAAGTTGCCATAGAACTTTTCTCTTCTCAAAATGGCAAACACTTGGTGGAGGTGTTGCAGATGGTCTTCAAAACAGCGGCTATAAATCAAAATATCATCAAAATAAACCACTACACACACTCCCAAAAGTGGTTGTAACATTTGGGTCATAACCTGCATGAAGGTACTAGGAGCATTAGTGAGCCCAAATGGCATGACAAGCCATTCAAAGAGCCCATTGTGTGTCTTGAAAGCGGTTTTCCATTCATCTCCCGGACGGATACGAATTTGGTGATAGCCACTTCTAAGATCAATCTTGGAAAACACCTTTGCACTGGCTAAATAATCCAACATATCATCCAATCTTGGAATTGGAAAGCGGTACTTAATGGTAATCTTATTAATAGCTCTACTATCCACACACATCCTCCAAGAACCATCATTCTTTGGAGTCAAAAGAGCGGGAATGGCACATGGACTAATACTAGCCCAGATATAGCCTTTATTAAGCAGCTCCTCAATCTGTTTTTGTAGTTCTTCTTTCTCTTTTGGTGTCATCTTATAGGCTGCCTCGTTTGGAAGTGCTGAACCGGGCACCAAGTCAATACAATGTTGGATATCCTGCATTGAAGGCAACTCGGGAGGCAACTCTTGAGGAAACACATCAGAATATTGCTCCCTTAACTCTTCAACAGCACTAGAATCAACATTTTCAGCAACTTGTTCTTGTGGAATTAAAGCAAACACATAGCCACTTTCTAGGCTTTCTTGAATAAAACTTTTGGAGGTAAGTAAAGAAGTTGTTTGAGGCTTGGAATGCACTTTTTCCTTCATGGGAAGCAGTGTATCTTGTTGATCTCCCTTGCATAAAATATATGTATTCCTCTTCCCATTATGGATAGTTTGTCTATCATATTGCCAAGGTCTCCTAAGAAGAATATGGCAAGCATTCATGGGGGTACTACATCACACCACACTTCATCAAAATACTTCTTTCGAATGGAAAAAGAAACCAAACGACGCTTTGTTACCTTCACTTCATTTCCCTTCTTGAATCAAGAGAGCTTATAAGGATTAGCATGCTCTTGAGTTGGAAGCTTCAATTTTTCCACCACCTCTTGTGAAACAACATTCTCACAACTTCCCCCTTCAATGATCATATTACAAACCCTTCCATCAACACTACAAGTAGTGTAAAAAATATTGGTTCTCAACCAATCTTCCTCGGATTCTTGCTTTGGTACTAACAAAGTCTTCTTTAACATAAGTGCCATGCCTTCTTCCTCATCACAATCTCCACCAATCGCCTCATTTAAGGGCTGGTCATAAATTGGCGGCATATCAAAACACACATTTTCATCAAGTTCTTCCATCAAAAGTGTTCTATTACGCTCCCCCATGGTCTTTCTACAATCCGAAGACTTGTGACTGGGTTCTCCATGCTTGAAGCAGTTAAAGTTTCCACTTTGGAACTGATTTCCAGCCCCTTGACAACTTGTATTAGGCTGATTTTGAGTTGGAACAGCAGCTTTAGCAACTGTGGAAGGCTGCACATCACCCCATTGACTTCCCTTTCCAACTTGAGATGATTACCACCTCTATGGTAGCTTTGGTAAGGCTGTCCAGCCCTTGAAGACCCTTGAAATTGCTGACCAGATCTAGAAACACTCTGGTTTTGTTGTTTCTCCACCAACAAAGCTCAGTTATAGGCTTTCGAAACGGTCCATAAAGGATGCAATACAAGGACGTCTTGCATAGAAGTCTTAAGACCACTTAGGTACCTTGCCACCATTTGTTCTTCACCTTCATTCAAATCATCAACCCTTTCTATTAATTGATAGAAAGCATCAGTGTAATCATCAATACTTCCCGTTTGCTTAAGATTGTGCAAATTCTTATAAAGAGTTTGCATATAATTGAAGGGAATGTAGCGATGCTTGAGCTTCTTTTTCATCTTGTTCCACTTGTTAATCTTGCCCTTTACACATCGTTGATGATGCATTTGTAGTTGTTCCCACCAAGAAGAAGCACTTCCTTGGAGACAAAGTGAAACCAACTTCACTTTCCTTTCATCCGACACTTCATAATAGTAAAAAATTCTTTCAATAGTATTGAGCCAATCAATAAATGCTTTTGGATTAAGGCTTCTTCTAAACTCCGGAATGTCAATTTTTAGATTATACTCCAACTTGGAGTCTTGCTTTACCACAAAAGGTCTTCTTCTTTGGTGAACCCAAAGGGATTATCAATAGAAGTATCAGTGTCCTTGGACTCATAATTCACCTCTCTAGGAGGTTGGAGTCGATGAACCATCTCTATCAAGACCTCAATTTGGCTCCTCAAGTCTCCAATCTCATCTCTTTGTTGCTGGTTTTGTGGTGGATCATCTCGTCTGCCTACTGGTGGAGCATTTCCTCTGCCCTTACCTCTTCTTCAATGACCACGTTGTGCCATAACAGCAATAAAGGCCATCACAAAGTTTGAAATAAAGCAATTATAGCCACCTAACTGACTAAGAAGTCACGATCAGTAAAGAAAACTCAAACTCTGGTTCGAATCCAACCAAAAAAATTGGTTAAACTTCAGTCAACAGCAGCAACAGAGGAAGTGGCAACACCAAATCTGCTGCAATTTCCTTCCTACAGCAAGGAACGAACAGTATAGAGAAGGAATTCACCCCCTACACTCGGCAGCAATGTCTACTTCAACCACTGTTACGGTTGCGTCGAACACAGCAGTCAAGTTGAAGGTTTGTTGTACTGCGATTGCTCATCGACTGGTAGTTTAAACCTATTAATGGCTTGAATCTGGCCCTACAATGCTTTGATCAGACTGACAAGGGCTAAGACTTTGCCAGAACCTCCAAACTTCATGATCGCAGCAAGAATAAACTTCGATTGGAGCTGTGGCTACAGGAATAAGGGTCAATTGCTTCAGTACTGTGTATCGAATAGTCTCAGATGAAACCCTAAGCAAGTTCAATCAAAACTGGAGCAAGAGAACACCTCGTCAGCATGGAAAGAAGCTTCGATGAAGAAATTTGAACACAAATCACACCACAGGGAGGCTCGATTCACAGCTTTGATACCAAATGATGATCTCCAGCCAACAATCAAGGAAAATTGGAAGAAAATTCACAAGAAAGAAATTGAGAGAAAATGGAAGAAAATCTGTTGAATCTTATTCAGGAGAGAGAAAATTGAGCCCTAAGCTCTACAAATTCTGTTTGTAATTGAATATATCGAAAAAAACTCCTAACAGAATCCTATCAACTTATTTATAGCAAGTAAAGGCTACAATTAGCAAATATACCCCTAATAACATGCTACTAACAGATATACTAAAGGTAATGCTGGAGAAATAGAGCTACTGGTTTATCAAATGCTGGAAAGACTGAAGAGCCCCTTCTTAACAAGCTTTTAGAACAAATAATCGACATCACTTTGGGAGTTTCCCTTGGCGAGAGACTCTTTATGGCATTCTATTATTAAGAGTGAGTTGCAGAATTTTGGTTGGGACGCCCTAGCTAGTTCTAGGACCTCGGTTAGGTGCCCTTGGAAATTTATTTCTCAAGGGTTGGAGGGCTTTTTGTCACATACTTCTTTGGCTATTGGGAATGGGGTTTTGGTTTGTTTTTGGGAAGACCATTGGATTGGGGAGGCTCCTTTTTATTCCTCTTTTCCTCGTTTGTACGGATTGTCTTTGACTCATAATGCTTCCATCTCTTCTATGGTTTCTGTGAGTACTCCTCTTAGTTGGGATTTCAAGTTTTTTCGAGATTCCAATGATAGGGAGTGTTTAGAGCTTTTTTCATTGTTTTCGTGCTTGGAAGGTTTTTCTTTGAGAGAATCTTGTCATGATAGGAGGATTTGGTTGGCTGATTCCTCTGGCATTCTCTCTTGTAAATCTTTTGTTGGACATGACGCCCATAGGTGTTAAAAAATTGACACAATAGGCTACTATTTCAAGAGATAAATGAGCAGCCTACTGATCCAAGAGATGATGAACAGCCATGGCAGATGATTGCCATATCTCATCTTGAATCTCTTATCAATTGGCTCCCTAAATAAGTGGATCTTGCCCCTTATGAATTTGTGTATATAAAGGTCTGCTTGGGGTAGTTCGAAAAGCGCAAGAGTGCAGCAAATATCTCCACTCCCTCTCCTTATCTCTGCTTATTCTTCCTGACTTATTTGAGAGCCTTTGTATCGTGGGCATAGCGGGTCTCACTCAATTGTGTAGTGAACCCCATTGTGAGAGCTTGTTCGTGTTACTAGGAGGTCCAAAGGAGCACATAAAGCACTCTGTTTGTAAGATCTAGACTTGTTCATTTAAATCTTCCAAGAGGTATGATTTGTGTGATGAACTTTGTTATTTAGCTTCCGCATTTAAATTATACAACATCTTTTTATGTGAAGTTGATTGATGGTCCTAATATTCCTTGTTTTATTCCCTCTGTTTTGATTTGGAAGTTGATTGTGCCCCTTAAAGTTCGGATTTTTGCCTGGACTTTGGTCTTAAGAGAATTAATACCAATGAGATGCTTCAAAGGAGGAGGCCTTCTTGGTCCTTATCTCCTCAATGGTGTGTTATGTGTAGAAGAGAGTTGAAGAATATTGATCATCTTTTTCTTCATTGTCCTGTGGCTGGTTGGTTGTGGAAAAGACTTTTTAGTCCTGGTTATGAGTTTTGGGTTGTGCCGGAGTGTGTTTCAAGGATGTTTCAGACTCATTTTTGGGGTCTTGGGAGAGGCAAGAAGGCATTGATTATTTGGAATTGTGCTTTTTTGGCTGTTTTTTTTTTTTTGGGTTCTATGGCTTGAAAGGAAGTTGAGGATTTTTGATAATAGAGAGTCTTCTATGGTTGAGTTGTGGGATAAAGTGTATTTTTTGGTTTCTTTTTGGGCTCATTCTTCTAAGGAGTTTAGGGGTATCCCTTTATTTGTCTTGAAATCAGATTGGAAGGTTGTGTTGTTAGTCCTTGTTTTTTTGGTTTTGTCTTTTGTTTGTTATAGGCAAGGACTTTAATATCGATAGCGCTGGATATATCGAGGGTCCAAAAATGTAGATATATCGGATATATCGACAATATTGATATCGTTTTAAAGATATGGTGGATATTATGATTTAAACACGGATATTTTTATTGAAACTCTGAAAAACAATGATTTAGACTCTAATACACAATCTAGCATCAAAATATTGCAATTTAAATGTGTATAACACAAATATGTATTGTGTAGGGTATAAACAGTGTGACGCGCTGAGTAAATATCTATTTGAATTTAACATTTAAATGTCATATATATCATTAAATATCTAAAATACATATAATTTATACAATTCTTTTACATAAAAGCAAACAAAGAAGGCCTGCAGTAGCTACCTGTCCCAAAAGAAAAGAAAATAAAGACATCACTTTATAGAAAGACAAAAAGAGTTGATGCCAAATAATATTAAACTAATAATGGGTTCTCTACTTCATTTAATAATTAAAAAAAAAATACAAAATTAAAAGAGCTAGGAGCAGGGAAAAAAAGAAAAGAATTTCTCTCTTTTTTTTTTTATTATAGAAAATTAGAAAGACTCATTTATATATAAAAAGAGTCTTTTATTAAATAAGGAATAATAAAAATAATTATGGTACATTATTTTTATTTATGAATTTGGTGAAGTGTAATAGTATTATTTATAGAAGTGTAGAAAAGTCAAAGACTTTTGACCAGTTACGACTCCCCACCTAAGTCTAATTTATATTTATATTATATGTTATATATATGTATATACCTACAAAATACAGGATCTGAATTCCCTGCCTCAATCGAAGTTTGAAGGCTTCGACAACGACGAGGTGACCTCGACACTCGACAGTGAGGCAACGTCCATGGAAGCTGGCAGTGAAGCTACCAAAGCAACATTGACAGTGAAGAACCCTTCTCAACTGTCGATTGTGGGTTTGTGATCTAACTTTCTTCCATTAGGCATGATGATGGCGATGCAACAATGACGACAAGTAGATGGCAGCGAGAGCACGGTGCACTCTCTACTTCTCTCTAAATTTCAGATCTGATTTCTTCCTCTCTCTTTCACACACAACGGTGCATTGCAAATCTGCAACCATCCCACCTCTCTAAATTTCAGATCTGATTTCTTCCTCTCTCTTTCACTCACAATGGTGCACTGCAAATCTCTGCAACCATCCAAGTGGATTTCGTGCTGTTCTTGTCGATACTCCAAGATATTTCTTAGAAATATCATCAAAATATCGTCGAAATGTCGTGAAACAAAGCCAAAAAAAGGACTGTTTTCTCGAAATTCATCGATTTTATCGACATAATCCGATATATCGACGATATGCCGATATATTTCTCAATAAGTTACCAAAATAAAATCGCACGAGGATATCATATCGAGCATGGTCGATATGGCGATATATCATCGATATATCGCCGGTATCGATGATTTTTAAGTCCCTGGTTATAGGTGGACTTCTTGTCCTCTTTTGTATCTTTTTTGTTTCTTAATAAAGTTTCTTCTTCGTTGCTGATCAAGAAAAAAAAAAAAAGTCTGTGGTTTTGAAAAATTCATATCTCTTCAATAAAAAAATCATTTATATAAAGTGCAAGGCTATTTCCACAGCCATTTTGGCTGCATCCACAGCCCCACCAAAAAAGATAATGAATTTTCCCATTTTACCCCCACATTCCCACATCTTATGTCTACTCCTCTCTCTTCTTCTTCCTCATCCTATTTGTCTCTCTCACACAGATCTGATTTATCCCCACCCCACCCAAAAAAAAAAAAAATCTGCAGTTGAAAGAACACAGAGAAGAGAGTTTAGTGTGCCCACTTACCACCCCCCCACCTCTCTCTCTCTCTCTCTCTCTCCCCTTCTCCACTCTCGCCCAATCTATAGATCAATTGCAACCTTCATCGGATTCAACAGCAAAAATGCATCCTCCTTCAAAACCAATTGTGCAATGAAATTAAGTAAACATCATCCATGGACGTGAATTCCATTTCTCTAAAATTTATGGTCTTTTGTTCATGATTCATTTATTCTAACAATCACCTTAATAACAATGTAACAAATATATAAGAAACTGTCATCTCTTAACTAAAATCATTGTTTGGAATGAAAATTTTTTTTGACATTGCCATTATTTGTCATACTGAATAAAATTTTTTTTTATAAGTTTTTGATTTCCCTGTTATGAAAGTGTATTTTTATTAAGCTAAGGCCAAAACCCCTAATTTTATCAAGGTAAACTTTGGAGATGGATCAGCTTCAGATCGAGTGAGCTTCCAGAGCAGGGAAAAAAAAAAAAAAAAAAAGAAAAAAGAAAAGAAAGAAAGAAAGAAAGAAAGAAAGGAAAAAAAAAAAACGTGCAAAAGAGGGAAGTCTGGGCAACACGATCCAATTACTTGTATATATACAAAGTTACGGTTCGTATCGTCCCCAATTATGGGTATTGGGTATGTTGTTCCTATGATTGGATGTTTTCTTCTCGTGCTATTGAGGCGTGATGGGATAGAAAGTTGGGTTTGAGTCTATGAGGAGAAGAAGAGGAGCTCGATTCACATAGAATATTGTCCACTTGACTCAGATAGAGAGAGGGGGAGAGAGAAGAAATTCAAAGTAGAAGGAGAAGAAGGGAAACGTGGGACACAAGGGTACATCGGGTAAATTAACAATACATTTTAGTGGGGCTGTGGATACAGCAAAAATGGATGTGGAAATAGCCCCTCCCTTCTATAAAAACTGTCTTTTCGAAATTTCGAAAAATTTTAAGTTTGAGTTGAGTTGCTGTGAAAACTATATGGACAATACAAATTGCCATCTTGAACATCGATCCATGACGCAGTCTCATATCTACAACCTCTAGATACTTAGTATGATGCACATATATACATACTATACATTCAAACTTTTTATATCATACATATAGTACATAATACACAACTCTCTCAACTTCAAATACTTCTCACAAAGTGCTATATATACAACACAAAACAAAATCCTTGCTCAAAATCCTCCTCTAAACCACCTTATTAGCACTGTAGAATGGTAGGGTTAGCAATACTTGCTGAGTAGAAAAAAAATTTCCACGACATGAATAAAATTTGAAAACATATATAATATAACCAACAATTAGAAACTTATGAAATAAAGTCACAGTTTTCATATCATCATAATTTCTCATAAGTATGTCATTTCCAAATCATAATTTTTGAAAATAATTTAAGACAAAAATATATATTTCTTGAAAATATGTTGCACTCCAAATCAAAACATTAAATAATATTCTTTTTAAGAAAAATAAAATTTTGTAACTAAAATATCTAAGAATGCAATCACCGATACACATCATTCACAGTTTTTACTGGCCTAATTTTGACCCCATATTTCAAACCTTTTAAACCCATCCATCATGGGAGGGACACCATCCATATGTCTAGGAGGAAACCATAAACCATCCATCAGGTGGAAAACCAACCATGAGGATAACCATTCTAGAATAAACCTTTAGGGCCTTTCACCCAAGGGCACTCTACACCCTTCTTGCAACAGGGGAGAATTTCTTAGTCTAACCATTGAGTAATGCATTCAAGGACAGGAGCCAATGTTCCATTCTAAACAGAAAATGGGCATTCAACCCTCCTATTTCAAATATCCATATAATTCATCTCAATTCTTTTCAAATCTAAACATGGCTCCTACTTTTCTCATAAATCCTTTCAAACATTTTGTAAAACTTCTCATGAAACAGACTTTTCACAAGATTTCTTTCAAAAATATCATACTCAATGAAAATAATAATTTTCTATCTATAACATCTTTGAACACATTTAAGTTTTATATGCTGAAAACGGAACCATGTCACGTTTAAAAATTCATTACTCACTCTATAGGTCTCTTGAGGGTGTGCGACAAAGGTTGTTGTGTCTCTTGGGTTGGTATGTCCCTTGAATATGGGGTAGGTGATCATGCTAGCCATGGTTTTTGTTAATCTTGTGTTTAGGAATTAAGATTAGGGGTTACAAAATCCTCTTGAACCATATTCATGTGTAAACAATAAGAGGAAGAAGGAGAATATGGGTGGCAATGTGGCATCACCATTCTCCTGTTAGTTGCCTATATTGATGTGTAAACAATAAGAGGAAGAAAGAGAATATAGGCGACTAACAGGAGAATGGTTATAGGTGTATGGATAACCATTCAGATTGCGTTTAACACATATACATATAATTATGGAAATAAATATTAAAGATATTTCTAATCCTATATATGATTCTTAGGATAGTTACTAAAAGCTTGCAAGTTTCATTAGCTTAATAAGATTATTACAAGGTATATATACATAAGAAACCATATACACAAGAGAATATCTAAAATACCTCTAAACTACAATATGTTTACAAGAGTCTCCTCACAACCCCCCCTCCCCCCTCTCAAACTCATGATGTGACCATAGAAATCATTGAGAGTTTGCCAAACAAAAATCGGAAGCGTGAGATGGTGTGCGATTTGGTAGAGAAGTCCGCAACTTGCAAGGTGGAAGGAACAAATGGCAAGGATAGAGTGCCTAGCTGAAGATGATGACACAAAAAATAACAATCAATCTCAATATGTTTAGTGCGTTTATGAAAAACAGAATTATGCGCAATGCTGCAATCTGAAAAGCACTTTTGTTATCACAATACATCGGAGTAAGAGACAAAGGGGTAACACCCAAATCAGTAAGCAACCAACACAACCAAACAATTTCAATGGTTATAGTGGCCATATCCTGGTACTCAGCCTCAGTAGAAGAACGAGCAATGACCTTTTGTTTCTTACTCCGCCAAGAAATGAGAGAATCACCTAGGAAAACACAATAACCAATAGTAGATCAGCGATTCCACAACATCACTAGCCCAATCAGGATCAAAAAATGCTTGAAGCTCTAAAGAGGAAGTAGAAGAAAGGAGTAGACTTTGATGGAGAACCACAAAGATAATGTAAAATACGAAGAAGTGCAGCCCAGTGAACTGAAGTTGGAGTAGAAACAAATTGACTAACAACATGCACAACATAGGCAATATCAGGACATGTTACAGTAAGATATACCAGACTACCAACAAGCACTCAATACGAAATAGGATCAGCTTGTGCAACACCATTAGAAGATGTATAATGAACATTAAGCTCAATAGGAGTATCATAGTCCTAGAATCAAAAAGCTGGGCTCACTAGATGACATCAGCAGCATACTTTAACTAAGAGAGAAGATACCCTTGAGGAGACGAGGCAAACTTAATGCCAAGAAAATAGTGAAGCAAACCTAGATCCTTCATCTCAAAGTTATGCTGCAACTTGTGTTTTAAGAAGAGAAATCCCAAATGTATCCAAGGACTTAAATTTCGATATTGATGGATATATTGAGGGTCCAAAAACACAGAGATATCAGATATATCGAAAATTTCGATATCGATTTAGTGATATGACGGATATTGTTAGTTAAACATGTGCATTTTCATTGAAACTTTGGGAAACAATGATTTAGACTCTAATAAACAGTTTAGAATCAAAATATTGCAACTTAAATGTGTATGAGACAACAATGTACTGTGTAGGGTGTAAAAAGTGTCACATTGAGCGAAAAAATGTATATTTGAAGAGAGTAAATAAAGGATGTTACTTGATAACACTAATTTAAGCCATTAGTATAATTGAAATATTTATATAAATGAATAGTAAAAGAGTAGGAGGTGATAATTTTCACATGATAACAAGAAACTGAATATCTCAATATCATCGATCTATATCATTGATATAGTTGATATATCTCGATATATTCAATATATCGGCTATACTATGTGAAAATAAGAAGATATTATGGATATATTGAGATTTTATCAATAATATCAAAAATATTTTTTCAATAATATAAAAAATATCGACAATATCGTAAAGATATTTTGCGAAAAAGATAAGTCAGTTAGATATTGTAATGAGGGGTCCGGATACACGGATATATCGCGGATATAGTGGAGATGTCATGGATATTTTAGTCTATGGTTGTATGATCACCAGAAATAATCATATTATCAACATACAATAAGAGAATGATTTGCCTTGAAGAAGTAGAGCGAAGAGAGAAAGCAGAATCATGAGCATTGGAGGTAAAACCTAAGTCACAAACCACAGTAGAAAACTTAGCAAACCAAGCTCAAGGAGCTTGTTTCAAACCACATAGTGCTTTGCGAAGTTTTCAAACTTGACCTGCAGAATGTGCATGACCAAAAAGGGGAACCATATAGACTTGCTCGGACAAGTCTCTATTTATAAAAACATTTTTGACATCCATATTAGAGAGACCATTTATGAACAGCAGCCACAACAACTACAGTGCGAATTGTGGTCATTTTAGCAACCAGAGAAAATGCTTCTTCATAGTCAATGCCATATTCTTGTGCATAGCCCTTAGCAACTAAATAGGCTTTGTATTGCTCAATAGAATCATCCGCCTTGGTTTTGATTTTATAAACCCAGCGACAACCAACAACACGTTTACCAGTTTATAAGTCAACAAGATCCCATATGTTAGTCTTATGTAGAGCAAAATGTTTTTCATTTATAGCCTATTGCCAAAGAGGATAAAGAACAACCTCTTTATAGGATGTGGGCTCAGAAAGAGAATGAATGGAAGAAAAGAAATAACAGAAATAAGAAGAATAACAGGAATGGGAGAAACCAAAATGATCAAGACACTTACGAGTTCGTTGAGGATAGCGAGGAATAGGAAGATCTATGATACTAGAAAGTGAAGAAGACTCAAGCGAAGGATGGGAAGGAATTGGATCTGCATGTGAAGGACCTTTATTCCTATGAGAATACGTATGAATAATAGGAGAATGAGAACCAGATAAAGAAGATGGAGATGAGACATTTGAGGGAACTAATTCACCAATATAATAATTAGAGGGAACATCATCAGGAAAAGGGTCAAGATGAACAAGATCATTTTTAGAGACAACATCTATAGCAGAAGGAAGGAATATGCTCAAGAAAGACCACATGACGAGAAATATATAGTTTCCTAGAAATAGGATCATAACAACGATAACCCTTTTGCCCATCACCATAACCAAGAAACACGCACATAGCTGATCGTGTAGATAACTTAGTGCGTGCAACTTTGGGTAAAAGAACAAAATAAGTGCATCAAAAAACACGTAATGTGTGATAATCAGGCGACTCACCATACAATCTTTCAAATAGTGAGATAATAAATGTGATAGTAGAGGGAATGCGATTGATAAGATAGACAGCAGTAAGAAGTCTCCCCAAAAGGAGCTAGGCACAGATGTAGAGAGTAATAAAGAGTGTGCGGTCTCCAGGTTGTGCCTATGCTTATGCTCAATAACACCATTTTGTTTAGGAGTATTAGTACATGAAGACTGATGAATATTATCATCAAATGTTAACATATTAAGAAAATCAGTGTCTAAATTCCTCACCCAAATATGGCTCGATAATGCTCAACAACAACCACGCACTGCCTTGTACAGATCGTCTTTGGCTCATAATGCTTCCAAAAACGAAAGCCATGAAATTGATATGATATTGGCCTCGAAAGCCATGATGTTCATGCTATGCGCAAAATACTGATATGACATTTTGGTTTTGGTATTGAAGCTCACAACCATGGAGTCCCTTGGCAACACATGGCCTTGGGACATGATCTACCATCACAGTCAATCCAACAAGGATTGATTTAGCCACTAAACCTTTTGTTCATGTCATACCTGTGTACAGCAGTCTTTCGGACAGTGTTTAGTGAAACGCATGTATCTTGAGCTACAAAGCTCGGATCGAGGCACTGTTGTTAAGTTGGAAATCTGACTCATAGAGCTTTCTAACCATATATGGCTCGAAACTTTTAGATAAGAACTCTAATCATGGCATGCCAGAGAATATGGTTTTTATGATTGCCATGGAACTACTAATGCAATTCACAAACCCTAAGTCTTCTAGGATCCAATATATGAACATGCCATCAAAACCTCCAAGGAATCTTACATGCATCATGACCACGACAATGATGCCCCTTGAAAGGAATCGATAAAACTAGCGGAAGTGAAAATAACACAAATATAGTTTTTGATAATTTGACTTCCACGACCAAGATCAAGCCATGTTCTTGTAAGATCCAAACATAAAAATGCAGCAATTAATTAAAATTAAAACTCACTTTGATAGCTTTTTAGTTGCATGATGATGGAAATGATGAGACACACTTGTTTGGCCTCCGAAGGTATCCACATCAAGCAAAGCTCTTAGGGTCCCTTGATTGTTCTCTATTGATGCATTACAAGAAGAAAAGAGGGGATAGAAAGGTAGGGTATGACCATAATGAAGAAGAACCTGTGCTAGCATGCTTACAAGCCCCTTTAAATAGTGGCCGGCCTGGGGTAACCTTAAACCTAATTAGAGTTTTCCAAATTCTCCAAAATTGTTCTCTAGTCCTTCTAATAGTAGCTTTATTAAAAGACGTTCAAATTAACTATTAATTGGAATTTGGCCAATTCTCAAACCTAGAATACTCCTTTGCTTATCGGTGCATGACCCTTTAGGGTCACATCTATCTAGTAGTAGGAATGGGCACTTGTTAGTGCCCCAATAGAACTCCTTCTATTTGGGTTTAATTAGAGCTTTTTCTAATTTCCCTATGTGAATAATAACTCTTTATTATTCTCATGCTTCTACTAGTCATGAGTAACACCAAGCACTGGCTCAAGATGTAGCCTAGATTGTGTGAAGGGTAGTAAGTGAACCCTTCGGTTATTGTTAAGGTAATATTTGATCCTTTCATCAACTAATGCCCTGATCAAGCTACTAGAGTATGGAATTTTGTCAAACCCCTAGCTTAATATTATGTGACCCATTCTCTAATATCAACTTATGATGGTGCACATAGAAAACTCCTTTTCTAAGTCACCTCTACTCTGGCAATAGAGTCTTTAGTTATATCTGAGAATGCCACATAAGCATTCCCTTTCGTTACTGAGAGTGATGGATCCCTTGCTAACCATTCATTTATTTCCATACACGTTTCACTGGAGCCAATATATACATATGCAATTTCCGTGATTAGGATATACACTTTCTATCATCAAACCCGAATGCCCCATGCACAAGACATCCATGATGTCTCCGGTCTAAGGATTACTTGTACGACTATAACTATTAGCTACTAATTGACAACTAGGTAAAATTCCATTCAATAAGTTCTAGTTATGTTGGTCACATTCACTAGTATATGACTAAGTGAGAAGAGATTAGAGAGAAGTGATGAGAAAAGGAATTTTGTGGTTCGTCCAGTACAATCTACATCCCAAGCACACAAAGACCAAAGGTTATATCTCTATTATTCAAATCCACTCTTGAATACATCCATAAACCCATGTATGTTGGAGGAGAATACATGTAATTATGGAAACAAATATTAAAGATATTTAGAATCCCATATATGATTCTTGGGATAATTATAGATTCCATTATTCCATCTATGGTAAATATTATAACCAATCAAATCTTGGTTGATTCAGTCAACCCATATCTCTAGCATATGCAAATCGACTATATATGGAGATTCACTTCCCAAAAATTTGATAATATAGTAAATCTTTAAAAACTAAACATAGAAACCCATCAGGTACTTTATGTCACTCATTAGCTTATGGGACACACTCAACAGATGTCTAATTTTCAGCTGTAATACCATTTGAAAAAGAAAAAAAAATAAAAAAATAATAGTGATATGGGAGAGGAAGATAGAGGAGAAAAATGAAGAAGAATGATAGTCAATTACTCTTATTAAAAAATGACGGTCAGTTACCCTATTGAGGTGGCTGATTCTCTTTTATTGAATGTTTTCTGCTGAAATGACTCAACTCTTTGTAGCATAGTACTTAGATACCCTAATGGCTTCCATGAACATATCCTTTGAAAATTGACATAAGAATGAGACGCTGGAATCCATCTCTAAATTAGCCTACCTAAATTTTTCCATGGTATGTACTTTTCGAATTCATTTCTACATTGATATGTTTGGATTTTAGTAAATTTAATGGCATTTCTTTTTATTGATTGGACTAGCTATTTCATATGCAAGTGCTGCTATGAAGTCCATATATTGACCTTTTTCGGCTTCTTTTATTTGTGATTTCTAGGTTATGCCTCCATTATGGTGCAGGTTGGATAGGCTATGGTTTCCACATCCTGGAGCTTTGGAGGGCTCTATGACAAGGCAACCTTTTCTCTGTCCTTTGGATCATGTATTTGAGGTATTTCTATGTTGTTGAAACTGATTGTCATGGTTGTGATATTTGATTTTCCATTTGGTTCCCCCCCCCCCCCCCCCAAATTCTTCCCTTTTTTCCAATAAAAAAAAAAATCTTGTAGTTTATGTTCATA
Source organism: Liquidambar formosana (assembly GCA_039720395.1). Taxonomy (NCBI): domain Eukaryota; kingdom Viridiplantae; phylum Streptophyta; class Magnoliopsida; order Saxifragales; family Altingiaceae; genus Liquidambar; species Liquidambar formosana. The sequence goes on from CM077829.1 coordinate 34,426,554, forward strand.
ACTGTTTCGGTATCCTTGGCTTTAATTGTGTACTGAAGCTGCTCTTCTGTTATTAAATCATCTAAGTTCTTTATGCAGTTTTTAAATAAAGGATGTGTACCAATAAATTTAAAAAATTTTTTTTTTCTAAGTTTATGTTCATAACTGTTTTGGTATCCTTGGCTTTAACTGTCTACTGAAGCTGCTCCTGTGGTTAAATCATCTAAGTCACAAGTCATATTATTATGGTTTAATTAGATAAAATATTGATTGAAGGATATAGGGTGTTTATAATGATTGAATAATTAAGTTTTAGCTCCTCCTTCTCGACATAAATAATAGTTCCATCCCAAGTGGGCCTCTTGTTTCATATTGCTCTTTCCACATGACAGAGTACTGTCTTATAACATGTTAAAGTATGTGTAGAACTGTAATTTAGACCGTTTTAACTAAAGTTTATTAATCTTGACTGAAAGTGTGAGTTGTGGCAAGTGTGGTAACCAAGGATTTAGAAAAATGATTTTGTTTGGGGCAAAACAAATTGTCACTCCCTCCAAAGAGAACTGATGGTGGTTCAAAACAAAGTTATGTTAATGTAGATATCAACTTGATAAATCTTAATTCCCTCACATTCTTGCCGCCCCCATTAGAAAAGTATACCTAACTCTGTCATTGAAAGTTGGGAGGTCTCACATCCCACGTTGTCTAAATTGTGAGTTTTCTGTGTCTTCATATACCTATTTAGGCCCTCCATGTAGTAGCTTAGGCTTTTATGTTGGAAACTTGATACGTCTTACTTGACCAAAGATTTGGGTTTATGGTGGATAATCCTTTGCAACATATTTTGGAAGTGGTCACCCACATAATGGGCATTATGTTTGGGTTCCCGTCTTCCTTATCTCTATAAGGGCTTTTTGCTTGTGGCCCAAAAAAAAAAAAAGAAAAAAAAGAATGGTCTAAAAAGGTATTGACTATTTGAAAGTAAAGTTACCTCTAAGAAGGAGGTAATTTTGATCTTTTAGCTATTCTCTTTAGCTAGGTGCCTGATCTTTTTATTCTTTACTATATACACTGGGTGGGAGGTTTAAAAGTTGTGAAGAACATTTTTGTGTTGTAGGAGCGGTGAGAAATCTAATAACGTAATGAATCGAGCAAAGTGATAGAATATGGATTTGGATTTTGCAGGATGTGTGAATATGGAAGGGGATTGTGGATTTGAATTGCAGTGTGTTTCTATTGATCATTAGGGTTTTTTTTAAAGTTTCTTTGGAAGTTTGGTTAGGTGCAAGATGGCTTGTGGAACATTAATGCTAAGATATATGGAAGAAGTTGATTTCGTGAGTGAATCAAGAGAGAGAGAGAGAGAGAGAGAGAGAGAGAGAGAGAGAAGAAGGAAAGGAAAGAGGGATTAAGGTTCTCTCTTGTACTCTTCTATAGTTTATTAGCTGTATCACTAATCAAGTAAACGTTCAAGAAGGTATGCCCTTTTGATTAATAATACTAATAAACACTGAATATTATATAACTAAGACTTACCCGACACTCCCCCTCAGGCCGGTGCAAAGATATCCTACATGCTTGGCTTATCGAAGATTGTATAGAACACCTTACTTGACACTCCTTTTTTCAAAATATTTGCAAGTTGCTCTTCAGTCTTCACATAGAGAGTACTGATCTCTCCTTAATTCAACTTCTCTTAGATGAAATACTTGTGCCCTTCTATATTCTTAGTTTGATTTTGCTAAACAGGATTGTGGGCAATATTGATTTCTGCCTCAACATTGGATCTAGCCACTATAGATTGTTTTTTACTTCTCCATGTCACAAGGTATCCCCCTACAAAGTGACAATAATCAGATGTAGATCTCTTATCAGTTGCAAAACCTACTTATTAGTGTAGGGCTCTATCCTCAAATGATAATGTTTCGTGAATAGAATGCTTTTGCCTAGAGCAGATTTCAAATAACAAAGTATCTAATAGACTACCTCCATTTGAGACTTGTGGGGCGAAAGCATGAACTTTGTGTTACATGGACTCGGTGGTTACCCTAAAGGCACCCGTGTCGACATGATACAACATGTTACCGATATGGGATCTGTGTTGGATTCCTCAAGTAGCATTCAGACACGACTCACTAGAGGTGTTACATGGACAATATGACTTTTATGCTTGGTGGCAACTCGGATCTTATGTTCTTCAGATGCCCGGCTTATTTACCAGCTGTCTGGCTGCAAAAGGAAGAGGTCACAACCCTGAAAGCCGAAGACGAAGCGAGGAAGGCAGCTACAGCGACAGATAAGGAAGAGATTTAGGCAACTTCAGAGTCTTAACTGAGATTCGATGGTTAGCCCAAAGGTACCCGTGTCAACACGATACGACACAATACCATATGCGATATGTGTTGGATTCCTCTTGTAGTATTTGGACACAGCTCATTGAAGGAGAAGCCAGAAAAATAATAAGAAGAAGAAAGGAGGGAAGGAGAGAGAGAGAGAAAGAGGGTACATATTTGATCATTGGAGGTTGGTCGGAGGTTATGCTAGAGGAATGGTGATGGAGAAGGGTCGTAGGAGGTGTTAGTGATTTTGTCATCACCAGAGGAGGTGGTTGGAAGCTTGCTTCTTGCATATGCAATGCAGGCCTATTTTCATCAAACTCCCACTTCAATTGTTGAGCTCCAATCTTTAATCGTCCAACTTGAAGCATTAATCATCCTATTCCATTGTCGAGTTCCTTTTGACCCTTAGAGCCTATGTATGAGAATAGGATCTTCAAACTACATTTTTTTCCCTCTTTTTTTTTTGGGGAGGGGGGGGGGGGGGGGAGTTTCTATTTTTGGTAAATTACTGTTTATACAACTAAAACATTACAAATTTATTTTCTCAAACAAGTCCTTTTACTTTTTTTTATTTTTTATTTATATGTATATTTTTATTTTAAAATGACCACAATTCAATATTATTATTTCAGCCCACAAAATTAACTACTATGACAATCACTCATAGAATTAAAATGTTTTCAAATGTACTTATCAAAAAATAAAATGTTTTCAAATGTACCCCTCATCATCTTTACTTTACATATGTATCCTAGTACCCGTATCTAATTTTTGGATCCTTTTTGGCAAAGTCCCCATATCCTAAATTTATAAATTTGATTTATCCAACACGACGATACACACCCGCACCTGAGTCCATGTAACATAGCGTGAACTGATTGACAACACTGAAGACACTAACGACATATGCTATGTCTAGACGAGTTTGAGATAGCTAGATTAATTTCCCAACCAATTGCTGATATCTCCCCCTATTTACCAAGGCTCCATCTGTTTCCTCATGTAGTTTGTGATTTTACTCTATAGGAATGTCACTGGCTTTGCATCTAAGCATGCTAGTCTCCTTAAGCAAATTTAGCACATATTTCCTTTGAGGAAGGAATAATCCCTTTTGGGATCTAGGAACTTCAATACATGAAAGGTACTTTAAGCTCCCGAGATCCTTAATTTCAAATCCTCTGGCCAGCTGGGTTTTTAGCTTCTATATTTGATTCACATCGTCTCCAGTTATGACAATGTCATCAACATGCACAATAAAATAGTCCCTTTCCTTGGGATGAATGTTACATAAATGGCATATGATCACCTTGACTTTGCTTATAAAAAAATCTTAGCACAGATTGCGTGAAGCTCTCAAACCTTGCCCTCGGAGACTATTTTAATCCATACAATGATCTCCTCAACTTGCACACCTTCCCACAAGTAGAGGGACTTGTAAAGCCAAGTGCAACATCCATATACACTTCCTCCTCCAAGTCTCCATGAAGGAAGGCATTCTTCATATCTAGTTGTTGAAGTGACCAACCCAAGTTTGCAGCTAAGGATAACAACACATGAATGGAGTTCATCTTTGCCCCCGGAGAAAAAGTCTCCTAATAATCAATCCTATGCCTTCAGGTAATTTAACTAACTCCCAAGTATTGTTTTTCTAAAGAGTGCCTATTTGTTCATTCATTGCCCTTTTCCACTTTTGATCACTAGGTGCATCATATAGACTTTGAGAAACAGAGATGATAATTCCTTTCCAAAGAGTAATGGGAAGATAAAAAATATCATTGGGAACAAAGGGCTCACCCGTAGTGACAATATGATTACCTGAGTTAGAGCCAGATGATTGATAGAGTTGAGGAGCACTGGTTTTATCCTTTTGTCTCCTTGAGTAGACTTGAAATTCTTCAACAGGTTCTCTAGACCTCAACATTTGGAGCAATGGCGTTAGGATCGATAGTAGGGGAGACAATAGGAGAGAAAATAAGATCAGTATGAGAGGCCACTGTAAGTGACACAAATGAAGGTTGCACTTCACCACTATTCTCCTTCTGAAGAGAGGACTGAGGAGGAGGAAAGTATGCCATAGACTTAAAGAAGGTCACATCCATGTTAAAAAATTGCTTCATGGATGGAGGATGTTATCCTTCTCATCAGGCACAAGATCAGTCAATCTACTACTATCTTATCCTTCTCATCACTCAATCAACATATCTTGTCCGACAGTTTTCTTCACACTCTGGCAACAATAGATCGATGTAAATTCTTTGATACCAAGTTGATTTTGTGTGTGAAAACAAAGAGAAAAAGATAAAGGGAAGAAATAAGAAGGAAAGAGAGATTCTTTCTTCTGTAGTTTATTATTTATATCATTAATCAAGTAAGAGTGCAAGAATACCCTTGTGATTAATAAAACTAATATAACACTGAATATTATATGACAATGACAAGGTAATCGACAGAAAAAACTTGGCCTTTGGCTCACTATAATGATAACCTTTTCACTTTTCATTTTTCTTTCTTAATTTTTGGTTTTTCTTTTATAGGGAGGGGTGATTGAGGGCAACTGTTAAAGTAGAGAATAGGGTTGCTTTCAATCAAATATAGGTGGGCTGGAACTTTGTTGTGTTTAAGGTTTATGAAAGGAAGGATTTCGTTATGCTTGTTGTGTATGGACATTTAAGAAAATTTCAGGTTTTTAAGGTTAGATCTTGTGAACAAGTATGGTTAGCATTCGTGATAAAAAAAGAAAAGAAAAGGTTCTAGGGTTGAAATTCAGGACGTAGAAGGGGCTGGTTGTAGATCAAAAAAGTGACAACTGCACTGATAATTAAAATAAAGAAGAAAGAGAAGAAGAAGAAGATAGTAGAGAGGGAAGATAAACCTTAGAATCTTACTAAGGTCTTCTGAGATTCTCAATTAATGGAAGCTCACCATTAGTTGAGTAAAAAATCTGTAGAGTATTCTCATTAATCAATTGTATGTAATTGTGTCTACTAACCTAGTTTATATGGAGAACCATAAGGCCTAGTTCCTAAATTCTACTCCTAATCAAATTAGGACTCCTAGCAAGACAAGTGAAAAAACTTCTTGATAACTATGCTATTCTCAAATTAATTTAAACAAGAATGAGCCAACAAAACTCCTAAGCAAACTGCTACTAACTTTGCACCAAACATACTAGATATATAAAATTACCAAAATACCCTTGGAACATGAAAGTTTTCGCCAAATACAAACAGGCTAAAACCAAGTACATTCAATCACACCCTATGAAAAATGCTAACATGTGACACTTATAGGGGGACCCATTGGCAGTGAAAATTTTATGAATGCAATCTTCATTGGGGGTATTGATTACTTGATTTTTGGAAACTTTAGAAATGGAGAAAGGTAAACCTTTTGGGTGATATGAATTACAGCGGCTGTATTGATTATCATAAGATGCTAAAAAAATTAATATAAATCTACCATTATCTTTAACAAACAGAGAAAAAAAAATTTACAATGGGAGAACAAGAAGAAGAAATACTTGGAAGTACAAAAATTAAAATGTGATTTGAGGTAAAAGAGCTGAGCACTTTTCTACAATTTTCAATTGCAAGTTGTAAGATAGTGTTGGACAAGAGGGGGATCTAATCCTTTCATCCCCATTCCGCACTTATAGCGTGTTAGTTCTAAGTTTTAATTATTTATAACTTTTTTTTAATGGTGACCATGAAGTGTCTATTGCTGAGGCCTAGAGAACACAAAATTAGCATCAATACTGTTTATTTAGTAAACTCAATGAAAGTTTTGTAATAGAGAACAGATAACCAGCTGTTTCCACTTTAAAATTACAAAGCTGATAATTTTTCAAAAAAATCATTGGCCTATGTCAGACAGGATGATGGGACAGCAAATATATGGTATACCAAGGTGGTCCAATTCAGCCTATGGACTTGAAGACCAAGGCTGCAGATTTAATTCCTTATTTTATTTTATGTTATTTATGGAATAATGAAAAATTGCCTTTCTTATTTTTTAGACTTTAGGGTTAAGTAATTTCCTATTTTAATATAATTGGAGTCCCTATATAAGGACTCCAATATTTTCTTCAGAATTAGCTTATGATAAATTAAAATTTGGATTTTTCCAAGGTTTGGTGCTAACTCCAAACACCCCCTAGGTGCCAACTCCTAGGGGTTCAGCTTCTTTCTAGGTTTGGTGCTGACTCCAAACCCTCTTCAAGGTGCTAATTCCTTGGGTTTTCAAGCTTCTATTCTTTTCTTTTCTCTACTTTGTGTTTTTTAGGTTGTCCTACATCAGTTTCAGCTTTGGTATCAGAGCAAACTCTGATCCCGCGCATCGCACAAGCAAATCTTTGATTTTCAGTTGCATCTCGCCATCTCCATTGCTTTAAGCACCGAAGCACCATCACCTTGGATCCACTAGATCCAAGCCAGAAAACACTGCAAAGCCCTTTCATTGCTGACAACCATCATCACCGCAATCAGCCCATTCACACTAACACCATCAGTAAAACCTTCCACTCATCACCGTCGCATCCTTGCCAAGCCAATCCATCGTAGCCCGTTGCAGTCAAACCTACAATACACATCCACCTTCACCATGGCAATATGAACCCCCACCATTGTCTCTCTTTGCCAAACTCCCCATCAAACACTAACCCAGTCGTTACCCCAACCCTTCACAATATCCCAATCACACCCTCATCTTCATCAAAACTCTCTATTCCAACCTTTAAACCATTTACCTCTCCCCCCCCCCCCCCCCCTTTCTCTACTGTGAAAACCCCACACGCCAAACCCTCATCGACACCGAGCCATCTTCAACTCACTCAAGCCCAGCCGACTTGGCCAGCCAATTCACTTTACCATTACCGTCGTTCTCCCTTTGAGCTCATCCTAACTACCATCGTTGCACCATCACTAAACTCTGCAATTTGTTGACAATTCTCTACCATCGATCGAGTCCAATTGGTGCGATTCCACAACCTACAATCCTTCATGCCATTGCGCCATAGTGCCGTCAAGACCTCGCTGTTGAACCTTCTACCATCGACAACCCTCTTCGCTAGTCCTTTCCTCGCCTTTGATCTCTCCTTGAGGTCAATTTCCCTTCTACTGTTAAGCTACCACTATCTACATCAAAGCCAGATTTATTGTCATCCAGTCCTCACCATCGAACCATTGTCATTAGATCTGTCGTGTAGTTGGCACCTTCCCTACCGCCGGTGCCTTTCCATCATCGATTCCCTTTCTATTGTGGGATTTTGTCAGCGAATCTTTGTCGTTGAAAGCTTTACTGCCAGCGACGCTTGTCGTAAAAAATTTCCCCCTGCCGGTGACTTTTTTCAGTGAGACCCCCTCGCCGGTGACAGTTTGCCGTTGAACCTTCTACTGTCAACAGCCTTCTTCGCTGGTCCTTTCTTCGCCGTCGATCTCTCCCTGAGGTAATTTCCTTTATACTGTTAAGCTACCACCATCTACATCAAAGCCAGATTTATCGCTGTCCAGTCCTCACCATCGAACCATTGTCATCAGATCCCTCGTGTAGTTGACACCTCCCCTGCCGCCGGTGCCTTTCCATCATCGTTTCCCTTCCTACTGTGGGATTTTGCCACAATCTTTGTTGTTGAAAGCTCTACTGCCAGCAACTCTTGCCGTCAAAGATTTCCCCTGCCGGTGACTTTTTCTGGGGAGACCTCCTCGCTAGTGACGGTTTGCCGTTGAGGACCCCATCCTTTGCCTTCTCTCTCTCTCAATATGCTTCGAGAAGCATCAGGAAGCCATCGGATTTTATGATATAAAGGAGATTGGGCTTGTTTGGTTACAACTTATTGCTTGCCCAAGTTGCAAATAAATAGTTTTAAACCTTGCATGAGGTTATCCTCATTATGAGCTAATTGCTATTTTGTTCTAGATTCTATTGTCCTATTTGTGGATAAAGTTATCCCGATTGCAGTTTACACTATTCCACTCTCAGATTTTTCATACCGGCTGTATATCCATTTCTATCATGGAATCACCACCATGATAGGACTGAAGTTAGACAAACTAATGCCAAGTTAGACAGGTTAGATACAAGGATACACTATTTGCGCGAGTTCTTTGCTAAATTGAAGATTTTAAGTCGGGTTGCATACTTTAAATCTCACCTAAAGCAGTGGATTTATTCGAAGTATTTGTTTTAGTGGAAAAGGCAGTTTCAATATCTCGATCCAAACTCGAGGTCAAGTTTCTCCCTACCTGAGAGAGTTGATGGGGACAACAAACACATGGTACACCAAGGTGGTCCAATTTAGCCTATTGACTGGAAGACCAAGGCTGCAAATTTAATTACTTATTTTATTTTATTTTATTTTATTTATGGAATAATAGAAAATCGCCTTTCTTATTTTCTGGACTTTAGGGTTAAGTAGTTTCCTATTTTGATGTAATTGGAGTCCCTATATAAGGACTCCAATATTTTCTTTAGAATTAGCTTATGATGAATTAAAATTTGGATTTTTCCAAGGTTTGGTGCTGACCCCAAACACCGCCGACTCCTAGGGGTTTAGCTTCTTTCTGTGTTTGGTGCCAACTCCAAACCCTCCCCAAGGTGCTGACTCCTTGGGTTTTCAAGCTTTTGTTCTTCTATTTTCTCTACTTTGTGTTTTTGAGGTTGTTTTGCATCACAAGAGATACAAAAATTCCACACAAAAAAAAAAAAAAAAAAAAAAAAAAAAAAAATTGATGGCAGATATACCTTGGATTTTTAACAATCAATAATAGTTATATGACTGGTGTTTCGAGGATGGGAGTTTAATCAAAATGGCTTCATATGGATCAAGAACTCTACAGCTTGACAATCTGGATTGCAATTCTGACAGATGAGTGGCATAGCGATTTGTTATGTAATGCACATAGACAACATACCATAATATGTGTCGACCAATGACTGTTCCAACGAGTGATAAAGTTCTAGTCGAAGGTGCTACAAGGATACAGGAAATGCCAGAAAGAACTTGGTCAAGGCTTTGAGAAATGACGTGGTGGCCTATAATTGCCCAACAATAGAAGTTATTGCTGTAGGCATTGAGGGAAAAAAAAAAAAAAAAACTTTTATTGTTGGCAGACCCAATTAATTAGAAATAGGTTTGATTGAGTTGAGTTTGAAATTTGATCATTTGGGGTTTGAAAACTTTTGAGTTTAAAATAAAGTTGTATCCACATGAGGACCCTTTTTTTTTTTTAAACTAGCAAGTGGAAATATTTCCAGTGCAAAATTTTCTTGTTTGGGCGCATATCGTTTTCCATGCTTTATCATACTGCTTATGCCCTGATTCAATGACAACATAGTTGAATGGGTTGGCCGATTAATTTTTTTTTTGGAAAGACCAATATAAATTGCCACAGGTGATGTACAGCACAAGCTCATCAAAACTGCATTATATCTTTTCCATATCAAAAAAAATTTCCCCAATTTCCACCTCTCAAGAAACATATATGATTTTCTATATTTTCACATCTAATAAGCCCCATTGTTCAAATGTATTTAGGGTAGCCATTTCAAGAAATCTGATCGGAATTATTTAGTGAAAATTTTTTTATTCTGTTTCTGATGCTTACTGTAAAAAATGGTTGTCCTTCATTAACATTAAAGCATTTTTATTTAGTTTTCTTTTGGACACATTGATATTGTTTGGGCTGTCAGTGGATCAGATTAGGATCCAAATCCAATCCAAATTTCACCTGATCAAGATCCAATTACAAACTGATTGTTAATAAGGTGGCTCATATCTGCATCTAATTTCTTATTATCCAATTATAATTGGACAAAAGACTCCAATATATATATATATAATTGGATAAAAATTAAATTTAGGTTGATCTAATCCGAATAAGCTCTGAATCTGATTAAATCTGTTATATATAGTCACAACTCATGAACATGATACCTGAAAATTGAAAAAAAAATTATTGCAATAGCCAACTCTAGTGCTTCATCTGGTTGGAAAAGTGGAGGGAAGAGAGGAGGAAGGGATGGAAAGTCCATCCCAAGGGAAAGGAAACCTTCTTTCCTTCATCTTTGTTTGGTAAGTAAGGAAGATAGAAAAGAACGAAAAGGAATAATTACATTATTTTACGATATTACCCTTACAAAGAAAGGGAAGGAAAGGGTGGAAAAAGGGTGTTTTTTTTCACAGCAAGTAACACTCACAATTTCCTTAACTTTTCTACCCACTTTTGAGCGGGTAGATTTTTCTGGGTGGGAAAGGTCATCTCTCCACTTTTCCCTTCCCTCCACTTTTCCTTCTTAAACCAAACAATGGAAGTGGTCTCCTTCCAGTTTTCCCTCCCTTTTTTTCTTTCGCTTTTCCTCTCTACCAAACAGCCTCTAAGTGGTTGGGAAAAAGGTTTTTTAGAGTTTAGTAGATAATGTTAAAAATAATGTATGCATTCTTTTCTTAAGGAACCCTAAACACCCAATAACCCAACATCTTGTTTTTGGATTTGGATAGAACTCTTGATATCTAAATATGTAATTGAATAAACTAGGGATTGATTTTTAGGTTTCATTTTCTTGAATTTGAAATTATCATCTTGTCAAAAATCATGAACTTGTGTCCTGTGATTCTCCTGTCGTATATGTAGCTGGAGTTAGAATCAGCTTTTATTGGATCTGCATTGAATCAGACAAGTTTACAGCCCTAGATATTGTTCATCATTTTCTCAAGTATCTTCAAGATCCATTTACTCCTTGCTTCAATAGATGTATCACCAATGAATATTGTAATATGCATGTATTATCTATGCAGGTTGTTCTAATTAGTTCTAATTATATTTTATATTTTATTTTTGTTTTTCACATTATCCATTTTCTACTTTCATTTAGTGTTTGACTTCTTAAAGTTCTGAAAGTCACATCAGCTTCCTTAGTGAGCCACAGTGGTGAACAAAACCAATAGTGTTTTTCTTTCTGTAATCTATGATTCTTTAACAATCCTATTGCACTATTTTTATTCATTTGCTTTTAACACTTTCTTAACATCCATAGAGCATCTCTAGTCGTTCTAGCCATTTTTCCAAATCCAAAGTTATATTTTAGCCTACTACAGTGCCAAAAAAGCTGAAATTTGTCAATCATAATCCAATTGTGCAAAAACCTTTTATTTTTTATTATTTTTTTATTTTTTTTGGGCTCAATCATAATATTTTGACCAAGAAAAGAATAAAAAATGAGTTGTGCATGTGGAACAATCTGGGTCACACACTATATGGCTGAAGATTTGGTTAAAGCCAAATGTTTTTTTTTGATCAGCGGTTAAAGCCAAATTATAGCTAGGGATTCGGCTTATCATTGGACAGTCCTCTTTTTGAGATTGAGATAAAATTTAGTTTTGTCTAGGGCCCGCCTAGGGGAATGGCTGACCATTAGAGATGCTCTTATCAATGATTCATTTAGAAATTTTCCTGTTATATTTGCCTTTCCAGTTCCTTAATGTTTTACCTGGAAAAGTAAACTTTTCTGCAATTCCTTTTGAAATTTCTGTCTGCTATTGTTTTTAATCAGACTGTACATGGGTTTAATGAAAATCAGGAACCAATTGAACCAATAGCTAAGTTCCTGAATCTTCAATTTTTTATCATGAGTTTGCTTATTGAAATATAGCTTTCCTACAAATTTATAGATAGTTGATCAACAGAAATTTTGATACCTTATGCATCCCTTCCCTTTTTTGTTACGTTTTTTCTCTTCCCTTTTTTTTTTTTTTTTTTTTTTGTTTTGTTGCATAATGAGATAGCCCCATGTAATTGGGATGATGGCTTTGTTGAGTTGAGTTTTGAGTTTTGCCTAATGAGATAGGTGCGAAGCTGCAGGTGAATGTGATGTTAAAAGAACATCCAGAGGAGGAATTTGGCCCGGGGATCAATATTAGAGAGTACTCATTCTTTGACAATCCATATATGCCCAAACAGGTAAATAAGTACCAGCCAAATTCAGATAAAAGTTTGACTATTTTATTGATCTCCTTCACTTGGTGGGGCATTTTTTCGTATTGATGTTTATTTCAGGTGAAAGAATCATGGCTTGATGTTCAACTTTGTCAAGAGGGATCCCAAGACTGTCATGTGTCAAACAATACAAGTTCACAAGGAGTACTCAGATTTCCAAAGCGCAGCAATGAAGAAACGGTATTCTAAATAAATTACCATACAGGCTTGTATATATTTTTGCTTCCATATGCCAATTTTCCTAGATTCTTTTAGAATATTAACCTTTATAACTATTGTGGATGGATGGGGGCGGTACTTGCTAATGTGATGCTAACGACTACTGACAATACCGACTAGGATTGCCAGAGTGCTGAGGTGTACTTGTCAAAAGGTGAATATGAAAAAATAGTAATATAGTCGTTCTGAAATATTAAGTTTTGTAATTCTTGGAATGATGACAGAGAGTTGGCCTTGAGTGAAAGAGTGAGGCAACTGTGGAGAATGCTTATAGTGAGTAACCGTAGCAAGTGCTTAGTATATGCTACTGCAGTTTGATAGTTTGTCCTTGGAAACAAATGATATAGTAAGGTTTTGCAAGTAGTATGACTTAGAGTTATTTTCAATGATTAAATAGTTTTTCCATCGCCTAATTTGTGGAGAATGAAGGCTATTTATAGTAGAAGGCTAATAGCAAGGATTGATGTGGTTGTGACATGTGTCTCACATGTGGTTTGCATTGATTGGACCAAAATCTAATCTAATGCATGTAAGCCAAGTGTTTGGGCAAGTGATTAACACTTGTCTTGAAATGGACACATGTCATCATAAAGCTGGAGGTTTGTTGGTTTAGCAAGGATTGACACATGTGCCAGATAGGTGTAAAATTTTATTGGTTGGTTTAAAGGTCCAATAGGAGATTAACACCTAATGATTAGTGGGTGAATTTAGTTTTGACATGTGTCTTGATTATGGACACATGTAGCGAAGTTACTTGGTCAATTGGTCCCCATTCTTCTAAGGTAGAAGGTAATGTTTATGACTACCCTGGTTAGCCCTCATTCTAACCACCAAACCAAAATTCGTCAAGTCATTCCATCGGTATAGTTAGGTAACGTAGTGTGACATCTTAACTACTTGAACGAACATCAAGGCTTAAGATACTATAAGACTTCTCTAGTCCAGTCACAAACTTGAGCATGCATCAAGTATCAGGATGTGTACCAGTTATGGACAAGGAGCACACACTAGTCTTGGAGGGGCAAACTTCCCTCAGATGGGGGCTTCCTTAACGCATACTAAGGATCTTGTAATGTTTAATGATAAAATAGACATACCTGGGCTATATATGCATCTCAAATAACCTTAGTCTTGATGGGAGAGATCTCAACCATTGATTTTAAATAGAGCCATCATAACGTTTTAATCGTCAAAGCACATCGAATGGGAGCAATACTCCATTATTGAAGTTGTTGTATTGTCATAGAAATATCTCTTTAAGATGTTAACTAGTCCTTATGAATATTTCCTTGAGGCGTCTCTTGCTTAAGACGTCTCATCCTTAAGGCGTCTCCTTTCTAACGTGTCTCTTCCTTAAGGCGTGTTGTCCTTAAGGCGTTTCACCCTTAAGCCGTCTCGTCCTTAAGGCATCTTTTTCCTTAAAATGTCTCTTCCTTAAGGCATATTATCTTTAAGGTGTCTCTTCTTTAAGGCGTCTTGCTTTTAAGCCGTCTCATCCTTAAGGCGACTTGTAAGCGTCTTATCTTTAAGGCATCTCGTCTTTAAGGAATCTCTTCCTTAAGGCGTCTCGTTCTTAAGTTGTCTTGTCCTTAAGATGTCTCTTCCTTAAGGCATCTCGTCCTTAAGGTGTCTTGTCCTTAAGCACATATGTTCTATGTTCCAAACTTAGTTTCATTTTTGTATAATCCGCACGCATGCATGGGGTACAACCCCCAATGCATGGTGCTATTGTAACTTACATCAACACATCCTTATAGGACTGGACCCATATATATATATATATATAAGGTCAAATGAGAAGAAGCACACAAATACAACAGAACTCATGCACAAACATATGGGGAAGCATAAACTTAACTCCACCCTAACCTTTGGAGGTTTCAAGGAGCTTATGTACACTGCAAATAAATTTTTCGGCCTCGTCATCGAAAGCGGCTTCCAATTGCTCGGAAATTCTTAGCTATATGGGGGGCTTGGATGGTGAGCAAAAACAATTGATCAAGAAGTTGGTCAACTTTCGCATGAAAGAAGGTAAAAGAACGAGAGTTCGCGCTATTGTTTATCAAACTTTTCATCGCCCAGCTCGAACTGAACGCGATGTAATCAAACTTATGGTTGACGCCGTAGAGAATATAAAGCCCATATGCGAAGTGGAAAAAGTAGGAGTAGCAGGTACTATTTATGATGTCCCTGGGATTGTAGCCAGGGATCGTCAACAAACCTTAGCTATTCGTTGGATCCTTGAAGCAGCTTTCAAACGACGTATAAGCTACAGGATAAGCTTAGAGAAATGTTCTTAGCTTTCAAACAACGTATAAGCTACAGGATAAGCTTAGAGAAATGTTCATTTGCTGAGATATTGGATGCTTACCGAAAGAGGGGAATTGCACGTAAGAAAAGGGAGAATCTTCATGGACTGGCTTCCACCAATCGAAGTTTCGCGCATTTCAGATGGTGGTAAAGTGAGACCACATAAAGAGCTCTTTCTTTTCCATGGAAGAATGTAGAGGGTGAGCCTTAGGGCCTCCTGCCATTTTTATTTTTTTATTTTTAGAAAACAGAATACAGCATCATAGAGTGGGGCATGATTTCCCAACTTGGTTGGCACATCATAGACTCATTATCATGTGCTATCCACTCAAAGTATTATTATTAATAAAATAGAAGAAAAAATGCAAAAGAAACTAAAGAACAAAAGAAAAGCAATCCAGTCTTGGTGGCTTATAGAGCCAAAACAATCCAGCTCACAACAAAGAGTAGAAAAATGAACTATGAACATGTCTCAATGAATAAACCTATAAAAAGACAATCCCAACATACCTCTAGAAAACACAGAATTCAATAAGCCCCAATCAGAAGCCCAACAAGTGAGAGAGGATAGATGAAGAGCATGATTGGCAATTTTATCAGCTGTGCAATTGCCTTATCTATAGGTGTGGGAAAAATCCACGTGCATTTTCTTCATAAGGGTCAAGCAATTGCACCATTTGGTTATCAATTCCCAAGGTGGCTTGAAAGAGGGAAATCTAAGATGAGATGACGGCAAAAGAGTCACTCTAGAGATGATGCCAGCCTTTTTCCTAAATTGCTAGAATTATCTCCTTTAATTCAGCATAAAAAAGCAGTATGAGTACCCAAGTGTAGACCAAAGATACCCTTTGTAAACCCAAGGAAGTTCCTAAAAATCCCTCCACTATAGGCCATACACGGATTACCTATTGCAGTACCATCAGTATTTACTTTAACCTTGGAAGGAGAAGGTGGAATCCAATACACATGAATTATTCGCAGAGCCTTCCTAGGATGACCGTGTATACCAAAAGACCTTAAGTTTTTCAGATCAAGAACATTATTAGGGGAACTAACAAGAGAATTTCCTTCTGTAACCCAAGCCAGGATAGAACTTTTAGCTCTAGTTAAAAAAATAAGAGTGTCGTTAAATTTCAACTCATTTTGAGTCTTCCAAATCTGCCATAGCGTGCGGAAAACAGCTGGAATCCAAAGATCCGAAATATGAGGACTAAAAGAATGAGACAGCAGCACTGCTAACTTTTCCTTATCCCGGTAGAAAGTAAGAAAGGAACACAAACAGCTGGTTGAAAGTGAGAAAGGACTACAAAACAGATTGTGCAGCCAGAACAATAAAGACTTAGCAAAGTGACCATAAAAAACGAGATGTGAAGTAGTTTCAGAACAACTGGGAGCAGCACACAAACTGCTGCAGGATGTGATGGGTAAACCTACCTTTTGAAGGTTATCCTCTTGGATAATTTATTATAAAATTCTTTTAGGATCAATAGGAATAGTAACTCTAGATATCTCTTTCAACACAGACAAACTTTGAAGCCAAACTGGAAGCAACCATTCTTGATCGCTGATAAAATCTGATACCTTAGCAGTAGAATCAAAATCAGACTCAACAGCATCAGTAATTCTGTCCAGCAGAATACCATTTTCAAGCCATCTATCCTCCTTTCAAAAAAAAAATTGTATCACCATTACCGAGCCAGATAGCATGCAGTTGAGTAGTAGAAATGGCCTCTTTATACTTCCCCAAACAGAAGTTTTATAGGAAGAGGAAAGTGAAAGTGAGGAAATTTTAATCTACACTTGAGGAAAGAACTCCATGAAGAGTTTGATGTTAGAACATTCTAAGCTAACTTGAAAACAGCAGCATAGTTGTTAAAAGCGTGCCTAGGTGCAAGGCGCAGGTGGGTGCGGGCTTTGGGCTTCGGGCTTCAAAACCCACTAGGCGAGGCAATATCCCTTAGGTGTGCTTAAAGCTCGCTTTTTGGGCTTTTATGTAAGGCTCAAGGCCCTTATAAGGCGCGCCTTAGTGACCCACTGCCTATTTTATAAAAAAATCGATTAAATATAATTTTTTAAAGTGAGGTCTAAATATAGCCGTTAGATTCATGAGAAGTTATGAAAAAAAAAAAAAAAGAAAAAAAACAAGGAATAAGTGACTTTAAAACAAAAAAGACTACTGGACAGTAGAGTAGACACTTTGAAGCCCTAACCCTCTTCACGGTTCAACCAAAGAGCTCCAGCTCCAGCGGCAGCCTCCAGCTCCAGCTCCGGCGGTCCAGTCCTCAAGCTCCGAGGGTCCAGCCTTAATCCAACAGGTATGTAGGTCCTCTTCCTCAGTTCTTCTTCTTCTTCTTCTTCTTCACTCTGTTTCGATTTTTCTCTTTCTTCTTCATTGTCTTCTTCTCCTGTTTTTCTCTTTCTTCTTCATTGTCTTCTTCTCTTGTTTTTTTTTTTTTTCTTTTCTTCTTCTCCTTCACCCTGTTTTGATTTTTATCTTTCATCTTCATCGTCTTCTTCTCCTGTTCTGGTTTTTTTTTCTTCACCCTGTTTCGATTTTTATCTTTCTTCTTCATCATCTTCTTCTCCTGGTTTTTTTTTTCTTTCTAATTTCTCATTTGCTATCCCAGATTCCCAGCTGCGCCTTCTTCTCCTGCTTTTGCTTCTTCTGATTTTTGCTTTACTTCTTGTTTTTTGGCCCTGTTTTAGTTTAATTGTGGGCTTTGTATGCTTGTATGCTTTGTGGGTAAATCACTTGTGGTTATAAATTGTGATTTGTGACTTTTTATGCTTTGAGCTTATAGGCCATAAGATAAGAGTGTTTAATTTTATATGTTTAAATTGATTATTTTTGTTAGCTGCATTTGATAAAATAGTTTTTATTTATTTTCTTTAAATTGTGTGCCTCACTTCCCTAAAGCCCGTGCTTTTTCTTGCGCCTTGCGCCTAAGCCCCAAGAGACCTTTGTGCCTTAGGTGCGCCTTGCGCCTTTAATAACTATGAACAGCAGCCCTGTTAATAGTTCTAATATCTCAAAGACCCATCAACCCTTCAGAATGAGGAAGGCAAACCGAAGACCAAGGCATTCAGACCAACTTTTTCTGATGAACAGATCTTGACCAAACAAAATTCTTAATCCATAGATGGACCTCATCTATTAAACTAGAAGGCCAGTTGTAAATAAACATTGGATGAGTTAACATAGGCTGAATGACAGGGGAAACCAATAGAACTCTTCTAGGAATAGACAAGAAGTGCTCTTTCCAACCTTCCATCTTAGCTCTAACCTTGTCAACAATTGGTTGAAGGTATCTAATCTTAGGCCTTCCCCTTAAACAAAGGAACCCCCAAATATGTGAATGGCAGAGATAGAGATATCATTTCAGCAGCAGCAAGAATCTAAGAGGAACTTTGAATAGCAGACTTGCCAGCAAGGACTCTAAATTTGCCCTTTTAACAATTTAGCCAGAATTAGAGCACAATTGTCAAGAAGAGAAATCACATAAGAGTTCCTTTACAGAAGATCAACACATCATCAGCATATAACAGATGTGTAGGTGCAGTAGTCCCTCCAGGAGAAGAAATAGGAAGAAGCTTTTACTCCAAAACCAACTGATGTCCTCTTCTTAACAAATATTCAACAATACAAAAAAGAAGAGGAGAAACAGGATCCCACTGTCTTAACTCTTCTGCTGCAAGAAAGTCCAAAAGGATTACCATTGATTTTAATTGAAAGGTTTGCAGAGTGTAAAATAGCCTTTGTCCATTCCAAAAAAGTAGAGCAGAATAGAAAGATTCAAAAATTCTAGACCATTTTAAAGTATCAAAAGCCTTCTTAATATCAATCTTCATACCAATGTTAACCCCAAAAGATTTGAAATCAAAAAGATTCACACATTTAGAAGCTAGACAAATATTTTTATATATAGATCTACCTTTAATAAAACCACTTTGATTAGGAGAAACAATCTTGGGAGCAATGGGACTAAGTCGATCAGGAAGAATTTTAGTAATAATTTTAAAGAGAAAGTTGGCAACAGCAATTGGCCTATATTGATCAAGAGAGATAGCCTCCTCTGGCTTAGCAATTAATGAGATAAATAGAATTCAGATTAGGCAATAATCATCCGGTCAAAAGGAGTTGCTGAACAGCAGCCACAACATCCAACTCAATAATATCCCAACAGTATTGATAAAATTTCCCTCCGAAACCATACGAATCTGGAGCACTATAGGATTCATATCAAAAACAGCAGTCTTGATATCAAGGGCAGATGGCATAGCAACCAAAAAAAATTTTCTTCTAATGAAACCAAATTAGGAAATCAAATTAGGAATTATACTATGAATCCAATCAAAATCAACAGTGTGCATAAGAAACGCTAGAAGAGCCTCCCATCTCAAACCCATTGAGAAAAGTTCCTAACCCCATTGTGGCTTTCTGAGTCTAGTTTTCAATGCAACAAGCTGTTCGACAATTACCGTTTCTTGTTTAGAGATATTAGCATTTTACTAATGGTTGCTCTTTGCAGGCTATAGGCTAGGAACCTTATAGGGTGCCTTAGGCCCTTTTACCTTCAAATTTTCCACCAACTCCTCTTTTGCCTTGGGCTCTATTCTTTCTCTTCGTCTTCTATCTGTGAAAAGTTTAAGAATTGCCTAACAGATTGGGTGGTTATCCTCATTTTTCTTTAATATTTCTTTCTTGATTCCATTCCTTAATATTTCTTTCTCTTCATTATAAAGTAATCTTTTCAAATAGTAACACAAGGGTTAGATAGTTGAAGGAACTTTTAAATTGCGAAGAGGTGACATTTTAAGGAAAATGCCACAAAGTTACCCTAGGGGCGGTTTTTTCTTTCTTTTCTTTTTTGGCAGGGAGGGGGTTTGGGGTTGGGGGGGGGGGGGGGGGGGGTTTAGCTTTTATCTCTCCTTTTTTATCTTATTTTTTTATTTCTTTCATTTTCTTCTGCTAGTGCGGACACCAGGCCTAGGCCCCCAATTACACGTGTATGGGTGCCGTCGGACAGCCCACATAGTGACCTTATGGCTAGACACGATGGAGCATTAGAGAAGGAGCAGCAAAGAGTTTTATTTCCTTTTGTAGCAGAGAGTTTTATTTCTTTATATGTTTTATTTTATTTTATTTTTTATTTTGGAATTATTATGTTTATTTCCTTATTTGATATATTGGAGTCTATATAAGGCTCTTAACATTTAGGGTTTTATTTATTTCATAAATAGCAAAATTTGAGACTTACACATTTGGTGTCGATTCCAAACAAACCTTAGGTGCCGATTCCTAGGGTTCTTGCTTCTTGCTTCTGGCTTCTTTATTTTGGCTTTAAATTTGACATTGTTGGAGTTGTATGATTTGAGGCGTATGTGCTGCATCAACTTTGGTATCAAATCAGACTTAATCTATGGAGTCGAAACCTTTCGCCAAGCCTTGTTTTAAGATGCCCCACGAATTCTTCTCATAAAAGAAAGCCATCCCTTTTCCCTTTCTCCCTCACAAAATTTTTGAAGCTACCATAAAGCCCTTGCAGAAGAACAAGCCAAGAAATCTAAACTCCCTATCGAACAACCCTAACAACCCAAATTTCCCATTCGTTTTCGCCACTGAAACCATAGCAATATCTTCACTCAAACCCAAACCCTCAAACCCATTGCCTTACAAACCCTACCACATACGCACCGCCAACCTCACAAAATCCCACCTAACGCTTCTGCCGGCAAACCCCATCACCGTTGATTCCCCTCACCATCAAACCAAGCTAATATCGCCACCGTCAAACCCCTCATCACTTCCATCATTGCTATCACACCTCGGTCATACCTTTCTTGTGTTCTCAAGTTGCAACCCCAACAGAAACCATCCTTTATTGCCGGGTCATCGTCGCTTTCCCACTGTTGACTCCTCACGGCCAGGTCACCGTCGAGCATTAGCCATCGACCCACACTCTTCATTGACCCCTCGTCCACCTGAGACCACTGCCGATAGACAGCCATCATTGCAGCAGAATCAGCCACCACCATCATCGCACCCTCGAGATCGCACTAGATCACTCTTGAACTACCGTCGGTCATTCACTGTCGAGACGCCGATCTCGCGCTGTACTACCTTCGGTCATTCACCGTTGAGACGTCGATCTTACGCTGTCGGAGCCCTCCCTGTCTTTTTCCCTCTATCGTTATTGAGAGTATTCGAAGATCCATCAGGTGAATTTGGGTTTTAAAAGGCAACATTTGGAGTGTTTGGTGACAGCTTTGGCGTGGACAGAATCTGGACAGGACTATCCTCAGTCTAACCAGGGTCATTTCAATCCAGGTTGGCGTTATTCTCTTGTCTTTAGTAGATTTTAATTTGCTTAATTGAAATTGTATTAATAAATTCTCTTTGTGCTTGACTGGAAATTATAAAAAAGAAAAAATAAAATAATCCTTTGTGCTTCATTTATTTATTTTCACCCACTTTGCAAGTCCACCCCAATTGCTTACCAATTTTGTCCTATTTTGCCTTGAATTGAACTGAATCACTCTCAAATCCCTTAAAGCACTCGGTTTGATTTATTAATTGTGGAGCATCACCAAGTTTGTGGTAGTATTTAACTCCTTTGGTTAGTTATTACTCTAAATACAAGCATACCTGATTGCAACTGTTCTCTTGAATTAGGACTTAGTCTCTTTTATTAAAAGCTTATTGGACCAAAGTGAGTTTGTTGAAAAAAAAAAAAAAAAAAAAAAACCTTGTTGAATTTGTTCGCCCAAATCTCAGTGCATTTAGCCACCTCGTGTCTTGCATCTAATGGTTCATAGGATCTTTGTTTTATTTTAGCACCCCATACTTAGTACATCCTTTATGTACTTACGTAGTAGTCATGCCCCATTAGATCTTGACAATCAACCAATCATAGAATCCGCGCCATGGGAAATTTGTTGCAAAACTTTCAAGACTTAGCTGCTAACGTCAAAAGAGCCAACACTAGGCTTGACCCCCTAGAAGTCACCGTCCGGAGGTTAGACAATCGCAATTTGCAATGAAAGTGAAGCTCCTCATGAGACTTTAGGAACCCTCAGCCACCTCCTAGAGGTCATAAGCAAAACCTTAATTGGCATCACGCTAATTATAGGGATTTTAGGGATCCTGATGACAGAATTAGGGGAACAATCAAAATTAAAGCACCTACTTTTGATGGTCGCCTTGACCCAAAGGCCTTCACCAATTGGATTTGAGAGATGGACCACTTCTTTGAGTGGTATGAGTTGTCGGCCGATCGGAAAGTTAGGTTTGCCAAGATGAAGCTCATTAGTAAGGCCAAACTTTTCTAGGAAAGCACTGAGCTACTTCTCTTTAGGAGACACCAGCCTTTTATCATCGATTGGGTAGAGATGAAATAGAAACTCAAAGACAAATACTTACCCCAATCATATCAAGGCAACCTACTCGACCAATGAAATAACATAAGGCAAGGGAATTGACTTGCCATTGAGTACATTGCCGATTTGATTAATATATGATGTGATGTGACGTGGTTGAGGACGAGCGCATGATCTTGAGTAGGTTTAGGAAAGGTCTTAATGATAACCTCCGAAAAGAATGTCTTACGTGAGGTCACTATTTTAGGCGACGCCTATACCTTAGTCAAAAACTATCAGTTAGTTACTTGGCCCCTGTTCTCGAGGCGCACTGAAACTAGGAGTCCATCTAGTTATCCTTCATCTTTAGCGCCTAGGATAATAGCAGGCCCGCCTTAGGTTAGATCCAACGCTATTGCTTCCTCGGTTGCCAAAGATAAGAAAGGTAAAGAAGTGATTAGTGCCCCTCCTAGACCAAATTCTTGCATCCAATGCTTCAAGTGTCATGGTCTCAAGCATGTGGCCTCCAGCTGCCCCAACAAAGAGACCTTATATATAGAAGGTTAGGATCATGAGGGAATTGAAGAAGAGTTGGAAGAGCAGACATATGAGCTTGACATAGCTCATATCAATGATATAGATGATGAGTTTAGTGACCCTAGCCACTATCTCACAATGGGAGTAGTTAGGTGTGCGTTAGCATAGCCTAAGGAAAATGATGATTGGAGAAGGACTGCAATTTTCCACACTTACATCAAGTGCGGAGGGAAAGATTGCAAGGTAATCATAGATAGTGGTAGTTGCATCAATGCTATTTCATCTATTCTTGTCTTCCGTCTAGGCTTAAAGTCCACGTCCCATCCTAATCCTTATAATGTGTCTTGGGTTGACATATCATCCATTACCATCAAAGAGAGATGTCTTGTTCCCATTCAGTTCCTTTCCTATAAGGACCAAATATGGTGTGATGTTGTCCCAATGGATGTGGGCCATATTATTTTAGGGCACCCATGGCTTTTTGATTTAGATGTTGCCATTTATGGTCGCTCTAAGTCGTGCTCATTTGTTTTCAATGGGCAGAAAATTAAGCTTAACCCTTTACAGCCCAAACCTACCAACAAAGGTCAAAAGAAGGAAGTGGCTAAAGAAAAGGGTTTACACATTATCAGCCTTAAAGAGATTGAACGGGAGGCAAATCAAGGGTCTCTTGTGTTTGGTCTAGTTTCTAGGGAAGTCCTATCCACTACCCCTGACAAGCCACCTGAAGAGGTAATCCTTGTGTTTCATCAATTTCAAGATCTTTTCCTTGAAGGCCTCCCAGATCAGCTACCTCCAATGCGGTGACATTCAACACGCAATTGATCTTGTTCCAAGAGTGACGCTCCCAAACTTGCCCCACTATAGGATGAATTCTTTAAAGCATGTTGAGTTGAAGAGGCAAGTAGATGAACTCTTTAGAAAGGGATTCATTCATGAAAGCTTAAGTCCGTGTGTTGCACCCGCACTCCTAACCTCCAAAAAAGATGGATCATGGAGAATGTGTGTGGATAGTCGTGCAATCAACAAGATTATGGTGAAATACCATTTTCCAATCCCTAGACTTGATGATATATTAGACATAATGGCCGGAGCTATGATCTTTTCAAAAATAGATTTGAAGAGTGGCTACCACCAGATTTGAATTCGTCCAGATGACAAATGGAAGACGGCATTCAAGACCAAGGATGGTCTATATGAATGGTTGGTCATGCCTTTTGGGTTATCAAATGCTCCTAGTACCTTTATGAGAGTGATGACACAAGTACTTAGATCTTTTATGGGAAAGTTCCTAGTTGTGTACTTCGATAACATCCTCATCTATAGCAATTCTAAAGAGTAACATTTAGACCACCTCACATAGGTTTGTCAAGCTCTACGAGAGGCCAGCCTATATGTTAACCTTAAGAAGTGTTTTTTCTTCACTACTAGTGTCATCTTCTTAGGGTTTGTCGTATGATTTGAAGGAGTGTTTGTTGGCCCACAAAAGGTAAAGGCGATAGTAGAATGGACTAAGCTCAAGAATATCCATGAGGTTTGTAGCTTCCATGGGCTCGCCACTTTTTACTGTCAATTCATCAAAGGGTTCAGTATTATGGCCCCTATTACTGATTGTCTTAGAAAAGGAGAGTTTCAGTGGACCAGTGTGTAGGGATGGCAATGGGTCGGGTCGGATGTGGGTCGGCACTACCCCATGCCCGACCCCGACTTTGAACTCCTATGCCCATGCCCAACCCGATACCCGATGGGGCAGAGGAATTGAAATCCATCCTCGATCCACTGTCATCTTAGGCCATCCATGCCCGACCCGCCCATGCCCGACCAGCCTTCAACCAACATTGATTCAAAGATAACTTAGCTACAACACCAACTAAAGCAGCCCTTAAGAAACTCAGTTTACACAAGCAAAACAACAAACACTTAAAGTGCAACAAGAAGAAAATTTTACAAGAGGACCAAATGGAACACACCCAAGCCTCCCAAATACACAAGACAGATATAGAAACCAAGATAATCAGAATATAAACCAATCCCAACTCAAAAATGACATGACTAGAGATGATTCCGATAGAGAGCATGGAAAAAAAGCGCACCAGATCGACCCTTTCTATATTCTGGAAGAAGGTGAAGCGTGACTGCGTGAGTCGTGAGGGAGCCACGATTCAAGAAGTGTGACGCGTGAGATCCGACGACCGGCGACGGTGGAGGTCGTAACTCGTAAGCTGAGCATGAGGTGAGGAACTAAGGGAGTGAGTCAGTGAGGGGCGATGGCGGCGTGAGGGTGAGGGGCTAGGGCGGCCGGCGGCGTGAGGCGTGAGGGTGAGGGGCAATGGCGGCTTAAGGATGAGGAGCAAGGGCGGCCGGTGGCGGGAGGCGTGAGGGTGAGGGGTGAGGGCAGCGGGCCGGCATGAGGGGCGAGTGGCTGAGGCCTGAGAGCTAACTGGCTCAAGGTGCTGAAAGTGAAAATGAATCTACTTAATAGGAAGAGTCTAGAAGGGTTTCTTAAGTAACCTATTATATATATTTTATTGTAAAATATATAATTATATATATTTTTTGTAAAAACATCGGGTTGGGTCAGGTCTTCGGGTTTTTTCTTTTGAGATCCATGCCCGACCCATACCCAAAAAATTTAAAATTTAAAATTTATACCCATACCCGACCCGATACCCGAAAAAAAAATAAAAATACCCGCCCATTTGGGTATGGATCGAGTCGGGACCCATGGATCGGGGTGAAATTGCCATCCCTACTAGTGGCAGCTAAAGCCTTTGTGGAGATCAAGACGAAGATGATTGAAGCGCCAGTTATGCGCCTCCTAGACTTTTCAAAGGTATATGAAGTTGAGTGTGATGCGTCTGGGTTAGGCATAGGAGGAGTGTTTAGTCAAGAACGACATCTAATTGCTTGTTTTAGTGAAAAACTAAATTAGGCAAAGCAAAGGTACTCCACCTATGACAAGGAGTTCTATGCTGTAGTGTAGTCCTTAAAGCACTGGTGCCATTACCTGCTGCCCAAAGAGTTCATTCTTTACTTTGATCATGAAGCTTTAAGGTTTATCAACTCCCAGAAGAAATCAAACCTTCGACATGGTCATTGGGCTGAGTTTTTACAGGCTTATACCTTTGTGCTAAGACATCGATTTGGAGTTGAAAATAAGGTAGCAGATGCTCTCAGTCGCCATGTTTTGTTACTTTCAATGATGAAAGTACAAATTATTGGGTTTGAACGCCTCAAGGAAGGTTATGGCTTGTGCCCAGATTTTGGCGACACTTATCAAGTCTTACAAGATTAACAAACCCTTGAAGTTGATGGATTTATCCTTCAGAATGGGTATTTGTTTAAGGGTAACAAATTGTGCATCCCATGATCATTAGTGAGAGATTATCGTGTGGGAAGTACATGCAGGCAGCCTATTAGGACATTTTGGGCGAGACAAAACTATTGAAGAGGTAGAGTGCACTTTCTATTGGCCTAGTCTAAAGAGAGATGTTGCCAAAATTGTGAGTAGGTGCCGCACATGCCAGTTGGCCAAACATAGAAAATAGAATACTGGCCTCTACAGCTCCATTACCTGTACATACCTATCCCTGGCAAGATGTACGCATCGACTTTGTTCTAAGTCTTCCATGTACCTTTAGGAAACATGATTCTATTCTTGTGGTCGTGGACTGTTTCTCTAAAATGGCTCCCTTCATTCTTTGCTCTAAAACTGATGATGCTTCCCATGTTGCAAAGTTGTTCTTCAATGAGATTGTCAAGCTGTATGGTCTTCCCAAAACCATCGTGTCTAATAAGGATGTCAAATTCATAAGTTACTTTTGGAAAACCGTTTGGCAGTTGCTAGGTACAAAGCAAAAATTTTCCACCTCCTATCATCCTCAAACTGATGGTCAAACTGAAGTTGTCAATAGAAGTCTAGGCAACTTGTTGAGGAGTTTGGTAGGTGACAACAATAGGAATTGGGATTCCATCTTACCCCCAACCCAATTTGCATACAATAGCTCTGTCAATAGATCTATAGGCATGAGTCCATTTGAGGTTGTGCATGGTTACAAACCTAGGAAGCCTTTAGATCTCCTCCTTATGTCTCCTCATATTAGGACATCTGAGTCAACTAAGGCGTTTGCCCATCATGTTCATGAGTTGCACCATGAGATTAGCCAACGCATTCATGCAAGCAATGAAAAATACCAAACACAAATTAACTCACGTAGGTGCCATGTAGAATTTAATATTGGAGACTATGTTATGATTCGAGTTAGGCTTGAGCAGTTTTCCCCTAAAGCTGCTCGGAAGTTGCAAGTTCGTAGTGTTGGGCCATTTAAAGTGTTAACACGGGTAGGACCGAATGCTTATGTCATAGACCTGCCATCTGACTATGGGATTAGCTCTACTTTTAATGTAGAAGACCTTGTTGCTTACAAAGGTACCATAACTATACCTCATAAGCCTTCTGTTGATCCTCCCCAATCCCCATCTACTGTTATTGTTCTTGCTCCCTCACCCTTTACCTTTTCACAAGCACAAAAAGATTTTATTGATGCTATTTTAGATGAGCAAATTGTTTCTACTAGGAATGGAGGCCTTTAGCATTTCTTGGTTCGTTGGAGATGCCGTCCTGAGTCAGATTGTACGTGGATCACGCGTGATGATCTCGAGTAGCTTGATCTAGATTTATGGGAGTACTATCAGAACCGACTGGAGACACACTCGATGGAGTTGAGTTTTCCTCACCTTGGGGAACTGGTGTTGACATCAAGTCTAGGCCCTCGATTACACGTGTATGGGCACCGCCGACGCTGCCAGACAACCCACCCAATGACCCTATGGCTAGACACGATGGAGCATTAGAGGAGGAGCAGCAGAGAGTTTTTTTTCTTTTTATGCTATTTTATTTTATTTGTTTTTTTAATTTGTTTTTTTTATTATTTTGGGATTATTATGTTTATTTCCTTATTTGATGTATTGGAGTCTATATAAGGCTCTTAACATTTAGGGTTTTATTTACTTCATTAATATCAAAACTTGAGACTTACACGTTTGGTGTTGATTCCAAACAAACCCTAGGTGCCAATTCATAGGGTTCTTGCTTCTTGCTTCTTGCTTCTGGCTTTCTTTCTTCTTGCTTCTTTATTTTGGTTTTGAATTTGACACTGTTGGACTAGTATGATTTGAGGCGTATGTGCTGCATCAACTGCATTGTTGGAGAATGACCTTTCTTGAATGCTTAGAAGTAAGATATAATATCAAGCAATGGCTTAGGAGGGGGGGAGGGGGCACCATATAGGAGACAGCCTGGG
The DNA here is from genome assembly GCA_039720395.1 of Liquidambar formosana. Lineage (NCBI taxonomy): Eukaryota > Viridiplantae > Streptophyta > Magnoliopsida > Saxifragales > Altingiaceae > Liquidambar > Liquidambar formosana. The sequence goes on from CM077829.1 coordinate 34,454,586, forward strand.
TTAGGGTGCCCTAGGGTGCTACCCACACAGCTCACTTCTCCACTTTGAGCTGGGAGCCATACTTCGCAAAAAAAAAAAAAAAAAAGAAAAAAAAAAAAGGGGTTTCCTTCACTCTCTCTCTCTCTGTTTGGGGGAGTGGAGGGGGGGGGGGGGGGGGGGGTTGGGGATGGGCCTTAGCCTCTCATTATTCCATGCCCTTTTTTCTTGATTTTTTTTTTTGTTGGGGTGGGGTGGGGTGTGGTGGGGGTGGGGAGGGTGGGGATGGGCCTTAGCCTCTCATTATTCCATGCCCTTTTTTCTTGATTTTTGGGGGAGTGTTTGGGGGGGGGGGGGGGGGGGGGTTGGTTGGGGATGGGGCCTTAGCCTCTCATTATTCCATGCCCTTTTTTCTTGATTGTTGGAGTGACACCTTGTTCACCTTGTGTCACAACATGTTGGCACGAGGTGTCATTTTTGCCCAAGGTGTCAAGCACAAGATATCAATATAGTGTTGTGAACACTAGTAAATGAATCAGTTAAGCGCACACAGCTCTGCAAAATGGAATAATTTGCATTTCCAATGGAACTAACAGGAATATATTCATTTCACTTTAATTAGTTTTAACTGTTCATAATTAACTTTTATGCTTGATGTACCCAATAGCTTTTTAGCTGCATTTATTGACCTGTCTGTTTTTTAAATTTGTGCTGGCATGCTCAAACTTCTATAGGTTGAACAAAACTAACTCTAGGCTAGAGCTTGGATCATCACACACTGACCTGACATTTTTTTTTGAGGGTTGCTAGGCCCCATTGAACTGAGCTTAGGCTGATTCTTAACGAGCCAAGCTAGAGATTAAGCTAAACTTCTTTAGGTCATTGACATCTCTATTTGATATTGTGAAATTTTGTCTCAATCCTTTCTGTAACTCCCAATAAATCTGTGGCCTCAATTTGTTAGCAGCAGTATCAATATTTGAATTGAGGTGTTAGTATTCTTATAAACCTCACTAAACTCATTGAATTGACTTGTAATAATAAACAGTACAAAACAGTATTCTCCTCATTCAAGGATGTCAAAGTTATTCAGTTCTCATCAATGCAAGATGCCTTCCTAGGTTTCATTGACAAGGCAAGTTTTATGTTTTTATTTTATTTTATTTTATTTATTTATTTTTAATTTATATTTCAAGAAAAAAAAATATTAAACATATAAAGTTCAGCTTATATATTATGCTAAGTGTATGTAAAATATGTGATCAGACAAGGGAGGACAGATTCAGGAATCGTGTGAAACGGTATGTAGGTATATGGTGCTGCGTGGAGAATCACAGTCCTGGTCACATATATTATGACATGTACTGGGATGAGACACCTGGTTGGAAACCAATCCCACCCCAAAATCCAGCAGATGATCATCCACCGTGGTGAGGTAACCTTGAGGTTACACACGCCAAGATATTAATGTCCAGAGAAATATTGGATGAAATATTCAGAGATGGTCCAGTCGCTGATGCACATTATTGAAATCAAGAGAGATGAATCAATATTTGTAGATGGGAAGTAGGCTGTTTCCATATTTATACACGGTATTGAGATTCAAATCTTTGGGACAGAAGAGCCAACGTGTCTTTTGTGTAACAGGGAAGAAAAAGAGAACTTTAACTACCAAAAATAAAAATAAAAATTTCAGAATGAAAATAACAGAAATGGAAGCTTATTTTTCTAACATGAGAATGAATTTTACTCCATCGGAGGTGTTTTCTTTATATTATTATTGTGACTGTATGTCCTCTTTGTCAACTGTTATTATGCTGCTGAAAAGTATATTATCCAATTGCCAAAGGCCTTGTAGCTTTGTGGCACTTCTCTCCATCGATGTGATGGTAGGTTTCAAGTTCGAATCTGTATAATGAGATAATGAATTTATGCTGCTGAAAAGTATACTCTCCAATTAAAGGGAGGGATTTGACATCTCATGAATGTCTTACTTGGTAGTTCTCTTAAACTTAAGGAAGTGGCGTCAATCAAAACCTTGAATGTGAATGTGGGAAAGTTTGGATAATCATCACTTTGTTGTCACTTGGGTTCAACTCTGGATATTTGATGAAGACAATCCTCACTGTGTTGCCACTTGGGTTCAACTCTGGATATTTGATGAATACTTTAAATGTTGTTCATTGTCTTCCCCAATGGGGTTGTAACTCAAATGACATGTCTCCTTTTAGAGGAAGGGTTTGGGGGTTGTGCATTTTCAACTCCTCTGGGTGTGTAGAGAGGGAGAAGGGGTTATAGGAAGGGGGATGGGCTCCCCTCCGTTGTGTAGCCCATGGGCTCATTTGGCTTTGAATAAAAAGAATAATAATTAAAGTGTCGTTTAGTGATTTCATCATTCTCTCAATTCAAATGTCTAATGTATCTTTATGATTACTAGTGATGCACCATGTGCTTTGCATGTGAACTTTTGTGGGAAGAGAAATTCTATTGTAATACTTATATATGTCCAAAAGACACAAATTAGTGTAAGGTAATTTAGAATTCTACTTGAATTGAAACATTTGTTCAAATAAGAATTACCAACGTTTATTTATATCTCTATTTTTATTGGGACAACCGCTTTATCGAAATTGATGTGGCTACATAATTTTATACAAAATATGGTACTATGTATTGATCAAGACAATATAAATAAGTCTAACCATCTTAGAATACAAACAATTTTTAATTTCACAATGATCAGTTTTGCAAAACATAATATATTTATATTTTTAGTTGACTAGACAATATAGTTATGTACTAAGGTGTTTGAGCAAAAAACAAATTGAGTGTCTTGGATGAGAGGCTTTTTAGTTCAATTTTTTCTCTCAAGATATCCTCAATCTATTGAAAGGTCTAGAATGTTATAATATAGACTTACCATTTTGCATACAAAATTATATTACTTCATCAATTCTGATGGGGTGATACCCATCATAGATTTTCTTGATTGTGAATTGTTCAAAAAAAAAAAAAGAAAGATCTATTTTGAAGTTAGGGTCAGGTTTCAGTTTGGTACCCTTAAGTTTAAATTTTTTTAATTAAGTACCCAAACTATTATTTGTTTTACAATTGGGGGCCTACCATAAACAATCGTATGTTGACCAAACAGTAAATAGGCATGTGATGTGCACATGACTTTATTTATCTTCAATAAACCTATTTTATCTCTCTACATGACTTTCAGCATTCAAAATGGTGTCATTTTGACTCATTGTAAATACTTATAATTTAAAAAAATAGGCAAAAAAAAAAAAAAAAACATGCATTGCTAGTTCATCTTGTCCAGTGAACCTAGTCCTTTTTGGATCAAATGGGGAAAGGAAAAGGGTGAGGTGGGTACGTAATGAATGATGATGATCTATTCCAACGAAGGTAGTCTGCAATGCATGAAAAAGGATTTTTTTCCACTTGAGTGTGATGCACAACCAGAAGCTCGATCTGTTGATGATGAGACATCGTCGTCATATGCCCTAGACAAACCGGCATAGCCACTGTGGAGATTCAGACCTGAGAAATGGTGTTTCGTTTTTTTTTCCGTTGATGGTCAAGCTTCAGTTCTGGGGAGGGAAAAAGGGTTTTTCTCCCATGAACAAAGGGAACAATGGCTAAGCTTCAGATAAAAAAAATTGAACTTTTTTCCATTAGTGGTCAAACTTCAAATTTGAAAAAAAAAAAAATAAAGAAAGAAAGAAAGAAACAGAAAAGAAGAAGCTGCCGCCACCAGCTTTGAAGTGAATAACAGTCGAGCTTCAAATCAATAAAAATGGAGAAAATGGTGCTGCTACCACCAGCTTCTGTCCTATGAAGTGAAGAATAGAGCAAAAATGGACGGTACTGGCTATTAGTACCAATCTTTGCCAGTGAAGGACTAAGTTATCTCTCTGTTGTGTCTAAAAATCATAATAATAAATAAATAAATAAAAGGGGGTTTCATTGGCATATGGTGCAAGAGTTTTAATTCTTACACCTTGTTAGAGCCTTCGATCCCTTTTAATCTGATGGCCCTAATTGAGCATTTTTATTTTAAGAAGCAAAGACATGCAACACGATCACGACACGACACGTACACGTGAACACAACAAATCCTTAAAATTTAGAACACGACACGACAAAGATACACTATTATTAAAATATATATTTTATGTGTAGAAAAAGATTATTGAGACAAGTCTCCGTAGACGATCTTGTCAACCGATATAGTTTATGATTACAATACGACACGTACACGTGGATACAATAAATTCTTAAAAATTAGAACACGACACGACAAAAAACTATTATTAATAATATACATATTTTATATATAAGAAAATATTGTTAAGACGAGTCTTCATAGAGGACCTTGTCAGCCTTGATATATGAAAATGCCCTTGAAACAAATGCGAGTAAAATAAAAAGGCTTTTAAAGGTCTGGAAAGCATTTTATCAAAAATAAAAAAAAGTGGCCACCTGACATGCCTTGAAAGAAGGTTAATTAGTGACGTAAGGATTAGACTTTTGTTCATAAATCATAAAAAGGTCTAGTTCTCCTACCCTAAACCGAAACCATATATGGGAAGGAGAAGACCATGGGCAAAGCATCCCATTTTTTTGGCCGTCAAGCCTCCCACTCTATGTTAGGGTCAACAATCCCCACTCTTCTCCAACCAGTGGTCGCCACTCTAGTCTGGTTAGTGATCTCCATTGTTCTTCTTCATCCTTTTTTTTTTTTTTTTTTTTTTTTTTTTTTTTTTTTCTGTGTGATCGCCGAAACTTTGTTTCTTTTCGTTCACCATTGGAAAGCATTATTACTGACTAAAGATTTGTATTATTCCTTTGCGATTAGATCTGGGTTTTTAGGGTCAACAATCTCCACTCTTCTCCGATCAATCGTGTCAAACCTTCTTATTCCTTCCTTCGCCAACGCCGATCCACCCATGAATGTCGTTGATCCAAACCCTCGTTACAAATTCAAACAGTGGGTGAGCTAATACAAGGCATTTCTTGGTCACCATCACCTTCACAATTCTAATCTCACCTCCACCACCGATCTACACTTTGAAATCCGCAGATCTAGAAGGTTTTTGTAAAATCAACTTATTTTTTTGTAAAGTAAACTATTTTATTTATTTATTTATTTATTTATTGTAAAGATAGCTACTAGTTTTTATAAACTTAGCTAGGTTTTTGTAAAATTAGCTAGTTTTTTGTAAAGAGAGTTTTTGTTAACTGAAAATTGATTTTTTATTGAAACAGATTCAGAAAAAAGAAAAAGATGATTTTTCCTGCAGCTTGAGAAGGCTCGTCAAAGCATGGGGTTTGGGAATGTTGGGGCTTAGGCAAACAAAATTGATTTTTGCTTTGGAAGTGGAAGACGAATGGGTGATATCGTCGTATAATCATATTAATATTTGAGGTCTGTTAGTTTTCACGAAGGCATTTAAGAAAACACAGTCCACTTCAGTCGCAAGATGACTTCGTCAGATAGAATTGTCTTGTATAGCAGTGTTCCTTATATAGCTAGATAATACCATACTGTCACACCCCATTTTTGTCACCTTAGTTAGAGGTCATCATTTTACGTGAGTATTTATCTTATTTTTAGGTTTAGTTTCTTGCATTAAGTTTTCATGGCATTGAAGTTTATGTATATGGATTTTGAATCAATTTGGAGAAGGTTTCAATGGTTAATAAAAGCTTTTGTGACTTAGAGGCCATTTTTGTCCTTTAAGTCATATCATTTCCATTTGATCTTGAAATAGCCTCCAAGTTGTTTCCTTGAGTTCATATTGGTGTGTAGAATTTATTTAAGGGTTTAATTTGATAAATCGATGATTTAGAAGTAATTTGGTTCATAATGGTTCAAGATGGTGGCTATAAGAATCTTCTTTCAATTTTTTTGAGTTAGCTCATGATTTTTCATCAAATTGCCCTTCATTAGACCATAATTAAGCTTTATTTTGTTCCCAAATATGTTGTGAAGTGTTGAATTTTGATTTGGAAAACTTTTGGTTTAACGATGTGTGCTATGCTCTTTTTGTTAAAAATTTTTTATGTTTGTTTTTGGAGATGCACCTTTGCTTGAGCCATTTGTTTGGCTTGTCTTTTTTTTGTTTCTTTAGGCGTCCCCAATTTTCCTTTTGTAATTGGCTTGTTATGGAATGAAAAAAAAAAAAAAACCATGTGTGCAAACCTTAGTAGTGCCAATATGAAGCATAGTAGTTAATCACCTTTGTTAAACCTAATCATGCACCCATGGTTAAGGATTTTTGCCTTTCTTTTTCAAAGCACAGTCATTTTGGCTTTTATTTCATCAAAATCGGACTTAAATTAGCCCCTGAAACAATTTAGGAAGGTAAACGAATGCAGAAAATGAAGCTGAAGAAGAGGCCCTTAGGTAACCATCTGTTATCCCAAGTGTAAAAACCCTAGAGGGGGAGTGAATAAGGTTTATAGCCAATTAAAAACAATTATCACAAACTAAAATTCAGATTATTGCAAACAAGATAAAATTCAACAATAAGCAATAATAAGAAGGAGTTCAAGAATGCAAACACAAGATTTTAACGAGGTTCGGCCTTCCTGCCTACGTCTTCGACTCAAGAGCGCCGCTTGAGGATTCCACAATCCACTATGACAATCTCTTTCAAGGGTGGAGATCAAACCTTTTACAAAGAGAAGTTCTCTTCAAGACAAATCTCTCTTGTCTCACTAGGGTTTACACAACCCTTACAACTCTTGAATTTGAAGTTGGTTTGTTGTAAACAATCACTCTAGCAGTAAATACAACTCTTGAAAGCTCAACAAACTTCTAATAATTGCTCAATTGAATGCTTTTTAAGAATTAGGGTTTGAAAGTTCTTTTTCAAAGCATGGGAATTGATTACTCTTATATGGATACTCATAAATGAGTTTGAAGGTTTGTATTTATACCCATTTGGCCTATTATGGCCGTTGCAAGCATTAAATGCCGGGAAAGAGTCGTTTGGTGGCAATTAATGCTTCATTTGGCTTTCAAAAAACTAGCTGTTATAGCCTATTCGAGTGATTTAGTCGACTAAAAGTCCCCATGCAGTCGACTAGAAATATCAGTAGTGAAAATATGGCAAATCTGCATAATTTAGTCGACTAAAAGTCCTCATTTAGTTGACTACAAATATCATCAGTCAAATTAGGCTTATATCATTTAATTTAGTCGACTACATCTACATCCATGATGTAGTTGACTAAACCTTGGATTTTCAAGGTTTAGCCTTCTTTTCATGTCTTTTCTACACTAGGACCAATTTCTATCAACTTAGGCCTCTTATGAATGATAAATATAGTTCAATTGAGAGTCCTAAAGTCCTTCTAGATCAATAGAGTAAAGTCATGAGCAATTATGTATATTTTGGAACCTAAAACCGCACTTATAGCCTAAATGAGTCTTTATTGACGATGATAGCATGCCTTGAGGTGCTTGTAGGTCTATTGCTAGCTTTTTACGCTCTTGTTGCGTCATGCTTGAGTTTCTATGACGTTTTGGACACGAGTCTTGAGTTCCATGGCTTGGTTGAGCTTTTAAGTGCAATTGCTTGAGTCATTTGATCCTTAAGCTTATGCTTGAAACAATTTGATCTTGATTACCTAACTTTGATCATGTTCTTGACATTTAAACCATTAGAACTAATATCGATCTTTTGTTATCATCAAAATCTCGGATATGCCCTTGGTTGAAAACCTTTAGGTCTAACAATCTCCCCCTTTTTGATGATGACAAACTATTGATGTTTTATGAAAAGATAATAGGCAATAAATCACATGATTAGATATGAAAGGCAAAAGCTCCTCCTCAAAATATGCATTTCATCCATGGATTATAAAGCATTTATCAAATGTCATACACAAGATATGAATTTAAACCAAAATGCTATAGATAGTGTTCATAAAAGCATGAACCACAAAACATTCATACATATTGTTCATAAAAGCATAAAAATGTAAACAAACCAACAATTGTCCATAAAAACTTAAATAAACCATCAGTTAAATAAAGTACTTAAACTAGATAAAATAAAACCAAATAAAGTACTATAAAACATCTATAATCCTCTCCCCCTTTTGACATCAATCAAAAAGAGAAGGCTAATCCTCAGGTGGAGGTGGAAAGTAGGGAGCATATCGCTGCAAGATGTCCTCCACATTGCCCTGGCGGAGTTCGAGGTAAGTGATACGGTTCCCAACATCCTGGAAACCCTGAGTCATGGTCATATGTAGTGATCTAATGGCAGTCATGACAGTCTGGAGGCTTGGGGAGTCCTCTTGCTCTGCTGGAGGCTGTTGCGGCTCATCCTTATGCTCCTCATCCATAGGATCCTCCTCATGTGGCTGATGGGCAACTCATGGGTCTCGAGTCCATTCACCATTGGCATTTTGCACAAACTTCATGCATTTCAGAGTTGCTTCATCATAAATGTCCGAGCTTTTGGCATTATACGCATCAGTTTCATTGCCCAAATTCACATCAAAAATCTTGAAAACCTCGGTGAGGGCATTGCCATAAGGACGACAGTCAGTGGACTTCTTGGCACAGTCACGCATGTGGTAGAGGATGATGAAGGCTAAGTCAAGCCTTTTTCCATTCAGCACACACCAAATAAGGAAAACATCCATATAGCCCACATAAGAACGGCTTCCAACCCTCGGCATGAGATTATAGGAAATAATGTGATGGATGATTCGGGAGATAACAGTCATATCATTCACAAAAGGAAGAAAAGCATGTTGAATGGTTGAATCATTGCAAATTTGTTGAAGGGCTTAGACTTTGTTAAAATCAGGTCTAATAGTCCAACCATGAGTGTCAAAGCTTTGAATGGTATCTTTAGTAGGGAGATTAAAAATAGCAGCAATAGTGGATATGCGAAGATGAATAGGTGTCCCTTTAACCCAAGATTTGCTTTCATACTCTTTGGTAAACTTGAAATTTGCATAGAAAACCCTAACAAGCCTAGGGTAGCATGTATTGTTCAACGTGAGAAAGAAATCCCACCCAATAGCCTTGAATAAATTGGAAATGTAAATTTGTTGGCTGTCAAATAACTCAAAGGACACAATCTTACCGAATTCAACCCGGCGATTCTTGTAGTAATCTTGATATTTCTTGAGGGTTTCGGCATCCTTACACAACCCAGCATCACTATGCTTAGCTTTGGAGCGTTGTTCTTGTTGATGAGAGCCTTCTTCTTGAGGATTGTGGGAAGGATCGAGTGGAGGGGGTTGAGAACTTTCAGGGGCGTTTTTGTGCTTTGTTTGAGCCCTAGATGCATCCATGGAGGCCTTGAGAAGTTTCTTCGTGCGTTGTGTCATGATTTAGAGGTAATGGAAGAGGATGGGAAGGGTGGAATTTGAAAGGTTTGGCGGGAGATGAACAGTTGGGAGGAGGAAGAGAGAGTTTAGGCGGCTAGAGAGAGAGAGAAATGTGAGAATGAGGGCAAAAATTCGCGGAATAGGGGGTTTAATAGGCCATCCCCGATAGATTTAGTCGACTAAATCATTGATTTAGTCGATTACATTAAGCAGTAGCCAAAAATCTTTTATTTAGTCGACTAGATCACAGTTTTAGTTGACTAAATCTATTTAGTCGACTATATCATACATTTAGTCGACTAAATGTGTCAAAACACATATATAGCTCATGTTGCAATCTATCATCAACAAATATCATCATATAATCATGTTTTATCATGCAAAACTTTGAAAATTTTGAAATAAATGCACTTAATCATCAATTCATCAATGTAAGAAGTCATAAGCCCATGTAGCACACTAGTTTATAGTGTATAGACATGAAATCATGCAATATGCATATGAATTATTAACGTATCACATCATACATCAAACACATGCCTAGTTCTCACTTAATGAAGTTAAAACGATCTTCTTGAAGAGGTTTGGTAAAGATATCGGCCAATTGATGGTCGGTACCTATGAAATCAATTTCAACATCGCCTCTTTGGACATGATTACGAATGAAATGGTGTCTTATCTCAATGTGCTTAGTTCGTGAGTGTTGTATGGGGTTCTTGGTTAAGTTTATAGCACTAGTATTGCCACATTTGATGGGAATGTGATCAAATTGAAGTCCATAGTCCTCAAGTTGTTGCTTTATGTACAACACTTGTGCACAACAACTACCGGCCGTAATGTACTCGGCTTCGGTGGTTGAGAGTGCAACCGATGTCTGTTTCTTACTAAACCAAGATACTAATGAATGACCTAAGAAATGGCAAGTCCTATTAGTGCTCTTACGGTCATCTTTCCCACTGGCAAAGTCCGCATCGGAATAGCTAATCATATCGAATGATGTAAACTTAGGAAACCATAAGCCAAGGTTAATTATGCCACTAAAATATTTGAAAATACGTTTTACGGCAAGCATGTGAGATTCTTTAGGACATGATTGAAATCTAACACACAAGCAAACACTAAACATGATATCAGGTCTACTTGCGGTTAAGTAAAGTAAACTACCAATCATACCTCTATATTTCTTTTGATCCACATCTTTCCCATTTTCATCCTTGTTTATCTTAATAGAGGTGCTCATGGGAGTAGAGAATTTCTTCCATCTTCCAATCCATACTTTTTGAGTAGATCTTTGACATATTTGGATTGATTTATAAATGTTCCTTCCTTTGATTGCTTAATTTGAAGTCCGAGAAAGAATGTTAGTTCACCCATCATGCTCATCTCAAATTCCTCCTGCATGATCTTAGAAAATTCCTTGCAAAGATTCTCATTAGTGGATCCAAAGATGATATCATCAACATAAATTTGAACTAGAAACATATCATCATCAATGGTTTTAATAAAAAGTGTGGTGTCAAGTTTTCATCTTTTAAAACCATTTTTAGTAAAAATCCACTAAACCTTTCATACTAAGCTTTAGGAGTTTGTTTTAAACCATATAAAGCCTTGCTTAGTTTAAAAACATGATTTGGAAATTCATGACTTTCAAAACTAGGGAGGTTGTTCAACATAAACTCCCTCTTCTATGAAACCATTTAAAAATGCACTCTTGACATCCATTTAAAATAGTTTAAAATCCTTATGACATGCATATGCAAGTAACATTCTTATGGCTTCAAGTCTAGCTACCGGAGCATAGGTTTCATCATAATCTATGCCTTCTTGTTGATTATAATCTTGGGCTACAAGTCGAGCCTTGTTTCTAGTAACAACTCCAGATTCATCCTTTTTGTTTCTAAACACCCACTTAGTTCCGATTACTCCATGGTCATGTGGTCTAGGTACCAAGGTCTAAACCTTGTTCCTTTCAAATTGGTTGAGTTCATCTTGCATAGCAAGGACCCATGATTCATCATTTTCGGCTTCATTAATGTTTTTAAGTTCAATTTGAGATAAGAAAGCAAGATGATCACATATATTTCTCATGGAAGAGCGAGTTCTCACCCCACGTGAGGGTTCACCTGAAATTTTATCTTTAAAATGATTCCTCACGAATTTCCAAGTCTTGGTGACATCCGGATGAAGTGGAACATTTTCAACTTCAACTTCTTCTTCTGGTTTCTTGTCTTCAATGACTGCATCTTCTTCCTTTTCTTTGCCCTTGTCTTGTGGGTCTTGCTTGTTATTTAGGTTTAACTTCTCAACTTGTTCTTTCAAGCTTGTACCTACATCATCATCATCATCTACATTTCTCTTGGTGGCAAGAGGGTTAGTTTCATCAAATACAACATGCATAGATTCTTGAACGGTTAAAGTTCTCTTATTAAATACTCTATATGCTTTACTTTTCATAGAATAACCAGAGAAATACACCTTCATCTGATTTAGCATCAAATTTAGAAAGTTTATCTCTATCATTCAATATAAAGCATTTACAACCAAAAACTTTAAAGTAACCTATGTTAGGTTTCTTATCATTCCACAATTCATAAGGAGTTTTACTAAGTTTGGATCTTAATAGCACACGATTCATTACATAGCATGAAGTATTAACAGTCTCGGCCCAAAAATATTGAGGTAAAGAATGTTCATTAAGCATGGTTCTAGACATTTCTTCAAGTGTTCTATTCTTACGTTCAACCACACCATTTTGTTGAGGAGTTCTTGGAGCGGAGAAATTGTGACCAAAGCTATTCTCATCACAATATTGTACAATATCCTTATTGAAAAATTCACTCCTCCTATCACTCCTAACATATGTAACGGTATAGCCTTTCTCATTTTGGACTCTTCTACAATATGTAACAAATGTAGCATGAGTCTCATCTTTATGTGCAAGGAAGAACACCCATGTATATCTAGAGTAGTCATCAATAATCACAAATGCATAATGCTTCCTTCCAAGACTTGCTATAGCAATAGGTCCAAAAAAGTCCATATGAATAAGTTGCAAAGGTCTTGAAGTTGAAATATGAGTTTTTTTTTTTCAAAGAAGACTTGGTTTGTTTTCTAAATTGGCATGCACTACAAACTCCATCTTTTGAAAATTTTGCTTTTGGTAAACCTCTTACAAGTTCATGCCTAGAAAGTTTTGAAATCAAATCCATGCTAGCATGTCCAAGTCTTCTATGCCATAACCAATGATTTTCATTTAAAGCGAAGAAGTAATGTATATTTTGTAAAGCGATTTCTTCGAACTCTATAGCATAGATGTTACCAATCCTATATACAACAAATAGGGTCTTATCATCATCTTCAATTATGCATTTATTGGATTTAAAAGTAACTCTATAACCTTTATCACATAATTGACTAATGCTAAAGAGATTATGCTTTAAACCATCAACTAATAAAACATTTTCAACACAAAGTGAGGAATTCTTACCAACCTTGCCAATGCCAATTATCTTACCTTTGGCATTGTCTCCAAATGTCACGAAGCCGCCTGTCCTTGGGCTTCAAAGAGACGAACTTTGATCTATCACCCGTCATGTGCCTTAAGCAACTACTATCAAGAAACCATTTCTCATTGCTTGATGACTTCAAGCATACCTACACAACAAGTTCAAGTAACTTTCTTTGGTACCCATACTTTCTTGGGTCCATAAGGGTTAGCCATAAGAGGTGAGATTCCCTTAACTACCCACACCTTCTTGGTGAAACCTTTAGGTCTTCTTCTCATGTTGTATGCATAGATATTATGTCCTTCATTATTACAATAAGTGCATGAGATTTTAGGTGTGCTAGAGACCTTAGGCTTAGGAAAGAAATTAATGTAAGATTTTTGTTTAACATGTTCTTGGTAACCAATTCCGGTCTTGTCAAAACACCATCTTTGACTAGTTAATATCTTATCCAATTTATCCCTTCCATTGCTAAACTTGGCCTAAGGTATTAGTCAAATCTTCAATCTTTTCTTTCAATGAAATATTTTCACTTTCAAGACTAGATTGAGAGATGGTAGGGGGTGAGTCTATCTTGCTTTTCAACTCTAAGTTTTCATTTTTCAAAGCATTTAGTTCTTCTTGAAGAGATGAGATGTTCTTTTTCAAATCATTGTTTTTGTGAGAAAACCTTTTTAATTCAAGAAAGGTGTCTTCAAGTGCATCTTGTAATTCTTCATAAGTAGGAGGTTCTTCTATAGGATAATCAATAGAATTAGGTTCGATTACCTCGTTTTCTTTTGTCATGAGACAAAAATTTGCCACTTCTTGATCGCAAGAAATCTCCTCATCTTCTTCATCACTATTTGCCTCATCATCCCAAGTGACGGTGAAGGCCTTCTTCTTGAATTTTCTATTGTCCTTGAAGTTGTTGTGACTTGTCTTGTTGTAGTTGTTGTTGAGTTGAGGACAATTTATCTTGATATGTCCGGGCTTCTTGCATTCAAAACACACTTGTGGTTCTCTATTTGAGGTTTTTCCTCTATTTGGAATCCTTTTGGAGGAGTCACCCTTATTGAATCTCCTTCCTTGATTTCTTCTAGAAAAAAACTTTTTGAGCTTGTGAGATATGAAAGCTATGTCTTCATCTTCTTAATTCTCATACTCTTCACTTGGCGGTTCTTCTTCATCTTGTGAGGCTTTGAGAGCCATATTCTTGGACGTCTTCCCTTCATCAATTTCACGAGCTTTGAATGCGAGTTCTTGTGTGACTAGGTTGCCATCAAGATCACTCAAGGTCATTGATGATATCTCCTTTGATTGAAGTAGAGTAGTGGTGATGACATCCCATTGCTTAGGTAAGCTCCTAAGAATTTTTCTCACCAATTCGGAGTTAGTGTAGATCTTTCCAAGAGAACTCAAAGGATTGATGATAGCATTAAATCTAGCAAACATGTCTCTAATAAATTCATCATTTTTCATTTTGAACATTTCATATTCACAAACAAGCATGTTGATTTTTGCTTCTTTTACTTGAGATGTTCCTTCATAGGTGACCTTTAATGTATCCCATATCTCTTTGGCACTAGTACACCTAGAGATTTTGCTAAATTCATCATTAGTTAGAGCATAATATAGCAAGCCAATTGCTTTAGAATTAAGTTCAAGAGACTTATGATCAGCTGTAGTGTATTCTTGTGGTATTTTAGGAAGTGTAACTCTATCTACCACTTTAGTAGGGATTAAAGGACCTTAGAAGTGATATTTCACAGCTCATAGTTAGTGGATTGAATAAAAATTTGCATTCTAATTTTTCCAGAAATTATATAGAGATGCATCTCCATTAAAAAGAGGTGGTCTATTGGACGATTGTCCTTCGGTGAATCCATTACCACTATAGTTGGCCATATCGTTCCTCGCAAGACAAATATGTCAAATGCAAGAGGTTAGACTCTGATACCAATTGTTATCCCAAGTGTAAAAACCCTAGAGGGGGGTGAATAGGGTCTATAGCCAATTAAAAACAATTATCACAAACTAAAATTCAGATTATTGCAAACAAGATAAAATTCAACAATAAGCAATAACAAGAAGGAGTTCAAGAATACAAACACAAGATTTTAACAAGGTTCGGCCTTCCCGCCTACGTCCTCACCTCAAGAGCGCCGCTTGAGGATTCCACAATCCACTATGACAATCTCCTTCAAGGGTGGAGATCAAACCTTTTACAAAGAGAAGCTCTCTTCAAGACAAATCTCTCTTGTCTCACTAGGGTTCACAAAATCCTTACAACTCTTGAATTTGAAGTTGGTTTGTTGTAAACAATCACTCTAGTTGTAAATACAACTCTTGAAAGCACAAAAAAATTATAATAATTGCTCAATTGAATGCTCTTTAAGAATTAGGGCTTGAAAGCTCTTTTTCAAAGGATGGGAATTGATTGTTCTTGTATGGATACTCATAAATGAGTTTGAAGGTTTGTATTTATACCCATTTGGCCTATTATGGCCGTTGCAAGCATTAAATGCCAGGAAAGCGCTGTTTGGTGGCAATTAATGCTTCATTTGGCTTTAAAAAAACTAGTCGTTATAGCCTATTCGAGTGATTTAGTCGACTAAAAGTCCCCATGCAATCAACTAGAAATATCAGTAGTGAAAATATGGCAAATCTGCATGATTTAGTTAACTAAAAGTCCTCATTTAGTCAACTACAAATATCAGTGGTCAAATTAGGCTTATATCACTTGATTTAGTCGATTACATCATGGATGTAGTCGACTAAACCTTAGATTTTCAAGGTTTAGCCTTCTTTTCATGTGTTTTCTACACTAGGACCAATTTCTATCAACTTAGGCCTCTTATGATTGATAAATATAGTTCAATTGAGGGTCCTAAAGTCCTTCTAGGTCAATAGAGCAAAGTCATGTGCAATTATGTACATTTTAGAACCTAAAACCTCACTTATAGCCTAAATGAGTCTTTATTGACGATGATAGCATGGCTTGAGGTGCTTGTAGGTCCATTGCTAGCTTTTTATGCTCTTGTTGCATCATGCTTGAGTTTCTATGATGTTTTGGACACGAGTCTTGAGTTCCATGGCTTGGTTGAGCTTTTGAGTGCATATGTTTGAGTCATTTGATCCTTAAGCTTATGCTTGAAACAATTTGATCTTGATTACCTAGCTTTGATCATGTTCTTGACATTTAAACCATTAAAACTAACATCAATCTTTTGTTATCATCAAAATCTCGGATATGCCCTTAGTTGAAAACCTTTAGGTCTAACACCATCCAAGCCTAGATGATCACCCAATGGCTCTTTCCTATTTTGTGCTTTTCTAGCTTTTTTCAACTTTTGACACCCCCCCCTTTTTTTTTTGTTATATCTCTCTAGGGTTTCTTTCCAATTTAGGCAACTTTAAGTTTCTTGAGCCCTAAGAGTGTCTCTAATAGCCTTTGGATCATTATTTATTAAATTAATCTTAACCATTGGTTTATTAGATCAATCCCCTATAAATAGAGGATTATATTCAACATAGGGGACCTTTTTTTAGCACTTTACACCTACAAAGAGAGAGAACCACAAATTTGCAATTAAAAGAGCATCAAGGAAAGCTTCAATAACATCAACTAAGTAAGAAGAGAAGTGAGTTAAAGGCAATGAAGAGTTATTTGCAAGAGATACACCTTGATACTTTAAAATTATGATTTTTCTTTTTTGTTAATGTTTGAGAGTATGTCTAGAATGTAAGAGTGATTTGTTTGTGATGATTATCAATATTCTATCATATTATCTTGATATTATTTGATGATTAATTGCGAGTATGAGAATTATAGCATAAAAGATACGCCCTTTACTCCCTTTGCATATGTTAGAATTCACTGTTTTGATGCCATGATTTAATGCATGTTGTTTTATTGTTGTTTTTGATGGAATATTATGTTAGGGTTTATTATTAAGGTCTTTGCATGATAGGGTCTTTAATATTAGAATTTTTGCATGTTAGGGTTTCTATCATTAGGGTTTTTAACATATTAGGGTTTGTGTTCTTACATGATGAGTTCTAGATATTGTAGTAGGCTTGCATATTTTAGGCTTACTTCATGTATGATTATGATCACTGTTCATATAGGAACATGTTAGGATTTTGTTTTGTTTGTTGTTTTTTACATGATTTTTAGAGTATTCGTAGGTCATTATGCATTATGTCTAGATTTGCTTATAATAGTCTTTGAGCATGTTTAGTCTTTATTTAGGAGTCTTTTGCATGATAATGGCCTCTAGTATGATTAGGGTTTGAGTTGTGATGTTTTGGTGGTAATATGATTGTGATACTTTGATGAATTTGGTGATATGACTGTGGGAGATGCTTGTTGGATTTTGAATTAATTGGCGGTCAAGGGTAGTCAATTGATTTGGAATCCTCCGCCTTCCCCTTTGGGCTATTCTTCTCATATTTAATTAAGGTAGTTAGCAAGTTTCCATTTTTCTAAAGTTTCTTTTCTCTTAAAAAAGTTCACTTTGTTAAAATTTCCCTTTATTAAATTTCCTCTCTCTTAATCTTTATTTTTTCTCAAAGCTTTTCTTTTTTTTAATCTTTCCTTTTATTTAAAACTTTTTTTTTATTATTAAATTTCCCTTTTGTTAAACTTTTCTTTTCTTTAAAACTTTCCTTCTTATTAAATTTTCTTCTTTGATTGATTGATATGGAAACTTAGAAACTATTATAGTTCTTTATGAGGGGCATAGCCCTCTACTCGAATTACGTGGACTTTGATTCTTATTAGGTATTAGGCAACTAATAAGGTACGTAGGTGCTTACTTGACTTCAAGTCCGCGCTAGGATACTAAATATCTTAAGTTTTCTTTTCTTTTATTTTGTTTGTTTTATTCTTCTTTATTCTATTAATTGCTTTATTATCTATTCCTTTTATTCTTTATTTTACTTTTATTATATATTGCTATAGGTTTTTTTCTTTATTGTTGTCTGACTATTTCTCTTGTGATTGACTGTTGATGTGGATGGATTATTGATTGATTAGCATGCTGTTTTTTTATGGATTATTATTGATTTGCATGTGATTAAGATATTAATTTAGCCCAGTTGAATTAAGAGACCAACTTGGGCAATGTGGGTGCCTATGGGTTTGTCCTAGAACTTTCCCACATCGTAACTTAACCCCCGAATCCAATTTATTTTTGGTTTAAGACCTTTTATCTTTCCTTTTAAAAATGGAGTCACATGTATTTTTGAAATAAAAATGTTTTTTTTTTTTTTTTATGGTTTTCCTCATTCCTTAAAAGTGATGTGGTGACTCCTTGTTTTCTTACGAACATGCGTGGACTGATTTCCTAGGTTCAAACATACAATTTCACATCCATTATTCAAAATGCATTTTTTGTATTGTTTTTGAAAACCCTAGTGGAGTTATTCATTAATGAAATATAACAAAAAAAGAAAAGGAAGAAGATTAAAAAAACAAAAAATATGAAAAGATAGAGGTGTTGTGTTGGTGGTGTGTCAAAAGAAGAGTGTCGTATCGATATTTGTCCGACACGGACATGGCACCTCCAGAGAAGTGTTTGGGCTTCCTAGTTTCTATTACATATTCAGGTCGGGGTAGAATTAAACCCATGCCATAACCCATATGTGTTTTTTTCTCCTTCTTTTTCTGATGTAATTGGTCACCACTGACAACAGCATTCTCTTCTCCTTATCTTATTCGCCGAAGAAAGTGGAGGATGGTCTGGCCATGGCTCCTTTTTTTTTTTAGTTTTATATATTTTTGGATCTCTCATTGGTTGCTAACATGGTGTACTAATCAAAAATTTATTTCAAATATTCTGAAAAAAAAAAAGAAAAAGGAAAAAGAAAAAAAGGAGGAGTGTTAGGATTATGCCCTAGAGCCAATTATAGAGATGATTGTTTAAGGATTAGGAACAATCATTTGATTTCATTTAAGATTGTCACATTTATTATTGATTTAATAAAAGGGCTTATTCTATTATATTTATATGCATCATTTATATTTACATAATATGTCCATGGAGTTAGAGCTGAGAATATGAAATTCCAAAGTGTTGTAATTTTAAGACTGTAAATATATTTCTGTACTAAACTCCTAAAGCATTCCTAGTTGAAGGTTCACTATGATAGACAGTAATGAACCATAGGACTAGCACTTGTTAGGTTGACTCTATAAGAGGATAGTTAGTCTCAAGCTATTTGTGTGGGGACACTACAACCAACAAGTGGGTGCCTATTACTAGAATAGGTACACTGAATGTGACCAAAGATATGAGATAAACTGAATGGAGTTTTATCCTGCTTGTAAATCAGTTTCTCATTGTTATAGTGGTACAAGTAATCCTTAGACCTGAGACACCATAGTTGTCTTATGCATGTAGCTTTAGAAGTTTGATAACACTAAGTGCAGATCCTATTCAGGGGTCTACAAAAGTGTTCATTGGCCCTACTGCTATGTGTATGAAGGCATGTGAGTGATCAACAAGGGATCCATCACTCTCAGGAAAAAGAGAGAGAATGTCTCATATAGCATTCATAATATAACTCATTAAATCCATGGCCATGGTAGGATGAATGTGGAAAGGAGTTTCCATGAGTTCATCAATGAGTTGATATTCATGAATGGGTATAAAGTAATTAAACTAGGGATTTGACAGACTTCCATGTCCTATTAGTTTAATTGGAGACATTGTGTTGAAGGAAGGATGCAATTGTAACTTATAAACTATAACAGAAGGGTTCTTTGTTAGATACTTATTCACCTCGTTAAGGACAACACCATGAACCATATGCTAGGTGTTATTCATGGTTAGTAGAAGCCCTAATTGATATAAGTGAGTTATAATCAATTAGGGAATTGGAAGGAGTTCCAATTAGACCCTAAATGGAAAGAGTTCCATTGTGCACACCTCGTGATATTCCTACTACTTGATGATGTGAACCTAATGGGTCACACACTGATCATGCAAGAAGAGCTTTAAAGTCTATGAGAGAAAGGGCATAAGTGAATAAAAGAATAGTTCTTAAGGGGCAAGGTTGTATAAGATACAAACTAGAGGGGTTATTGTGTAATTAGGAGTAATTACACAAAACCTATTAGGGTTTGAAGTCTTCCCCTTTGCCGGCCCTAGTGGAGGCTTTATAAAGCCTCCTATGATGTGATGACATCATCACTTGATCATACTTTGGAGGCTCCCCAAGGCTGGCCGAAAATCACAAGGGGCTCTCTTTCTCTCCTCTCTTCTCCTACTCTAGCAGCCACATGGGAAAGAAGGAAAGGACTTGAAGCTCTAGCTAGGTGTGGATACCGTTGGAGGAAGTACACTTGGACTGCTCGTACGCTACTCTTTGGATTCGAAGCGTGAAGCAAAATGGAAAAGACATAATCAACTGTAAGTTCTAAACCCTTTCTTTGTAATTAGGGTTTTATTGTTTTGTATGAACCACAATCAGATTCATGGGCTGCATGGAATTGATAGGAAATTTTTATTATTCCGCATTCTGTTTCCTTCGAGTTCACCCTTACAGAGGTATCAGAGCCATGATTGTGCTTCATACAAACATCATATGGGCTGGTATTTATGGTACAATTAATTGGACAATGGTGATCTAATTAGTTTTAAGAAAACTAGGGTTTTATAAAACTGTTATAAACAGTTTTCATGATAGTCATGAAAAACCATCATCTTGTTTTGCATGCCGAAATCTGAGTTCTTCTCCAAAATTTTTGTGCCATATATGGTTAGAAAGCTCTTCGAATCAGATTTCAAATCAAACAAACGGTTAGTCGATCCGAGTTCTGTAGAGAAAGTTATGAATTTTTTACTACAGGCTGTCTGGAAAGACAGTTTTACGCGGGAATGGAACTCTAGGTTGTTCTTCATCTTCTTCTTATATTAATTTGATTTATATTAATCATATGATGATTATATACAATTATATATACTGTGTATATAATTACTATATGTATTTGATACATTAAAAATCGAATTTAAAAGAAAATCAAGTTTGAAGTTCTTTAAAGAAGCCGAATCTGGGTTCTTGAAAAACCCAGGTTAGTTTTCTGGTTTTTGTTCATTCTCTTCCATCAAAATCATTATGAATGATCATAGATATATTATATATATTGTATATATGATTATCTTTGATGTTAGTATGAGTTTTGAATTAAAAACAATCAAAAAGTTTGAGTTTTAAAATTTTCCAGCAAAGCAGTTTTCTGGGCAGCGTGATACAGCCATGGTTATTGGCTTGTATCTTCTTCATAGGAGCAAGGCAGGGCATGAAACCACCTCCATTAGAATTGTGGGACACTAGGGAATGAAACCCAAGAGGTTTCGAGCACTCATGTTAGCAGCAGCCTGGGGTTTAGAACCCATTCTATTCTTTATCCTTTTTCTGCAGAATTTTTGATAATCGATTAAGATGGAATTATGCAGGCTGTTTGGGCTTGATTTGATCAATGAAATCTCACCTATGGGGGTCGAAAATCATATAGGGATATGATTTTAGGGCTGCTAAAGCTTGGGCAGCCATGGTTGGATCGTGGCAGCCATGAAAGCTTCTTTGAAGCTTCATCTTATTCAGCAGACAGCAGCTAGGGTTTATGGAAACCCCTCCCAAATTCGACCTAGGGCTCTTGGCCCTTAATCACCACCTCTGTGATGATTGTCCCAGATGTAGGAGAGTGCCCCAAGGCCTGGTATAGGCTGGCAGCAGCCATGGGTGGATCGTGGCAGCCATGGAAGCTCCATGGCAGCCTCCTTCTATTTTCGGAAATTAGGGTTTTCTTAGGAAACCCTAATCCTATGTGTACTAGGGTTTTAGAAACCCTATTTACCCTCATTAATGTGTCCTATGAGGGTTCTAATTATGACATTAATGATTAGCCTTGGTCATTAATGAACCCGGTTCTAATTAAATGCATTAGGGTTTAAGTTTATGAAACCCTAACCCTAATACATTTAAAATTTGATTTCTCCCCAATTAAATTAATTCCTAAATTAATTATATAATTAATATTGATTAATTTTAAGATGTTTTAAATTGTTTAAAGCAATTTTGGAATAAATTTATTTTCTGGAATTTTTATTTAAATAAAATTGTTTTAGTTATTTAAGTTAATTCCTAATACTATAGTATTAGATACTAGTTAGTATTATTTAATTGTTTTAATTATTCTAATAATTTTGATTAATATGATTGATCAAAATTAGATGTTTTAAAGAGTTAAAAGATATTAGGATAGATTAAAATAATTTTGGGAAATTAAATGATTAAAAGGAGTTTTAATTCAATAATTGATTTCTAAATTAGGGTTTTAGAAATTCTAATTTTAGAAATTAATAAATGCCATTTATTTTGTTTTAATTATTCTAGTAATTTTGATTAATATGATTGATCAAAATACAATGTTTTAAAGAGTTAAAATCATACTAGAATAGATTAAAATAATCTTTGAAAATTATTGATTAAAAGGAGTTTTAATTCAATAATTGATTTCTAAATTAGGGTTTAGGAAATTCTAATTTTAACATTACTATTTTCATTATTTTAATTCTGGAAATGATATTTTGAGGTTCCCTAATGAGATTAGGAAGCATTAATGAGATTAATGAAGTCCAATTAATAGAGTTACCATAATGCACATATGTTTTAATTGCTTACAGTACTTTTATTTATGCAATATGATTGTATAATTGTGTATGGATGATGATTATGGACTAAGCCCTCTTAAACCAATTGTGATTGGCCGTCTTATGGGTTGTGAAATATTTTTCAAAGGGTTGTAATTTATTTATGGTGATGTAATTTTTTAATTGGGGCTTGCATGCCACTTTCTTCTCTCTCTCTGTCTATCATCTTCTTATGTACCCCACATTCCCCTTATGTATCACTTTCTTTAAATTATGTAAATGTTATGTAATCGAGAGCGCACTAAGGAGCATAGTGGACTCAAAAGAGCATAGTGGAGCCCTACAAGCCAATGGTGCAGACCATCAAGCCCATAGAGGAATTGAAGGACTTGAAAGCTTAGAGAAGACTTTCAAGAATGCATGCATGTTTTCCATTGAATGTTTTACAATCACATACACCTACCATAGACCTTGGATTCAATCTATTGGCTTGGATTGAATCTTCTTAAAGTCCATAATCATCATAGTGGGAGCTTTAATTTATGAGATAATTGTATTAGCTCCAATACCATAGTTTGGTATATGTTACCTAATCACTTAGGGACTAATATTAAAATATGGTACTTTATATATGTTGATATATAATAGCATGCGATGTATGATTTATAATAGCATGAGATGTATGATTATAAATAGCATAATTTATATATTTAAATTTTGATACATAGGATGCATGTTAATTTGATGAGACCCTTTAAAAGCCCTCTTATTTAATATTAAGTTGAAAATGGAGAAGTCATTGGGGAATGAATTCTTCATTGCCTTCCATCATTATAAGATCATCTAATGTCCCTTAATGTGAGTACTTGGCTGTAGACATGTAGGAGCTACCCATGTGTGGACCCTAAAAAACGGTCGGTGGCCCACAGGGATTCAAAAGGAAAGGAGTCGCCACCTTATTTTTTAAAGGAAACAAGGAAAACCCTAAAAAAACAATTTTTGTTTTAGGAAAACAAAAGATTGACTCCATGTTTAAAAATGGTAAGGCAAAAAGTCTTTCGGAAACCAGAGAAATCGGGGATTCGGAGGCTAAGTTACGATATGGGAAGGTTCTAGGCAAAGCCTATAAGCACCCATATCGCCCTAAACGGTCTCTTAATTTAATTGGGCTAAATCAAAGTCTTAATCACACACAAATCAACAATTATCATCACAAGACAGCATGCATATCATTCATTCATTCATCCATATAGTCAAGTAAATCAAAGAAAAACAGAAAAAGAGAAAGAGGGGGAAGAAAACCTAGGATACTTAGTATCCTAGGGCGGACTTGAACCTCACGAAGAGCGCCTACGTACCATGTATGGAAATACATGGATCAAAGTCCACGTAGTTCGAAAAGGAATAGGGTTATAACCTAATAGAGGCCTATGTTAAACCCTAAGTTTCCTTTCAAGAAAAACATGGTAAGTTTCCAAAATAAATGATTCTCAAAAGATTTTTGGTAAATATGGAATTTAATGGAAACTTTGATTTAAAAGGTATTTTTTATGAAAGGATACTATAGGAATCTACCATACCCCTCTATTAAGGAATAACCCTAGGGGGGGAGAAAGGGAATGTTTCAAGGAAAGAAAAGAAGGGTGAATTGGGGCACCCTCATACCCTACTTACCTTTAAGCAAAAGCAACCTGTCAAAATAACCACCCTATTGCATAAGGTAATTATCTTATTCGCAAGATTTCATCTTGCAATAGCCAAAATAACCACCGCACATTGGTGGGGTAGTTGCACCTGTTGTACTTGTCAAGCACCTGCAATTTGCATGCAAAAAACACCAAAAATACCAACCAACCAAGCTAGGTTCCAATCAAGCAATTATCATGCTCAAACATAGGCTAATACATGCTCAAAATATCATATCAAAGACAAATAACAGATCTAGACAGAATCGAAATAGAGCTTAAAATCAACCACAAGTCATGCAAACAACATGAATCATAAGCTAACTAAACCCTAATTCAGTCCTATATGCAATGACATGCAAATAACCCTAAAAATCAACCACATGAATGCTCCAAATATCATATTTAAGGCAATAAACAAATCTGGACAGAATAGAAATAAGGTCCCTATTCATTCACTAAATATGCAAACAACATAAACAGTGAATAATTACAAACCCTAGTTTAATCCTAGAACCATGACATGCATATAAACCCTGAAATCACTCTAAATCATGCAAAACAGAATATGAACAGCACTCAATCCATGCATATTAACCAATAGAATGATCTACACATGATAAAGACATAGGCTTTCCCATGAAATAATGCTATTCTAAGCATATACTCAATTTCAGCACTAAGGAAACCCTAGAATCCCAAACATGCAGTAAATCACATGGAATAACATCCTAGCATACTAAACAGCCCATGAATATCATCCTAAACATGCATACTAGCTAATAGAAATAACAAAACATGATAAAGACACCAGCTTTAATATGCAAAAGAGTTATTTCATGCAGAAAACCAATTTCAGCACTAAGGAAACCCTAGAATCCCAAACATGCAGTAAATCACATGGAATAACATCCTAGCATACTAAACAGCCCATGAATATTATCCTAAACATGCATACTAGCTAATAGAAACAACAAGACATGATAAAGACACTAGCTTGAACATGAAATAATGACTATTCAATGCAAAACCCTAGAAAAGACTCTAAAAACCCTAAAAACACAAACATTCATAAAACCACATAGAATGACATTATATCATGCAAAACCAGCCATAAACAATATCCTAATCATGCATTCTAAGCACTAGAAACATTAACACATGATAAAAATATAAGCTTGCACATAAAATAATGCTATCCTATGCAGACAACCCTAATTTGAATGAAAGAGAGAAAGGGGGAGAGGTATACCTATGGTGGCTGTTGTAGAGAGTCCTCCTCCTCTTATGCACTGCTGGGAATTCCTTCCTTCAAGCCCTCAAGCCCAACTTTAGCCTTCCTTCAAGCTTTCTCTCTCACTTTCTCACTCAAAATTTAGGTTAAACTACCCTAAGGATGGCTGCCATAGCCTCTAAGTCTCACACATGCCTCACACTTCAGAAATTGCCTCCCCTAATGCTGAAGTATAGAGGGGTATTTATAGGGATTGAGTGGAATCAATCAATGGTTGGGATTAAAACCCTAAATATTAATCCAAGGGTCCTTAGAGACTCTCTTGGGGCTCAAGGCACTCAAATAGTGCTGAAAATATGATGGAAAGACGGCTAGAGGCGGAAAAATACGTCAAAATAGGAAGGGAATCAAAAAACCCTAAAAAATGGCGAAGTACCTCGGCTGACCACCCAGGGTTGGCGGCTAACCACCTGGCCTTGGGCGGCTGACCACCTGGGCTGGGCGGTTAGCTGCCAAGCCCCAGATGGTCACCCGAGCGCGCCGTCAGCAATTGCCTTATTTGAGCCATTTCGGCTTCCAAATGTGTTTCGGGGTCAAATCAACTCCGATTTTGACGAAACGAAAGCCAAAACGACCGTGCTTTGATGAGGAATGTAATTTAAGACATTTTAGGGCAAAAATCCCTAGCCATGGCTGCATGGTTGGGTTTTACAAAGACGGCTAACCGCTATGCACCACCGTCGCTAAGCTTAGGTATGCACACAGGGTCGCACCGAATGCTTTCCAATTCAAAATTCAACCTTCCAAAACATCTTTGGGAATGAAATTAAGACTAATTAAAGTCAAATGGGTGGGAATTGAGTGAAAATCATGAGCCAATTTAAGCCAACCCGAAGTAGGTCTCTTAACCAACTTGAACCGTATTAAGCCATTTTAATCCCGAACCATCAATTCATCAAATTGAACCCATAAATACCTCAAATGCATCCTCATGAAGTCCAATTGATAACTTGGAGATCATTTCAAGGTTAAATAGAAAGTTTGTGACCTAAAAGACGGTTATGCCCCTCAAGTCACAAAAGTTCTTATTAACCCTCAAGATCAACTCCAAATTGAACCAAAATTCATATCCAGTGTCCTTGTGATTCTAGAAACTAATGCAAGTAACTAGACTAAAAAACAAAACAAAAACATGCATGGAATGACAAACCCTAGTAAGGTGGTGCAAAAATGGGGTGTGACACCATGTTAAAGACATTACTTGAAACTATCACATATGAGATATCATGGGGTGCCTAAACTGGTATATACCAAGAAACTAACATGTGAGGTATATATTTGGCGAAACAGACCTGTGTGAATGATGGGTTTAACTTAACTAGGAAAGTATTCCAAGAAACAAACATGTGAGGTGTATGTTCTCTAGAGGCAAAATGATTGGAACTTGCTTATGAAGCAATAGACAAAGAGTTGTCTTCTTATTGTGGGTTAGAAGTCAAGAAACTAACATGTGAGGCTTCTAGGTCACAGTGGGACCCCAATCCCCATTAAGGAATGAGATTCCTGAATTCCATTAGAGGGTGTATGGGATTTGATAAAATAGTGGGAGGTACCATATGATTAAAGACCCGATCATCATGGATTAAAAATGAAATCTAATTCTCTATTTATGTAGATTACCTAATTACTCACCTCAAAACCCCTATTTCTTAATATATAGGATATTGATAGTTTCACTAAACCCGATTTCTTTAATTGACTTAGGAAATTGAGAATTGTTCTCAATTTCAAAAGATTGTTTATATGCTATAAGGCCTTTCTTTGAAGGCCCTCCATAAAACATCCTAAGAAGAAAAAGACACTATGCACAATTGGCATTTTGTTGCCATGCTATATGATAATATTGATGACTAATGAGCTTCAGAAGCAAAACTAGTCAATGCAAGTGCCTTTGATGTCCTGCATCACATACAAAGGTTGTATGGTGAGTAAAATAATACTATAAAGTATAGTACTTATAAAGGACTTCTTCTAGACTAGGATGTAATAAATGTTGTTTATTTGAAAATGATTAATCACATAGAATAGCTTGAGAAGTTAGATGTGATTTAAAATGGAAGCATAGAGGGAAGTAAGTCTTGAAAGGTCAAAGACAAAGAAATATAATTATTTTGTAGTAAACATAAGGTATTGTAAAGGGAACTTGATAAAGTATCAGTTTTCCTAAAAGAACCAAACTTTTGAAGTTTTGGTTCATGCTCTAAACTAAATTGTTGGTTAGTTCTGCTTCTTGGTTTTTGGATTCTAGAGTAATCTAAATGAAAGCAGAAAGTTAAATTGATAATAAGTTACCTTTAAAATTTAATAGAGCAAGAGTTGCTAGATTAATTTTGGAACTTATTTTTTAACTAGGTCATTTAAGACATTCTAGAAATTTGATTTCTGAATTTAAATGACTAATTAGAGCGAATGCAACGTATTCTAAGAATACAAGAGATGTAGAGACTCTCATTTAAATTTAACAATTATGACTTGGTTATGAGATGACCAAACCCATCTTTTACTTAGTGAAGTGAAAGAGTTACATTTATAATTTGACTAATACATTGTGATGTATATAGTCATACATTGAGCATCCATTCAATTGCAGTAGACTCCTCTTAGAATATCATAGCTCAATGGTGAATCTAAGATAACGAATTGAACCCTATTAAGATATGGTTTGATCCATGATGAGTTTTACTAATGTATCCATCTAGGATATACCTTAAAATGCTACATATTGATAATTTAGGGTTCACTCCAGTTTTGTTCCAAACATATTATATCAGATATGATATGGGATGAAACCCAACTTAAAGAAGTTAAGGATTGGGATTGTATTACGTATGTCTAAAGACATAATGTAGACAATCTGGAAATAAGGTCAAGTGTTGAATTGTGGTATACCCCAAGAGTGGTTGGGATAGTATTTCTATTACCCTAATGAACAAAAGTTGTCTATTAGGATGTTTGCTAGATTTTCTTGAGAAAGAGTTTATTCAAGAAAGATGCAAAAGTAGATAGAATTTACAGAATTGTTTGTAAAGCCACAAACCAACAAAGATCCAACCCTTGCCCCTGTTGAGGCAAAACCTTTAATTACACCACAGTCTTTTCATAGATCAAATTGGATATTTCTTTAACATAAGAGAGATATTGTATCTCCATTAGAATGTGAAAGAATTGTTCTTTGGTGATAAAGATCACCAAGATAATCCTATTGATTATGATTAGGCGATGTTCGACATCAACTCGAGAAATGACTAAGAGTCATTAAATCCAATATGGTTAGGTAGAGACCTGGAAGGTTGGGCTATCTAAGAATGTTTTCAACATAGGCAAAAAGTTGTCTATAAAGAAACTTATTTGATAATAGTTATGCTGAAATCCATTTGGATTTTGTTATCTATAAACACACATTTTGAATATGAGATATGTCAAAAAGGATATAAAGATGTTTTATCAAATGGTGAAAAACCATAAAAGTGTGTAAGTTATAGAAGTCTATTAATAGACTACAAGGTTCTCATAATTAGAACATCTATAAAGTTGAAGTAATCAAATTGTTTGATTTCTCTCATTGTATAGATGGACCATGAGTGTATAAAAGGTTAGTGGGAGTGCAATCGTTTTTCTTTATCCTAAGTATAGATGGCATCCTAATCATTATGAATGATATGTGAATGTTATCTAATGTAAAGTTTTGGTTTTTAGAGAAAAACTAATTCATGAAAGATTTGGCAGAAGCATCCAACAAGATCTATAGAGATGGATCATGTAGATTGCTAAGTATCTCCAAATCATTAAACATAGTTGAAATATTGAAGGAGTTCAACATGCAGAATTCTAAGAGAGATATGATTTACTTCAGATATATATAGAATTCATTATTCAAGGGCATGTCCCCTAAGATAACACAAGTAAGGTTCTTAAAATGTTAAGAAACCTCATTTTACACTATGTATTGAACCTTATATCTATTATTTTGTAATTGTTACAAATAGTTATCAGTCAATCCAAATTTGGAATATTGGATTGTATATGGAAATTATAACTCATAGTTGATGAGTATATGGATTTAGATTTAATCCATAAAAGGGTATACTTTATGATCACCTTGGTTGGTGAAATACTTAATGGAAGAACTATATGTAGGATACAGTGGATTCCATTATTGAGGGTGAATTAATTGTCGCATTGTCTAGGAGACTGTTTGGATCTATAAGTTCATTTAGAACTTGGAATTGTTCTTGCCATTGAGTTGCCCATATCTTGTTTTGTGACAGCAATGAGCCTATAGCTCAAGCAAAGGAACCACGGTCTCATCAGAGATCCGAATATATTAGGCGACTAGTTCCAAGTGATTAGAGAATCATTGGAAGAGGTAATATGTATTCATTACAGAAGATATTAACTACATGAGTTAATGTAGACCTACTAATTAAAGCATTAAGACATAATGGGTTATGTATTAGACCAACATTTTGAGAAGATGCGTATGGGATACTTGGTCGATTAGCTTTAGTGCAAGTGGGAGATTGTTAGGATTATGCCCTAGAGCCAATTCATAGAGATGATTGTTTAGGGATTAGGAACAATCATTTGATTTCATTTAAGATTGTCACATTTGTCATTGATTTAATAAAAGGGCTTATTCTATTATGTTTATATGCATCATTTATATTTACATAATATGTCCATGGAGTTAGAGTTGAGAATATGAAATTACAAAGTATTGTAATTTTGAGACTGTAAATATATCTCTGTACTAAACTCCTAAAGCATTCCTAGTTAAAGATTCACTATGATGGACAGTGATGAACCATAGGACTAGCACTTGTTAGGTTGACTCTATAGGAGGATAGCTAGTCTTAAGCTATTTGTGTGGAGACACTACAACCAACAAGTGGGTGCCTATTACTAGAATAGGTACACTGAATGTGACCAAAGATATGAGATAAACTGAATGGAATTTTATCCTGCCTGTCAATCAGTTTCTCATTGTTATAGTGGTACAAGTAATCTTTAGACCTGAGACACCATAGTTGTCTTATGCATGTAGCTTTAGAAGTTTAATAACACTAAGTGCAGATCCTATTCAGCGGTCTGCAAAGGTGTTCATTGGCCCTATTGCTATATGTATAAAGGCATGTGAGTGATCAACAAGGGATCCATCATTCTCAGGAAAAAGAGAGAGAATGTCTCATATAGCATTCATAATATAACTCATTAAATCCATGGCCATGGTAGGATGAATGTGGAAAGGAGTTTCCATGAGTTTATCAATGAGTTGATATTCATGAATGAGTATAAAGTAATTAAACTAGGGACTTGACAGACTTCCATGTCCTATTAGTTTAATTGGAGACATTGTATTAAAGGAAGGATGCAATTGTAACCTATAAATAATAACAGAAGGGTTCTTTGTTAGATACTTATTCACCTCATTAAGGACAACACCATGAACCATATGTTAGGTGTTATTCATGGTTAGTAGAAGCCCTAATTGATATAAGTGAGTTATAATCAATTAGGGAACTGGAAGGAGTTCCAATTAGACCCTAAATGGAAAGAGTTCCATTGTGCACACCTCGTGCTATTTCTACTACTTGATGATGTGAACCTAATGGGTCACACACTGATCATGCAAGAAGAGCTTTAAAGTCTATGAGAGAAAGGGCATAAGTGAATAAAAGAATAGTTCTTAAGGGGCAAGGTTGTATAAGATACAAACTAGAGGGGTTATTGTGTAATTAGGAGTAATTACACAAAACCTATTAGGGTTTGAAGTCCTCCCCTTTGCCGGCCCTAGTGGAGGCTTTATAAAGCCTCCTATGATGTGATGACATCATCACTTGATCATATTTTGGAAGCTCCCTAAGGCTGGCCGAAAATCACAAGGAGCTCTTTCTCTCTCTCCTCTCTTCTCCTACTCTAGCAACCACATGGGAAAGAAAGAAAGGACTTGAAGCTCTAGCTAGGTGTGGATACCGTTGGAGGCAGTACACTTGGACTGCTCGTACGCTGTTGTCTGGATTCGAAGCTTGGAGCAAAATAGTTGATTTGAACTTAATAATTGCCCTATAGAATACATAGGGTGATTAATTGATGTTTTCTCGATGTTTCAGGATAATTTGCATATGGTAAGTGGTTCATGGTAAGTCTTGTGTGAGTTGTTCTCTTCTCCCCCCTAGGGTTATTGTCTTTACTTTGAATTAGAAGTCTTAAGTTTCCAACTCTCTTAAAATTCTGTTTTACTTGGAGTTCTATTCTCTTTTGAATTCAAATCACTTTAGAAGTCTATTTGAGTTAGAATTCTATTCTTTCTCAAATACCTACTTTTTCTCAAACTATTTTTGGAAACTCCTAAGTTTTAAAAAACCTTTCTTAAGTTGGAAACTTAGGGTTTATAGTTCATTGTAAAGGGAGTAACCCCTTCTCAATCGAATTACGTGGACTTTGATCCTTACATCTTTGTATGTAAGGTACGTAGGCGCTCATTTGATGTTCAAGTCCGCCCTAGGATACTAAGTATCCTAGGTTTTTTTTTTTTTTCTTTCTTTCTACCCATTTATCCATCACATATATGCTAGTAGAGTAGGATGGACCCATGCTTGCTCATTTATCTATCACATATTTGTTAGTGGATATGATAGATTTGTTTACTTATTCATTTATCCATCACATATTTACTAGTGGATAGGATGGATTTGTTTGCTCATTCTCTCCTTCTCTTGCCTGCTTTCCATATCTCTCATACTTATTCATGGATAGTTTACATGCTTTATGGATGTTTATATGCTTTATGGATGTTCATGGATGAATGTGGATTATTTATGGATGATTCTTTGCATATGCATGGTGACTAATTAGGAAGTGATTGAAATAGCCCATATAAATTCAGAGACCCATTTTGGGGCGATGTGGGTGCCTATAGGATGTTTCCTAGAACCTTCCCACATCGTAACTTAGTCTCCGAATCCTCTCTTGTTTTGATAGACCTGTTTTTCCTTGATCGGAGTCATGTGGTTTGTTTTCAAAGGTTTTCTTTAACAAAACTGTTTTCATGATTTTCCTCTTTTCCTAAAAATGAGGTGGCGACTTCTTGTTTGTTTTGTTTTTATGAACCTTTTAAAAACCAGATTTTTATTAATTTAAATCTTTACAAGTCTTTTCAAAACAAGGGTTCTTCCTTCCTCTTCCTGGATCGAAACCCGTGGTTTACACACTCCATGTGACATTGAGTGCCACTACTTACTATTAAATGTTGTGAACCCAATGGATCACACACCAAAGATGCAAAGAGGGACTTTAAAGCTTTGAGAGAAAGGGCAAAACTGAATAAGAAAAGTTCTTGAGGGCCATACTTGTATTGGATATAAGTAGGAGGGGTTAAATTGCAATTATGGGAAAAATTGCAAGTTAGAATCCTAGAAGGATTCCTCCCCTAGGACCGGCCCTCATTAGTGTGCCTATAAATACACACTAGCATGTGTATCACACTAAGATTTTCACTCTCTCCTAAGCCCTAGCCAAAAATTGGAGAAGCTCTCTCTCTCTCTCTCTCTCTCTTCTTCTCCTATTCTAGCATTCAACAAGGGGATTTAGAAGGAAGCTTGAAGGCCTTTGCTAGGTGTGGATACCATGGAGGCAGTGCACTTGTGCTGCTCGTAGCTGCTCATTCAAGGATTATTCATTGCTGTCCAGAAATTCAAGAGCTTGGAATTTGAAGACTTGAATCAATTGTAAGTGCTCTAACCCTTCTTCTAGTCAGGGTTTTATGTTTTGTATGAACCACAATCAGATTCATGGGCTTTAAGGAATTGTATTATGATTTTTGTTTATCATTATGTTCCACTTTGTTGTTTTTCTCTACATCAATTCCTTACAAAATAAGGTATGAAAGTGCCCTAATTCTCTTTCCTTATTCTTTCCCTTCTCTCTTTTAGGGTTATTTGCTAATAGGGATTTATGGTGATTATTAGAAGTTTCCTTGTAAAATGAATTTCCTTTTTGTCAAAGTTTCCATCTTGTGGAACTTACCTTATTTTCTAAACTTGGTTTATTTATTAAACTTTCCATCTCTTTCAAATAAGGAAACTTAGGGTTTTTACCGTAAGCCCATATTAAGTCGTAACCCTATTCTATTCGAATTACGTGGACTTTATTGGGAATCGAATTAGAAGGAAAACAAAGTGTGGAACGAATTGATAAACAAAACTTTTCCTAATCAATTCCTTAACCCATAAATCCAATTATGCTTAAACACAAACAAAACCCTAACTAGAAGAGGGTGGAATTACTTACAATTTGATTTGTCTTCTTCTTTTTGCTCCAAGCTTTGAATCTGGACAGCAGAGAACGAGCAATCCAAGTGTACTTGCCTCCAACGGTATCCACACCTAGCTAGAGCTTTAAGTCTTTCCTTCTTTCTTCCTTGTTCTTGCTATAGGTGGAGAAGAGAAGAGAAGAAAGAGAGAGAGAGGCTCGTGCAAATTTCGGCCAGCCCTTGGGGAGAGTGATTGTGTTGAGGTCATCACATCATAACATGGCTATTTAAAGCCACTAATAGGGCCGACCCTAGAGGGAATTCCAATCCCTAATAGGTTTTGTGTAATTACTCTTAATTACACAATAACCCCCTCTAATTTGTATCCTATACAAGCTTAGCCCTTGAGAATTCTTCTTTTATTCACTTATGTCCTTTCTCTCATAGACGTTAAAGCTCTCTTAGCATGATCAATGTATGACCCAATGGGTTCACATCATCAAGTAGTAGGAACAGCACAAGGTGTGCATAATGAAACTCTTTCCATTAAAGGGTTTAATTGAAATTCCTTCCAATTCCCTAATTGATTATAACTCATTTATATCAATTAGGGTTTTTACTAACCATGAGTAACACCTAACATATGGCTCATAGTATGGTCCTTAATGAGGTGAATAGTTATCTTTACAAAGAACCCTTCTGTTATAGTTTATAGGTTACAATTACATCCTTCCATCCACACAATGTCTCCAATTGAACTAATAGGATATGGAAGTCTATCAAGTCCCTAGTTCAATTACTTTATACTTATTCATGAATATCAACTCAATAGTGAACTTATAGGAAACTCCTTTCTATATTCATTCTACCATGGGCCCATGGATTTAATGAGTTATATCATTGAATGATATATGAAACATTCTCTCTCTTTTTCCTGAGAGTGATGGATTCCTTGTTGATCACTCACATACCTTCACACACATAGTAATAGAGCCAATGAACACCCTTGCAAACCTCTAGAAGGATCTGCACTTAGTGTTATTAAACTTGTAAAGCTACATGCATAAGACAACTATGGTGTCCTAGGTCTAAGGATTACTTGTACCATTATAACAATGAGAAACTGATTGACAGGCAGGTTAAAACTCCATTCCATTTATCTCATATCTTTGGTCACATTCAATGTACCTATTCTTATAATAGGCACCCACTTGTTGGTTGTAGTGTCTCCACGTAAATAACTTGAGACCAGCTATCCTCCTATAGAGTCAACCTAACAAGTGCTAGTCCTATGGTTCATTACTGTCCATCATAGTGAACCTTCAACTATGAATGATTTAGGAGTTTAGTATAGAGATATATAAACAGTCTCAAAATTACAACACTTTGTAATTTCATATTCTCAACTCTAACTCCATGGACATATTATGTAAATATAAATAATGCATATAAACATAATAGAATAAGCCATTTTATTAAATCAATAATAAATGTGACATACATAAATGAAATCAAATGATTATTCCTAATCCCTAAACAATCATCTCTATGATTGGCTCTAGGGCATAATCCTAATAGACTTTGATCCATGTACTTCCAGTACATAGTACGTAGGCACTCACTTTGAGGTTTAAGTTCGCCCTAGGATCCAAGTATCCTAGTTTTCATTTTTCTTTTCTTTTCTTTATCTTATTTGTTTATTGTGAATGGGTGAATGGATGAATGGATGGGATATATGATATGCATGCAACTCTTGATGTGATATTTGCTGATTTTTTTGTGAAAAGACTTTAATTTAGCCCAAATAAACTAAGAGACCGATTAGGGTGACATGGGTGCCTATAGGCTTTGCCTAGAACCTTCCCATGTCATAACCTTCCCATGTCATAACTTACCCTCCGAATCCCTAGTTTCTTTAGTTTCCAAAAGACTAGTTTTTGCCTTTCCATTTTTAAACATGGAGTCATTCAATTTTTTTTTTCCTTAAACAAAAAGGTTTTTAGGGTTTTCCTTGTTTCTTTAAAAAATAATGTGTCAACTCCTTTTCAATCATGTAGGCCACTTTTCGAGGTTCATAGGTACCATGGCAGTGGCCCAAGGAAGCCAGCAAAAACCTACCATAGAAGTCTTTAGGTTAAGGTGCGTCGGTATGTACAAACCACCATGTCTCTAAACATATAGTACCCAAAATACCCTAGAAAGACTTTCATACTCAACCCTAGTCTTGATCAGCATAGGTGTAGAACTCGGCCCGGCAAAAAGTCCATAGGAGACCTCAACCCATCTTCACCATAGACCAACCAGTGCATCGTTTCACCAAACGGACTGAGTTTTTGGATTCAAAGCACCCAAAATACCCTAGGGAGACTTTTAGACTCGACCCCGGTCCTGATTAGCATAGGTCTAGACCTCGATCCAGCTAAAAGTCCATAAGAGGTCCCAATTTGCAATCCAGATGCTAGGTCCTTAACTGGAATGCCATCTCTTAAAATGGACTGAGTTTTCAGACTCAGGGCATTTTTAATACCCTAGAAAGGCCTTCTGGCCTAAACCCAAAAGTTGCTCGGGGGACCTGCCAGGCGGGTCCCCAACCAAAAGTTCACCTTTCATAGACTTTCATAGGATAATCAATGCACCGTCTCTCGAAATAGACATCATTTTTGGACTCACCACACCTAAATCGTCTGAGGAAGACCCTCTAACTTTGCCCCGGTCTTCACTCACAGACCCGTTAGCTTAGGACCCGGGTCTTTGTAGACAGAACCTAGGATCAGCCCAGACCAAGAAACCGACCCCCTCACCCTCAAAGATCACTTTTGAAGTGTTGTTTTTAGAAACAAACTTCACATTCCAACTCAGAACGCCCTATTTACCCTAACAGGACTTTCAGACTCGACCCCAGGACTCGCCTTAAAGTCCCGACAACTGATCTGACATCCCCAACTACCAGTCCATTGTCCGAACTGCTCAAGAAAGCACATTGGGATGCGAATCAGAGAAAATTTCTTGGTTCTCTCACCAAGATTTGGATTAGTCACCCTCCAAATCACCTCAAGTCATCTTTAAGTCATAAATCACTCAAGAAAATGTGACAAGTGCATTTAATGCAACTGCACCGTCTCGTGCTATAGCAAATAGCGCAAGCTGGTGTATAACAGTGAATAGCGCAAGATGGGTAGGAGGCTGCTCTATAAATACAGCCCTTTCCTCTTGCTATAAGAAAAAAAAAACAAAAACAAAAAAAAGAAGAAGAAGAAGAAGAAAAAAAAGAAAAAAGGAGTCTCTTCCAAATCTGGATCCCTCTTCCAGCTCTAGATCCCTCCCCTAGACTCCACTTTCTTGTGTTTTAAGTTTACAAAATTCCCCTATCCCCCCACTAGACCAAGAAAACCTCTCTCATTCCATCTTCCAAGCCTCTCCCAACTTGAAGAAGCTCTCTCTTCGCAAGCTCAAGTCGGAATCTCTCTTGCATCTCAACAAAGACGAAAAAGGAAGAAGGATATTCACCAAATTTCTACCGATCACTAGTGAAGCTTGGTGGTGATCCTTTCGCTCGAATGTTCTTTCTCATTTCGCCTTCTCAAGAGCAAGATGCTTGAAAAGTTTGCATCTTTCTATTCCTAGTCCATTTCCTTTATCAAGTTTCTTGATTTCTTAGCATATCATCCATATTAGCCTAGATCTAAAAGAATAGATGTAGATTTACTCACTTTTATGTAGTATATGTAGGGCGAATACTATCGTCACCCCTCCCCTGTATTGATCTCAAGTTCTAGTTAATAAAGATGCTTTTTTTTTTTTTTTTAATCATGATTAGTGTATGGTTTTCACTATTTTGAATTAATGATTATTTTTGTGGAGACTTGTTAAATTTGGTAAGTCTTGGAGACCTTGTTCAATAAAACTCATAATCTTTTTACAACCTTTTTAAAAAATGTAAACTTTTTCAAAACAAGGGTTCGGTTGAGCAAAGTATTTTGATCTACCTTTTCCAACAAGTTGTCCATTTTTGAACTCGAGGTTAGGATTGATAAAGTAGATACTAGTCATGACTTGGTAATGTGGTGTCCCAACATAAAGGGATAGAGCTACCATGAAAAAGTTCACTAAATGCAAAATAAAAGTAAAATAAAATCAATCGGCGTTTTGAACTTTTATAAAGAACCATGATTTTCTTGATTTTAAGGTATCTATCCATAAGCTTCATTCTTTGTGAATCCTGGGGTGTCCTAACATGATTGGACAGGGTTACCTTGAAGAAACCCATGATGTTGCTTTTTATAAAGATTCAATTTTTATGATCTCTTATTAAAAATGGTTCATTTTCGAAAGGGATGATACCAAGTTTTCAAACTGTCAAGTTTACTCGACCACTTAGATAAGTGTAAATAAGGTCTAAATGATGTCACAACCTAGGATGATATATTTGCTTTAGAACTTCTAGGCTCGAGTAAGGATTTCGTTTTTAAGAATGGGTTTAATTAAAGAAAGTTCATGATTCAAAGCAACCCATTCATTAATGGATGTGGTAGGGTGCTAATACCTTTCCTACTCATAACAGAGCTTCCTTACTTAGATCTTTTGTTTGCAAGCCACCATCTAGGAGTCATTCAATTTTGAAATAGTAAGGACTAATAATAGGCCTTAGAGACGACCTTCCACGTCTTTAAAGATATGGTAGGTGGCAACTCTAAGCCTTTCTTTTTCTTAATTGTACTCGCATAGTTAAATAAAAGAAAGGCATCCCTGAAGGAGTAATTGAACCTTTTTACTTTCATTCACCATCCAATAGAAAACACCACAATAATACATGTACACCACACAGGGCACATCCGAGCACTTGCCCAACCAAGTCATTACCCACACATGAGAAAGACGAGGGAGAAAGATCCGCCCCAACGGGGGGCCTCCCTCCTAGCGCGAATCTTTTGGGGGGTAGCTGACACAATCACATGTTATTCCTTTAACCTTAAATGACGAACGTTTGCGGTTGACCCACATTGAAACAACAAACTTAAAATTATCCCTAAATCGCACAATGTCAAAGTTAATGGACTACATTGAAATTTGGGGTAGAGTTGATGGTATTAAATTGATAATAACCCCCTTTTTTTTTCCCTTCTTTAATTTTGACTAGTCACCAAACTTTTTTTTTTAGTCTTTACTCCCTTCGTAGGTATAAAGATTAATATTTAGTAGAGAGCTCAAATTGTTGTTCGGTAAGGGTAACTCTCTTTGGCAAAATGGGTTTCATCAAAATTGGGAGGAGCCTTACATTTGGTTGTGATTGAATTATTCAATTAGTGCCCCTTTATTATTATATTTTCCTTTCCTTCTGTTTTTCCTCAACAACCAAACATAAGAAATCACTTTTATGTTTTTCCTCGACAGCCAAACATAAGAAATCATTTTTCGTAAGAATTCACTTTTCTTCCCTCTTATTTTTCTTAGACAACAAAACGCAATAAAATTTTATATTTTCCGTACATTTTTTAAATTCCTTTCCAGGTTTTTTTTTCTCTCCATTTTTCTTTCCCTAGTAAAATCCACAAACCAAATAGAGATTAAATGAAAGCTCATTTGGAAAGTTGAAAAAAGAGTAAATTTTGTGATTTACCATAATCCTTTGAATTATAAAATTTTATTGACCAATAATTAGGAGCCATTTATGGTAAATACATCATTAAAATGGTAGGGCCACGAAAAAAGAGAAAAAAATGCATGAGGATTAAGTATTTTGAAAGGGATGTTAAAGAGGTTGCCACTTGGACGAACTTGGCTTTATATAATAATATAGTACATATATATAAAATCTGTTAGCTATCTTGGATAACAATAAAAAATAAAAAAATAAAAAATAAAAGAAAAAAAAGATATAAAATCTGATTTTAAAGTCAAAGGCTCAAAGCCAACAAGGCCGGAATAACCAGCCAACCCGTCTATATTACAAAATGTATTACTTTATTTTTATAGAATCCAGAAATCAGCAACTGCAGAGTCAATTCAGTTGAGAGGGAGAACAAACTCGGAATCACTTCCATTTCTTGAACTTTCCCCCACCAAACATTCCGTGCTTCCCATGCTTGCCGAACTTCCCATGCTTGAACTTGCCATGGTGCTTGTGGGAACCATATCCATAGTGAGTGCCATGAGCAATATGGTGACTACCATGTCCCATGTGATGGGCACCATAAGCAGCTGCAGCTGCCGCAGCGCCCCCAGCAATCATTCCCCCCAACCCGGATCCATGCCCTGCAGATGTAGACAAAATATTTTTTACCAACAATCTCCTTGTATATCCTCCTAAAGGCAATAGAAGTACCAATTGACAAATATATAATAAAGCTCCTCAATGAATCAAGCCAGTGACAAATATCACAAGTTTGATCACCCGAAAAATGTACTTAAGAGAGAAGGGGAACAGTTTGCTAATCATCTGCTTTCTTCCTCCATTACAATGGCACAACAATTTGGAAACCGTACCTGAATGATGAGAAGCAGCTGGCGGGTAGGCACCAGGAGGGTACCCTGCCGGTGGATAGCCTTGTGGTGGGTAGCCTTGCGGTGGATAGCCTTGAGGAGGATAGCCTTGAGGAGGATAGCCTTGTTGAGGATAGCCTTGTTGAGGATACCCCTGTGGTGGATAACCTTGTGGAGGGTACGCCCCTGGTGGGGGAGGGTACTGTCCATGATGATATCCAGCAGCAGCAGCACCATGAGCAAGGTGTGAAAAAAGCCCTTTCTCAGACTCCTCATGCTTGTCCTTTCCACCTCCCATTTTTCTTCCCCGTAAAACTGATGCTACCTGACTCACAAATAACGAACCTATTAGACAAAAAAAGATACACGCACACACACAGAGCTGAGATTCTCGCTGTGATTCTTGCATATATATCACCTCTAAAATTACATCTTATTATAGTATTTTAACCAAACAAGTTTAAGGTAATTTAATTAATTACCCCTGCCCACCAATGGGTTCATATATGTTTCATTCATGGTGACAGATATCATCAAAGAACAGATGATCTTTTTAAAATATAAACAGTTTAAGCTGAACCATTTAGCATAGTTGCATTAATTAAAATAAACTATATTTTATGAGTTGAGATCAAAAGACACAATTTTTGCACTTGATTTTTACATGATTCTTAAGCCATCGGATCTTGCAAAATCCAATGATCTCTAATGGTCTCATTATTATATTAATTATTTTTCCACTTTCAACATTTTTGAAGATCTATCCAACAGTTTAAAACTGGTATAAAAATTGAGTGTAAAAATTATGTCCTTGATCCTAAACCATATTTAATTTAATATAATGTATATGTTGGGATCACGTAAGGTCCCAAACCTGTGCGTTTAAGTAGGACAGCACTATCATACCAGTGCATCGCCTACCCAACTTGTTAGGTTGAGTGGGGTATATCCCACCCCACCAAAGCCCACATGAGCCAACCCATAATGGTTACCACATCATTCAATATATGAAAAACATAACATGATTTTGCCCTATGTCATAAAAATCTTGTCTTGTTTTGACCAAAATTCAATTCTTCTTCATACGGACACAATGAATGGCTTCCAAGCCCAACTAAAATTTATATGTTAATTAAAAAGCATAACAAGGAGTCAAGGACGATTGTAAAAAATGCTAAGGGCACATTTGCACAACCAAATAGAAATTAAACAATTTGAATGTATTTTGCATAGTATTGAAGCGACAAATTTATCAACAGTCAAAAATTAGGTGTCCATTCTTCATTGGCACGCCATCAGTGGTCTATTAATAAGTGCCTAAATTTTTTTTAATTAATCTAACAGTTTGTTTCGCAAAATACAGATCGCAACTAAGAGTTTTAAAATGCACCTAATCGTCACATGATATTAAAAGGACTATATATGTGTGTGTGTGTGCACGCACGTGTGAAAAGATTGCATTCATATATTTCATGAATGAAAAAATTTAATTCCAAAATTTTACTCGTCTTTATAATCTGGGGTGTGCTTCTTGTATAGATTAAAAGGTCAACATGATGTCCCTATGAATTGTCTTTCACCGATTCTAGATCTGTAATTTGTAAACTATATATATCTATATATATATATTATATAGATGATAGAAGAATAAATAAATAATCTAAAATAGCGTGAAACATAATAGGTTCAGCAAAAAATAAAAAATAAAATAAGTGTAGAACACGATAGATGAATTTCATATACAATATAGCCTCGTCGTCTGTAACAAAAAGGTTGGAATTTTCAAGCAAAAAGAGAATCAGAAAACCCCTGAAACGTAAATCCAATCCATCATTATCACAACGTACACTAATATAATCTGCTAAGACGATATATTTTTTGACAAACATTGGAAGTGGAACAAGAGAGAGAGAGAAAGAAAGCTTTTACCGAATTGGGTGGTTATGAGACACCTCTGCTCAAAATCCTAGCCTGATTGATACAGCGCAAATCTTTGTCCAACAATATGTCTTCTTCCACGGATGGAGAGCATGTATACATATATTTATATATATATAAATTTATAGAGAGATTGTCCATTATTTCCGATCCTACGCGTTGGTTAAACGCGTCAATGACGCGTCCAACGATATACCAGGTGTGGACACGTGGGTGATGGGTCAACTTTATAACTTAATCCCTAGGGATGTTCTACGCGTCAAGATTTCAGACACGGATTGCACCATGTCATGACACATGGATTAAAATTATAATAAAATAATGAAGATGATAGAAATGAAACCGTTTGCTTTGGAGGTTAATGGTTCGGTTTGGTTCGGTTTAAGATAGATTTCAAATCAAACCATTATACTTCAGTTTTATTCCTACTAGACCATACTAAAAAAACTGGTCTAGTAGGAATAAAATTGGTTTGGTTTGGATCGTTTTCGGTTTTAACCTATTAAGTAGCAACAAATAATTGAAAATAAAAAAAATGATATACCAAACTTCAAATAAAAACATTTTTGATAAAAACATTACATTAGCAACTAAGAAAAACATTAAACATTGTATCAAAATGGAAACATATTGACATATTTCAATCCAATATCTCACACAACATTAATAGCTACTTTAATACACATGCCAATTTAAAAAATGAAAAACGATAAAAAACTTAAAATGAGACAAGGCTAAGGCTGAAAGACTTAGGGTTTTGTACTATTTTAAATCTATTTCCTATTATGCCCTTATTAAAATAATAAATTTACAATCTTTAAGTTTGATATATATAATATATATAAAATTCTATATATATTATATATTTTTCGGTTTTTTCAGTTTGGTTTGGTTTTTTTAAAATGAAAACCAAAACCAAACCAATTTAATTTAGTTTTCTAAAATTAGAACCAAAACCAAACCTAATAACAAAAAAACCAAACCAAACCGGTCGATTTGGTTTGGTTTGGTTCGGTTCTCGGTTTTAACCTAAACCATTAACACCCCTGCGTTTACCTACAAGAGTCTAAATCTATTGTCCTTGAACTTTGTCCCCATCGATCTAGCCCCTCAATTAAATGGTGCTACATTGTACACATTTTTCTCTCTTCCACGATTTCAAAGTTTATAGTTGAAAAAAAAAACCTTCATCTTAACAAATACAAACCCACGAACATACCAACCCTCATACCTTTTTCCTATTTCTTTCAAGTTTCAACAACTCTCATTTCCAAATTATCATCCACTATACTCTCCAACAGCGGTCCCGTAAAAATGATCTTTTACTCCATTCGTCTCATAAAGATAGATCTCTTCGAAAAGGGAATGGGATTTGCTGCAGTTGGCCATTTCAATTTCAGCGTCTAGTAGCCGATAGATGGATGACATGTGGCAGCTCAGTTTATGAACAGTTGAGATGAATTACAAAGAGGGGTGTCCGTTTGGCTTTAACGCCGTTTGTGTTGGCCCCAAAACGCAGCGTTTGGGGAAAACCTTTTAGGAGCCAAAACGCAGATCTGGTTTCAAAACCATATCTCGACTCTCTCTCATCCTCTCTACTCCTTTCTCCTCTCTTCACTCTCTCTCCTCTCCGTTCTCCTCTTCTATTCTCTCCTCTCCAACTCTGCTCCTCTCCATCCCCTTCGCCCTCCTATCGGAGCAACCCTCCGCCCTCAGCTCCGTTCTTTTCTGTCGTCGGTGAAACCCCAAAAATCTATTACTCCCATCGGCGACGAGCGACTCCCCCATCCATGGCACGGTGCACAATGACGAGCTTCTTCAACTCCCATCGGCGACGAGCTTCTTCCCCTTCAGCGACGAGCTCCTCTTCACACTCCCGTCGGCATCTCACTCAAACCACCTCTCGTTGGTGAGTTTAGGGTTTGTAATGTTTTTTTTCTTTTGGTTGAAATGTAATGCTATGCTGTTGCGGGATTTAGATCTGAAACCCCCAATTTTTTTCCCCTACTATTATGGTTTTGTGTGCTGTAACCAAATCAATTTTTTAAAGACACAAATCTATTTTTTAAATCTGACTTCTTTATGCAATATGCTCATAAAATAGGCCAAAAAATGGTGGATGTTTTAATGTTTTATAGAAAATTTGTTACATATTGTGTCAGCATCACCTGCTAAAACAAAGCAAAGTTGAAATTTGAATTAAATCACAATCGTCGGCAAATTAATGTAGGCCATTTTTTTTTCATGCTATATACTACTGCTATCTCTGCTATTTTTTTTCATGCTTTTTTTTTTTCCATCCGGATTATGTCAGCATCATCCAGCAAATTAATGTTTCGCTATCTTTCACATGTTTAGAGAATTCAACGAGCCATGTCAAGGCACTGTCAGGTGCTTTATTATCCTCTTAGTTACCAATTACAGTGTGATGTCTTTGTGAGTAAAATAAACTATTTCCTGCTTCAAAATGGCTATAGGCATGATGAATTTCTTCTAGACCATAACTCCATTAGAATTGGGTATTTAATAGCCACTACTATTCATGATTTGCTTTGATAAAAATTTTAAATGACTACATATTAAAGGGACCAAGGTTCCTTTGAAATTATACAAGAACAGATTTTGGTGAGTTGTGCCATTTCTTTTCTCATCAGATAGAAAGTATGCATCTTTCACTAATCAACTTCGCTGGTTTTTGAATAAATTCAATTAATTTTTATGATGGACTGTTCTTGCTAAAGGTGGAGAATAGAAGAGAAAGAGAGATAGCTCTATGTGAAAT
Source organism: Liquidambar formosana (assembly GCA_039720395.1). Lineage (NCBI taxonomy): Eukaryota > Viridiplantae > Streptophyta > Magnoliopsida > Saxifragales > Altingiaceae > Liquidambar > Liquidambar formosana. Next base: position 34,499,508 of record CM077829.1, read on the forward strand.
TTAGCCAGCACTTGGGAGAATGCTTCAAGTGGTTCAAATGGTTCAAGTGATGATGTCATCACATCATAAAAGGCTTTAAATAGCCTCCAACTAGGGCCGACCAAAAGGGGGATTCCAAACCCTAACAGGTTTTGTGTAATTACTCCTAATTACACAATAACCCCTCTAGTTTATATCTCATACAAACTTGCCCCTTAAGAACTATTCTTTTATTCTCTTATACCCTTTCTTTCATATACTTTCAAATTCTCTTAGCATGATCAGTGTGTGACCCATTGGGTTCACATCATCAAGTAGTAGGGATAGCACGAGGTGTGCACAATGGAATTCTTTCCATTAAGGGTCTAATTGGAACTCCTTCCAATTCCCTAATTGATTATAACTCTCTTATATCAATTAGGGCTTCTACTAACCATAAGTAACACCTAACATATGGCTCATGGTGTGATCCTTAATGAGGTAAATAGATTTCTAATAAAGAACCCTTCTATTATAGTTTATAGGTTACAATTACATCCTTCCATCCACACAATGTTTCCAATTGAACTAATAGGATATGAAAGCCTGTCAAATCCTTAGTTCAATCACTTTATACTCATTCATGAATATCAACTTAATAATGAACTTATGGAAACTCATTTCCATATTCATTCCACCATGGGCCCATGGATTTAATAAGTTATATCACTGAATGATATATGAAACATTCTCTCTCTTTTTCCTGAGAGTGATGGATTCCTTATTGATTACTCACATGCCTTCACACACATAGCAGTAGGGCTAATGAACACCCTTGCAGACCCATGATTAGGATCTGCACTTAGTGTTATCAAACTTCTAAAGCTATATGCATAAGACAACTATGGTGTCTCAGGTCAAAGGATTACTTGTACTACTATAACAATGAGAAACTGATTGACAGGCAGGTTAAATCTCCATTCAGTTTATCTCATATCTTTGGTCACATTCAGTGTACCTATTCTTATAATAGGTACCCACTTGTTGGTTGTAGTGCCTACACACAAATAGCTTGAGACTAGCTATCCTTTTATAGAGTCAACCTAACAAGTGCTAGTCCTATGGTTCATTATTGTCCATCATAGGGAACCTTCAACTAGGAATGTTTTAGAAGTTTAGTACAGAGATATATCTACAGTCTCAAAATTACAACTCTTTGTAATTTCATATTCTCAACTCTAACTCCATGGACATATTATGTAAATATAAATGATGTATATAAACATAATAGAATAAGGCCTTTTATTAAATCAATAACAAATGTGACATATATATAAATGAAATCAAATGATTGTTCTTAATCCCTAAACAATCATCTATACGATTGGCTCTAGGGCATAATCCTAACAGATACATAAAGGGAATGTGGGGTACATAAGAGAATGATAGAGAGAGAGAAGGTGGCATGCAAGCCCCAATAAAAATTACATCACCAATAATAAATTACAACGCTTTGAAAAATATCACAACCCATAAAATAAGACGGCCAATCCCAATTGGTTTATTTAAGTCTTAGTCCATAATCATCATCCATCCATATCCATACAATCACATTGCATAATAAAGGAAATAACTGTAAGCAATAAAACATATGGGCATTATGGTAACTTTTTTGATTGGTTTACATTAATTTCATTAATGTGTTTTAATCTCATTAGGATATGCAAAATTTCAAGAATTTAATTTAATTCCAAAAAATTTTTTAAACGCTTTAAAACATTATAAAATTAATCAATATTAATTTTGGAATTAAATAAAATCATATCATTAATTAATTAGTGCATTAGGGTTTCCTAAAACCTTAAACCCTAGTTGCATTAAATCCTAAACCCTAAATATTAAATGCATATGATTAATCATTAAATGTCCAATCATTTAAACCCTAGGTCTTAGCCAATTAATAATTAAGGTTTCATTAATGCCATTAGGGTTTCATTAATCCAATTAATAGATGCACCAATTAGGGTTTCTAAAACCCTAAACCCTATTCATCATTGATAACATTAATTAAACCCTAAATCATGATAACAATGATTAGCCATTAATAGCCAATCATTATACCCTAGGTTTTAAGTCATTAATTAATAGGATTAGGGTTACAATTAATGCCATTAATAGATTAGGGTTTGAATCAATTAAATTAGGGTTCCCTAATGAAACCCTTGTGCTACCACCACTATGAGAAGGGGCTGCGCCACTTGGGAGGGCTACTAGAGCCACCATTGTCGATGGGAGCTTCGGCGACTTTTGGGGTTCGAGCTAGGGTTAGGGCCAAGCCCCATGGACAAGGTTGGGTGGTCCAAGAGGCTACATAGGTCAATTCATTAGGGTTTCATAAACCCTTACTACTGCCGCCACCATTGAAGGACCTCCAAGGTCACTTTGATGGCTTAAACACTTGCAAATCTTCTTCTCCACTTGATCCAACTCTTTATCATGTCCCTACATGATTTACTAAACTAATGGAAGAAAATTGGATGATCAAATCATTCCCACTTGACCCATATAATTCGTTTTACAGAAATCAGCCCAGTTTTTACAGAAATTTGTAATAGATCACAACTCTCTTAAAACCCAACAAGATGACATTTTTAGGGTACCAAACCAATTTTTTCAGTATCCTACATGTCTTAAGAAACTAATGCAAGTGGTTTTGTGCAATTTGGAGTTCCCTAGCAAAAGTTATAATCAAAACTCCATTGATGACTTTTCTATAGAAAAATCTACTTTGTTGTTTTTGTAAAAAACTCAAACTTTTTGAATCTTTTTGAATCAAAACTCTTTTGAAACTTAAAGAATATGATACATACATTATGTATTATGCTCCTACATTGAATTACCATCAATTTTACAGAGGTTTGATTTCAAAACAGATGCAAGAACCCTAGGGTTTCTCAACCCTAGGTTCGGCCATGGTGGTGTTCTCCTTCAAGCTTCTTCTTCTCAAATTCAATCACATGCATCTCATACACTATGAATTTGATATGTATTGTACATATTAATGTATTTAATTAACAAATTAATTATCTATGATAATTTAGGAGAAGAATTAGAAGAGAAATTGTGATACCCCGAATATTTATTGATTTATTTTATGTGTAAATTCAGTGGAATTGTACACAGGAGGATAATTTAAAATATTTTTGAGGTTAGTTGGATATTGGGAGACATTATATTAAATTGCTTTGGATAAAAAAGATGCTTAAATTATGAGTGTATATATATATATATATATATATAGGTGAAGCAAGAAAATGACAAAAGAAGAAAATAATTGGGATGGGAGAGAGCACGTGGAAAGAAGAAAAGAAAGAAGAAAGAAGAAAAGTCAAAAGAAGAGATAAAGAAGGAAGAAAATGGTGTGTGAATAGAAGAAAAGAGAAAAAAAAAAAGAAAGAAGATGGTAGGAGAGGACGTACGGGTGGAAGAAAGAAAAGAAGAAATAAAGGAGGAGAGAGAAGGAGGAAGGAAATAAATAGAGAAGAGAAGGAAAGAAATAAGAAGAGAAGAAGAAAGAGGAAGGGAGAAGCCGAGAGAGGCAGTGGGCAGATGGTCCACCGGCCGGAGCATGGAAACCTCCGATCTGACTTTTTTCAGTATGGATTTTTATATTTTTTGAGTTGATCTACAGTCTGCAGTTGTGGTTATTTATTTTGTTCACTCATTTTTGAGGTAGAGGGTTTAATTCTTGTACAATGAATGATGATTATTTTGAAGCATATATTAAGATATTAATTATGCAAGGTGATAATTATTGATAGTGATATATTTGAGGTTTATGATGGTTGATTTCATTGATGGTTGGATTATATTTGAGGTTGATGATTTGGAGTTCGTATTATTTGATTTGTATATTATTTTGAATATATAAATGCTTGCATGTGATTTTTGAAACATTATTTATTGTATAGGAATTAGATTTCCTACTGGGCTGTTGTTTGCTCACCCCAATATATTTTCAGGTGATAATTATTGGAGGCACGTAGTAGAATTGGGGTCGAGATTTGGAGAAGTTATCGCGTACATTTATTTTTATTTAAAGCTGATGTAATTTTATTCATTTGGTTGGCCAATGTATATTGAGGATGATTTTTGGATTAACTATCGCTACCCGCAACTGCGCAACACTCTGTGTTTTCAAAAGGCATGTATTGTTTTAAAAGAATTTATTTGTACGGAGCTCATAAAAATTGTACGTGTTTTGGTTTATAAATTTTGGAGCGTTACAATTTGGTATCAGAACTAAGGACGACTCTGACTTTTGGATGCGAGATGATGTGGCAATAGTCCCAATAGGACCAACAGTCCCAATAGGCCCAAGATGGGTGAGGGTGAGGGTGAGGTTGAGTGAACCAACAGTCCCAACAGTCCCAATAGGCTCAATAGGGTGACGGTGAGGTTGAGGGATGAGTCACATATTTCACACTAAAAGCGGACAAGTCCAAGATTTGGGAAAAGTGAAGGTATTGTTTTATTATGAGATGGCATGGTTAAGTTAGTACGTACCGCGTATGGTACTGTGGTTTATTTGAAATTCTTGATGAAAAAAATACAATACCTATTTTAGAAAAAATTGTTTTCTTGAGAATGGAAAAAATTTTGTTTTATTTATGAGCTCTTTTAAAATCAGAGTTTTGCAGCGGAAGCGTAGTGGTATAACCAATAAGTATTTGATCTGAAGCTATTCAAATTTCGAGGACAAAATTAATTTTAAGGGTGGTGGAATGTGATACCCCGAATATTTATTGATTTATTTTATGTGTATATTCAGTGGAATTGTACACAAGAGGATAATTTAAAATATTTTTGAGGTTAGTTGGATATTGGGAGACATTATATTAAATTGCTTTGGATGAAAAAGATGCTTAAATTATGAGTGTATATATATATATATATATATATATATAGGTGAAGCAAGAAAATGACAAAAGAAGAAAATAATTGGGATGGGAGAGAGCACGTGGAAAGAAGAAAAGAAAGAAGAAAGAAGAAAAGTCAAAAGAAGAGATAAAGAAGGAAGAAAATGGTGTGTGAATAGAAGAAAAGAGAAAAAAAAAAAAAAAAGAAAGAAGATAGCAGGAGAGGACGTACGGGTGGAAAAAAGAAAAGAAGAAATAAAGGAGGAGAGAGAAGGAGGAAGGAAATAAATAGAGAAGAGAAGGAAAGAAATAAGAAGAGAAGAAGAAAGAGGAAGGGAGAAGCCGAGAGAGGCAGTGGGCAGATGGTCCACCGGCCGGAGCATGGAAACCTCTGATCTGACTTTTTTCAGTATGGATTTTTATATTTTTTGAGTTGATCTACAGTCTGCAGTTGTGGTTATTTATTTTGTTCACTCATTTTTGAGGTAGGGGGTTTAATTCTTGTACAGTGAATGATGATTATTTTGAAGCATATATTAAGATATTAATTATGCAAGGTGATAATTATTGATAGTGATATATTTGAGGTTTATGATGGTTGATTTCATTGATGGTTGGATTATATTTGAGGTTGATGATTTGGAGTTCGTATTATTTGATTTGTATATTATTTTGAATATATAAATGCTTGCATGTGATTTTTGAAACATTATTTATTGTATAGGAATTAGATTTCCTACTGGGCTGTTGTTCGCTCACCCCAATATATTTTCAGGTGATAATTATTGGAGGCACGTAGTAGAGTTGGGGTCGAGATTTGGAGAAGTTATCGCGTACATTTATTTTTATTTAAAGCTGATGTAATTTTATTCATATGGTTGGCCAATGTATATTGAGGATGATTTTTGGGTTAACCATTGCTACCCGCAACTGCGCAACACTCTGTATTTTCAAATGGAATGTATTTTTGAAAAGGTTTATTTGTACTGAGCTCATAAAAAAAAATTGTACGTGTTACGGTTTATAAATTTTGGGGCGTTACAGAAATAATGTAACACCTGTAAATTTTAAATAAGGTATTAAGGGTTTAATTTATGATTAACATAGTTAATCCCATGATTTGTTGGATGACCACTTGTATGGGTAATACATGTATATGATGTTAAGATGTTATGATTGAATTTTTTTGTGATCGAGGGTTCTTTGTTTGATTGTTTTAAAGTAGTTTTGGTGAGCTACGTACCTCTTTGTTATGCATGCTGTGTTATATAGTTGATTATAACACTTTATAGTTTACTATAATAAACAAAATATCTCTTTTTGTGCCTGTTAGGTGTTATGGTTGGCTATAACAACTTATAGTTGAGTATAACAAACAGAATGTCGCAGTACTATTCACTGGGGAGTTTTAGTCGACTATAACTCATTATAGTTGACTATAACACACGGAATTTCTACTAAAGGATTAGATTTTTATGGGATATAAATACCATTTTACCCCTCCCTTATGTTTCCTTTAAAACCCAACTTTTAGAGAGTTTCTCGCCCATTTTCTCATCTGATAGAGAAGAGAGATAGAAAGAGAGATGGAGGGTTTTCCATCTATTTCAACCCTTGCATGCATCTTTGTGGAATAGATCGGCTCTTCAATTACTCATGGCTGCACTTTGGAAGTATGGGTAGTCTTTATCTTGCTTTTGAGAGGTAATTCTCATGTATAAGGCTAGGGTTTTCATTTCTTTTGAGTTTTTGTCATCATATCCTCATATCTTGTGTTTATTCATGCAATTTGTGAGGTTTGGTTGCATCTTGGAGTTGGAATCTCCATTTTCTTCATAAACCAAGTCATTTAGGAGCTAGGGCTTGGATTGAAAGCTTGCATGTGCATTCTAGGGCCTAAATTCCATACCCACAACATCAAGATTTCATTTTTTCTACACATTTCATGGAGGTAGGTGCAATTTTCATAGATTTGAACTATTGACATGATAACATGATATATATTATCATAGTATTTGTTATTTTTGGATTTAGAATATGTATATAGATGATTTATGGAATAAATCTTAAAATAAAACTTTGGATAATTGATGATATAAATTGGGAATTATGTTTATTGAGAATTATGGGCTATCCTATGCTTTTTGGGAACTATAAATGCATGGATTTTATGCGTATTTTTATATGGGTAATTGATACTTTTGTTTTATGATTTTGAGGTTGTAATAATGAATGGGTATTTATGTTGTTATCATAAATTGGTATAATTATGTGATTATTTTCCACTATGGTTTTTGTGGTATATTTTGGGGATGATTTTGGTTAAAAATCATTTTTATGGTTAATTGCGCTGCATATTGGGTATAATTATGCATTAAATGGACTTAATGAATACTAGGTAAAAATATTGCTTAAAAGGGGTCATTGGGTATGGTTTGCTTATGTTCAAGGGACTAAGCTGTGTATTCCATTCCTTTGGTCCTAGGAGCTTTTCGATTCTAGGTAGGAACCCTTGTGCTTTCGAATTGAGGCCGCTTTCCAGTCCTAGGTAGGGACCCATGTGTGGTTTTCTTAGAGGTTGAGTTTAAATCCTCCATTTTTGCGCGAAGACTCTTATAGGAGTGGTCGATAATTGATAGAATTAATGTAAATTGGACATGAGTTACATGCATTAGGTATTATGCATTATTTGTTTTAAGTTATGGATTATAACTTATTTTGGATTTATAATATACTTGGTTAGTATATTTTGTTTAAAATGATATAATTGGATTCTATTTATATCATTGCTTTAGTTTACTATGTTAAATTGTATCTACTAAGTCGTTGTACTCATGCCTATCTATTTTAATGTTTTTCAGAGAATATATTCAAGTGGAGTTATGCTTTTATATGGGGATACTCTTAATGGAAATTTCATTATGTTATTTATTGATGGATTTTTATGGGAAGAATATGTATTAATTCAGTTTTATTTTAGGCCAATGGCTGGTGGAATTGTAATATTATTAAAGGTTGTAATTTTAATTATTTATGGATGCGAGTATATTTGGGAATGCGATGCATGGGATGATACCACACTTATGAATGACATGGAAATTTTTATGGAATAGACTTTTATAACAGGTTTATGATGGTATGTCCTATCTATGGATGGGTCATGTCCAAAAGGAGGGAGTTTTTTTTTTTTTTTTAAATAGTTGAAACTTTGACACCTGTCATCCTCTTTTACCAAATGATTTATTGAAATAATGCTTGTTTTATTACTATTTATTACGGTTTCCCATGGTTCGGCCACCATGGGAAACCCTAATTTCCTTTTGTCTCTTCTCCAAACTAAAACCCTATGCAACCCTTTGCATCTATAGCTACCCTTAACCATGGTTTAGAAGAGGAGTAGAAGAAAACCAGCCTAGGGTTCAAAACCCTAGGTTCGGCCATGAGATAGAATCCAAGTTTAATGCATGAACATGGTTCTAGTTCTTTAACCAATCGATTTTACCATAATTTCCAACCCATATGCAGTTTGTATTAAACACAATCATGGCTCTAATACCATTGTAAGGAATTCAACTAGAGCGAAATAGAATGCGGAATAACTTGGATAACAAAAATTTCCTATCAATTCCATGCAACCTATGAATCTGATTGTGTTTCAATACAAAACTATAAACCCTAACTAGAAGAGGGGTTTGAATACTTATAGTTTCTTATGTCTTCTTCTTCTTCCTTCAAGCTTTGATTTTGGACAGCAATGGTTTGAGCAGCCCAAGTGCTCTGCTTCTAATGGTATCCACACCTAGCAAAGGCCTTCAAGCTTCCCTTACTTTCTCTTTATTGATGCTAGAAGAGGAGAAGAGAAGAGAGAGAAAGAAAAAGCACCTCCAGGTTCGACTAGGGCTTAAGAGAGTGAAAACTTAGCAACATACCACATGCTAGTGTGGCTTATATAGCCACTAATGAGGGCCAGCCCTATGAGGAGAATCCCTTGTGGATTCTAACTTGCAATTTTCCTAAAATTGTAATTTAACCCCTCATTCTTTTATCCAATACAAGTATGGCCCTCAAGAACTTTTCTTATTCAATCTTGCCCTTTTTCTCAAAGCTTTAAAATCCCTCTTTGCATGATCAATGTGTGATCTACTAGGTTCACATCATTAAGTAGTAGGAATAGCACAAAGTGTGCATAATGGAACACTTTCCATTCTATTAAGGGTCTAATTGGAACACTTTCCAATTCCCTAATTGACTATAACTCATTTATGTCAATTAGGGCTTCTACTAACCATGACTAGCATCTAGCAATGGCTCATGATGTGGTCCTCAATGAGGTAAATAAATATCTAACAAAGAACCCTTCAGTTACAGCTTAAGGTTACAATTACATCCTTCCATCTATACAATGTTTCTGATTAAACAAATAGGACATGGAAATTTTTCAAGTCCCTAGTTTAATAATTTATACCCATTCATATATATCAACTTATTAATGCACTATGAAAACTCCTTTCCATAATCATCCTACCATGGCCATGGATTTATGCGTTATATTATGAATGCTATGTGAAACATTCTCTCCTTTTTAACTGAGAGTGTGGATTCCTTATTGATCAATCATATACCTACATACATATATCAATAGAACCAATGAACACCTTTGTAGACCCCATAGGAATCCACACTTAGTGTTATCACACTTCTAAGGCTATATACATAAGAAAACTATAGTGTTTTAGGTCTAAGGATTACTTATACCACTGCAACTATGAGAAACTGATTGAAAGGCAGTTAAAACTCCATTAAGTTAATCTCATATTCTATAGTCACATTCAGTATACCTATTCATGTAATAGGCACCCACATGTTGGTCATAGTATCTACACACAAATAGCTTGAGACTACCTTATTGGGAATCGAATAGGGAGGAAAACATACAAAGGCGGAATTAAAATTTTCCTACGATTCCCAAACCCATGAATCCAATTATGCATAATACAAAACAGAAACCCTAACTACAAAGAGAGTTAGGATGCTTACAGTTGAACAAAGTCTTCTCCTTTATGCTCCAAGTTTTGTCTTCTCCTTTTTGCTCCAAGCTTGAACTCCGGGCAGCAATGAATGAGCAGTCCAAGTGTACTACCTCCAACGATATCCACGCCTAGCTTGAGCTTAAAGTCCTTTCCTTCTTCTTCCTTGTTGTTGCTAGAGGTGGAGAAGAGAGAGAGAAAGAGAGCCTCCAAGCAAATTTCGGCCAACCCTTGGGAGGAGTGATTGTGATTCAAGTGATGTCATCACATCACATGTGAGGCTTTATATATAGCCCACTAATAGGGCCGGCCCTAGTGAGGAATCCCATTCCTCATATGAGTTAAGTTGTAATTATACATAATTGCAACTTAACCCCTCTAATTTATATCCCATATAAATTTGCCCCTTAAGAGCAATTCTTTTATTCACTTGTGCCCTTTCTCTCGTAGACTTTCAAACTCTCTTAGCATGATCAGTGTGTGACCCATTGGGTTCACATCATCAAGTAGTAGGGATAGCACGAGGTGTGCACAATGGAACTCTTTCCATTAGAGGGTCTAATTATAACTCCTTCCAATTCCCTAATTGATTATAACTCATTTATATCAATTAGGGCTTCTACTAACCATGAGTAACACCTGACATATGGCTCATGGTGTGGTCCTTAATAAGGTGAATAGTCATTTACAAAGAACCCTTCTGTTATAGTTTAAAGATTACAATTACATCCTTCCATCAACACAATGTCTCCAATTGAACTTATAAGATATGGAAGTCTGTCAAGTCCCTAGTTCAATTACTTTATACTCATTCATTAATATCAACTCAATGATGAACTTATGGAAACTTCTTTCCATATTCATTCTACCATGGACCCAGGGATTTAATGAGTTATATTCAATGAATGCTATATGAGACATTCACTCTCTTTTTCTTGAGAGTGATGGATTCCTTGTTGATCACTCACATGCCTTCACACACATAGCAATAGGGCCAATGAACACCCTTACAGACCCCTATAAGGATCTGCACTTAGTGTTATCAAACTTCTAAAGCTACATGTATAAGGCAACCATGGTGTCTCAGGTCTAAGGATTACTTGTACCACTATAACAATGAGAAGCTGATTGACAGGTAGGTTAAAACTCCATTTAGTTTATCTCATATCTTTGGTCACATTCAGTGTACCTATTCTTATAATAGGCACCCACTTATTGGTTGTAGTGTCTGCGCACAAATAGCTTGAGACTAGCTATCCTCCTATAGAGTCAACCTAACAAGTGCTAGTCCTATGGTTCATTATTGTCCATCATAGTAAACCTTCAACTAGGAATGTTTTAGGAGTTTAGTACAGAGATATATTTATAGTCTCAAAATTACAACCCTTTGTAATTTCATATTCTCAACTCTAATTCCATAGACATATTATGTAAATATAAATGACGCATATAAACATAATAGAATAAGCCCTTTTATTAAATCAATAATAAATGTGACATATATAAATGAAATCAAATGATTATTCCTAATCCCTAAACAATCATCTCTATAATTGGCTCTAAGGCATAATCCTAACAATCTCCCACTTGCACTATAGCCAATCCACCATGTATCTCATACCCATTTCTTGTCGGCGGTGATCCAACACACTTGGGTCATAGCTAGCCTTAGTGAAGGGGTCTTCTAACATTCTCTATTGAATTAAATCTTCTATATGTATGTATCATCCTTTCCAATGATTTCTCTAATCGCTTGGAATCACTGCTTAAAGCTTTGACTTTTGATGAGACCGTGGTTCCTTGGTTTGAGCACCAACCTCATTGTTGTCACAAAACAATGATATAGGCTTCTCAGTGTTAGGAATCACTCCTAGTTCAGTAATGAACTTCTTAATCCAAACATGCAGCAATGCACTCTAATTTACAGCTCCACCATTTAAGGTGAGAACATACCTCGATGTTAATCTCCTATCATCATCATCAAATTGAAAATCTGAATCCGTTCTACCAACCATTTCTAAGTTTCTTTCTCCATAGGCAAGGCATAGGTCCTTTAGTTCTTCTTAAGTACTTAAGGATAGCCTTAACTGCTTCCCAGTGTTCCTTATCTGGGCCTGCCTGATATCTGCTCGTATATTTACAGCAAAAACTGGTGTCTGGTCATGTACATAGCATGGCATATGCTTCTAGATAACTTGATTTTGCCTGACAGGAATTAGACCTCTTTTGAAATCATGCATTTTGAACCCTTTCAAAATCTTGTCTATGTACATCAATTGAGAGAGACTTAGCATCCTTTAAGATCTATCTCTATAGACCTTTATTCCTAGAATATAGGATGCTTCTCCCAAATCTTTCATGGAGAAATTCTGTGAAAGACAATCTTTCACTTATGACAACATCTCTACATTTTTCCTAATAAGTAGAATGTCATCCACTTATAGGACCATAAATGTGATCACACTCCCACTAACCATTTGTACAATCATGGTACAATAATGGGTTCTGTCTCAACAGGGACAGGGGTTGCATCAATGTCGGTTTATGTCTCATTAGGCAACTCTTTGAGTTCCATTTTCCTGTTGTTGCCTCTTTCTTGAATAAACACTTTTTCAAGAAAGATTGCAAACTTACAAACAAAACACCTTTTGTTCATCAGGATAATAGACTTAGTATCCTAAACTCTCTTTAGGATAATCCACAAACCTACATTTGTCTTGATTTCCAATTTGGTTGCATTATATGTCTCTACATATGTAGTGCAACCCCATACCTTAACATGCTTAAGGTTTGGTGCTTCCCTTTCCATATCTTATATGTGTTTAGGGACAACCTTGGTTCGAACTCTGTTTTACAGGTACGTGATAATATCTAGGGCATATCCTTAAAAGGATAATATTAGGTCAGTGTAACTTATCATGGATCGAACCATATCCTATAAGGTCTTATTCCTCCTTTCTGACACACCACTAAGTTATGGTGTTCCAAGAGGTGTCCATTGTGATTGAATGCCTGTTTGAACAAGTTGATCTAAAAATTCACCGGTTAAATATTTGCCTTCTCGATCCAATCGAAGAGCTTTAATACTTTTACCGGTTTGTTTTTCTACTTCATATCTAAATTTTTTTTGAACCTATTAAATATTTCAGACTTGTACTTCATTAAGTATACACACCCAAACCTAGAATGAATCATCGGTAAAGGTTCTAAAGTAAGAGAAACTTCTACCTACATCATTATGTATATCTTGTTTTCTTAGGTTTATTAGCATTCAATTTAGAACTATCATCTCCATTGCAATTCATATTTGCAATAAAGTTTAGAAAATAAAGGCCATTGACATAAACTCCGAGAAGTAATGAACTCTTCATTTAATAAAATAGAAAACATTTCTTAAATCAAACTAAAACCTTGTTTAAATAAAATTGAAATAAAATTAATGTTTCTAATAACTTCTGGAATGTAAAGATAGCCAACTATTATTTCTAAACTACTCCATTAGGTAGAGTCAAGCAGCAAGCCCCACAGCTAATGCAACAACGTTTGCTCCATTCCCCACTTGTAGGGTTGATCCGCCTTTACTCTACCTTCTGCTTCCCACTAGATTCTGCATGGAATCAAAATTCGCATCAGAATTAAGTACCTAAGAGGAAGCAGAACTAACATTCAATTTAGAGCATGATCCATACCTTCCAAAGGTTGGTTCTTTAGAGTATCCAGATACTCCTGGCAGTTACGTTTCTAGTGCCCATTCTTGCCGCAATGAAAATAGGTTCCTTTGGCTTTGTTGTTACCTTTCTTCTTCCTTCGAGTACTCTTACCCTTGCCTATGCCCATGCCCTTGGGCTTGAGCTTAGACTTGGAAGTAGTAGCTTCATTAAATTTAAGAATTCTTTCCCATACAACTCTTGTATGTTGAGAAAAATCTCGTAAACACTTCCCATGGACTTGTGTTACTTCTTAAGCTCGAGACTCATAAATGCCATCATATAGCACCTTGCCATGAGATCGTCGTCCATGCGCTTTCGGTAAGCGTCTTTCTCTTGCTGAGTTGCAACCTCAGCAAGAGCAATGGGAAGTGGATCATGAAGTGCATAGGTAAGATTCTTGGAATCCAAAACAATTTTTAGATTCCTAAGCCAATCAAGACAATTTGGTCCAGTCAAACGGTTAGTGTCTAATATTTTGGATAACGGGTTGAGGTGAGCCATTTTAATGAACTACATATAGAAAATAAAATAGAGAATAAGATTTCATTTTTAATCCATAATGATCGGGTCTTTAATCATATGGTACCTCCCACTATTTTATCAAATTCCATACACCCTCTAATGGAATTCGGGAATCTCATTCCTAATGGGGATTGGGGTCCCACTGTGACCTAGAAGCCTCACATTATAGTTTCTTGACTTCTAACCCACAATAAGAAGACAACTCCTTGTCTATTGCTTCATAAGCAAGTTCTAATCATTTTGCCTCTAGGGTACATACTCCTCACATTATAGTTTCTTGGAATACTTCCCTAGTTAAGTTAAACCCATCATTCACACAGGTATGTTTTGCCAAATATATACCTCACATTATAGTTTTTTGGTATATACCAGTTTAGGCACCCCATGATATCTTATATGTGATAGTTTCAAATAATTTCTTTAACATGGGTAGCTCCTACATGTCTGCAGCCAGGTGCCCACATTAAGGGACGTTAGATGATCCTATAATGATGGAAGGCAATGAAGAATCCATTCCCTATGATTTCTTCATTTTCAACTTAATATTAAAAGAGAGGGGTTTTAAGGGTCTCATCAAATTAACTAATTTAACATACATCTCATGCATATAAATAAAATATTACAACATTATATCTAAAATCCACTTATTGATATTAGTCCCTTTAAGGTGACATATAACGATCTTTGGATTTGGAGCTATCACTATTAATCTCATTAAAAGCTCCCACTATGATAATTATGGACTTTAAGAAGATTCAATCCAAGCCAATGAATTGAATCTAAGGTCTAAAGTGGGTGTAGGTGATCGTAAAACATTCATTCAAAACATAGCATGCTCTCTTGAAAGTCTTCTCCAAGCTTTCAAGTCCTTCAATCTCCTCCATAGGCTTGATGGTCTCCACCATAGGCTTGTTGGGCTCCACCATGCTCTTTTGGGTCCACCATATTCCTTAGTGCGCTCTCAATTACATAACATTTATATAATTTAAAGAAAGGGATACATAAGGGGATGTGGGATACATTAGAGAATGATAGAGAGAGAGAAGAAGGTGGCATGCAAGCCCCAAATAAATAATACATCACCATAATTAAATTACAACTCTTGAAAAATAATACAACCCATTCATAAGATGGCCAATCACAATTGGTTTAAGGGGTATAGTCCATAATCATCATCCATCCATAATCATATTGCATAATAAAGGAAATAACTGTAAGCAATAAAGCATATGGGCATTATGGTAACTCTATTGATTGGTTTTCATTAATCTTATTAATGTGTCCAAATCTCATTAGGATATGCATAATTATGTCTTAAGATTTAAGACTTTTAGTTTCAATCAATCAAATCAATTGAAACCATTAAAGTCCCCTAATTAAACTCTAATATCAAATATTAGGGTTTCTTTAATTAAACAAAACAATTTCATTTAATTAAAAATTTCTAGATTTTAATTTAATCCTAAATTGTGTTTTAAACCATTTAAAACAATATAAAATTAATCACCATTAATTAAATAATCAATTTCGAAATTAAATAAAATCATTTTATTAATTAATTAGTGCGTTAGGGTTTCCTAAAACCCTAAACCCTAAGTACATTAACTCTAAACCCTAAATGTAACCCTAAAGCATTAAATGACTTATGATTAGTCAATTAATGACCAATCATTTAAACCTTAGATTTATATGGTATTAATGATTAGGATTAGGGTTTAATTAATGCCACCTAGGATATTAATTACACCTAATTAATATGCACCAATTAGGGTTTCTAAAACCCTAAACCTTAAACCTATTAAATGCCAATGATTAATTACTAAACCATTAATGATTATGATTGGTCATTAATGACCAATCATTTAACCCTAGGTTAGACACATTAATTACTAGGTTTAGTTATTAATTAATGCATTAATAGAATTAGGGTTTAATTAATACGAATTAGGGTTTCCTAAATCCCTAAACCCTAGACATCATAAATGCAATTAATTTTTCCCTAATAATTAATAACCATGATTGGTCATTTAAGGACCAATCATTAAACACTTTAATTAAGGTAATTAATTAGTTCATGATGGTTTTAATTAATGCCATAAATGAATTAGGGATACGTCATTAATGGAAATTAGGGTTTCCTAAGAAACCCTAATGCTACCGCCACAATTAATGAACTGCCATGGCTTGGCCATGGCTTGGCTTGGCCAGGGGGCTGCCACGGCTAGGCCAGGGGGCTGCCATGGCTACCATCATGCATGGGGACTCAAGCTAGGGTGTGGGCCAAGCCCATGGACACGTGTGGAGTGGCCAATAAGGCTGTCTTGTTCAAAACAAATTAGGGTTTCAAGAACCCAGTGCTGGCGCCACCATGGGAGGACCTCCAAGGTCACAATTGTTTCTAAAACTCAATCAATTCGACTCCACCATCAAAACCAGCTTTTGTATCATGTCCCTACATGAATTACTAAGCCAATTGAAGTGGTTTGGATGATCAAATCATCCCCAATTGTTCTAAACAATTAAAGAACAGTGGGCTGTCCAGAATTTGACAGCATACTATCCATGGTCGCAAACTGATTTAAAACCTAGTAAGATGATTAATTCAGGCTACCAAATTATTTTTCCTAGTATCCTACATGTCTTAGGAAACTAATGGAAGTGGTTTCATCCAATTTGGAGTTCCCTAGCTCTAGTTATGAACGAAACTCCATTGATGACTTTCTGCAGAAAAATAGCCTGCTGTGTTCTTCAAGAAATCAAACATTTTGATTCTTTTATGTAAAAATACTCTTTTGAAACTTAAAGAAAATCATACATACATTATGTACAATGATCCTACAATGAATTTACATCAATTTTACAGAAGTTTCTGATCATAACAATAGCAAGAACCCTAAGGTTCTAAAACCCAGATTCGAACATGGTGGTCTTCTCCTTCTTCCTTCTGTTCTAGAATCATAATCCAATTATGATGTATCTGAATGCTTGGGAACCCTTTTCTACCATGTCTAGAACATAACCCAAGTGGTTGTAACCATTGCCATGCTTTTGATCTCCATAAAAAACTCACAGTTGTGGCTGTTGCATCATTCCCGAGCAAAACTGTCTTTCCTAACAGCCTGTAGTAAAAAATTCATAACTTTCACTACAAAACTCGGATCGATGAACCGTTTTTTGGGTTGTAAAGCTAATTCGAAGAGCTTTCTAACCATATATGGCTTGAAAATTTTGGAGAAGAACTCTGAATTCAGCATGCAAAACAAGATGACGGTTTTTCATGGCTACCATGAAAACTGTTCTTCTTCTCCAAACTCAATCCCTATTCAACTCTTGAATAACTAGCAGCTCTAAAACTTATTTTAGAAGAGGAGTAGAGGAGAAAACAACCTAGGGTTCATAAACCAATCAATTTACCATAAATTCCAGCCCATATGCAGTTTGTATTATGCATAATCATGACTCTGATAGCACTGTTGGGAATCGAATAGGGAGGAAAACATACAAAGGCGGAATTAAAATTTTCCTACGATTCCCAAACCCATGAATCCAATTATGCATAATACAAAACAGAAACCCTAACTACAAAGTGAGTTAGGATACTTACAGTTGAACAAAGTCTTCTCCTTTATGTTCCAAGCTTTGTCTTTTCCTTTTTGCTCCAAGCTTGAACTCCGGGCAGCAATGAATGAGCAGTCCAAGTGTACTGCCTCCAACTGGTATCCACACCTAGCTTAAGCTTAAAGTCCTTTCCTTCTTCTTCTTTGTTGTTGCTAGAGGTGGAAAAGAGAGAGAGAGAGCCTCCAAGCAAATTTTGGCCAGCCCTTAGGAGGAGTGATTGTGATTCAAGTGATGTCATCACATCACATGTGAGGCTTTATATATAGCCCACTAATAGTGCCCGCCCTAGTGAGGAATCCTATTCCTCATATGAGTTAAGTTGTAATTATACATAATTACAACTTAACCCCTCTAATTTATATCCCATATAAATTTGCCTCCTAAGAACAATTCTTTTATTCACTTATGCCCTTTCTCTCATAGACTTTCAAACTCTCTTAGCATGATCAGTGTGTGACCCATTGGGTTCACATCATCAAGTAGTAGGGATAGCACGAGGTGTGCACAATGGAACTCTTTCCATTAGAGGGTCTAATTGGAACTCCTTCCAATTCCCTAATTGATTATAACTCATTTATATCAATTAGGGCTTCTACTAACCATGAGTAACACCTAGCATATAGCTCATGGTGTGGTCCTTAATGAGTTGAATAGTTATTTACAAAGAACCCTTCTGTTATAGTTTAAAGGTTACAATTACATCTGTCACACCCCATTTTTGTCACCTTAGCTAGGACATATCATTTCATGTAGGATTTTGAGTCCTTTTTGAGTCTAGTCTTTTGTATTGAGTTTCTATAGCATTGAATATCATGTGTATGAATTTTGAAGTGATTTGGAGTTCATTTCGATAGTCAATAAGAACTTTTGCGACTTCAAGGGCATAATCGTCTTTTAAGCCGTATATTTTCCATTTGACTTAGGAATGAATCCCGAGTCATTCCATCAAGTTCATATGAGTATATAGAGTCTATATACAGGTTCAATTTCATGAATTAATAGTTTAAGATCAATTCGGCTCGTAATGGTTCGGGTTGGCTAAAAGACCCTTTCTTGGTTTGCTCAAATTGACTCATAAGACCCTAATCAATTTTCTCTCATTTAACTTCAATTGGGCTTTATTTATGTCCTAAACATGTTTAGAAAGATCAATTTTCGATCGGGAAAGCATTCGGTTCGACCTCGTGTACAAACCCAGCTTAGCGACGGTGAAGCACCATGGTTAACCACCTTTGTAAAACCTAACCATGCACCCATGGTTAAGGATTTTTGTCCTAAAATACCTAAAAATGTGTTCCCCTTCGAAACACGGTCATTTTGGCTTTTATTTCGTCAAAATCAGACTTAATTTGAAGATTTTAGGACTTCTACAGCAAGTGGGAGTCAAAACCGGAGTAAAATTAGGGGGACCCTTGGGTAACCGTCCGGGGCTGGACGGTCAGCCGTCCAAGCCCAGACGGCTAACCGTCCGGGGCAAGTTGGTCACCCGAGGAATCCTTTTTTAACTCGAACTCTGACTCTTCCTTCCCTCTTTTGACGGTTTCCTCCGCCAAAACAACTTGTCTGAGCTTAGGAGTGTGTAGGTTTGAGTTGTTTGAGCACCAAGAGAGTCTCTAATAGCCCTAGGATCATTGTTTAGTGAATTAATCTTAGCCATTGGTTTAGGGGGTCAGTTCTCTATATAAAGGACATGATATTCAGCACATAGGGAGGTTAATTGCACTTTACACTTAGAAAGAGAGGGAGCTACGAGTTTGGAGAGCTAGAAGGACTTCAAGATGAGGCTCTTCAACCCCAAGCAAGCAAGGAAACAAGGAATTTGAAGACAAGGAAGAGTCTACAAGAGGTAAGCCTATCCCTTCAATGCTGAACATGAATTTCTGCTTCTCCTTCTTCTCTTTCTTCTTCTTCTTTTAAGATAGTTATGGTGCATGGGATTGTTCTTCTTATGGATGGAATTAAATGTTTATGTGATGTTATATGAATGATTTTAGGATAGTTTATGGCTTTATATGCTTGATAATCCCTGGTTTACCAAGGATTTGATAGCCTTACTCGTTCTATCTTCTTAAATCATGCATAGTTCACATGTTTAGGTTGCTGTGATTATTATCATGTGTGGATGTTCCTGTTAGTCAATATATGCTATATGAATGATATTCATGATAATTTGAGCATGTCTTAGAGTCGTTTCATAGGTTTTCATGCATAGTTGTGAGATTAGGGTTTCGATAACCCTGAAATCGCACAAGTTTCATACAGCATGCTTAGCTTAGCTTTTTGAGTTGTTGCTCATCATAGTCATTCTATATATGCTGCATATAGTTGAATCATGCTAGATTTGCATTCATGTAGTGGGTTTTATAGGTTTTTTTGGAAACATTATCCTTTTTTAAGGATAATTATCCTTTTCGTTGAGTGAGGTTTTGTATGAAAGTCTTCTGTGATGTGTTTAAGCATGAAATCTCTTCTGTTGTGTTCTAGGGTATATATTTTACGTAGGATATGCTGATTGCACCTCCCCATAACGACTTTTTTATGTGAAATTATCTTAGGATAGTTTCGCTTAAGAAAGCTCGCCATAGGGAGGCCTATTTTCATATTTTACATGAAATATCATCTTTTTGGTTAGAATATGCTTTGTTATCATGTTTATTGATGTTATTGGAGTCTCCCATGCTTGTTAGTGTGTCTTTCATAGGTTTTTATGCATGTTAGTCGAGTCATTGCATGTAGGATTGAGTTAGAGTCCTTAGTTATTCATTATTCTTGTTGTTTGCATGATTAATGGATGATTTTAGGCCTTGTCAAGGTTCTGTCCAGATTTGCATTTTGTTTTCTTTGCATGATTTTTTGCACTTGTAAGGGTGCAAACAGGTACAATGCTTGTCCTATTGCAAATAGGGCTGTAATGGTCTGAAATGGCTAATGCTAGGAGCTTGTGCGCTCAGGTAAGTAGGGTTTGAAGGTGCCCCTAATTCACCTTTCTTTTTCTTTCTTTTCTCTTCTCCCTCCTAGGGTTACTTCTTAATACAAGTCTATGGTTTTAATCAAAGGTTTCCTTCAATAATAAATTCTGTTTTTTTTTTATCAAGGTTTCCATTTTGTGGAAGTTTTCGTGAATTCAAACTTGTTTAATCTTTTCAAATAAGGAAACCTAGGGTTTTTACCATAGGTTTGTATTAAGCTGTAACCCTATTCTTTTCGAACTACGTGGACTTTGATCCATGTATTTCGCTGCATGGTACGTAGGCGCTCTTCGTGAGGCTCAAGTCCGTTCTAGGATCCAAGTATCCTAGGCTTTTTCTTTCCTTTTCTTTTCTTTTTTTCTGTTTTGTTTTATTCGATTGGTTGTGCACGGATGATTGGATGAAATATATGATATGCATGCTGCCTTGTGATAATATATGATGATATTTGAGTGGAAAAGATCTTAAGTTAGCCCAATCAAATTAAGAGACCAACTCGGGCGATGTGGGTGTTGGGAATCGAACAAGAGGGAAAAATACAAAGGCGGAATATAAAAATTTTTCCTACAATTCCCAATCCCATGAATCTAACTATGCATAACACAAAATCAAACTCTAACTACAAAGAGGGTTAGAACACTTACAGAATTTTTGTCTTCTCCTTTTTGCTCCAAGCTTTGATTTCGGACAGCAGTGAATGAGCAGCCCAAGTGTGCTGCCTCCAACGATATCCACACCTAGCTAGAGCTTCAAGTCC
Source organism: Liquidambar formosana (assembly GCA_039720395.1). Taxonomy (NCBI): domain Eukaryota; kingdom Viridiplantae; phylum Streptophyta; class Magnoliopsida; order Saxifragales; family Altingiaceae; genus Liquidambar; species Liquidambar formosana. Next base: position 34,520,988 of record CM077829.1, read on the forward strand.
TTTCCTCCTTTTCCTAGTTGTTGCTAATGTAGGAGAAGAGAGGAGAGAGAGAGAGGGAGGCTGGAAATTCTGGCCAGCCCTTGGAGAGTTCAACTTATGATGATGTCACACATCATAGTGTGACTTATATAGTCCACACTAAGGGGGCTGGCCCTAGGGGGAAACCCTATTAGGGTTTTATGTAATTTCTCTAAATTGCACAATAACCCCTATAAATTATATCAAATATAAATAGGCCTCAAAGAACTATTCTTTATGCACTCATACCCTTTCTCTCATAGACTTTAAAGCTCATCTTGCATGATCAGTGTGTGACCCATTGGGTTCACATCATCAAGTAGTAGGAACAGCACGAGGTGTGCACAATGGAACTCTTTCCATTTAGGGTCTAATTGGAACTCCTTCCAATTCCCTAATTGATTATAACTCACTTATATCAATTAGGGCTTCTACTAACCATGAGTAACACCTAGCATATGGCTCATGGTGTGGTCCTTAATGAGGTGAATAGTCATTTATAAAGAACCCTTCTGTTATAATTTATAGGTTACAATTGCATCCTTCCTTCAACACAATGTCTCCAATTGAACTAATAGGACATAGAAGTCTGTCAAGTCCCTAGTTCAATTACTTTATACTCATTCATAGATATCAACTCATTGATGAACTCATGAAACTCTTTTCATATTCATCCTACCATGGCCATGGATTTAATGAGTTATATTATGAATGCTATATGAGACATTCTCTCTCTTTTTCCTAAGAGTGATGGATCCCTTGTTGATCACTCACATGCCTTCATACACATAGCAGTAGGGCCAATGAACACCTTTGCAGACCCCTGAATAGGATCTGCACTTAGTGTTATCAAACTTCTAAAGCCTCATGCATAAGGCAACTATGGTGTCTCAGGTCTAAGGATTACTTGTACCACTATAATAATGAGAAACTGATTGACAGGCAGGATAAAACTCCATTCAGTTTATCTCATATCTTTGGTCACATTCAGTGTACCTATTCTCGCAATAGGCACCCACTTGTTGGTTGTAGTGTCTCCACACAAATAGCTTGAGACTAGCTATCCTCCTATAGAGTCAACCTAACAAGTGCTAGTCCTATGGTTCATTACTGTCCATCATAGTGAACCTTCAACTAGGAATGCTTTAGGAGTTTAGTACAGAGATATATCTATAGTCTCAAAATTACAACTCTTTGTAATTCCATATTCTCAACTCTAACTCCATGGACATATTATGTAAATATAAATGATGCATATAAACATAATAGAATAAGCCCTTTTATTAAATCAATAATAAATGTGACATACATACATGAAATAAAATGATTGTTCCTAATCCCTAAACAATCATCTCTATGATTGGCTCTAGGGCATAATCCTAACAGTGGGTGCCTATGGGCTTTTGCCCAGAACCTTCCCACGTCGTAACTTAGCCCCCGAATCCAATTTTCTGGTTTCAAAGACTTTGCTTTTCCTTTAATGGAGTCATGTGGTTTTGAAAATAAAACATTTTTGTGATTTTCCTCTTTTCCCTAAAAAATGAGGTGGCGACTCCCTTTTTGTTTGTTGTCTTTCATACCTATTATCATTTTTGCCAAACCCTTGTGGGCTCCGCGCTTTTTCGTGGGTTCACAGTTTGGTGACTCCATTGGGGATGTCGAGGGCTAGACTCATTTAATTTGATTGGGCTAAATTGATTTCTTATTGTTAATTAAAATCAATCACATTGCATCCGCTTGATTGTGTGCTTTCATTTATTGCATTGTGTGCGCTACTGTTGCATGATCACTCGATTGTCCCTCGATGTATCCTTGCCAACTGATAGCCTAGTTCGACCTTGGTTTTCCTGATTCCATGTGTTGGGCGAAGCTATCAAACCTCTCTTGCCAAGTACCCTTGGGCTTGCCCTTGGGTATATCAAATGGATCAATCACGTACTGCTGGACCCACGCGACATTCCTGATGTCACATGTGGTTCGATATAAATATTGGTACAAACAAAGTTGAGGACCCTAGCCTACCCTTTTAAAAGAAAGAATTGCATGTAATGGGCCTTCTAGGACACCGTTGGATCACCTATATGCACACACATTGTTGTGATGATATGCTGCTGTGTTTGTGATGTGTTGCCATGCTTTGTTGATTGAGTGGGTAATTAAAGGAAACTTTACATCCTACATCCTTAATACGTACCCTTCCCCATGACCCCCGCAAGGGTAATTGGTTAAGAGAACTAATTAAGGGTGTACGTTGTAAAGATTTTGAGATAATTATGGAAGCTTAGGATGGACCCTTAGGCTGAAAAATTGAGTATTTGCCCTATGTTAGAGGGAGAGACGTGCTGGCTTGGATCCGCGATCAACAAGGGCGCCTAGTCAGTGCTGATTCCGTCACTGAGTCGGATATGGCTGAAGAAAGAACTAGCAACCGGGGTTTCAACCTTGAGGCCGCTTTGAAAGCTATCATGGAAAAGTTTGATCACACTACCCAGGTATCCAAGACCGCACTCAAGTTAGCTCAAGACCTTCAACAGAAGAACTCTGAACCTGAATCTAGGGCCCGTGCCACTAATAACAATCAAGGATCCAATGAGTCTGAATCCGCTGAGGAACCATTAGGAGAAGGGGGAGAACTACCCAAGACCAAGGAAGGGGAAACCAAAGCCACATCAAGGGAGAGCTCAACCGTCCTGGCAAACAAGGTCAAGGCCTTAGAACGAACTCTAAAGGGAATCCGCAGGTCTGATGATATGGTGGACATCCGCACTTTGTCCTTGTTCCCAAAGGCTCGCATCCCGTTATAATTCAAGATGCCGGAGTTGGAAAAATTCGATGGGATAGGCTGTCCTAAGACCCACCTCAAGATGTATGTGCGAGTTATGCACCCTTGAGGGGCGAACGATGTGTTATTGGCTCAGATGTTTCATGAGTCATTAGCGAGTTCTGCCTTGAAATGGTTTTTGTCATTAGAGGAGAACAGAACCAAGACTTGGGAGGATGTGTGCAATGCATTCACGGACCATTACAAGTATAACACTGAAGTGGATGTCACGCGAAGGGACTTGGAAACCACTAAGCAAGGGGTTAACGAGACTTTCTCCGCCTTCATCACTAGGTGGAGACAAAAGGCTTCTAAGATGACAGACAGACCGAATGAGGAAGACCAGATTCAGTTGGTGGTGAAGAATTTGCTGCCCCTATATCACAAGCACCTCTTTGCTCACTACTTTCCGAACTTCAAGGCTCTTGTTGGGGCTGGCACACAAGTTGAAGATGCAATTGCCGATGGAACAATCAAAACGGAGGAGGTCCAAAGGAGTCGAAGGACAAACTTTGGAGGAAAACCCAATGCCAAGGTCAATACCATTACCCAACCCACTCGCCCTTTCTCCCTAAATGACTCCACCTCACCTCGCCAATTCACCGAGCTATACATGCCACTCGAAAGAGTTTTTGAAAAGCTGAGAAGCCGTGACCTCCTGAAACCCCTCGACCCAAGGCCTCCACCAAACCCATTGCCCAAGAACTACAATGAAAATGAATATTGCAAGTTCCACCAAGCCAAAGGCCATCTAACCAACCGTTGTTACCGCCTCCGCCATGAAATCTAAGATTTGCTCGACAAGCAAATCATTTCACCACCCACCGCACCAAATCGCCCAAATATCACTCGAAATCCCCTCCCCACTCACAATATGCCTCCTCCCAACAACATAAATGCCATCGACCTTGGCTCGTCCCAATCCCGTCAACCCATAAGGCAATACACGCCGCTTCCCATGACCTTGACCCAAGTTTTCCACCAATGTTGTGATAAAGGGCTCATATTGCCATGCCATTCAAAGCCGAGGCCTTCGACTCCTCACCAATTCTGTTTGTACCATCAGGCGCCCGGACATGATACGGAGGACTGTGTTATACTGAAAAAGGTAGTTCAAGACCTTATTGATCAAAAGGTTTTGGTATTGCCAAAGAAGTCCATGCAGCGACAATTGAAAGAAAGGTTCGAGGCAGGAGATCCTAAAGTGGGTTTGTTGGGAGAGTCGTCTAGAAAGTTTGATTACTATGTACTCTACCCCGACCCCATCCCTGATGAGCCTATAATCCCCACGGGTTGGGATGAGTTACCAGAGGAAGTCCAAATGGAAGAGATCGACACAATCACATGGGATGACCTCATGGGTGATGTAGGTGAGATTGATGATATGTGGATGAGCGATGACGAGGTGGAGCACATAACTAGAGGGGGTCGCCATTTCAAGCCTCCGCACTTAGAATCTGACAACCCATTGGGGGACTTAGAAGGTAATCGCCACCTCGACCTGTAAGAAGAGGAGGATGAAGTGCTTAGGTAATTGAGAAAGACTAATGCCAACATCACTATATAGGGTTTGCTCATGGCCTCTTACAAGCACCGTCAGACTATCTTGAAGTTGCTCAACCAGATACAGGTTCCTGTTGACACATCTTCGGAAAATTTGGTGAACTAGGTGAATTCAACCTCGAAGAACTCAACCATTGTGTTATCAGAGGCAGACCTACCTAAAAGTGGACCTAGCCATTCGCAAGCCATGTACATCACTGTTGACACCATGGGAAAGAGAGTTCCAACAGTCCTGATTGATAATGGTTCCGCTCTTAATGTGTGCCCTCTCAGAACTGCCACCGTCTTGGGGTTGGATCCAACAGACTTCATGCCATCTGAGCAAACAGTGAGAGCCTATGATAACACCCGTAGAGAAGTGATTGGAGTGGTCACTTTGCCGTTGATTATGGGGCCTACAGAATTCAGAGTGGAGTTCCAAGTGCTGGATGTCCCGTCGTGCTTCAATCTCTTGTTGGGGAGACCTTGGATTCATCCTGCAAGGGCTGTCCCTTCTTCATTGCACCAAAAAGTCAAGTTTCCTTATGAAGGGGCCATCGTCACACTCCAAGGTGATTATGACTTGAAGTCGTCGGGGGTACCCATTTGCGAGATCAAGCCCGAGCCCGTTGGAGCACCATTGTCTGGGTTCGAGTATGTTCAATGCATAGAGAAAGAGCCGAAACAGAGAGAGTTGATACCTCTCGACTTTTGCCCTCATGGCAATTTGCATGTGGGGAACATAATGAAGAAAATGAGTTTCTTCCCAGGCATGGGACTAGGACGCCATTAGCAAGGCATACCGGTTTCCGTTCAGAGCCGCATTGTCACCTACACTTTCGGATTGGGGTATAAGCCTTCCAAAAAGGACCATATGGAGATGTTGCAGAGAAGCAGAGAAAGGGCCAAAGCAAAAGCAGAAGGAAGGGCGCCAGATATCCGAATCTCGCCATACCGACCTACCTTGAATGGTTACTTTGTTAAGGAGGGGGAGGATTTCCTATTCTGTGGATTCCCCGAACCATCCATTGACAAAGCGACCAAGGCGAGAATTCCAGGGTTTGAAATATTCTTTACTGAGTGGTATCCCATCACTGCAACAATGGTTGATGATGAAGCAATCAATGATGACTATTGGGAAGAAAAGAGTGAGGACTGGGCAGAACAGATGGATTCAGAAGCTATGGTTACGATGTTTCAAGATACGGTTCTTGCTGTGGAGGAATCGGATCTCGAGTGTTCTTCAATTCACCATGCAGCCGTGCCGCTCCTTAATTGGTATCTTGAAGAGGGTACCATTGCAGAAGTTCTTGAGGGCGAGGATCTCGACTTACCTGATAGTAGCTTGTAGGTTCCTTAGTAGCTTGTCTTAGCTTTCTTTTCAAATAAAGTGTGTCCGCCTAGCCCACCTTGTGGAGTTAGGAGTCGTTCCCTAGCTGTGGCACATGTGTTTTCTTTTCTTTGCTTTGTTTTGTTAAGTTCAGTCAATAAAGTGTGTTTTTTTTCATTATTTGCAGTGTTTCCTTTCTCTCTTCTATGGATATCTATGGCATGGATATAGATCCTAGGAATGACGTCCCCCCGGAGCTCGTCGAGCAAAGGAAAAGGGGCGTTACCGAACCTAACATGGATGAATTGGAATCAATCAATCTAGGGACAGATGAATTGCCAAGGATAATTAAAATTGGGATAACTCTCTCACCTGCTGAAAAAGAAAAATTGATAATACTTCTAAAAGCCAATGTAGAGGCCTTCGCATGGTCTTATGAGGATATGCCTAGTATTGATCCAGATATAGTGCAACATTACATCCCCACTAATCCCACTAAAAAGCCTATAAAGCAAAAATTAAGAAGATTAAAACCAGAATGGGCTTTGAAAGTAAAAGAAGAGGTAACTAAACAATTAGATGCCGGGTTTCTCCAAGTTGTGGAGTACCCTGAATGGCTGTCCAACATAGTGCCTGTGCCTAAAAAAGATGGGAAAGTGCGAATGTGTGTTGACTTCCGCGACCTTAATGCTGTGAGCCCAAAGGATGATTTCCCTCTACCGCATATCGATGTATTGGTGGACAGTACGGTAGGCCATACTCTCCTCTCCTTCATGGATGGGTTCTCCGGTTACAACCAGATAAAGATGGCGCCTCGATACATGGAAAAGACGGCTTTTATCATGCAGTGGGGCACGTATTGCTACAAGGTAATGCCTTTTGGCTTGAGAAATGCTGGGGCTACTTACCAAAGAGCTGCTACGACCCTATTGCATGATATGATCCATAAAGAAGTAGAGGTGTATGTGGACGACATGATAGTCAAATCTGTAGACCGGGAAGGACATTTCGCGGCATTGGAAAAATTCCTAGAACGGGCAAAGAAGTACAACCTCCGACTGAATCCTCAGAAGTGCGCCTTCGGAGTCACCGCAGGGAAGCTGTTGGGTTTCATGATCACTCAAAGGGGCATTGAAGTTGATCCAGGGAAGATAAAAGCTATCATGGAGATGGAGCCACCAAGAACGGAAAAGCAGATCCGGGGTTTTCTGGGGAGAGTACAATACATAAGTCGTTTTATCGCCAATCTGACCATGGTATGCGAGCCAATTTTCAAGCTACTTAAAAAGGGCGCTTCCAAGGAATGGAATGAGGATTATCAAGAAGCCTTTGAGACCATTAAAAATGGAGCCAAAGTGGTTGTGGTTACAGAGTTGCAGTTATTGGGGAAGAAAAATGAGTGAGAGGGGTTTTAGGCTGGCAGATTAGGGGAGGAAAATGGGGTAAGTCTACATATCATCCATAAGGGTTATGCTATAGTGTAGTTGGGTGCATGATTTTATGGTATACATGCATAAGTTATGGTGAAGTTGCACACATAGGATCAAAATAAATATACTATATATATATATATATATATATATATATATATATATAAGATTCAGGTCATCATATCTACCCCTCTAAAAAGAAATTTCGTCCTCGAAATTTGTACTAACCTCCTGAATCGAAAAGATGCGTTTATTTTTGTCGAACATCTGATTCTAATGCCCAAGTTGCTTCCTCAACGCCATAATGTTGCCAAAGAACTTTTATGAGAGAGATGACTTTATTCCTCAACACTTATTCCTTGACATCCAGAATATGAACTGGTCACTCTTCATATGTAGCATTTTCTTGGAGATGGATATCTAGTATAGATAGAACATAAGATGGATCTGGCTCGTATTTCCTAAGCATTGAGACGTGAAAAACATCATGTACGTTTCCCAACTGTGAAGATAAAGCCAACTGGTAGGCCACTTCACCCTTCTTATCAATGATCTCGAAAGGGCCAATATATCTCGGTGCTAGCTTGCCCTTCTTCCTAAATCGAAAAAATACCCTTTCTAGGTGACACCTTCAAAAACACGAAGTCCCTGACTTAAAACTTCAAATCTGTCCTATGCTTGTCTGCATGACTCTTTTATCGACTTTGTGCAGTGCGTAAACGATCACAAATTATCTTAATATTTTCTGTTGTTTCTTTCACTAATTCCGGTCCAAGAAGATTGCTTTTTCCAACCTCTGTCCAGCATACAAGAGATTGACATGGTCTCTCATATAATGCCTCGAACAGTGCCATACCAATGCTAGCCTGATAACTGTTGTTGTAGGCTAATTCTGCTAAAGCCAAGTGTTTACTCCAACTACTTCTAAAGTCCAAGACATAAGCATGCAACATATCCTCGAGAATTTGAATGGTACGCTCTAACTGTCCATCTATTTCTAGATGATAAGCCGTAGTGTGATGAAGTTGTGTTCCTAAAGCTTTATGTAACGTACGCCAAAACTCGGCAACAAAACGAGGATCTCTATCAGATACAATAGAAACTGCTGCTCCATGGAGTCTAACGATCTCATTAATGTACAATTGGTTCAAGGTACTCAATGAATCTTTTACCCGAACAGACAAAAAATGTGCTGACTTCGTCAACCAATCCACGATCACCCAAACTGCATCATGACCCTGTCGTGTATGAGGTAACCCTATGACAAAATCCATCGTGATGTACTCCCATTTCCATTCTGGCACTGGTAATGGTTGTAGTAAACCTGCTGGTCTCTTATGCTCCGCTTTCACTTGTTGGCAAGTGAGACACCGTGAAACAAATCCTGCGACGTCCTTCTTCATACCACTCCACCAAAATTGTCTCTTCAAATCTTGATACATCTTCATACAGCCTAGATGAATAGAGAACCAAAAACGATGAGTCTTACTAAGAACGTCTTGATGAATCTAACTAGTAGGAACGTAAATCTTGCCCATAAATCATTCACCGCCATCACTAGAAACTAACCAACCTTCTAGTACGATACCCTAAGTTATCAAATTACAAATAGCCACGCACTTTAGATCATTTTGCCATGCCTCTATCACTCTAGTGATAAGCTTAGGTTATGCAACTAGATTACTCGAATGAGTTGTGAAAGCATCTTTATCAGGGTGTAATTCAAAATCCTTGAATGCATCCCACATCTTCCATCGTTGAACTACTAAATAGCTCATCATTATTTGTGACTTCCTACTCAAGGCATCTACTACAACATTCGTTTTACCCAGATAATAATGAAGTGAAAAATCATAATCATCAAGGTATTCCATCCACCTATGTTGTCTCATATTCAATTCCTTCTGACTAAATACATACTTCAAACTCTTATAATTAAAGTATACATCAAATTTCTCACCATACAAATAGCATTCCAAATCTTCAATGCAAAGACCACTGCTGCTAATTCTAAGTCGTTTGTTGGATAGTTCACCTCATGCGGTTTCAACTGTCGAGAACCATATGCCAAAACATGCTCGTGCTACATAAGAACACATCCCAAATCTCGATATGAGGCATCACAATATATTGTTGGGAATCGAACAAGAGGGAAAAATAGAAGTGCGGAATATAAAAATTTTTTCCTACGATTCCCAATCCCATGAATCTAACTATGCATAACACAAAATCAAACCCTAACTACAAAGAGGGTTAGAACACTTACAGAATTTTTGTCTTCTCCTTTTTGCTCCAAGCTTTGATTCCGGACAGCGGTGAATGAGCAGCCCAAGTGTGCTGCCTCCAACGGTATCCACACCTAGCTAGAGCTTCAAGTCCTTTCTTTCTTCTTCCTTGTTGTTGCTAGAGGTGGAGAAGAGAGAGAGAGAGAAGAGAGCCTCCAAGGGGCTGGACGGCTAGGGTTTATTGTGCAAGCCTATTATGCCATGTCACACATAAGTGTGACTTATATAGGCAGCCCACTAAAGGGGGCTGGCCATGGGGAAGAAACCCTAATAGGGTTATGTGTAATTACACTTAATTGCACATTAACCCCTATTATTTGTATCAAATACAAATAGGCCTATAAAGAACTATTCTTTATTCACTAAAACCCTTTCTCTCATAGACTTTAAAGCCCTTCTTGCATGATCAGTGTGTGACCCATTGGGTTCACATCATTAAGTAGTAGGAATAGCACGAGGTGTGCACAATGGAACTCTTTCCATTTAGGGTCTAATTGGAACTCCTTCCAATTCCCTAATTGATTATAACTTACTTATATCAATTAGGGCTTCTACTAACCATGAGTAACACCTAGCATATGGCTCATGGTGTGGTCCTTAATGAGGTGAATAGTCATTTACAAAGAACCCTTCTGTTATAGTTTATAGGTTACAATTGCATCCTTCCTTCAACACAATGTCTCCAATTGAACTAATAGGACATGGAAGTCTGTCAAGTCCCTAGTTCAATTACTTTATACTCATTCATAGATATCAACTCATTGATGAACTCATGGAAACTCTTTTCCACATTCATCTTACCATGGCCATGGATTTAATGAGTTATATTATGAATGCTATATGAGACATTCTCTCTCTTTTTCCTGAGAGTGATGGATCCCTTGTTGATCACTCACATGCCTTCATACACATAGCAGTAGGGCCAATGAATACCTTTGCAGACCCCTGAATAGGATCTGCACTTAGTGTTATCAAACTTCTAAAGCTACATGCATAAGACAACTATGGTGTCTCAGGTCTAAGGATTACTTGTACCACTATAACAATGAGAAACTGATTGACAGGCAGGATAAAACTCCATTCAGTTTATCTCATATCTTTGGTCACATTCAGTGTACCTATTCTCGTAATAGGCACCCACTTGTTGGTTGTAGTGTCTCCACACAAATAGCTTGAGACTAGCTATCCTCCTATAGAGTCAACCTAACAAGTGCTAGTCCTATGGTTCATTACTGTCCATCATAGTGAACCTTCAACTAGGAATGCTTTAGGAGTTTAGTACAGAGATATATCTATAGTCTCAAAATTACAACTCTTTGTAATTCCATATTCTCAACTCTAACTCCATGGACATATTATGTAAATATAAATGATGCATATAAACATAATAGAATAAGCCCTTTTATTAAATCAATAATAAATGTGACATACATAAATGAAATCAAATGATTGTTCCTAATCCCTAAACAATCATCTCTATGATTGGCTCTAGGGCATAATCCTAACATATATATCGTAACCCTCACTACTAGTAAGAACAATAAAAACTGGATCAGTAGTCAACCTCTTCTGTAACTCCATGAAAGCTTCTTCACAAGTATTATCCCAAACAAATCTCGCGCCCTTCCTTGTCAATTTTGTCAACGGTACAGCAATACGAGAGAAATTCTCAACAAAACGATGATAATACCCAGCTAATCCTAGAAAGCTGCGAATCTCAGTAGCATTGGTTGATCTTCCCCAATTAAGTATTGCCTCCACCTTTGCTGGATCTACTAAGATGCCTTCCTCAATAATCACATGGCTTAGAAACTTCACTTCATAAAGCTAAAACTCACATTTCTCTCTCTTTCCATATAATTGATGCTCCCTCAATATTTGCAACACTTTCCTAAGGTGCCTCTCATGCTCTTTTTGTGTCTTTGATTATATAAGAATGTCGTCCACAAATACGACGACAAACTGATCCAACAATGGTTTAAACACCTAGTTCATCGGGTCTATGAATGCTGCAGTGCATTCGTCAAACTAAATGGCATCACCAAAAACTTGTAGTGCCCGTAGCGAGTTACAAAAGCTGTCTTTTGGATGTCTTCCTCTCTAACTCGAAGTTGATAATAGCCAGAATGCAAATTGATCTTTGAAAATAAACAAGAACCCCTTAACTGGTCAAATAAATCATTGATGCGGGGCAAAGAACCGTCCTACTTCTTAACGAACAACACTGGTGCACACCATGGTGTAGTGCTAGGACGATTAAAACCTTTACTCTCCAACTCTGAGAGCTGTTGTTTCAACTCTGCTTGCTCTGCAAGAGCCATCCTATATGGAGCAATAAAAATAGGAGACGTGTCTAGATACACCTCAATCGTAAAATCTAACTTTTTTTTAGGAGGTAGACTTGGCAACTCTTCTGGAAAGACATCTGGAAATTCCTGTACAATAGGAATATTCTCTAATTTAAGCTCAACATGTTCCTCCAACTCCATGGTTGTTAATGAGCTAAGCAGACCCGCAATTTGAATACGGCGAGCAATCTTCTTCAATTCAAGAAAAGGAAGAGAAACACTTCTTTCTCCGTATAAGTGTAAAATAGACCCATCCATTTTATGGAAAGTCACCTTTTTCTAGAAGTAATCAATAATTGCATGGTACGATGATAACTAATCCATGCCCAAAATCACATCATAACCAGAAATACTTAGAGCAATGAGATCTACTGTTAACTCCTGATTACCAATCTGGATGAAGCAGGAACGACAAAGCATACTCGTCTAGAAACCCACACCCATTGACAAGTTGACAATAAGTACGTGCCCCAAGGCTCAAAACTCAAACCCAAACAAGAAGCATAAGAAATATCTATAAAGGAATGTGTGACATCCTATAGGCGTCACACCATAAACAATCAAGATTTCGTTCACAAAGCACTCATAAATTGTGTGAGACAGGAAGTAGAATTCATAGTTCAAATATTCGTAAAGTCATCAATTCGTTCCCATAACAAATGAATGTCTACCCATAAGCACATATATGATGCATGAGACACTCCTAAGTCACCTAACTGACACACATGAAGTGCATGTAATCCCAATTCGGATCTACTAATGAGTGCTCTGATACCAAAAATTGTCACACCCCGACTCAGAGAGTCGACACGTGGATAAAAGTCAAAGTCGAAAGGTGTACATATGGATAAGTCAAAGTATAAAAGTTGCGGAAGACTTAGTTAAATGCACGTGTAAATTTTTTTTTTCTTTTTTTTTTTTGAAATAATAATTGAACCAGCTCATCAATAATATCCAATTAATTAACATGAAATGTTATGCTCACACATCATGCCCATAATAATATATGATCCCAAAATAATGCCAACATCCCTGGCACATAGGCTAGATTCAAACTATTCAAAGTTCAATAAGTGTTAATTGTAATAATAAGGATAATAGTAATGCCTACGCATCAAAATAGCATAATCTCTATGCAATGCACGTGCTTCTATCATCATCCATGACTATACTAGTATGTGACCTTCAAGTTCCAATTCCTCGGTTCATGCAACTAGGCATCCACCATCGGTGAACCCTTACTCATCACCTAATTATCTGAAATAATAATAGGATGAGCTACGAAGCCCAATAGGAAATATGTGTGGATTCTATAGAATTAATATGTGTGCCAATACATGGTCTATGAATTAAAATCATTTAACAAATCATAATCAAATAATAGTTGCAAACCAGTAGTATGGGTTTTAAGTTAATTTCCCCAAAATTTCTCATAGTATCTCCAATTCCCAAGACTATGGGATTAAACCATGTATCAAACATCGCTGATCACAGGTTACATCGTCACGTCAACCCCCGGCTCAGCCAAGCATGAAAATCCAACACTATGCACAGCGTTCTTCCTTGAGGGCTTTAAGGTCTTTCACCTAAGGGCACTTTACCTTGCTTGCTATTCGCGGAGTATTCTCAACGTAGGACACCACGCCTTTGTGATGCCCCAACCCATTTAATGCATACTAAGACCCAAAGTCCACAAATCCAATCTGTATATTCAAAACATTCCCATTAATCATATAAACATCCAAGGTATCCAAATATTTTCATAAACACGTTTGATAAATTTCCAGAGTTTCAATAACCATATCTAAAACATTTCCAAGTAGACAACATTTATAAAGTATTTTTCCATAATTCATGTATCATGAAAATTCCACACATTTAACAGATATTTCACAATAACATTTGAACAAGTATATAACCATGTATCTATTTGCATCCATATAAAACATTTGTATTAAATGATATATTGAAGGATTTCCTAAATTTTGAACAAGTAATAAAAATATTTTGTTATAAATCAGCGGGAAAATCCAATAATATCATTAAGGCATTTAAAATCACATTTATAAAATAACACCATATTAAATGTTCGCAAGCAATACCAACCCAAAACCACATGATAGATATTGACAATGCGATTGCAGCGTTAATGTTCCCTAGCATCCTCTCGAGGACCGATAAAATCTGATAATTATGCATACGTAATATTTAGGTAAATTTCAAAATAAATATAACGTACTAAAAAATTACTATTGGCCTTCTGATAGTGAACTATGGTCCCAAAATTATCAAAATAGTTTTTAAAGTACTCTTTATAATTTTTGGGAATTTTTCATAATTTTCGAGAATTTTCTGTAATTTTTGGAATTTTTTGGAATTCTTAACAAATATTAATTTGGCCGAAAAGTCAAACTTGGTCAAAATGGTTAACTAAGGGCCCACATGGTAGGGCCCTCCAAGACGAGTCCAACGGTCAAATTTGGGGTTCATATGATTATCATATGGCTTTTAAATGCATGAGAACATGGTAAGGTATACAGATGCACCCACGCAAGATCATAGTCCTATGGGTCATCTTCAACCTCCCGTGGGTTGCATTGTGTAACCTGGTTACACCGTGTGTTCAACGGGCCGATTTCGACGATTAATATCTCCCTCGTTTCTTAACCGTTTTCAGTGATTCAAGTGTTGAATCGAAGCTCACGCGGAGTACTACGTGCGTATATAAATTATTCATTCAAAATCCTATAAAATCATATTTGTTTGTAAGCCTAAAGTTTCGGGTTTTCATGATCCAAAATTCTGAAATTTCTAAAACTTCAACCTACGGTCATTTTCTCTGAAATTTGATACTACCATGGTGTTCTTTGGCCCCAAAACCATAACGTAGGGTCATCCTTTCCAAAACTAACTCAAGAAAATAAAATTACATATACATATGTATATATACAGTACGTGACATATATATATATATATACAGCATTGATCCCATCAGCACGAGCTGATGTAGGGATATATCAGCACGTGCTGATCTGGCCGTTCATTCCCTTAGTTGCTCATCCAACGGCTGCCAATTGAAAGACCCGAAAACCCCTTATGGAAACGGATCCACCCTAACCCGTATACCAGATTTGAGAGGAAAAACATGAATCGGCGCCAATTTTTTTGCCAAAACCTCGTCGCATCCCGCCCTCCTCTACCTTTGGCGATTTGGGAAACCCCTCTTCTACAGTCGGTTTTGCAAGTGTTCATCTTCTCCAAATCACTTCGTCGCTGGTATTTGGGAGCAGGAACGGCCGTTGCAACTGTACCTGTCGCCGGCCATCGTCTGTCGCCTTCGGGAGTGAAAGTAGATTTCCTCCTCATTCCCGCCTCTATCGCAAGATCAACGGAAGCCCTAGCTTTCTCATCCTCCACAATCCAGCCTCGAAAGCCAGCATTTTCCGGCGAAGCCTCCGGCGAGGACCACACAGCAGCGGGGAGGAGAGGTACGGAGACTTCCTTTTTTCTTTTTCTTGTTCTGTTTTTTTTCCTCGCTTGGTTTGCTTCATGTTTTCTTTCCCTTTGTTTTTTTTCTTGGGTTTTTTTTTTAAGCCATATTATTTGGTTCCTCGGTTATCCCATGTTTTCTTTCCTCATATTTTTTTTCTTTAACCCATATTGTTTGGTTATTGAGGAAATGGTATTTGATGCCTCTTTTTTTAGGGTGTTTGCTAGGGTTTTTATTTTTGTTATTGTGTTTGTGAGGAAAAATTGTTGCTACAGTTACTATGTTTTTTTTTTTGTTAAAGCTGAATTTTTTTTGGGGAAAAAATCAGTGTTTGGTTTTTCTGAGAAAATGTAGCAAAAGAAAGGACCAAATTTTTGCGATCCTTCAAGTTTTCAACATTTAATAGATTTTTTGTGCTACGGTTACATCTTGTTTGTTGGACCCTTAATTATTAGAATTTTTATCAAACCAGTAGACGTTCATTTCAACATTTATGTAATATATACTAAAATGTAGATAAAAGTTATCAATACATACGTACACTTGGTGTCCCAATAGTAGCCTTTCATGATTAATTTTACTGCTGCTTCCTGTTCTGCAATTTGGTTTAAGGATTTGTGCATTGAATTAGCGTTGGATTCGTTTGTTTTGGACATTAGTGAAACTTGCCTCTTGTGTGAAGTTAAATTGGTAGTTCTGTCAAGCTTATGGTATAATTTTTTCAAAGTTAATGCCTAGATCAATCATGGAATCTAGTTTAGGCATAATATTGGTTTAGTAGAATCGCATGTTGACGACATGGTCTATCCGTCAAATTTTTTTTAAGGGTAAACAGAAAGAGTGGGTGGGGGAGGCACAAAGCATTAAAATTTATTATGTCAGGAGCTTTCGTGCAGTTAAAAATAATGCAATTGTAGGTATCCCAAGGGTGGGAGTCTGAAGTGGCATAATGAGGAGTTATCTTTTCATTATTATCTATTCAGTGATTTACTTGTTTTTTTATTTTTAATTTTAAATTATTATAACAATGTAGCATGTGTAGTATCTATTGTAGTTTTAATTTTTCAATGTTCTAAATTGCTTCCTGTCCCTAAATAGAATGTTGTACCTTTGAGATTAATTTTATATATTAAATAATTTGAAATTGTATTCATGTACATGCAAATCCTTGCCGTAGATTTGTAGAAGGCCAATATAATTAAATGGCCAGTAGAAAGAGAAGTGGGAGGGCCTGCGAAGCAGACTAATTTTGTAGTTGTTTTGTTTTGTTATGTTATTTTTTTTGGTTTTTTGTGACTTGCCATAATTGCGGTTCATGCTCACTGATATTTTAGGAGGTCTTGCAAGAACGGCCGGCCGACCCTTCTCGCACGAGAGCATCACTACCGACGACAAATGGTCACAGTCGGTCACCCGCCCGCCAGGAATGTTAGGGTTTTCAAATATTTTCGCGAGCATACCTAAGACATCATTCCATTGCAAATCTTCCTAATAAGGGTCATATCAATTACACGTGTCAGCTGAAACCCTCCATTTGACAAACGGTTCTCTCTCTCAACATATTGCAAGCGTGTCCAAATACCACTTTTGGTAGGTCCTTGTTGCCTTATATTTATTTATTTATTAGTCCACGTTGGTTGGTTTGGTAATGACTATAGGGTTGCTGTTTTTCCTTATTTTTATTTATATTTTTATTCTTGTAGCTTATTGATTTTTTTTCTTATTTCGGGTATGCCATCTGACATTGTATTTAGAACTATATATCGTGGTAATGCCTACAGGGTTTGGTCTAGTTTGGCAGAGAGATGTTGGGATGCCTGGGATTTTGTAATTTGCTTTGGTGTTTTTTATTTTTTGCCTATTTATTCTATTTTTGTGGGTTTTTTGGTTGAGTTATATGTTGTTGTGGCAGCTGTGGAGTATGGTCTTACTTTTGTGAGCTGAATTTGATTGGTGGTGTTTGGTGGTTGGGATAATTATCATTTTTGAAGCTAAGCACCTTGTAATAGTCAGTTCTGGGTCGTATTGTTTGCCTTTGTAGATATATGAAAATTTAGTTATAAGTGGCTGAAACTATTATTTCCCCTATACAGATTTTGAATTGGTTTGGTAATGTTTTTTTTCTTTGTTTTGCGTGAACTGTGGTGAACTGCATGGTTTGAATACTATTGTGAATTTGGGCACTATGGACATGATATGCGTGTATAAGATATTTTCTATTTATTGGAGTAAGGCCTTAGTTAACACTTGCAATCGTTTGAATCCAAATAACATAAATATAGTGTGAAACATTGATTATTAGTAGGGTTGTTAATCCTTTTTAAAGAGAAGTGATCATTCTCATTAATTAAGTTGTCCAATTTTATATTATTACACTCACCTACATATAGAATTGTTTCATCCTATTAATTGTACTGACAATCGCTTTTCGAATGAGCGGCAAATGAGATTATCAGATAAAGTATAGGGCATGGGTTTGGGGAAATAATTGGCACGAAAAAAAAAATGGAAGATTCAGTAATAAACCCTGTGAACCTTTTTAGACAATAATATTTAAAGCTTGTTGGATGGAATGGGTAGTATGTTTAAGTAGGCAGTGGGGCAACAGGGTTGCTCTCCATCAATGATGATGGTCTATTATCATTTAAATGTTATTTTTGAAGAAAGTGGCGCAAACATAGAAATCCAAGGTTCTCTGCCTTGTAATAAATATTTTTTATTTTTTAAATGCAGATCTGGCTATACTAGGTGTGGTATGCATTAGTAGTTATTTTGGTATACCTATTTTATTTTTGGGGGTTGTGGTTGTTGTTGATGGTGTTACAATAGATGCTTTTCACACTACCTCAATATCTTCAAATTTCCTATCCTCTTTATTTTATAAGCAACCTTGAAATTTTATCTTCTTTTACAAGCATTGGAACTCGGCCTTCCAAATGCCATTAATGTTCTATGTTGCATTTCAACCAAATAGTATATTATTTATGTTTTGTGTTAAGATTTTATGAAGATAATAATTTCATTTGTATATAATAGGTAGGATAACCATGCATTAGTATGATTGTATTATAATGTTGAGTTGACAATGCCTTATTATGATTTTGCTTTGACCAGATTAATGGAGGACTTTGAGGTTGAATTAGGAGATGAAAGTGAAGAACCACAAACACAACCAATTGATTCATCCTCAATCAATTCGCAAAATTTGTATATTCCTACAGTAATGCATGGACACAAACCATTCGTTGGGCAAGAGTTTGACTCATTGGATAATGTTCATTACTTTTATAACAATTATGCGAGGCAAGGGAGATTTAGTGTTCGAATAGGTGGTAGTCACAAGAAGGATAATGTAGTAGTATGAAAGGAGTATATGTGCTCAAAAGAAGGGGAGAAAATAGTTCGAAATTCTAAACAACCAAAGAGGCGTCGGGGCCTAACACGAGAGGGTTGTAATGCAAAACTAGCTATTGTGAAATCAGGGGCAAAATTTAGAGTCACTGTATTTGTTGAGCCTCACAACCACAGTTTTTTAACGCCTGGAAAAGTGCAGCTTTTGCCATCTCATCGACATGTCTCATTAGCACAAAGGTCATTGGCACAACAAATGTCTGATGCAAATATCCCTACATGCCAGCAGATGAGTATTTTGGAGTTGCAGTAAGGTGGTTTGCAAAATATTGGTTGCACTGAGCGGGATATAAGGAATGCTAGAAGAAATGTAAGGAAAGCAAACGATGGTCATGATGCAGATATGTTGAATGAACATTTTCTTGCTCAAAAAGAAAAGAATCCCTATTTTACATATACGATTGAGACAGATGATGAGAATTGAATCTCTTATATATTTTGGGCAGATGCAACTAGTAGGGAGGCATATAAAGTTTTTGGGGATGTTGTAGTATTCGACACTACACACAGCACAAATCGGTATGAAATGATTTTCGCACCAATTTTGGGAGTTAACCATCATGGGCAAACAATAACATTTGGTTGTGGGTTCCTATGTGATGAGAGCCATGAAAGTTTTATTTGGTTTTTTGAGTAATGGATGAAAGCAATGCCAGGAGGTCCCCTGAAGATGATCATTACTGATCAAGATCCTGCCATGGAGATAGCGATTAAAAATGTACTCCCAAACACCACTCATAGGTTTTGCATTTGGCATATTTTGAAAAAGTTCTCTGAAAAGCTTGATTATGCCACTTATGACCGGCACTACCAAAGCTTTCGCAACTGTATTTGGGATTCAGAGAACCCACAGGAATTTGAGGCTAGATGGGTGGATCTTATTGAAAAAAGTGAGCTACAAGGACATGGTTGGTTAACAACAATGTTTAATTTGCGAGAGAGGTGGATTCCTGCTTTTGTGAAACACATTTTCTCTGCTAGAATGTCAGCTAGTCAAAGAGCAGAGAGTAATCATGCATTTTTCAAGAAGTATGTGGATAAGAGAAATTCTTTAATGGATTTTATCACAAGGTTTGACAGGGCACTTGCACGACAGAGGTATATTGAGTTACAATCCGACCATATTGATCATCACGAACAACCCATGTTGCGGACCCCGTTTGCACTAGAGAATCAAATGGTTGATGTTTATACACATGCAATCTTTGAAAAATTTCAAGTAGAGTTGTGGGAATCTATGAAGTGTGGGGGGATCGTCAAGGTTGATGATGAGAGACAGACAATATATGAGGTTCAAAGGCATGTGTTAGATGATGGAAGAAGCAGGCAAAAGCAAAATGCAGAAAAAGAATTACCTGACAAGTTAAGGGTGATCGTGGAAGACAAGAAGTCTGATATTGTATCTTGTAGTTGTAAGAATTTTGAGTGGGAGGGGATTCCATGTAGACACATGTTGCATTATTTAATTTTTAGAAAACAATACACCAAGTTACCGAGTAAATATATATTGAATAGGTGGACAAAAGGTGCAAAAAGTGTCAAATTAATGGAAGGGAATGGGGTGAACATGGAAGATGGGGGTGATAGAGGCTTGTTAGTTCGGCGTAATGAATTATATCAACTTTTTGCAAGTGTAGTTGATATGGCCGTTGTAAGTGTAGAGGGAACCGAGCTACTGAAAGGGGAGTTGATGTCTATTCAATACAGAATGAAATCACAATCTATTCCAGATGGTAGCAACAATTTGGGAATTGGTAGCAACAATTTGGGAATTGGTACTAGAAGCACTACTATAACTTCCCCTCCAGTGTTGTTAGAGCCTAACAAAGTTAGGGCTAAAGGGTCTGGTAAGAGGATAAAAGGAGGAAAGGAAAAGACAATGGAACAAAATTTGCGAAAATGCCATGGATGCAATAAATGGGGACAGTCGCATGACAAACGGAATTGTCCACAAAAATTGAACCCATAAGTTTACTCATATAGTTTGTGCAATTAATTCAAAATTTTATTAATATTGTTTTATAACAATATTTATGTACTGGATTAACATGTTAGACCTACTCCTATCCACAATGCTGGAAGTTCATGCGGTCCCTCTTTAAACGAGGATGGATATTCAGTTACAGGTAAGTGAATAAGATTTAATTGGTGTTATATGTGTAATATTTATTTACTTGATCTTAACTCTATGTTATACTTTATCCATTGATACTATTACTAACTTTTTTTTTTTAATGTTTTGCAGATTTGGCGTGAATTCAAGCTCACACTGTTGGGAGTGACTTTGTTGGCAGGCGTTATATTGGAGGGGACATTTTATTTGGGGGTGTTATTAGGGGGAATTTTTTGTATAGCAAAAGTTTGTGTTTTGAGAAATATGGGATTCTCTCATCCAGTTTTATTTTTTCATACCATTAAGGTTTCTTGTGTGGTGTGAAGTAACTACATGTGTCAATCATTTTCGACACGTTCATGTAATGTTAATTTTTTGTATAAATGATCAATTAACATTGATCATTTAGGAAAAAAATGGGTTTCTATTTATACCATTTACACCTTCATGTAATATTACTTAGGCTTATTGGGTGTTGTTATGGGGAATATTTTGTATACATAACGTTTGTGTTTTCCAGAAATATGGGATTCCCTCATGCACTTAGAATTTTTCACACCTTTCTGGTCAGATTGAAGGTTTCTTGTATATCGTGAACTACTATATATTTGAACCATTTTGGAGAATTTACATGTTCATGTAATATTCATTTTTTGTATAAATGATCAACGTTAATTGATCCTTCATTTAATTGTGAAATTTACAGGCATTTGTGTCTTGTATAAATGATTAGTTAAACCATTTTTTACAATAAACTGATGACAACATTAGGATTTTTTGGAACTTTAAGCAATGTTAGGATTTTTGTTGTTATTGTTATATTACATTGGATTATTAGGTTAAATAGCAACTTAGTATGAAAGCATATGTAGTATTGATAAGGTATACAGGAGTGTTGGTGTAGGTGGTGATGTGGGAATAGTGGTGGTTGTGACTTGTGAGGGTGATGGTTGTGATGGTTGTTGCGAGATGTTGGCAATGGTTCTATTACTGAATGTGGTCGTGTTATTTATTGTTTTGTGTTGATGTAGTTGGAGCGTTGGAGTGTTTATGGTTGTATGAGGACTTATGTAGTGTTTGCAACACTGTTGGTGGCAATGGTGGCCTTGGTGCTGGTTTAATGGTGGTGAACGGAGGTGATGTTTATAATTGCCTTTACTTTGATGGTAGCATTAGCGGCTAGAGTTGGTGAAGTTGGTAGGGGTATTATAATGTTGGTGGACGAGTGGTGCCAGTAGTAGGGTGGATAGTACAAACTTTGGGCTTGCCTTCATCAAGATCTTCGTGAAATAAAATTAAATGCATGACGACTGACTTGCTTTTAAAGACTTACAAACATACCGTTTGCTTGACTACAAATATCGAATGGAGTACTACAAACATGCCATTTGATTGCCTACAAACCTACTTTTCAGTACTACAAATGGACTGTGAAGGTTCAAGTGTTCCCTAGGTAAAAAAAGACTGCGTTGCTACCCACCCCCTAATCATTGGCATGGTGATCATAAAACAAAATCCGTGATGGAAAATCATTATTGATTTGCTTTTAAAGAGCTACAAACATGCCTTTTGATTGACTACAACCATACAATTGAGTAGTACAAACCTGTCATTTAAATGACTACAAACCTACCATTGAGTACTAAAAATGGGAATGTTTACTGCATGAGTCCCTGACCAAAAAAATTAAGTTCCTAGCTACCCATATTCATCAAGCTCTTCATGAAATAAAATGAAATACGTGATTGAAAATCACTACTGCTTTGCTTTTACAGAGTTACAAACATGTTATCTGTTCAACTACAAACGTACAACTATGTAGTACAAACATATCATCTCATTGACTACAAACCTACAATTGAGTACTACAAATGGGAAGTGAATATTTGTAATGAAAAAAAATTAAGTTGGTGGCTACCTCATGAAGATCTTCATCAAAGGAAATGATATGCATGATGGAAAATCACTACTGACTTGCTTTCAAATAGCTACAAAAATGCCATTTGACCGACTAAAACACTACAATTGAGTAGTACAAATGGAAATGTTTAATGAATGAGTGTTCCGTGACCAAAGAATTAAGTTGCTAGCCACCCCCAATCATGAAGATGTTCATGAAATGAAATGGAATGCACGATGAAAAATCACAACCTTTATTGGCTTGGTTTCATAGAGTTACAAACATACCATTTGATCGACTACCAATCTACAATTAAGTATTACAAATATGCTATTTAAAAGACTACAACCTACAATTGAGTACTACAAACGGGCATGTTTAATGAATGACTCTTCCCTGACCAAAAATATTAAGTTGCTAGCCACCTTGAATCATCAATATCTTCATGAAATGTAATGAATTTGTAAATTACATGTGTTTCGCTTGGCATATTCCGTGTCAAATATATCTGTTCAGCGTCATTTGTTGATTTAAGATGAGCAACGCTGCTAAGATCACTCGAGTCACTACGTCAAGACAATGCAACTCGCGTTTATATGTCATGTAAGTGTCTATAGAAGCCAAATTTTAATCGATTAAGTTGTTTTTTGAGTCATAATATATGCTTTGAAGAAATAGAAAATTATTTTAACATTGTTTTAAACCTTTTAAAGAAAATTTCATGAAGCTACGATCGATCCTGGAAAAATGAAGATCGATCGTAGATATTTTATTTAAACTGTTTTAACTTCTGTTTTTCAGGATCGATCGTGGACTGTGGAGGATCGATCGTGAAGTGCCCAGAATAGCATGTTTGCTTCTGTTTTTCAAGATCGATCGTGGACGATCGATCCAGAAATACCCAGAATAGATTGTTTGCTTCTGTTTTTCAGGATCGATCGTGTGGTCATGGGACGATCGATCGTGGAGCCTAAAAATTTGTTTTAAAAATATTTGTAACTTCCCTATTTGACCTACCTAGAACAATTTTTGTAGTTACATATAATCAAAAGGTTCCTCTGAGAAATTTACATATAATGAAACTATTTGAAATTTTTTTTTTTTTATACATAGTATTATATTTATCATGCGTCTTTTCCCTATCTTACACATTTTTGGTATGAAACACATCAAGTTAACTAATTCAATAGTTACAGCTAATAAATTGAATAATTTTGTATGAAAAATTGTACAAAATTGAACTCACAATAAAATAGTTACATGTTTATTTATTTTTAAACTGGTACATGTAAATATGTAATCAATGATCCCTGCATAGTTTTTTTATACATAAATTTACTTTCATCATGGGTTTTGTTTCAAAAGGCTAAAGGAATAGATTTTAAACATATAAATATTATTGGAAATCGATATCTAGATCGAAAGTTATGTCATTTTAAAATTTCAAAACAAAAAATAACACTTAAGGGTAAATTTGCTGCATAGACTAATGCCTCTATAAGTTCTAGGAAAATAGACTTTTCGCATATTTCCCCTTTTTTCTTTATTTTTGTTTTTATTTTTTATTTTTTTTTTGCTTGGGTCCCCCATTGGAGTTTTTCGTACTTGGGTTCTTGGCCATTGGTTCCGGGCGGGGTTTTTTTTGTTGTTTTGGGTTCGGGTTGGTTCTTTTACCCAGTTCTTTGTCGGGTTTGAAAACCATTTTGTTTTTTTATTTTGTTTTTCCTCTTTTATTTTCTTTTTACTGTTTCTCTTTCCCCGATGAACCCATTTCGAGCCCTAGATTTGTTCCGGTGACCCTCTTGCTGCCTTATCCGGTGACTGGCGCCGCCCTTCCCCTTTTCTTTCCGGTGACCCTCCTCCTCTCTACCTCTCGTCGGTGCCTCCTTGCCCTCACTCGCCGCCGTTCCTCCCTTGATGCTTGCCTCACTGGTTCTTCTAGTCTTTGGTTTGCTGCGCTCGTTCATCTCCGGTATCCGCAGTTCCAGCGCCGTGCCTGCCGACGTCTGCTGTGCGTCTCACGGTTTGGGTTGCTTCACCTCTACTTCTAGGTAAGCATTCCTGCCATATCTCCTATTCGTTTTTGGTGCTCGCATCCCTATCGCAGTGTATTTATCTCTTGGACTTTCTGTGGCCTCTCAAGCTTGTTCTTTTTGACACTTTGGGCCTCGTCTGGGGTTGGTGTACCTACCTTGCCTGTCGGGTGTTGTCTGTGGATATTTGGTTTTCGGTGGTAAGGGTTTTGGTGCTGCCATTGATGCTTGGACTCGGCTTGGCAAATTTTGTTGCGGCTGCGGACTGGAATTGGTTTTTAGTTGGGCCTTCCCCATTCCCTGTATTGTTGTGGCCGTTGCCTATTCATTTCGAGTGTTGGGCTTGGTATTGCTGTGGTGTCTGCTCTTGGGAGTGACAGTGTTGTCAGATTTTGCTTGGGTTCCCCCTGTTCCCTGCATTGTGTTGGCCCATTGCAATTTGGATTTGGACCGGTGTGTGCATTGGCTGTGCATTTGTTTTGATTTGGGCATTCCATTGCTCTCGACAGTGGCTTGGATCTGATGTCGTAGCACTGGCCTTCACTGAATTCTATCTCATTAGGACTTGACTGGCAGTGGTGCTTATTGGGCCTACGTTTCTGCTTGCTTGCAGTTCTGTGCTTGAAGGTTTGGGCTGGTTGATTGCTGGGTTGGCAGATTGGTGATCTGCATTTGTTTTCTCTCCTCATGTTGCTTAAACTTGGTTTGGTATTGGCTGTGGTGGTGGCTGGTGGAGTTGGCCGTGGCCGTGGACGTGGACGTGGACGCTCCAAGGGTACTGTTATTTCTGATTCTTCTAATGGTACAGGCCGTCGACGTAGCCATGGATAGACCCCTGCATCTGACAAAGGCAAGGGGAAGGCTGTTGTTAGTAGGAGTAGATCGAAGAAGCGACCAACTCGCTCTCCCACTCCTTCTGAGTCATCTGAGAGCTCTAGTGAACATAGTGAGGAGGAGCTTGAGCATTTATCAGCTGATATTGCTGCCCCTGTCGATGAGACTGACTATGGCGCTGCCCCTCCTGTTGGCCCAGGGACCGATGTCCTTGCAGATATGGTGATGGACACATCTGTTATTGAGTCCTAGTGGCACTCTACTGAGCAGAAGCAGTCATTTCTCTCTTTGTACTCTAAGCGTCCAGTGTTGGGTAAGCGTGTGGTTGATTTAGATGGGGTTGGCAATGGGTTTGTCAACATGATTTTTCAGCGTCGTCACTGGCGTCCTATTTTGAATTTGAGGGGGCGTATTTATTTCCGCCTAGTTCAAATTTTTTATGCCAATATGTATCGACAGAATACGGATACGTGGGTTCTTCGTTCACATGTGTTGGGCATTGATATTGAGTTTTTTGCTGCGTCGGTTGCTCGCTTTTTTGGCCTGCGTCGAGTCCCTTCTCCTGACATTCCGAATGACAAAATCACGTAGACTCCGGCTATCTCTGTTGTGTACAACACTTTATGTGGTCAGACTGTTGAGGTGCGGGGTGCCTTGCGTGCTAGTTCGATGACAGAAAATTATCAAGTGCTTCACAAGGTCGTTTGTAACACTATTCTCCTGACTACACATCAGTCTGAAGTTACTGTGGAGCGTGCTCGTTTCCTATATGCTCTTGGTACGGGTGGTACTGTCAATTTACCTGCTCTGATCGTCAAACTCGTTTATCAGGCCACTACTGTTACTAAACCGTCTATATCACACCCCATTTTTGCACCACCTTACTAGGGCTCATCATTTCATGCATGTTTTTGTTTTGTTTTTGAGTCTAGTCACTTGCATTAGTTTTCTAGAGTCACAAGGACAATGGATATGAATTTTGGTTCAAATTGGAGTTGATCTTGAGGGATAATAAGAGCTTTTGTGACTTGAGGGGCATAATTGTCTTTTAAGTCCCAAACTTTTCATTTGACCTTGGAATGATCTCCAAATTGTCAATTGGAGTTCATATGGATGCATATGAGGTATTAAGTCCCGTGGCCCTGATGATGAGTTTAGTGTGGTTATTTACGGATTATCCTTGAAGAATTAGTGCGAATCACAGCATGAGATTTTTGGTTAAAATGAAAAGAAAATTATTTTATTAAATTAGCCATTTTTATCATGACACTAACACGTGTACGTATGTGATGAGTGTGTGTACGCACATACGATACATGTGCATGCGTGTTAGCGGTCAGTCTCCCAATTTTTATAAAAGACAATTTCCTTTTCCTATTCAGATTAGAAGTCTTTTATCATTATAAAATACCTTTTGATTATTCTCCAAGGAAACCTAGTCCAGGAAGGAAAGGGAAACTCCAGATTTCAGCTATAAATACTCTCTTAATGTCTTTAAACAAGGGAGAGGAGAAGAGGGTTTGGAGGGAGTGAAATTCGTCATAATTCAGCAGCAGATTTTCTGAAAACCAGCAGTCGTATTTTAATCATAACTTTTTCATCCGAAGTCAGAATTTGATGAAATTGGTCTTGTTAGAAAGATAATTCAATTCTCTACAACTTTATATTTCACAAGCGTTGTCCAAATCCAACGTTTTCATACCCAAAAACGCGATTGAAGTTGCTGCTGCTGCAAAGTGACGAAAATCACTTTTCTTTTCTCTTGTTCTCTTTTTGTTTTCTATTTCTTTTCAAAGTTGAGTTGAGTTTTGATCTCTTTGCTGTGATACCACTTTGACAAAGAGGAGGATTCGTGTTGGTTTGATTCACTCTAAAGACCTGAGGAGCCACGAACAATTACAAACACAAGGGGAGCCACTTTATGCATTAATACTTGAGTGTTTGAGAGAGAATAAGGTATTCTCCTTCTCTATTCAAGCTTAAACTAGGTTTTCATATGGGTTAGGCTTATTGCATGTTAAAGGTAGCCTTTTTATCATGTATTAACACTCTAGCTAGTTAATATACATGGAATATCTATTTTTTATCTACTGTTTAGCATGCTTTAGGGCTGTCTTTTAGGTTTTTAATGCATAGTTATGATTCTTGTGCTCCTGTTTGTCCTTGTGCTAGGATTAGTGTCATTGCATGTTAGAGTTAGGATTTTCATCATGTTATATTGCTATTAGTTAGTTAATATGCATGATTTAATTTCTGTTTAGTTTGGTTTTAGCATGATTAAAGTATGTTTTGTATGTTTTTAAGCATATTTGTGAATTTAGGGTTTTAGAGTCATTGTTTCGTGTTTGTTTTCATATAGCATGATAAAGTAGACTTTTTTATTGGTTTTTCTTCGTGTTTGCTGTATATGTTTTTCATATGGAGTAAACATGATAGTTTTGCATGCATGTTAGTATGTTTTAGGGTTTTTATGCATGATATGGTTCTAGGAATATGTTAGGACTTATTATTGTTCGATGTTTTTACTATTGGCATGCTTAGTGGATGATTTTAGGTCACAATACTATTCTGTCCAGATTTGCATGTTAGTGTTTTCGCATGGTTTTGAGCACTTGTAAGGGTACAAATAGGTGTGGTATTTGTCCTATGGCAAATAGGGCTGCTCAGGTCTGAAATAGCTAATGCTTGGAGCTAATTGCGCTCAGGTAAGTGGGTGTGAAGGTGCCCCAATTCACCTTTCTTCTTAACTCATTCTCTTCTCCCTATCTAGGGTTAATTTTTAATACAAGTCTATGGTTTAATCAAAGGTTTCCTTCGTAAATAAAATTCTGGTTTTTATTAAAGTTTCCATTTTGTGGATTTCTTTCCTAAAATCAAACTTTCTATCATATTCAACTCTTTTGATCAAATAAGGAAACCTAGGGTTTTAACCATAGGTTTATATTAGGTCTTAACCCTAATTCTAATCGAACTACGTGGACTTTGATCCATGTATTTCGTTGCATGGTACATAGGCGCTCTTCGTGAGGCTCAAGTAAGTTCTAGGATCCAAGCATCCTAGGTTTATTTTTGTTTTCTTTTCTTCTTTTTCTTTTTCTGTTTTTATGCGCTTATTATGCATGGATGGATGAATGAAATATATGATATGCATGCAATTCTTGTGATGATATACTTGCTGATTTTTGTATGGAAAGATCTTGATTTAGCCCAAATGAACTGAGAGACCGAAAGGGTGACATGGGTGCCTATAGGCTTTGCCTAGAACCTTCCCATGTCATAACTTAGCCTCCGAATCCCCGATTTCTTTGGTTTTCAAAAGATTGGTTTTTGCCTTTCCTTTTTTATGGAGTCATTCAAATTGTTTTCCTAAAACAACCTGATTTTTAGGGTTTTCCTTGTTTCCTTTAAAAAATAAGGTGGCGACTCCTTTCTTTTTTCTTTTTCAAACCCATTTTCTTTCAATCCCTTGTGGGCCCAATTTCCGGGGTTCACAGTCTATTGGGTTACCGTTTGGCCTTGTCATCTCAAATTTTCTTCTATCTCAGGGTGTACCCGTGGACATTCAGTCTTGTGCCCAGCAGGGTGTGATTTCTACTGTGACCTTGAAGCAGAGTCGGGGCCAGCGTCAGGGTAAGCAGGCTCGGTTGTCTTCTGCCTCTGCTCCTTCTGTGCCTCCTGCTCCTGATCAGTCTACTCCTATTGATCCTTCCCCACCGCCTCCTGATCATTCGGCTCGTATGATGGACTTACTTACTGAGATCCTGGATCGGATTGGGCGGATCGAGGACGTTTTGGTTGCCCGTGGTGGCCCGTTGCCTCCCTTACCTCCTCGGAGTCGGGGTGGTGATTCTTAGGGTTTTTTATTTTTTATTTTATTTATTTATTTTTTTTTTTTTTGCTCTCCTCTTTGTTTTGGTGGTAGTGGTTGGCCATGTAGTTGTGGCATTTTGAGGTGTTCTGCTTTATCTACTTCAGTGCGCTTCTTGTTCTTCCATCCTTTGTCCATTACTGACAACAAGGGGGAGATGAGTTGGTGTTGTTATAGATGCTATAGATGCTATAGATACTAGATGTGGTTGCCCATATAGTTGCTCTCCATATTATAAATTGTAAATGTCAAATTGTTCTTAGAATCTCCATGTTATATTTTTTAAATTAATATGAGTACTGAATTGTTATGCATGAATACGGATAGATGGAAACTGTTTATTCGATAGATGGAAAATGTTGAACACAACAAGAAGTCTGCACATTGGCCGGCTTTATAAAAGATATAGTGTGGTTGCAATTGATAGCTTTCAGCAAGTAAATTTATGTTGTCTGTCAATCTAGTGACTACAGATAAAAGTATTCACCTTTAAAGAATAGAGTAACAAAAAGAATGACTAAATTTATATACCAAATTCATTAGCAAGCTGGGATGAAAGAAAATAGCTCACTGTGGATGCAAGTGAATTGAAACATCTACAATGCAGCACGTGCGTAGTTTAGTTCATATGAGTTCTCTTGTCAAAAATAACACAAATTAGAGAAATAAAAATGAAGAAAGCACCTAAATTGTAACTGAAAGAAAATTAAAAAAATAGAAGCCCTTTAAGTACACAGAAGCACCATTATAAGAGCTTTTTGATAACATAAAGAAATGAAATTAAGCCATTATACATGACCAAATCACTGTAGAAATCTATAAAGAGAGGTAAATGGTCAACACGACACATACTTTATCAAAACACTTCCATTAACGATACTTTATCAAAATAAGGACACCTCCTTAACCAAAATTAATAAGCAAACGCAAATATATTAAAATAAAAATGTTCAGAAAATGGAAGATTTTGTTGGAATAAATATAAAATGCTTTTAAAAATATTTTAAACCTTTCAAGACAAATGCATGGTGGTACGATCGCTCATGCAAAAATGAAGATCGATCGTCGACGTTATATGTAAACAGGAAAACTTCTGTTTTTAACGATCGATCGTGGCTTTCTGACAATCGATCGTAAAGTGGCCACAATGGCCTGGTTGCTTCTGATTTTCAGGATCGATCGTCGACGATCGATCCTGAAGTGCCCAGATTTGGCTGTTCGATTCTGTTTTTGAAGATCGATCGTCGGGTCTGGAAGATCGATCCTCAAGTGCCCACACTTGCTTGTTTGCTTCTGTTATTGAGGATCGATCGTCGACGATCGATCGTGAAGTGCCCAAATTTGGCTGTTGGATTCTGTTTTTTAAGATCGATCGTGGGGTCTGGACGATCGATCGTGAAGTGCCCACACTTGCTTGTTTGCTTCTGTTATTGAGGATCGATCGTCGAAGATCGATCCTGAAGTGCACATAATTGCATGTTTGCTTCTGTTTTTCAGGATCGATCGTCGACGATCGATCATGCAGTCCACATAATTGCAGGTTTGCTTCTGTTTTTCAGGATCGATCGTCGACGATCGATCCTGAAGTGCACACAATTCCCTGTATGCTTCTGTTTTTTAGGATCGATCAAGTGGTCATGGGACGATCGATCCTGGACCAAAAAAATTATTTTTTAAAATATTTTCAGAGGGGTTGAAGCCTCTCCTTACGAGTGGTAATGGGACGATCGACTGGTCATGGCACGATCGTCATGGGACGATCGATCGAGTGGTCAATTGGGGTGTCTTAGTCACTATAAAGAAGGTTTTGTTTCATAAAGAGAGGGGTTGAAGCCTCTCCCTGCTAGGTTTTACAAAGTTGATCTTATTAAACCTCTGTATGCGCATTTTTACCAAACATGTCATATATATGGTCGAGAGACCTTCAAAACACAAACTATTTCACATCCGAGAATGTTTGTGTGTCTGTTGTAGTGGTGAAGGAATCGATGTGAAGAGGTTAGGTGCGACCATAGCCATGAATACGGAGATTTTTATTTGGGCGATCGTGGGAGGCAAGACTTGTGTGCACTCTCTTACCTGAGTTTATAGTTGCTATGCGATTGACTTGATAGTTTAGCACTCCATTGCTTTGAAAGAGTTACAAACATGGAATCTGATGGACTACAAATGGACAATTGAGTACCACGAATGGGAATCATTAATGCGGGATGGAACATCATACCCTTTATTGGACTACTGCCTTGCTTTGAATCCAATACAAACATAGCATTTGATAGACTACAAACCTAGATCTGGGTAATACAAACTTTGCATTTGATGGACTACAAACCCACAATTCAGTACTACAAATGGGAATGATTAATGAAACGAACAAATTAAGTTGCTAGCCAACCTGAATCATAACGATGTTCATGAAAGTAAAACAAATGCGCGGTGGAAAATCACACCCTTTATTGGACTACTGCCTTGCTTTGAATCCAGTACAAACATAGCATTTGATGGAATACAAATCTAAATCTGGGCACTACAAACCTTTAATTTGATGGACTACAAACCTGAAATTCAGTACTACAAATGGGAATGATTGATGAAACGAACAAATTAATGTGGTAACCAACCTGAATCATAACGATGTTCATGAAAGTAAAACAAATGCACGGTGAAAAATCACACCCTTTATTGGACTACTGCCTTGCTTTGAATCCAGTACAAACATAGCATTTGATGGAATACAAACCTAAATTTGGGCACTACAAACTTTTAATTTGATGGACTACAAACCTGAAATTCAGTACTACAAATGGGAATGATTGATGAAACGAACAAATTAAGTTGCTAGCCAACCTGAATCATAACGATGTTTATGAAAGTAAAACAAATGCGCGGTGGAAAATCACACCCTTTATTGGACTACTATGTTGCTTTGAATCCAGTACAAACATAGCATTTGATAAACTACAAAGCTACATTTGGATACTACAAACATCGCATCTGGTGGACTACAATCGTACAATTGAGTACTACAAATGGGAATGTTTAATGAAACGAACAACTTAAGTTGCTAGCCAACCCAAATCACCAAGATGTTCATGAGAGTAAATCAAATGCGCGATTGAAAATCACACCCTTTAATGGACTACTCGATTGCTTTCAAATAGTTACAAACATACAATTGGACTAACTACAAATCTACAATGGAGTACTACAAACAATACCCTGGATGGACTACAAACCTACAATTGAGTACTACAAATGGGAATGATTAATGAAACGAACAAATTAATGTGGTAACCAATCCGAATCACCCAGATGGGCATGAAATGAAATGCAATGCATGAAGGAAAATCACCACTTTGATTTAATGGACTACTCGATTGCTTTCAAATAGTTACAAACATGCAATTGGACTGACTACAAATCGCCAATGGAGTACTACAAACAGGGTATTGGATGGACTACAAACCTGCAATTGAGTACTACAAATCGCCATGATTAATGAAACGAACAAATTAATTTGGTAACCAATCCGAATCACCAAGATGGTTATGAAATGAAATGAAATGCGCGAAGGAAAATCACCACCTTTATTTAATGGACTACTCGCTTGCTTTCAAATAGTTACAAACATGCCATTAGACCAACTACAACCCATCGAATGGAATACTACAAACGTGGCATGGGCGGTGTACAAATATACATTGCATTGACTATAAACGGGCATCAGTTATAGGATACAAACCTTGTATTCACTACATACGGGACCGATAGATGGATGATACAACTGTGTTTCCCATTTGTTTCACAATAAATATGATACAAGTCTAAAACTTTAACTGAAATTAAAACCATATAAATATTCATTATTTGTTAGGATATGGCTGCGTTCGATGGCGGTGAGTTGTTGTCCAGTAGCTTCAGCCATTTCCGTTGCTAGCTGAAGCATCATATAGCGACATTTACTTATCAGCATGTTGTTGTTTTCAATCCTTATTTGGGCGACCGCCGCTTTATACTCGGCCTTATTTCTTCTTGGCATGGAAACTAACTGGCAATGAAGGATCGATGCACCTAGGATGGAAAGATCACTTAGTAATCTTTCTTGCTCCTTCGTCCTGAACACCCACTCACAACGTAAACCAACATAATATTCCTTGGGATCAGTGTATCTTTCATTCCAATATGCATCATGATATACTGGTAGTAGCCACAATCGCCGACCCCGTGAGGATTGAGAGCCACCAATGCCCTTATTTGGCATTGTGACCAATGTATGACTAAGAATAGCCAATTTATAGATAAAGTAAAACAAACTAAGTAAAAAAATATTGGGGTAATTACATACTCAGCAGCCTATATGTAAATAGTTATAGTTACAATTTTATTGGTAGTAGTCATTCACTTTATCAAATTAATAATCACTCATCACAGGCACACAGTTGCCTATCACATGCACATAGTAGTATGTTATGCAGCACAATAATGCTATGAACTGCTGATCTGTTTGCAATATTAGTCCTATAGTCACATGCACACATAAAAAAAAAATAATAATTATTCAAAAAAGAAAGAAATCCTGTGTTCATGTGCAGTACAATAATGCTATGAACTGCTGATCTGTTTGCAATATCAGTCCTATAGTCACATGCACACATAAAAAACAAAAAATAATTAGTCAAAAAAAGAAAGAAATACTGTGTTCATGTGACTTTTGCATAACTTTTCCATAATGGAAGGGTATGCTATGTGGGCATAAAAGGATTCCACTTTTGTGCCTATTTGAAAATATCACGTATATATGACTGTAACTGCCCTATACATAAGGGGGTAGCTTGAAGAGTGAAGGTGTTTCAAAGTTATTCACTAAAGTCATCATGACATACCGAGTGCGTGATATTTTCTAGGCAATGGGTCGTCATTGGCATGGTGATGATGACTTCAACTATCCATTGGATCCGAATCGACGTTATTCACCTGGGACTGTTGATATAATGCGGAGTGAATTATCTTATCGAATCAGGCAGGCCGAAGTTCTTATTGAAGATTGTCGGGAAAAAAATCTTCGAATACCCCGTCAATTGCCTAAACACATGCCAATTGACACTCCTCTACAGCTACAAATGGCATTGCATCGATTCCGGGAGGAGGTCAATCGGATGCAAATGCGACGGCAAAGATATGACTTTCGGTGGGCTGCACGAGAGCATGCCGAAGAGGGCTTAATGGCAGATGCACAAATTTATTGGAGCGCAAGCATAGGTGATGAATATAAATCTGACATTGACATGTCAGACGAAGATTAAAAGATAACAACCTCTATTGTAGCATAAGTGTGATGATTATAGCTATTTTATAGCATATCCGTAGTCCATAACATGTTGAGATTTTACATCAATGAAGATGTTGAGGTTCTAATTTCATGACTCGTTTCGTATTTGTAGTAGTCAATTGTAGGTGTCTAATCCATCAAATGGCATGTTTGTTGCTCTGTCAATGAATGTTAGTAGTCCAATTAATATTGAGATTTTCCATAAAGGATTTCAGTAAAATATTGGCGAATGGGGTGGGCCAGCCACAGGATTTTTAGGTTACGCCACACTCATTCATGAACTTAGAGGCAAGAGACAAAGCAAGTTCAAATTAGGTAACGAATTTACAACTTCTCCTCCAACCTTTAACCCTCTAGTTGGTAAGGGTAATTTTTAAGGGAAAGAAAATACAAGGCAAAAAAAGGAAACATCAGTTTCAATATGAAATGAACTAAATTTCGACAAATAAAACATGAAAGGAAAGTGAATCACTCATATTAATTATAAAACCATCATTTTCATTTCATTGGATTAGAATAACAAGGTGTCAAACATCACCATCCACTTGACCTAACTACTCATACAATATTTTAATCATACAATATTTTAGATGTTAAACTGAAGAACACATATAGAAAAGGCAATATACTGAAAAAATTTTCACTTTTTGCCATAGTGCATGATTCAACTACACAGAAAGAGAAAGAAGAAGCCATCTGGTGGAAAAACACCAAAAAAAAAAAAAAAAAAAAAAAAAAAAGGGGGACGAAATTGAAGAGTCATCATCCAAAAAAGATTAAGTGTTAATTTAGTCTCCCATTTCTTTGACTTTATAAAAGCAAAATATCCCTGCCTCTCTCTATCTCTCTCTGTCTCTCTCCCCCTCTATCTCACCCACACACCTGCAAAAGGCAAAATCCAAATTAAAAATAGAGTAAAAAAGCATATAATGAGATCAATCAAACATTCAGGGTCACACCTCCATAACAAAATTACAATCCGTGGCAACCTAAAGGACAACAGTGAGTCCTCCAAGCTCCCGTAAGTTTTCCTTCAGGTTTCCCCCACTCTTCCTTTTTGTATCAAATGTGTCTGAATGAATACATACCAACATTTAAAAACAAATGAGCAACGAGGAAGGGATAAAAGACGAAGAATTAATCTTAAAGACATAAAGGATATAGAAATCCACCAAAAACATTAATTGAATTACATGCTCACAAAAGTTTTATTGATGTTTATTTTTATATACAGCATTACATAGGAATATGAAAAGATAAAACTACTAAAGGCGTTGTAGAAGGAAAAAAGAAACTTGTAGCAAGTACAAGAAAAATGGGAACTAGAGAATGAAGAAAGAAGCAAGTCAGTCAACAACATGTCAAAAGCAGGATAACAAAATCTGGGAAAATAGAAAGACTGTATAAATCTTGATAAACGGTCCAACTATAAGATAAGAACGCTTGCTAAGCAAACCACCATTCCTTATAGGTGTGCAATGGGGGACAAATGCTGCATGGATGATCAGAGGAGTTTCTACTTTTAAACAATGTTGCTCACACTAGTTTCATGTATTACTAAGAATAAAATAAACGACACCTTCTAATTCATTCCCCTACCCAACATCTCACATGCAACACGCCGATCTTCGTTCATCTGAAACTATAAAGTAATCTATCCTCATTTGATTCAATTGAAACCTGCATGAAAGACAACCATTCGTATCATCCTTTTGTATATCCCAATATAAGATAAATTTCAACTACACAATACTGTGATGATCCACTCTCACCTTTTTTATTATATCATGCTTCTATTGATTATTTGCTAATCCAAGTAATGCAACAAAAATTGACATAATGATCTAGTAAAAAAATATTGGGTATCAACTTACTACCTATGTTCATGCTAGTGATATCCAAATCCTTACTTTCCAATGGGGTATGCAGACCATGACAAGACGCGCTCCATGTCTTTCTCCGGACGTAGGAATCTATATGCATCTACTAGCCTTCCCCTGAGGCGTAATCCACAGAAATTAGCACGTTATGTTCAAAACTTCAACTCCATTAGTACGAATATTTAAAATCAACAACTCAATTACTTAAGTAGAAAGAAGTCAAAGCTCAAAAGTTCAATCTTCAGTCATAAGTCGACTGAAAAGACTGCCGAATGGACCTATAGCCTATGTTTCGTATTTAAGAAACCAAACATATGACATGGTTTCAAAAGCAACATTTTTCATGATTAGTTTGTCTTTGTTTGCTGGATAAGAGCTTTTTTGAATAATCACTTTACATTGAACATAACAGAAACCTGAATTTTAAAAAAAAATATGGGGACAAAAGTAAGTGTAACTAGTGGGTGGGAAGAATGATGAGTAGCAATACCTCTAAACACTTGCACACACACACAAATACAGAGAGAGAAAGATGATCAAAAGCATAGTTTCATACATCATTCACTGATAAGTAGAATAAAGTACTGAAAGAAATGAATCCCAAACAGTATGTCGCTCTATCTTCGGTCAGGATTTAGCTTTTGAGGCTTCACGCCGCTTATTCCTACCACCTTTCAATGCGGTAGCACAAACAGTATCTCGCACCACATTTAAAGGGTGTAGCACCCATTCCACAACAAGCTGCTCACGAAAGCGTTGAATATGAGACTGCAAGGGGAAGTCATATAAAGCACAAATCAGACCGCACATCATTAAATAGGGGGTATGGGTTAGGTGGGGGAAGGAAATGAAAGAAATGCATGAGAAGCTGCATCAAAACTCACCTGATCAAAATTGGACTTCAAATAACCATCCCAATACTCCATGAACTTTATCATAAATATGCCACAGTCATGTCTATCGGAAGGAATTAGGACAAAAAGTTATGCAACGAAAACAAGAAAATCATGTTATGTGGGCGAAAATGGGATGAACCAACACACATTACGATAAATAAGGATGGGTGATGGTATTAAAGAAGTACATCAGAAGGGGAACACTACTCTGGATGGTAAAAGGCAAAACATTATGAAAATATCTAACCCATTTTCATGCTGTGGCACATCAGCAACTTGGATTGGAAACTTTTGGATATTCACTTTGAATGAAGGATAAAGCTGGTGCATAACCTCGTCCACACGTTTCCTCTGCAAATAAGTAAATGCACAACTTGATAAATTTAAGTCCAAATAGTAAGGAAATAATGTACCTGTTAGCAGTCAGATATTTTTTAAAAGGTGGTATGCAAATAATACTTACTACTCGTATGTCAAGTTTTGCATGGATAGAGGTCCGCATTGACTGGCACGAGTCAAGTACGTCAACGCGTTTGTCTCGAATATTGATGACAAATGCTACCCAATGTTCTTCAAACAATAAAGGCAAGAATACCTACATGTCCAGGAAAAAAAAACAATGAAAAACATTAGACTATTTGCAGTATGTTACTTAAAGTTATAAAGGCCTTCACACCAAATGATATAAAATAAGGCCTAGGGTTATCACAAACATACCATCAATACGTTCTCCAATTCAATCCCTTCTTCCACTACAGGGGAGAAATCAACAAGCACCCGATTACGATCCCACTTTAACGGATTCGGATGCAAGCGTTGGGGGAATTCACGAGCAATGTGCTCCTGTCAATTAAGAGATGGATTAAATTTTAACCATTATAAACCATAACAAAAGTACTACGTTTGTACTCACTAGAACATATGGTGCAGGATTGCAGGTTAGTTGACAAATATCGACTATGGAGTAAATAAATTATGGGTTAGTGGTCAATATATCTCAAGTTAGTTGCCATTTAAACTTAGGTAATAGTTAAACTAATGTTAACGTTCCAAGAGCCGAATTTCATCAAGAGTTCAATAAAATGGTTGGGTTTCTATCGTATTAATATGAAAATATACAAAAGGGTGAATGGATTGCAAAAATTGTACTATTGATAATGATCCCTGCATAGTAAGCAATATAAGTGTAAAAATCGTCACCGAAAAAGTAGGCTCAATAATGGGTCGTTGCATGGTTTTATCCGACGTCGCCATAGACTCTTTTTGTAGTAAAACTCTTGACGCCAAACAAACCAGCTGCAAGAAACAACTAATAAGCTCCATTCCGAGACATATGATTATAGGTGTAATCACAAACAATAATTTTAACGAATGACGAACAAAAAACTCACAAAATTGGACACCATTCCCCGTGGACGCATAGACTTATGCATTTCTGCACATGTGACATATGTCTTTAGCATTTCAACAACAACTTCCCTGAGACAAATGATAAATGCATGTCATACACTCATAAACCATCAATGGAAAATAACTACTCCTACAAGTATGAAAATCTTAAAGAAAGTATAATGTTTAATCAACATTACATCTGACAGATATTACTATTGCAACGACACTTACTCTTCATCCTTATCAGATTTCCTTGGTTTCCGTGTTGCATAGTAGTACACGGCTTTTTCTGTTTCACTAGGCTGTGGTAAAACCAACGTCGGCCCACGTTGAAAGGGGGAAACAATGGATGCACCCCACGTGACAATACGGCATGGCCGTTGGGTCAAGTCATGAACCCCAGTACTTGATTGGCCAACTTGGACAGGAGGGGTGGATTTATGATGTGCAGAAATTTTGCGCCGTTTGTAGTCCACATGATCATCACCAATTTTTGTTTCATTGTCAGCAAATGGGCTAGGAATGGAACTTGGTTCTTGGGCACTATATGCAGGTACATCATCATGAATAACAAACGATGGTTCTAGATGCCGTTCCTCACTCTGGGGATGTGCATCCTCTTTGGGCCTGCGGCTGTCCACATAAACATTGACAACATGCTGCACAGCACTTGTCATTGCTTTAGCCAAAACTCCCTGTGCATGTTTTATCCCCTCCCGTGCAGCCACAATAACCTACATGCAATTCCAAGTGTAGTCATATATACCATATGAAATTTATTTATGGAAAATCACATAATTAATAGTACGAGAATTACCGGATCCATTGGGTCCACATCTGGGGGAAGCTGTGCTAATTTAAAAATTTCTGCACTACTCTTATCATTATACAGACCCAAACGCTTCACCTCACTCTCCCTCTTCCGAATTAGGGCATTTGTCCACCCCTTCAATCGTGGTATCTCGCGTGGAACACCACCACTAGACGAGGCAGCCCGATCAAAGTAGAATAACTATCATAAATATGTATATGGTCAGCAAGGTTTGATATAAAGGGCAATGGTTACCAATTAAAAAGGCCATACAATTCAAACAAATAAATTAAACCCTTAAAGAAAAACAAAACTGAAAACATTTCAACCATAAATAATTGTACTAGAATTAGCAAAGCACGACATTGAATTATTATTAAGATAGATAACTACTACTATCTTAATAGTATTAACATACATTTAATAAACTACTAATATGTTACAAATGATCTACTATAATATTTGTTTATTGTATTGAAACCATGCGAATGATTTCATATGTCATATAATTATCAACTTCATATGACAACTAATAATTAACAACTTCCATATCACAACTAACTTAACAAACAAAGGAAACTATTGTCATTTCAATATAGTACTAATATTTTCTTAATGGATTAATAAAATTTTTTCCCTTTTTGTGCCACAACCAAGACAACCACAACGGTTTTGATATGATGGTGCAGTTCATTTTTTATTTTGTTTAAAATTGGCAATTGATGTTATTGTAGGATAGGGCCATACCGTTAAAAATAGGAGGCAACCTCCAAGACCAGTCTTTGGCTTTGTACCCTTCACCTTCTTTTCACTTATTGCAGTTGTTGGGTTGGTAATTGTTGCTCTGAACTCCTTAACCTCTCTCACCAACCATTCAAGCACAAATTTTGCCCAATTGTACGTGCAAATTTTTTTCACATCAACAATCGCAGGGAATAGTTTTGGGCTTGACTCCATCTTTATGGTTGGGCACAACAATATGCCCAACGCATATAATACAAATGAGCGACAAAACCGATCCCCTGAATCAGTACTTTTCAAGTCATCCACAAGTACTGAATATGGCACTCCAGTCTTTGTACATTTATACTCCTCCCGTATCCGCTTAACCTCATCAGATGCAACAATTGTGGGAACATCAACTCCAGTGGCTGGGAGACCCATCACCAACGCAACATCATCTGGATTAATTAGATATATTTGTCCATCCCCAAGGTTCAGGTAGCAGTGGTCTATATCAAAATGTTCTACTAGCCACTTGCACAACTGTCTACAAAGAAGTGTGCAGTTCAAGTGCAACAATCCACCAAATCCCAACTCCCTCACAGCTGCCATCTGGTTGTCTGTAAGATTCTTAATAACTTTGCTGAATGAAGTTGGTGAGCACCTAGTTTCTATAATTGCCTGCCATAAGAAACAAATAAATTTGTTAGTGCATTTTTTAACATAAGCAAAAGTTACCTTTAAAAAAAAATCGCAACAACAAATAAAGCAATATGAAGAATATGCATTATCATTGCATTCACTGAGTTATGCCATTTATATCCCACTTAACAACCTGTATACATAGTTTAGGCATAAATAGCTTATTTGGAAAAGTGTCTTGTATAGTTTAAAACTACCATGTCCAATGTTGGTATTCAAACAATATGATTGATTGACCTAAATAGACGGCAATTGAAGCGTGCAGTGTTACAATCAATCAAACCATTTTAGGTGAAAACTTCGATGCCGCAAAAATTTATTTTTCAATTGCTATCGTGTTCCTCAACTTAAGCCTTCTATTTAGCATCTCCCATATGTCTATTGCTCATGTAGTGTGTCATCCCACTAAAACCCCAAATACGTTCCATAAGAAATTAATCAATAAAATGCAAATTACTAACATACCCTAACGCTTTTCTTTGGTATATTAGCAGGACGGGAAGCATTGAAGTCTGCCCTATTTTTTGCTGCAATAGTTTCGTATGAAGCTTTTTCTTCTTTGGACATTGATCTCCACCTCTCCGATGCAAGTCTAGACACCTACATTCGAGACGATAGTTAATTAGTAAGATTTGAAGTGATTCCCATAGTAATATTGAAAGCGGGAAATTATAGTTCAATGAGTGATTCAGAAAATAGTTCACAAAACAAGAAAGTTTACATTTAATTGAAAGCAAGTATATAACTACTTTGTTTCAAGTAGACATTCAAACCCTTGTCGTGGTTTTTAATTGGGAACTATTGAGCAAATAGTAACTTTGCCACGTAAAATTCATTTTTTTCATATTAATCCTCAACACTACTCACCGCAGGCACATTGAAACTTGATGCAGTTGGCATGGCAGCCTTTTCCTTCCTTGTAAATTCCGATCTGTTAAAGAAGGGTGAAAAATGTGGAATCTGATAAATTGATATGATTTAATCTAATAAATTGATATGATTCAATATAATTCCAAATTTTAGCCAGTGATATGATTTAATTTGATAACTTGCTTACAAAAAGATTGCCCATGCGTTACATGGCTGCTTCTGTACATTCCGTGGTGGAACACCACTTTCTCTCTCGTCTCTTTCCTCTTCCTCTTCATTATGATGTGATGCTTGCCCTGCTTTGTCCTTTCCATCGTCATCAATAATGAATTCTTTATCTTTATTATCACTCTGCTTAGCAGCCCTCCTACTTCTCTTTCTAGTGGCCATTCAATTAGAGTGGCCTTTCACGAATCTGCGCCAACGATTTGCCTGTTGGGGAAATACAATTTCACATTATTAAATATATAAAATTAATCTCAAAGGTACAATAATCTATTTAGGGATAGGAAGCAGTTTAGAACATTGAAAAATTAAAACCATAATCGATACTAAGCATGCTACATTGTTATAATAATTTAAAAAATAAAAATAAAAAAACAAGTAAATCACCGAATAGATAAGAATGAAAATATAACTCTCTATAATGCCACTACCACTGTAGACTCCCACCTTTTGGATACCTACAATTAAAATGATGATCAATAGTGCTAGTGCTTGCCATGGAATAAACTATGTCAAATTTGCCCAAAAGCTGTTCCCCAATGGAGTCGTAAAAGGAACTATGGCTTCGAAGATTGGTTGGTCAACACTTTCAATCTACTTGGATGACTAATGGAAAGGTTCTCCTGTATTTATCTACACTTTTTTCAAAAATAAAAAAATTTAACTTGAATTTTTATCCACAATTTCAACCTTTCGAATTGGTTTGGAGGGGTCATTATAGATTATATTGTTGGTTTCTTCTAGTGCTTCATAATTTCTTCTAATTGATGGTTAAGAAAATAATTTGTTTCATCAATAACTATCAAGGTCCATAGATGAATTTTGCGCTATTACATTCAGAGAATTCCCCTCGTACCTTTTCTATTTTCATAGCCTGTCCAAAGGTCTAAGAAAAGAGGGTGTTGCATTCGGTCGAGAGCATCAGTATAACCTTTATTTACAAACTAGTATGAACCCGCGCATCATCACAAATAAATATGAAGACAACAAATAATTTACGGATCCAGAGTTTAGGCCGACATGTTTTTATCTATGGTTCATCTTTTTGCATCCCTACTTATAAA
Source organism: Liquidambar formosana (assembly GCA_039720395.1). NCBI lineage: Eukaryota > Viridiplantae > Streptophyta > Magnoliopsida > Saxifragales > Altingiaceae > Liquidambar > Liquidambar formosana. Next base: position 34,564,303 of record CM077829.1, read on the forward strand.
GCAGTGTGTGTCCATCTTTCTATTAGTTGTCTTGGACAGTTAGGGGTTGTTACCTAAACCCAACTTCTTTAAAGCAGTGTGTGCCCTTTATTTTTTCCCCCCTTTTGGTCACAATTTGAGTATTTGTTTCCATCATTTAAAGTGTCACGTACACAACATTTGTTAACAATTTTGATTTGTCGCTATTTCTTATGCATTATGTGTGTTTTACTTTTGAAGTATCGAACTTTAATGTTGTTGTTGATTGCACTTTCAAATTGAGAAATATGAATTTATTTTTTTCATCCCATGATCTATGTTATTTTTGCTTTTTATTTTTTTTTTATTTTTTTTTTTTTTTGCAATTTAGTTAAGAAAATATATGGCTCTTTCCACTTTGAATTTGAAACTAAAAGTATGTTGCTTTGACAAATTAGTAAGGTTGGAGTAAATTCTTCACTCCATAAAGGTAAAAAAAAACACCTCATCTCCTTTATTTTGTCCTAAAGCAGATAACTTAGTTTTTTCAAAATAACACAGCGTATAAAAGTTTGTCATCATTCAATCTATGTGTTCAAATTGTTAAAGTCTAATTACATTTATTCTTTTAATGAGAATATGTAGGAAAAATGAATTAAAAAAAATTAAAACTTCGAATCTTTATTTTTTTTGTTATTTCTATATAGTTGGTTATAGTTTTTTAACGTAATATTTAAAGCTTATTATTTATTGATAGATAAGGGATCATCATCAAAATATTTTATCTATCTTATTTGAATATAAATTAAGTACTCGCTCCTTGACAAATGCTTTGGTGAGATCAATTGGTTTATATGGAAACAAAAGGAGACTACTGTTAAACGTGCCATTGATAATCAATGTGATTTTTTAAATTTGTTGGTAATGTGTTACCTTCATATTTGACCTATTTTCTTTTCATTTTTTGTGGCTTTTTCAGGTACATGTATGATAAATATCTTGCTACTCTGCTATGGGTTAATCAAAATTGAATTATTTTTACATTATTGAGTTTAGATAGTGGGACTTATTGTATCGAGGTTTTTAATTTGGTAAATCACATATTTTAGAAAGCATTTTGTGTACATATTTACAATATGTGAATATTTTGTTTCACTGCAAATTATGTTGCTACAGTCTTATGACTTGGTAAGACTGAATATAACTTTATTATGTTGGGGATCTATTGGACAATTAGTCTCATTGTTTCAATAGAACAAGTATCCTACTAAATGAAACCAACAATTGATAATGGCATTTTTATCTCTTATATAAGGAGTTTAGATAAAATTACTATTTAGTTTCCTGGGCATCGCCTGGGGTTTCTACTAATATTACATAAATGTAGAAATGAATGTCTAGTCGTTTGATAAAAAAATCTAATAATTACGGGTCCAACAAACATTGTCCTTTCTTTTGCTACATTTTCTCAGAAAACCAAACACTATACTTTTTTCCCGAAACAAATTGCAACTTTAACAAAAAATACAGAGTAACTGCAGCAAAAATTTTTCCTCACAACCAAAAGAACAAAAATGAAAACCATACCAACCACCCTAAAAGAAAGAGGCTTCACATACCATACCCTCAATCGCTAAACAATATGGGTTAAAGAAAAAAAAAATGAGGAAAGAAAACATGAAGCATACGAGGAACCAAACAATATGGCTTAGAAAAAAGAAACCAAAAAAAAAAAGGGGGGGAAAGATAACATGAAGCAAACCAATCGAGGAAAAAACACAGAACAAGAAAAATAAAAAAGGAACGCTCCGTACCTCTCCTCCCCGCTACTGTGTGGTCCTCGCCGGAGGCTTCCCCGGAAAATGCTGGCTTTGGAGGCTGGAAAAACAAAGGGAAAGAAAACATGAAGCAAACCAAGCGAGGAAAAAAAACAGAACAAGAAAAAGAAAAAAGGAAGTCTCCGTACCTCTCCTCCCCACTGCTGTGTGGTCCTCGCCGGAGGCTTCGCCGGAAAATGCTGGCTTCTGAGGCTAGATTGTGGAGGATGAGAAAGCTAGGGCTTCCGCTGATCTCGCGACAGAGGCAGGAATGAGGAGGAGATCTACTTTCACTCCCGAAGGCGACAGACGATGGCCAGCGACCGGTACAATTGCAATGGCCGTTCCTGCTCCCAAATACCAGCGACAGAGTGATTTGGAGAAGATGAACACTTGCAAAACCGACTGTGGAAGAGAGGTTTCCCAAATCGCCAGAGGTAGAGGAGGGCGGGATGCGACGAGGTTTTGGAAAAAAAATTGGCGCCGATTCATGTTTTTCCTCTCAAATCTGGTATGCGGGTTAGGGCGGATCCGTTTCCATAAGGGGTTTTCGGGTCTTTCAATTAGCAGCCGTTGGATGAGCAACTAAGGGAATGAACGGCCAGATCAGCACGTGCTGATATATCCCTACATCAGCACGTGCTGATGGGATCAATGCTGTATGTATATATATATATATATATATATAATCAACAGTAGAGAAGTTGAGGTTCTTACCTCACTGAGAGAGCTCCATGAGCTCAACCAGAATCCTCCACAAGACCACTCTCTTTCTCCTTTGTTCTCTCTTAGTTTCTCTCTCTCTTTCTACTGCTCTTTCTCAAACTTTCTGTCTCGAGTCCTTCTATATATATAAACACAAATCGGAGCCAGAAAACAAATAGGAAAAGAAGTGGAGTCAAAGTGGGTAGGTGTTGCTGAAGAATGGTCTCTTAGAATCCCATCAGTGTAGAATTTTAATTGTTAAAGAAAAATGGAGCCAAAGTGGTTGTGGTTGCAGAGTTGCAGTTGTCGGGGAAGAAAAATGAGTGAGAAGGGTTTTAGACTGGCAGACTAGGGCAGGAAAATGGGGTAAGTCTGCATAACATCCATAAGGGTTATGCTATGGTGTAGTTGGGTGCATGATTTTATGGTATACATGCATAAGTTATGGTGAAGTTGTGCATATAGGATCAAAATAAATATAATATATATATATATATATATATATATATATATTTATTTATTTATTTATTTATAAAATTCAGGTCATCACATGACTCATCCATAGATAGGACATACCATCATAAACCTATTATAAAAATCCATTCAGTAAAAATTTCCAAGTCATCCATAAGTGTGGTATCATCTCATGCATCGCATTCCATGTATATTCGCATTCATAAATAATTAAAATTACAACCCTTAAATTACATGTATGTTGGCCATTGGCCAAAATAAAAATTAATGAAATATATTCATTTATCCCATGAAAATATATTAATAAACCACATTAGTAAATCCCAAGTAAGCGTGCCTTCGCATAAACTTCATAAATCATATCCTATAATACTGAAAAACATTTAAGAAAATAAGTGTGAGTTTGACAATTCAGTAGATACAATTTAACATAGTAAACTAAAGCAATGATATAAATAAAATCCCAATTATATCATTTAAAACAAAATATACTAACCAAGTATATTGCAAAACCAAAATAAGTTATAATCCATAACTTAAAACAAATAATGCATAATACCCAATGCATGTGACTCATGTCCAATTTACATTAATTCCATCAATTACCGACCACTCCCGTAGGAGTCTTCGCGCTGAAATGGAGGAAACCCAACTTCCAAGAGGACAACATTGCACTCTCACAACCTCGTAAGGATAGAAAGTAGCCTCTTCTTCGGAAACACAAAGGTTCTTACCTGGAACCATAAAGTACCCAGATTCAGGAGCACAGCTGTTATCTTTGCTTGGGACCGCAAGCAACCCAAGACCAAAGAAAAGGAAAACACCGCGAAGTCCCTTGACCGTTAGTAGTCCAATTCCAGTGATCCCTTTTTATGCAATACTTTTACCCAGTATTCATTAAGTCCATTTAACACATGATTATGCCCAACATGCAACGCAATAAATCATATAAAAACTTATTTTTAACCAAAATCATTTCCAAAATATACTACATAAACCATAGTGGAAAGTAATCACATAATTATACCAATTTATGATAACAACATAAATACTCATTTATGATTACAACCTTAAAATCATAAAACAAACGTATCAATTACCCATATAAAAATACGCATAAAATCCATGCATTTATAGCTCCTAAAAGCATAGGATAACCCATAATTCTCAATGAATATAGTTCCCAATTTATATTATCAATTACCCAAAGTTCCATTTCAAGATTTATTCCATAAATCATCTATGCGCATATTCTAAATTCCAAGAATAACAAATACTATGATAATATATACCATATTATCATGTCAATAGTTCAAACCTATGTAAATTGCACTTACCTCAACCAAATGTGTGGAAAATGCATCTATGTGTGTCGTGGGTGTGAAATCCAGGCCCTAGAATGCACATGCAAGCTCCCAATCCAAGCCCTAGCCCCCAAATGACTTGGTTTATAAAGAAAATGGAGATTCCAACTCCAAATCACCACCTAAAACTCCCAATATGCATGAGTAAACCCATAATTGTAAGAATGAGATGATAAATCTTCAAAGGAATACAAACCCTAACTCTTAAGTGTGAGAAAATACCTCTAAAATGCAAAGGAATTTGTGAGAATGAACATCCATGCCAAATCCCATGAAATCCAAGTTCAATCCACTAAGAGTAAGCTCCAAAAACACATATATGAGCCTAAACAAGAAACCCCAACTACAAAGTCCATAAACAATACTCCCAAAAAGTAAATCAAGTGTATAACCAGGCGGAAAGAAGAAATCATGTTCATAATGCATGAAAACCTATGAAAATGGAAGGAGAAACTCTTTTTCTCTCCATCGTCCCCTCTCTCTTTCTCTCTCCTATCCTCTCCTCTCTCAATCGGCTGAGAAAAATGGTTGAGGAACCCTCTAGAAGTTGGGTTTTAAAGGAAACATAAAGGAGGGGTAGAATGGTCTTTTTACCCCATAAAAATCTTGTCTTTCAGCTAGAAAATCTGTGTTATAGTCGACTATAATGAGTTATAATCAAGTTATAGTTGACTATAACTCCTTGATAAACAGTATTGTGACATTCTATTTGTTATAGTCGACTATAATACCTAACAGGCACAAAAATAGATATTCTGTTTATTATAGTCAACTATAAAGGGTTATAGTCAACTATAACACTCAGCATGCACAACAAAGAGGTACGCAGTTCACCAAAACATACCATAACACAATCAAACAAAGAACCTTCGATCACAAAATTCAATCATAACATTCCAACATCATATACATGTATTACCCATACAAGTGGTCATCCAATAAATCATGGGATTAACTATGTTAACCATAGATTAAATCCTTAATACCTTATTTAAAATTATGGGTGTTACATTTCCATTACCACGAACGAAATGTGGGAATGGGTATCAATACCAAGCATTCCCATTTCCAAGTAATGTCGTATTCCCAAGACTCACATTCCCAACCTGCGAACCAAACGCACCCTTATTAAAATTTTTTTAAAAAAAACTTATTAAAGTCTTCATTTTTTTTTTGGTAAATTTCATTTTAAGGTCCAAAGTTTTGGTCAAGTTTCACTTTAGGTTCTAAAGTTTAAATTGCATTAATTTAGTACTCGGATTATTAGTTGAGTTGCAATTTGGGGCCTACTGTCAGAATTTTCTGTATTATTCCTACTTTGCCCTATTTATGGGTTTGAAAACTCTATTTTACTCGTATAAACATATAATAAACTTTTATATTTTGACAAGATCTTAATCACTTTGTTATTAGATTTATGGTTTTGTAAATTAAAAATATAAAAGTTTATTAGATATTGATAGAAGTAATATAGAGAAAGAAAGAAGATAAGAAGGTAGAGTGATTTGGATCTGGTAAAAATATGAAAGTTTATTATATGTTGATAGGGATAAATTAGGATTTTCAAACCTATAAAGAGAGCAAAGTAGGGATAATATAAAAAATTTTGACAGTAAACGTCAAATTACAACTTAACTAATAATTCGAGTACTGAATTGACCCAATTTAAACATTGAACCTTAAAGTGAAACTTGATCTAAACTTTGAATCCTAAAATGCAATTTACCCTATTTTTTAATACAAAAGTATACAACTATACACGTGGCAAGTGTGCAATGTGTGTGTTATATTAGTGGTTTTCTTTTTTTTTTTTTGTTAAAAAAAAAAATGAAAAAGAAGAAGAGGAAGGGAATGCATGTCAGCTACTCAAGAGTCAAGAGCAGTGTTATTAAATCTGGACTAGATCGGGTAGTTCGAATGGTGAACCGAACCCTTGGCCGGTTCGATACAAATATACAGGTGGCAAGTGTGCAGTGAGTGCCCGTCAGCTACTCAAGAGTCAAGAGCAGTGTTGTTAAACCCGGACTGGACCGAGCGATCCGACTGGTGAACCGAACTGCTGGTTGATTTGATCTAAATCGGTGGTTTTTCATGTGAACATGTGCAAATCAGTTTGGTTAGACCTGTACTAATACTCAAGGAGAGGTGTGCGTGTGTAAAGATTCCAACATTTTGCTGGTATGGGGAGTAGAAAGTGGATGCAAAGTCAATAAAAGTTCTTAACCACTAAACCACTTAATACTGTTGTGAAATATTTCGCGTTAGTTATTATTTAACCTCTAAATCTACACATTTCTTTTTTTATTTTTTGTAATTATTTTAATTATTTATTATTTTTTAATTATATGATAGCCTAATCAATGACCCAACGGTATAACCAATGACCCGACCCCTACACGGGTTTAATAACTATGGTCAGGAGAAGTACTCAACGTCTCAACCCTAGTTCCCGAAACTGTTATTTTCTCCTTGCGCCGCTCATCACCTCACCCCCCCTTCCCTAATTCCTCCATCGTAGGCAGTGCCCATCGTTGGCAGTTCCCACCGTCGGCAGTCCATACACTCCAGTCCCCATCGTCGGCACTCGGCAGTCCCTCACTCCCTCATCCCCATTCGCAGTCCCTCACTCCCTCATCGGCTCATCCCCATCGTCGGCAGTCGGCAGTCGGCACCTCACAGTCCCGATCGTCGGACTCTCTTCGACTCTTTCCCTCTCCAACGAAACATCACGTTCAAGAAAGTAAGGAATCCAATCAATCCAAATCTATTATTTCTCGTCCTTTCAGCTAGCTAGAGAGTGCTTTGCAGCAGAATTGAGCCTTTTTTTTTTTTTTTTTTGGTTGTGGACTTATGGGGTTTTGCTTGGTCAATTAGCTGTTGGCCTTCTGTTTTGTTAATATTTTGAGGTCTTGTTATGCTCTGTTATGTTTGGCTGTTTTTATTATTCAATGAAGTTCTTGCCTTTTACCAAATAAAAAATAAAAAATAAAAACCACCGAACCACTTTTCACAACAATGTTAAATTTCAATCCACATGACAGTGATATGTTCATATGTGTGGTTTCATCCAAGAGATTGTTGTTTGATAAAGAGTTGCACCCTTGAATATGCGATAGAGGAAACCAATCTTACTTCATAAATAAAACCATTGTTCTTGTTAGACCCTCAATTTGTCACTTACTTTTAGCCTTTCTTATATTAGGCTAGGACTCAGCTTTTGTGTTTGCTATATATATATATATAGAAAATATAAAATATAATTATCTATAGGGGAGGGATCCATTTACACCTTCAATATCTTTTTGTGGGAATAATATTTCGCCAATCCAACCGTTAGTTAGGTACTTTATTCATACACGATATGCATGCCGAATTTCAAGTAAATTGGATATCGGGAAGCATTTGATCTATAAACTTACATTTCTTTTTATAAGGCTTTGTTTGGATAAGCTTTTAGATAGTCCAAAATCACTTTTGAAGCCTAAAATCACTTTTGGTCCTATTTGGCAGCCTAAATCATAATCAATTCTAGGCTCAAAAAGTGATTCTATAACAAGCAGACTCCCCCAGCTTCTAATTAGAATCACGCTATCAGCTTTTGCAGAGGATTTTAGTAACTTTTCATATATCCAAAACTATCCTTAATGCTTGAGTATGAAAACAATTTTTTCCACCCATATCCTTTAATATAACGATAATAGCCCCAACTTAAACCAAGTCCTCTCCTCTGTTGTGGCTATGCTCCTTTCTCCTACCGGCATCAATGTGTTGGTAACCTCAACCAACTTGGACCTGTAAGATCCCAATTTAAACTTCAAATCTTTTATTTTTCTCCCTTCTATATTCACTAATTTATATTTGTTGAAATTTTTTTCAAGAATTGATTCTATAAAATTTGGATCTGTAATTTTTTTTAATATCAATTTGTTCTCTTTTTGTTTTCCTTGTTTTAAGCGAAGAAAAGGAAAAATACAAAAAAAAAAAAAAAATTGTAAGCAAAATCCCTAGTAATACACCTTTGTGGGGATGGTCGAACAGTCTAGTCTTGGGTGTATTTTTCCAGAGGCTATCGTTTTGATGCCTCGTAGCTATTGTTGCTTGTGTGGGTATGGGAAGTCTCACCTAGGCCGTTAGGAGAATAGTTTGAGCTCAAACTTTGGTAGGAGTACGACCTGGGATACTCCCAATCATTAATTAAAAAAAAAAAAAAATCACTACTAATACCAAATAGAGCAACGAAAAAGGAAAAAAAAAAAATCATTTATTATATGAGGTAGTTCAGTCAAATCAGGGTTATAGCAACTTCAACAAATGTTCTTCCCAAACAGACCAAAAAAATCACTTCCAACTCTAACAGCACTTTTGAAATACAGTTTCCAAATAGAGACTAATTCTCTTTTGCTACTCGTAACTTTTGATTCTTTTATGCTTTTGCCTAAATGCAAAAGCTATAGTTTTCCCAAACCGGCCTAAATAAAACTATAATTTGGAGCACTTTATGAATGGCATAGCCCCTAATATTTGATTTACTTGAAATTTGGCATGCATGACGTACATGAATGGAAAACCTAACTAACGGTTGGATTGGCGAAATATTATTTGCACAAAAAGATATTGAAGGGTGTAAGAGTAAAAAGTTTTACACCGGGCATAAACGGGTCCCTTCCTATATATATAGCTTAGAAAACGGATGTTCTAATTTTAGTCAAGTGAGAGAGGTTAGAGGACTTGATGATAGAGAAAGAGAAACTGAGAGTTTGACCTTGGTTTATTTGTTTATAATTTATATACACATACCTAAAAACTAAACATGAATATACTTATTTATCATGTCTTAACTGTAACATAAATCACATATAGATTGCTTTTAGTTTATGTTGAATCAAACTTAAAAAGGCCAAATTAATTAAATGCCCCTAGGAATCTCCCAACCCAAATGGAAGTGAATTAGTTCACCACAATTCTCTATGCACATTGGTTCTATTGTGGGTAGAGAACATGAGAATGGACCTATAGTAGGCTAAGGCTATGTTCTTGATTCAACGTTTGGATTCAATGCTGAGGTGTTGAATCTCAGCACCATGCCAAGGTGGCGTAAGATTGCAACACGTCGACAATGGCAGGTAATGGAGGGCTCAAACATCAAAATGACCCCAAAAACACCCGTTTCAGCCATTTGTTAAATGACATTAACGCCGTGAAGGAGAAAACGCCTGTTTAGATCAAAAGAATGTCGTTTTGCACCTGAATCAAAACGTCTGTTCGTTGTCGCTGACAAGATCGATGGAGAAGCAAGCCCAGATCGCCGGAGAAGGAAGTGAAGCCACCTTTTGGTTGCACACTAGCACATCGCCGATCTCTCTCCATTGAACAGTTGCCGCTGGCAAGATCAATAGTGTGAATTTCTCGAAGAGAAATTTCATTAACTCATAATAATATATACAACTACAAAGGAGATACATCCCAGTATTACATCGATAGATTTGGATTGGTGTTAGATGGCATTTGCTGGGTGCCAATATCTCTCCCTCTCCAGCATGATTTGCTTTCTCTCATCGGAAAAGGTTGTTGGGTTCCATTTCTCTCTCTGCTGCTGCTCGCCGCTATCAACATCGTCGGAGAAGGTTTGAAGCTTGAGATCTGCAACACAGGAGAAGCAAACCCAGATCTGCAGTCTGCTACACAGGGCCGCTCACTGCCTGGTCCGACCATCGGACCTCCATTTTTCGGGTATGAATCTCCCATTTACTCATATATATAATGTGTCTTAGTATAATGGCTGCTGCAATTTTTTTTTTTTTTTTTTAAATACCTATCGATGTAATTTGCTCCCATTTGCAAGTCTAAAAAACTCACTGTTTGCAAATCTAATCAGCTCTCTTTGTCTATTAGGAAGTATGCTCAAAGTCCACTCAAAATCTGGCTCACCCAAACTCTAGAGATGTACCCGCACACAAGATTTATAGATTGGATGCTCCTACCCTCAAAAGTTCTAGAGAAGATCAGATTGCCCACCTTCTTGGATATCACTGTACTGTACATATATAGACATTTCATTTTATTTAATTTTATTCTCATTATCCTATCACTTGTAGAATCCCATCAATAATGGGATGTATCTCCTTTGTAGTATATATTATTACGAGTTAATGAAATGATTAGCTCTTCCAGAAATTCACACTATCGATCTTGCCAACAGCAACCGTTCAATGGAGAGAGATTGGTGATGTTCAATGGAGAGAGATTGGTGATGTGCTGGTGTGCAACTGAAGGACGACTTCAATTCCTTCTCCGGTGATTTGGGTTTGCTTCTCCATAGATCTTTTTTATTTTTTGATGAAGTAAAATATATTATAAACAAAAGTGCAAATGTGCATATACAAAAACCAAAAACCAGCCCCTGTACACTAGTGGTATACAGATTAGCTAAAGGGCTAGGCTATCCAAAAAAGCTAAACGAGGCAAACGCGAACAAAAATTAGACATATCACCCCAAGCAAAAAGCAGGTCAGCAATATGAGCTTCTAAATCTAACACTGTTTTTTCTCTATCATTAAAAGTTCTATTGTTACGTTCAGACCAAACGACCCAGAAGATGGCATGAGGAACAATCTTCCACACCCTTAACGCCTCTTTCTTACTACTCCTGCAGTTCCAAGACTTCACCACAGCAATAATAACCTTCGGCATAACCCATTGCATCCCAAATAAATGTAAACAAGACACCCATAGTTGGTAAGTGACCACGCAATGGATCAGCAGATGTTCCACTGTCTCCCTCTTCGATTTGCATAACACACACCTGTTAGCTAAATGATAACCTCTCCTCTGTAGATTATCCAATGTGAGACATTTCCCCTAACAAGCTAACCATGTGAAAAAACAGACCTTGGAAGGAACATATGCCACCCAAATTTTAGAGGCAGGGAACCTAGCTCCTTCACTCGCCACCAATGAATGATAAAAAGCCTTCACAGAGAACAGCCCCTTTCTACCACCCCTCCACTGAATACGATCCTCCTCCCCTCTACAAACTTGAGAATCATATATCTTCTCAAAAAAAGAAAAGACATCATCTAACTCCCAATCTTGAACATTTCTCCCAAACAAAACATCCCAGGAATGAGTCATTAGCCCAAACCAAATAATTAGCCACCCAAGCCTCCTTGTTTAAGGATAAAACAAAAACAGAAGGGAATTCCTCTTTAAGAGGAAGATCCCCACACCACACATCCTCCCAAAACCTAACTGATTTGCCCTCTCCAATCTTAAAATAAACTCTTTTCTCGAAATCCACCCAGCCTTTACTAGTATGTTTCCACACTCCCACCCCATAGGAACCCCTAACTTCCTTAGATTTCCAATTTCCATCATTCACCCCAAACTTCCACCTCACAACCTTCCTCCATAGGGCTTCTTTTTCAATAGCAAATCTCCACAACCATTTACCCAACAAAGCCTTGTTCATATACTTCAAACTCCTAAATCCCAACCCACCAACTACTTTTGGAGAACAAATAGATTTCCAATCAACCAAATGGAATTTATTCTCCCCCTTCATCCCTTCCCATAAAAAATCCCTTTGAAGCTTCTCTAATCTATTGGCCACCGTGATAGGAATCTTGAATAAAGACATGAAATACATCGGCATGCTTGACAAGGTACTCTTTATCAGTGTAATTTTGGCCCCTTTCGACAAGTAGCCTTTCTTTCAACCACTTAGTTTCTTTTCAAAACTCTCAATGACCGAATGCCCAAATCCCAATACTATTGTAGCTAGCCCCCAAAGGTAAACCAAGATAGGAATTTGGTAAAATCCCTACCTTGCAATCCAAATTCACAGCAAGAGCCTCCCAATCTACACCATCCCCGACTCCAATCATCTCACTCTTCCTTAGGTTAACCTTTAAACCTGAGACAACTTCAAAACAAAGCAACACGCTCCTTAAATACTGAAGCTGGGACTGAGAAGCATCACAGAAAACAATAGTATCGTCAGCATACAACAAGTGGGAAATAGAGCCTCCTCCCTGATTCCTACGATCACCCTTAAATCCCTTCAAGTAATGACCCTCCACTGCTCGACTTAACATCTTGCCGAAACCTTCCATAACGACTATAAAAAGAAAAGGGGACAATGGATCCCCTGGCGTAACCCCCTAGAACTCCTAAAGAATCCATATGGACTACCGTTAATCAACATCGAAAAAGAGGCTGAAGAAATACACCAATATATCCACTTTCTCCACTTCACCCCAAAACCCATCCTCTCAAGAAGGTAAATCAGAAAATTCCAATTGACATGATCATACGCCTTTTCAATATCCAACTTACAAATAGCACCAGGAGAGCCAGTCCTTAAACGAGAATTAACACATTCATTAGCTATCAACGCAGCATCAAGTATCTGATGGCCTCCCACAAAAGCTTTTTGAGATTGAGAAACAACTTTCCCAACAACCTTCTTCATTGAAATAATCTTGTAAACACTGCGTACTAAACTAATAGGGCGGTAGTCACGAATGTCACAAGCAGACGTTTTGATTCAGGTGCAAAAACGACATTGTTTTGATCTAAACAGGCGTTTTCTCCTTCACTGCGTTAATGTCATTTAATAAATGGCTGAAACGGGTGTTTTGGGGTCGTTTTGGTGCTGAGCCCACCATTACCTGCCATTCTCGATGTGTCGCAATCTTACGCTACCTTGGCACGGTGCTGAGATTCAGCACCTCAGCACTGAATTTGAACGCCTCGATTCATGCCACAACATCTCCAACCCAAAGATGCCAAATGGCGATTCACCACTACTATGAACAGGATCCCGTGATTTTTAATATTTTAGAAAGAGAACCTTATCTTGTGATGTTTGGGGGTCTGTCTTATAGGCTAATTCTATTATTATTAATTTTTTTTTTTGAAATTTTTTTACATCAAATCCTTTTGGTAATTGTTTCAAAATCTTATGAAAATGATCTTCCTAAGATTAACTAGGATTTTAGATTCATGATGCCTAGGATTCACCCTGTCTAGCTTCTGATTTCACCTTGTGGATAAAAACAACAGACCACAATTATAGATATCAGAATTTTTTTATTGTTTTAAGTTGTTTCTAATATGATTTTTTCCCCAATTATTATTACTCTAAGAATATAAAGTATCTCTCTGCCAAATTTCCAGTGAATTCAGCTATTTTCCATTTAGTTCTATGTGAAATAATTTCTTGAATTAAAATCTTATTTCTATCGAGATGATATCCTATGTAGTTTTTACTGGGGTGTTATTCTGCCTACGCAACTGGTATATACATTTTTCCTTCTCCTTCACGATTTTAAGTGCAAAAATTTCAAGTTTTTTGAAAGGCAATGTTTTCTCTTACTTGTACATTGTCTTTGCAGGATATTGGGTACATAAATGTTCTTGAGATGTAGCTAAACAGGGAAGGGAATCATATTGGTGAATACTGACGGATCTAATGGCGTTGTTTATGGAGTTAATGGCTATAATAATAATCTTGGTGACAAAGCCTTTCTCCCTCTTTAAGCTGGCATGTATGTTTGGGGTGAAAACCATTTTTATTGTTACTCACACTTGGATAGAGCTGCTTAGGGCCACAATCCGCCTTTTTTGGAGCATTGTGATATGGACAGCTGCTCTTATATCTCTTCCTGTACGAGTTTTGACTGCCATACAGAGGGAGAGGCTGGTTAGTTTTATCTTGCTCATTCTATTATATTTACTCTTCTGTTTCTCAATTTGTGTAGATAAACTTAGCCTTCTCTTTTTATTGGATGTCCATATATTGCAAATCTGCACATGCTTGGACATAAGTGTACTACGCAATTTATGAAGATAAGCAATTAAGCATAAATTTTCTCTTCAATTTCATGCACATACTCACATTTTTATGGTTGAGAAACTTAAATATGAGAGAGAAAGGGATGGAGGGGGCAAAGACTGATTGATGTATAACTTTAAGGGGAAAATACCTAAGGATGAAAATGTGGCTGAGGAAGTTGATGGAAATTCAAGAATAAGCTGCTGGAAATCTCAATACAGCAACTATTCTAGGGTTCAACCGTGATTATCTTAGGAGTTTGGGGGTTAGGATCAAGGTTTAATGGTTAAAGAAGGGTTAGGGTTGTTGAGGTAAGGGTTGAAGGTTTAAAAGGTTTGAAAATAAGGGTGATGGTGTTGTTTTCTTGTTGTAAGAGAAAATACAGTAGCTGTTGATAAGAATAGGGGTAGTGGAGGCTAAGAGCACCTGCTGTAAAATCACAAAGAAAGAAGAAAACAGTAGAAAAGATGATCAAGAGGAGGAAAGGAGAGAGAAAACTACTAGTATCACTCTAGTAGGGCTCTAAGAATCACTCCTAGTTTGAGGAAGGCATCACAGCTTCCAAGGGCTTGAGGGGAAGCTCAAAACCAGTAGCAATGGCAGGAAATTTCATTCATTCATCCAAAATTCCATATACATCTTTTCATCTTTACATCGTCTTTATACTTTGGGACACAAGGCAAGTCAACTAGGAGGGTCACACAACAAGCTAAACTAAAGGCTTACAAAGCAAGCTAAAATAACTAAGGTTTGGGCCAACTAAACCCAAGGAAAATACCACAAAATAACAGCCCAACTATACTAAAGGCCCAAAACTGAAAATGACCTACAAAGATCCCTTAAAATCTAATTATACTCCCAATTTGGGCCCATTTCACCTTCATCCCACCAAATTAAAGCTTGAGGCTGAATAATCTGGCCCTTTTTATTTCTTTTATAAATTTTAAGAGGCTGATTTCTATCGTCTCTCCCCTCCTCGGCTTGACAGAACTTGACCCTGTCGAGTAAAGGGGTTGGTAATGCTCATAAAGATCTGGATTAATATGTTGAAGTTCTGATTCAGTGATCCATGTGCAATCTGAAAGTGGTAGCCCCTTCCATTTGACAAGAAATTTTCAATAACCCCCACTTCTAGTAGACACAATCTGATCATCAATGATATCCTCAAATTGTTTCTTGATTTTAGGGATGGTAGGCAATTGAATGGTTGCATCAGTTCTCTCCATGTCCCCATGGTGACCTTGATATATACTCAAATCCTCTCCATTAATGATCGGGCTAATTCCCATGTCATCTGGGGACTCTAGCACATAAGCATTAGCACTTATCTTCTTACAAATCTCATATGGACAATCATTTTTTGAGTGAAGCTTCTTGAACTGACCTTTAGGGTAATGCTCTGGTCTTATCCTCACCATCACCATATCACCCTCATTAAACTCCGTGAACCGACGATGTGAGTCAACTCTAGCCTTGTATAGTGCATTGCTGGTTGCTATTTTCTGCCTCACCTCATCATGTATTTCATGTATTTCCTTAATATGACGTGCAAAGCATTTAGCCTCTTGACTAGGCCTCGCTTCTGGGGGTAGAGGAATCAAATTAATGGGCTTACGAGGTTGAATCCTGAGGACAACTTCAAATGGACTTTTTCCAGTAGTTCTATTAATAGAACTATTGTATGCAAACTCAGCCATAGGGAGAATAAGATCCCAACTAGTTGCATGATCTCCAGCCAAACACTTCAATAAGTCACCCAATCTTCAATTCACCACTTCCATTTGCCCATCAGTTTGAGGATGGAATGCACTAGAGTATTGGTGTTCATATTGCCCTCAATGCTGAATTTATTGAGCTACAAATTTTTGAATAAAATTTCATATTCAAATTTAAAGGGAGAAGGACCATTATTCCTCTTATAGTCTTAACCATAGGGGAAAAAATTGCAATCTTTTATCCACAAAAATAAAATAAAAAAAGGAGACAACATATACATAGTGCATGTGACAATGAAAACTGTACATTTGCCACATATTTAAGCATTGACTGTTTGAACAGTTGTGGGCCTTCTGATTATTAACTACATGTTATTTATCTCCTTTGTGCTGAAATGAATATAGCCTGCATGGCATAACACTTGTCGTGCTCAGAATTAATTCTTTGGTTTAAAACAAAGATGGCATGACACATGTCAACAAAAATGACATGGAAAACTTCCAACCCCTCTCTTTTCTTTCCTGGTTTTACTCTCATTTTCTCTCATTCTCTCTTACTTTCTCAGACAATACACAAAATTAGTAAAATGTGATGTTTACATTAGAGAAGGGTGTGGTTGAAGAAAAACATAGCATATGATGGGTGTTTATGAAAACCACCCATAAAACTGTATATAAAAAGGAGGGAGTGAAGGGGACATCAGACCTAGAGAAAAGGATCGGCCTCGTAACTTGACAACCAAGGCTTCTAATTATTTACCTTATTTTATTTTATGTTATTTATGGAACAAAATAATGTTGGCTTCTAATTTTCCAGACATTAGGGTTAAGTAATTACCAATTTTGATGTAATTGGAGTCCCTATATAAAGACTTCCATATCTCTTTAAGAAATCAGATTATGATGAGTTAAATTAAGGCTTGTAGATTTTCCTAGGTTTGGTGCTAATCTTAGGGTTTTTCTTTTTATTTTCTTGTTTGGTGTTGACTCCAAACACCCTTAGGTCTTGATTCCTAAGGTTTCTCCTTCTTTCTTATTTTTTTTATATTCATTTTGTGAGGTTGTTCTACATCAGCTTTGGTGAACCAATTGCACATCTTGTCATCCTAAGAACCAGTCACCACACCAATTGCTGCTATAACGACCATCTTTAGAAGCCCTAGCTAACTACCTTCACTGCTATCTCTCTGCGTGTACTGTTAAACCTATCATGAACCTAACCACAACCATGTTGAACCACAGTCACGACCACAAACCCAAATCCTTGGCCTCTCGATCTTGAGTACCATAGCCCTTCGCATCATCCATGAAACTAATAACACCATATCTACTTCAATTGCAACCTACTTGCACCAGTCAAGCCAAACCCTAATTGCAACAGTCGAACCACCATTATCACCCCCATATTAACGGAGAACGATTGCAGTTGCATCTCAAGTTCGTTCTTCCATCGCAATCAAATCCCATCAGTCGGACCCCACCAAGCCATAGCCTCTACCGTAGGTCCTAATCGATCCTTCCTGGAATCACCTATACAACCAATCATAATTACCTTCAAAACCCAATCGTGAACCACCCCCCCCCCCCCCCCCCCCCCCCCCAAACACACACCCACCAACCAATTGAGCCCTAACCCAGTTTTGTTGAACCCATGCCTTTATATCATCGTCACCATTTACCGTCATTGTTAAGCCACAAATCCCTACTAGTCGAGCCATCACTATTGTAATATGCCGCCATTAAGACACAAGATCATTGACAGCCATCCCTCACCTCATTTTTGCAGTTGTCCTTGTTTCTGTTGCTGACCACTGTTGAGCAACATTTGAGCTAGAGTAGTTTTCGTACAACAATAGATCACCACTGTGGACCCAAATCTCCACCAACCATCGCCAATGATCCAAGTCTCTCTCCATTGAGTCGACTACACTATCCCACCTTCAAGCCATGAAGTGGTCAATCTGTTTGGGCATTATTTGGAAGCATTGCTGGTTTGAAAAAAAATGGATTTATGACTATTTGGTTACACAAGAGCCAATTAGACGAGCCTTAATTTTGTTTGGTCGTGGATCCTTAGCTAGTCTAGTTGGGAACCAATGCTTGGATAAGGTTATCCTAATTGTGGTTACTTGCTATTTGTCGTGATTTGCCTGTTTAACTGGGAATAAGCTATCCTGAGTGCGGTTAGCCCTATTCCGATGCTGATTTGAGTTATTTCGCTACGCATCTCTTTCCAATCCAGTTTTGAGTGTTAGCTTGTCATGGAAGCCATTCAAAGGGAGACAGGGAGTCACCGCCATGGGAGCCCATGATGTAACTCCTCCAAGACAAAGTCTGACAGCCAACGAGAGAAATTAGACAGGATAATACAACGGCTTGATCCCGCCAAATTCAATGGTAAAAATGCACTGAGAACAAATGCCTAACTCAACAAGCTTCGCCTCATGTTTTTTGATGCGATGATTCCAAACATCGGTCGAACAACATATGCTTGTAACGAGTCTATACCTGAATCGAAGAATTGTGTGTTGAGAATGCTAACTCTTTAAAAATTTAAAAAGGAGTGATTGACAGGCCCGAAGATATGGAACAAGAAATTATTTCATTCCATGAACAACCTGTGCCAGTTATCAAAGAATTGGGTGTGGATCTTGTAGCCAGCTCTAATGATTTAGGAGTTGAAGAGATTGTTGTGCAAGAATTTCAACAAAATATAATTGTCGAAGAAGATTTGAAACATGAAGGAATGGGTTTATCAGGGGAGGATCATCCTGTTTTCTGTCCATATGAGTTCAAATTGTCCAACCATGTTGCCTTTCCATCTAATTTGCTCAAGGTGTTGACAACTTTGAACTGAAGTGTGGTCCGTATTTTATCTAGTTCTTTGATAAATTGAAGACTATATGTCTAGTTGAGTATTTTGAAGCTGATATATGCCAACACTTGAATCAGTGGATATATTCAAAGTATTTGTTTCACTGGAAAAGGCGGCTTCAATATCTCAAGCCAAACTTGGGGTGAAGTTTTTCCCACTTTGGGAGAGTTGATGGGGACACGAGACCTTAAGCAATGGATCGGCCTCATAACTTGATGACCAAGACTTGAATTTATTTACCTTATTTTATTTTATGTTATTTATGGAATAAAATAATGTTGTCTTTCAATTTTCTAGACTTTACGGTTAAGCATGTACTAATTTTGATGTAATTGGAGTCCTTTTATAAAGGCTCTAATATCTCTTTAAGAAATCATATTATTATGAGTTAAATTAAACGTTTTAGCTTTTCTTAGGTTTGGTGCCAACGCCAAATGACCCCTAGGTGTCAATTCTTAGGGTTTTTCTTTTTCTTTTCTTGTTTGGTGTCGACTCCAAACACCCTTAGGTGTTGATTCCTAAGGTTTCTCCCTCTTTCTTATTTTTATTTATTTTGGGAGGTAATCCTACATTAGGGAGTTAAGATGAAATGAACATAGATAGCATTCTAAAGAGAAAAAGATCAGACGGCATTTGAAAATTGATTGCACTTTGGGCCTTCCTATAAAAAATCAAGGGATTATTATGTGCAAGAAATAATAATTTTGGGCCTTCCTAGATTAAATCCATCCATTATTTCTTTGTGAATTTATAGAGCCATGAGGCTTCCTCCCAAATTGCCATAGCCCATTATCATTAGGCTTTTATTATGTTAAGCCTAAAACAACCTCAAATGTAAGCAACGGGTGTGTAGGCAATCTAGAAAGTAGAAACTACACTGAATGCAACCACAATTTGAACCAAATTTAAATGAACTTCTAAGTTCACCCAATTCAAATATATTTCAAGGCTCTTATGAGTCATTTTCCTTTACAACTTAAATTTAATCAATGGGTCATCAACCCGTACTAATCAAATATATTTAACGGGTCATTCACCCATTAACCTTTCTCATTGCCAATTAACGAACTACGAAGTGGCTTGATCACTGTCATGGGTATGTAAGCAGCCCGGAGCATTTGCATGGGTGCAGCTACAATTCCAATTAAACAATATTTTCTTCCATGTATTTGGCGAGATTTAATTGGCTCATAATTGGAATCAGAGGGTATTCCCTTGTAGCAAAGGATTGTAACTAGCATATATATATTTTCTTGAATGGGTCTTACCTAAAACATTAAAAGATTGTGTTCTTGATTGAATATAAATGAAATCATGTTTTGTAATATTTTTCTGCTCAACGCTGTTGATTTTGCATGGAAAATGGTTGGCATCAGCTTTGGATTGAAAGTGACTCCAATCTGCTCTCTCGTCTTCTTAATCCCTTTCTTCTTACCTCTTGGGAATTGCTCAATAAGTGGCAGAATTGTTTGGGTCGTATAAAGAAGATGATTGTTTTTTCTCATACATATAGAGAAGGGAATTGTGCAGTTGATAAGGTTGCTTATTATGCTATTCTTCTCCCTTCTATTAGTTGGTGGAATGTTGCTCCAGATTTTATTTCTTTGGAAATTTCTAGGGACATGTCTGAACTACTATTTTATTGTTTTTTCCCCTGATTTATTTATTTTTGGTTTTGTTGGTGTAAGCTGGATTGTGACATTTATAAGTCACCAAGACCAGACTTGTTTTTTATTTTTCCCTTTATCTTTTTCTTTACTTGCATTCTTTTTTCTCTTTTTAGAATATTGAGGGTAGTTAGCACAGTACTCAAAGGTTCCTAGTGTGCCAACATAGTTGGGATGCTAGGTTCATCTATGATTCATACTTCTCTCTCCCCCCCCTCCCTTTTTTTTTTTTTTCATTGGAGTGATTAGTGTAGAAAGCATGGTGTCATTAGGTGCAACATCATATTCAGAATCTGAATTTAGTGCTCTATCCCATGCTTCTACTATTGTGATGTCTTCCTCTTGTTGTCATCCACTTGATACACATCCCAATTTTTGTAGCTTATTTCATAATCTTCTCCATATCTCGATAATAACTTACGATTATAGTACACAAAAACCAGTTTTTCAGATCAATCTGTATTCAACTTGTTCTTCTTTACATTATGATTAACAACGTTTTAAATATCAGATCAATATATATCGGATTTGGGAAGCACTACTACGTCTTATGCACCTATACATGTGTGTACAAGGATTCACATTCGTATTGGCCGACATGCACCAATAATGTGCTGTAAAGGCCTTTACACCTATATGTATTGGTTTTTTTACTTTTTTTTCAGCATTTTTGTTTAAAGTTCCTTTATTATTATTTTTAATTTGTTATATGGTAAATAGATAAATTATATTTATTATATCTTCTAACATTAATATTTAGGCAAAATTTTACAATATTAGAATAAAGATTCATTTCTTTATTTTTTTTTCCTTTATTTGAATTACTTTTTAAAAAAATTATCATCCCCTCCGTTCGAAATTGTTTGAGCTACTTTGACTAATGTCACGGGCTCAATGTTTCGACCCAACACCCGTGCGGCACTTAAGCTTCACGCCCTGTCCGTGAGTCCTTAAGTAAGCCTACTCGACACCTCTAAGCTTGGAAAGAAGGAAAACACACTTGGACACTCGTGGAAAGTCTACTTGTATTGCACTAAGTAAACCTTACAACACTCGAGAGCTAACTGCTTCCAGTTCCCACCAGTTCTACCAGTTGGCTTGGCCAAATGAGGCCTAGCTCCTATTTATAGGCTCCTAAAGATTATTCTAGAACATACAATTAATGCTAGGAGAGTTCTAGCGCATACTCTAGAAGCTTCCCACCTCCTCAATTGGAATACTCTAGATAAACCCTATTCTAGAACCTATTCTAGAAACTTCCTACATATTTACAAGTCTAGAGTCTCTTGGAGAACTCTAGAATCTTCCACCATGTAGGAGAGTAAGCCACTTCCCCCTATAAATACCCTCGATGGGTCATTCTCGCACGCGAGCCGTGTCATTCTCCCCCACCCAATCCTGTGACGTCCTCATCGCACAATCGCACCTTGAACCTCTTGATATGATCCTTGTACTGCCGTAAGGTCTCTTCTCGTTCCCAGCTCACCTTGGACTCTGGTAGTCCTTTCCACTTTACTAAGTATTCTATATATTCTGGCATCCCCTTCCTGTGCACCACGCCTTCTGCCAGAATATCGTCCACTTCCTTTCCCTGGAATGGTGGTTTCTTCGGTAGCTCCTTGGGTATGACTTGCGCCGACTTTTGGGAAGTCCTTTTTCCCTTCAAAGTCGCCAAGTATGTCGTCTCCCCCTCGTCTGAGAGTTGCATGGCCGTTATCTTCTTCGACTTGGTATTGGCTTGTCTAATCATCGGCACTGTACACGACATTCCTTCTTCTGCTATGCACAAGCTATTGGCATAGGGATTAGGGAAGGCCTTTACTTTGTCAAAGAAGTCCATCCCGAGCACTATTGAATAATCATTGATATGCGTCACTGAGAAATCGACCAACCCACTCCATGCACCGATGTATAGCTTCACCCCATAAGCTACACCCTCTGTCGGCCTGGCAGCTGAGTTGATTGCCTTCAACAATCCCTTCTCTTTGGTGACTTCCACGCCCAACCTCTTAGCTTCTTTCACGTCCAGGAAGTTATGTGTCGCCCCCGTATCGACCAAGGCACGTGATGTCTTCCCCTTCACCACTGTGTCGATGTATACCAGTCCCTTGGTTGGGGCCTTAGGTTTCTCTACTTTAGCTTCTGCCGCATTGAGCAACTGAAGAGAACTAACCCTTGGCTCCTCAGTTAGCTCTTCTTCTTCCTCATACCTCTTGGCCAAAGCATTCAGGGCCGCCCTCTCAGGACAGTCTCTTAACAAGTGTGGTCCATCGCAGAAGTAGCACGCCCTGGGCTTGGATAGATCCTTGCCCTTATTTCCCCTTGAGTCGCTTCTCGGGGGATGGCCTCCTCGATTCTGCCTTTCTCTCGGCATCCTTGTCTCCCCCACAGTGCTATCGCCTATCCTCCCACCCCTTTGGTTTCTTGTCACTCCTTTTGAACTCTATAAGTGATTCTGCAGCCGCTATAGCCGAAGACAAGTTCTGCACCCCTCGCCGTTACAGCTCTTGCCTTGCCCAAGGTTGGAGCCCATTTATAAAGAACACAAACTTATCCTCCTCACTAACGTCGGAATCTGCTTTAGCCATCGTAACTTCTCTTTTGCTTCAAAGCGGGCATTCTCGGGTTAGAAGTGTAACGTAATATCTTTCTTAAAATCTTCCCAAGTCTCAAGGGTGAATGTACTTTGTTCTATCTTGCAACTCCGTCGACGCCACCACAAGAGAGCGTTGTCGGTGAGGAACAAGCTAGCAGTAGAGATCTTCCCTGCATCGTCCTCCACACCCATGTGTCGGAGGTACCTCTCGATGTTCCACTAAGAAGGTGTCTAGCTCCTTCGCATCCCTCCTGCCATCAAAGGCCTTGGGCCTTGGAGCCTCTATCTTCGGTGCCCCACGTACTATGTGTGCCCGATTGACCACCGTCTCATTGCAAAGTGCCCAGTCCCCTTTATTTCCTTCATCTCCTCGCGGAATGAGGCCAGCTCCGCAAACACTTGATCCAATTGGCCTTGGACCTCTTGTCGAAGTTTGTCAGCCATGGAGTTCAAGGCTCCCAACATCTCGCCCTTAAGGTCCTCCACCATGCCTTCAAGGGTTGCATGACTTGGGACGTCCTCCTTGAGCCGCATCGCAATGTCGGCCACGGCTGTCTCCATCCTGACCAACCGTGCCTCCATAGATGACACCCCATCCTTCGACTTGTCCCTCCTGCCTTTGCTAGTGTTGCGAGGGTCCTCCCTGTTCCTTGTTGAGAAGCTCCTCCGTCAGGTTAGAGGTGTTTGCCATCGCCGCCTTTGCCTTAGTCACACGCCTTGCAACCTTAGCTCAACCTTGGCTCTGATACCAACTGTCACGGGCTCGATGTTTCGACCCAACACCCGTGCGGCACTTAAGCTTCACGCCTTGTCCTGTGAACCCTTAAGTAAGCCTACTCGACACCTCTAAGCTTGGAAAGAAGGAAAACACACTCGGACACTTGTGGAAAGTCTACTTGTATTGCACTAAGTAAACCTTACAACACTCGAGAGCTAACGGCTTCCAGTTCCTACCAGTTCTACTAGTTGGCTTGGCCAAATGAGGCCTAGCTCCTATTTATAGGCTCCTAAAGACACTCGGCAACTTACCAATGAGCATCATTAAGCTGGTCACTATTGTAAATAAAGCTTGTGATCTTACGAGTATCATCAATCACAGATTTGACACTCAGCAACTTACCAATGTCTTCAAGAATCAAATTAATACAGTGGGCGGCACAAGGAGACCAAAACAACCCTTTTCTTTTATTTATAAGAAGTCTCCCAGCTGCCTTGTAGGAAGCTTCATTATCTGTAATAATCTGGACCACATTTTCCTCTCCCACCTCATCTACAACCTTGTCCATCAGCGTAAACAAGAACTCAGCCGTTCTAGACCTGACATCGGTCCTATCCACTGACTTGTGGAATATTATTTCCCATTCATAATACACCATGAAGTTAGTGATGGGGTGTTTGTTTCGTGACGACCACCCATCACACATGATTGTGCAATCGTATTCTGGCCATTTTTTCCTTAGCATGTTAAGGTAATTATCCAGTTCCGTCCTCTCTTCTTTTAAATATGTTCCTCTTATTTGATAACCAGAGGACCTTTCACACTAGGTCTAGTTGTTGTAATTGTATTAATTATCGTTTGGAAGTATGGGCCATTGTTTGTTGCATTAAAAAGTATTGCATTAAACAGAAAAATTTTTGAAATTGCTTTTCCCACCTTCTTCACATTTTCTTTTCCAAACAAATCCTTTAATCTTTTTTTGTTTAGTTGGCTCAGTCGGTACATGAAGGGATCAATCCCCCTCAGCTGATCAGTAGCAAACCTATGAGGATCACGTGCTGTAGACAAGTTCCTCTTAAGAGGCTCACCAGCTGTAGAGTTGTAGAGGGACCAGCACCATCTTGGGAAGGTCTATATGGATGACCTCCCACTGGCTGTGTGGAAAATCTGTGATTATCTGCCTCTATTTGAGCAGTCCTACGACTCTCCATAGCATATCTCATTTGTTGCATCTCTTCCTGCCTTGAAATGTCCGTGAGGATAAGCCTCATTATCATCCTAATCATAATTAGAAAGGCCACGATATGAACACGGCCATATTCTGCATCTTCTTGTAGGGATGTAAGTAGTTGTTCTTTCTTCCTTTTCATATCTGCCCTTTCTTTTATACATTCAGCAAGATGACTCCTCATCATTTGAACAATATCCTTTAGGCATTTAGTGCACGCAGCAACCTCCCCTGAAACCCTGCAATGTGCTGTTTTAATCGTGTGATGCCAGAACTAACAACTTTACTACAATATTTACACTGGACTTTCCTTCTATTTGCACTGACGGCTACATTGTGCTCCCAACCAATATCCATTGGCTTGTTCGACATCCTCTACAAAAAAAAAAAAGGAAAAAAAAGAAAACAACCATAACTAATTAAATAATTAAACAAACGTTTATAAATAAAACAATTATCCATATATATTACCCAACCACTCATGCACAATTGCATGCCATATATATATATATATATATATATATATATATTAAACAAAAAAATGTTTTCCAAATAATATTCCAAATTATTTATGCGTACGTGTCATTGTGTTGCCCAAATAATCATGCATTTTTTTTGTTATGTTTAATTTTGGTTTTTATAAAAAAAAAATTACTCCCTCCGTTTCATATTAATTGTCCCCATTGAGAAAACACGTTTTTTTAGGAATCAATTTTAAATCATTTTACACATATATATTAGCTTTAAGTTTCCAATTTTACCCTTAAAGCATTCAAATATCAGAAAAGATATTGTGGCGCCAAATTGTTCAAATTGCTAGAATTACGAAGTACTCTATATCTCCTTCCAAACGCAGTACTCCTCTGCCCCCTTTTTTTCTGTTTTTTTGTTCTGCTTTCACATACTTTTCCCTCTTCTCCTGCGCTTTCTATTTAGCCTTCCCTCTGTTTTTTTTTCTTTTTCCCTGTTCACATACGTTTTCCCTCTTTGTTCCTTTCTAAATTTTCAATGCTAAAAGCCTATATTTAAGGAAGTTTGTTCCCCCTAAAATTCTTCCACTTTTTCTTTTCCAAATTTTCAACGCCAAAAGCTGTGGATGAGCCAGACGTATCGGTGCTGCTTCCCCTTCATCCAATACCGGCTGCTCTTATTCCCATCGATATGCCCAACACGCATAAATGCTCAGATTTACCTTGATCAAGACCCGGATCTGCGATAGTCGTTAACTCCATCCGCTGGCCATGGCACGTATGATTCATACTCTCTTTTTTTTTCTCTTCTTGCTTTTCGTTGGTCTTCTCTGCCGCCGCCGCTGCTTTTTTTTCTTTTTTTATTTTTTTTTCACCCTCTTCCATAGATGAGATGAGGATGGAACGAAGCTACCCATCTTCTCTCTCCCCTGTTTTTCTATCAGAGTACTCTGTTTTTTTTTGGCTTCTTGCTTTTCATTGGTCTTCTCTACCTTTTTTTTTTTTTTTCACCCTCTTCCTTAGATGAGATGAGGACTTGATATTCATGAACTGGATGAATTTAACAGAGAAGAATCCGAAAGCCCCAAGTTTGATTTGAACCAAAACCATCAAAGTCAGCATAAAAACCTGCTATGATCCCAACCTGCAAAAACTGCTGTGTTGATGGACCCGGAAATGGCACTATAGACCTTTGGCCCTACTTTTGGTAGTCAGCAATGGCGGTGCCCACCGGCGGTGACGAGGGTAGAAAGAAACAAAGCACAATTTTTGGGTTTTATGAGTCGATCTTCTTTTTATTCCTTCGAAAAAGAGTTTTTGCCTTTTGGTAATATCCCCTCCCAGATCAAAGCATTCCATTTCTTATACGGAGTAATTTAAATTGTTGGTAAAAGGGTATTTTAGGAAATGAATTGAAAAAAGTTGTTGACTTTTCAATTGGGACAATTTTTTTGAAACATCCAAAAATGGAAAGTGAGACACTTAATATGAAACGGAGGGAGTAATTAAAAAAAACCCTTTCCTCTACGATTCTCTCGCACAGTCGAACCACTTCGATCGAGAACTTGAGAGAGGCTGAGCGAGGGCAAAGGGCTTCGCTGGTCGTCGGAGGCCACCCACCACTAGATCTGGCGAGATTTGCCGTCGGAATGATAAATCCTGACGTCCGATGCAACTGCCGGGGATCGAAAACAACTTGATGCGAGAGGCGATATGTGCCGTCTTCTTTGCGATATCCACTTGCGTAAAGCTCTTAGAGCTTGATTCGAACCTCGTCTGACCCTTAATTGCCTCGACCACTCACACGACTCACCATATTTGAGAACGAGAGAGAGAAATGCACAAAGTAGAGGGAGAATGGAAGTTGGAGCTGCTTTCAAAAGTCGAAGTAGGCTGTATGCTATTCTCTGTCGTAGATGCATCCTTTTTCTTTCAAATTCAAACATCTTCTGCAACTTCACACGAGTAAAAGCAATTGCTTGTACGATTTGAACGATTTCTCGTCACGACTCACCAGATTTGAGAACGAGAGAGAGAAATGCACAAAGTAGAGGGAGAATGGAAGTTGGAGCTGCTTTCAAAAGTCGAGGTAGGCTGTATGCTATTCTCTGCTGTAGATGCATCTATTTTCTTTCAAATTCAAACATCTTTTGCAACTTCACACGGGTAAGAGCAATTGCTTGTATGATTGAAACGATTTCTCATTTGAATCCAACCAATTCATCGAAATCTCGTATATCTCGTCACATATTGTTCGAGATCACGATAATCTCGTTCGAGAGGGGTAATTCCCCTGATATATTTGTACTGATGGGAGATATCGGATCGTTCAGTGGCGAAACCGAATTGTCTTGGCGAGATATCGTCTGAGACGAGCGAGACTTCGAACCTTGGTATGACTAGATGCCTATAGTATATTTAATTAAAGTATCACATATTTAATCATTCACAAATAAAAGTAGCATATATTTAAGAAATTTATGTTATAAATCATATTGTAGTGTATAATTGTGCGAACTCTATATATAGATATGGATAAAACTATGTCTACATGTCTGCACATACAGACATACAAATATGCTTCTTTTAGCCCAAAAAAAAAAAAAAAAAAAAGAAGGAAAAAGACATACAAGTACACTGGCTCACATTTATTCCATGCTTTCTTTTTTATTTTTTGTTTTGTTTGTTTTTGTTTTTGTTTTTGTTGTTTTTTTTTTTTTTTGACTAAACAAACCATGCTTATTTTAGAGTTCAAGATTTAATAGTAATCCCACATTGGAATAATGTGCAATTTGGAACTTAGTCGAGCAAATATTTGTAGATAATTCAAGAATTAAACTTGGAGATATTTCAATAATGATTTTAGAAGTAGCTTAGACAACTTGTTAATGGTAAATCTAGTCAAAGATTTACAAATCCATTATATTCTTACTTCAATATTATTTTTTGTGATATGATCATAATTTTTATGACAATAATTTAAGTACTCCATGATTATATATTAGAAGTTGGCATATTTTAATGATGTTTTGTAAATTGGCATGAAATTTAATCACACTTAAGGAATGTTAAATGACCTAGAGACCATGTCAAATATGGAACCTAGACCAAATCTTCTTACCCTAGTGGTTTAATGCGCATTGTTGACTATTGGAGAGGGATCTTGAGTTAAAGCACATGGAAGTGCTTTAGGCATCTCTTGATTGATTATTTTGTGTGGCATCAACTATATTTTGATCAAGGGCTATAATATCTCTGATATCGTCGGAGCCTCTGATATAAATCCCGGCAACAATATCTGTTGATATGTCCATGTTTTCAGATCATTGAAATATCCATCGATGTCGATATTTAAATCTTTGGATTTGGTCAATTGAACTAAGGCCAAAAAATATTATATGAGCCATTGCCCCACTTCCTTTGCTTGATCTATCAAGGGTTGAATTCGATCAAGCGAATTGGTCCTATATTGCCTTTCTTATTTTTTGGATTGAGTGATTCAGTCCTAAATTGACTTTCCTATTTTGATTAAGATTGACATCTATTCATGATTAGACTCTTTCCAACTAAGGATTAGTGTTTCTTCACTCTGTATAATGGCTATTAAGTTACGAGTTATGAGTCATATAAAAAGTTATTGCGGGAATGTAAGCCCACAAATTTGTACACTATCACCATGTAATTTGATTATGACTTGTAATTATTATATTTGTTTATTGTAAAATGATAATCATCCCTAATTTCGTTCCTTAATGATGTGGTTATTGATCATGCATTAAAATACACACAAAAAGGAAAAAAAAAAATTGTTGATATGCCTCTTGATGTGGTTATTGTTTTTAGTTTTTATTTTTTTGGGTAATGTAGCAATTTCTGCTGTAACTACATAAATTTTCCTTTAGATCTTTTTAAAACACCAATATTTTCAACCACTTAATTATTCTTTTGTGATAAATAGCTCATTCTGTCATAAGAAAGAAGGTGCATAAAAAAATAAAAAATAAGAAATAAAAGAGAGGAATCCACTAAAAATTAGTAGAAACCTTATCTAAAATAATCTATTTCTATAAGCTACCATCATCAATATGCTACGTTCTTTACACAACAATGTTATAATTAAACCTTCTTAAAATAATCTATCTCTACAAGTTAAGTGTCCTGCCTTCTTTATACTTTGATGTTATACTCCTACTCTAGCAATCTAATCTCTAGGCTACATTACCTGTCCATACCATCCAAAGCCCAAGTCCTGAAAGAGGGTCCAGAGCTATCCTCTAAAGTATAAGTTTGAGGTCTGAAAGATTGGTACAGAGCTTCTGAATCCAAAGGTTTGAAGATGGTCCAGTGCCTTGAGTGTTTTTATTATTGCCACACCCTATAGGTATTTTCCCACAACTACCTTGCTTTTCCTCCTCAAGCCAGGAACTCTCCTGCCATCTCAAGCTCTTTAGGTTTAAGCATTCAGAAGGGCTATTGCTACCATTATGCCATATCACCTCCAGCCAAATACACCTTAGCACTGAAAGTCTACATCAGCATTGTCAGTCCTGACATACTTCAACATGGATACACAAGAATCCTCAACCAACATGCTCTTACAAGACTAAATTTCTGTAATAGACAAAAAAAAAAAAAGACTGCTTTTGCTGTTGATACATATTCTTCCTGGCTGTTTTGCTCTTAGTTTGTTGCATCTGTTTCTCTCTTGTAATGATTTTGATTAATTATAACGTAGTCCTAAAAATTGTTTGATACCCAAACTGCATATCCTTCTCTAATTATTATTGATATGAGAATGGTCCTCATGATATGCAGCTGGAATTGCATCTGCATGAGATGGAGATTGAGTTGGAGAATCTTGTGTGGGATACGAAGGAACTTGAAGAACGTCTACAGACAGC
The DNA here is from genome assembly GCA_039720395.1 of Liquidambar formosana. NCBI lineage: Eukaryota > Viridiplantae > Streptophyta > Magnoliopsida > Saxifragales > Altingiaceae > Liquidambar > Liquidambar formosana. The sequence goes on from CM077829.1 coordinate 34,594,626, forward strand.
AATTAAAGAACATAGAATGATGGAGTTGATGTTAGCAGAGCTTGAAGAGGAACATGACAAGGCCATTGTCAAAATTGAACTGTTAAAGGGTGAGGTACAGATTCTTTCCTTTTGTGAGCCTTCAACAGTTCTACTTCCCAACAGGACATACTGGGTACCAAGAATACTCTGTTATTGTCAGAAACAACCTGCAATTTCTAAATATGAGCAACGTTACTAATCTCCATTGTGTGTGCGCGCTTTTTTATTTTATTTTTAATTGCTGCATAAGCATTAATAAAAGTTGTTGATTTATTATGTTTGAGATGATTCAAGGTAGATCTATGGTACTTTCAGTGTTTTCAAGGGAGATTTGCTTATCCAAATTTCTGATTTGTGCATTTTGCTGAATAAGTTTTGTTACCAAATCTGTTTATTTTCCACAGTTTGTATGTACTAAAAATGTTAAGTTATTTGAAAGGTATCTTTGACTGGAGTTGATGCTTTGTAGGTCCAGTTGATCTTTATTATAATGTAAACTACTTGAATGATTTTGTCAAGAGTTGGTTCATCTTCTGCCCAATGATTTCCTTACACTCTTCTAAGAATGACCAACACTACGATGGGCATGGCTTCATGCACTCCATGGCACTTTATTTTCTAGTAAAGGAGCAGATTAAATTCAAGTGTCTCGAATTGTTAAGTAGGGAGCATGGAAAATGATTTGGTGACATTTGCTTGTGTTAAAATGTTAAGGTTAAGATTGGGTTGCTTTGGTCTCCCCTCAAGCTAGGGCTCTCTTGCCACACGTGACTTTTCTCCGAGATCGTGCCCACATTTGATGACAAACAATATTAGCCCTAAGGGGTTGCATAGGTTCAGTTACCTACGTCATAGCTTAGGAAGCGGAAGGTACTCGTTTCAACTCCTACTCCCAAGGGCTAGCCACCTGGGTTTTCCCAGCTGATTATGCGGTCAAAGTGGGTGGTGGCCTACTTGAGAGGAATAGTCGGGCTAAAGGTTGGGACACCCCAAGGGGCCACCCACCCACATGGGTTACCCAGCTGATTAAGCGCACAAGTGGGTGGTGGTCTTTACTCAATACCAGGGAATAGTCGGGCCAAAGGTTCGAATACCCTGGGGCAAAAGCCAAAAAAAAAAAATCTGTAGGAAACATAGATATTACCCACTGCCAAATGATTTTGGACCTTGTGTGGGTAGAAATTATAGAAACATGGCCAGGTAGGTCTTTTGATCTTCTTATGCTATGGATTCTTCTCTCTGGTTACAGCTCCCCTTCCTCATCATTATTCTAGTTTTAGGCTACAGCTTTAGGAGCTGGACAGTTGTATCATTTTCTGCTTATTTTCACTATTTTCTCTTTGAGGCTTGGACAGTTGTATCATTTTACACTGGATTTTGTAGTAGTTGTTTTGTGTTCTCTATATTTCTCTGAAAGATAGTCTGATTCAGTACTTTTCACTATAAACCATGTGTCTCCCAACAGTTGCAGAATCTGAAGGATGAAAATCTTCGGCTAAAGGAAATTCAGGGTAAAGGACTTTGGAGCTTTAAAGCACAAGATAACACAGGCAATGGACAAAAGGCTGGCTTTACTGACAACTATGACATTCCATATGGGATCCCATCATGGCAATCTGGTTATGGTCGAAGTGGCGTCATATTCCAAGAGCTTCTGATGCACAAAGATTCTTTGGAGGATGAGAACAAAAGTAAAACAGAATTACCAAACTTCTTAAAAACAGGATCAAATGCCAGTGGGCCCATCCACCCATTTATGCCTGGGATTTTCTCTACAAATGTAATCGTGAGTGAAGTTCTTGATCAACGAAGGGGGGTTGCACTTTCACAGAGCCTTTTCAGTGCAGTATTATCACTTTTGGTTGGAATGATTATCTGGGAAGCTGAAGACCCTTGCATTCCCCTTGTGGTTGCTCTTTTCACTGTGGTTGGCATGTCCTTGAAGAGTGTGGTTCAGTTCTTCTGCACAATTGAGAATAAACCTGCTTCTGATGCAGTTGCTCTCTTAAGCTTCAACTGTTTCATACTTGGCATGCTTACTTACCCAACCCTGCCAAGGGTTGCCCGTATGTTGTCTCCACTGGCCTTGAGCTTTGTGGACCATACAGTTAACTGGCTTGGTCTCTCTTCTTACTAGGTTTAAACTTGGCTCTTGGAGCTATACCATGTCCATAGGTCTTGGACCATGAAGTTTTGTTTATTGTAATGAATGCTCTCTCATAGCTTGTACAGTAAAGGTTGGTTGCCCATCTTGGTTTTATTTTTCTGAAATTTTGGGAATTTGTTCACTCTGATTATACAGGGCAGATATAAAATTTGGGGATAGCTTATAGATCATCATGTTTTATCAATGTGGCTGTTTTGATGCTATCTCATCAGTGTTTTGGCAGTAGTTGTTACATAGGACTTTATAGTGATGCAGGTTATGATTTGAGTGGACGGCATAGCATTGCATATACTTGACGTTTCTTTTTTTTTTGGCTTTGCACTATGTGGATGGACCACTAACGACACCATCACATGACAGGTCAGTATCACTGCTTATTGTCTGTTATTGGGTGTTTCTTTTTTTTCAAAGGAAACAAGTATGACAATGGGAAAAAACAAGTATCTTTAGGATGGAGTGGCTGTGGTCATTCAACCATTTCTTTGTATGGAATCATCTTGGAAACAGTTTTGGACACTTCTATAGGGTCTGCTTGTCCTTGATCTGATAACACTTTAGTTTTAAGATTTATAGTTTAGGCCCTGTGCAGAATTATCATATTTGAATGTGACCTGTTGAAAGTAAAATTGCACTTGAGCCCCTTGGCTCTCATAAGAACATTAGAAGCCAGGGCAACGCCAGTTCTAGATGCACCTTTTTCATGTTGTATATACAAGTATGTGGTGGGATCATTCTGTGCCTTGTTGCTATTGCCATGATCATCTATGCTCTTTAAATGGAAATCGATCTTGTCGATCACTTACCATAAAAATAGCTGCATGGGCAGAGGGTGCACTGAGGACCAACTTCATTTGAAGGATAACTTCCTGATTGATTCTAAATGGTTTCTTTATCCTATTTAGGGGAGGTGGGGCAATATCTTGTAAAATTAGATTTTTCATTTTTGTGTTCTCATGCAATCCGAAAGCAAAGGAACCATTGTTATCGCCTTCTTTAAGACAAAATTTCCACCCTTCCAATAAAATTCTGTGGAAAGGACTTTGGCAAATTGTCGCTGGGATAAAATGGACCTGGATTTGGATTCACCTGTTATTATTCCAAGGATTTACGCAACCTAGAACAAAAGGGGACACACATATATGTAGAAGTAAAAAGGTATCAAAGCACCTGTTCAGAAACGGAAACCAAGGGGTAGAATGGAACCCTCTTCATTTTTATTTATTTATTTATTTTTTGTGTTCAGGTGTAGCACCTATTCAAATCGGACGAAAAACCATAACTGTCGGAAAATGGTTGGGGAAGGTATATTAATATTTGGAACTTTTAGAGCAATGGAGGTTAAAAGTATAATAAAGTAAGCATTAAAAAGAGTTATAAAACTTTGAAATAAGCATTAAAAAGAGTTATAAAACTTTGAAATAACCAACATACTTACCATAAGAGTTCCCCTAGAAGAGATTATTCTCGAAGGTTGCATTCCAAAAATCACCTTAACAGGCAAGCTCTGCACTAATTCAGAGCATTTTGACTTCTCCAATATTTGACCTCTCTTTCAAGAAACACTTCTGCAATAGATTGATCTCATGACCACTTAGCATTTCCCATATATAACTACAGTTGTCATTATTGTGTCCAACTACATCCTTGTCCTTTGAGGTGCCTAAGATCATTTCTTAAATTGCCGCTATTTTGGACCGCTGCCAACATAGAATTCAAACCCGCAATTCTTGAATTTGTTGATATCGATTATTTTGTAGGGCCTACTCGAAATTTCATTTCCAAAGGTTACAAAATGATTCGTTGCAAAATGTGTTCTCAGAAAAATCGTTTCCAAAGGCCCATTTCAACCACCAATTAGAGTCCCATATCTAGAGGCTTGATTTGTCAAAGTGGGTATTACAGATTGGTTCGGCTACAGGCAAATAATTACACATCAAAACAGATGCCTACTATCTCAACTAAGAATGACTGCTACCTATAATTATTTGCTCGTATCTGAAACAATTTGTAATTCTCCTTTTGTCAAACCTGGATGTATGTAGTTCTGATGAGATCAGCACATGTTGATGTAAGTTATATCAACACTATACATTAAGGGTTATATTGTGTGCATTGGCCAGTTGTACCCAATAATTCACCAATGCATAGGATACAATCCCTAATGTGAGTATTGATATAAATTACATCAGCACTTCCTTATCTCTCTATCATCCTATATATATATATATATATATATATACACACACACACACGCACACAAGATTATGATCAGGTGAGTACATGCTGATATAACTTATATCAACACCCGCATTAGGGGTTGTACTTCATACATTAGTGGGTTACAGGATATATTAGGTCAATGCACGTGGTTCAACCTTCAATGCATGGTGTTGATATAACTTATATCAACATGTATTCATCTGCTTAATACTATATATATATGAGTGGGATTTAATTTTATGCTCAACTGACCAGCTGCATCATCTAAATAGAGATTCAATAACCTTCCAAAATCCAAAATCCAAGTATGTAGTGTTAGTCTACCTCGAATTTATAAACTCTAGATGGCGGAAAGTTGTGTATCCACTAAAGATGAATTTGGATTTTTGTAGGTCCATGGGGCTTGAGAGCCACAGGACAAAAGACGGTAAGGTAATGTTTGGATAGAAATCAACATCATGCTCATTACGTGGTTATTTTCAAAAGGTTGGTACATGCAAATATCATTGAACATAAATCTTGAAGTGCTATATCTAAAACGTCCATTTTATGGGTCATGAGGTGGTGACCTTTTCGAAGTGAGGAAGAGGAAAACGTAACCTTGGGCTCGAAATTGTCAAAAGCCATGTGCATGCTTTGAATGTATGATGAGACCATCATACAAAGAAGCCTAACGCTTGTTATCCGATTATGTGGTTAAGGACTAGTCTGCAATTTGTTGCTACAGGTAAGACACATAATTTCAGATGAATGCTCTGGAAATTGCTACCACAGGTTTCGATCATGATTGATGGGTTAATTCCATGTGCTTTAACATATGGGGTTTTGCATCCTAATAGGGGTTTGTACTTGGTAGTACGTACCCTGGTAACGTAAACAGGGACTTTGTAATTAGGATTTTTAAATTTCCTTGTTTGATTAAACATTTTGAAACATGGGATTCTAAACGGAAATTTGTAATTTCATTTTTCAAAAAGTTGAGATTTGGCAACTTCTAACCCTTTGGTGTGATGATGAACAAATTGCATGTCTTAGATTTGTCAAAATTAAAAACAGAAGGTGTTTTTTTTATAGAACTAGATATGGGCACACATGCATTGCACAAGAATAATATTTAAATAACAAAATAATAAAATTCATAAATTATCATATTCATATATATATATATATAGAACATAGAAATTTAATTATTTGTTACTTTTTATTGATTTAAGTCATTAGAATGGACAATCAGCACAATAGGTCAAAATCCCTTCCATGGCTAGGAGTCATGATAGGAATATGAAGTTGGTTAATTAGGAGACATTCATAATAATGAAGGTTATGTAGAATTCAAGAAATGGGTGTCATTGTCTTTCTTTCTTATTTTTTTTTCCTTCTTTTTTTTGCTGAAAAATAAACATTCTTAATTGGTGTAGACACCCTATTTTCATCCCTAGGAGTTCATAAACTCATTTCATGAGTTTTTGAAACATTTAGAAGTCCCTAAGCTTTAAAGGACACTTTTGCCCTTTTAATCTTATGTGAATAGTTCATTATTGCATGCATCTTTTTGTTTCATTTTCGCATTTCATCATTTGCATTCATTTTATAGGCATTTAGGATATATTGGTGTAATTTGGTTCAATTCCAAATAGGTTTGGATGCTTAATTAGAACTTTTGGTACTTGAAGGGTAATTTCGTCTTTTAACTTGTATATTTTCTAATTGACCTTAAAACTCATCCTGGATTATTCCATTGTGTTTATATTGATGAAAAGAGTTTATTTGTAGAATCTATTCAAGGATTGAATGGCTTTGGGATCAATTTACTACATTTTTCATATTTGGTTAATTGATCCTATTCGGTTAATCGCCTTGTTAAACCCAACCACTTGACCATGCTTGGAGATTTTTGGCTCAAGAATATTCTAAACTTGTTTTTCATTAAATTATGAAAATTTTGACTTTTGAATCACTCAATTTGAAGTTAAATTGGTCAAGTTATGGCATTTTAAGCATAAAAACCCAAAATAGGAAGTAACCTGAAGGACCAGACCCGGCTCTCGGGTAATCGGTTGGGCCAACGGGTAAGCCAAGGCTCCCGAGTCCTATTCCACCATGTTGCTCTTTTTGCTTTGTTTGACCTTCTAAATTGATTTTTTTGCTCCAAAATTGTTTCCAACATTGTTTTTAGGTAAATTTGAGTTACTTAAGGGTTAAGTGAATTAATAATAGCTTTAAATTGACTTTATGGTAAATTAATCTTAGCCATTGGATCCCAGGATTGGTTTACTATAAATTAAGACCCTCCTTTCGGCATGAAACACTTACACACCCCCTATATTCACTAGTGAGAGAGGGAACATGAATTTGCATACACTCATACACCTTGAGAGAGTTATTCCGTCATACTTTTGAAGGAGAATAAGAAGAATATCAAACCAAAGGAGGAAGCATTTAGCAAAGGTCTTCTTTGTTAGTAAGCCTCTCTCTCTCTCTCTCTCTTTTTCTCTTAGGTTTTATTCTCTGCATGTTTAGGATTATTATTTAACTTGATTATCATGTTTACTTGATATTTTTGAGTTTATATGATGAATGTTATGTAGATAGCATGATAGTTTGCTAGGGTTTTCTTGATTGCATGCTGAAATAATGATTTTTCCTCTCTAGAATGGGGTATTCTACATAGCATATTAGTTGACGCCTTAAGGATATTTTCTTTTCATAGTTCACTTTTATGCATGTTATTAAACACTTTTCATGTAGAACTCACTTTGCGTAGGATTTATCTTCATATGTTTATAGATTTGATTATTCTTTTTTAGGATAATTATCATTTTTAGAGGGTGAGTCTTTGCATGAGAGCCTTAGAGAGTGTGTTTAAGTGTGCTATCACTTTTATTGCATTCTTAGGTATAGATTTTATAGAGGATATGTGGAGAAATCATTCATATAGAGTATGTACTTTTTCATGTAAAATTATCTTAGGATAGTTTTGTTTAAGAAAGTTTGCCGTAGGAAGGCCTTTTCACATTTTTACATAAAGTCCTTATCTTTTGATTCATGTTTAATTTTCTTTTTATATTTCGAGTTGCTATATGGTATTTTGATCATAATAGCTTCTCTTTTACATATTTTTGATATTTTTATGCATGATAGGTAGTCTATCTCATGTAGGAGCATATTAGGATTTTGTTTTCCTCTTAATTTTTTCTTTTTGCATGATTATTAGGTTGTTTAGCATTCTATCTAGATTTGATTTAGGTCTTCTAATAATAATTTGAGCATGTTTATGATTGATTTGAGTATGATAATTGTCCTATAGCATACATAGGGTGATTCTTTGGTATTTTCTCATTGTTTTGAGATAATTTGCATATGGTAAGTTCAAGTATAGTGAGTTTTGTTATTATTTGTTCCTTTCTCCCTTTTAGGTTATTTCTTTTGCAATAAATTATGGTAATTCTTAAGTTTCATTTTTCATAAACTTTCTACTTTCTCAGAAGTTTCATTTTTTTTTATATAAAATTTCTTATTTTCTCTTATTCTTTTTTTGGAAATTTCTTATTTTTTGGAAACTTTCCTTTTTCAATAAATGGAAACTTTAGAATTATGATAGTTCTTTGTGAAGGAAATAACCCCTTTTCATTTTAACTATGTGGACTTTGATTCTTATTAAGTAGCTAGTAAGGTATGTAGGCGCCCATTTGAGTTCAAGTCTGCCCTAGGTATGTAGGTGTTCTTAGGTTTTGTTTTTCTTTTTTCCTTGTTTCTTTATTCTTCTTTATTTTTTTATTTTTGTTTTGTTTTCATTCTCTTGTTTTGTTTATTTTGCTTCATTATTGTTATAGGCCTTTTTCCTTAGTATTCTTTTGGTTCATTATTGTTGCAGTATTTTTTTTTTTGGTTCAAAGACCTTGTTTTTCCTAAAATTGGAGTCACTAGGGTTTTAAAGTAAAGTTGTTTTCACGGTTTTCCTTGTTCCTTAAAAATGAGATGGCTGTAGACACCCTATTTTCATCCCTAGGAGTTCATGAACTCATTTCATGAGTTCTTGAAGCATTTAGAAGTCTCTAAGTCTCTAAGTCTTGAATGGCATTTTTACCCTTTTAAACTTATGAGAATAGGTCATTATTGCACGCATGTTTCTGTTCCATTTTTGCATTTCATCACTTGCATTTAGTTTTTAGGATCATTTAGGATATGTGTGTGAAATTTCGTTCAATTCCAGATAAGTTTGGATAGTTAATTAGAATTTTTGCGACTTGGAGGGCAATTTTGTCTTTCACTACATATATTTTCCAATTGACTCTGAAACTCATCTCAAGTTGTTCCATTGGTCTTAAAATGACGAAATGAGTCTAATTGAAGTGCCAATTTAATTATTGAATAGGTTTAAGATTGATTCACTATATTACTTTATGGCTAATTGACCTTTTTTTAATTAACCACCTTGTTAAAACCCAGCCACTTGACCGTGGTTAGGGATTTTTGGTTTAAGAACATTCTAGACTTATTTTACATTGAATCCTTGAAATTTTGGCTTTTGAATCACTCAATTCGGAGTTAATTTAAGGACGATATGGCCGTTTTAAGTTAAAAAACTGAAATAAGTCAAAACCAGGTGAAACCTTAGCCAAGCCTTGGGTGACTGATTAACCCAACAGGCCTAAATGGTTGGGCCAACTGGTCCAACTAGTTCACTCAACTGGTCACCTGAGCTCCATGTATATTTTTCCCTATATCTAAGGATACGCGTTTTGGAACTCTCATACTCCGTTTTTCTTGTTTCAAAAGTGTTAATCCTATAGGGAAGTGATTTTAAGTTGTCTAACATTTAGGATAGTTAATAATAGCCTTGGATTAGTTTTATGGTGAATTAATCTTAACCATTGGTTCATATGGTTGGTTGGCTATAAATAAAGGCTCATTTATCAGCAATAAGGACTTTAACACTTCATATTCATAAGAGAGAGAAGGATAATAAATTTGCACACATCCACACCACTTGGAGAGAGTATTATACTGCAATTTTAAAGAGGAACTAGAAAGCAATCAAATCCAAGAAGAAGGAAGAACGTAGCAAAGATCTTTTGCTTTGCTGTAAGCTTCCTTGCATCCTTATTCTCCTTCTATATTTCTTTATTCTTCTACCCCGTTCTCTGCATAGTTATGATTTGTTATTGAGTTAGGAATCATGTAAGCTCTATATTTTAGAGTGTACATGATTCATATGACGAGAAAAGCATGCTAGTGGAGTAGAAATGGTGAATTATTTGCTGGTAAGATAGTTTCTCTCTCTAGAATAGGGGTACGATTTACACAGAAAATTAATTGATGTGTTAAGCTCGTTTTCTCTTCATGGTTCAATTATATGCATGATTGTAAGCATATTTTGTATAGGACACTTTCTGTAAAAATTTCATCTTCATGGTTGTATGGATGATAATTTTTTTAGAGGATAATTATCGTCTTTAGAGGGTGAGGTTGTGCATAGGTGCTTTCTGGAGTGTGTTTAAGTGCAACATTAGTTTCTTTGCATTCTTAGGTATATATTTTACATAGGATATGTGAAGAAATCATTCATATGGAATACTTTCTATGTAAAATTATTCTAGGATAGTTTTTCTTAAAAAAGCTCATCGTAAGGATGCTTATTTCATGTTCTTACATAAAATATTTATCTAATGCATCATATTTTTTCATGTTCTGGATTGTTATATGATATTTTCATTATAATAATTCATATTTGGCATATTTTTTGATAGTATTATACATGATAGTGAGTTTAGGGCATATAGGAGCATATTAGGGTTTTCTTTTCTTTTGAATTTTGTTCTTTGGATGGTTATTAGTATGTTTTAGAGGTATTTACTATTTTGTCCAGATTTGATTTAGTCTTTCTAATGATGATTTGAGTATGAATATGTTTGGTTTGAGCATGATAATTGCTTATAGCATACATGGGGTGATTAATTAATGATTTCTTAATGTTTTGAGATGTTTGGCATATGGTAAGTTGCTTCATGGCAAGTTTTATCATGAATTGTTCTCTTCTCCCTTCTTAGGTTATTCTCTTTGCTTTGAACTATGATTCTTAAGTTTCCTACTTTTCTAAAAAAATTTTTACTGAAGAAGAGATCTCCTTTATGTCAAATTCTATCTTTAGAGACTTCTTACTTCTAAAAAATATTCTTTTCTTTTAATGGAAACTTAGGGTTATTAGTTCATTGTAAAGGGAGTAACCCCTTCTCAATCGAACTACGTAGACTTTAATCCTCACATTTTTGCATGTGGGGTACGTAAGTGCTCATTTGATGTTCAAGTCCGCCCTAGGATACAAAGTATCCTAAGTTTTCTTTTCTTTTATTTCTTTTATTCTTTATCTCTCTCTATTGTTTTCCATATCTCTCTTTATTCTTTCATGGATGTTTATGAATGCTTTATGGATGAATGGATGGTTATGGATGATTTTATATATATGCATGGTGACTAATTAGGAAGTGATTAAAATAACTCATAAAAATTAAGAGATCCATTTTGTGGCAATGTGGGTACCTATAGGATGTTTCCTAGAACTTTCCTACATCATAACTTAGTTTTCAAATCCTCTCTTGTTTTATTAAGACTTGCTTTTCTTTGATTGAAGTCATGTGATTGGTTTTTGAAAGGCGTTCTCTAAAATGTTTTATGGTTTTCCTTTTTTCCTTTAAAAAATGAGGTGGCGACTTCTTGTTTGTATTGTTTTTGTGAACCTTTAAAAAATAGATTTTTATTTATTTAAATCTCTATACTTTTTAAAAGGGCGATCAAAACCCGTGGTTCACACTCTGGCGAGTCCACTAGGGATTAGTGGACTAGACTTAATTTAATTTATATGGGCTAATTTAATTACTTAAATTAAAATCAATCACTTGTATATGTTTGAATGTGTGCTTACTTTATTGCATTGTGTGCGCATTGCATGTGAATGATAGGTCGATGTATACTTGCTTCTTGATTGGCCTAGCCTTAACCCCGATTCCCTTTGTTTTTGGGTGTCATATTTGCAAAGCCATCAATTCTTCTTCCCACGTACCCTTGGGTATATTAAATGGATCAACATGTACCATTTGACTCACGCAGCATCCTTTATGCACATGTGATAGGTATATAGTTGATTCAAGCAAGTAGGGGATACTATCCTACCCTTTTAGTGTAGTTGACTTCTAGGACACATAGACTCGCCTAGCTTAAAGTCACCGTGCTTGTGGAATGTATGCATGTATGGAGAGAATGTATGTATGGAATGTATGTATGTATGGCATGAATGTGCACTATGGAAATGAATGTGAATGGAATGAATGGTGATGCAATTCATGGTACGATACTTTGGGAAAGAGAAAACAAGGCCTACAATATAGTGATCCGGATTTTTGCTCTTAAATACGATTGGGATTATGAATGAATGTTGTGTGGTTAGTTAATTTTAATGGGTAATATAACTCTAAAATCAATCGACCTACATCCCTTTTGTATGACCTCTTACTTAAGGCCCATTGGGCTCTTAAGGATGAGAGGCCCAACTAAAAGAATGTTATTGGACCATTACCGCCTATTTAAATCAATTGTGGAGACTAAAGGCGCTTTTTATTGTTCTACTAAGTATGGGTAATTTATTGTAATAAAGTGCTGGCTTGGACCCGTGATTCTTCGGCATGTTTGATTAGAGAAAGTATCGAACAAGACCTCGCCATGGATGAAACTTTTGCATTGGGTAATCCAGCTACATCCAAGGAGACATTTGCTTCTGGGAATTTTGCGGATCCACGGAGGATTGAGATGCTATTAAATGACATACTACAAAAGTTAGAGGAAGTATCGGCAAAATCTAAGACTGCAATGAGAATGGCACAAGAGATCAATAACCGAACCCCTGTCCTTATCCACAATATCCACACAGATCAAGCTTTGCCCGACACCCAAATCCCCATTATCTAAGAGCAATCCAACCCATCGGCCCAAGCTGGAGGCCAAGTTCAAACTCCACCACCCAATCCACCACCACATACCCAATTATCACCTCAAAATCCACCACCTCTACATACTCAACCTCTACCTCAAAATCAATCGTCACTTTACACTCAACCTCCACCACAAAACATCCAATTCCCCATTTATACCTAATCATCTACCTTTGCTCCCACATTGAAACCCCTCCTATAACCAATGACCAAAAGCTGATAGCTGTAAGGATTATGGTTATGAAGAAGACTTTGAAAGGTATTCGCCGTGCTGATGATTTTGTGGATATCATACTCTTTCTCTCTTCCCCCAAGCGAGATTGCCAACTTCGTTTAAGATGCCTGAGTTACAAAAGTTTGATGGAACTGGTTGCGCTAAGACCTACTTGAAAATGTATGTCCGAGCAATGCAACCTTGTAGTGCTTCCGAGGAGTTGATGGCTCAGCTGTTCCATGAGTCACTTAGCACCTCTTCCTTGCATTGGTTCCAAAGCTTAGATGAGTCGAGAACTAGAACTTGGGAAGACGTGTGCAGAGCGTTCGTCGATCATTATAAGTACAATACGGAGGTTAATGTGACAAAGAGAGACTTGGAGATTACTAAATAGATAGCAAATGAATCTTTCTCTTCCTACATTACTAGGTGGAGGAAGAAAGCTTCTAAAATATCTGATAGGCCTAATGAAGAAGAACATATACGATTGGTGGTCAAGAATCTTTTGCCTATATATCATAAACATTTGTTTGCTCATTACTTCCCCACTTTTAAAGCTTTGGTTAGTTCTGGGACATAGGTTGAAGATGCAATAACCGATGGCACTATGAAGGTTGAAGATCTCTCAAGGTTTCGCCGAGTAGGGAACAATGGAAAGGCACCCGCTGAAGTGAATGCAATTGCTCCATAACAACCACGGAATATTGGCAATAATTCTAATCTTCGCTAATTGTCTAACTTATATGCACAATTGGACAAGGTTTATGAAAGATTAAAGGCAAGGGACATCCCTAAACCTCTAGACCCAATGCCTCCCCAAAATCCATTACCTAGGTGGTACAATGAAAATGAGTACTGCAATTTCCACCAAGCTAAAGACCATAGAACTGACCGTTGCATCTGCCTCAAACATAAAACACAAGACCTCATCGACAAGAAAATCATAGGTCCACCTACCCTTCCTAATCATCCCAATGTCACTCAAAATCTCTTGTCGCTACATAACCAATCCTACACTTCTAATGTCAATGCAATAGAAGATAATTCACCCCATCCACCTCGACCCATCCGTCATTACATAACTTTACCTATGAGTCTCACCCAAGTATTTTATCATTGCAAGAAAAGAAGCCTTATCACTCCCCTTCCACCTAAGCCTTCACTTGTCCCCGACCCATTATTTTGCCTATACCATTGAAAATCTGGCCATAATACCGAGGATTGCACCTTGCTAAAGAAAGTGGTCTAAGAATTGATTGATGAGAAGGTTCTGATAATTCCACAGCCGAATCCATATTAGGTGCCTACATCGCCATCCTACATGAGAAAAACATGCAAGAGATCGATATGATAGAATGGGGGAACCTCGAGGAAAAGCCTATGGGGATAGAAGAGGTCGTTGAGAGGGAACTGCCAAAGAAATCAAGTAAGCCTGGAAAGTCGTTTCAACAACAATTAAAGGAAAGGTATCATGCCAGAGATCCCAAGGTGGGTCTATTGGGGAAACCTTCTGGGGAGTATGATTTCTATGTTCTCTATACTGCACCACCTCCAATAACCATTCCTATTTGAGCAACTAGATAGGGAAATCCATGGGAAGATGAGCAACCAATTGAGAAATCTCTAGACTGCATAACCGGGTGGGGAAAGCCATTGAAAAATGAACAACCAACTGAGAAGCCTTTAATGCAAGAAATAGATATGCTTGAATGGGGAGACATCATGGGGGAGTCCTACAGCAATGGAGTAAATGATCTATAGGCAGACTCTGAAGAGGTTGATCACTTGACTAGGGGAGGTCATCACTTTAAACCACCCTATCTTGAGAATGAAAATCTGGTGGAAGCACTAGAAAAATGACACAAATCTGAAATTTATGATGAAAAAGATGAAGTCCTAAAGCAATTGAAAAAGACTCAAGCCAACATTACCATATGGAGATTGCTTAAGGCTTCTCTTAAGCACCGTCAAACTATGCTAAAACTCTTGAACCAAGTCCAAGTGCCTATTGATACTTTGCCAGAGGGATTGGTGAGCCTTGTAACTCCTGTCGAGAAAATAGCGGCTATAACCTTCACAGAGGCAGATTTGCCAAAAGGGAGGAGAGATTACATGCAAGCCTTGAACATAACTGTTGATACCCTAGGGAAACAGGTTCCTACCGTCCTTATTGACAATGGTTCTGCTTTGAATGTGTGTCCACTTTGTACTGTTACATCTCTTGGGTTGGGACCCACAAACTTTGTGCCATCTATGCAATCAGTGAGAGTATATGACAACACTAGAAGGGAGGTGATTGGCATGGTGACCTTACCATTAATCATAGGATCGGCAAAATTTGAAGTTGAATTCCAAGTTCTCGACATCCTTACCTGCTTTAACCTCTTGTTAGGTCAACCATGGATCCACTTAAATAGGGCAATCCTATTTTCTTTGCACCAAAAAGTTTAGTTCCCCTACAAAGGAACCATTGTGCCTTTACAAGGAGACTATGAACTCACTGCCAGTCAAATTCCAAGAGTTCCTATTTGTGAGTTTAAGCACGATCCTTTAGATATGCTGTTGTCAGGATTTGAATATGTGCAGGTTATCAACTTAGCACTAGTAGGTAGAAAGCTTATCCTATTAGACTTCTCAACACATTGGAATTTGCGCGTCGTTGAGATCATGAAGATCATGGGTTTCTTTCATGGCATGGGAATAGGACTAAGGCATCAAGGAATTTCAAAGCCGGTTAAGCATCGATCAATTTTGCATACCTTTGGCTTAGAATATAAGCTGACACAAGTAGATTATAAGAAACAAGCACAACTGGGAAAAGAGAAAGAAGCTGCTAAAGCGCATGGGCGTACTATTATTCACCCATTTAAGCCTTATAAGCCAACTTTGAATGGGTGCTTTATAAAAGAAGGGGAAGATTTCCCATATTGTGGTTTTCTAGAGCCTACTTATGTGGAGTCCATCGGAGCTAGGGTCCTAGGGTTTGAGATTTTCTTTGAGATTAAATGATATCCGATCACAGTAGTCATGGTTGATGATTCTGCAATGGATAGTGATAGAGAAGAAGAAGATTGGGTAGAGAGTATGGATTCAGTGGTTATGACCCGATTGTTTTCAGAATACGTGCTAACCATTGAAGATTGTAAAGAGGTTCTAGATCCGTTATTCCAAACAGTCAGCGAGCCACTCCAGAATTGGTACACCGAAGGATCTCCCATTCCTATCCCTCCTAAAGAAGAGTCTGAGCTAGTAGAAGATATGCAGGTTTCTTTTGAGTCTTGAGTCAGCAAACTATTTATCTTTGTTTAAGTATTTCATTAGAGTTGTCTTAAGTTTTGTTTTGTTATTTCAGAGTCTTCAGTTAGTAATAAATATTTCTTTATTTTCTCGCAAAGATTATGTTCATTATCTTCGCGCATTTTTGTCTCTTAATGCATGTGGCATGGAAATAGACCCCAAAGACGTTGATATCCCTTCCGAGCTTGTCGAGCAAAGGAATAAAGGGATAGCACAACCAATTACAGAAGCACTAGAATCAATTAATCTAGGGATGAATGAATTGTCAAAAATAATTAGAATTAGTACAACACTTTCTCCTTCTGAAAAGGAACAATTGGTTGAGTTGTTGAGAGAAAATCTAGAAGCATTTGCCTAGTTTTATGAAGATATGCCTGGGGTAGATACAGACATAGTGCAGCATCACATTCCAATTAATCCTCGCGTGAAGCCTGTTAAGTAGAAATTGAGGAGAATGAAACCTGAGTGGGCACTGAAGATAAAAGAAGAGGTGATCAAACAAATAGAAGCTAAGTTCTTGAAGGTTGTAGAATACCCAGAATGGCTTGCAAATATAGTATCAGTTCCCAAGAAGGATGGCAGAGTGCACATGTGTGTAGACTTTTGTGACTTCAATAAGGCGTACCCTAAGGATGACTTTCCACTACCACACATTGACGTGTTAGTTGACAGTACCGTAGGGCACGCCCTTCTTTCTTTCATGGACAGCTTCTCTGGTTACAATCAAATTAAGATGGCACCAAAAGATATGGAAAAAACGTCCTTCATCACTCAGTGGGGGATTTATTGTTACAAACCATTTAGGCTAAAGAATGCAAGGGCAACCTATTAGAGAGCTGCTACGACTCTATTGCATGACATGATACATAAAGAAGTTGAGGTTTACGTCAATGACATGATTGTCAAGTCAAAAGATAGGGAAGGACATGTAGTTGTGCTCAGAAAGTTCTTTTATCAAATCATAAAGTATAATCTTCATCTCAACCCTCAGAAATGTGCTTTTGGGGTCACTGCTAGGAAGGTGCTGGGTTTCATGATAACACAAAGAGGAATTGAAGTGGATCCAAACAAGATCAAGGCTATTTTGGAGATGCCAATGCCTAAAAATGAGAAAGAAATTTGAGCTTTTTGGGAAAATTATAGTATATAAGCCGGTTTATCGCTTAACTCAGTACATGTAGGGGTAGTGGGTGTTGTTTGGATTTTATAAGTTTGATGGGGGGTTTTGATGGGCTTTGTTCATTCTCGTTTAAAAATCTTTTAAGAATACGCTCATTATGAACAAATATGCCGGTTGTGTGGGTTGAATGGTGATGTGAGAGTTATCTTTTGATTGGGAACTTGGTTTTGTAGGCATTGGGTAGTGACATGAGTGAAGTGTAAGGGTTTGTGTGTGTTTGCACGTTGAGGACTTGTATGGGTGAAGGGCGAGTGTCGAGTTCATTTGGGAGAGGGCAATGGCTTTTTTTTTTGGATAGGGTAAGGAATGGATCTTGGGCTAGTGTATGGGTAAGCTAGGTTGAGGGAAACTCACGGCTTACTTTACTCCACTAGGGAGTAGTAGCGGTTGCTTCTTGATTGGTGTTAGTGCCAATGGACAGCTCTCCTTCTCTTCTCTGAATTTACTCAGGTAAGTTAATATGTGTGTGTATGTCACATGTACCTGTATGTGAGACGAGTCTTGGACTCTTGTGGGGTAGACTATAGTGGGAAGCCTCTCTATCTGTCTCTTCTTTGTTCTCTTCTTCTAGCAAACCTTAAGGAGAACTTGAAGAACAACTGAAGGCTTTTGCTTGGTGTGGATACCGTGGATTCGTTCGTTATTCAATTATACGTCTTAAGGACCAATTGTAAGTATCAACCCTCTTCTTCTAGTTAGGGTTTTGTTTTGAAAGTTCACTATAATGGACAATAATGAACCATAAGACTAACACATGTTATGATGGTTCTATAGGAGAATAACTAGTCTCAAGCTATTTGTGTGGAGACATTAAGACAAAACATGTGGCTACTTGTGCTATGAACAGTTATACTGAATGTGACCATCTTACTTTGAGATAACTGAATAGAGTTTTACTTGGCTATCAATTAGTTTCTCATAGTTGCAGTGGTACAAGTAATCCTTAGACCTGAGACACTATGGTTGTCTTGTGCATGGAGCTTTAGAAGTTTAATAGCACTAACTGTATCTTCCATAGGAAATTTATAAGGGTATTCATTGGCTCTATTGCTTCATGTATAGAAGCATATGCGTGATCAACAAGAGATCTATCATTCTTAGTAAAAAGGAGAGAATGTCTCATAATTGACATTTACAATATAACTCATGTAAGTCTATAGCCGTAGCAGGATGACAATAAAAAGGAGTTTCTATAGCATATCTACTTGAGTTGATATGTGTGAATGATCATAAAGTATTGAACTAGGGACTTGACAAACTTCCATGTCCTATTAGTTTAATCAAAGGCATTGTGTTGATGGAAAGATGTAATTGTAACCTTAACTGTAACTAAAGGGTTCTCTTCGATTTATCTTCACTTCATTTAGGATTACATCATGAGCCATTGCTAGATATTACTCATGGTTAGTAGAAGTTCTAATTGATATAAGTTGGTTATCATCAATTAGAGAATTGGAAGGAATTCCAATTAGGCCCTTAATAGAAAGTGTTCCATTGAGCACTCTTTGTGCTACTACCTACTACAAGATGTTGTGAACCCAATGGGTCACACATCAATAAGCAAAGTGAGACTTTAAGTTGTAAGAGAAAGGGCATGAGTTTATTTTGAATAGTTCTATTAGGCTACACTTGCATTGGATGAAAGTTAGAAGGGTTAATGAGTAATTTTAGAAAATTGCAAAACCCACACAAGGAAGGATTCCCCCCTTGGCTGACCCCCTTAGTGCATGCTATATAAGCAAGCTAGCACTTTATAGCTAGACACGCTTACACTCTCTCTCCCTTTCTTGGCTAGTCCTAATGGTGGCCACTCTCTCTCTCTCTCTCTCTTCTATTTCTCATTCTCTAGCAAACCCTAAGGAGAACTAGAAGGTAACTAGAGGCTTTTGTTTGATGTGGATACCGTGGAGGCATGACATTTGTGCTGCTCAACTAATCAACAATCAATCGTCTTAAAGACCTCTTGTAAGTCATCACCCTCATCATGTAATTACAATTTTAGTTTTGTAATGAACTGCAATCAGGTTTAGGGCTTTAAGGAATTGATTTTAAATTTTTGTTATTCATTATGTTCCACATTATAGTATTTTTTTACCTCAATTCCTTTACACTATTCAACTCAACGAGTCAACCCAATTTTCACAACCTCTAACATTCGTTCCCACTTCCAAACCTTTGATAAAAACCGCAGTCTACTTTTGCAATATTTCCATGCCAAAAAAAAAATCATTTTAATGCCGAGAAAAGTAACATGTTGCCCAAGAAAAAAGGGAAAAAAAAATCAATTTTATGTAGAGAACAATGACATATTACTATTTAATAATATGTAAGAATAGTAACGTGTTATTGTTTGATAACATAATTTACAAAATAGTAACACGTTACTTATTTGAGAGAAATGGTCACACAATTTTTTTTTTCCTAGAATTACCTAATCGCAATGGGTATTGTTTCGAAAATCATGACAAGTAGATTCCAAAAATACAAGTTCTATAAAAAATGGTTTTGTATCTGTAAGTTATAGGCTTTTAAAAATTAGAAAAATTAAAAAACAAGTTAGTTACATTAGGTGCTTTTAATATAAAAAAAGAGAGTGTCCCTACAAGCAAATAAGGGAGAAGTTAAAGAGCCGAGGCCTGTTGAAACCTCTCGACCCAAGACCACCACCAAACCCTTTGCCCAAGAATTACAATGAAAATGAACACTACAAATTCCACCAAACAAAAGGCCACCCAACTAACCGTTGCTATCGCCTTAGGCATGAGATCTAGGACTTACTTGACAAACAAATCATCTCACCACCAACTCCACCAAATCGCCCAAATGTTACCCAAAATCCACTTCCCTCTCATAATTCACCTAACTCTATAAATGCCATTGAAGCCGACCCATCTTGACCTTGCCTACCCATAAGACAATACACCCCATTACCCATGTCCTTGCCCAAGCCTTTTACCAATGCTGTGACAAAGGCCTTATCATACCTCACCCCCCAAAACCAAGACCCCAAACCCCCGACCGATATTGCCAATACCACTGTATACCCAGCCATGATATCGAGGACTGTGCTATGTTGGAAAAGATTGTTCAAGATCTCATTGACCAAAAGATCCTATTATTGCCAAAAAAAGTCCACCTAACAACAGTTGAAAGAAAGATATGAAGTAGGAGACCCTCGAGTGGGGTTGTTGAGAGAACCTTCAGGGAAGTTTAATTACTATGTACTTTACCCAGATCCGTTGCCAAGTGAACCTATAATTCCTACAGATTGGGATGATATACTTAAAGAGGTACAGATGGAGGACATTGACATGATTGAATGGATGACCTAATGGGTGACACAAATGAGATTGATGATATATGGGCTAGTGATGAAGAAATAGACCACATGACAAGAGGGGGCCGCCATTTCAAGCCTCCGCATTTGGAATCTGATAATCCATTAGGAGAGTTAGAGGCCCATAAGCGCCTTGATGTTTAAGAAGAAGATGATGAAGTACTCAGACAACTGAAGAAGACCAATGCCAATATCACTATCTGGGGGCTTGCTTCTGGCCTCTTACAGATACAGATAGACAGTGCTGAAGTTGTTAAACCAATACAGGTTCCGGTTGATTTGTCTCTTGAGGGATTGGTGAATCTAGTAAACCTTGCTCCGAAGAATTCCACTATAGTGTTCATAGAGGATGACTTACCTAAAAGTGGGCCAAGCCACTCACAAGCCTTACATATAACTGTTGACACCATGGGGAAAAGGGTTCCTACGGTCTTAATTGATAATGGTTCGGCACTGAATGTATGCCCATTAAGAACAGCAACTGTTTTGGGTTTGGGGCCCACTGATTTCATTCCATCCGGGCAAACAGTGAGGGCATATGATAATACTCGTAGAGAAGTAATTGGGATGATCACTTTACCTCTAATCATGGGACCCACAGAGTTCAGAGTGGAGTTTCAGGTTTTGGATGTGCCGTCATGTTTTAATTTGTTATTGGGAAGGCCTCGGATTCATCCTGTTGGGGCGGTACCATCGTCATTACACCAAAAGGTAAATTTCCCTTACCATGGGGACAATCGTCATTGTCACGCTTCAAGGGGAATATGATTTAAAAACGACGGGAGTACCTGTATATGAAATAAAACCAGAATTAGTTGAGATACCCTTGTCTGGATTTGAGTATGTGCAGTGTACAGAAAAGGAGTTAGAAAAGGAAGAATTGATACCCCTTAACTATTGTCCCCATGGTAATTTACATGTTGGTGAGATAATGTGGAAAATGAATTTCTTCCCAGGCATGGGGCTAGGGCATCGCCAACAGGGAATTCCCCGTTCTATTCAAAGCCGTGTTGTTTCCTATACTTTTGGCTTAGGATATGAGCCCACCAAGAATGACTATGTAGAAATGATAAGGAGGAATAAGGAGAAGGGAAAGAGCAGAAGGAAGGGTGCCAGACTTTAAGATTTTACTATACAGGCCGACTCTGAACGGCTATTTTATTAAGGAGGGGGATGACTTCCTGTACAGTGGACTCCCAGAGCCTATATTCAATCCAACAACCAAGATCAGAATCCCAGGGTTCGAGATTTTCTTTACCGAGTGGTGTCCAATCACCGTTGAAATGGTGGATGATGAAGGCATTAATGACAGCTATTGGGAGAAGAAAGAAGAAGATTGGGTAGAGTATATGGATTCTGAAACCATGGTCACTGTGTTCCAAGACATGGTTCTCACTATGGGGTTTGAATGTGTGCAAGAGGTGGAAAAGGATGAACCATCACGCTATTGTACTTTCTACCTAAATTCTGATCCAGCTTTGGCAGATAAAGACTTTTGTGATAAGTACTTTACAGAAGGGCCGAATCCTCAGAGCTTGACAAGTTGGTGCAATTCTGTGGGAAAGAAGAAAGAAGGCTGGGTAGAGCATGTGGATTCCGAGGCTATGGTTACCATTTTTTTCAAACTATTGTTCTCAATTTTCAAGACATGTATTTCTTCCATAAGAGAGGTAATGGTTTTTTTTAAATCAATGTTTTTGTAAACAATTTCTTTAGTTTAATAAGGGTGTGTCTTCAAGATCATCTTTCAATTCATCATAAGTAGGAGGTTCATCAATATCATTAGAGTTAGAATTCATTACCTCATCTTCTTTTTCCATAAGACAAAAGTTTGCTACTTCTTGATCACAAGATGTATCCTCTTTATCTTCATCACTATTTACTTTATCATCCCAAATGACGATAAAAGCCTTCTTTTTGAACATCCTATTGTCCTTGAAGTTGTTGTTGTTGTGACTTGTCTTGTTGTTGTTATTGTTTAGTTAAGGACAATTCATCTTGATGTGTTCTGGTTTCTCGCATTCAAAGCATACTTAAGGTTCTCTATTAGACGATTCTCCTCTATTTGAGGTTCTTTTAGAGAAATCACCATTGTTGCTTCTTCTTCCTTGATTGTTTCTTCTAGTAAAGAACTTCTTGAGTTTGTGGGAGATGAAGGCCATGTCCTCATCATTATCATTCTCATATTCTTCACTTGATGGTTCTTCTTCATCATGTAAGGCTTTAAGAGCCAAGCTCTTGGAAGTCTTGCCTTCATCAATTTCATGAGCTTTGAATGCGAGTTCTTGTGTGACTAGGTTGCTGTCAAGATCACTCAAGGTCATAATTGATAGCTCCTTTGATTGAAGTAGAATAGTGCTGAGGACATCCCATTGCTTAGGCAAATTCCTAAGAATTTTTCTCACCAATTTGGAGTTAGTGTAGATCTTTCCAAGAGAATTCAAAGGATTAATAATAGCATTGAATGTAGCAAAAATATCTCTAATAGATTCATCCTTTTTCATTTTGAATATTTCATATTCACATACAAGCATGTTCATTTTGGCCTCTGTAACTTGGGCGGTTCCTTCATAGGTAACCTCCAAGGTGTTCCAAATCTCTTTGGCACTTTTGCATCTAGAGATTTTGCAAAACTCATCATTAGTCAAGGCACAATATAGCAAGCTTATGGCCTTGGAATTTAGTTCTAAGGATTTATGGTTAGCACTAGTATAGTCCTTAGGTACTTTTGGAATAGCCACACCATCCACATTTTTTTAGGGAATCAAAGGTCCATTGGTGGTGATGTTCCACAACTCATAGCAGGTAGATTGAATAAAAATTTGCATTCTAATTTTCCAGAAATTATATAGAAAAGCATCTCCATTAAAAAGTGGTGGTCTATTTGTTGATTATCCCTCAATAAATCCGCTGCCACTATAGTTGGCCATATCATTCCTCGTAAGACAAATATGTCAAATACAAGAGGTTAGGTTCTGATACTAATTGTAGTCCCAAGTATACAACCCTAGAGGAGGGTGAATAGGGTTGATGACCAAATTAAAATCTAATTAAACAATTAAAATCATATTATTGCAAGAGCTAAAATTATCATAAGTATGCAATAATGAGGAGATATAGAGAGAGAGAATGCAAATGATTTTAACGAGGTTCGGCCTCCCACCTACGTCCTCGCCTTAAGACCTCGCTCAAGAATTCAAATCCACTAACTCAATCTTCTTCCAAGGTGAAGACAAAACCTTTACACAGCCGCAAGTGTTTTTCCAGAACTTCAAAGCTTAGGGTTTTCACAACCCTTTAATACAAGATGATTTGATGATTGTTTGTGTAGAAGAAACTCTCTTCAAGAGTAGATAAACATAGATTTAGAAGCTCACTCAACTAGGATTGATATCTCAATAAATGCTCACTTGAATTTCTAGGGTTTGAAAATGAATGACAATCAATGAATTTGTTTTTTGCTCAATCAATACTCATAAATGAGTTTAAGGCTTGTATATAGCCATAGAGTCTAATATAACCATTCTGTAGCAATTAATGCCAGGAAAGGAGGTTTGGTAGGCATTTAATGCTTCAAAAATCCATTATAAAACTAGTCGTTATAATTCAGCCTGAGTTTTTCAGCCAGCTGAAACATCTTTCAGCCATCTGAAGAAGGCTGCTGAAAATTCCAAAGAAGGTCAATTTTTGGTGATACAGGAATCAAGCTCTAAGCCATCTAAATACATCTTTCAGCCGGCTCAAATGTATTTTTAACCGGCTCTATAAACACCCCATTTTGTACCGGTTGTTAGCTTAAGTCCCGTGGTCCCGATGATGAGGTTTATTATTCATCTTGACAAATGCAAAGTGATCCCAAACGAGCCAATGAAGTCATAGCAAAAATTCTAAGTTTATAGCCATTTTTCATTCAGCCCTGTTGAGTACGCACTTGTAATGGGTGCGGACGCGTTCATAAGTACGCAACCACTTGGGATGCGTACGCACCCTCCCTTTTTATAGAAACTCCAGATTTAGTATTCCTTTCTCCAAAGACTTCTAATTGAAAAGGAGAATCCTATTTGGAATGCAATTGCAGTTAGCAACCCGGGAAGGACTCCCAAACCCTAAGGATCCCTATAGATACACCATTATAATTCTGAAAAGATGGGAGAACTCTAATGCAAGGAGCCACCATTCACTTCATAAAAAACCCTAAATTGAGGATTCATGCTGTGATTTTGGAGGCTTGCAAGGAGGAACTAAGCGGATTTGAAGGCGCGTAAACCTGAGGGTAACTTTCCTAACAATTTCTATTAAGTTTCATAGGTTATGGTTATGCATGATTGAAGTAATATTGGTATAGTCACATGCATGCTGGTTGATGTGTTATTTGTCGCTACCCCAAAAAAAAAATATGTAAGAGAAAAGGGATTTTCCCTCGAGTTTTTGGGACGACCCTGGTGGTCCATTATGGTGTTGGGTGTGTGTTGAGTTCATTTCAAGGGTGCCTTGACTGTCCTAGGCATGCAAGCATATCTAGAATTATCAAGGCTATAGAGTCACCACCAATCAGGGGGTTTGAGGACGTGACTGGGCATCCTATGGTTTGATTAGAAGGTGGGGTCATCTGAGATCCTAAAATAAGTCCATTTGAGGGCTCATCATTAATAGGCCCATCTGAGGGTCTACTGGAAAGATTGAATGACTCCTAGTGGTCTATGAGACTAAAGATTGAGGGTAAGGGGGTTTGGTTATGAGTGGGGAAGGTGTGAGGCAGCCCACGTCGCCCGTTGGAATCCAACGGTTTCTGATTTCAATGATGTTTCTGGTTAAAATCCCATTTGGTATTGTTGATTTCCTATACGAATGATTTGACATAGAATACCCTTTTGAAGGGTGGTGAATTCTGTCATTTTGAAAAAGAGATCCTTAAAGGCAATGGAACAAAGTCTTTGGAAAGTGTTGATGTTTGAAAAAGTATGCCTTAAGGCTGTGAATGACAATCATTTAAAAGGACCACAAATTCGCCTTCCTTCTCTTGGGTATTCTTAGGTCAAATTGATTAACTCTAAAGTATCCCTATCTTACAGTGGTAAAACCCAATCCTTTATGAAAGGATGGAAATGGAAATGATGTGAGTCCATTTTTAAAGAATTAATATCAGGTGCCAACCTCTTTTGGGATCTGGAGAAAACTCGAAACTTTTGAAGTCAAGGAATGGGTAAAGAAAAAGGATGCCTTTTGAAAGCTATTGCAATGAAGAGGATGTTCCCTTTTTGAAGGGTAAAGATTGCCTTTTGAAGATAGGGGTTCCTTTTGAAGGAAGAAAATGTATTTGATTGAGGAAAGAACACTTTTGAAGTGTAAAGAAATCTGGGTTTAAATAAAGTGAAAGTGAACCTTTATGATTCTCGATCCATACTAGAAAGAAAATCCTACATGGAATGACGGTTTTGGAAAATTGATTTGATTAGGATCATGTCAGTGAAAAGAGGGCATGCGCCTTTTTTAATGAAAAGAATTTATTCGAGCCACTTTTGGAATGAACTCATCAATAAAGAAAAGGGGCGCGTGTTAACAGTTTGCTTGATGGCAAGAGGTTCTTTTTGAATTAGAAATCTTTATTTGATAAAGATGCTATTGTTGTAAAAAATGTTTGGTGGGAAAGAGGTTCCACGCAGGTATAAATCTTTCAACAAGGATTTAAGATGTAAAGAATCACTTTCAATTTTAGAAGACCTTTTGGAAAAGTACTTAGAGCTCTTGGAGCTTAAAGATGGTTTTGGGAGGAATTTGAATCTAGTCTTGGTGTGCACTTGAATTAATTGAATAAAAATGCAATCCATTAAATCTCTCAAGGATTGAGTTCTTACTACGTGACATAGGGACACGCAGGAGTTCCTGGATCTGGGGTAAAGTGATTCATTAGAATCTGGCGGGTCAATTGGTTAAGTCCATTTGATGGCGATAAGCTATTATGCTGTAGACACCCCATTTTCACCCCCCATGAGATCATGATATCATTTGTTTAGGTTTAGAAGCATGTAGGAGTCCCTAAGCCTTAAAGGACAATTTTGCCCTTTTAAGCCTTAAGAGAATAGGTCATCATTGCATGCATATTTTTGTCTCTTTGTTGAGTCCCATCACTTGCATTTAGTTTCTAGGGTCATTTTGGATATGTGTGTCAAATTTGGGTCAATTCCAGATAGGTTTGGATAGCTAATTAGAACTTTTGCGACTTGAAGGGCAATTTCGTCTTTTACTTCGTATATTTTCCAATTGACTTCCAAATTTGTTCCGGAGAGTTCCATTGACCTTAGAATGATGAAATGAGTCTAATTGAAGTGCCAATTTAATTTATTGATAGGTTTGGGATTGGTTCACCACATTACCCTATGCTTAATTGACCTTTTTTCGGGTAATCGCCTCATGAAAACCTAGCCACTTGACCGTGGTCAGGGATTCTTGGTTCAAGATTATTCTAGGCTTATTCTACATTGAATCCTTGAAATTTTGGCTTTTGAATCACTCAAATCGGAGTTAAAATGAAGAATTTGTGTCCGTTTGAAGTTCAGAGTCCAAACCGAGCTAGAATTCCGAAATTTTTGGATTCTCCTCGGGTGACCGGTTGGGCCCAACCGGTTGGACCGGTTCACCAACCGGTTGGACCGGTTCACCCCAACCGGTCACCCGAGAGTCCCATCCTGATTTTTCTCTCTTTGAGTTTTTGACGAAATGGGACTCTACCACTCCGATTTTCAGCCTTCTAAAGGACTTCTAAGCCTATTGGGAAGTGGTTTTGAGTTGTTTAACATTCATGGGATTTAATCACAGCCATAGATTGATTTTATGGTGAATTAATCTCAACCATTGGTTCATATGGTTGGTTGGTTATAAATAGAGGCTCATTCATCAGCATAAGGGACTTTTTTGGCTTATTTGACACTTCATATTCATAAGAGAGAGGGGGACCACGAGTTTGAACACACCCATATCACTTGGAGGAGGCTTCCTACTGCAATTTTGAAGGAGAACTAGAAGGGAACCAAGCTAAAGAGAAGGAAGAACGCAGCGAAGACCCTTGCTTCATTGTAAGTCTCCTTTGCTTTCTTTTATGATTCCTTCTTCTTCTACTCCATTCTCTGCATAATTATGGCTTAGAATTGATTTAGGAATCATATATACTCTATATTTTAGAGTGTATATGATTCAAATATGATGAGAATGCATGTTAGTGGATTAGGATTGCGAATTGCTTGCTGGTAGGATAGTTTCTCCCTTAAGGATAGAGGTACGTTTTGCACAGAAAATTAGTTGATGTGTTTAGGCCATTTTCTCTTCATGGTTCAATTATATGCATGATTTTAAGCATCTTTTGTATAGGGCACTTGCTGTGTAAGCCTCGTCTTCATAGGTGTATGGATGATTATCCTTTTCGAGGATAATTATCGTCCTTAGAAGGTGAGGCTGTGCATAGGTGCTTTCTGGAGTGTGTTTAAGTGCGCTGTGAGTTTCTTTGCATTCTTAGGTATATATTTTACGTAGGATATGTGAAGAAACCATTCATATGGAGTGATTTCTACGTAAAATTATCTCCGGATAGTTTTACTTAAGAAAGCTCGCCATAAGGATGCTTATTTCACATTCTTACATAAAGTACTTACCTAAGGCATCATGGTAGATTTTCTTTTCATGTTTAGGATTATCATATGATATTTTCATCATGGTAATGCCTATTTAGCATGTTTTTGATAGTTTTTGTGCATGTTAGGGTGTTTAGAGCATATAGGAGCATATAGGATTGAGTTTTTCTTTTGATTTTTGTTATTTGCATGAGTCTAGGGTCATTATATGCATATTTAGTATTCTGTACAAATTTGATTTAGGTCTTCTAATGATGATTTGAGCATGAATATGAATGATTTGAGCTTAATAATTGTCCTATAGAATACATAGGGTGATTAATTGGTGATTTCTCAATGTTTCGGGATTATTTGCATGAGTTTTAGGTCGTTATATGCATATTTAGTATTCTGTCCAGATTTGATTTAGGTCTTCTAATGATGATTTGAGCATGAATATGAATGGTTTGAGCTTAATAATTGCCCTATAGAATACATGGGGTGATTAATTGGTGTTTTCTCGATGTTTCGGGATAATTTGCATATGGTAAGTGGTTCATGGTAAGTTGTGTATGAATTGTTCTCTTCTCCCTCTCTTGGGTTATTCTCTTTACTTTGGACTATAATTCTTGAGTTTCCATGTTTTCTAAAATTTTGTTTTAATTAGAGTTCTATCTCTTTTAGAATTCTATTTCTCTTAAAATCCCATTTTAATTAGAGTTCTATCTCTTTTAGAATTCTACTTTTCTTAAAATTCTGTTTTAATTAGAGTTCTATCTCTTTTAGAATTCTATTTTTCTCAAACTTCTTTTTGGATAAGAGTTCTATCTCTTTTCAACTTCTATCTTTTCTCAAATTCCTTTTTTCAGAAATCTTTCTTCTTTTAAAACTCTTCTTTTCTTTTAATGGAAACTTAGGGTTTATAGTTCATTGTAAAGGGAGTAACCCCTTCTCAATCGAACTACGTGGACTTTGATCCTTACGTCTTTGTATGTAAGGTACGTAGGCGCTCATTTGATGTTCAAGTCCGCCTTAGGATACTAAGTATCCTAGGTTTTCTTTTTCTTTCTTTCTCCTCCTTTCCACCCATTTGTCCATCACATATATGCTAGTGGATAGGATGGACCCATGCTTATACATTTATCCATCACATATTTATTAGTGGATAGGATGGATTTGTTTGCTTGCTCATTTATCCATCACATATTTGCTAGTGGATAGGATGGATTTGTTTGTTCATTCTTTCTATCTCTCTTACTTGCTTTCCATATCTCTCATATTTGTTCATGGATGTTTACATGCTTTATGGATGCTTATTATTTATGGATGTTCATGGATGAATGTGGATTATTTGTGGATGATTCTTTGCATATGCATGGTGACTAATTAGGAAGTGATTGAAATAGCCCATATAAATTCAGAGACCCATTTTGGGGCGATGTGGGTGCCTATAGGATGTTTCCTAGAACCTTCCCACATCGTAACTTAGTCTTCGAATCCTCTCTTGTTTTGATTAGACCTGCTTTTCTTTGATCGGAGTCATGAGGTTTGTTTTCAAAGGTTTTCTTTAAAAACTGTTTTTATGGTTTTCCTCTTTTCCTAAAAATGAGGTGGCGACTCCTTATTTGTTATGTTTTTGTGAACCTTTTAAAAACCAGATTTTTATTAATTTAAATCTCTACAAATCTTTTTAAAAGAAGGGTTCTCCTTCCTTCCTCCCCTGGATCGAAACCCGTGGTTCACATATGCTATGGATGAGTTTTCAAGCATTTGATGCTGTAAACTTTTTATCCATAGCATGATAGATTATCTCAAGTCTTTAGTTGAATCTTATTCACATCGGAATAGAATTAAAATTTCACATAGCATGAAATCTCAAGATAAACACATCAAAATGTCAAAAGATATGTAAACATAATCAACCTTGGCAAGGTTTGGAATTCATGAATGCGATGTTTATTGCTTGGAAAAGCACAGGTATATGTACATAAAATAAAAAGGGTCAAGTGACCACAAAATAAAAAGTGCTCAAGTATTGGGGCAAAAGGTCGCAACGACCACAACCTGGAGAGTAGCGAAAAGCCATAGCCTCTAAATAAAGTGGTAAATAAAGCGGTAAGTAAAGAAAATGTACAAGCAAAGGGGCAAGGAGTCACAACGACCACAACCCGGAGGATAACAAAAAGCCATAGCCTCTAAATAATAAAAAAAAAAAATGAGAATAATAATTTTGAGTGAATTTGTCCAAATCCTTGTATTTGTCCATTTATCCAAGCATGGGGATATTCAATTAAGTCCAATAAGCTCCGTAGCAAAGGGGATTATTTTATGTTCAAGTTGATTATGATTACCAACAAGGAAATAAGAAACGGTTAGTATAAACAATATGCATGCATGCATGAACCTAACCTTGCCAAATTTGATTCTATTTAAACATCATCTCAACTTTTTGATATGCTTAACTTTCCATTTCACACATCATAAATGCAAGCTCATATGCAATAAAAGAAAATGAAAGTGGGTGCTAGCAACCTATTGGAGTGGTTTGTAAGCATTGGGTGGTTTAGGGTTTCCCTGCCTTTAACCCACCATACCGGACTTTGATCCCTCCACGACACGTGTTAGGAGGCCCATGTACGTACTCGGGCAAAGGCAAGAAGGGTGACAGTCACATATTGAGGTTGCAATTAATAATGAGCTTAATAGGAAATTAAACTAAAAAGCTTAAGAATGAAATTTGAAAGGGAAGCTCACCTAGTGTAGGTGATTTCACCTTAGCTTTGAACAAGCTGGGCTTGAGTGCTCCTCTCCTAAGTTTGAAAATCCCCTTTTGAGATGCTCCTTTGATGGTTCCAAGTGTGCTTGGAAGGTGGTGGAATGAAATAGGAAAGGAAAGTGTGGTAACAGTGAAGTTACCAGTCAGCCGAAGTGAAATTGCC
The DNA here is from genome assembly GCA_039720395.1 of Liquidambar formosana. Lineage (NCBI taxonomy): Eukaryota > Viridiplantae > Streptophyta > Magnoliopsida > Saxifragales > Altingiaceae > Liquidambar > Liquidambar formosana. The sequence goes on from CM077829.1 coordinate 34,625,590, forward strand.
ACTCAGCAGACACGAAATTGACAGTCTTTCCGTAGTAAAACTGCAGCAGAATTTGTATCTCTTTTATGTTATCCAAATGCAACTTGGATGGTTCAACCCTTGGGTTTTCCTTCAAGAACAACCCCTAAATTTTTGGGAGAGGGTTTGGGAGGAAATATATGGTAGGCTCTTTGTGGTGGATGGAATTGGATTGGATTGAAATGTGGGATTAGGGGTTATTTGTGTATGTATATGGATGGGTATTTCAAAGGATGGGGTTTAGGCAAAGGTGGATGATGGATATGTGGGATTTAGGTTGGGTGTTTGTGTGTATAAGAGATGGGATGAGAAGGGTTGGATTTTTGGGATCCTTTTAATGGATGAAATGTGGGCTATTTATAGGAAAACATAGACTTTTAGGGGTAAAATGGTCATTTGGAGGGGCATTTTGGTCACATGGGACGTGGAGGGCATTTGAGCTTTGTTTGATGAAGAAATTATCTCATTTGATGAGGGCAAGGTGGTCAAAAGGTGGCAAAAGGGCAAACTGCCTATCCATGCTGGCATGGTAGGCGTGGCCCACGCTGGCCTGGCTAGCGTGGCAAGCAGTCCCATTTGGGCAGTTAGATTACGATCGCAGGTGGCTACAGGCTGCTGCAGAGCCGAAATCAAGATTTTGTCATGCTAGCACAGCCAGCGTGGGCACTTTTATCCTACATTTATGATGATTTCTCATCATCACACATCATCACACATAGGGACTTGTGTTTTTAGGGTAGTGTGCCCTTCTAGAAGGTGTGGGGCCACTGAGGTGGGCCTATGGTGGTGGTCCACCCTACTGTGGGGCCGTACGATTGCGCGATCGTGTCCGATCGACGATCGGGTGAAATCTGATCGTTGATCTTGAATGGGGATTGAAACTTTGGGTCCCTAAACTTGGTTCTGGACCAGAGAGCGGAGTGTGCAATCTCTAAGGTGGTATCGAATGGCCCGGATCCGAGCATGATGCTCGTAGGGCTCTGTAATTAGGGTTTTGTTGATTATGATCCAAACGAGGCCCGATCTTCGATCAAATGGTCCTATATTGATCTTGAGGGGTTGAATTGAAGATCCAACGGTCGGTTTGACCATTGGATGAGAAATTGTGAGGAATTGAACTACCTAAAGTTGCATCAAGGGTTCGATTTTGGGTTATTTGGGGATCGGTGGGCTCGTGCCTTCTGATTCCCAATCAAATGGTCCTAGACCACTCTAGGGATATCGAATTGAAGATCCTATGGTTGAATTGACTGTCGGATCAAAGATTGTTAGGAATTGAACCACCTAATGCTGATTTAGGGGTTCGATTTGGGGTAAATTGGGGATCAGAGGGCTCGTGCCCTCTTATTCTCAATTAAATGGTTCTACACTACTCTAGGGATGTTGAATTGAAGATCCTACAGTTGAATCGGATCAAAGATTGTTAGGAATTGAACCACCTAGTGCTGATTTAGGGGTTCGATTCGGGGTAAATTGGAGATCAGAGGGCTCGTGCCCTCTGATTCTCAATTAAATGGTCCTAAACTGCTCTAGGGATGTTGAATTGAAGATCTGGCGGTTGAATTGGCCGTCGGATCAAGGATTGTTGGAGATCGAACCACCTAGTGCTGATTTAGGGTTCGATTTGGGGTGAATTGGGGATCAGAGGACTCATGCCTTCTGATTCCCAATCAAATGGTCCTAGATCGCTCTAGGGATATTGAATTGAAGATTCTACAGTTGAATTGGCCTTCGGATCAAGGATTGTTGGAGATCGAATCACCTAGTGCTGATTTAGGGGTTCGATTCAGGGTAAATTGGGGATCGGAGGGCTCATGCCTTCTGATTCCCAATCAAATGATCCTAGACCGCTCTAGGGATGTTGAAATGAAGATCCTACAGTTGAATTGACCGTTAGACCAAAGATTGTTGGAGATCGAACCACCTAGTGCCGATTTAGGAGTTCGATTAAGGGTAAATTGGGGATCGGAGGGCTCGTGCCACCTAATTCTCAATTAAATGGTCCTGGACTGCTCTATGGATGTTGAATTGAAGATCCTACGGTTGAATTGACCGTCGGATCAAGGATTATTGGAGATCGAACCACCTAGTTCCGATTTAGGGGTTCGATTCGGGGTGAATTGGGGATCAGAGGGCTCGTTCCCTTTGATTCTCAATCAAATGATTCTAAACTGCTCTAGGGATATTATATTGAAGAACCTACGTTGAATTGACCGTCGGATCAAGGATTATTGGAGATCGAACCACTTAGTGCCGATTTAAGGGTTTGATTCAGGGTGAATTGGGGATCGGAGGGCTCGTGCCGTCTGATTCTCAATTAAATGGTCTTAGACTGCTCTAGGGATATTGAATTGAAGATCCTATGGTAGAATTGACCGCCGAATCAAGGATTGTTGGAGATCGAACCACCTAGTGCCGATTTAGGGGTTCGATTCGGGGTTTTCGGGCATCGTGCCCGTTCTTGGCCCTTGGGCTTCGGAAATCAGAGGTCGAATTGAGGAGAGGCCTTGCCCTAATGGGTAGGACAAGACGAACAAAGTTAGGCACGGAGCGTGTCCGACCTATTTGTACTGTTGATAGGTTGACGGATTTTGTCCGGAAGCGGCCCGGCAAAATTTGGGTGTCTACATTATTTATTTATTATGCATAATTTAGAAGAGTAGGGGCATTAAAGAGTGAAATTTGTCATAATTTAGCAGTAGTTTTCTAAAATTAGTGATTGTATTTTAATCATAACTTTTGACTCCGAAGTCAGAATTGAACAAAATTGGTCTTCTTAGAAAGATAATTCAATTCTATACAACTTTGTATTTCACGAGATTTGTCCAGTTCTAACATTTTCATACCCAAAAATGTGATTGAAGTTTCTGCTGTTGCAAAGTGACGAAAATCACTTTTCTTTCTCTTTTCCTCTTTTGTTTATTTTATCTCATCATGCATGATTATGGGTGAAATATGATGTTAGAATGCATGCTTAGGATAAATAAGTTGTATAATCATTGTATATCATGACATAATAGTGGAGTAGGTTAAATCTGAATAGGACCAACAAACTGCCCGTTTATCATTGCTATTGTCAATTAATGATATTAATATTGATATGTTAGGTAAATATTCATTCTTCTGATTTCATAGTAATGCTATTTGTTTGTAGTATTCTAGATATTTAGTTTTAGGGTTAGTTTGTATTGTTTTCTGTTTTTCTGGATTTTGGGATATGCCTACGGGTTGCGTACGCGCCCCCATTGAGGCATGCAGTTTTATTCTCTCTAGGGTTTCCTACATGATAGTATTTAGGGATTTTTATTTCTTAATTATTATTGTTTGGAATGTATGTGGATTATTGGAGTAGGACTAACAGAAGTGCAGGTATCCGAATTGAGGTGCGTACGCAACTAGCATAGATGCGTACGCACCATGTTCATTGCAAGCAGAATGCTTTGTCTCTTGTTTTCTCTAGTTCTATTTATATAGTTTCTGATTGTTCATTCTACATCTTCCATTCATTATTACGTGATATAATTATTGCATGCTCTAGGGTTAATTTTAGTTGAATATCATTTTAATTATGGCCAATAGTTATGTGTGGGGGCCTATCTCGACCGGGCATTGCTGGGTGCCTTACACCTTCCCAGCAATGTACCCTAGCTCCAAACCCTCTCTGGTTATGACGAGTTAGACCCTGCTAGGGTTCAAGTTAGTCCCCAAGTTAAATTGGGTGGTGACTACTTTCTGCACTAACACTCCTGGTTAGTGGCGTACTCCCAAGTCGCCTGGTTTAGGGCATGGTGCTCTGGCGACTCCACTAGGGATAGAGAGCTAGACTCCGTAGTAACTATTGGCCGTAATTAATTTAGAAATTTGATTAAAGGAAGCCAAATTGCACACATGCGCACAAGGACCTTATTTACCCTTGATGACAGTCTGATAAGAGACCCGGGCCCTACTCGCGCCTATGGGCAACTCAAGTTGGCATCATCAACCCACAGCCTGTGCCACTAGGCTGTGATAAGCTAGTGAGTACGTTAACAGGGGCACTCATTGAGTGCCCTAGCTTGGGTGACCCTTGAAGGAGAAGTAACCCTAATGGACCAACCACACTAAATTACCCTCGAGGCCTTTGCATAGCCCTGTTTGAATGTGTGTCACTTTGCATGTCATGTTGCATTTGCATATTAGGCCCATAATGTTTGGACTTAGGAGCAAGACCCATCATTGTCTATTCTCTTTTTCGCGCCTAGGCCCAATTGAGAGGTGAGGTGTGTGATTTTGTAATTGGGTCCAAGCCCAAAAAAATAAATAAATAAAAAATAAAATCAAAATAAAATCAAAAAATCAAAAAAAAAAAAAAAAGAAAAAAAAAAGAAGAAAATATGGGCCTAGATCCAAATGAGAGTGGAAGAATGTGTGAATATTGTAATGGGCCTAGATGCGAAAAACGAATAGACTTTGGTTGGTTGAACCCAGTGTGGTATCCTTGGTTTCATGTGTCCTTAATGTGATTCTATGTTGGGCTTTCTCTTATGGTTTTAGGCCCATATCTTTTTCCTAGGGGCATTTCATTCATTAGAGTCTTTCATTTTAGGGGTATTAGGGTTAGTTGAGTCTTCTTTCTTTATGCTTGGTCTTATTGTTGGTCCATCTTAGATGCATTAGGCCTATTCATTCTAGGGTTTACATCTTTTCTTTTTTAGTGTTGCATGTTATCACCATATCTCTTGTCTAGGTTTTTAGTTGTCATTTTAGGAGTCTATGTTCACTTTCATTTTTTCCTTTTAGGTCTTTGAGTCTTGGTCTAAGTGTGTCTAGGTTCCTTTTTTGGTTCAAGTCTCTAATCTTTGATAGGCTCTATTCTAGAGGCATTTTTGGATGAAAATTGATGTGAAATCATTATGGATAATCATGGTAAATGGCTTTTATAAGGATAAACATATTCTTTGCAAGATAACCAATCATTGCTTCTAAAAAGAATCCTATACAACCAACTTGGATCCACAATCCATCTGGGAGGTTAGAAAAAGTAGAAGTTACCTAAACTGTTGCAATGGCTGCTGAACAAGATTTGGTGAAGAGATTGGAAGAGATGATGGCAAAGATGATGGAAAGATCAATGGCGCCTGTTTTAGAAAGACTCCAAAAGATTGAAGTCAGCCAGGGTAAACAAGCAACTAGAGAAGAAGACAAAGCTGAGGTGGAGGATGAAGATTTTATCTTTGGTAAAGAAGATAAGGAGGACTACTATAAGAAGAAAGAAGCTGAATTTGAGAAGAAAGAAGCTAAAACCAAAAGGGAAGCTAAAGGAGAATAGGTGCAAGACATTTCTGCTGAGGTGGAAAAGATGAAGACCATTTTAAGGAAGTCTCAAGGTGTTAAGGAATACATGTTAGACATGGATGAATTATATCCATTTCCTAATGTTTAACTACCCCCAAAATTCAAAATGTCTAAGATGGATGTGTTTAATGGGACTGGTAATCCTTGCAATAATTTGAAACAGTACATTCTGGCAATGAAACCTATAGGGCTTTTTGAAGAGCATATTGTGCATTGTTTCCCAAGAACCCTTAATAGCGATGCTATGAATTGGTACCTTTCCTTGGACATAGTAAAGACCTGAGACTGGAAGGAGTTGGCTATGGAGTTTGTGCACCATTACAATTACAATGCCCAACTTGATGTAACTCTGCGAGATTTGGAGACTACAAAGCAGAAGAGTAATGAAACATTCTTTGAGTTCTTAATGAGGTGGAGGGCTAAAGCTGTTAAAATGCCCAATCGTCTAAATTGAGAAGGATCAAGTATGCATGATTGTGAAGAACCTTCTACCAGCTTTTGGAAGACCATTAATGCCCATCCCAATAAGGACCTTCGAGGACTTGTACGATGTTGGTATTGAGGATGGCATGGATAGTGGGCTAATTGATAAGAATGATGGGAAGAGGCGCATATATGGATCTGGCAGCTCGAGCGCAAGTAATGGCAACAAAGCTAATGAGGTTAATGTAGTTAATCCTCGTAGTGGACCTAAGGAATTCTCTTCACTTGGTGTGTCTCTATCTACAACCCTTCGAAATTTAGTGAAAAGAGGAAAGATGAAGCCGCTAGATCCTACTCCTATCAACAAGTTGGCACCGAACTACAATGAGAATGAGTATTGTGATTTTCACTAGAGTAATGGTCATCACACTGATAGGTGCGGTCGTCTTCGCCAGACCATTTAGGATATGATCGATTCAGGGAAGCTTCCTAAGCCAGAGGCACCAAATACAACGACAAATCCACTCCCAAACCACCACACCATGCCACCTCCATATGCAAATGGGACGTAGTGGGTTTGAAAGTAGAGGATTGCTTAGTTTCTTTTAGTTTCCATGGTTTTAAGACATTATTTGAATAATTGGTTATTTTGGTTGGATTTTTATGGTTTGGAACAATTATGTTGGGATAACTATTTTGGTATGATTGTTTCTTTTGGTCATTAATGAATGGTTTGCATTAATTTATTGCTTGCTTTCCTAAGGGTTTGATATAGTTTGCTTTTCTAGCACATGAGTTGATATTTGCCCTTTTAATACTTGAATTGCGAACAATGGAAATCAAAATGAAGAGAGGCCATCATTTCTACTATCCTTCAAAAGAAAAGAAAAAAATCTCTTGCTAGCCATGTTGAGCCTGAATATTTTCTTTTTTGATACCTTTGTTAAGGATTACCCCCTACACTAGGGGCAAATTTTTAAAAAAAATGCTTGTTTGAAAGAATGGGTGGTGTATGAACCATTAAAATAGGAAAAAAAAAACAAAACAAAAAAAAAAAAAAAAAGAGAGAGAAGAAGAAAAGAAAAGAAAAAAAAAAGAAGAAAAAAGAAAGAAAAGCTGCAAAAGTGAAATAGAAAATGAAGTGACAAGTTGGAAAGTGAATTGAAAAGTGTTGAAGTAATCCTTGACAGATAGGAACCCATTGAAATTAAAACTTGAGCCTTAATTGTTAGTTGTATACCCTAAAGCCAATCATAGAGATGATGCTTTAGGGATGAAGAACAATCATAGGATTTCATTTATTGTATGTCACATTTATTATTAATTTAATAAAAGGGCTTTTCTATCATGTTTATTATATTCTTTATATTTACATGATATGTCCATAAAGTTAGAGTTGAGAATATGAAATCACAAGGTGTTGTGATTATGAGACTGTATATATATCTCTGTACTAAACTCTTAAATCATTCCTAGTTGAAGGTTCACTATGATGGACAATAATGAACCAAAGGACTATCACATGTTAGGTTAGCTCTTTAGGAGGATAGCTAGTCTCTAAGCTATTTGTGTGGAGACACTATAACCAACATGTGGGTGCTTGTTGTATTAATAAACAAGTACAGTAAATGTGACCAAAGTCATGAGATCAACTGAATGGAGTTTTACCTGCCTGTCAATCAGTTTCTCATAGTTGCAGTGGTATAAGTAATCCTTAGACTTGAGACACCATAGTTGTCTTATGCATAGAGCTTTAGAAGTTTAATAGCACTAACTGTTTATCCCTATGGGGTTTGCAAGGGTGTTCATTGGCTCTACTATTACATGTATGAAGGCATGTGTGTGATCCATAAGGGATCCATCACTTCTAGTAATAGGGAGAGAATGTTATCATAAGAACACTCATAAATATAACTCAAGTGAATCTGTGGCCACAGTATGAGGATGATAATGGAAAAGGGTTTTCATGGTGCATCTTATGAGTTGAGATTTTGGGTAGGTTCATAAATGTATTGAGCTAGGGACTTGACAGACTTCCATGGCCTATTAGTTCAAACAGAGACATTGTGTATGATGGAGGGATGTAATTGTAACCTTAAGCTATAACTGAAGGGTTCTTTGTTCGATAATTATTCACCTCATTTAGGACCACACCATGAACCATTGCTAGATGTTACTCATGGTTAGTAGAAGCCCTAATTGATATCAGTGAGTTATAATCAATTAGGGAATTGGAAGGTGTTCCAATTAAACCCTTAATGGAAAGTGTTCCATTGGGCACTCCATGTGACATTGAGTGCCACTACCTACTACTAAATGTTGTGAACCCAATGGGTCACACACCAAAGATGAAAAGAGGGGCTTTAAAGTTGTGAGAGAAAAGGAAGAGTGCATAAGAATAGTTCTTGAGGGCCATACTTGCATTAGATGTAAATAGGAGGGGTTATTGTGCAATTTAGGAAATTGCAAATCCCACACATAGTGGGATTCCTCCCCATGGCCGGCCCTCCTTGGTGTGCTATATAAGGCACACTAGCATGTGCCTTGCACATATAAGAAACACTCCACTCTCTTTCTAGGCCGAATATGAGAAGCCTCTCTCTCTTTTTCTCTCTTCTTATTCTCCTTCTCTAGCAATTCTTAAGGAGAACTAGAAGACAACTTGAAGGCCTTTGATAGGTGTGGATACCATGGAGGCAATGCACTTATGCTGCTCGTAGCTTTGCTAGGTGTGGATACCATGGAGGCAGTGCACTTGTGCTGCTCGTAGCTGCTCATTCAAGGATTATTCATTGCTGTCCAGAATTTCAAGAGCTTGGAGTTTGAATATTTAAATCAATTGTAAGTGCTCTAACCCTTCTTCTAGTTAGGGTTTTATGTTTTGTATGAACCACAATAAGATTCATGGGCTTTAAGGAATTGTATTTTGATTTTTGTTTATCATTATGTTCCGCTTTGTAGTTTTTCTCTACAACAATTCCTTACAGTGGTATTAGAGCCATGATTGTGCTTCATACAAACACCATATGGGCTGAAATTTATGGTACAATTAATTGGTTAGAGGTGTTCTAATTAGTTTAAAGAAAACTAGGGTTTTATAAAACTGTTATGAACAGTTTTCATGATAGTTATGAAAAACTGTCATCTTGTATTGCATGGTGAAATCTGAGTTCTCGTCCAAAATTTTCATGCCATACATGGTTAGAAAGCTCTTCGAATCAGATTTCAAACCCAACAAACGGTTCGTCGATCCGAGTTCTGTAGAGAAAGTTATGAATTTTTTACTATAGGCTGTCTGGAAAGACAGTTTTACGTGGGAATGGAACTCTAGGTTGTTCTTCATCATCTTCTTCTATTAATTTGATGTGTGTAAATCATATGATGATTAAACATAATTATTTATTCTGTTTGTATAATTTTATATGTATTGGATGCATTAAAATCAAAATAGGTTAAGAAGAAGTTTAGGTTCTTCTTCATGGAGGCTGAACCCAGGGTTCTTGAAACCCTCGGATTGTTTGCATTGATTTGATCAGTTTCCTTCATTGAAAATTCTGTGATTTGATCATAGCTATATTATATATATTGTATATATGATATTCTTTAATTTCTAAAAGAGTCTTGGAATAAAAAGAATCAAAAAGTTTGATTTTTACAAGAACCTTCATAGCAGATTTTTCTGCACTTCGAACCAGCCATGGGTTTTCACCCATAACTTGAGCTAGAGAGCACGAAAAAGGATGAAACCAGTCCCATTAGTTTCGTAAGACATGAGGGATTCAAACCTAATTGGTTTGGAGTCCTAACCATGGCAGCAAGCAGGGTTTTAGAAGCTTTTGCGATCTGTTATCTTTTTCTGCAGAATTTTGGGTCTTCTTCATAGATTGAATTGCAGCGGCTGTTGAATGGTTTGATCATTGATTCCTCATCTATGGGGGTCAAAATAAATGTAGGAAGATGACTTGAAGGCTGCCATAGCTTGGGCAGCTATGCTTTGAACGTGGCAGCCATGAAAGTCATAAAACCTCCATTATTCTCCAGCAGCAGCAGGTAGGGTTTAATGAAACCCTTGCACATCACGACCTAGGGCTTGGAGCCCTTCACCATCATCACCATGGGACTCGACTAAGGTAGTGGGAGGTCACCAAGGGCCATGGGCAATCAGCCGTGGCCTGTGGTTGAGTGTGGAGGCCATTGAAGGAGGCTAGGGTTTCGGGTTAGCATGAAACCCTAACCCTAGCTATCCAAAATTTGATTTTTGATTTATTTAATTCTGAAATTAGTTATTAAATTAATGGTGATTAATTTTATAATGTTTTAAATAGTTTAAAACAATTTTGGAATAAAATTAAATTTCTGGAATTTTTATTTAAATAAAACTGTTTTATTTATTTATTAAATTCCTAATACTATAGTCTAAGAAACTAATTAGTATTATTTAATTGTTTTAATTATTCTAATAATTTTGATTAATATGATTGATCAAAATAAGATATTTTAAAGAGTCAAAATAGTATTGGAATAGATTAAAATAATTTTGGGAAATTAATTGATTAAAAGGAGTTTTAATTCAATAATTGGTTTCTAAATTAGAGTTTTATCTATGAAACCCTAATCCCACGTGTAATAGGGTTTTAGAAACCCTAATCCCCATCATTAATTACTCCTAGTAGGGTTAGGATTGTGTCATTAATGGCCAGCCATGGTCATTAATGGGCACGGGTTCATTAATGCCAATTAGGGTTTGGGTTTTAGAAACCCTAATCCTAAATCAATTAAAATTTGATTTTAACCTAATTTCCACATTAATTAAATTCCAAAATTAAGTATATAATTAATATTGATTAATTTTATAATGTTTTAAATAGTTTAAAACAATTTTGGAATAATTTTATTTTCTGGAAAATTATAATTAAATAAAAATGTTTTATTAATTATAATAATCAATAATACCCTAATATATGATATTAAAGGTATTATTGTGTTGTTTTAATTATTCTAATAATTTTAATGGATTTGATTAATTGAAATTAAATATTTTAAAGAGTTAAAACATAATTAGAATAGTTTAAAACAATAATGGGGAATTAATGAGTTAAAATTTTTTTAATTCATTAAAGGCATTCTAAAATTAGGGTTTTGGAAATTTCAATTTTAGAAAGTCATGCAATTAATTATTTTCATTATATTAAATTCTGGAAATTTTTATTTTGCATATCCTAATGAGATTAGGAGACATTAATGAGATTAATGTGAGTCCAATTAATTGACGTACCATAATGCCCATATGTTTTATTGGTTACAGTTATTTCCTTATTATGCAATGTGATTGTATGTATGGATGGATGATGATTATGGACTAAGACCTTGTAAACCAATTGTGATTGGCCGTCTTGGGATTATGGGATGTATTATTTGTCAAAGGGTTGTAATTTAATTATTGGTGATGTAAATTTTTTATTAGGGCTTGCATGCTACTTTCTCCTTCTCTCTCTATCATTCTCTTATGTACCCCGCATTTCCCTTATGTATCCCCTTCTTCAAGTTATATAAATGATATGTAATTAAGAGTGCACTAAGGAGCATGGTGGAGCCCAACAAGCCATTGCTGGACATTGAAGGACTTGAAGAACTTAAGGAAGAAATTCAAGCGAGCATGCAAAGTTTTAATTTATTATTTTACGATCACCTATACCTTCCTATAGTCCATGGATTCAATTTATTGGCTAAAATTGAATCACCCTAAAGTCCATAATCATCATAGTGGGAGCTTTTAATATATGAGATCATTGTAGTAGCTCCAATATCATAGATTGATATATGTTACCTATTCACTTAGGGACAAATATCAATATTTGATACTTTATATATGTTAATATACAATTGCATGAATTGTATGATTATAATAGCATGATTTGTATGTTTATATTTTGATGCATGAGATATATGTTATATATTGATGAGACCTATAAAACCCCTCTTTAATTTAGATATTAAGTTGTAAATGGAGAAGCACTACAAGAAACTGTGTTATTCACGGCGTCACATTAACGGTGTGCACAAATGGATTGCCGTGAATAAGTGGGAAGGGGGACTATATTAACGGCGTGCAGATTTGGCATGCCGTTAATAACTGTTTTTATGGTAGTTTGGCGCACGCCATTAATATCATCGATTTTAACGGCATACAGAATTCCTTTTTACAGCATTTATTAAGGGTGCTCATGATAAAAATTGACTGGGAAAATTCAGCGGGCTTTTATTTCCTAATCTTACTTTTCCCATTCCTTTATTTTATTTTATTTTTTGTTTAGTTGCTTTCCCCTTTTCTTCGACTTCTGGACTAGAAGGAGAAAGGAGAAGGAAAAGGAGAAGCTAGGGCTTGTGCATCTCTTTCTCAGGGTGAAGAGGCTTGATTTGTGTATGCTCGTTCTCACGGTACTCTCTCTCTCGCTTTCTCTATCACTCTCTCTCTCGCTTTCTCTCTTTATCAATGTCTTTGTTTGAATGTCCAACATAGGGTTTATGATCTTGTCTAAGCACCAAAGAGGAACCAAATCGAGGGTTTTCCATATCACCGCTGCCCAATTTCAAGACTCCAGAGCCAAAACGGTTTTCGGCGAGACCCGACAAGGTTCTCGACAATTTGGGGGCTTCTCTTGCATTGATTTTTCGTCTTGAGACAGGGGTTTTGTTGCTGGGTATGGTTTTCTCTGAATTTCTCTTTGAATATTTTACCCTAGTTCTGTTTGGTTGCTTAATAAATGGGAAAAATGAAAAATGAAAAAGAAATGGGGCCATTTAAAAGACTGTGAAAGCGGTGATAGGAGGTCTCTCTCTCTATCTCTCTCTACATATACATATGTATGTATGTAATTGTTTATCGATTTTGTATTTGTAGAGCTCAGTTTATAGAATATGTCCAAAAGAATGTGGCTTTGTATCAGTTCCGTAATGGGATTCCATTGACGACTGCGGCTGCTGCTCATTTTACTCGAGGAGAGCTTGCCACTGCTCTGTGCAAGGTTATATATCTATATTGTTCATCATGCTTTTGTCTTTTAATTCTGTATTAATTAGGGTTTGTAGAGATTTAGGGCTCTAGGGTGTGAAATGTGAAGGCTTTTGATGTGATCTGGCATATGGAAATGTCTAGGGTTTTGAGCTTTTGTTACATTGAGATTTGTTGGTTTCTGATTCTAACGTTATGTCTATGGTGATATACTGATGTGCTTTTGATGATGCCTATGGTTGTGTGTTATGGAATAATATAGCAAGGAAACCTAGACAAGTAGACATACTATGACTATGCATAATATAGCTTTGACATATTATGGATTTTAATTTTATTTTTTTCATGAATCATGATTGCTTAATGATTTGGAATATCAGACATGTCAAACAATGGTTGGAATTTGTGCAAAAATTTTTCGACAAACTATTTTTATTTTTATTTTTTCATTGTTCTTTTTTGAGATTACTTGTATTCATTTGGGTGATGTTGAGATTTGCCTTTTTTAGTTCAATGGCGTATCTTCAACATGCTATATTTTGCTATATGCTATGCGATATACAGTTACTTCAGGGATGTATTTTTACCATTGAGTTCTCTTCCTTGCTTAGAGATACATATGATGGATCATGGATGATCCTCTAATTGTCAGAAGTTTGAATACGGAAGTTACGAGCAACTATATTTGTTATTTTAATCATTTTAATTTAATAGGTTTTCATACTTTCACAACTCTGTTCTCTGAAGCTTGAATCTTTCAATAAGCATCTTTTCTTGTTTTATATATAATCTCACTTAACAGTTCTAATATATTATTAACTTTATAACTTTACTTACATCTGTAGTAATATCAACACTTCTACACTTAATTTTAAATTTTGTATACTAGCTTTATACCATTAATTTCCTTTGACCAATCTCATCATACATACAAGATTAATGCTGCTTCATGACTCCCGTAATGATGATTGAATTAAAAGCTTCTTTCAAGAGGTCCATGAGCTATATATAGAGGTATACCACTGCTTCTGCTTTTCTGTGATGCAATATTTTCCATCTTCAATTTATTTTGGACTGGGGTTGGTTCTACTCATAAAAATCTAGATGCTGATTTTGTGTGGTGATTCAAACTATTTCTGTCTAGTAATTCTATTATTAGCTTTTTGAATTTTGAAGCTATTATGGTTTGTAAAAGAAAAAAGAACGGTTGGAATTTGAATGAACAACTTATTTCATGTCCCTACTTTTAAGGGAATTCTACATGGAACAAAGTAGTTCCCTATTTAAGTTTTGTGAAACCTTTTCCACATTATTTTTGAATTCAAAGTTAACAAATTTTTTTTTGACATCACATAAGTGCTATTTTACTGAATTCTGCGCAGATTCATTAGCCACTTTGATGTTGAAGGACTCGTAATATTTATTGATTCTCCCCTTGAAGGCTTTGATGGTTTATTTTCTTTTTTCCCATACTAGCTGTACAAACTTGAATTGTGAGAAGACCACCGGATGAACATTTTTCTTGAATTATAAATTTGATTTACATTTTCATTTGCTAATGTTACTTGTTTTGCTTATATGGGGGAGGAAACTGGAAACTTGTTCTGCTATACCAAAGTATGAAAAGCCATGGCCTCAATCTAAGCATGAAACTTAAAATATTATATTTCTTATGCATTGTCCTTTTAGACCTCTCTACTCGACTCACTAATGCACCCTGTTTCATCTATTATTCTCTCTGTAAATTTAATAAACATTTCAATCGACTCTTCTTTATTTATCAATTTCACTACACTTATCATATGAGCATGTGAATTCTTGATTAACTGCTGCATGAATCGCAGCTTTTAGTATTCATTTCTCTTTTCGTGTAAGAAAACTCATAAACCATGTGTACGTGTCATTTTGTTGTTATTTTGTTTTGAGATGTTTTATTTTCTCATACGTATACATTCATTTTCAAAACCATTCAAAAATTTCAGATTCTTCTCAATCCCCTCTATCTACTTGGTTCTTGCATCACATCATCTCATTTTCATACAAAAATTCGAGCCCTCGCAAGAAAATATCTGTAAGACTGCTTTTCCTTTGCTGGAGATAGAAGCTTGTTAAAGGAGGTATGTACTAAGAATAATACAGGGCTTGTACTCTTCCATATCTTCTAATCAATCCGCTTTGACAATATTTTCATTTAGCTCAAGTACTATTGATGAGTAGTCCTTTTTTGGCCTCATGATTTTCTCTGTTAACAAATAATGAATTTGCACATTCAAACTCATATATTAATGTCTTTTCCCTTGAATGAAAGAACGTACTTTTTAAATTTTGATCAGTCTTTACAAAGCTAATCGCTTGTCTAATGTAAAATTTCCCTCATTTCCATTTAAGAGTACATGGATGTATAATTTTTTTTATAATATATTTATGTATGCCTATTCAGCCGATCTAGTCTAGTTAACAATTTTTAATTCATTGGCTTGGTTACATTTTCAATAATTTTAGACAGTAGATCTACAAGTTTAGTCTAAAAAAAAAAATGTTATTCCATAAAAACAAATAAATGTGAATAATATTTTTTTATATCTAAGGTGATGCTTTTCTGTTGTAGGTTTATAAAGACTGTGAATAGGGCTTTGGTGAAAGATAACTAAATGGCAAAGAATTGATAGTGTTTTTCAATTGAGAACCTAGAAGTTTAGGCATTTTTGAAAATTTAGGAATTGTAGTGCTTACTTCTTGGGCTAACCCTTTATCTACTTGAAGACCAATTTCTTCTATCGTCATTGATAAGTATGCGAATTCTTTAGGTCAAACAAAATAGGATAAGTGTTTTATAAGTTAATTAGATCTTTATATGATCTAGAGCAATTCTTTGGGCAGTGATACCATACATTTCATAGTGCAATGCTGAAACATGGATTTACTACAAATAATGTTTATTATAGTCTAAAACTCTGAACTCTTGCATTTGTGGGAGTTCTTGTAATGCCCGCATCATTTAATTAGGATAATTTCACCTTTAATACATGATTTACATGATTTACATGTACATTAGTTGATTTATCGAGTATTGTCACGCATAGGCATTGCATGGGTATGATGTTGATGAATTTGTGATTTCACACTCTTAGACTGCTGAAAATTTGGCTAAGTGTTAGGAAAAAAATAAATTTTCGTAAATCTTCATTTTTGAAGATAATTTTTGGCGGTAATGGAAGTTTATAATATTATAAGACATCTATGATTTTATGGGATTTTATTATCACGATTAGATCGGTTTACTCGTATGTTCGTTTTCGGAAAATCTGTCGGGAGTCGGATTTTGTACTAAAACTTGAAAATGAGATTTTGATATACTTGGAATTTGATTTTTTTGATATTTTATTTGAATTCAAATGGGGGGTTATTTGCTTATTTTCATTAAATAACTTAAACTTAAATGTTTTTAATGAAAATAAGGCTGATGTCTGTGCTGATGGGGTGTAGCCTGACTAACTATCAACTTTCAGCTGTCTATGTGTTTCAGACGTCTGAAACACATTTCAAACGTCTGAAGGTGACATTTCAAACGTCTGAAAGTAATTTTTTGACATCCAAAAATTCCAGAGAATGATGATTTCTGAGCTTTAGTTTCAGACGTCTGAAACTAATTTTCAGACGTCTGAAACCTTCGACTGGCAGTTTTTTTTTAAAATAAAGCAAATGACACAAGTGCCCTTCACCCCTTTTAAAACCCTCATCCCACGACTTTTACACCCTATATTCATCATTTTACACCAAGAGAGCTTGAGAGAGAGAGAGGAGAGAGAGGAGAGAGAAAGGGAGTGTTTGGAGAGAGAAAATCACATTTTCTCTTTCATGTATGGGTTTTTGACTCTCTCACGTCATATCAACGCTTGGATTCACGTTCCAGGAGCTGGATTTGAAGATCTACACATGCTTGGAGATGATTCAAGCCTGATCTGTGGAGTTTAGAGCTTATTCTCGCATTCTAGGCTCAGATCCGACCCTCCCAACACATTTTCTCTACGTTTGGTGCAACATACTTGAGGTAGGTGTAATTTTCATGGGTTTTAACCGTAGGGATGATAATGGGTTAGTATATAAGCCCACATATGTTGGATAAAAATGTATTTTGGGTGTTACTTATGAGTTTGAGTGATATTTGGCTGAATTATCATACATATTTTGTAATGCATGTACTGAGGGGTTTAGTTTACATAACCCTATATTTAGGAATATGACATTTGGGAGTATATGGGTTGATATACTTGTTATATTTTGGTTTATTTTGGATGTATATGCTATGTAAATTCTTGTTGGTCTATATTTCACATGTTTTACATAGCTCCCACATGTTATATGATTATGAAATAATTATATATTGTTGATTTCTAGAATAGTTGACACGTGCATGAGTTTTTATGCTTTTCATGGCATTTATTGGCATAAAATGCATGAAATGGATTTAATTAATTACTTGGTAAAAGTATATTAAAAAGGGTCATTGGATTTGGACTACTAGTGGTCAAGGGACTTAGCGGTGTTTTCCATTCCTTTGGTCCTGGGTACTTTCCGGTTCCAGGTAGGAACCCTTGTGTTCCCGAATCAGAGGCTACTTTCCGGTTCCAGGTAGGAACCCTTGTGTTGTCCTCTTGGAGGTGGGTTTAAATCCTCCGTTTCTGCGCGAAGACTCCTGCGGGAGTGGTCGGTAATTATGGATTATGTTAAATGGACATGAGTCGCATATCATTCATGACATTGCATGGGTTTTAATTATTTTAAGCATGATTGTAATTGGTTATATTATCATGCTTTGGTTATTTCTATATGAAAATTATATCTACTAAGTTTTATACTCACTCCTATGTTTTATAAACCCTTTTCAGATGATTTCATAGCTGGGGAGACTTCGCCTTGAGGGGTTATGCTTTAATGGGAACAAATTTTAATATTGTGGATATGTATTAACTAAACACTTTGTATTCGGCCAATGGGCACTAGACACGTAATAACTCATGGTTGGTAACATTTTAATTTCGTAGGTCTCTTTATATGGTTTATTTAGCATGTGATGATACCAATGATGGATGACAGGAACTTTTATAACTATTTTATACAGGATTTGGTTACGGTATGGTCCATTTACGAATGGGTCATGCCAAAATTTTTATTGAAATTACCGGTTTTCTAACACGTGCCATTCACGTGCTTCCTAAATGATTTTATTAATTAAACTGGATTTATTAATATTGATCACGGCTTAATTAATTTGGGTCGTGACAATTCTTTTTGGTATCAGAGCTTGCTAGTAGGTCCATATGGGAGTATACCTGTATAATTATAATTAACATGTAGGGATAATAACATGTTGATTGAGAACTTGTTTGTGTTTTATACGAACCTAGAAACATGTTAGGTTACACATGTTGGATAATATATTGGGTGTTAATGATTTAGTGTGCACGTGGTATAATATAGCACACACCAGAGAACTATTTTCTATCTATGGCATATATGATAGTTGGTTTATTTCTATGAGAATGCCGAGGAACACCCGTAACAGTCGTCGTGCCGTTGAAGCCCGGGCTCGGGCTGAAGCGAAAGCACAAGCACGAGCTGAGGCTGAAGCCAATGCACAAGACCCACCACAGGTTCCAGTTGGGGAACAAGCTGCAAACCCTCCACCTATACAGGAAAATTTCAATCCGGCCCAATTGGATGCCCTTTTTACTGCCATGCAAGGACTACAGGCTAACTTAACCACTAATACTTATCGAAATCAAGACTTAGAGTTGGTGGAGATGACTCGGAAGTCACTATTGAGGAAGGAGTTTCGTGAAGTTAAATCTTCTAGGTTTGATGGGGATCACGACCCAGCTAAGGCTGACAAATGGATTCGTAGGGTGAAAGCTGATTTGAACTTAGCCCGCATACCCAAATCTTATTGGGTGGAATTTGCCTCTAGCCTGTTCACTGACATGGCTGAGGATTGGTGGACTAGCCAAGGTTCACCTTAGGAGTTGGGAGCTATGACTTGGGAGCAATTTGAGTCCAAATTCAACGATAACTTTTATCCGGAAGCCTTTAAGAACAACAAGATCCAGGAACTGATGAATTTGAAGCAAGGGGAGATGATTGCTCAACAGTACACCTCCAAGTTTGTGGAGTTGTGTAAATTTTCTGTGGGAATGAATACGGATGGGAAAGAAAAATATAGGAGATACGAATGGGGTTTGAACCGTACTCTACAAGGCAAAGTGAATCATTTAATGATTAATGATTTCAAGAGACTCGTGAGTTCTGTTTTAGCTGCTGAAGAGGAACACTTGGGCTATAGAGAAGACAGGGCTCTAGAGAGAGAGTGCAGAAGGAATAATCCACAACCACGGAAGAATGGTGCTAGTAGTTCTATTACAGGGAAGAAGCCACAGCAGCAGGGTGGAGGTTCTGGAACTAATCCCAATCTTCGTCCTAAAGGGATTCAGTTTAAACAACCACAACCAGGAAAGAATAGTAGTAGTAGCAGTTCCAGTGGAAGTAGCGGGAGCCAGAAGACTTGTTTTCACTACAAGCAGAAAGGCCATATCAAACCTAATTGTCCATTGTTGACTAGGGGTTCATCATCTTCCCGGTAACCATCAGTGAATTCCCCACCACCATATTTCTCCCAGTAAGGATATGGTTATCAGGGACAATCACCAATGCCAGTGCATTCTCAGTCCTATTTCATGCCACCCCTATATTATGGATAACAACACATCACCCAGCCGTACCAACAGCAATATTATCAACCACCCCAATACCCACAACCTCAATACCAACTACCACAGCAGCAGCAGCAGCCGCCATAGGGATATGGACAGCAACCACAGAACCGCCAGGGGCGCGGTGGAAATGGAGGTGGTAGTGGAAGAGGACAGGGTAACCATCAGCATGGGCGAGTGTTTGCTATGCATCGCCAGGAAGAAGGAGCTTCTAATGCAATGGTTGAAGGTACATTCCTAGTCTTTGGAGTTTAGGCTAAAGTTTTTTTTGATCCGGGGTCTACACATTCATTTATTTCTACGTCGTTTGCTAATACTTTGGAATTGAAGTATAATGATTTGGGTTTTACAATGGAAGTTGATACTTCGCTTGGGAATTGTTTCATGACTAGTTATATTTGTCGCGAGTGTTGTATTAACATTATGGGCCAGGAGATGTTGATAGATCTCATTATTTTAGATGTATCTGGTTATGATATCATCATTGGCATGGATTGGTTAGCCAATTATAGAGCTGTAATGGATTGTTACAAGAAGAAAGTAACTTTCCATAATTCTAGTGGTGAAGTTTTCTCTTTCTATGGAGATAGGCATACTCTCTATCCGGATATCTTGTTTGATATCCAGATTCGGCGTTTCAAGAAGAGTAGTTATTTGAGTTTTCTAGCCGCAATCAAGGGTGAAGATGCTGAGGGTATACATCCCCACCACATTCCCGTTGTACGGGAATTTCTTGATGTATTCCCAGATGAATTACCAGGTTTACCCCCTAGAAGGGAGGTAGACTTTACTATTGATTTGCAACCAGGAATGGGACCCATTTCTATTATGCTATATAGAATGGCTCCTGTTGAGCTTCGAGAGTTGAAGACTCAAATTGAAGAACTCAAGGCTAAGGGTTTTATCCAGGAGAGTAGATCACCATGGGGTGCACCTGTACGTTTTGTAAAGAAGAAGGATGGGTCCTTGAGATTATATATTGACTATAGACAGTTGAATCGTGTCACCATCAAGAACAAGTATCCATTGCCTCGTATTAATGATTTATTTGACCAGTTACACGGGTCCCAGTTCTTTTCCAAGATTGACTTGCGTTCTGGTTATCACCAGATGCTTGTTCGAGATGAGGATGTTGAGAAGACCGCTTTTAATTCTCGATATGGTCATTATGAGTTCTTGGTGATGCCTTTTGGTTTGACCAATGCACCTGCAGCTTTTATGGATCTGATGAATCGTGTGTTTCGTCCTTATCTAGATCAATTTGTGGTTGTATTTATTGATGATATTTTGGTATATTCAAGGACTCAGGAGGAACATGCGCATCATTTGGCAATTGTATTACAGACTTTGAGAGAGCATAGGTTGTATGCCAAATGGGAGAAGTATGACTTCTGGTTGAAATAAGTGAAGTTTTTGGGACACATAGTATCTGAAGAAGGTATTGCAGTAGACCCGTCCAAGGTTAAAGCTATCCTAAATTGGCCTAGACCTAGGAACGTCTCAGAGATTCGCAGTTTCCTAGGTTGAGTAGGGTATTATCGGAGATTTGTAGAAGGATTCTCTAGCATTGCTGCACCTCTTACGAGGTTAACTAGAAAAGATGTACCCTTTATTTGGGACGATGTTTATGAGGAAGCATCTGAGGAGTTGAAGTCTCGTCTAACATCTGCACCTGTTTTGATTATCCTAACTAGTGGTTTAGGGTATACGGTGTATTGTGATGCATCCTTGAGTGGATTAGGATGTGTGTTGATGCAAACTAAGAGAGTTGTTGCATACGGTTCTAGATAGTTGAAGCCGCATGAGATGAATTATCCTACTCATGACTTGGAGCTTGCAGCTGTGGTGTTTGCACTGAAGCTTTGGAGATGTTATTTGTATGGTGAGAAGTTTGAGGTCTTTTCTGACCACAAGAGTTTGAAGTATATTTTTACCCAAAGGGATTTGAATCTCAGGCAGCGAAGGTGGGTGGAGTATTTGGAAGATTATGATTTTGAATTGAAGTATCACCTTGGGAAGGCTAATGTTGTAGCAGATGCTTTGAGCAGGAAGTCTTGTGGGACTTTATATAGTATTTCTGTCCACCATTGGAGGATGGTGAATGCCTTGTGTGACCATAACTTGTTTGTTGGTGGTTTGGCAGGTAAAGAATGTGTCTATAATTTGGTGAGACCTTACCCTATCCCTAAGATTGTGAAATCTCAATACGAAGATCCCAAGTTAGTGGATATTCGTGGTAGATTACTGAATGGTGAAGATGTATCTGGATGGACCATAGATCCTAATGGTGGTTTGAGGTACCAGAATAGACTTGCAGTTCCATGTAATGAGAAGATTAAGGAAGAAGTTCTTAGTCTTGCTCATCGATCGAAGTTTTCTATTCATCCAGGCAATAATAAGATGTATAGAGACTTGAAAAGGCAATTCTGGTGGAAAGGTATGAAGTGTGACGTAGCAAGATTTGTTGCCAAATGTTATACGTGTCAGCAGGTTAAAGCTGACCATAGGAAGCCTTTTGGGCAATTGCAGCCTTTACTGCCGCCTCAGTGGAAGTGGGAGGAAATCACTATGGATTTCATTAGTGGTTTGCCACGTACTCAAAGAGGTTATGACACTATTTGGGTGGTAGTAGACCGTTTCACCAAGTCCGCTCACTTTATGGCTGTGCACTCGATTGACTCAGCTGAGAAGTTGGCTCGGTTGTATATCAGAGAGATAATACATTTGCATGGAGTCCCCAAATCGATTGTATCTAATAGAGATCCTCATTTCCTTTCTCAGTTTTGGCAGAGTTTGCAAAGGGAGTTGGGTACTCGATTACACCTTAGTTCGGCCTATCATCCACAGACAGATGGGCAGACTGAGCGTGTTAATCAGATCTTGGAGGATATGTTGTGAGCATGTGTTTTGGACTTTAAGGGAAGTTGGCAAGAACACTTGGCTCTGGTAGAGTTTTCTTATAATAACAGCTTCCAAGCTAGCATCGGGATGGCACCTTTCGAGGCGTTGTATGGGAGACCATGTAGATCTCCTATGTGTTGGGCAGAGACTGGTGAAGGAACTTTACTGGGTCCAGAATTGATTCAGGAAACCATAGATAAAGTCAAACTCATCAGAGAGTGACTTAGGATAGCTCAGAGTAGGTACAAGAGCTATGCTGATAAGCGACAAACACCTTTGACCTTTCAACTTGGAGACTTTGTTATATTGAAAGTGTCACCCCGCAAGGGAGTGTTTCGTTTTGGCAAGAAGGGGAAGCTTGCACCACGTTTTATTGGACCATTTCGGATTATTGGCACTAGAGGTCTCAATGCTTATGAGTTGGCGTTGCCTTTGTAGTTTGGTAAAGTACACAATGTGTTTCACGTGTCCATGTTGCGCAAGTATATTCATGATCTATCTCATGTGATTGATTGGCAAAATATTGAAGTTGAAGAAGATGCCACCTATGCAGAGTATCCTATCCGAGTTTTGGATTACCGTGAGAAGGTCTTACGTGGCAAGACTATCCCTTTGGTAAAAGTGCTATGGAACCATCATGACGAGGAAGAAGCTACTTGGGAATTGGAGTGGTTCATGCGTGAAACCTATCTGTATCTATTTGACAATTAAGGTAAGGTTTGAATTCGGGGACGAATTCTCGTTTAGGAGGGAGGAATTGTAATGCCCGCATCATGTAATTAGGATAATTTCACCTTTAATGCATGATTTGCATGTACATTAGTTGATTTATCGGGTATTGTCACGCATAGGCATTGCATGGGTATGATGTTGATGTGTTTGTGATTTCACACTCTTAAACTGCTGAAAATTTGGCTAAGTGTTGGGAAAAAATGAATTTTCGTAAATCTTCGTTTTTGAAGATAATTTTTGGCGGTAATGGAAGTTTATAATATTATAAGACATCTGTGATTTTATGGGATTTTATTATCACGTTTAGATCGGTTTACTCGTATGTTTGTTTTCGGAAAATCTGTTGGGAGTCGAATTTTGTACTAAAACTTGAAAATGAGATTTTGATATGCTTGGAATTTGATTTTTTTGATATTTTATTTGAATTCAAATGGGGGGTTATTTGCTTATTTTCATTAAATAACTTAAAGTAATTCTTCCTTTTACTTAAATGTTTTTAATGAAAATAAGGCCGATGTTTGTGCTGATGGGGTGTAGCCTGACTAACTGTCAACTTTCAGCTGTCTATGTGTTTCAGACGTCTGAAACACATTTTAGACGTTTGAAAGTAATTTTCAGATGTCTGAAAATTCCAGAAAATGATGATTTCTGAGGTTTAGTTTCAGACGTCTGAAACCTTGGACTAGCAGTTTTTTTTTATAAATAAAGCAAATGACACAAGTGCCCTTCACCCCTTTTAAAACCCTCATCCCACGACTTTTACACCCCATATTCATCATTTTACACCAAGAGAGCTTGAGAGAGAGAGGAGAGAGAGGAGAGAGAAAAGGAGTGTTTGGAGAGAGAAAATCACATTTTCTCTTTTATGTATGGGTTTTTGACTCTCTCACCTCATATCAACGCTTGGATTCATGTTCTAGGAGCTGGATTTGAAGATCTACACGTGCTTGGAGATGATTCAAGCCTGATCTGTGGAGTTTAGAGCTTATTCTCGCATTCTAGGCTCAGATCCGACCCTCCCAACACATTTTCTTTATGTTTGGTGCAACATACTTGAGGTAGGTGTAATTTTCATGGGTTTTAACCGTAGGGATGATAATGGGTTAGTATATAAGCCCACATATGTTGGATAAAAATATATTTTGGGTGTTATTTATGAGTTTGAGTGATATTTGGGTGGATTATCATACATATTTTGTAATGCATGTACTGAGGGGTCTAGTTTACATAACCCTATATTTAGGAATATGACATTTGGGAGTATATGGGTTGATATACTTGCTATATTTTGGTTTATTTTGGATGTATATGCTATGTAAATTCTTATTGGTCTATATTTCACATGTTTTACATAGCTCCCACATGTTATATGATTATGAAATAATTATATATTGTTGATTTATGGAATAGCTTACACGTGCATGAGTTTTTATGCTTTTCATTGGCATAAAATGCATGAAATGGATTTAATTAATTACTTGGTAAAAGTATATTAAAAAGGGTCATTGGATTTGGACTACTAGCGGTCAAGGGACTTAGCGGTGTTTTCCATTCCTTTGGTCCTGGGTACTTTCCGATTCTAGGTAGGAACCCTTGTGTTCCCGAATCAGAGGCTACTTTCCGGTTCCAGGTAGGAACCCTTGTGTTGTCCTCTTGGAGGTGGGTTTAAATCCTCCGTTCCCGCGCGAAGACTCCTGCGGGAGCGGTCGGTAATTATGGATTATGTTAAATGGCCATGAGTCGCATATCATTCATGACATTGCATGGGTTTTAATTATTTTAAGCATGATTGTAATTGGTTATATTATCATGCTTTGGTTATTTCTATATGAAAATTATATCTACTGAGTTTTATACTCACTCCTATGTTTTATAAACCCTTTTCAGATGATTTCATAGCTGGGGAGACCTTGCCTTGAGGGGTTATGCTTTAATGGGAACAAATTTTAATATTATGGATATGTATTAACTAAACACTTTGTATTCGGCCAATGGGCGCTAGATACGTAATAACTCATGGTTGGTAACATTTTAATTTTGTAGGTCTCTTTATATGGTTTATTTAGCATGTGATGATACGAATGATGGATGACAAGAACTTTTATAACTATTTTATATAGGATTTGGTTACGGTATGGTCCATTTACGAATGGGTCATGCCAAAATTTTTATTGAAATTACCGGTTTTCTAACATGTGCCATTCATGTGCTTTCTAAATGATTTTCTTAATTAAACTGGATTTATTAATATTGATCACGGCTTAATTAATTTGGGTCGTGACAGTTCTTTTGTAAATCTCTGCCTTCATGTAGATTATTCCTCGCTAATTAGAAATTATTAAATACAAAATGAGAGAAATTAAAGAATGGTTAAAATGAGTTAGGACTTGAATTTGCAGATGATCAAAAATGAATTATAGAATCCATATTAAAAACTGTACTTGGTTTATATACTTTCATGCAAAAGAAATTGAACTTGTACATGTGTTTTTCTTTAAAATCATTTTTATATAGTAGCACAAAGCTGAGAAACAAAATGGTGTCTAAAAATGAAAATGAGGAAGACAAAACGAAGTTCCAGCAATATGCAATGATGTGTGCTAGAATCCAATTATGTTTTGCTGGTGGTTTACTAGGTATCAGAGAAACCCTGGAATATAATGCCATTGAGCAGCTTTGTTATATCATATGAAGTCGGATTGTGTTCAATGTTACTACGGCTTTGTAATTAATAATCACAGTAAAGGCCCATAGATTGTTGCATTGAATGGTGTAATTTCTCCTAAATTATAGATGGGTTTATGGGTACTACTTGTAAATGTCTCCCTCGTGCAAAAGTATTCTAACCCAAAAGCCTAACATTTAGGTAAGTGTAGGTACTTATTGGTGCTAGAAACTGAGCCACTCACAATGGACAAAGCATGGGTTCAACTTCCAAGGTTTTATTTTATTACTATTATATTTTATGCTTCATAAATATTAGTTGAGATATTACATACTTACGTAATCAATTTAATGAAATTGTGAGTTATAATTTGTAGAACTTCAGAAGAGTATAGAGTTGCAGCAAAACAATTTGCTGAAATGGTTCAAAAGAGGGCAGGAAATCTAGATAAGATCATATGCCCTTGCTCTGAATGTCAAAACTTACGTCACCAACATTACAAAAAAGTGCATGAGCACCTAGTGATATGTGGGATGGATCTCACATACATTACATGGGTTTTTCATAGGGAATGTTCTAATGCTTCTCCATGGCATGAAGATGTTGAAATGCCGGATACATATAGAATGTATAAAGATGTGTTCATGCAAGAGGATGATGTTACACAACCTACACATGAAAAAACAGAGCTAGAGTTCACACCTTTGTTGGAAAATGCTAAAACTCCTTTATATCCTGGTTGTACAAAGTACACAAAATTGTCGACTACTGTAGTTTTATACAAACATAAAGTTATAAATGGTTTATCTAACAAGAGTTTTAATGAACTTCTTGAGATCCTTCACGACATGCTACCTCAAGATAACACTCTTCCTGATTCTATGTATTCAACAAAAAAGTTACTAAAGGCATTTGATCTGGGGTATGAAAAGATACATGCTTGTGTGAACGATTGTTGTTTGTTTAGAAAGGAGCAAGAGCTTATGGATAAATGTTCGAAATGTAACTTTTTACGATGGAAAACAAATCCACGCACTAAAAAGATCTAAAAGGGACTTCCTGCAAAGGTGTTGCGTTATTTTCCAATCATACCAAGATTGAGGAGCGTGTTTATGTCAACTGAAAAGTTAGAACAATTGACATGGCATTCAACTCACAAAAGTCAAGATGGCAAGATGCGACATCCAGTTGATTCGTTGGCATGGGATATAGTTAATCAAAAGTGGGCCAATTTCACTTCAGATTCATGAAATCTTAGGTTGGGTCTTACGACAAATGGGTTTAATCCCTTCGTAGATCGTAGCTCTAGATACAGTTGTTGGCCAGTCATATTGTTTACTTATAACCTCCTCCCATGGCTATACATGGCGAAGGAAAACTTGATGTTGACACTACTTATCCCAGAGCCAAAGCAACCAGGGAATGACATAGATGTATATTTGGAGCCACTTGTGGATGATTTGAAAGAATTATAGAACAATGGCGTAGAGGTCTATGATGCATTTAGTAAATCTATGTTCAATTTGAAGGCTATTTTGATGTGGATAATAAATGATTTTCCAGCTTATAGAAACTTGTTTGGATGTTCAATGAAAGGGAAATTAGCTTGTCCTATATGCAGTGTTAACACATGTTCAGAATGGTTGAAATGGAGTCATAAGTTTACATACATGTGCCATAGGCGGTTCATAGCACCCAATTATCCATTTCGAAAGAAAAAAAGCTAGTTTAATGGAAAACTAGAAAATTGGGGGATGCCTAGACCAATGAACGGTTCAGAAGTTTTAACTTTGATGAAAGATATTGTCAATGATTTGGGAAAGACGATAAAAAAAGGAAATAAAAGAAAGAAGAGAAAGGTAAAACTGACCGACGGGCAAAAGACATGGAAGAAGAAGTCTATATTTTTTGACTTGCCATATTGGGATGTAAGTTAATTCATAAGGAATGATTGTTTAATTTATTTCATTTTTCCTTCTCAATTTCTAATAGAATTCATTATTACCATATTTGAAAATAGTATATCCTCTATGATTCATCTTGTAGGCATTACTTTTGCGTCACAACTTGGATGTAATACACATTGAGAAGAATGTTTGTGATAGCATTATTAGCACTCTCTTACATCTGAAGAAAAAGTCAAAGGATGGTCTTAATTCTCGTAAAGATTTAGAAGAAATGTCCATTAGGCATGAATTGCATGTAGTGGATAAAGGAACTAAGAAACATATCTTACCAGCAGCACCACACACACTATCAAAGAAGGAGAAACAACTTTTTTGTTCCAAGTTGCGAGATTTAAAGTCGCCTGATGGTTATAGCTCCAATATCGAGAATTGTATTTCATTAGAAGAATGCAAAATACTAGGCCTCAAGTCCCACGATTGTCATGTCCTAATGCAACAATTGTTGCCAGTAGCATTAAGGGAACTTTTGCCCAAGGGACCAAGGGTTGCAATATTCCGGTTATGGGCATTTTTCAATGAATTATGTCAAAGGGTTATTAATAGAAATAGATTGGAAAAACTTAAAGATGATGTTGCTGAGACTTTGTGTATGTTTGAAAGGTTCTTCCCTCCATCTTTTTTTGATATTATAGTTCACTTATTAGTCCACCTAGGACAAGAAGCTCGTATATGTGGACTAGTGCAATATCGTTGGATGTACCCATTTGAGAGGTGGTGCACTATCAATTTTTTTTTCTTTACTATGGTTTATGTTTAGTTTATTATTCAATAGTACTTAATGGTGTTAATATGGGAATTTTTATTGCTTTTGTATTATTATTTAGATTTATGAAGGTATTGAAAGGATATGTTAGGAATCGGACACGACCTGAAAGATGCATAGCAGAATGCTATTTAGCTGAAGAATGTATGCGGTTTTGTAGTGGGTACATGAAACAAGCAGTTGAAATAAGCATTCGACATGACCGCAATGAAAATTTTGAGCATGAAACAATACTAGAAGGGCGGCCAATTTCTAAGGGGCATCCATTGACCATGATTGATGATATGCTGCGAAGTGCTCATCTTTATGTGTTAAGAAATAGTGCAGAAGTCGAACCATATTTAGAGTAAGCATGATGAAAATAATATTTTATTAGTTTTTTGTCACTGACATGATACACTTGTCTTATTATTTTCTTTTCCTATTAGAATGCATGTGAAGGAGCTTAAAAGTTCGAATTAGTGTCTTGCAAAGGATGAAGGTCTCGCAAAAAAGAGACATGCTGAGACTTTCTGTGAATGGTTAGTAGAGAAGGTCCAAATGAATGCTTCTAATGTATCAAGTACACTACCATGGCTTGCACGTGGGCCTAGAAAGGAAGCAATGTCATATACAAGCTATGTCATCAATGTTGGGAATCTAACTAGAGAGGAAAAACTACAAAGGCGGATTTAAAATTTTTCCTATGATTCCCAAAACCATGAATCTTAATTATGCTTAATACAAAACAAAAACCCTAACTAGAAGAGGGTAGAATTACTTACAGTTTGATATGGTCTTCTCCTTTATGCTCCAAGCTTTTTCTTCTCATTTTTGCTCCAAGCTTTGTCTCCGGACAACGGTGAATGAGCAGCCCAAGTGTGCTGCCTCCAACGGTATCCACACCTAGCTAGAGCTTGTTGTCCTTTCCTTCTTCCTCCTTATGGTTACTAGAGGTGGAGAAGAGGGAGAGGGAGAGAGAGAGAGGGAGAGCTGTAATTTTTCCAGCCAGCCCTTGGGAGAATGAATTGTCCTCATGTGATCCCCACATAATGGGCATTATATAGCCCATTAATAGGGCCGGCCATAGGGGGATTCCTAACCCTAGTGGAATTTGTGTAATTACTCTTAATTACACAATTGGCCCACTAGTTTGCATTAAATACAAATTAACCCCTTAAAGAACTTTTCTTTAATCACTCATACCCTTTCTCTCATAGACAATCAAGCTCTCTAAGCATGATCAGTGTGTGACCCATTGGGTTCACATCATCAAGTAGTAGGAATAGCACATGTTGTGCACAATGGAACACTTTCCATTAAAGGGTCTAATTGAAACTCCTTTCAATTCCCTAATTGATTATAACTCATTTATATCAATTAAGGCTTCTACTAACCATGAGTAACACCTAGCATTTGGCTCATGGTGTGGTCCTTAATGAGGTGAACAGTCATTTACAAAGAACCCTTCTGTTATAGTTTATAGGTTACAATTCCATCCTTCCATCAATACAATGTCTCCAATTGAACTAATAGGACATGGAAATCTGTTAAGTCCCTAGTTCAATTACTTTATACTCATTCATTAATATCAACTCAATGATGAACTTATGGAAACTCCTTTCCATATTCATTCTACCATGGGCCCATGGGTTTAATGAGTTATATTCAATGAATGCTATATAAGGCATTCACTCCCTTTTTCCTGAGAGTGATGGATTCCTTGTTGATCACTCACATGCCTTCACACACATAGCAATAGGGCCAATGAACACCCTTACAGACCCCTAAATAGGATCTGCACTTAGTGTTATCAAACTTCTAAAGCTACATGCATAAGACAACCATGGTGTCTCAGGTCTAAGGATTACTTGTACTACTATAACAATGAGAAACTGATTGACAGGCAGGTTAAAACTCCATTCAGTTTATCTCATATCTTTGGTCACATTCAGTGTACCTATTCTTATAATAGGCACCCACTTGTTGGTTGTAGTGTCTGCACACAAATAGCTTGAACTAGCTATTTTCCTATAGAGTCAACCTAACAAGTGCTAGTCCTATGGTTCATTACTGTCCATCATAGTGAACCTTCAACTAGGAATGATTTACGAGTTTAGTACAGAGATATATTTAGAGTCTCAAAATTACAACCCTTTGTAATTTCATATTCTCAACTCTAACTCCATGGACATATTATGT
Source organism: Liquidambar formosana (assembly GCA_039720395.1). NCBI lineage: Eukaryota > Viridiplantae > Streptophyta > Magnoliopsida > Saxifragales > Altingiaceae > Liquidambar > Liquidambar formosana. The sequence goes on from CM077829.1 coordinate 34,656,353, forward strand.
AAATATAAATGATGCATATAAACATAATAGAATAAGCCCTTTTATTAAATCAATAATAAATGTGACATATATAAATGAAATCAATTGATTGTTCCTAATCCCTAAACAATCATCTCTATGATTGGCTCTAGGGTATAATCCTAACAATCTCCCACTTGCACTATAGCCAATCCACCATGTATCTCATACCCATATCCTGTCGGTGGTGATCCAACACACTTGGGTTATAGCTTTAGTGAAGGGGTATTCTTTATTCTCTGTTGTATTAAAACTCTATATGTATATGTCATCTCTTCCAATGATCTCTCTAATCACTTGGAATTGCCGCTTAAAGTTTGGACTTTTGATGAGACCGTGGATCTTTGTCTTGAGCAATAGCCCCATTGTTGTCACAAAAACAATAGTAAGGGCTTCTCAGTGTCAGGAACCACTTTTAGTTCTGCAATGAACTTACTCATCCAAACATGCAGCAATGTACTCAAATTTACAGCTCCACCATTTGAGGTGAGAACATACCTCGATGTTGATCTCCTATCATCATCGTCACATTGAAAATCTGAATCCGTTCTACTAACCATTTCAAGTTTCTTTCTCCATAGGCAAGGCATAGGTCCTTTAGTTCTTCTCAAGAACTTAAGGATAGCCTTGACTGCTTCCCAGTGTTCCTTATCTGGGTCTGCCTGATATCTGCTCAAAACATTTACAGCAAAACTGATATCTGGTCTTTTAGTTATAGACAACTTGATTCCATGTCTGACAGGAATTAGACCTCCTTTTGGAATCATGCATTTCGAACTCTTTCAAAATCTTGTCTATGTACTTCGATTGGGAGAGACTTAGTATCCTTTAAGATCTATCTCTATAGACCTCTATTCCCATAATATAGGATGCTTCTTCCTAATCTTTTATGGAGAAACCTTTGTGAAAAACCAATTTTTCACTTTTGACAACGTCTCTACATTATTCCCTAATAAGTAGAACGTCATTCACTTATAGGACCATAAATGTGATCGCACTCCCATTAACCCTTTGTACAATCATGGTACAATGATGGGTTTTGTCTCAACAGGGACAGGGGTTGCATCAATGTTGGTTTGTGTCTCATTAGACAACTCTTTGAGTTCTACTTTCCTGTTGTTATCTCCTTCTTGAATAAACTCTTTTTCAAGAAAGATTGCAAACTTACAAACAAAACACTTTTTGATCATCAGGATAATAGATATGATATCCTAAACTTTCTTTAGGGTAATCCACAAACCTACATTTATGTTATCTTGATTTCCAATTTGGTTACATTATACGTCTCTACATATGTAGTGCAACCCCATACCTTAACATGCTTAACATTTGGTGCTTCCCTTTTCATATCTCATATGGGTCTTAAGGGACAGCCTTGGTTTGAACTCTGTTTCACAGGTACGTGGCAATTTCTAGAGCATATCCTTAAAAGGATAATATTAGGTCGTTGTAACTTATTATGGATCGGACCATATCCAATAAGGTCTTCTTCCTCCTTTCTGACACACCATTAAGTTATGGTGTTCTAAGAGGTGTCCATTAGAATAGAATGCCTGTTTGAACAAGTTGATCTGAAAGATCACCAGTTAAATATTCGCCTCCTCAATCCAATCAAAGAGCTTGCTACTTTTACTAGTTTGTTTCTCTACTTCATATCTGAATTCTTTGAACCTTTCAAATATTTCAGACTTGTACTTCATTAAGTATACACACCCAAACCTAGAATGAATCATTGGTAAAGGTTGTAAAGTGAGAGAAACTTCTACATACATCATTATGTATATCTTGTTCTCTTAGGTTTATTAGCATTCAATTTAGAACTATCATGCTCCATTGCAATTCATATTTACAATAAAGCTTAGAAAATAAAGGCCATCCACATAAACTCCAGAAGTAATGAACTCTTCATTTAATAGAAAACATTTATTAAATCAAACTAAAACCTCGTTTAGATAAAACTCTAATAACTTCCGGAACATAAAGATAGCTAACCATTATTTCTAAACTACTCCATTAGGTAGAGTCAAGCAACAAGCCCCACAGCTAATGCAGCAATGTTTGCTCCATTCCCCACTTGTAGGGTTGATCCGCCTTTACTCTGCCTTCTGCTTCCCACTAGATTCTGCATGGAATTCAAAATTCACATCAGAATTAAGTACCCAAGTGGAAGCAAAACTAACATTTAGTTTAGAGCATGATCCATACCTTCCAAAGGTTGGTTCTTTAGAGTATCCAGATACTCCCGGCAGTTACGTTTCCAGTGCCCATCCTTGCTGCAGTGAAAACAGGTTCCTTTGGCTTTGTTGTTACCTTTCTTCTCCTCCGGGTACTCTTACCCTTGCCTATACCCTTGCCCTTAGGCTTGAGTTTAGACTTGGAAGTAGCAGCTTCATTAAATTCAAGCAAGAATTCTTTCCTATACAACTCTTGTATGTTGATAAAAATCTCGTAAGCACTTCCCATGGACTCGTGTTGCTTCTTAAGCTCGAGACTCATAAATACCATCATATAGCACCTTACCATGAGATCGTCATCCATGCGCTTCTGGTAAGCGTCTTTCTCTTGCTGAGTTGTAGCCTCAACAGGAGCAATGGGAAGTGGATTATGAAGTGCATAGGTAAGATTTTTGGAATCCAAAACATTTTTTCGATTCCTAAGCCAATCAAGACAATTTAGTCCAGTCAAACGGTTGATGTCCAATATTTTGGATAATGGGTGTGGACCCCAGAAAGCGGGCCCACAAGGATTGAAAAGGAAAATGGGGTTTGAAAAAGGAAAAAGGAGTCGCCACCTTATTTTTTAAAGGAAACAAGGAAAACCGTAAAAAAATAGTTTTGTTTTAGGAAAACAAAAGATTGACTCTATGTTTAAAAATGGAAAGGCAAAAGAAGTCTTTTGGAAACCAGAGAAATCGAGGATTCGGAGGCTAAGTTACGATATGGGAAGGTCCTAGGCAAAGCCTATAGGCACCCATATCACCCTAAATGGTCTCTTAATTTAATTGGGCTAAATCAAAGTCTTAATCACACACAAATCAACAATTATCATCACAAGACAGCATGCATATCATTCATTCATTCATCCATATAATCAAGTAAATCAAAGAAAAATAGAAGAAGAAAGAGGGGGAGAAAACCTAGGATACTTAGTATCCTAGGGCGGACTTGAAGCTCACGAAGAGCGCCTACGCACCATGTATGGAAATACATGGATCAAAGTCCACGTAGTTCGAAAGGGAATAGGGTTATAACCTAATAGAGGCCTATGGTAAACCCTAAGTTTCCTTTCATAAGAAATATGGTAAGTTTCCAAAAATAAATGATTCTCAAAAGATCTTTAGTATATACGGAGTTTGATAAAGATGGAAACTTTGATTTGAAAGGTACTTTTTTAATGAAAGGAAACTATAGGGATTACCATGTTCCCCTATTAGGAAACAACCCTAGGAGGGAGAAAGGGAAAGTTTCAAAGAAAGGAAAGAAGGGTGAATTGGGGCACCCTCATACCCTACTTACCTTTAAGCAAAAGCAACCTGTCAAAATAACCACCCTATTGCATAAGGTAATTATCTTATTTGCAAGATTTCATCTTGCAATAGCCAAAATAACCACCCCACATTGGTGGGGTAGTTGCACCTGTTGTACCTGTCAAGCACCTGCAATTTGCATGCAAAACATACCAAAAATACCAACCAACCAAGCTAGATTCCAATCAAGCAATTATCATGCTTAAACATAGGCTAACACATGCTCAAAACTCATCATTAAAGCCATTAAACAGATCTGGACAGAATTGAAATAGAACTTAAAATCAACCATAAATCATGTAAACAACATGAATCATAAGCTAACTAAAACCCTAATTCAACCCTACATGCAATGACATGCAAAAAAACCCTAAAATCAACTATATGAATACTAAAAATATCATAGTTACCTAATATAGAACACATATGCAGCAACTATGAAGAAAAACTAAAGAAGAACCCTAAGCTATCATGCTATATGCAACTTTCCTAAAACAAGGATGAATGAAACCCTAGAATCACACTAGTGCATAAAATCCCATGAAATCACTCTAAACCATGCAAAACAGAATATGAACAGCTATATGCAACTTTCCTAAAACTATCATGCTATATGCAACTTTCCTAAAACAAGGATGAATGAAACCCTAGAATCACACTAGTGCATAAAATCCCATGAAACAACTCTAAACCATGCAAAACAGAATATGAACAGCATTCAATCCATGCATATTAACCAATAGAATGATCTTCACATGATAAAGACATAGGCTTTCACATGAAATAATGCTATTCTAAGCATAAACTCAATTTTAGCACAAGAGAAGTCTTAGAATCTCAAGCATGCAGCAAATCACATGGAACAATACCCTAGCATGCTAAACAGTCCATAAACATCATCCTAATCATGCATACTAACTCATAGAAGTAGCAAGACATGATAAAAACATATGCTTTAGCATGAAATCATAGCTATTCAATGCAAAACCCTAGAACAAACTCTAGAAACCCTAAAAACACAACTACACATAAAATCACATGGAATAACATTATATCATGCAAATCCAGCCACAAACATTATTCTAATAATGTATTCTAAGCATTAGAAACATCAACACATGATAAAAACATAAGCTTGAACATGGAATAATGCTATCCTATGCAGAAAACCCTAGAAAAGACTCTAGAAACCCTAAAAACACACCTACTCATAAAATCACATGGAATAACATTATATCATGCAAATCCAGCCACAAACATTATTCTAATCATGTATTCTAAGCATTAGAAACATCAACACATGATAAAAACATAAGCTTGAACATGAAATAATGCTATTCTATGCAAAACCCTAGTTTGAATGAAAGAGAGAAAGGGGGAGAGGTATACCTATGGTGGCTGCTGAAGAGAATCCTCCTCCTCTTATGCACTGCTGGGAATTCCTTCCTTCAAGCCTTCAATCCCAACTCTAGCCCTCCTTCAAGCTTTCTCTCTCACTCTCTCACTCAAAGTTTAGGTTAAACTACCCTAAGGATGGCTGCCATAGCCTCCAATGTGCCTCCCCCTTCAGAAATTCCCTCCCCTATTGCTGAAGTATAAGGGGGTATTTATAGGGTTTGAGGGAAAACCCTCAATGGTTGGGATTAAAACCCTAGGTATTGATCCAAGGGCTCTTAGAGGTTCCCTTGGGGCTCAAGTAGGTCAAACAGGGCTGAAATTAGGGTTAAATGGCGGCTGGAGGCGAGCAAATCCGAGGAAATAGGGAGGGAGCCGCGTTAAGACTCAAAAAATGAAAGTGGCTCGAGTGACCACCTGGGGCTGGGCAGCTAGCAGCCTGGGCCCAGGCGGCTAGCCGCCCAGGTCTGGGTGGTCACTCGAGGCCATGTCATCTTCAGCCCAAATTTTGACCCTTTCGACTTCCAAATGTGTTTCAGGGCTCAAATCAACTCCGATTTTGACGAAACGAAAGCCAAAACGACCATGTTTCGAAGGGGAATGTAATTTGAGTCACTTGAGGGCAAGAAACCCTAGCCATGGCTGCATGGTTGGGTCCTACAAAGGTGGTTAACCGCTATGCCTCACCATCGCTTAGCTCAGGTATGCACATAGGGTCGCACCGAATGCTTTCTAATTTGAAATTTAACCTCCCTAAACACATTTGGGGATGAAATTAAGACTAATCAAGGTCAAATGAGTAGTCATAGAGTGAAAGTCATGACCTAATTCGAGCTAACCTGAAATAGGTCTCTTAACCAACCTAAGCTTTGTTGAGCCATTCTAATCCCGAACCTTCAATTCATTGAATTGAACCCATAAATACCTCAAATGCAACCATATGAACTCCAATTGGCAACTTGGAGATCATTTCAAGGTCAAATGGAAAGTTTGTGGCTTAAAGGACGATTATGCCCCTCAAGTCACAAAAGTTCTTATTAGCCCTCAAGATCAACTCCAAATCGAACCAAAATTCATACACATCATCCTTAGGACCCTAGAAACTCAATGCAAAAGACTAGACTCAAAAAGGAAACAAAAAGACACATGAAATGACAAACCCTAGCTAAGGTGGCAAAAATGGGGTGTGACAATGGGTTGAGGTGAGCCATTTCTATAAACTACATATAAAAATAGAGAATTAGATTTCATTTTTAATCCATAATGATCGGGTCTTTAATCATATGGTACCTCCCACTATTTTATCAAATTCCATACACCCTCTAATGGAATTCGGGAATCTTATTCCTAATGGGGATTGGGGTCCCACTGTGACCTAGAAGCCTCACATTATAGTTTCTTGACTTCTAACCCACAATAAGAAGACAACTCCTTGTCTATTGCTTCATAAGCAAGTTCCAATCATTTTGCGTCTAGGGTACATACTCCTCACATTATAGTTTCTTGGAATACTTCCCTAGTTAAGTTAAGCCCATCATTCACACAGGTATGTTTCGCCAAATATATACCTCACATTATAGTTTCTTGGTATATACCAGTTTAGGCACCCATGATATCTCTATATATGATAGTTTCAAGTAATGTCTTTAATATGGGTAGCTCCTACATGTCTGCAGCCAGGTACCCACATTAAGGGACGTTAGATGATCCTATAATGATGGAAGGCAATGAAGAATCCATTCCCTAATGTATTCTCCATTTCCAACTTAATATTAAAAGAGAAGGGTTTTAAGGGTCTCATCAAATAAACTAATCTAACATACTTCTCATGCATTTAAATAAGAAATATATAACAACATTATATATATGTAATCCACTTATCGATATTAGTCCCTATAAGGTGACATATAACGATCTTTGGATTTGGAGCTATCTCTATTAATCTCATTAAAAGCTCCCACTATGATGATTATAGACTTTAAGAAGATTCAATCCAAGCCAATGAATTGAATCTACGGTCTAAGGTGGGTGTAGGTGATCGTAAAACTTTCATTCGAAACATATCATGTACTCTTGAAAATCTTCTCCAAGCTTTCAAGTCCTTCAATCTCCTCAATTAGCTTCATGGTCTCCACCATAGGCTTATTGGGGTCCACCATGCTCCTTTAGGTCCACCATGCTCCTTAGTGTGCTCTCGATTACATAACATTTACATAATTTAAAGAAAGGGATACATAAGGGGAATATGGGGTACATAAGAGAATGATAGAGAGAGAGAAGAAGGTGGCATGCAAGCCCCAAATAAATAATACATCACCAAAAATTGACAACTCTTGAAAAATTATACAACCCATTCATAAGACGGCCAATCACAATTGGTTTAAGGGGTATAGTCCTTAATCATCATTCATCCATAACCATACAATCACATTGCATAATAAAGGAAATAACTGTAAGCAATAAACATATGGGCATTCATGGTAACTCTATTGATTGGTTTTTCATTAATCTCATCAATGTGTCCTAATCTTATTAGGATATGCATAATCTCCAGAATTAATTAAGTCTGAACAATTAAGACATTTAGTTTCAATTAATCAAATCAATTGAAACATTTAAAGTCCCCTAATTGAACACTAATATCAAATATTAGGGTTTCTTTAATTAAACAAAACAATTTCATTTAATTAAAAAATTCCAGATTTTAATTTAATCCTAAATTGTGTTTTAAACCATTTAAAACATTATAAAATTAATCTCCATTAATTAAATAATCAATTTTGGAATTAAATAAAATCATTTTATTAATTAATTAGTGCATTAGGGTTTCCTAAAACCCTAAACCCTAAATGCATTAACTCTAAACCCTAAGTGTAACCCTAATGCATTAAATGCCTTATGATTGGTCAATTAATGACCAATCATTTAAACCCTAGGTTTATACGGTATTAATGATTAGGATTAGGGTTTAATTAATGCCACCTAGGATATTAATTACTCCTAATTAATATGCACTAATTAGGGTTTCTAAAACCCTAAACCTTAAACCTATTAAATGCCAATGATTAATTACTAAACCATTAATGATCATGATTGGTCATTAATGACCAATCATTTAACCCTAGGTTAGACACATTAATTACTAGGTTTAGTTATTAATTAATGCATTAATAGAATTAGGGTTTAATTAATATGAATTAGGGTTTCCTAAACCCTAAACCCTAGACATCATAAATGCACTTAATTATACCCTAATGATTAATAACTATGATTGGTCAATTAATGACCAATCATTAAACATTTTAATTAAGGTAATTAATAGTCAATTAGGGTTTTTAATTAATGCAATTAATGAATTAGGGTTTCATCATTAATGGGAATTAGGGTTTCATCATAAACCCTAAGGCTGCCGCCACATTAGTGGGCTGCCATGGCTTGGCCAGGCCATGGGAGGCCATGGCCAGCAAAGGGGGACTCAAGCCAGGGTGTGGGCCAAGCCCATGGACACGTGTGGAGTGGCCAAGAGGGCTGTCTTCTTCAAAGAACATTAGGGTTTCCTGAACCCAGTGCTAGCACCACCATTGGAGGACCTCCAAGGTCACAAAAGTTTCTAAAACTTAATCAATTCGACTCCACCAACAAAACCCGCTTTTGTATCATGTCCCTACATGAATTACTAAGCTAATTGAAGTGGTTTGGATGATCAAATCTATTAGGATTATGCCCTAGAGCCAATCATAGAGATGATTGTTTAGGGATTAGGAACAATCAATTGATTTCATTTATATATGTCACATTTATTATTGATTTAATAAAAGGGCTTATTCTATTATGTTTATATGCATCATTTATATTTACATAATATGTCCATGGAGTTAGAGTTGAGAATATGAAATTACAAAGGGTTGTAATTTTGAGACTCTAAATATATCTCTGTACTAAACTCCTAAATCATTCCTAGTTGAAGGTTCACTATGATGGACAGTAATGAACCATAGGACTAGCACTTGTTAGGTTGACTCTATAGGAGGATAGATAGTCTCAAGCTATTTGTGTGGAGACACTACAACCAACAAGTGGGTGCCTATTATAAGAATAGGTACACTGAATGTGACCAAAGATATGAGATAAACTGAATGGAGTTTTAACCTGCCTGTCAATCAGTTTCTAATTGTTATAGTGGTACAAGTAATCCTTAAACTTGAGACACCATGGTTGTCTTATGCATGTAACTTTAGAAGTTTGATAACACTAAGTGCAGATCCTATTCATGGGTCTATAAGGGTGTTCATTGGCCCTTCTACTATGTGTGTGAAGGCATGTGAGTGATCAACAAGGAATCCATCACTCTCAGGAAAAAGGGAGTGAATGTCTCATATAGCATTCATTGAATATAACTCATTAAATCCATGGGCCCATGGTAGAATTAATATGGAAAGGAGTTTCCATAAGTTCATCATTGAGTTGATATTAATGAATGAGTATAAAGTAATTGAACTAGGGACTTGACAGACTCCATGTCCTATTAGTTCAATTGGAGACATTGAGTTGATGGAAGGATGGAATTGTAACCTATAAACTATAACAGAAGGGTTCTTTGTAAATGACTATTCACCTCATTAAGGACCACACCATGAGCCATATGCTAGGTGTTACTCATGGTTAGTAGAAGCCCTAATTGATATAAATGAGTTATAATCAATTAGGGAATTGAAAAGAGTTTCAATTAGACCCCTTAATGGAAAGTATTCCATTGTGCACAACATGTGCTATTCCTACTACTTGATGATGTGAACCCAATGGGTCACACACTGATCATGCTAAGAGAGCTTGATTGTCTATGAGAGAAAGGGTACAAGTGATTAAAGAAAAGTTCTTTAAGGGGCTAATTTGTATTTGATGCAAACTAGTGGGCTAATTGTGTAATTAAGAGTAATTACACAAAACCCACTAGGATTAGAAGTTCCCCTAGGGCCGGCCCTCTTAGTGGGCTATATAATGCCTATTATGATGTGATGACATTATGACATTCATTCTCCCAAGGGCTGGCTGGAAAAATTACAGCTCTCCCTCTCTCTCTCTCCCTCTTCTCCACCTCTAGCAACCATAAGGAAGAAGAAGGAAAGGACTTCAAGCTCAAGCTAGGTGTGGATACCGTTGGAGGCAGCACACTTGGGCTGCTCATTCACCGCTGTCCGGAGACAAAGCTTGGAGCAAAAAGGAGAAGACAAAGCTTGGAGCATAAAGGAGAAGACATTAATCAACTGTAAGTAATCCCAACTCTCTTGGTAGTTAGGGTTTATGTTTTTGTATTATGCATAATCGGATTCATGGGTTTAGGAATCGTAGGAAAATTTTAATTCCGCCCTTTGTAGTTTTTCCTCTCTAGTTCGATTCCCAACAAAATCATCCCCAATTGTTCTAAACAATTCAAGAACAGTAGGCTGTCCAGAATTTGACAGCATACTGTCCATGATCACAAATTGATTTACAACTCAGCAAGATGATTAATTCAGGCTACCAAATTATTTTTCCTAGTATCCTACATGTCTTAGGAAACTAATAAAATTGGTTTCATGCAATTTGGAGTTCCCTAACTCAAGATATGAACAAAACTCCATTGATGACTTTCTGCAGAAAAACAGCCTGTTGTGTTCTTCCAAGAAATCAAACTTTTTGATTCTTTATGCATCAAGACTCCTTTGATTATTAAAGAATATGATCTATACATCATATATCATCATCCTATAATGATTATTCATCAATTTTACAGAAGTATCTGATCATAACAGTAGCAAGAACCCTAGGGTTCTAAAACCCAGATTCAAACATGGTGGTCTTCTCCTTCTTCCTTCTGTTCTAGACACATAATCCAATTATGATGCATCCGAATGCTTGGGAACCCTTTCCTACCATGTCTAGAACATAACCCAAGTGGTGGTAACCATTGCCATGATTTTGATCTCCATCAAAAACTCAATTGTGGCTGTTACATCATTCCCGAGCAAAACTCTCTTCCCTGACAACCTGTAGTAACAAATTCATAACTTTCACTACATAACTCGGATCGATGAACTGTTTCTTGAGTTGTAAAGCTGATTCGAAGAGCTTTCTAACCATATATGGCTCGAAAATTTTGGAGAAGAACTCTAATTTTGGCATGCAAAACAAGATGACGGTTTTTCATGGCTACCATGAAAACTGTTCTTCTTCTTCTCCAAACTCAATCCCTATTCAACTGTTGAATAACCAGCAGCTCTAAAACTTATTTTAGAAGAGGAATAGAAGGAGAATTAGCCTAGGGTTCATTAACCCTAGGTTTGGCCATGAGAGGGAAACCATTCTAATGCATGAACATAAATTCCAGATTTATTAACCAATCAATTTACCATGAATTACAGCCCATATGCAGTTTGTATTAGGCATAACCATGGCTCTGATACCACTGTTGGGAATCTAACTAGAGAGGAAAAACTACAAAGGCGGAATTAAAATTTTTCCTTTGATTCCCAAAACCATGAATCTTAATTATGCTTAATACAAAACAAAAACCCTAACTAGAAGAGGGTAGAATTACTTACAGTTTGATATGGTCTTCTCCTTTATGCTCCAAGCTTTTTCTTCTCCTTTTTGCTCCAAGCTTTGTCTCCAGACAGCGGTGAATGAGCAGCCCAAGTGTGCTGCCTCCAACGGTATCGACACCTAGCCAGAGCTTGTTGTCCTTTCCTTCTTCTTCCTTATGGTTACTAGGAGAATGAATTGTCCTCATGTGATCCCCACATAATGGGCATTATATAGCCCATTAATAGGGCCGGCCATAGGGGGATTCCTAACCCTAGTGGAATTTGTGTAATTACTCTTAATTACACAATTGGCCCACTAGTTTGTATCAAATACAAATTAGCCCCTTAAAAAATTTTTCTTTAATCACTAATACCCTTTCTCTCATAGACAATTAAGCTCTCTTAGCATGATTAGTGTGTGACCCATTGGGTTCACATCATCAAGTAGTAGGAATAGCACATGTTGTGCACAATGGAACACTTTCCATTAAAGGGTCTAATTGAAAGTCCTTTTAATTCCCTAATTGATTATAACTCATTTATATCAATTAGGGCTTCTACTAACCATGAGTAACACCTATCATATGGCTCATGGTGTGGTCCTTAATGAGGTGAATAGTCATTTACAAAGAACCCTTTTGTTATAGTTTATAGGTTACAATTCCATCCTTCCATCAACACAATGTCTCCAATTGAACTAATAGGACATGGAAATCTGTCAAGTCCCAAGTTCAATTACTTTATACTCATTCATTAATATCAACTCAATGATGAACTTATGGAAACTCCTTTCCATATTCATTCTACCATGGGCCCATGGGTTTAATGAGTTATATTCAATGAATGCTATATGAGACATTCACTTCCTTTTTCCTGAGAGTGATGGATTCCTTGTTGATCACTCACATGCCTTCACACACATAGCAGTAGGGCTAATGAACACCCTTACAGACCCCTGAATAGGATCTGCACTTAGTGTTATCAAACTTCTAAAGCTATATACATAAGACAACCATGGTGTCTCAGGTCTAAGGATTACTTGTACTACTATAACAATGAGAAACTGATTGACAGGCAGGTTAAAAATCCATTCAGTTTATCTCATATCTTTGGTCACATTTAGTGTACATATTCTTATAATAGGCACCCACTTGTTGGTTGTAGTGTCTGAACACAAATAGCTTGAGACTAGCTATTCTCCTATAGAGTCAACCTAACAAGTGCTAGTCCTATGGTTCATTACTGTCCATCATAGTGAACCTTCAACTAGGAATGATTTAGGAGTTTAGTACAGAGATATATTTAGAGTCTCAAAATTACAACCCTTTGTAATTTCATATTCTCAACTCTAACTCCATGGACATATTATGTAAATATAAATGATGCATATAAACATAATAGAATAAGCCCTTTTATTAAATCGATAATAAATGTGACATATATAAATGAAATCAATTGATTGTTCCTAATCCCTAAACAATCATCTCTATGATTGGCTCTAGGGCATAATCCGAACAATCAATAGACATCGATTTAAGACAGTGGATGCTGAGAAATCCACACAAAATAGTGGTGTTTCCATCGAAGCAAAAACTATTTGTCGGTCCAGTGCAAGAGACACTATGCCTGTTGTTAAAAAGATCTCTTACTACAAGGTTATAAGAGACATTATTTTGTTGGACTATTGGAAATTTCGAGTCCCTATATTTAAATGTGATTGGGCAAACATTGGAAATGGTGTCAAAGTTGAAGATGGATTTGCATTGGTTAAGATCAGCCAAGTACAAAATCAATTTGAAAGAGATCCATTCATTCTATCATCACAGGCAAAAAAAGTGTTTTATTCTATGGATAGTAATACATCAAGTTGGCGTGTTGTACTAAAAGCACCACCTAGGGGTTTTCATGAACTAGAGATGTATGACGAGACAGTTTATATGCCATCTACACCACTAGATGTATCTAGCCTTGACTTGAACACTGTTAATAAAGATAAAGGTTATGTAAGGAGGGATTGTGAGAGCATATAAATGGTTGAACAGTAAAAAGTCGTCGTTGAACATTATGTATATTATATGTTTTTAATGATAAGTATTAGATGAACATTGTCTTGTTATGGGTTAATTGACTAAATGTGGTTACAAAGAAGTTTTTTCTTTTTTTTTGAATATTTCTTATTTTGGTTAAGGCGGGTATTGAAGATATTGTTAAAAAAGAAAGTTTGGATGCATATTGTTATAATATGGCCACTTATTTGTATCGTTTAGATATATATATATATATATATATATATATATATATAGTCCTTTTTATATTATTTTCAAGTCTAACTGGATTTTTTTGTGCACAAGTTGCAACTCTAACTATTCACAACTACTAATAGGAGCAATATGACAGAGAGACGGAAGAATTTTGAATCTGGAGAAGTATGGTTAAACTCTAACAATTCGAAACTACTAGTAGAAGCATTTAGATTGTTGTTATTTTGCTTTTTATTCACCATCATTCATCATGTCATGTGAATTTGTTGTTACATTATTTTTTAACTATTAAATCATTTAAAATTACTTGTCTGTTAAATATAGAGCTCTAAAAGTGCTAAAAAAAGAGCAAAGAAGCAACGAATAGCTGTTGTTTCAGCCACTATTAATGAAGGAAGTAATGCTAGTGTTAAACTATCAGATGAGAGCTCGAATTCTCAATCGAATTCATTTTCTAATATGGAAGGAGCATCGAATGACACTCAAGTAAAAATTAGGAAAAAAAAGGGGACCAAGCAAGTTGAGAAATGAAGATAAAGGAAAATCTGTTGAAGTTTATTTCAATGAACGGTCTCAACCAATTGGCAAATTATCCGTCAAATTGTCTACTTTTCTTAGGGCCTTGGTGTAGGAGAATGTGAAAGTGACCCTAGACCGTTGGTCAGAACTTCCTAATCCCATTGAGCAAACTTTATGGGCATGTGTTAAGGTATGTATATATATATAATATGTTATCTCAAATTCTTTTATGTTTACATGTTCATAATGTTAACTTTCTTGTTATGCCAATGTAGCAAAAATACAATTTGGATGAAAATCGTAAAAAAATGATTGTCCAAACGATGGGAAAACATATGATTCTCATGTTACATGGAAAGGCATTTTGACATTTACTTTTTAATCTCTGCATCTTTATTGCAATATATTATCAAATGCAATTGCAAATTATGGAAGTTCATAGTTATATTTTCACCTGAAAGATAACAAGAATCATATTTCCTTCACCACGAGGCCGATTACCAAATAAGAGCCCCACTAAAATCGAATCCCACCAGCCCTCACTCCTCTACTCCTAACCCAAATGATTTGGCATCCTCCAAAGTCCAGACTTTTTTTTTTTTTTTTTTATCAACTCTAGAGTCTAGACTATATAAAATACAGTCATACAGCCATGGAGGGCCAAATCATCCTATTTCTTGATCCCAAGTGAGAGAAAATGTGTATGGATTCCATGGCTATTGAGATATGTTTTTTTAAGTGTCCTTGTAGATTTATGTTTCTATTTGTTTTATTCCTCCAACGAATTCGAGATTAATCTTGAATGGATTAACTGATTGTAAAAACATTATAACTTTTCTTAACAAAATCGAACACCAAATTTTCTAGGTGACTTTGTCTCATCATTTTTATCCACTAGCTATCTTATTATGCACTACTTGTTCTTCAAGTTCCTTAAAATACATCCATCCATGTCGCATGATACTAAAGCCCATAAACTCATCTCACTACCTGTCTAGCTTTCTTCCATACCATTTGGCCTTAAACCTAAATCCCTTTTTCCATTAACCACACTGTATATAAGTATTAATAGTTGTTTTAAATTTTGGAGCTCCTAGCCGCTGTAATAGACCCTTTCAATGCTTATAATTTAAAATCCCCAAGCAACTCTCACATCATTGAGTATAAATAATCCTTCCATAATTACCACCTTTGGTTTGAGAAACCTGACTTCTAGTCTCATTTTGTTTTGCAATCTAAGTACCATTGTTTCTTTGCCTTTTTTTGCTAGGAATATAACCTGGTGCAATGGCCCTGCATTTGGGGTAACATTTTCTTGAGCACTCATTATATGCAAGACAAGCATACATGTATGCATTTCAAATAGATTTAAGATCAGCAACTGATAGCTAGCATTGAGAACATCCAGAGGAGTAAGTGACTTATTGGATAACATTAAGAAGATCAATAAATGGAAATGACTTGTTAGAGATTGTGAAAATTTTCATTAACAAAACAGGCCAAATAACTACTGAAAACATGCTGTGTGAATATTATATGTTATCGTAAATTCTTTTATGTTTACATGTTCATAATGTTTACTTTCTTGTTATGTCGATGCAGCAAAAATACAATTTGGATAAAAGTCGTACAAAAATTATTGTCCAAAAGATGGGAAAACATTTGCGAGATTGCAAATCTATTTTGTCAAAAATGATAAGAGAACTTGCTCAAGATAATAATGCAGCCAATCAACTTGCCCTCATTAAGCCTGATAACTTAACATCAGAAGAATGGGCAACATTTATGAAGAAATGATTATCAACGGAATTTGAGGTAACGAATATATGCCTTCAGTCATCATTGAGCTGAAATTTTTTGTGTTATATAACTTAATGAAAGTCTTTGTTTTATGGGCCAAAAATAAAGTTTTTCAAGAAATGAGAAGGAATCAAGAGCTTCCTCGCACAATGAGCAGGAAGGGATATGTTCGTTTAGAGGATGAAATGGTAAGAAGTTAAATGTTATTAGATAAAATTGTATGAATTTGATGTAAGCCATCAAAATATAGAAGAACAGAGAAGTGCTTTGACATATTTAATACTTGCGTTTTGGTAGAAAAAAGAAAATGATCGAAGTGATAATCCAAAAGAGCTGTCTCAAATGGATATTTGGATTCGTGGGCATACGAGAAATGGTGGGAAGCCCATCAATGAATTAGTTGCTGAAGTTGTGGTAAAAAATGCAGCCTGTTTAGTTTCCAATAATCGTGTGTGTGTGTGTGTGTGTATTATATATTTTAACTTTTTAAACATATATTGCATGTGTGATTTAAGAGGAAATTGGAAGAATGCCCTAAAGAGCCTACAAATTCTATAAAAAATGATGCTCTTGCCAAAGTAATTGGTCCTGAACGTTGTGGCTAGGTTCAAGTAATGGGATTTGGGTCTGTACCTTCTAAGGTAGATGCCTCGACAGAAAAAAATGTGACTATGAAACAGTTTCGATCCTATATAAGTTACTTAGAACAACAACTGGAGGAGTTGAGAGCCATTGTCACACAAGGAGGGAAGACAACTGAGGTAAATGATCTATATTAGGTCTTTATAAAATGACTCTTCTGTAATCCTTTGACTTTGAGATATCTGAGTTTTTAATTGTAACTTTTATAGAGTCAAAGATCCAATGATGAGTGTTACGATTATGCCCTAGAGCCAATCATAGAGATGATTGTTTAGGGATTAGGAACAATCATTTGATTTCATTTATGTATGTTACATTTATTATTGATTTAATAAAAGGGCTTATTCTATTATGTTTATATGTATCATTTATAATTACATAATACGTCCATGGAGTTAGAGTTGAGAATATGGAATTATAAAGAGTTGTAATTTTGAGACTGTAGATATATCTCTGTACTAAACTCCTAAAGCATTCCTAGTTGAAGGTTCACTATGATGGACAATAATGAACCATAGGACTAGCACTTGTTAGGTTGACTCTATAGGACGATAGCTGGTCTCAAGCTATTTGTGTAGAGACACTACAACCAACAAGTGGGTGCCTATTACGAGAATAGGTACACTGAATGTGACCAAAGATATGAGATAAACTGAATGGAGTTTTATCCTGCCTGTCAATCAGTTTCTCATTGTTATAGTGGTACAAGTAATCCTTAGACTTGAGACACCATAGTTGTCTTATGCATGTAGCTTTAGAAGTTTGATAACACTAAGTGCAAATCCTATTCAGGGGTTTGCAAAGGTGTTCATTGGCCCTACTACTATGTGTATGAAGGCATGTGAGTGATCAACAAGGGATCCATCACTCTCAGGAAAAAGAGAGAGAATGTCTCATATAGCATTCATAATATAACTCATTAAATCCATGGCCATGGTAGGATGAATATGAAAAGAGTTTCATGAGTTCATCAATGAGTTTATATCTATGAATGAGTATAAAGTAATTGAACTAGGGACTTGACAGACTTCCATGTCCTATTAGTTCAATTGGAGACATTGTGTTGAAGGAAGGATGCAATTGTAGCCTATAAACTATAACAGAAGGGTTCTTTGTAAATGACTATTCACCTCATTAAGGACCACACCATGAGCCATATGCTAGGTGTTACTCATGGTTAGTAGAAGCCCTAATTGATATAAGTGAGTTATAATCAATTAGGGAATTGGATGGAGTTCCAATTAGACCCTAAATGGAAAGAGTTCCATTGTGCACACCTCGTGCTATTCCTACTACTTGATGATGTGAACCCAATGGGTCACACACTGATCATGCAAGAAGAGCTTTAAAGTCTATGAGAGAAAGGGTATGAGTGCATAAAGAATAGTTCTTTGAGGCCTATTTATATTTGATATAATTTATAGGGGTTATTGTGCAATTTAGAGAAATTGCATAAAACCCTAATAGGGTTTCCCCCTAGGGCCAGCCCCCTTAGTGTGGACTATATAAGTCACACTATGATGTGTGACATCATCATAAGTTGGACTCCCCAAGGGCTGGCCAGAATTTCCAGCCTCCCTCTCTCTCTCTCCTCTCTTCTCCTACACTAGCAACAACAAGGAAAAGGAGGAAAGGACTTGAAGCTCTAGCTAGGTGTGGATACCGTTGGAGGTAGCACACTTGGGCTGCTCATTCACCGCTGTCCGGAATCAAAGCTTGGAGCAAAAAGGAGAAGACAAAAATTCTGTAAGTGTTCTAACCCTCTTTGTAGTTAGGGTTTGATTTTGTGTTATGCATAGTTAGATTCATGGGCTGTGGAATCGTAGGAAAAATTTTTATATTCCGCACTTCAATTTTTCCCTCTTGTTCGATTCCCAACAATGAGAACATAGCCAATACTAATAAATCAGCTAATAAGGTATATCAATACTTTGAATATAAATGGTTATTTTTTTTTCTTTCTAATTTTTCTCGTCTTCCTTGTAGTCACAAAACAGTAGTGTGGGCACACAAGGAGATGAACCTCATATTGATGCCAAGTGCAAGTTGTTACATTGGATGGGGACAGGGGTAATAGTTGCAGAAGCCAAGATTGGAGTAATTGACCCTGAAGCACTTGTGCATCATGTCCCATTGGGACCCTGTTGTTGGAAAGTTTGGGTCGATTGAGTAATTGTTAATGTGCCATTGTTTGGCCCCACACAAGAGTTTTTTTCACTTGAAAATGTGGTGGGCAGTACAGTAGCTTGGTTAACAGAATTCATTGTCTTGGATAATTGAGATCTAATGGAGGTAATGGTTTTATCTTACATTAACTTTGACTATAGTAAATGTTCAATAGACTCATTTCATTTCTTGATAGGAATAATTATTAGAGACTTAAGCATGATTGTTTTATACTTTTTGAATATAGGTAGTAAGTGTGAACCCCAGAAATTGGGCCCACAAGGATTTGAAAAGAACAAATACCAAATGGGTAAGTTTGAAAAAAAGAAAAGGAGTCGCCACCTTATTTTTTAAAGGAAACAAGGAAAACCCTAAAAATAGTTTTATTTTAAGAAAACAATTTGAATGACTCCATATTTAAAAAGGAAAGGCAAAAACAAAGTCTTTTGGAAACCAAAGAAAACTGGGGATTCGGAGGCTAAGTTATGACATGGGAAGGTTCTAGGCAAAGCCTATAGGCACCCATGTCACCTTTTCGGTCTCTCAGTTTATTTGGGCTAAATTAAGATCTTTTCAACACACAAATCAGTATATATCATCACAAGACAGCATGCAAAACATATATTCCATCCATCCGTCCATGCATAATAATAAAACAGAAAATAAAGAAAAGAAAAGAAAAAAACCTAGGATACTTGGATCCTAGAACGGACTTGAGCCTCACGAAGAGCGCTTACGTACCATGCAATGAAATACATGGATCAAAGTCCACGTAGTTTGATTAGAATTAGGGTTAAATCCTAATATGAACCTATGGTAAAAACCCTAGGTTTCCTTATTTGAAAGAGAATTGAATAAACAAGTTTGAATTTAGAAACAATTCCACAAGATGGAAACTTTAATAAAAAAACCATAATTTTATTGGTTAAAAAAACCCTTAATTAAGACCATAGATTCATATTAAAATTAACCGTAAAGAGGGAGAAGAGAAAGAGTAAGGAAGGAAAGGTGAATTGGGGCACCTTCACACCCACTTACCTGAGCGCAATAACTCTATGCATTTAGCAATTTCAAGCAATAGTAGCCCTATTTGCCATAGGACAATTACCCTACCTATTTGCACCCCTACACGTGCTCAAAACCATGCAAAAACAATAACATACAAATCTAGACAGAATAGTATTATGGCCTAAAATCATCCACTAAACATGCTAACAGCAAAAACAGCGAACAATAATAAGCTCTAATGCAATCCTAATACCATATCATACATAAAAACCTTAGAAACCCACTATATGCATGCAAAACATATCATAGTTATTATATATGTAAAACATATACAGCAACTATGCAGAAAACAAATAAGAAACCCTATACTAACATGCTATATGAAACCATCCTAAAACAAGGACAATAAAAACCCTAAACTCACAAACATGCTTGAAAACACACAAAACAACCTCTAAACATGCTAAAATCACATTAAACAGGACTTAAATCATGCATATTAACTAACTAAAGCAATAGAACATGATAAAAATCCTAACTTTAACATGCAATAACACTATTCTAAAACAAGGACAATGGGTGACTTAAACTCACACTCATGCTTAAAAACCTATAGAACAGCCCTAAAGCATGCATAATCAACATGAACAATATTTAAATCATGCATATTAACTAACTAAAGTGACAACACATGATAAAAATCCTAACTTTAGCATGCAATAAGTCTATTCTACATGAAACTCTAGTTTAAGCTTGAATAAAACAGAAGAATACCTTGAGAAGTGCTTCCTTGTTGCTGTAGAGACTCTCCTCTTGACTTGTGGATGACTTGAATCAGGCTCTCTTCAAGGCTACAATAGGTCCTCTAGCTCTCCTTCAAGTCTCTCTCTCTTATTCTCTCTCAAACACTCAGGTTTTAATGCATAAAGTGGCTCTTCTTTGTGCTGAAGCATAGGGGGTATTTATAGACTTCAATTAGGATTAACCAATGGCTGGGATTAAAACCCTAAGAATTAATCCAAGGGCTATTAGAGACCCCCTTGGAGCTTAAGTAACTCAAAAGTTACCAAAAACTAGAAGGAAACACGTCCAAAAGAGTCTTTGTACGTCAAAATAGGCAAGAGTCCGCTTCAGTAAACACATAGAGAGAAAATATGAAAGTGCTCTCGGGTGACCACCATGGCTTGGGCGGCTAGCCACCTGGGCCTAGGCAGCTAGCCGCCCGGGGCTGGGTGGTCACCCGAGCCCACTTCGGATTTTTGCCCTATTTTGACTCCTTTCCCTTCTAAGAGTGTTTCAGGGGTCAAATTAAGTCTGATTTTGATGAAACGAAGCCAAAACGACCGTGTTTCAATGAGGAATACATTTTTGAACATTTTAGGATGAAAACCACTAACCATGGGGGCATGGTTAGGTTTGACAAAGGTGGTTAACCGCTATGCTCGACCTTTGTTAAGCATAGGCATGCACATAGGATCAAACCAAATGCTTTCTTTATCAAAATAAAACTTTCTAAAACACTTTTTGGGGTAAAATAATGACTAATTAAAGTCAATTTGAAAATATTTGATTGGTAATTGTGAGTCAATTTAAACTAACCCAAAGAAGGGTCAATTAACCAACTTGAACTACATCGAGCCATTTTAATCTTGAGCCATTGATTCATCAAATTGAACCTAGAAATACCTCATATGCATCCATATGAACTCCAATTGACAATTTGGAGATCATTTCAAGGTCAAATGAAAAGTTTGGGACTTAAAAGACGATTATGCCCCTCAAGTCACAAAAGCTCTTATTATCCCTCAAGATCAACTCCAAATTGAACCAAAATTCATATCCATTGACCTTGTGACCCTAGAAACCTAATGCAAGTGACTAGACTAAAAAACAAAACAAAAACATGCATGAAATGATGACCCCTAGTAAGGTGGTGCAAAAATGGGGTGTGACAGAAGCCCCTTATTGGCGAACAAGTTACACTTGTGAACCAATGATAAAGAACAACCCATTTTTGCCAAACAGCCTGGAGAAATCACCCACTGTATCAACAAGGATAGGAGGTTGAAAACCTGGGATTGAAATAAGGAAGTGCACTCAAGTCATGAGTATATTTAAACCACTGGGGGTTGAGGATTAATAAGAGAAGCATATTCAAGCCACTATGAATGAACATACTTTTGAAATGGAAAGATATATTCTAGTCATGAATATATTTAACCAAGTGATTGAAAATGAGATCTGAGAAGCATATTCAAGGAATATACTTTTGAAATGGAGAAATATATTCAGGTTACGAATATATTTAACCAAGTGAGTGACAAAGATTGAGAAGCATATTCAAGTGATGAATATTCTTTTGAAGTGGAGAAATATATTCAGGTCACGAATATATTTAACTAAGTGATTGAAAAAGACTGAGAAGTATGTTCAAGTGATGAATATACTTTTGAAATAGAGAAATATATTCTGGTCACGAATATATTTAACCAAGTGATTGACAATGATTGAGAAGTACATTCAAGTGATGAATATACTTTTGAAATGGAGAAATATACTCAGGTCACGAATATATTTAACCAAGTAATTGACAATGATTGAGAAGTATGTCCAAGTAATGAATATACTTTTGAAATGGAGAAATATACTCAGGTCATGAATATATTTAACCAAGTAATTGACAATGATTGAGAAGTATGTTCAAGTGATGATCATAATTTTGAAATGGAGAAATATATTCAAGTGATGAATATATTTAACCAAGTAATTGAAAGAGACTGAGAAGTATATTCAAGTGATGAATATTCTTTTGAAATGGAGAAATATATTCTGGTCACGAATATATTTAACCAAGTGATTGACAATGATTGAGAAGTACATTCAAGTGATGAATATACTTTTGAAATGGAGAAATATACTCAAGCGATGAATATATTTAACCAAGTAAGTGACAAAGATCTGAGAAGTATATTCAAGTGATGAACATACTTTTGAAATGGAGAAATATATTCAAGCGATGAATATATTTAACCAAATAAGTGACAAAGATCTGAGAAGTATATTCAAGTGATGAATATTCTTTTGAAATGGAGAAATATATTCAAGTAATGAATATATTTAACCAAGTAATTGAAAAGGATTGAGAAGTATATTCAAGTGATGAACATACTTTTGAAATGGAGAAATGCATTTAAGCGATGAATACATTTAACCAAGTGATTGAAAATGATTGAGAAGTACATTCAAGGAATGAACATACTTCTGAAATGGAGAAATATATTCAAGTGATGAACATATTTAACCAATTAAGTGACAAAGATTTGAGAAGTATATTCAAGTGATGAATATACTTTTGAAATGGAGAAATATATTCAAGTGATGAATATATTTAACCAAGTAATTGACAAAGATTGCGAAGTATATTCAAGTGATGAACATACTTTTGAAATGGAGAAATGTATTCAAGTGATGAATACATTTAACCAAGTAATTGAAAGAGATTGAGAAGTGTATTCAAGTGATGAACATACTTTTGAAATAGAGAAATGTATTCAAGCGATGAATACATTTAACCAAGTGATTGAAAAGGATTGAGAAGTACATTCAAGGAATGAACGTACTTTTGAAATGGAGAAATGTATTCAAGCGATGAATACATTTAACCAAGTGATAGAGAATCAAAATTTGAAATGAGAATATATGATCAATTTATCAAGATTGAACAAGCATGGTGCAAGGGGAAAGCGCCTTAGCACAATGTCACTTGAGTTGGCATGGCATAGGGGAAATATGTTCAACCCTTTTGAACATAAAATCAATTCAAGGAATTGATTTCAAGATGAAATATGTTTGATTTTAAGCTCAAAAAGTGTTGAACATCTCATTTAGAAGGAGGTTTGATTACGTGCTAAGGCGAAACAAAGCGAGGAACAAAGCCAAAACAAGGTGGCTTGGGTGACCACCAGGCCTCGGGAGGCTAGCCGCCCAGGCCCTGGTGGCTAGCCGCCCAAGGCTCGGGTGGTTACCCAAGCCATATGCTAAAAAATTCTGGGTTTTAAATACATGGGGGCACTATTCATACCCCTCATTCAACCCAACCCAAAAATTGGGAGCTTCTCTCTCTAGAAAGCTTACCCCATTTTGCAAAATCACTCCAACACCCAAAGGCATTCAAATCCACACTTCAAGATTGATTCATACACATGAAATAGCATCATTAACACCCAATTTCACATCAAAAACAACAATTTTGCAGGACTTTGCAAATCAAAAACCTATTAAACCCATTTTTGTTCAAAACAAGCTAGTTCATCCACTATGGATTCCAATGAAGCTCCCACTTCAAAGTATCCATTCCTTGATTCAAAGAGTAGATACAAAGCTCCAAGATATGATGTTCCTCAAGGGAAATTGCTCCTCGAACCAAGGAATCATCTCTCTTTTCTTCATTCCAAACAAGAGGTAAGCTTACCCAACTTAAACTTTTCTTTGAAATTTTCATTTTTGTTGGTTGAAATGCATTCCCATGAACTCTCTATGAGTATTCCTAGCAATGTTTGCAATGCCCATTGATTTTGGCAAGGATTGGATGTGAAAAGAATTCAATTTCAAAGCTTGGTGAATGGTGCCCACCAAGTGTTTGATAAAATGCTTGAGTGATGAAAATTCATCCAATCTTTGTAAAATTGATGTGTATTGCAAGGAAAAATCCAGGCATTCATTTCTAATCGATTTTAGAAACAAAATCAAGCATTTTCATGAACTTTGAAAAACAAAGTTTGCTATGTTTTTGAAAAACCAATGTTTTCATGAACAAGGTTTGCTTATTTTTTCCTTAAAAAACTGCTTTGGAAAGCAAAGTTTACTTATTATTTCCTTTGAAAAATCAATGTTTTCATAGACTTGAAATGCATGGTTTACCAATGTTCATGAGTTTGAATAGCAAAACCAATGTTTTCATAAACTTACAAAGCAAATTTTACTTGTTCATGAACTAAAAAACTTAGCTTCTAAAAAGCCAATTATCAATGTTTGCCCATAATTTTTACACTAACTGGATGAATAATTCTCTTGATTAGCCCAACTTCCAAGACCTACGCACAAGGTCTTCCACAAAGAACCTCATTGGGTGGTGGAAACACATGGAATACACCCAACCTACTGCAAGAGAAATTATTAAAAAGGCGGGTTTTGGTTGGTTCCTTGACTTCTTATGGAATGAGCAATAGGACAGGCAAGCCCTGTTTGCCTTAGCTGAGTTATGGTGGGATACCACCAACACCTTTCACTTTAGTTTTGGGGAGATGACCATGACTCCCAAAGATTTTTCAATCATCACTGGCCTAAGTCTCAAGGGAAAGAGGTTGGCATATTATGGGGATGCCAACACAGATGGTGATTACTTCCTATCTATGTTGGGGATGGACATAGAGGCAAGCTCACGCGGTGTTAGGCGGACATGGCTATTTGAAAACTTTGCTAGCCAAGAAGAAGCTGCAGGAGGTGATCCCGAGTGCATGGCTAGGGCTTTCTTGATTTACATGTTCTCTTGCATTCTCTTTGTTGGTGCCGATGACATGGCACAACTGGGCTATCTTGCTTGTATGGTGGATGTTCACAAGATTGGGAGGTACAACTGGGGAGGTGTAGCACTGGCCACCATGTATAGATCTATGTCTGACATGTCCTGAGGGGTTTCCAAGAACTTTGGTGGGCTTCCATTTGTCTGGGAGGTAAATAAAAATGTTTAATTTTTAAGTTTCTCTCAGACTTGATTTGACTTTAACTGCTTTCTTGGATTTTAACAGATATGGTACTATGAGTATTTGGGACTGTGTTGCCCTGCACTAGATAATGAAATACAGGAGTGGCCAATACTCAGGAACTACGCTCCTAGCAAGATAGCTGTGCATGCCGCCAACAGGCATGACTATGCCCATGCAAGGGTATACTTGGCAAGTCTGAATGCCGACATGGTAATCCACCTGCCTCATTCTTTTCTTTCTTTCATTTTTATCTTGTCA
Source organism: Liquidambar formosana (assembly GCA_039720395.1). Classification (NCBI taxonomy): domain Eukaryota; kingdom Viridiplantae; phylum Streptophyta; class Magnoliopsida; order Saxifragales; family Altingiaceae; genus Liquidambar; species Liquidambar formosana. The sequence goes on from CM077829.1 coordinate 34,682,274, forward strand.
TTTTTATTATCTTGCTCATCATTTTTTCAACTTCAACAGATAGAATGGAGCCCATGGGGACTATGGGAAGCTAGGCTACCCTGGAGGTGTGTGTCCTGCTTAGAACTAACTGGGAAGAGGGTACTCTTTGAGGGTCCCTCGGGGTGATATTGGTACTTGGGAGAGCGTGTCCTTAGGCAAGTGAAAGGACGTGTGGATGCCATTCTTACCCCTGTCTTGCCTCCAATGAACATAAGGCACACAGACTCCTTGGATGGGGATGAGTTGATGGAGGCTCTAATTGGGTGGGATGCTAAGGAGTTCACCTCGCCCAGTACTGATTATATGACCTTCTGTAATCAATTCTTGAAGCGCCCTAGGGTCATTGGCTTCCCACCTCAAGGGGTGAGTCTCTATCCCATTCTTTTTATTATTGATTTCTGCAAGCACTCCTCTTAGACAAATTATTTATTGCAGGGCTGGCGAGCTCATGGACATAGTTCCACAGTAGGGTCATCCACGGGCATGACTCATGATGTTGATGATTGTTAGATGGAGGGAATTGCACAACCACTTCTTTCGGTTCTTGATTGGCAAGTGAACCTGTGCAATGGGTTGGAGTTTATGAGGACTGATATTACTCGCCCCGCTTTCGATGAAGTCCCCAAGATTGACTTGAGCTACGAGAATGTAAGCTCTAAGCCTTTGCCTTCCTTGAATCCTCTTTCATAATTTATTAACCATGTTCATTTTTTTAGGTTCCTCGAGAGTATGCACAGGAGTGCCTTGAACTTAGCGAAGGATTAAGGTGGGATCTTGTTAGGATGAGCTTAGCAAACTCCATGTTGGAAGGGAGTTTAAATCCCACTGTAAGACATTCCCTTGTTCATTCCAATCATAGGAGCTAAAGACATTACCCCTTTTATTAATGGATTTTCTTTGCAACAGGTCTCCACACTACGTCCACCACAACCAATGCCACCCAAAGGATTCCTCATGCTAGTCATGGTAGAAGCGAGTCAAGCAGGAAGAGAAGAACAACGGGAGATCATTAGCTTAGCTGAACCTCTTGCTTGTAAACAAATGAAACATCTTTCTTTATGCTTTGTAACCTCTCTTTGAACACTTGCTTTGGTACTTTTATGAGACTTTTGGAATTCCATTGTGGTGATTTACTCATGTTTTTGTGCAAAAATAAGCTCAAAATAAGCTTCCCAAGGTCACACAACCATATAGGGGTCAAATAGGGTTAAAAATAGGCAAAACTGGACAAAATAGGAAAATGGCCTCAGGTGACCACCCAGGGCTGGGCGGCTAGCTGCCCAAGCCCAAGTGGCTAGCTGCCTAGGCCTGGGTGATCACTCGAGCCCGAAGCAAAAATCCCACTTTAAATAGGAAACTTCCTATTTTGACGGGTCTTCTCCTTCTAGAACTCGGATTTGTGACCTTTTCCCTATAAAAACACATCCAAGGGGTTCCTAAACCTACTTGTATTCATTCATTAGAAATTATGTGTAATGCCCCGTATTTACGTAAATCTTTTGTTTAATTAATTATATATTTAATGTGTAACGGTTAATTTAATTATTAGTTAATTTTATTATACACGTAATTATTGGAATTAAATATAATCGTGAATAAGATAACTGCGTAACCAAACACTAGCATTGGAAGTAAACCCAAATAGGTTAGGATTAATTTGTGCCCTATATAAGATCTTATAAGGGAAGTTATTACTTTTGGCTTGGAAACCATTGAGAGAATAGAGGATTGACGGCTGAGGAAAGTTTGCCCCTTTTTCACCTTCTTCACCTCTGTACGCTGGGAATCAAGTAAGTAATATATATATATATATATATATATATATATATATATATATGTATTAGGTTTTGTCATAGATGTACGGTAAATTAAGATGAATAGGAATAGGTGAGTTGTTGAAATTAGAAATCTGACATTGAAGGAAGAAAAAAATAAAAAATAAAGAAGAAGTGGTTTTCGTTGGGATTGCAATCTGATAGGATGAAGTTATGATATATATATATATATATATATATATATATGGTGAAACAAAAAGGTAAGTGAATATATATATATTTATATAAAACGTTTTGATATGTGTGCTGAAATTTAAAGTGAAAGGAGAAAAAGTAAATTCTGAAATTACAGGCTTTGGAAAACGTGAAAAGATTTTATATATATATATATACCGTAATTCCCACTATTACGTATTATATATATATATATAATATGATACTATTACGTATTATATATATATATATATATATATATATATATATATATAATCTGACACTATTCATCACTGTTCATAAAGATTTTTACTGTACATTCACTTTTTCATGTCACGTTGACAGTCAGTTTGTAGCAAGTTGACTGTCAACTTTTCAGCTTTTGTTGTAATGAATCATATCACGTTGGCAGTCAAGTTGTTGCAAGTTAACTGTCAACTTTTCTAATTGAAAGGACAACCGTACTCACTCATCAGGTTTTGGGAAGGATACTTTATTATGTTGATAGTCAGTTTTTAGCAAGTTGACTATCAACTTGGATTTAGGAAGATTACTTTATCACGTTGATAGTCTGTTCGAAGTAAGTTGACTATCAACTTTTAATACGTACACATACACACATATATATTATATATATATATACACAAGCCATACGTATTATAAGCACATAACTATTCCAGGGAAGAAGGGTTTATGGGGCCATTAGAATTAGAAATTGAACTGTTAGCGTACCACGTAATTAGAATGAACTATTAATATAAATATAAATTATTGATAAAAGATATTATTGATTTTAGGTTCTGAATAGCATTGGAGTGATTAGGAGTTCAATCGCTTGAATTATTGAAGGTTTGGCTTGAGGTAAGGGAACTTGCACAATATATCGCCCTCTTTGATTAAATAAAAATAAATCTGATTTTTATTCCTCTTTTATGAGCCAATGATTTATGGACAATTGTTTTCAAAATCGTTTAATTATCAAAGTGTTTATTTCTTATGTATTGTGGGTCAAGCAAAAATAGTTATTTATTGAAATTGTTTTACATACATGTTTGAATCTATTTTACTTGTGAATGATATTTGCCAAATGTTTTTTTTGTATAAGTGTGAACTCTGGTTAGATTATTGGTCCGTCCTAGCAGGGGATTTTAATACTGTTGGAAAATTGGTCCGTGCCAGCAGGGGATTCTAATACTGTTGGTCATCAGTACTGATGTAGTGTAAAGTCCCACGATGATGGGCACCTATTGAATGTGAGTCTAGCCATAGGAAGTACTTGTATGAACTAATGTTTATTGATTTGTTTTATATCGATCAGTGATTTGAAGTGATTATCGAATGCATTGTTATCGGAAGTGTTTCAGTGTTATTGTTTATTGAATTGAAAGTAAGAGAATTGCTTCTAAAAGTTTATATGCCTATCGAATTGAAAGAAATGATTTATTGTAAAACTCTATCGTTTTGTTACTCATGTTTTTAAATCAATCGTGCAAATATGCTTGACCTGTTCCTGTATATATTGTGTAATGTTTTCTTGCTGAGCGTTATGCTCACCCCTTATATTTTTCCCCACAGATGAATAGCTTGATGTGAGTGGCTTCCGCGTACGAAGAGTCAGAATGTCGATGGCTTGATTTGCTAGTTTAATTAGAACTTTTATTTTAGTAGTTAGAAGAATTAGTTTATTATTTAAGTGGACGCTGTAATAGGTTATTGGAGGTGACAATTTACCTTAATGGATATAGGATTTATCTAGTTATTTCAATTAATTGTTGAGACTTTAGTTATGCTATGACTTTAATTTTTTTGTGAATGGATTATTGGAGACAACTTTATTACAGGTTGATATTGTTAAGTGGTCTAGCCTATGTGGGACGTAGTCTTATATGGGTTATGACAATCATGTCGCCAAATCCAGTATTTTGGGTTTGGGGTGTGACAGTTTTGGTATCAGAGCAGTGGTTTATGATTCTGTAGACTCTTAGATCATAACCATAGGATTGACAAAGTATAGACGAATGAGAAGATAGGTGTAAACTAAAAATTGGTAATTTAGTTGTAGTACAATAGGAATTTTTTAGAATTGATAACATGGCTTATAGAGTGATTAATTAATATATTTTTCCATTATTAATTTATTGTTTAGAATTTATTATGAATGCTAAACCTAAATTATTTGGAAAATCAGGATTGAAAGATGCCTCCAAGGAAACAACAACCAAACGGTGCAGCTCCACCAAATGATCTAGAAGGAGTTTTTAGAGCAATAGGAAGTTTAACTAATGTGGTTGAGCAGCATGTGAGAGCCGGAAACACTAATGCTCGAAGAGCCATTGCTCCTACACCCTCTACTTGGGACCAATTCCATAAGCTTCATCCTCCTGCTTTCAAGGGAACTATTGACCCACTGGAAGCGGAAGCTTGGATTGGTAAAATGGAGAAGATATTCGAGGTACTGGGAAGTGATAATGCTCAGAAAGTTCTGTTTGCTGCGTTTATGCTAGAAAGGGATGCAGATTAGTGGTGGAAGACAGCTCGCACAGTGTTAGGTGCTGGTAATCAACAAGTTACATGGGAGAGGTTTGTAACTATCTTTTATGAGAAGTACTTCCCTGATAGTGTGAGAGATCAGAAAGAGATAGAATTCCTAGAGTTGGAACAAGTTAATTCAGTGACTGAGTATGAGGTAAAGTTTACTTCTTTGTCTCGCTTTGCTCCACACTTGATTGCTGATGAGAAAAAGAAAGCCCGCAAATTCTTAAGGGGGTTGAAGCCCCATATTAAAGATAGAATCTCCTTGCTAGGGCTGGAAACCTATCATGAGATGGTGGATAGGGCATTGAAGGCTGAGATTATTAGTAAGGAATCTTGGGAAGCCAGAGAAAAGAAAAGAAAGAGAGCTCAATCTGAAGAGCCACAGAAAGGGAAGCAGAACAACAGGTTTGGTCAGAAGAGAGAATCTGCAGGGAGAGAAAGCAAAGATCAAACTCAGAAGAAGGCTTGTCAGAGATGTGGAAAATTCCATGGAGATAGAGCCTGCTACCTAGAGACTGGAGCTTGCTTTAAATGTGGCAAGATAGGCCACCAAATCAAAGATTGCCCGAATATGAAGGGAGAGAAGGAAAAACCACAGGGAACTGGACAGAGGCCGAAGGTTCAGGGAAGGGTTTTTGCTATGACCCAGCAGGATGCACAAGCATCCAACTCGGTGGTGACAGGTACCTTGCCCATACATTCTTTTGATGCAAAAGTATTGATTGATTCTGGTTCTACCCATTCTTTTGTATCCTATGCATTTGCTGAGAAATTGAAGAAAACACCTGAACCATTAAATTGTGATCTATCTGTTGCCACTCCTTTAGGAGATTTTGTGACTATTGATTGTGTGTTTAAACATTGTGTGGTTCTGGTGGGTGATAGAGAATTGTCTGTAGACTTAGTTCCTTTGGATATTCGGGATTTTGATGTAATTTTAGGCATGGACTGGCTTTCCGCCTACCATGCAACAGTTGATTGTTTTAGTAAGAGGGTTGTCTTTTGTAGTCCAGGGGAAATAGAGTTTTGTTTTGAAGGGACTAGAATTAGTACCCCTCTTAACATCATCTCAGCAATACATGCAAAGCGATTGTTGAAAAAGAATTGTCAAGGGTATTTGGCATATGTGGTGGACAATCAAAAAGGGGAGGTGAAGCTTGAGGATATTCCTATTGTCCGAGATTTTCCGGAGGTATTTCCTGAAGATTTGCCTGGCTTACCACCCGACAGAGAGATCGAGTTCACCATTGACGTAGTGCCTGGCACTGCACCTATTTCCAAAGCTCCTTATCGTATGGCACCGGTTGAGCTCAAGGAATTGAAAATGCAATTGCAGGAGCTCCTTGACAAGGGCTTCATCCGACCTAGTGTATCTCCTTGGGGCGCACCGGTTTTATTTGTGAAGAAGAAAGATGGGAGCATGAGGTTGTGCATTGATTATCGAGAGTTGAATAAAGCTACTGTGAAAAATAAGTATCCTTTACCGCGGATAGATGACTTATTTGATCAGTTGCAGGGTGCCCAAGTCTTTTCCAAGATTGATTTGAGATCTGGGTACCATCAATTGAAGGTTAAGGGGGAAGATGTGTCTAAGACAGCTTTTCGTACTAGATATGGGCATTATGAGTTCTTAGTTATGCCCTTTGGGTTGACTAATGCACCTGCAGCGTTCATGGACTTAATGAATAGGGTGTTCAAGCCTTATTTGGATCAGTTTGTAGTTGTCTTCATCGATGATATTTTAGTGTACTCTAAGAGCTTAGAGGAGCACGAACGACACTTGAGCATAGTTTTACAGACTTTGAGAGAGAAGCAATTGTTTGCTAAGTTGAAGAAGTGTGAATTCTGGTTAGACAGAGTGTCCTTTCTTGGGCACATCATTTCAAAAGATGGTATTTCAGTGGATCCTGCGAAGGTGGAAGCAGTGGTTAATTGGAGTTCCCCTACTAGTGTGACTGAAGTGCGGAGCTTTTTAGGCCTTGCAGGTTACTACAGAAGGTTCATTAAGGGATTCTCAAAAATTGCCATCCCATTAACCAGATTGACTCAAAAGATGGTGAAATTTGAATGGACAAAGGAGTGTGAGCAGAGTTTTCAAGACTTGAAGGATCGGTTGGTGACTGCCCCAGTATTGACCATTCCGTCAGGTTCAGGTGGATTTGTAGTATATAGCGATGCGTCGCACAAAGGACTTGGTTGTGTCCTAATGCAACATGGGAAGGTGATAGCATATGCTTCTAGGCAGCTCAAACCGTATGAGAAGAATTACCCCACTCATGACCTAGAACTAGCAGCTGTGATTTTTGCTTTAAAAATTTGGAGACACTATCTTTATGGTGAAACTTGTGAGATTTACACTGATCATAAGAGTTTGAAATATTTGTTTTCTCAGAAGGAGTTGAACCTCAGACAGAGGCGATGGATTGAGTTGATGAAAGATTATGATTGCACCATTCAGTACCATCCTGGTAAAGCCAATGTGGTAGCTGATGCCTTGAGTAGAAAAGCGGAGGGACGTATAGCAGCTTTAGCAATTGGGCAAAGGTATTTACTTGAAGAGTTAAGGAATTTGAGAGCCACTATTCGAGTGCAAGAGTCTGGTATGATTCTAGCTACACTTCAGGTACAACCAACCTTAATAGAGAGGATTAAGACTTCTCAAAGTAGTGATCCTCAGTTGGTTCGTATCATAGAAGAAGTGAATGAGGGTAATAAACCCGATTTTGCAATTCAGGAAGATGGTGTGCTGAGATATGGGACTAGACTTTGTGTTCCAAACAACCCTGAGTTGAAGAAAGAAATTTTGAGAGAAGCTCATTGTTCAAAATACACGGTGCATCCAGGAGGAACAAAAATGTATAGAGATTTGCGGGATTTGTACTGGTGGAATAATATGAAGAGGGAGGTTGCTCAGTTTGTATCAGAGTGCTTGGTGTGCCAACAAGTGAAGATAGAACATCAGAGACCTGCTGGGTTACTAAAACCCCTTGACATTCCCGAGTGGAAGTGGGAACACATAACTATGGATTTTGTAACTGGATTCCCTAGAACACCGCGAGGTAATGATGAGATTTGGGTGATAGTGGACAGATTGACAAAGTCAGCACACTTTTTAGCTATTAAGAAAACTTGTTCGTTAGAAGATTTGGCTGAGCTTTACATTAATGAGATAGTGAAGTACCATGGAGTGCCAGTGTCAATAGTGTCTGACAGAGACCCCCACTTTACAGCACGGTTTTGGGAGAGCCTACACACTGCTTTGGGAACTAAGTTGAATTTCAGTACTGCTTTCCATCCTCAGACAGACGGTCAGTCGGAACGGACTATTCAAACTTTGGAAGATATGCTTCGAGCTTGTGCGCTGGACTTTAAGCGTAGTTGGGACACTCATTTGCCTTTGGTGGAGTTTGCTTATAACAACAGTTATCATTCTAGTATTTGCATGGCGCCTTATGAGGCATTATATGGGAGGAAGTGTAGATCACCTATTTGCTGGGATGAAGTTGGAGAGCGAAAGCTTATTGGTCCTGAGTTAATACAAGTGACTTCGGACAAGGTCGCTCAGATTCGAGAAAGACTTAAAGCGGCTCAAAGTAGACACAAGAGTTATGCTGACAGTGGTAGGCGAGATTTGAAATTTGAGGTTGGTGATCATGTTTTCTTGAAAATATCCCCAATGAAAAGTGTAATGAGGTTTGGTAAAAAGGGCAAATTGAGTCCGAGATATATTGGCCCTTTCGAGATATTAGAGACAGTTGGTCCTTTGGCCTATAAAGTTGCATTGCCACCTGAGCTATCGCGGGTACATGATGTTTTCCACATTTCAGTTTTACGGAAATATGTATCGAACCCATCCCACATTTTGGAGTATGAGCCTATTCAAATTCAAGAGGACCTATCATATGAAGAACAACCAGTGCAAATTTTGGATAGAGAAGTGAAGGTGCTACGAAATAAGTCCGTGAAGTTAGTCAAAGTGCTTTGGAGGAACCATGAAGTGGAAGAAGCTACTTGGGAGACCGAGGAAGATATGATGAGGAAATACCCCCACCTATTTGCAGATCAAGGTACGCTAAAGTTTAGAGGACTAAACTTTTTTTTAAGGGGGGGAGAATGTAATGCCCCGTATTTACGTAAATCTTTTGTTTAATTAATTATATATTTAATGTGTAACGGTTAATTTAATTATTAGTTAATTTTATTATACACGTAATTATTGGAATTAAATATAATCGTGAATAAGATAACTGCGTAACCAAACACTAGCATTGGAAGTAAACCCAAATAGGTTAGGATTAATTTGTGCCCTATATAAGATCTTATAAGGGAAGTTATTACTTTTTGGCTTGGAAACCATTGAGAGAATAGAGGATTGACGGCTGAGGAAAGTTTGCCCCTTTTTCACCTTCTTCACCTCTGTACGCTGGGAATCAAGTAAGTAATATATATATATATATATATATATATATATATATATATATATGTATTAGGTTTTGTCATAGATGTACGGTAAATTAAGATGAATAGGAATAGGTGAGTTGTTGAAATTAGAAATCTGAAATTGAAGGAAGAAAAAATTAAAAAATAAAGAAGAAGTGGTTTTCGTTGGGATTGCAATCTGACAGGATGAAGTTATGATATATATATATATATATATATATATGGTGAAACAAAAAGGTAAGTGAATATATATATATTTATATAAAACGTTTTGATATGTGTGCTGAAATTTAAAGTGAAAGGGGAAAAAGTAAATTCTGAAATTACAGGCTTTGGAAAACGTGAAAAGATTTTATATATATATATATATATATATATATATATATACCGTAATTCCCACTATTACGTATTATATATATATATAATATGATACTATTACGTATTATATATATATATATATATATATATATATAATCTGACACTATTCATCACTGTTCATAAAGATTTTTACTGTACATTCACTTTTTCATGTCACGTTGACAGTCAGTTTGTAGCAAGTTGACTGTCACCTTTTCAGCTTTTGTTGTAATGAATCATATCACGTTGGCAGTCAAGTTGTAGCAAGTTAACTGTCAACTTTTCTAATTGAAAGGACAACCGTACTCACTCATCAGGTTTTGGGAAGGATACTTTATTATGTTGATAGTCAGTTTTTAGGCAAGTTGACTATCAACTTGGATTTAGGAAGATTACTTTATCACGTTGATAGTCTGTTTGAAGTAAGTTGACTATCAACTTTTAATACGTACACATACACACATATATATTATATATATATATACACAAGCCATACGTATTATAAGCACATAACTATTCCAGGGAAGAAGGGTTTATGGGGCCATTAGAATTAGAAATTGAACTGTTAGCAGTACCACGTAATTAGAATGAACTATTAATATAAATATAAATTATTGATAAAAGATATTATTGATTTTAGGTTCTGAATAGCATTGGAGTGATTAGGAGTTCAATCGCTTGAATTATTGAAGGTTTGGCTTGAGGTAAGGGAACTTGCACAATATATCGCCCTCTTTGATTAAATAAAAATAAATCTGATTTTTATTCCTCTTTTATGAGCCAATGATTTATGGACAATTGTTTTCAAAATCGTTTCATTATCAAAGTGTTTATTTCTTATGTATTGTGGGTCAAGCAAAAATAGTCATTTATTGAAATTGTTTTACATACGTGTTTGAATCTATTTTACTTGTGAAAGATATTTGCCAAATGTTTTTTTGTATAAGTGTGAACTCTGGTTAGATTATTGGTCCGTCCCAGCAGGGGATTTTAATACTGTTGGAAAATTGGTCCGTGCCAGCAGGGGATTCTAATACTGTTGGTCATCAGTACTGATGTAGTGTAAAGTCCCACGATGATGGGCACCTATTGAATGTGAGTCTAGCCATAGGAAGTACTTGTATGAACTAATGTTTATTGATTTGTTTTATATCGATCAGTGATTTTGAAGTGATTTATCGAATGCATTGTTATCGGAAGTGTTTCAGTGTTATTGTTTATTGAATTGAAAGTAAGAGAATTGCTTCTAAAAGTTTATATGCCTATCGAATTGAAAGAAATGATTTATTGTAAAACTCTATCGTTTTGTTACTCATGTTTTTAAATCAATCGTGCAAATATGCTTGACCTGTTCCTGTATATATTGTGTAATGTTTTCTTGCTGAGCGTTATGCTCACCCCTTATATTTTTCCCCACAGATGAATAGCTTGATGTGAGTGGCTTCCGCGTACGAAGAGTTAGAATGTCGATGGCTTGATTTGCTAGTTTAATTAGAACTTTTATTTTAATAGTTAGAAGAATTAGTTTATTATTTAAGTGGACGCTGTAATAGGTTATTGGAGGTGACAATTTACCTTAATGGATATGGATTTATCTAGTTATTTCAATTAATTGTTGAGACTTTAGTTATGCTATGACTTTAATTTTTTTGTGAATGGATTATTGGAGACAACTTTATTACAGGTTGATATTGTTAAGTGGTCTAGCCTATGTGGGACGTAGTCTTATATGGGTTATGACAATCATGTCGCCAAATCCAGTATTTTGGGTTTGGGGTGTGACATTATGGAGGCTCTAGACAAATTTTTAGGAGGGTTTTTGAGAATTATGAGTGCTGAAGCAAAATTTGAGTTCAAATGCTTTGGCTTGGATCCATTGCTTTCCTTGAGGCATGTAAAGCTTGAAACGAACCTCCTAACTGCTGCTACATATTTTTAGGACCCCTAAATTCATGTGTTCTGCTTCAACTATGAAGAACTATGCCCGACCATGGAGGAATTCTGTGCGTTGTATGGAGTTTCACCGGTAAGTCCTTTCATTCTCCCTACTCCTCGCCCAAGCTTTCTTACTTCTTTTTTCAATTTCCTTAGGATTCACCAATAATATGCCTCCATATTTGTGAAAGACCACATGGTAGATTTGATGAAATTGGCAACCTCTTTCTTAGCCTATGATAGCAAAGGTATTTTGAAATTTACCTTTCCTATTAAGCACGCACTTGCTTTTTGCCTTATTGGTCGTTTCCTTATTTCCACTGGTACTCCACATGTTCCCATACAAATTTGTGAGTTGATTCCTTTCCTTACCAAGGGCCATAACTTGATTCCCATGGTACTAGCTGAAACCCTAAATAGCTTGGATAAAAATTATGAGGACCCAAAAGTTCCTTTAGGAGGTAGCCCCATTCTGTTGCAGATGTGGTTACTTGAAAGACTGAAATTTTTGTCACCCACTGCCATTACACCATACAAGCCCCAGCATCACTGTCTTCGCCGCTTTGAGCTACCTGGGCAATTTTCATTGAGGGATTGGCTAGGTTATTTCTAAACTCTTTCATGGAGGAATATCAAGTGGTTTGTCTTCATATGAGGTTGTAGTGAACAGGTGCTTTTGCGCACTTCTAGATGTGCCATGGTGAGACTCATAGGACTGAGGTCTACTTCCTTTTATTGGCCTTCAAGGGTTCTTCGTCAGATGGGTGCCATGCAAACCATACCCACTTCCTTGAAAGGTGACTATCCTGTGGTGCATGCGGGTCTTTCTGTAGTGACCTGGGCGAAGGATCGATAGCCTAGCAAGCTGACACTAAACCAAGTTACAAATACTGATGGTCCATATATGATGAGCCCTGAGTACAAGGAATGGTTGAAGAATAATATGGGCGAGAAAGAGATTATCTGTAGAGAACGGATTTTTGGACTTATCAAGAATAACGAACTTGGACCTTGTAGAGAAGATATTATGGAAGCAGCGACAGCACTTATGAACATGACGTGAGGAAGAAAAGAAGACTTAAGAGAGAAACGAAGAAAGCTGAGGAATAGGCTGTAAAGAAACCTAAGAAGAATTGAAGACTCAATAAGATATTTATGGCATATTTATAGTTCTTTTACTTAATATCAATGAATTGCTATGTCAATCAATTTTAGTTTTGAACAAATTGCCAATAATAAATCAAATTTGGGATTTTGTTGTTTGATTTAGACCGCACCCAAAGTAACTTTATGGGTTGCCTACGTATCTCCATGATTTTTGTTTTTTTCTTTTCTTTTCTTTTCTTTTTTATTTTTTTTCTCTTTTTTTGAATGGAGAATCAGGTCTTACATAGTTCTTATGCCTTAACTTTTGCCTAGGCTGCCCTTACGGGTTTTCAACCTAGCTGGCCTTAAACATGATATTTCTTCAATTGATCCAAATTAGTTGGACGAGCGAACTCAGTTCCATCTAAATCCATGAGGTGAACAGCCCTTGCTGGCAATATTTCTTTGATGATGTATGGTCCACCCCAACTTGGTTTGAATTTTCCCCGCAGATCAAACACTGGAGCTCTGATTTCCTTCAACACTACATCTCCTTTCTTTAAACCCCGATCTTTGACATGCTTGTTGAATGCTCTGGCAACTCTTCGCTGATACCCCTGCACATGATATAGTGCCCTTAATCGCCTTTCATCTAGTAACGCTAACTCATCATAACGGCTCTTGACGCAGTCCACTTCAGTTATCTGACTCTCCATGGGGACCCTTAGTGAAGGAACTTCTAGTTCAATTGGTAACACGACTTCCATTCCATAGACTAGAGAGTAAGGGGTAGCCCCTGTTGACGACCTTACTGATGTTCTATAACCCCATAGAGCCAATGGTAACTTCTGATGCCAGTTTGTGTACGAGTCAGCGGTCTTCTGTAGTATCTTCTTGATATTCTTGTTAGCTGCTTCCACTACTCCATTGGTTTGAGGACAGTATGGTGACGACAGATGGTGAACTATGATGTACTTTTGCAAGAGTTCATGGGTTTCTTTCTGAAAATGTTGGCCATTGTCTGAGATAACTTCATGTGGTACCCCATATTGATAGATAATGCTGTGCTGTATGAACTGCGCTACCTTCTTGGCATTCAGGGTCTTGAAAGATGCTGCTTCCACCCATTTAGTGAAGTAATCGATGGCAACCAGGATGTATTCATGCCCATTTGACGCCTTTGGCTTGATTTGTCCAATGATATCTATCTCCCATACTGTAAATGGCCATGGTGATGACATGCTTGTTATCTTCTTGATATTCTTGTTAGCTGCTTCCACTACTCCATTGGTTTGAGGACAGTATGGTGACGACAGATGGTGAACTATGATGTACTTTTGCAAGAGTTCATGGGTTTCTTTCTGAAAATGTTGGCCATTGTCTGAGATAACTTCATGTGGTACCCCATATTGATAGATAATGCTGTGCTGTATGAACTGCGCTACCTTCTTGGCATTCAGGGTCTTGAAAGATGCTGCTTCCACCCATTTAGTGAAGTAATCGATGGCAACCAGGATGTATTCATGCCCATTTGACGCCTTTGGCTTGATTTGTCCAATGATATCTATCTCCCATACTGCAAATGGCCATGGTGATGACATGCTTGTTAAAGGCATAGAAGGCAAATGTTGTCCGTTGGCGAACAGTTGGCATTTATGGCACTTCTTGACATGTGTGTGGCAGTCTCTTTCCATGGTAGACCAATAATAGCCTAGCCTTATGATTTTCTTAGCCAACATATAACCATTTATGTGCGGAGCCCCTATTCCTTCATGGATTTCTTTAATCAAATGCTCGGCTTCTTCCTCGGTGACACACAGCAGGTGGATCCCATCGTATGATCTCCAATATAGCTTTCCTCTACAAAGTACATAGTGACTTGCCAACCGCCTTAAGGTCTTTCTATCGACATGAGAGGCTCCTTCTGGGTATTCCCTCTCTTCAATGAACTTCTTTATATCATGGAACCATGGATTGCCATCATTCAATTCCCCTTCTCGGATTGCACAACAGTACACAGGCTTGTCTCGGTATTCTATCACCAACGGTTTCACATTTCCTCCTTCAGGTATCTCCACCATGGATGCCAGGGTTACCAAGGCATTGGCAAACTGGTTCTTGTTCCTTGACAAGTAATTGAACTCTATCTCTGAGAACTCCTTGTTTAGAGCTTCCAGATAGGCATGGTATGGCAACAGCTTTTCATACCGAGTTTTCTACTCCCCTTTTATCTGACAAATGATTAGCGCGGAGTTCCCGAACACTTCCAATTCTTTGATCCCCAATTCAAGTGCAGCTTCCAATGCTAGGATACAAGCCTCGTACTTAGCAATATTGTTGGTAGCTTCGAACCCTAACTTAACCGCCAACGGTGTGAATGCTTCTTCAGGTGAAACCAATAGGACTCCTATCCCATAACCCTTCTTATTGGCTGCCCCATCGAAGTATACTCTCTAAGTTTTCCTCCCAATCTCTAGCACGTCCTCATCAGGAAACTGGTCATTAAACGGAGCTGATGATGACACAAGACAACTGGCTACATAGTCTGCAATGACACTTCCCTTAAAAGACTTTTGATTCACATACTTGATGTCAAATTCATTGAGGAGAATTGACCATCGAGCAGTTCTGTATGACAATACTGGCCTCTCTATCAGGTACTTCAACGGATCCATGCGACTTATTGAGAATACTTCAAAGGGCATCATGTAGTGACCGAGTTTCTGTGTCGCCCATACTAGTGCCACACAAACCTTTTCAATTGCATTGTACTTCACTTCGTGGTCTATCATTTTCTTGCTTAAGTAATAAATGGCATTTTCCTTTGTCGACCCTTTAAGATATTAAGCTAGCATAGCTCCCGTCGCGGTTTCGGTGACTGTTAAGTATAACAAAAGCAATGCACCTTGCCGTAGGGGGACTAAAATTGGAGGATTGCTCAAGTATCTCTTAATGGTCTCAAAGGCCTCTTGGCATTCTTCATTCCATACTTTCGGCACACCTTTCTTAAGCAATTTGAAGATTGGTTCGCAAACCATGGTCAAGTTGGTAATGAAATGGCTTATGTACTGAACTCTTCCTAGAAAACTTTGGATCTGCTTCTCAGCGCTAGGCGGCTCCATCTCCACAATGGGTTTTATCTTCCCTAGGTCCACTCCGATGCCCCTCTGACTGATCATAAACCCTAATAACTTGCCGGTGGTGACACCAAAAGCGCACTTCTGTGGGTTTAAACGGAGGTTGTACTTCTTTGCTCGCTCTAGGAATTTCTCTAGTACCTTGAAATGCCCGTCCCTATCCACGAACTGTTGGGAACCGAACTAGGGAGGAAAACATACAAAGGCGGAATTAAAATATTCCTATGATTCCCAAACCCATGAATCCGATTATGCATAATACAAAAACAATAACCTAACTACCATGAGAGTTAGGGTTACTTACAGTTGATGAATGTCTTCTCCGTTATGCTCCAAGCTTGGTCTTCTCCTTTTTGCTCCAAACATGAACTCCGGGCAGCAATGAATGAGCAGTCCAAGTGTACTGCTTCTAACGGTATCCACACCTAGCTAGAGCTTGATGTCCTTTCCTTCTTCTTCCTTATAGTTGTTAGAGGTGGAGAAGAGAGAGAGAGAGAGAGAGAAAGCCTTGTGAAATTTTCGGCCAACCCCTTGGGGATCCAATTGTGATGATGTCATCACATCATAATGTGGCTTATATAGCCACACAATAGGGTCGGCCAAGGGGGAACTTAAAACCCTAGTGGGTTTTGTGTAATTACTCTTAATTACACAATTAGCCCACTAGTTTGCAACAAATACAAATTAGCCCCTTAAAGAACTTTTCTTTAATCACTTATACCCTTTCTCTCATAGACAATCAAGCTCTCTTAGCATGATCAGTGTGTGACCCATTGGGTTCACATCATCAAGTAGTAGGAACAGCACAAGTTGTGCACAATGGAACACTTTCCATTCAGGGTCTAATTGAAACTCCTTTTAATTCCCTAATTGATTATAACTCATTTATGTCAATTAGGGCTTCTACTAACCATGAGTAACACCTAGCATATGGCTCATGGTGTGGTCCTTAATGAGGTGAATAGTCATTTACAAAGAACCCTTCTGTTATAGTTTATAGGTTACAATTACATCCTTCCATCAAGACAATGTCTCCAATTGAACTAATAGGACATGGAAGTCTGTCAAGTCCCTAGTTCAATTACTTTATACTCATTCATTAATATCAACTCAATGATAAACTTATGGAAACTCCTTTCCATATTCATTCTACAATGGGCCCATGGATTTAATGAGTTATATTCAATGAATGCTATATGAGACATTGACTCTCTTTTTCCTGAGAGTGATGGATTTCTTGTTGATCACTCACATGCCTTCACACACATAGTAGTAGGGCCAATGAACACCCTTACAGACCCCTGAATAGGATCTGCACTTAGTGTTATCAAACTTCTAAAGCTACATGTATAAGACAACCATGGTGTCTTAGGTCTAAGGATTACTTGTACCACTATAACAATGAGAAACTGATTGACAGGCATGTTAAAACTCCATTCCGTTTATCCCATATCTTTGGTCACATTCAGTGTACCTATTCTTATAATAGGCACCCACTTGTTGGTTGTAGTGTCTCCACACAAATAGCATGAGACTAGCTATCCTCCTATAGAGTCAACCTAACAAGTGCTAGTCCTATGGTTTATTACTGTCCATCATAGTGAACCTTCAACTAGGAATGTTTTAGGAGTTTACAACTCTTTGTAATTTCATATTCTCAACTCTAACTCCATGGACATATTATGTAAATATAAATGATGCATATGAACATAATAGAATAAGCCCTTTTATTAAATCAATAATAAATGTGACATGCATAAATGAAATCAATTGATTATTCCTAATCCCTAAACAATCATCTCTATGATTGGCTCTAGGGCATAATCCTAACAATCTCCCACTTGCACTATAGCCAATCCACCATGTATCTCATACCCATATCCTGTCGGTGGTGATCCAAGACACTTGGGTCATAGCTTTAGTAAATGGGTCTTCTTTATTCTCTGTTGTATTAAACTTTTATATGTATATGTCATCTCTTCTAATGATCTCTTTAATCACTTGGAATCACCGCTTAAAGTTTGGACTTTTGACGAGACAGTGGATCCTTGTCTTGAGCAATAGCCTTATTGTTGTCACAAAAACAATAGTAAAGGCTTCTCAATGTCAGGAACCACTCCTAGTTCTGCAATGAACTTACTCATCCAAACATGCAGCAATTCGCTCAACCTCTGTAATGGAGTTTGCTGTAGTACCCCACTTACAGCTTCTCTATTTGACATTTCCACTTTTTAAAGTGAAAACATTGTTTGTATTACTAACCATTTTCAAGTTTCTTTCTCCATAGACAAGTTATAGGTCCTTTAGTTCTTCTTAAGTACTTAAGGATAGCCTTGACTGCTTCCCAAGGTTTCTTGCCTGGGTTTGCCTGATATCTGCTTGTAACGTTTATAGCATTACTGATATCTGGTCATGTACTTAGCATAGCATATGCTTTTAGACAACTTAATTTCATGTCTGACAGGAATTAGACTTCTCTTGAAATCATGTATTTTGAACCCATTCAAAATCTTGTTTACGTACATCAATTGGGAAAGACTTAGCATCCTTTAAGATCTATCTCTATAGACCTCTATTCCCAAAATATAGGATACTTCTTCCAAATCTTTTATGGAGAAACTCTATAAAAAGCCAATTTTTCACTTTTGACAACGTCTCTACATTATTCCCTAATAAGTAGAACATCATTCACTTATAGGACTATAAATGTAATCGCACTCCCACTAACCCTTTGTACAATTATGGTACAATAATGGGTTATGTCTCAACAGGGATAGGGGTTGCATCAATGTTGGTTTGTGTCTCATTAGACAACTCTTTGAGTTCTATTTTCCTGTTATTGCCTCCTTCTTGAATAAACTCTTTTTCAAGAAATATTGCAAACTTACTAACAAACACTTTTGTTTATCAGGATGATAGATATGATATCCTAAACTCCTTTTAGGATAAACCACAAACCTACATTTAAGTTATCTTGATTTCCAATTTGGTTATATCATGTGTCTCTACATATGTAGTGCAACCCCATACCTTAACATGCTTAAGGTTTGGTGCTTCCCTTTCCATATCTCATATAGGTCTTAAGGGACAGCCTTGGTTTGAACTCTGTTTCACAGGTACGTGGCAATTTCTAGGGCATATCCTAACAAGGATGATATTAGGTCGTTGTAACTTATCATGGATCGGACCATATCCAATAAGGTCCTCTTCCTCCTTTCTGACACACCATTTAGTTATGGTGTTCTAAGAGGTGTCCATTAGAATAGAATGCCTGTTTGAACAAGTTGATCTGAAAGATCACCAGTTAAATATTTGCTTCCTCGATCCAATCGAAGAGCTTGATACTTTTACTAGTTTGTTTCTCTACTTCATATCTGAATTCTTTGAATTTTTCAAATGATTCAGATTTGTACTTCTTTAAGTACACACACCCAAACCTAGAATGAATCATCGGTAAAGGTTGTAAAGTAAGAGAAACCTCTTCATACATCACTATGTATATTTTGTTCTATTAAGATTATTAGCATCAATTTAGAACTATCGTGCTCTATGCAACTAACATTTAGTTTAGAGCATGATCCATACCTTCCGAAAGTCGGTTCTTTAGAGTATCCAGATATTCCCGGCAGTTACGTTTCCAGTGCCCATCCTTGCTATAGTGAAAATAGGTTCCTTTGGCCTTGTCAGTATTACCTTTCTTGATGCCTCCCTTTGGCTTTAAGTTCTTCTTCTTCTTCCCTTGGGTACTCTTACCCTTACTTTTTCCCTTGCCCTTGGGCTTAGGTTTGGCTTTGAAAGTAGAAGCCCCATCAAATGCGAGCAAAGAACTTTTCCCTTTCTTTGTCGTCTCCTCAGTCATCTTGAGCAAATTGTGTAGCCTAGGGAGAGTGGGCTCAAGCTTGTTCATATAAAAATTCATAATGAATGGCCCAAATGAATCAGGAAGGGACTGCAGAATAATGTCTAAACACATATCAGCTTTAATGATCACATCAAGCTTCTCAAGCTGCTCGATATGGTTGATCATCTTCAAGGTGTGTGATCAGTCACGGATGAACACTCATTCATCCTTGCCTTGAATAGATCCTTGACAATATTATATTTAGCGGTCCTACTTTGCTCCCCATACAACTCTTGTAAGTGGAGAAAGATGTCGGGAGTACTACTCATGGACTCATGTTGCTTCTGAAGCTCAGGGCTTGATCATGTCAAAATCAATTACCCGTAGGATGCAAAAAATTTGTATATAGTGGTAGTACGGGTGTCGTACCATAGGGACTATACTAGGATTATTTTAACTTTGAAAACTGAACACTAAAATAATTCAAAAAGATGATTTTTGTAGTTTTGAACTTTATGTAATGCAAGCAAAATAAATTTATATTTTCTTCAAGAAAATAAATACTTAGGGTCTCGAATCCACCACTAATCTTGTATAAAAATGCTCTTATTGTAACGTGTTTCAAGAAGTTATTATTTGGTATGAGCAGGACTCATTGTAGCTACAAGCCCAATGACATCATCAAGAAAGGTTCATATATTTGTAAATTTGGCATAACTCATCAAAGATATAGCATGAACCGTCTCACCTACTCTACTCTAAACTAATTTGTGAGCACGACTCATCTTGTCTAAGTATGAATCATCTTAATCTCCAAATATATATACAGTGAAAACCATTGCATAACCATTGTATTTAAAATCACAGAAATTAAACACAATTTGAGATAAAAACACTAAAACCAATTGTATCAATAATACAATCCTCCTAGTTATGCAATCCTCATACACAAATAATCAAATCAACAACACAATACAATAAAATACACAATACTTGATTAGGGCTTCATCTCCACCCTAAGACAAAGATTAGTTGGTCATGTAGATAACCAAGAACTAGTCTCTCCCCTTTGCCATCTTTGTACCTCCTCCTCTCCTCCCTTTTTTTATTATGTGAATTCCCTTAGTATTTATAGGAGATGGGGGAAGGATCCAGCTAATCCCACAAGTCAAAAGCAATGCCCACTTTCTTTGAATTCTTGGCTGCCCATGTTCTCACTTTGACAAATGCTGCCAGATTCATATTTTTGCAAATAAGTCCACTTCCAACTCATTTTTGACTTGAAAGACGTTTGAATCAGGAAATGCCATAAACTAAACAATTGTAGTTTTTTAAGTCCTCTTTCCAGAGCCACAAATTTCACCCAAATCGGATATGGGAATCACAAGTTATGGCCAGATTACCAAAACTTGGTCAATCTGTCCAGATTTGCTGTTGATTTTGGGATCATGAATTTCTTTGCTTATCTTTGAATTTCAGCTGCTCAAATCTTCAAAATTGTTGACCCAACTCTTGTTGCAGCTCCATGAAATTTTAGGCAAGTGAGAAACCCATTTCAAGTTACATTTATTAGATTAAGTAGTCCTGATTGTCATCTTTTCTGGTATAAACTCAATAACCCTACAATAAATCAAGAACACTTTAAACACACAAAATTAAATATAATAAAATAACTAGAAAATATAAATTAGGGAGTAATTTCAATGAATATTTTGTGCTTATCAAATACCCCCCAACTTACACTTTGCTAGTCCTCGAACAAAGCAAAATAAAATAAGACAAACAAAATAAAACAAAAACTAACTAGTCCATTTAAGCAGGTAATGCAATTGCATTTAGCGTATGCAATAAGCCTTTAAACCCCTAGGTTTCCCATAGTGGACGAGTTATAGTCTCGTGAGGGCTTCCAGTGATGACACCCACAAACATCTTTTATTATCACGGATGCTGTTCATGATTCTACATTTAGATAATATCTTGCTAACTCAAACGAAAATTCTCATTCATTGAAATCAAACAGTTGAACACTACATTTTTTTACCAATCTAGTAAAGTCCAATCCATTTGTACTCAAATAGAAACCTTATCATAAGTTCATCTGGTGTAAAGTGAATTTTTATACAAATGTGTGGCCCCTAACATATCAGCATTCCTTAATATGTTAAATTCACCGTAGCAAGGTAAACCAAGGCTTTAGCTCAATACGCACGCAAATAATAATAATAATAATAATAACAACAACACTTTTTTTTTTTTGATTGGGTACAATGTTCAGGTCTATTAAGCTTTCTAATTAACCCATGTAATGAGCGTTGGGCCAATGACTCCCAAACCAATTGGCTTTAGGGCACTAGGTGTAGAGACACCCCTATGGGCTTACTTACTCAAGTTAAAAAGGCTACGAACCCAAACTAGTTACACCCATAATTCTACTAGACTACTCATTGTTTGACGCGAATACTCATTGCTGTTGGGAATCTAACTAGAGAGGAAAAACTACAAAGGCGGAATTAAAATTTTTCCTATGATTCCCAAAACCATGAATCTTAATTATGCTTAATACAAAACAAAAACCCTAACTAGAAGAGGGTAGAATTACTTACAGTTTGATATGGTCTTCTCCTTTATGCTCCAAGCTTTTTCTTCTCCTTTTTGCTCCAAGCTTTGTCTCCGGACAGCGGTGAATGAGCAGCCCAAGTGTGCTGCCTCCAACGGTATCCACACCTAGCTAGAGCTTGTTTTCCTTTCCTTTTTCTTCCTTACGGTTGCTAGAGGTGGAGAAGAGGGAGAGAGAGAGAGGGAGACCTGTAATTTTTCTAGCCAGCCCTTGGGAGAATGAATGTCCTCATGTGATCCCCACATAATGGGCATTATATAGCCCATTAATAGGGCCGGCCATAGGGGGATTCCTAACCCTAGTGGAATTTGTGTAATTACTCTTAATTACACAATTGGCCCACTAGTTTGCATCAACTACAAATTAGCCCTTTAAAGAACTTTTCTTTAATCACTTATACCCTTTCTCTCATAGACAATCAAGCTCTCTTAGCATGATCAGTGTGTGACCCATTGGGTTCACATTATCAAGTAGTAGGGATAGCACGAGGTGTGCACAATGGAACTCTTTCCATTAAGGGTCTAATTGGAACTCCTTCCAATTCCCTAATTGATTATAACTCATTTATATCAATTAGGGCTTCTAGTAGCCATGAGTAACACCTAGCATATGGCTCATGGTGTGGTCCTTAATGAGGTGAATAGTCATTTACAAAGAACCCTTCTGTTATAGTTTATATGTTACAATTCCATCCTTCCATCAACACAATGTCACCAATTGAACTAATAGGACATGGAAGTCTGTCAAGTCCCAAGTTCAATTACTTTATACTCATTCATTAATATCAACTCAATGATGAACTTATGGAAACTCCTTTCCATATTTATTCTACCATGGGCCCATGGATTTAATGAGTTATATTCAATGAATGCTATATGAGACATTCACTCCCTTTTTCCTGAGAGTGATGGATTCCTTGTTGATCACTCACATGCCTTCACACACATAGCAGTAGGGCCAATGAACACCCTTACAGACCCTTGAATAGGATCTGCACTTAGTGTTATCAAACTTCTAAAGCTACATGCATAAGACAACTATGGTGTCTCAAGTCTAAGGATTACTTGTACTACTATAACAATGAGAAACTGATTGACAAGTAGGTTAAAACTCCATTCAGTTTATCTCATATCTTTGGTCACATTCAGTGTACCTATTCTTATAATAGACACCCACTTGTTGGTTGTAGTGTCTCCACACAAATAGCTTGAGACTAGCTATCCTCCTATCGAGTCAACCTAATAAGTGCTAGTCCTATGGTTCATTACTGTCCATCATAGTGAACCTTCAACTAGGAATGATTTAGGAGTTTAGTACAGAGATATATTTAGAGTCTCAAAATTACAACCCTTTGTAATTTCATATTCTCAACTCTAACTCCATGGACATATTATGTAAATATAAATGATGCATATAAACATAATAGAATAAGCCCTTTTATTAAATCAATAATAAATGTGGCATATATAAATGAAATCAATTGATTGTTCCTAATCCCTAAACAATCATCTCTATGATTGGCTCTAGGGCATAATCCTAACAATCTCCCACTTGCACTATAGCCAATCCACCATGTATCTCATACTCATATCCTATCGGTGGTGATCCAGTACATTTGGGTCATAGCCTTAGTGAAGGGGTATTCTTTATTCTCTATTATATTAAACTTCTATATGTATATGTCATCTCTTCTAATGATCTCTCTAATCACTTGGAATCGCCGCTTAAAGTTTGGACTTTTGATGAGACCGTGGATCCTTGTCTTAAGCACTAGCCTTATTGTTGTCACAAAAACAATAGTAGAGGCTTCTCAATGTTAGGAACCACTCCTAGTTCTGCATTGAACTTACTCATCCAAACATGCAGCAATGCGCTCAAATTTACAGCTCCACCATTTAAGGTGAGAACATACCTCAATGTTGATCTCCTATCATCATCGTCAGATTAAAATCTGAATCCGTTATACCAACCATTTCTAAGTTTCTTTCTCCATAGACAAAGCATGGGTCCTTAGTTCTTCTCAAGTACTTAAGGATAGCTTTGACTTCTTCCCAGTATACCTTATCTGGGTCTACCCGATATCTGCTCGTAACATTTACAGCAAAACTGATATCTGGTAATGTACACAGCATGGCATGTGCTTTTAGACAACTTGATTTCATGCCTGACAGGAATTAGACTTCTCTTGAAATCATGCATTTTGAACCCATTCAAAATCTTGTCTACGTACATCGATTGGGAGAGACTTAGCATCCTTTAAGATCTATCTCTATAGACTTCTATTCCCAGAATATAGGATGCTTCTTCTAAATCTTTTATGGAGAAACTCTTTTGAAAAACCAATTTTTCACTTTTGACAACGTCTCTACATTATTCCCTAATAAGTAGAATGTCATTCACTTATAGGACCATAAATGTGATCGCACTCCCACTAACCCTTTGTACAATTATGGTACAAGGATGGGTTCTGTCTCAACAGGGACAGGGGTTGCATCAATGTTGGTTTGTGTCTCATTAGACAACTCTTTGAGTTCTATTTTCCTGTTGTTATCTCCTTCTTGAATAAACTCTTTTTCAGGAAAGATTGCAAACTTACAAACAAAACACTTTTTGTTCATCAGAATAATAGATATGATATCCTAAACTTTCTTTAGGGTAATCCACAAACCTACATTTAAGTTATCTTGATTTTCAATTTGGTTGCATCATGTGTCTCTACTCATGCATTGCAACGCCATACCTTAACATTCTTAAGGCTTAGTGCTTCCCTTTCCATATCTCATATGGCTTCTAAGGGACAACCTTGGTTTGAACTCTGTTTCACAAGTACGTGGCAATTTCTAGGGCATATCCTAACAAGGATAATATTAGGTCGTTGTAACTTATCATGGACCGGACCATATCCAATAAGGTCCTCTTCCTCCTTTCTGACACACCATTTAGTTATGGTGTTCTAAGAGGTGTCCATTAGAATAGAATGCCTGTTTGAACAAGTTGATCTGAAAGATCACCAATTAAATATTCGCCTCCTCGATCCAATCGAAGAGCTTGATACTTTTACTAGTTTGTTTCTCTACTTCATATCTGAATTTTTTGAACCTTTCAAATGTTTCAGACTTGTACTTCATTAAGTATACACACCCAAACCTAGAATGAATCATCGGTAAAGGTTGTAAAGTAAGAGAAAGTTCTACATACATCATTATGTATATCTTGTTCTCTTAGGTTTATTAGCATTCAATTTAGAACTATCATGCTCCATTGCAATTCATATTTGCAATAAAGTTTAGAAAATAAAGGCCATCCACATAAACTCCAGAAGTAATGAACTCTTCATTTAATAGAAAACATTTATTAAATCAAACTAAAACCTCGTTTAGATAAAACTGAAATAAAATTAATGTTTCTAATAACTTCTTGGAATGTAAAGATAGCTAACTATTATTTCTAAACTACTCCATTAGGTAGAGTCAAGCAACAAGCCCCACAGCTAATGCAGCAACGTTTGCTCCATTTCCCACTTGTAGGGTTGATTCCGCCTTTACTCTACCTTCTGCTTCCCACTAGATTCTGCATGGAATTCAAAATTCACATCAGAATTAAGTACCCAAGTGGAAGCAGAACTAACATTTAGTTTAGAGCATGATCCATACCTTCCAAAGGTCGATTCTTTAGAGTATCCAGATACTCCTGGTAGTTACGTTTCCAGTGCCCATCCTTGCCACAGTGAAAACAGGTTCCTTTGGCTTTGTTGTTACCTTTCTTCTTCCTTCGGGTACTCTTACCCTTGCCTATACCCTTGCCCTTAGGCTTGAGCTTAGACTTGGAAGTAGCAGCTTCATTAAATTCAAGCAAGAATTCTTTCCCATACAACACTTGTATGTTGATAAAAATCTCGTAAGCACTTCCCATGGGCTCGTGTTGCTTCTTAAGCTCGAGACTCATAAATACCATCATATAGCACCTTGCCATGAGATCGTCGTCCATGCGCTTCTGGTAAGCGTCTTTCTCTTGCTGAGTTGTAGCCTCAGCAGGAGCAATGGGAAGTGGATTATGAAGTGCATAGGCAAGATTCTTGGAATCCAAAACAATTTTTAGATTCCTAAGCCAATCAAGACAATTTGGTCCAGTCAAACAGTTGGTGTCCAATAATTTGGATAACGGGTTGAGGTGAGCCATTTCTATGAACTACATATAAAAATAGATAATTAGATTTCATTTTTAATCCATAATGATCGGGTCTTTAATCATATGGTACCTCCCACTATTTTATCAAATTCCATACACCCTCTAATGGAATTCGGGAATCTTATTCCTAATGGGGATTGGGGTCCCACTGTGACCTAGAAGCCTCACATTGTAGTTTCTTGAGTTCTAACCCACAGTAAGAAGACAACTCCTTGTCTATTGCTTCATAAGCAAGTTCCAATCATTTTGCCTCTAGGGTACATACTCCTCACATTATAGTTTCTTGGAATACTTCCCTAGTTAAGTTAAACCCATCATTCACACAGGTATGTTTCGCCAAATATATACCTCACATTATAGTTTCTTGGTATATACCAGTTTAGGCACCCCATGATATCTATATATGTAATAGTTTCAAGTAATGTCTTTAATATGAGTAGCTCCTACATGTCTGCAGCCAAGTACCCACATTAAGAGACGTTAGATGATCCTATAATGATGGAAGGCAATGAAGAATCCATTCCCTAATGTATTCTCTATTTCCAGCTTAATATTAAAAGAGAAGGGTTTTAAGGGTCTCATCAAATAAACTAATTGTCACACCCCATTTTTGCACCACCTTACTAGGGCTCATCATTTCATGCATGTTTTTGTTTTGTTTTTGAGTCTAGTCACTTGCATTAGTTTTCTAGAGTCACAAGGACAATGGATATGAATTTTGGTTCAAATTGGAGTTGATCTTGAGGGATAATAAGAGCTTTTGTGACTTGAGGGGCATAATTGTCTTTTAAGTCCCAAACTTTTCATTTGACCTTGGAATGATCTCCAAATTGCCAATTGGAGTTCATATGGATGCATATGAGGTATTTCTAGGTTCAATTTTGTACCGGTTGTCATCTTAAGTCCCGTGGCCCTGATGATGAGTTTAGTGTGGTTATTTACGGATTATCCTTGAAGAATTAGTACGAATCACAGCATGAGATTTTTGGTTAAAATGAAAAGAAAATTATTTTATTAAATTAGCCATTTTTATCATGACACTAACACGTGTACGTATGTGATGAGTGTGTGTACGCACATACGATACATGTGCATGCGTGTTAGCGGTCAGTCTCCCAATTTTTATAAAAGACAATTTCCTTTTCCTATTCAGATTAGAAGTCTTTTATCATTATAAAATACCTTTTGATTATTCTCCAAGGAAACCTAGTCCAGGAAGGAAAGGGAAACTCCAGATTTCAGCTATAAATACTCTCTTAATGTCTTTAAACAAGGGAGAAGAGAAGAGGGTTTGGAGGGAGTGAAATTCGTCATAATTCAGCAGCAGATTTTCTGAAAACCAGCAGTCGTATTTTAATCATAACTTTTTCATCCAAAGTCAGAATTTGATGAAATTGGTCTTGTTAGAAAGATAATTCAATTCTCTACAACTTTGTATTTCACAAGCTTTGTCCAAATCCAACGTTTTCATACCCAAAAACGCGATTGAAGTTGCCGCTGCTGCAAAGTGACGAGAATCACTTTTTCTTTTCTCTTGTTCTCTTTTTGTTTTCTATTTCTTTTCAAAGTTGAGTGAGTTTTGATCTCTTTGCTGTGATACCACTTTGACAAAGAAGAGGATTCGTGTTGGTTTGATTCACTCTAAAGACCTGAGGAGCCACGAACAATTGCATACAGCAGCAAGGAAGGCCCTTCCTAAGGTATTCTCCTTCTCTATTCAAGCTTAAACTAGGTTTTCATATGGGTTAGGCTTATTGCATGTTAAAGGTAACTTTTTTATCATGTATTAACACTCTAGCTAGTTAATATACATGGAATATCTATTTTTTATCTACTGTTTAGCATGCTTTAGGGCTGTCCTTTAGGTTTTTAATGCATAGTTATGATTCTTGTGCTCCTGTTTGTCCTTGTGCTAGGATTAGTGTCATTGCATGTTAGAGTTAGGATTTTCATCATGTTATATTGCTTTAGTTAGTTAATATGCATGATTTAATTTCTGTTTAGTTTGGTTTTAGCATGATTAAAGTATGTTTTGTATGTTTTTAAGCATATTTGTGAGTTTAGGGTTTTAGAGTCATTGTTTCGTGTTTGTTTTCATATAGCATGATAAAGTAGACTTTTTTATTGGTTTTTCTTCGTGTTTGCTGTATATGTTTTTCATATGGAGTAAACATGATAGTTTTGCATGCATGTTAGTATGTTTTAGGGTTTTTATGCATGATATGGTTCTAGGAATATGTTAGGACTTATTATTGTTCGCTGTTTTTGCTATTGGCATGCTTAGTGGATGATTTTAGGTCATAATACTATTCTGTCCAGATTTGCATGTTAGTGTTTTTGCATGGTTTTGAGCACTTGCAAGGGTGCAAATAGTTGTGGTATTTGTCCTATGGCAAATAGGGCTGCTTATGTCTGAAATAGCTAATGTTTGGAGTAATTGCGCTCAGGTAAGTGGGTGTGAAGGTGCCCCAATTCACCTTTCTTCTTAACTCATTCTCTTCTCCCTATTTAGGGTTAATTTTTAATATGATCCTATGGTTTAATTAGAGGTTTCCTTCATAAACAAAATTCTGGTTTTTATTAAGGTTTCCATTTTGTGGATTTCTTTCCTAAAATCAAACTTTCTATCAATTCTCTTTTGATCAAATAAGGAAACCTAGGGTTTTTACCATAGGTTTGTATTAGGATTTAACATTAGTTCTAATCGAACTACGTGGACTTTGATCCATGTATTTCGTTGCATGGTACGTAGGCGCTCTTCGTGAGGCTCAAGTCCGTTCTAGGATCCAAGCATCCTAGGTTTATTTTTGTTTTCTTTTCTTCTTTTTCTTTTTCTGTTTTTATTTGCTTATTATGCATGGATGGATGAATGAAATATATGATATGCATGCAATTCTTGTGATGATATACTTGCTGATTTTTGTATGGAAAGACTTTAATTTAGCCCAAATGAACTGAGAGACCGAAAGGGTGACATGGGTGCCTATAGGCTTTGCCTAGAACCTTCCCATCTCATAACTTAGCCTCCGAATCCCCGTTTTCTTTGGTTTTCAAAAGATTGGTTTTTGCCTTTCCTTTTTTATGGAGTCATTCAAATTGTTTTCCTAAAACAAACTATTTTTAGGGTTTTCCTTGTTTCCTTTAAAAAATAAGGTGGCGACTCCTTTCCTTTTTCTTTTTCAAACCCATTTTCTTTCAATCCCTTGTGGGCCCAATTTCCGGGGTTCACACTAATCTAACATACATCTCATGCATTTAAATAAATATATATATAACAACATTATATATAATCCGATCATCGATATTAGTCCCAATAAGGTGACATATAACGATCTTTGGATTTGGAGCTATCTCTATTAATCTCATTAAAAGCTCCCACTATGATGATTATGGACTTTAAGAAGATTCAATCCAAGCCAATGAATTGAATCTAAGGTCTAAGGGGGGTGTAGGTGATCGTAAAACAATCATTCAAAACATAGTATGCTCTCTTGAAAGTCTTCTCCAAGCTTTCAAGTCCTTCAATCTCCTCAATTAGCTTCATGGTCTCCACCATAGGCTTATTAGGCTCCACTA
Organism: Liquidambar formosana; assembly: GCA_039720395.1. Lineage (NCBI taxonomy): Eukaryota > Viridiplantae > Streptophyta > Magnoliopsida > Saxifragales > Altingiaceae > Liquidambar > Liquidambar formosana. The sequence goes on from CM077829.1 coordinate 34,711,995, forward strand.
TGCTCCTTAGTGCGCTCTCGATTACATAACATTTACATAATTTAAAGAAAGGGATACATAAGGGGAATGTGGAGTACATAAGAGAATGATAGAGAGAGAGAAGAAGGTGGCATGCAAGCCCCAAATAAATAATACATCACCAAAAATTGACAACTCTTGAAAAATTATACATCCCATTCATAAGACGGCCAATCACAATTGGTTTAAGGGGTATAGTCCATAATCATCATCCATCCATAACTATACAATCATATTGCATAATAAAGGAAATAACTGTAAGCAATAAACATATGGGCATTCATGGTAACTTTATTGATTGGTTTTCATTAATCTCATTAATGTGTCCTAATCTTATTAGGAGATGCATAAGTTCCTGAATTAATTAAGTCTTAACATTTAAGACATTTAATTTCAATTAATCAAATTAATTGAAACATTTAAAGTCCCCTAATTAAACTCTAATATCAAATATTAGGATCTTTTTAATTAAACAAAAACAATTTTATTTAATTAAAATTTCTAGATTTTTATTTAATCCTAAATTGTGTTTTAAACCATTTAAAACATTATAAAATTAATCACCATTAATTAAATAATCAATTTCGGAATTATATAAAATCATTTTATTAATTAATTAGTGTATTAGGGTTTCCTAAAATCCTAAACCCTAAATGCAACCCTAATGCATTAAATGCCTTATGATTGGTCAATTAATGAGCAATCATTTAAACCCTAGTTTTTTATACGGTATTAATGATTAGGATTAGGGTTTAATCAATGCCACCTAGGATATTAATTACACCTAATTAATATGCACTAATTAGGGTTTCTAAAACCCTAAACCTTAAACCTATTAAATGCCAATGATTAATTACTAAACCATTAATGATCATGATTGGTCATTAATGACCAATCATTTAACCCTAGGTTAGACACATTAATTACTAGGTGTAGTTATTAATTAATGCATTAATAGAATTAGGGTTTAATTAATATGAATTAGGGTTTCCTAAACCCTAAACCCTAGACATCATAAATGCACTTAATTATACCCTAATGATTAATAACCATGATTGGTCAATTAATGACCAATCATTAAACATTTTAATTAAGGTAATTAATAGTCTATTAGGGTTTTTAATTAATGCAATTAATGAATTAGGGTTTCATCATTAATGGGAATTAGGGTTTCATCATAAACCCTAAGGCTGCCGCCACATTAGTGGGCTGCCATGGCTTAGCAAGGCTGCCATGGCTTGGCCAGGCCATGGGAGGCCATAGCCAGCAAAGGGGGACTCAAGCCAGGGTGTGGGCCAAGCCCATGGACATGTGTAGAGTGGCCAAGAGGGCTGTCTTCTTCAAAGAACATTAGGGTTTCCTGAACCCAGTGCTGGCACCACCATTGGAGGACCTCCAAGGTCACAAAAGTTTCTAAAACTTAATCAATTCGACTCCACCAACAAAACCAGCTTTGTATCATGTCCCTACATGAATTACTAAGCTAATTGAAGTGGTTTGGATGATCAAATCACCCCCAATTGTTCTAAACAATTCAAGAACAGTAGGCTGTCCAGAATTTGACAGCATACTGTCCCTGATCACAAATTGATTTAAAACCCAGCAAGATGATTAATTCAGGCTACCAAATTATTTTTTCTAGCATCCTACAAGTCTTAGGAAACTAATAAAATTGGTTTCATGCAATTTGGAGTTCCCTAGCTCAAGATATGAACAAAACTCCATTGATGACTTTCTGCAGAAAAACAGCCTGCTGTGTTCTTCCAAGAAATTAAACTTTTTGATTCTTTATGCATCAAGACTCCTTTGATTATTAAAGAATATGATCTATACATCATATATCATCATCCTATAATGATTATTCATCAATTTTACAGAAGTATCTGATCATAACAGTAGCAAGAACCCTAGGGTTCTAAAACCCAGATTCAAACATGGTGGTCTTCTCCTTCTTCCTTCTGTTCTAGACTCATAATCCAATTATGATGCATCCGAATGCTTGGGAACCCTTTCCTACCATGTCTAGAACATAACCCAAGTGGTGGGAACCATTGCCATGCTTTTGATCTCCATCAAAAACTCACAATTGTGGCTGTTACATCATTCCCGAGCAAAACTGTCTTCCCTGACAGCCTGTAGTAAAAATTCATAACTTTCACTACAAAACTCGGATCGACGAACCGTTTGTTGGGTTGTAAAGCTGATTCGAAGAGCTTTCTAACCATATATGGCTCAAAAATTTTGGAGAAGAACTCTGATTTCGGCATGCAAAACAAGATGACGATTTTTCATGCCTATCATAAAAACTGTTCATCATCTTCTCCAAACTCAATCCCCATTCAACTTTTGAATAACCAGCAGCCCTAAAACTATTTTAGAAGAGGAGTGGAAGGAGAATTAACTTAGGGTTCATTAACCCTAGGTTCGGCCATGAGAGGGAAACCATTCTAATGCATGAACATAAATTCCAGATTTATTAACCAATCAATTTACCATGAATTACAGCCCATATGCAGTTTGTATTAGGCATAACCATGGCTCTGATACCACTGTTGGGAATCTAACTAGAGAGGAAAAACTACAAAGGTGGAATTAAAATTTTTCCTATGATTCCCAAAATCATGAATCTTAATTATGCTTAATACAAAACAAAAACCCTAACTAGAAGAGGGTAGAATTACTTACAGTTTGATATGGTCTTCTCTTTTATGCTCCAAGCTTTTTCTTCTCCTTTTTGCTCCAAGCTTTGTCTCTGGACAGCAGTGAATGAGCAGCCCAAGTGTGCTGCCTCCAACGATATCCACACCTAGCTAGAGCTTGTTGTCCTTTCCTTCTTCCTCCTTATGGTTGCTAGAGGTGGAGAAGAGGGAGAGAGAGAGAGGAAGACCTGTAATTTTTCCAGCCAGCCCTTGGGAGAATGAATGTCCTCATGTGATCCCCACATAATGGGCATTATATAGCCCATTAATAGGGCCGGCCATAGGGGGATTCCTAACCCTAGTGGAATTTGTGTAATTACTCTTAATTACACAATTGGCCCACTAGTTTGATCAAATACAAATTAGCCCTTTAAAGAACTTTTCTTTAATCACTTATACCCTTTCTCTCATAGACAATCAAGCTCTCTTAGCATGATCAGTGTGTGACCCATTGGGTTCACATTATCAAGTAGTAGGGATAGCACGAGGTGTGCACAATGGAACTCTTTCCATTAAGGGTCTAATTGGAACTCCTTCCAATTCCCTAATTGATTATAACTCATTTATATCAATTAAGGCTTCTACTAATCATGAGTAACACCTAGCATATGGCTCATGGTGTGGTCCTTAATGAGGTGAATAGTCATTTACAAAGAACCCTTCTGTTATAGTTTATAGGTTACAATTCCATCCTTGCATCAACACAATGTCTCCAATTGAACTAATAGGACATAGGAAGTCTGTCAAGTCCCTAGTTCAATTACTTTATACTCATTCATTAATATCAACTCAATGATGAACTTATGGAAACTCCTTTCCATATTTATTCTACCATGGGCCTATGGATTTAATGAGTTATATTCAATGAATGCTATATGAGACATTCACTCCCTTTTTCCTGAGAGTGATGGATTCCTTGTTGATCACTCACATGCCTTCACACACATAGTAGTAGGGCCAATGAACACCCTTATATACCCCTGAATAGGATCTGCACTTAGTGTTATCAAACTTCTAAAGCTACATGCATAAGACAACCATGGTGTCTCAGGTCTAAGGATTACTTGTACTACTATAACAATGAGAAATTGATTGACAGGCAGGTTAAAACTCTATTCAATTTATCTCATATCTTTGGTCACATTCAGTGTACCTATTCTTATAATAGGCACTCACTTGTTAGTTGTAGTGTCTCTACACAAATAGCTTGAGACTAGCTATCCTTCTATCGAGTCAACCTAACAAGTGCTAGTCCTATGGTTCATTACTGTCCATCATAGTGAACCTTCAACTAGGAATGATTTAGGAGTTTAGTACAGAGATATATTTAGAGTCTCAAAATTACAACCCTTTGTAATTTCATATTCTCAATTCTAACTCCATGGACATATTATGTAAATATAAATGATTCATATAAACATAATAGAATAAGCCCTTTTATTAAATCAATAATAAATGTGACATATATAAATGAAATCAATTGATTGTTCCTAATCCCTAAACAATCATCTCTATGATTGGCTCTAGGGCATAATCCTAACAATTGCTTAGTGAGGCAAGAGGCCCGGTTACTAGGTGAGTAGTATGATACTAGCACACATTCTTTTTCTCTCTTTTTTTTTTTATTTTTTTTTATTTTTTTTTAAGATAAACACAAAGTTAAGACTGTTTCCAAGGTCACTTATTTGCGGTTTATTCAACTCATCAAACATTAACAAGTTTAAGCCCCACAAAATGAACAAATGTGATTGTGCAATTAGATATACAAGTGATAAATTCTCTATGCAAACATAAATATAAAGGACTAAACTAGAATTGCCAAGCTAATGACGTGTGTTCAAAAGTTTAATTTCATGAATGATACTAATCCAAAATTTAGAGTCATTCAATGAACATTATTTGAATGCAAAATCATGATCTAGAGGCATCCATTTAGATTTTTTTTTTTTTTAATACACTTGGGCCTCCTATTCCTGTTGGTGGGCGAATAATGGGCCAGTGGCCCAATAACGGCTGATGGGCTCATACGGACATCCAAGACTTGGTATACCCAAACCTTTGAACCCAAACCCGAAAACCTACTCTCTCATCCGACCACCTAAAACTTTGACTGCTGACTATGATTGGAAGGCTGCAATATCGAGATGTGACCATTTTATCAATAAAGCAACAGTAATGGTAGATTATTGCTGGTCTCGAGAGGATTTAGAGGATTATTTAATCCTTAATGTCTGATAGCGTGCCAAATTTTCTCACAATGCATCGATCATTGAACCTTGCTTTTTGACTCTTGTTGAGTGGGTTTTAAAAACCAGAGATCGACTGCAGGAATTCAAAAGCTCTCCTTCAAGCCTTCAATCCTCAAAAGCCTCACTTTCTCTAAGCCTCCTTCTCACTAATCCCATGGCTTCATCTTCTGCTTCCCAAAATCGCCCTAACCTGAATGTGGTGCCACAACCAGAAGTTTGGCAACCAACATTCCTAAACTCCCAAAACCAACCTATCACAGTCAATGATTCCCTTATGTATAATTTTGCAAATGCCACAGCAGTGGCTGCAAATCTCGTTACTCCTTGTGACGAGAGGATTCTGAGTGAAAGGTCTGATATGGACGTTATGAGAGATTCCATGGCTCTAAGTGTCCAAGCTGCTATAGTCACTTCTAACATGGCTCAGTGTTTGCACGCCAGGACTATGGAAGTGCAGGGGTTAAGAGATCAAGTACTAAACCTTCAAAAACTGCTTACTTGGGTCCCATCGAAGGATGAGGATCTTGAGAGCAGAGAATAGAGAACTGAAAAGACTGGTGGACTCCTATGCTAGGGGTCTTGAACCCAGAGTTGTGGAGTTAGCAGGGCTCGAGGATCAAATTCGGGGGCAACTTGAAAGACTCTTGGATAGGGTTCAGAGAGAACCTAGTGTTACTTCTCCCAATCCTTCTCCTTCTCAGAATGCTACTATAGAGTAGCATTTCTCTTTTTTCTCTGTTTTTCTTTTTTTTTGGTTTTTTTGTTGTTGCTGCTACTAAAATGAAGATGGTTTTATTTGCTAAACTCAAAGAACAAACCGATAAAATAGCACACAGAATGAATGAACACAACAAAATACTATTCATAAATAGATAACACACTGGAATATGTAGCACAACTTCTAAATAGACAAATCAAAATAAAATAAAATAAATAATTATCGAAAATACAAAACATACACCAGCAATAAATAACATGGCAAAATTTCAAGAAAGACCAGAAATGGGACTACTGGCATAATTGGAATCTCCTCATGTACACAATATTCCAATATCCAGAAGATGAGTGGAATGACAACTAGGTACCAGGGGAGCATGAAAGTGAAAAACCCATTCATCGTTGCAGAGATAAGGGTTTTGGGGAGGAATAGCCATGATATTTATAGAAAAGTCCTTTTTTTTTTTAAATTTTATTTTATTATTATTTTTTTTTTTTACAACACCAAAATTCCCTCCCCCCAACTTAAAATTTACATTGTCCTTAATGTAAACAATGAAAAACAAAGTAATAGAAATCGTGGAGAGTACCTTTAATAGAAAACAAACAAGCCTGCAAAATTGATTAGTTGTGAAAAATAAACTCATCAATCAAATAAAAATAAAACACACAAAGAAAATAGGTTAGACAAAATAAATAAATAAATGGTCTTTTAAAGCCAAATTCCAAGGCTATTAGTGAATTTAAACAGTAACATATTCAGGATCCACCAAATTTATGGATTCAATGAGCTCTTTATTTATGTCTCCTTCCACATATGGTTTTAGTCTTTGGCCATTGACCTTAAACATAGAACCATCACGTGGATTTAAAATTTCAACAGCACCATGGGGAAAAACCTGGTTAACAACAAAAGGGCCGTCCCATCTAGATCTCAACTTACCAGGAAAGAAGCGCAACTTAGAGTTGAAAAGCCACACCTTTTGATTGGGTTCAAAGGACTTTCTGTTGATGTGTTTATCATGAAAAGCTTTAGTCCTATTCTTGTAAATCCTAGCATTCTCATATGCATCATTGCGTATCTCTTCCAATTCACTGATTTGAAGTTTTCGATGTGAGCCCGCATCAGCTAAATCAAAGTTAAACTTCTTCACAGCCCAAAGTGCCCTGTGTTCTAGCTCAACTGGTAAATGACAAGCTTTACCAAACACTAAACGGTACAGGGGACATACCTATGGGAGTCTTATAGGCAGTACGATAAGCCCACAAAGCATCATTCAAGCGTAAGGACCAGTCTTTTCTATCAGGTCTAACCGTTTTCTGAAGGATGTTTTTGATTTCCCTATTAGAAACTTCGACTTGTCCGCTAGTTTGGGGATGATATGGGGTGGCAACTTTATGGGTAATAGAGTACTTGCGAACCAAAGCCTCAAAAGGCCGATTGTTAAAATGTTTACCCCCATCACTAATTGTAGCACACGGAAAGCCAAAACGACAAAAGATATTGTCTTGAAGGAATTTGACCACAACCTTGTGGTCATTTGTTTTTGTGGCGATCGCTTCCACCCATTTTGACACATAATTTACCCCAACCAGAATGTACTCAAAGCTAAAGGACGATGGAAATGGAGCCATGTAATCAATACCCTAAACATCAAAGATTTCCACCACTAGGATGGGATTCAGAGGTATCATGTCACGTCGGGAAATGGACCCCATTTGTTGACATCTTTCACAGGCATGACAAAATGCATGGGCATCTTTGAATAAAGTAGGCCAATAAAACCCACTTTGCAAGACTTTAGCAGTAGTCTTCTTCCCACTGAAATGCCCTCCACAGGCAAGGGAATGACAAAAGGTGAGGATACTATTGGTTTCATTTTCTGGGACACATTTTTGAATCACTTGATCTGGGCAATATTTGAACAGCTCTGGTTCCTCCCACAGGTAAAACTTAACTTGGGAAAAAAATCGATCTTTGTCTTGCTTAGACCAATGAGGTGGGATTTGACCAACTGCAAGATAATTCACAATATGAGCAAACCATGGTAATTTAACATGAGAAACCTCAAATAATTGCTCATCTGGGAAAGAATCTGGTATTGGTAAGTTGGTACCAGAATGTTCAACTAGAATCCGAGACAAATGATCTGCAACCACATTTTCTGACCCCTTTTTATCCCGAATCTCCAAATTAAACTCTTGTAGCAACAAGATCTATCTAATGAGGTGAGGTTTAGTGTCTTTTTTGGACAGTAAATACCAGTAAAGCGGCATGATCAGAGAACACTACAACCTTGGATCCTAAGAGATAGGATCGAAATTTATCAAGGGCAAATACTACAACTAGTAATTCTTTCTCTGTTGTGGTATAATTCAATTGAGCATCAGAAAGAGTTTTGCTAGCGTAGTATAAGACATGGGGTTTTTTATTCACCTATTGCCCCAAGACTTGCACCAACTGCATAGTCGGATGCTATCACACATAATCTCAAATGGGAGTGACCAGTTAGGTGGTTGAATGATGGGAGGCAGTGGACAATAATGAGCGAAGTTTCTTAAAGGCTTCCAAACAGGCTTTGTCAAAGGTAAATGGTACATCCTTGACAAGAAGATTGCATAAGGGTCGAGAGATTTTGCTAAAGTCTTTGATGAATCGACGATAGAATCCTGCATGACCAAGAAAAGATCGCACTTGCCTAACAGATGCTGGGGGAGGAAGGCTAGAGATGAGATCAACCTTGGCTTTATCTACTTCTATCCCCCTAGAAGACACAATATGCCCCAAAACAATTCCTTTTTGAACCATGAAATGACTCTTTTCCCAACTCAGAACAAGATTTGTCTCTATGCAACGTTTAAGAACATTAGAGAGATTTTGGAGACAATCATCAAAAGTAATCCCAAATACTGAGAAATCATGCCATGAAAACTTCAAGAAATTTCTCCACCATATCAGAGAAAATAGACAACATACACCACTGAAAGGTAGCAGGTGCATTGCATAAGCTAAAAGGCATACGCCAATATGCAAATGTGCTAAAAGGACAGGTGAAAGTTGTTTTCTCTTGGTCATCAGGGAAAACAGGTACTTGGTTATATCCAGAATAACCATCTAGAAAGCAGTAGAAGCTTTGGCCTGCTAACCTCTCTAAGATTTGATCGATGTAGGGTAGAGGGAAATGGTCTTTTCTAGTTACCAAATTGAGCTTCCGATAATCAATGCAAACACACCAACCTGTTGTTGTACGTGTTAGAACTAGTTCACCATGTTCATTTTTAACAACAGTAATTCCTGACTTCTTGGGCACCACTTGAGTAGGACTTACCCATTTACTGTTTGAGATGGGGTATGTGATACCTGCATCTAATAACTTCACAACTTCTTTTTTTACAACCTCCTTCATGTTAGGATTTAACTTCCTTTGCATTTCACGAATTGGCTTGGCATTCTCCTCAAGATGAATGCAGTGCATGCAAATGGAAGGGTCGATCCCTTTTAAATCAGCCATAGACCATCCAATAGCACCCATATGTTCTTTAAGCATGCTCATAAGTTGACTTTCTTGTTCAGTAGTCAAGTTAGATGCTATAATGACTGGAAGGGTGTCATCAGGTCCTAAGAATGCATACTTAAGTGTATCGGGGAGTGGCTTCAACTCAAGTTTGGGAGGCACTTCAGTGGAAGGAAGGGTAGGTTCACTAGACAATGGAGGCAAAGACTCAAATTTGGATTTCCTAGGTGCATGATCCTGGAGGGGTGGTAGTTCAAGCATAGCATTCACTTCCTCAATAGATTTTTCAATATCAAACTCATCATAGCCAAAATAAGCTAGACATGCTTCCAATAGATCTTCAGTTAAAATGTAGGGTAAGGCTTCTTCAACTAAACCATCGATGACATCTACTGCAAAACAATCATCCTCCTTGGAAGGTTGTTGAACAGCATTAAACACATTTAGCCTTGCTTTCATGTTACTAAAGGACACGTCCATCACTCCAGACCTACAATTGATGCAAGCATTAGCTATAGGTAAGAAAGGGCGACCTAAGATGACGGGAATTTGTTTTCTTGGATTGCATACTGGTTCCATATCAAGAATAGGAAACTCTACAGGGAAGTAGAACCTATCTACCTTAACAAGAACATCCTCAATTATTCCACGTGGCACCTTAACAGATCTATCAGCTAATTGCAAAGTAACTGATGTTGGTTTCAACTCACCTAGCCCAAATTGCTCATATACCGAATAAGGAAGGAGATTAACACTTGCCCCTAAGTCTAAGAGTGCCCTGTCTATGGAATGATTTCCTATCACACATGAGATGGTAGGAGCACCTGGATCCTTAAACTTGGGAGGAGTGCTATTTTGCAAAATGGAACTCACTTGCTCGGTTAGAAACACATTTTTGGACACTTGTGCCCGAGTCTTGCGCTTTTGAGTGCAAAGGTCTTTGAGAAATTTGGCATAGGATGGGATTTGTTTGATGGCATCAAGAAGGGGAAGATTGATTTTCACTTGTTCGAACATTTCCATTATATCTTCCACAGATGCTCCTTTTTTTCCAAAAGGAGAAGGTGCATCAAGACAAGTGGGAAAAGGAGCTTTTGGCAAATATGGTGTTGCCACAGGATTTGGTGATGTGGAAAGAGATGGAGGAGGATCCTTCTTTGATTCATTTATTTTTTCAATCCCTGAATCCTTGGACTTGCTAATTGACTGGCCATTCTTTTCCTCATCCACTCCAGGCATAGTATCAATCACTCGCCCATCCCTTAAGGTCACGATTGCCTTTGCTTGCTCTTGGTAAGCGGCATCAACCTGTGAATTTTCTATGGAATATTGACCCTTAGGATTGTTCACTGGTTGGCTTGGAAGTTTGCCCTCCTCTCGTCTACTAAGAGCATTTGCTAGTTGCCCGATTTGGGCTTCAAGCTTGGCTATTGACTGAGTATGGGAATACAACATTTGTGTGTCGGCCTCAAGTCCTTGAAGGCCTTGCAATACTCTCTCCTCAAAAGATGGATTTCTTGGAGGTGGAAGATTAGAGTGTGGGAATGGCTGCTGTGGTCGAATAGGTTGATAACCAGAAGGGTTGAGAGTATGAGGCAAATTTGGCCTTTGAGATTGGGTAAATGAATTCCCTGGAGCTTGTTTCTAAGAAAAATTGGGGTGGTTTCTCCATCCCGGGTTATAGATATTAGAGAAAGGATCATTACCCGGTCTAGAGAATCCTTGAGCAGCATTGACTTGTTCTTGGACAAACTCAGGGAATTGGGAAGCCATTGAGCATTCACTTATGAAGTGAGCACGGCTAGAACATAAAGCACATTCTTCTTGTAAGGTGGGAGGCTGAGAAGATGATGTAGGGATTTGTCCTATGGACAACAATTGATCAAGCTTTTTAGATAAAGCATCCACTTTCCCATAGATATCTATGGAGTGCCCTACTTTATAGATACCTCCTCTCTTTTGAGAACTAGAAGATGTTGGTTTTTCACTCCTAGAAGCCGCAACATGTTGAAAAGAATTCTCACTAAGGTTCTCAAACAATTCCCAAGCCTCATTTTCACTTTTCATCATGAAAGTCCCACCACAAGAGGCATCCACCATTTGACGGTGATTTGTGGATAAACCATCATAAAAGCATTGAAGCAGTTGCCACTTAGGCACTGCATGGTGAGGACATTTATGAATGTGGTCTTTGAATATCTCCCAAGTCTCATGAAATTGCTCACCATCGATTTGTGAGAAACTCAGTGATAGCTCGCCGAATTTGGTTGGTCTTGCCTATGGGAAAATACTTCTTTAAGAATTCTTGTTGCATTTGTTCCCACGTGGTAATTGTGTTGCCTTCTAAGGAGTTGAGCCAGTTTTTGGCATCATCCTTAAGTGAGAATGGAAATTGCTTCAATCTGAGAGCATCATCAGAAAAATTTGAAAATTTGACTGTAGAACAGATTTCAAGGAATTCATCAAGATGCTTATAGGGGTTTTCATTTCTCAGTTCGTAGAAAAATGGAAGCATTTGGATCACACTGGACCTAATCTCATATTGAGCAGCAGCTACAGTGGGTAACTGAATGCAGGAAGGTGATGTGTATGTGGAGGGGGTGAAGTACTCCCTCAATGGCTTGGGCAGGTCTTGGTTTTCTATATTCATGATTTTAGGTGTATGAATAGTCTTATTAGATTGTGAAGACAGTCTAATAGTCCTAAGGGTGTACTCTATCTCAGAGTCAAAGGGTACTAAGTCAGGAAACAAAGAACGACGTCCATGCATACAAAACCTCAAAACTCTTTTTTTTTTAATTTTTTTAATTATTTAATTTTTTTTTTTGTGTGTGCAGCTGCAAGAAAACAAGAATAATTACAACAAGGTAATATATTTGAAAGATAAAATGAAATAAATAAAATAAAACAGGCGGTAAAATCGTCCTTGAAAAGAAAAGAAAAGAAGTAGGCGGTAAAACCGGCCATAATAATGATAATAATAACAATAATAACAATAATAACAATAATACTAAAATGAAATAAATAAAATAAAGCAGGTGGTACAACCGTCCTTGAATAGTTAGTCAAGTTATGTTAGTTGTCAAATTAGGCAGGCGGTACAACCGTCCTTGAATAGTATTAAATTTTTTTTTATTTTTTTTTTAGCCTAATGTCTGCTCGTCTATGTAGTCTACCAATTACTTGCACATGAAAAAAAAAACAAAATTAGTAAAAACAAAAAAAATTCTGAACTAAGAATTATAGTAGAATATCAATTTTCTCATTAACGCAATCTCACTGACAGTCCCCGGCAACGGCGCCAAAAATTTGATCGTGTCAAAATCAATTACCCGTAGGATGCAAAAAATTTGTATATAGTGGTAGTACGGGTGTCGTACCACAGGGACTATACTAGGATTATTTTAACTTTGAAAACTAAACCCTAAAATAATTCAAAAAAATGATTTTTGTAGTTTTGAACTTTATGTAATGCAAGCAAAATAAATTTATATTTTCTTCAAGAAAATAAATACTTAGGGTCTCGAATCCACCACTAATCTTGTATAAAAATGCTCTTATTGTAACGTGTTTCAAGAAGTTATTATTTGGTATGAGTAGGACTCATTGTAGCTACAAGCCCAATGACATCATCAAGAAAGGTTCATATATTTGTAAATTAGGCGTAACTCATTAAAGATATAGCATGAACCGTCTCACCTACTCTACTCTAAAGTAATTTGTGAGCACGACTCATCTTTTCTAAGTATGAATCATCTTAATCTCCAAATATATATACAGTGAAAACCATTGCATAACCATTTTATTTAAAATCACATAAATTAAACACAATTTGAGATAAAAACACTAAAACCAATTGTATCAATAATACAATCCTCCTAGTTATGCAATCCTCATACACAAATAATCAAATCAACAACACAATACAATAAAATACACAATACTTGATTAGGGCTTCATCTCCACCCTAAGACAAAGATTAGTTGGCCATGTAGATAACCAAGAACTAGTCTCTCCCCTTTGCCGTCTTTGTACCTCCTCCTCTCCTCCCTTTTTTTGTTATGTGAATTCCCTTGGTATTTATAGGACATGGGGGAAGGATCCAGCTGATCCCACAAGTCAAAAGCAATGCCCACTTTCTTTGAATTCTTGGCTGCCCATGTTCTCACTTTGACAAATGCTGCTAGATTTAGATTTTTGCAAATAAGTCCACTTCTAGCTCATTTTTAACTTGGACGACATTTGAATCAGGAAATGCTATAAACTAAACAATTGTAGTTCTTTAAGTCCTCTATTCAGAGCCACAAATTTCACCCAAATCGGATATGGGAATCACAAGTTATGGCCAGATTACAAAAACTTGGTCAATCTGTCCAGATTTGCTGCTGATTTTGGGATCATGAATTTCTTTGCTTATCTTTGAATTTCAGCTGCTCAAATCTTCAAAATGGTTAACCCAACTCTTGTTGCAGCTCCATGAAATTTTAGGCAAGTGAGAAACCCATTTCAAGGTGCATTTATTAGCTTAAGTAGTGCTGATTGTCATCTTTTCTGGTATAAACTCAACAGCCCTGCAATAAATCAAGAACACTTTAAACACACAAAATTAAATATAATAAAATAACAAGAAAATATAAATTAGGGAGTAATTTCAATAAATATTTTGTGCTTATCAGGGCTTATGGATGCCATCATATAGCATCTTGCCTTTAGGTTGTCGTCCATGTGCTTCTGATAAGCGTCTTTCTCCTACTAAGTTGCAGCCTCAGCAGGGACCTTAGGAAGTGGGCCATCAAGTGTGTAGGTAATATTTTCAGAATTTAAAACAATTTTTAAGTTCCTCAGCCAATCAAAATAGTTTGGTCCAGTCAAACGGTTGATGTCCAATATTTTGGATAGCGGGTTGAGGTGAGCCATTTCTATGAACTACATATAAAAATAGAGAATTAGATTTCATTTTTAATCCATAATGATCGGGTCTTTAATCATATGATACCTCCCACTATTTTATCAAATTCCATACACCCTCTAATGGAATTTGGGAATCTCATTCCTAATGGGGATTGGGGTCCCACTGTGACCTAGAAGCCTCACATTATAGTTTCTTGACTTCTAACCCACAATAAGAAGACAACTTTTTGTCTATTGCTTCATAAGCAAGTTCCAATCATTTTGCCTGTAGGGTACATACTCCTCACATTATAGTTTCTTGGAATACTTCCCTAGTTAAGTTAAACCCACCATTCACACAGGTATGTTTCGCCAAATATATACCTCACATTATAGTTTCTTGGTATATACTAGTTTAGGCACCCTATGATATCTTATATGTGATAGTTTCAAGTAATGTCTTTAACATAGGTAGCTCCTACATGTCTACAGCCAGGTACCCACATTAAGGGACGTTAGATGATCCTATAATGATGGAAGGCAATAAAGAATGCATTCCCTAATGTATTCTCCATTTCAAACTTAATATTAAAAGAGAGGGGTTTTAAGGGTCTAATCAAATTAACTAATCTAACATACATCTCATGCATTTAAATAAATATATATAACAACATTATATATAATCCAATCATCGATATTAGTCCCAATAAGGTGACATATAATGATCTTTGGATTTGGAGCTATCTCTATTAATCTCATTAAAAGCTCCCACTACGATGATTATGGACTTTTAGAAGATTCAATCCAAGCCAATGAATTGAATCCAACGTCTAAGGTGGGTGTAGGTGATCGTAAAACATTCATTCGAAACATAGCATGCTCTCTTGAAAGTCCTCTCCAAGCTTTCAAGTCCTTCAATCTCCTCCATAGGCTTAATGGTCTCCACTATAGGCTTGTTGGGCTCCACTATGCTCCTTTAGGTCCACCATGCTCCTTAGTGCGCTCTCAATTACATAACATTTACATAATTTAAAGAAAGGGATACATAAGGGGAATATGGGGTACATAAGAGAATGATAGAGAGAGAAAAGAAGGTGGCATGCAAGCCCCAAAATAAATAATTACATCACCATAATTAAATTGCAACTCTTGAAAATAATACAACCCATTCATAAAACGGCCAATCACAATTGGTTTAAGGGGTATAGTCCATAATCATCATCCATTCTTAAACATACAATCACACTGCATAAAGAAAAGAAATAACTGTAAGCAATAAACATATGGGCATTTATGGTAACTCTATTGATTGGTATTCATTAATCTCATTAATGTGTCCTAATCTTATTAGGATATGCATAATTTCCAGAATTAATTAAGTCTTAACATTTAAGACATTTAATTTCAATTAATCAAATTAATTGAAATAGTTAAAGTCCCCTAATTAAACTCTAATATCAAATATTAGGGTTTCTTTAAATAAACAAAACAATTTCATTTAATTAAAATTTCCAGATTTTAATATAATCCTAGATTGTGTTTTAAACCATTTAAAACATTATAAAATTAATCACCATTAATTAAATAATCAATTTCGGAATTATATAAAATCATTTCATTAATGAATTAGTGCATTAGGGTTTTGTAAAACCCTAAACCCTAAGTGCATTAACTCTAAACCCTAAATTTAACCCTAATGCATTAAATGCCTTATGATTGGTCAATTAATGACCAATCATTTAAACCCTAGGTTTATACGGTATTAATGATTAGGATTAGGGTTTAATTAATGCCACCTAGGATATTAATTACACCTAATTAATATGCGCTAATTAGGGTTTCTAAAAACCCTAAACCTTAAACCTATTAAATGCCAATGATTAATTACTAAACCATTAATGATCATGATTGGTCATTAATGACCAATCATTTAACCCCAGGTTAGACACATTAATTACTAGGTTTAGTTATTAATTAATGCATTAATAGAATTAGGGTTTAATTAATGCGAATTAGGGTTTCCTAAACCCTAAACCCTAGACATCATAAATGCAATTAATTATACCCTAATGATTAATAACCATGATTGGTCAATTAATGACCAATCATTAAACATTTTAATAAAGGTAATTAATAGCTTAGTTAGGGTTTTAATTAATGCCATTAATAGATTAGGGTTTCATCATTAATAGAAATTAGGGTTTCCTAAGAAACCCTAGGTTTGCCGCCAAAATCATGGGGCTGCCATGGCTAGGCCACGGCAAGGCCAGGGGATGCCATGGCTAGGCCACAGCTAGGCCAAGTTGCTGTCAAGACTTGGAAAGCCTAGGGACACGTGCTAGGGTGTGGGCCAGTAGGGCTGTCTTCTTCAAAGAACATTAGGGTTTCAAGAACCCAGTGCTGGCACCACCATGGGAGGACCTCCAAGGTCACAATTGTTTCTAAAACTCATTCAATTTGACTCCACCAACAAAACCAGCTTTTGTATCATGTCCCTACATGAATTACTAGGCTAATTGAAGTGGTTTGGATGATCAAATCATCCCCAATTGTTCTAAAAAATTCAAGAACAGTAGGCTGTCCAGAATTTGACAGCATACTGTCCAGAATTTGACAGCATACTGTCCCTTGTCACAAATTAATTTAAAACCCAGCAAGATGATTAATTCAGGCTACAAAATTATTTTTCCTAGTATGCTACATGTCTTAGGAAACTAATGGAAGTGGTTTCATGCAATTTGGAGTTCCCTAACTCAAGTTATGAACGAAACTCCATTGATGACTTTCTGCAGAAAAACAGCCTACTGTGTTCTTCCAAGAAATCAAACTTTTTGATTCTTTATGCATCAAGACTCTTTTGAAACTTAAATAATATGATTTATACATCATACATCATCATCCTATAATGATTATTCATCAATTTTATAGAAGTTTCATAACAAAACAGTAGCAAGAACCCTAGGGTTCTAAAACCCAGATTCGAACATGCTGGTCTTCTCCTTCTTCATTATGTTCTACAATCATAATCCAATTATGATGCATCCGAATGCTTGGGAACCTTTCCCTACCATGTCTAGAACATAATCCAAGTGGTGGCAACCATTGCCATGCTTTTGATCTCCATAAAAAAGTCACAGTTGTGGCTGTTGCATCATTCCCGAGCAAAACTGTTTTCTCTGATAGCCTGTAGTAAAAAATTCATAACTTTCATTACAAAACTCAGATTGACGAACCGTTTGTTGGGTTGGAAAGCTGATTCGAAGAGATTTCTATCCATATATGGATCAAAAATTTTGGAGAAGAACTCTGATTTCAGCATGCAAAAAAAGATGACGGTTTTTCATGGCTACCATGAAAACTGTTCTTCTTCTCCAAACTCAATCCCCATTCAACTTTTGAATAAGCAGCTGCCCTAAAACTATTTTAGAAGAGGAGTAGAACGAGAATTAACCTAGGATTCAATAACCCTAGGTTTGGCCATGAGAGGGAAACCATTCTAATGCATGAACATGAACCCTAGTCCATTAACCAATCAATTTTACCATAAAATACAGCCCATATGCAGTTTGTATTAGGCATAACCATGGCTCTGATACCACTGTTGGGAATCGAACTAGGGAGGAAAACATACAAAGGCGGAATTAAAATTTTCCTACGATTCCCAAACCCATGAATCCGATTATGTATAATACAAAAACAATAACCTAACTACCATGAGAGTTAGGGTTACTTACAGTTGATGAATGTCTTCTCCTTTATGCTCCATGCTTTGTCTTCTCCTTTTTGGTCCAAGCATGAACTTCCTGTTGGGAATCGAACAAGAGGGAAAAATAGAAGTGCGGAATATAAAAATTTTTTCCTACGATTCCCAATCCCATGAATCTAACTATGCATAACACAAAATCAAACCCTAACTACGAAGAGGGTTAGAACACTTACAGGTTTTTTGTCTTCTCCATTTTGCTCCAAGCTTTGATTCCGGACAGCGGTGAATGAGCAGCCCAAGTGTGCTGCCTCCAACGGTATCCACACCTAGCTAGAGCTTCAAGTCCTTTCTTTCTTCTTCCTTGTTGTTGCTAGAGGTGGAGAAGAGAGAGAGAGAGAAGAGAGCCTCCAAGGGGCTGGACGGCTAGGGTTTATTGTGCAAGCCTCTTATGCCATGTCACACATAAGTGTGACTTATATAGGCAGCCCACTAAAGGGGGCTGGCCATGGGGAAGAAACCCTAATAGGGTTATGTGTAATTACACTTAATTGCACATTAACCCCTATTATTTGTATCAAATACAAATAGGCCTATAAAGAACTATTCTTTATTCACTAAAACCCTTTCTCTCATAGACTTTAAAGCCCTTCTTGCATGATCAGTGTGTGACCCATTGGGTTCACATCATCAAGTAGTAGGAATAGCACGAGGTGTGCACAATGGAACTCTTTCCATTTAGGGTCTAATTGGAACTCCTTCCAATTCCCTAATTGATTATAACTCACTTATATCAATTAGGGCTTCTACTAACCATGAGTAACACCTAGCATATGGCTCATGGTGTGGTCCTTAATGAGGTGAATAGTCATTTACAAAGAACCCTTCTGTTATAGTTTATAGGTTACAATTGCATCCTTCCTTCAACACAATGTCTCCAATTGAACTAATAGGACATGGAAGTCTGTCAAGTCCCTAGTTCAATTACTTTATACTCATTCATAGATATCAACTCATTGATGAACTCATGAAACTCTTTTCATATTCATCCTACCATGGCCATGGATTTAATGAGTTATATTATGAATGCTATATGAGACATTCTCTCTCTTTTTCCTGAGAGTGATGGATCCCTTGTTGATCACTCACATGCCTTCATACACATAGCAGTAGGGCCAATGAACACCTTTGCAGACCCCTGAATAGGATCTGCACTTAGTGTTATCAAACTTCTAAAGCTACATGCATAAGGCAACTATGGTGTCTCAGGTCTAAGGATTACTTGTACCACTATAACAATGAGAAACTGATTGACAGGCAGGATAAAACTCCATTCAGTTTATTTCATATCTTTGGTCACATTCAGTGTACCTATTCTCGTAATAGGCACCCACTTGTTGGTTGTAGTGTCTCCACACAAATAGCTTGAGACTAGCTATCCTCCTATAGAGTCAACCTAACAAGTGCTAGTCCTATGGTTCATTACTGTCCATCATAGTGAACCTTCAACTAGGAATGCTTTAAGAGTTTAGTACAGAGATATATCTATAGTCTCAAAATTACAACTCTTTGTAATTCCATATTCTCAACTCTAACTCCATGGACATATTATGTAAATATAAATGATGCATATAAACATAATAGAATAAGCCCTTTTATTAAATCAATAATAAATGTGACATACATAAATGAAATCAAATGATTGTTCCTAATCCCTAAACAATCATCTCTATGATTGGCTCTAGGGCATAATCCTAACAATCTCCCACTTGCACTAAAGCCAATCGACCATGTATCGCATACCTATCTTCTCAAGATGTTGGTCTTAGACATAACCAATTATGTTTTAAAGCTTTAGTCAGTAGGTCTACAAAAACTTATGTAGATAATATCTTCTGTAATGTATCTATTACCTCTTCCAATGATTCCTCTAATCACTTGGAATTGTTGCTCTATGAGTTTGGACTTTTGATGAGACCGTGATTCCTATACTTGAGCTATAGACCCATTGTTGTCACAAAACAAGGTGTGGGCAACTCAATGGAAGGAACAACTTTAAGTTCTAAATGAACTTATAGATCCAAACAGTCTCCTAGACAATGCGACAATTAATTCACCCTTAATAATGGAATCCACTGTATCTTTCATACAGTTCTTCCATTAAGTATTTCACCAACTAAAGTGAATATAAAATATACCCCATATGGATTATATCCAAATCCATATACCCATCTACTATGAGTTTACAATTTCCATATACAATCCAATAATCCAAATTTGAATTGATTGATAACTATTTGTAACAATTACAACATAATAGATATTAGGTTCAATACATAGTGTAAAATAAGGCTTCTTAACACTTTAAGAATCTTACTTGTGTTATCCTAGGGCACATGCCCTTGAATAATGAATTCTTATCTGAAGTAAATCAGACCTCCCTTAGAATTCTCCATGTTGAACTCCTTCAACATTTCAACTATGTTTGATGATTTGGAGATACTTAGCAATCTATATGATCTATCTCTATAGATCTTATTGGATGCTTTTGCCAAATCTTTCATGAATTAGTTTTTCTCCAAAAACTAAAACTTTACATTAGATAACATTCATATATCATTCATAATGATTATGATGTCATCCATACTTAGGATAAAGAAAAACGATCGCACTCCCACTAACCTTTTATACACTCATGGTCCATCTATACAATGAGAGAAATCAAACAATTTGATTACTTCAACTTTATAGATGTTCTAATTATGAGAACCTTGTAGTCTATTAATAGACTTCTATAACTTACACACTTTTATGGTTTTTCACCATTTGATATAACATCTTTATATCCTTTTTGACATATCTTATATTCAAAATGTGTGTTTATAGATAACAAGATCCAAATGGATTTCAGCATAACTATTATCAAACAAGTTTCTTTATAGACAACTTTTTGCCTATGTTGAAAACATTCTTAAATAGCCAAGCCTTTTAGGTCTCTACCTATCCATATTGGATTTAATGACTCTTAGTCATTTCTCGAGTTGATGTGAAACATCATCTAGTCATAATCAATAGGATTATCTTGGTGATCTTTATCACCAAAGAACAATTCTTTCACATTCTAATAGAGATACAATATCTCTCTTATGTTAAGAAATATCCAATTTGATCTATGAAAAGATTGTAGTGTATTTAAGGGTTTTTGTCTTAACAGAGACAAGGGTTGGATCTTTGTTCGTTTGTGGCTTTACAGACAATTCTATAAATTCTATCTACTTTTGCATCTTCTTGAATGAACTCTTTCTCAAGAAAATCCAGCAAACATCCTAATGGACAACTTTTGTTCATTAGGGTAATAGAAATACTATCCCAACCACTTTTGGGATATACCACAATTCAACACTTACTTGACCGTATTTCCAGATTGTCTACATTATGTTTCCAGACATACGTAGCACAAGCCCAAGCCTTAACTTCTTTAAGTTGGGTTTCTTCCCATATCATATCTGATATAATTGGGACAAAACTGGAGTGAACCCTAAATTATCAATATGTAGCAATTTTAAGGTATATCCTAGATGGATACATTAGTAAAACTCATCATGGATCAAACCATATCTTAATAGGGTTCAATTTGTTCTCTTAGATTCACCATTGAGCTATGGTATTCTAAGATGAGTCTACTATAATTGAATGCATGCTCTACATGACTGTATACATCACAATGTATAGTCAAATTATAAATGTAACTCATTCACTTCACCAAGTAAAAGATGGGTTTGGTCATCTCATAACCAAGTCATAATCGTTACATTTAAATGAGAGTCTCTACATCTCTTGTATTCTCGGAATACGTTGCATTCGCTCTAATTAGTCATTTAAATTCGGAAATCAAATTTCTAGATTGTCTTAAATGACTTAGTTAAGAAATAAGTTCCCAAAATTAATCTAGCAACTCTTGCTCTATTAAAATTTTTAAAGGTAACTTATTATCTACTTAACTTTCTGCTTCGATTTAGATTATACTAGAATCCAAAAACCAAGAAGCAGAACTAACCAACAATTTAGTTTAGAGCATGAACCAAAACTTCAAAAGTTTGGTTCTTCTAGGAAGACTGATACTTTATCAAGTTCCCTTTACAATACCTTATATTTACTACAAAATAATTATATTTCTTTGTCTTTGACTTTTCAAGACTTGCTTTCCTCTATGCTTCCATTTTAAATCACATCTAGCTTCTCAAGCTATTCTATGTGATTAATCATTTTTCAAAAGAATGATTATTAATAAACAACTTTTATTACATCCTAGTCCAGAAGAAGTCCTTTATAACTACTATACTTTATAGTATTATTTTACTCACTATACAACCTTTGTATGTGATGTAGGACATCAAAGGCACTTGCATTGACTAATTTTGCTTCTGAAGCTCATTAGTCATAAATACTATCATATAGTATGGCAACAAGATGCCAATTGCGCATAGTGTCTTTTTCTTCTTAGGATGTTTTATGGAGGGCCTTTAATAAAAGGCCTAATAGCATATAAACAATCTTTTGGAATTGAGAACAATTCTCAATTTCCTAAGTCAATCAAAGACATCGGGTTTAGTCAAACTATCAATATCCTATATTAGGAAATAGGGGTTTTGAGGTGAGTAATTAGGTAATCTACATAAACAAAGAATTAGATTTCATTTTTATCCATAATGATTGGGTCTTTAATCATATGGTACCTCCCACTATTTTATCAAATTCCATACACCCTCTAATGGAATTCGGGAATCTCATTCCTAATGGGGATTGGGGTCCCACTGTGACCTAGAAGCCTCACATGTTAGTTTCTTGGCTTCTAACCCACAATAAGAAGACAACTCTTTGTCTATTGCTTCATAAGCAAGTTCCAATCGTTTTGCCTCTAGGGAACATACACCTCACATGTTAGTTTCTTGGAATACTTCCCTAGTTAAGTTAAACCCATCATTCACACAGGTATGTTTCGCCAAATATATACCTCACATGTTAGTTTCTTGGTATATACCAGTTTAGGCACCCCATGATATCTCATATGTGATAGTTTCAAGTAATGTCTTTAACATGGGTAGCTCCTACATGTCTGCAGCCAGGTACCCACATTAAGGGACGTTAGATGATCCTATAATGATGGAAGGCAATGAAGAATTCATTCCCCAATGACTTCTCCATTTTCAACTTAATATTAAATAAGAGGGGTTTTAAAGGGTCTCATCAAATTAACATGCATCCTATGTATCAAAATTTAAACATATAAATTATGCTATTTATAATCATACATCTCATGCTATTATAAATCATACATCGCATGCTATTATATATCAACATATATAAAGTACCATATTTTGATATTAGTCCCTAAGTGAATAGGTAACATATACCAAACTATGGTATTGGAGCTAAAACAATTATCTCATAAATTAAAAGCTCCCACTATGATGATTATGGACTTTGAGAGGATTCAATCCAAGCCAATAGATTGAATCCAAGGTCTAAGGTGGGTGTAGGTGATCGTAAAATAACACATTCGAAACATGCATGCTGTCTTGAAACACTTCTCTAAGCTTTCAAGTCCTTCAATCTGCTCCCTTGGCTTGATGGTCTCCACCATTGGCTTGTTGGGCTCTATCATGCTCCTTTGGGTCCACCATGCTCCTTAGTGCGCTCTCGATTACATAACATTTACATAATTTAAAGAAAGGGATACATAAGGGGAATGTGGGGTACATAAGAGAATGATAGAGAGAGAGGGAGAGGGAAGGTGGCATGCAAGCCCCAAATAAATTACATCACCTTAATAAAATTACAACTCTTGTAAATAATAACATCCCATTCATAAGACGGCCAATCACAATTGGTTTAAAGGGTATAGTCCATAATCATCATCCAAACACATACATACAATCTCATTGCATAATGTAAAGAAAAACTGTAAGCATTAAAACATATGGGTAGTATGGTAATTCTCTTGAATGATTTACATTAATCTCATTAATGCATCCTAATCTTATTAGGTTTTAACAAAAATATCCAGAATTAAATAAAGTCTTAACATTTAAGACATTACAGTTTCAATTAATCAAATTAATTTAAAACATGCAAAGTTTCCTAAAATAACTCTAATATCCAATATTAGGGTTTCCTTAATTAAACAAAACAATTTCATTTAATTAAGAATTTCCAGATTTTAATTTAATCCCCAATTGTATTTTAAACCATTTAAAACATTATAAAATTAATCAATATTAATTAAATAATTAACATGGGAATTAAATAAAATCAATTAAATGATGAATTAGTGTATTAGGGTTTCCCTAAACCCTAAACCCTAAATGCATAACCCTAAACCCTAAATGCAAGCCCTAATCATTAAATGCCTTATGATTGGTCATTTAATGTCCAATCATTAAAACCCTAGGTTCATACGGTATTTAATAAAAGGGATTAGGGTTTAATTAATGCCAAATAGGGTATTTATTACCCTTAATTAATTACACTAATTAGGGTTATCAAAACCCTAACCCTAGACATCATTAATGGTATTAATTATGCCCTAACAATTAATAACCATGATTGGTCATTTAATGACCAATCATTAACTCTTAATTAAGGTAATTAATATTCCAATTAGGGTTTTAATTAATGCCATAATGAAATTAGGGTTTCATCATTAACTCAAAATTAGGGTTTCATCCTTAACTCTATGCAGCCGTCACTACCAGGGGGCTGCCTGAGCTTGGCTAGGCTGCCATGGCCACCAACGACTGTGGGAGGCCATGGCCAGTCATGGGAGAACATCCTAGGGGTGTGGGACAAGCCTCTGGACACGTGAGAAGTGGTGGAAGTGGCTGCCATCATCAAGAACAATCAGGGTTTCCAAAACCCATTGCTGGAGCCATTGTTGCAGACCTTGAAGGTCACAATAGCTTCTAAATCCTTATCAATTCGACTCCTCCATTGAAACCAGCTTTTGTATCATGTCCCTACATGAAATACTAAGCTAATAGAAGAGGTTTGGATGATCAAATCATCACCAATTGTTCTAAACAATTAAAACAACAGTAGGCTGCCCAGAAATTTACAGCATACTGTCCATTGTCAGAAATTGATTTAAAACCCAGCAAGATGAATGAATTAGGCTACCAAACGAATTTTCCCAGTATCCTACATGTCTTAGGAAACTAATGCAATTGGTTTCATGCAATTTGGAGTTCCCTAACTCAAGTTCTAATCAAAACTCCATTGATGACTTTTCTGCAAAAAAATTCTGCTATGCTGTTCATGAAAAATTTTCAAACTTTTTGAATCTTTTTCCATCAAAACCTTTTTGAAACTTAAAGAAAATCATATACACATGATATATAATGATCCTAAAATGATTTGCCATCATAAATACAGCAGCTTTAATTAGAATTAATTGCAAGAACCTTAGGGTTCTAAAACCCAGATTCAGCCTCCATGGTGTTCTTCTCCTTCTTCCTTCTGTTCTAGAATCTTAATCCAATTATGATGCATCTAAATGCTTGGAAACCTTTCCCTACCATGTCTAGAACATAACCCAAGTGGTGGCAACCATTGCCATGCCTTTGATCTCCATCAATAACTCAAAGTTGTGGCTATTGCATCATTCCCGAGCAAAACTGTCTATCCAGACAGCCTGTAGTAAAAAATTCATAACTTTCACTACAAAACTCGGATTGACGCACCGTTTGTTGGGTTGGAAAGCTTATTCGAAGAGCTTTCTAACCATATATGGCTCGAAAATTTTGGAGAAGAACTCTGAATTCGGCATGCAAAACAAGATGACGGTTTTTCATGGCAACCATGAAAACTGTTCATAACAGTTTTATAAAACCCTAGTTTCCTTATTCTTCTTCTCCAAACTCAAACCCTATGCAACCTATTGCATCCATGGCTACACTTAACCATCAATTAGAAGAGGAGTAGAAGAGAATTGACCTAGGGTTCCAAACCCTAGGTTCAGCCATGGAGGAAAACCAATTATGCAGAAAACTTTTCCAGATTTTTGAATCATTCAACTACACCATAATTACCAGCCCATATGTATTTTGTATTATGCATAATCATGGCTCTGATACCACTGTTGGGAATCGAACAAGAGGGAAAAATAGAAGTGCGGAATATAAAAATTTTTTCCTACGATTCCCAATCCCATGAATCTAACTATGCATAACACAAAATCAAACCCTAACTACGAAGAGGGTTAGAACACTTACAGGTTTTTTGTCTTCTCCATTTTGCTCCAAGCTTTGATTCCGGACAGCGGTGAATGAGCAGCCCAAGTGTGCTGCCTCCAACGGTATCCACACCTAGCTAGAGCTTCAAGTCCTTTCTTTCTTCTTCCTTGTTGTTGCTAGAGGTGGAGAAGAGAGAGAGAGAGAAGAGAGCCTCCAAGGGGCTGGACGGCTAGGGTTTATTGTGCAAGCCTCTTATGCCATGTCACACATAAGTGTGACTTATATAGGCAGCCCACTAAAGGGGGCTGGCCATGGGGAAGAAACCCTAATAGGGTTATGTGTAATTACACTTAATTGCACATTAACCCCTATTATTTGTATCAAATACAAATAGGCCTATAAAGAACTATTCTTTATTCACTAAAACCCTTTCTCTCATAGACTTTAAAGCCCTTCTTGCATGATCAGTGTGTGACCCATTGGGTTCACATCATCAAGTAGTAGGAATAGCACGAGGTGTGCACAATGGAACTCTTTCCATTTAGGGTCTAATTGGAACTCCTTCCAATTCCCTAATTGATTATAACTCACTTATATCAATTAGGGCTTCTACTAACCATGAGTAACACCTAGCATATGGCTCATGGTGTGGTCCTTAATGAGGTGAATAGTCATTTACAAAGAACCCTTCTGTTATAGTTTATAGGTTACAATTGCATCCTTCCTTCAACACAATGTCTCCAATTGAACTAATAGGACATGGAAGTCTGTCAAGTCCCTAGTTCAATTACTTTATACTCATTCATAGATATCAACTCATTGATGAACTCATGAAACTCTTTTCATATTCATCCTACCATGGCCATGGATTTAATGAGTTATATTATGAATGCTATATGAGACATTCTCTCTCTTTTTCCTGAGAGTGATGGATCCCTTGTTGATCACTCACATGCCTTCATACACATAGCAGTAGGGCCAATGAACACCTTTGCAGACCCCTGAATAGGATCTGCACTTAGTGTTATCAAACTTCTAAAGCTACATGCATAAGGCAACTATGGTGTCTCAGGTCTAAGGATTACTTGTACCACTATAACAATGAGAAACTGATTGACAGGCAGGATAAAACTCCATTCAGTTTATTTCATATCTTTGGTCACATTCAGTGTACCTATTCTCGTAATAGGCACCCACTTGTTGGTTGTAGTGTCTCCACACAAATAGCTTGAGACTAGCTATCCTCCTATAGAGTCAACCTAACAAGTGCTAGTCCTATGGTTCATTACTGTCCATCATAGTGAACCTTCAACTAGGAATGCTTTAAGAGTTTAGTACAGAGATATATCTATAGTCTCAAAATTACAACTCTTTGTAATTCCATATTCTCAACTCTAACTCCATGGACATATTATGTAAATATAAATGATGCATATAAACATAATAGAATAAGCCCTTTTATTAAATCAATAATAAATGTGACATACATAAATGAAATCAAATGATTGTTCCTAATCCCTAAACAATCATCTCTATGATTGGCTCTAGGGCATAATCCTAACACTTCGGGCAGCAATGAATGAGCAGTCCAAGTGTACTACCTCCAACAGTATCCACATCTAGCTAGAGCTTGATGTCCTTTCCTCCTTCTTCCTTATGGTTGCTAGAGGTGGAGAAGAGAGAGAGAGAGAGAGAGCCTTGTGAAATTTTCAGCCAGCCCTTTGGGGATCCAATTGTGATGATGTCATCACATCATAATGTGGCTTATATAGCCACACAATAGGGCCGGCCAAGGGGGAACTTAAAACCCTAGTGGGTTTTGTGTAATTACTTTAATTACACAATTAGCCCACTAGTTTGCATCAAATACAAATTAGCCCCTTAAAGAACTTTTCTTTAATCACTTATACCCTTTCTCTCGTAGACAATCAAGCTCTCTTAGCATGATCAGTGTGTGACCCATTGGGTTCACATCATCAAGTAGTAGGAACAGCATAAGTTGTGCACAATGGAACACTTTTCATTAAGGGTCTAATTGAAACTTCTTTCAATTCCCTAATTGATTATAACTCATTTATATCAATTAGGGCTTCTACTGACCATGAGTAACACCTACCATATGGCTCATGGTGTGTGGTCCTTAATGAGGTGAATAGTCATTTACAAAGAACCCTTCTGTTATAGTTTATAGGTTACAATTACATCCTTCCATCAACACAATGTCTCCAATTGAACTAATAGGACATGGAAGTCTGTCAAGTCCCTAGTTCAATTACTTTATACTCATTCATTAATATTAACTCAATGATGAACTTATGGAAACTCCTTTCCATATTCATTCTACCATGGGTCAATGGATTTAATGAGTTATATTCAATGAATGCTATATGAGACATTCACTCTCTTTTTCCTGAGAGTGATGGATTCCTTGTTGATCACTCACATGCCTTCACACACATAGCAGTAGGGCTAATGAACACCCTTACAGACCCCTAAATAGGATCTGAACTTAGTATTATCAAACTTCTAAAGATACATGTATAAAACAACCATGGTGTCTTAGGTCTAAGGATTACTTGTACAACTATAACAATGAGAAACTGATTGACAGGCAGGTTAAAACTCCATTCAGTTTATCTCATATCTTTGGTCACATTCAGTGTACCTATTCTTATAATAGGCACCCACTTGTTGGTTGTAGTGTCTCCACACAAATAGCTTGAGACTAGCTATCCTCCTATAGAGTCAACCTAACAAGTGCTAGTCCTATGGTTCATTACTGTCCATCATAGTGAACCTTCAACTAGGAATGTTTTAGGAGTTTAGTACAGAGATACATCTACAGTCTCAAAATTACAACTCTTTGTAATTTCATATTCTCAACTCTAACTCCATGGACATATTATGTAAATATAAATGATGCATATGAACATAATAGAATAAGCCCTTTTATTAAATCAATAATAAATGTGACATGCATAAATGAAATCAATTGATTGTTCCTAATCCCTAAACAATCATCTCTATGATTGGCTCTAGGGCATAATCCTAACACGGACTTCACAATCATATCATCGACATAAACCTTGACTTCCTTATGGATCATATCATGCAATAAGGTCGTAGCTGCTCTTTGGTAAGTAGCCCTGGCATTTCTTAAGCCAAAAGGCATTACCTTGTAATAGTACGTCCCCCATTGTGTGATAAGAGCTGTTTTCTCCATGTCTTGAGGTGCTATCTTTATCTGATTATACCCTGAGAACCCATCCATGAGGGAAAGGAGTGCATGTCCCACTGTACTGTCCACTAATACATCGATATGGGGTAAAGAAAAGTCGTCCTTAGGGCTCGTAGCATTGAGATCTCAGAAATCGACACACATCCGCACTTTCCCATCTTTTTTAGGCACAAGAACTATGTTTGACAAACACTTGGGATACTCCACAACTTAGAGGAACCCCACGTCTAGTTGTTTAGTTACCTCTTCTTTTACTTTTAGAGCCCATTCTGGTTTTAATCTTCTGAGTTTCTACTTTACCGGCTTCTTTAGGGAATTAGTGGGGATATAGTGTTACACAATATCGGGGTCAATGCCAGGCATGTCTTCATAAGACCATGCAAAAGCCATAATGTTGGCTTTTAAGAGGGAGATCATTCTTTCTTTTTCAACAGGGGAGAGGGTTTTCCCAATTTTAACTATTCTTGGCAATTCATTCGTCCCTAAGTTGATTGATTCCAATTCATCCATATTAGGTTTGGTGACGCCCCTTTTCCTTTGCTCAACGAGCTCCAGGAGGACATCATTCCTAGGATCTATATCCATGCCATAAATATCCATAGAGGAGAGAAAAGAGACATTGCATATATAGAGAAAGAAAGCACACTTTATTGACTAGGAATAGTAAGAATGACACACAAAAGAAGAAAGAAAATAATCCATCTGTATCACTACTATGACTCCACAAAGTGAGTTAAGTAGATACATCTTATTGAATTAGGAAAATATTACTAAACTAAGACACCTACAAGCTACTATCAGGTAGACCAAGGTCTTCTTCTTCATGGATCTTCGCAATGACACCACTTTCAAGGTACCAATTAAGGAGTGGCATGGTAGCATAGCTAATGGATGAACCCTGGAGTTCTTCGATGGTCGAGTCTTCCAAGGTGAGGATCATGTCTTAGAACATTTCAGTCATAGCCTCTGCATCAAGGTTCTCTGCCTAGTCCCCTCTTTCTTTTCCCATAACTCATCATTGATGGCTTCATCATCCACCATTTCAGCTATGATTGGATACCACTCGATGAAGAAGATTTCAAATCCCAGAACTCTAGTCTTGGTGACTTGGTCGAAGGTGGGCTCTAGAAACCCGCAATATAGGAAATTATCCCCTTTTTTGACGAAGTAACCATTCAAAGTGGACCGACATGACGATATTCTCAGGTCTGGCACCCTTCCCTTGGCTTTGGCTCTTACTGTCTCTTTATTCCTTTTTGGCATTTCCGTATGATCATTTTTAGAGGGCACATATCCTAGCCCGAAGGTTTATGAGGTGACACGGTTCTGAACAGACTTAGGGATCCCTTGTTGGCGACGCCCTAGCCCCATGCATGGAAAGAAACTCATTCTTCTCATGATCTCACTAACGTGCAAATTGCCATGGTGCCAAAAGTCCAAGGGTATCAACTCACCTTTTTCAATCTCTTTCTCAATGCATTAGACATAATCAAACCCAGATAGTGGTACTGCTGCTGATTCTGGCTATATCTCACATATAGGCACCCCTACAAGTTTCAGTTCACAGTCCCCTTGGAGTGTTACTATGGCTTCTTCATAAGGAAACTTCACCTTTTGATGGAGTGAAGATGGCACAGCCCCAGTAGGATGGATCTAAGGTCGGCCCAATAGCAAGTTGAAACATGACGGCACATCCAACACTTGGAATTCCACCCTAAATTCAGTGGGTCCCATAATTAGAGGCAAAGTAACCACTCCTATTAGTTCTCAGCGGGTGTTGTCATAAGCTCTTATGGTCTGCCAAGATGGCATGAAATTGGTGGGTCCCAAACCCAAGACAATGGCAGTTTGGAGAGGACATACATTCAGCGCGGACCCATTGTCAATGAGGACGGTAGGAACCCTCTTCCCTATCGTGTCAATGGTCACATAGAGATCTTGGGAATGGCTTGGCCCGCTTTTGGGTAGGTCCACATCGGTGAACACAATAGTTGAGTTCTTAGGAGTTGGATTCACCAAATGTACTAGTCCCTCGGGAGATGTATCAACGAGCACTTGTATCTGATTCAGCCGTTTCAGCACAGTCTGTCTGTGCTTATGTGAGGCCATGAGCAAGCCCTAAATAGTGATGTTGGCATTGGTCTTCTTTAGCTGCCTAAGCACCTCATCCTCTTCTTCTTGCAAGTTAGGACGCCTCTACCCTTCCAAATCTTCCAACGGATTCTCAGATTCTAGGTATGGAGGCTTAAAATGACGACCCCCTCTAGTTATATGATCCAATTCATCATCACTAGCCTATATGTCATGGACTTCCTTGGAGTCATTCATTAAGTCATCCTATTCTATCATGTCAATGTTCCCCATTTCCGTTAGCAAGTCGTCCCAACCTGTAGAAATTATCGGCTCATCTATCATTGGACTCGGGCTCGAGTATAGCACATAGTAATCAAATTTCCCCGATGATTCACCCAATAGGCCAACCTGAGGATCTCCTGTTTCATATCTTTCTTTCAGCTCTTGTTGGATTGACTTCTTTGGCAACAACAAAACCTTTTAGTCAATTAGGTCTTGAATGATCTTCTTTAGTATAGAACAAGCCTCAGTGTCAGATTGGTGAGGGGTCGATGGCCTTTGTTTTGGTGGGAGTGGCATGATAAGACTGTTATTGCGGTAAAGGGTGAAAAGATGGGTTAAGGTTATAGGGAGTGGAGTGTATTGTCTTATGGGTCGGCGAGGGCGAGATGATTCAACCCCAAGGGCATTTATGGTGTTATGTGGGGGTGTGTTGTTGTGAGATGGGAGAGGATTTCGGGTGACATTTGAACGGCTTGGTGGTGAGATGACTTGCTTGTCAATGAGGTCTTGGACTTGGTAGCGAAGGCGAATACAACGGTTGGTGGCATGGCTTTGGATTGGTGGTACTTGCAGTACTCATTCTCATTGTAGTTCTTGGGTAAGGGATTAGGTGGGGGTTTTAGGTCAAGTGGCTTCAATAGGTCATAGCCCATGAGCTTTTCAAGGACTCTTTCGAGTGGCATGTATAGATCGGTGAATTGTCGAGGTGGGTTAACATCATTGAGAGAGAAGGGTTGAATGGGTTGAGTTATGGGGTTGACCTCGGCATTGTTCTTCCCAGTAAAGTTTGTCTTGCGACTCCTCACTTCCTCAGTTTTGATTATCCCATCATTGATGGCATCCTTAACCTGCGTGCAACCCCAATGAGAGCTTTGAAATTCGGGAAATAGTAGGCAAATAGGTGCTTGTGGTACACGGGCAGCAAGTTCTTAACCACTAACTGAATTTGGTCTTCCTTATTTGGCCTATTCGTTATTCTCGATGCCTTTTGTCTCCACCTTATAATGTAAGCGGAGAAACTTTCATAAGCCCCTTGCTTTGTAGTTTCCAAGTCTCTTCGAGTAACGTCCACCTCTGTATTGTACTTGTAGTGCTCCGAGAACTCATTGCATATGTCTTCTCAAGTCCGAGTCTTATTCTCATCCAATGATAAGAACCATTTCAAAGTGGAAGTGGCCAATGTTTCATGGAACATTTGAGCTAAAAGCTCATCAGTGGCCCCTTGAGGGTGCATAGCTCGTACATACATCTTCAAATGAGTCTTAGGGTAACCCGTCCCATCGAATTTCTCCAACTTTGGCATCTTGAATTGCAATGGAATGCGAGCCGTTGGAAACAGAGATAAAGTCCGCACATCGACCATTTCATCAGCCCTACGAATCCCTTTTATAGTTCTCTCCAATGCTTCTACCTTGCTAGCCAACACGGAATCACTACTAGTACCCTTTCCTTTGGTTGATGACCACAGGCTTTGAACTACTTTCCCCCCTTGTCTTAGTGTTCTCATTAGATTGAGGTCCTTATTTGGTGCCAGCCCCATGAGGTATACCTGAGGAATGGGCCTTAGAGCCGTTTTGTTCGAGATCCACCATCTTCTGTTGGTTCTCTTGAGCCATTTTCAATGCTGTATCTGATGTCTCGGCGGTATGGTCAAGCTTGGCCATAATGGCTTTCAGGCAAGCCTCAAGGTCAAAATGTCCTTCACTAGTTCTTTCGTCAGCCATGTCTATCTGATGGGTAGATTCAACACTCACTAGATGCCCTTGTGGATTGCGGATCTAAGCCAGCACATCTATGGATGGAAAAGTTTTAACCTTTAGCCTGAGGACTTGTCCTAAACCTCCATATTTTCCTTAATGAATTCGGTCTTTGCACCGTATTCAATTAATTCATTCCTTATATCCAATTACCTTTACAAAGGTTATGGATTAAAGGTATATTTAAAAGAATAGGGTATAGAGTCCTTCAATTAGGTTTAATTAATTCCCCATGGATTAGCACATCACAAACATAACTTTACATCCTACTTCCTTAACTTATTCCACTTAACCCATGGCCTTAACAAAGGTTAGGGTTCAAAAGTATATGTTAAGGGCATAAGATATAAAGCCTCACACCACAAACACGGCATAGCATCATTACAAACAATTGTGGGTGCATAAAGGTGAGACCATAGTGCCCTATGTGAACCCTGAAAATTGGCCCACAAGGATTGACGAAAAAGAGAGAATTAGGTTTAAAAAAGAAAAAAGGAGTTGCCACCTTATTTTTTAAAAGGAAACAAGGAAAACCTTAAAAACAGTTTGTTTAAAGAAAATAATTTGAATGACTCCATATTTAAAAATGAAAGGCAAAAACAGTCTTTTGGAAACCAAAGAAATCGGGATTCGGAGGCTAAGTTATGACATGGGAAGGTTCTACGCAAAGCCTATAGGCACCCATGTCACCCTTTCGGTCTCTTAGTTTATTTGGGCTAAATAAAAGTCTTACCATACAAAAATCAGCAAGTATATCATCACAAGAATTGCATGCATATCATATATTCCATCCATAATAAACAAACAAAAACAAAGAAAACAAAACAAAACTAGGATACTTAGATGCTAGGGCGGACTTGAACCTCAAAGCGCCTACGTACCATGTAGCAAAATACATGGATTAAAGTCCACGTAGTTCGAATAAGAATTAGGGTTACAACCTAATATAAACCTATGGTAAAAACCCGAGGTTTCCTTATTTGAAAGATAGAAAATCTGGTATTTAAACCAAGTTTGAAATAGAAATAACTTCCACAAGATGGAAACTTTGAGAAAAAGGCAACTTTATTTTAACAAAGAAACCTCTAGTAATTCACCATGGATTCATATTAAGAAGAAACCCTGGGAAGGGAGAAGGGAAAAGTGAAGGAAGAAATAAGTGAATTGGGGCACTTCCACAACCAACTTTCCTTAGGCAATTACTCCAGGCAAATAGCAAGCTTCAGCAATAATAGCTCTATTTGCAATGAGGCAATTATCGCACCTATTTGCACCCTTACATGTGGACCCTAAAAAAGCTTATGTAGGCCCATATGGGTTGAAAAGGGAGTCGCCACCTCATTTTTAAGGGAAAAAAGGAAAACCCTAAAATGTTTTATTTTCCAAAACAAGTGACTCCTGTGGACCTCGGAAAGCGGGCCCATAAGGATTGAAAAGGAAAATAGGGGTTTGAAAAAGGAAAAAGGAGTCGCTACCTTATTTTTTAAAGGAAACAAAGAAAACCCTAAAAAAACAGTTTTGTTTTAGGAAAACAAAAGATTGACTCCATGTTTAAAAATGGAAAGGCAAAAGAAGTCTTTTGGAAACCAGAGAAATCGGGGATTCGGAGGCTAAGTTACGATATGGGAAGGTTCTAGTCAAAGCCTATAGGCACCCATATCGCCCTAAACGGTCTCTTAATTTAATTGGGCTAAATCAAAGTCTTAATCACACACAAATCAACAATTATCATCACAAGATAGCATGCATATCATTCATTCATTCATCCATATAATCAAGTAAATCAAAGAAAAAAAGAAAAAGAAAGAGGGGGGAGAAAACCTAGGATACTTAGTATCCTAGGGCGGACTTGAACGTCACGAAGAGCGCCTACGTACCATGTATGGAAATACATGGATCAAAGTCCACGTAGTTCGAAAAGGAATAGGGTTATAACCTAACAGAGGCCTATGGTAAACCCTAAGTTTCTTTTCATAAGAAATATGGTAAGTTTCCAAAAATAAATGATTCTCAAAAGATCTTTAGTAAATATGGAGTTTGATAAAGATGGAAACTTTGATTTAAAAGGTACTTTTTTAATGAAAGGAAACTATAGGGATTACCATGTTCCCCTATTAGGAAACAACCCTAGGAGGGAGAAAGGGAAAGTTTCAAAGAAAGGAAAGAAGGGTGAATTGGGGCACCCTCATACCCTACTTACCTTTAAGCAAAAGCAACCTGTCAAAATAACCACCCTATTGCATAAGGTAATTATCTTATTTGCAAGATTTCATCTTGCAATAGCCAAAATAACCACCCCACATTGGTGGGGTAGTTGCACCTGTTGTACCTGTCAAGCACTTGCAATTTGCATGCAAAACATACCAAAAATACCAACCAACCAAGCTAGATTCCAATCAAGCAATTATCATGCTTAAACATAGGCTAACACATGCTCAAAACTCATCATTAAAGCCATTAAACAGATCTGGACAAAATTGAAATAGAGCTTAAAATCAACCATAAATCATGTAAACAACATGAATCATAAGCTAACTAAAACCCTAATTCAACTCTACATGCAATGACATGCAAAAAAACCCTAAAATCAACTATATGAATACTAAAAATATCATAGCTACCTAATATGGAACACATATGCAGCAACTATGAAGAAAAACTAAAGAAGAACCCTAAGCTATCATGCTATATGCAACTTTCCTAAAACAAGGATGAATGAAACCCTAGAATCACACTAGTGCATAAAATCCCATAAAATCACTCTAAACCATGCAAAACAGAATATGAACAGCATTTAATCCATGCATATTAACCAATAGAATGATCTTCACATGATAAAGACATAGGCTTTCACATGAAATAATGCTATTCTAAGCATAAACTCAATTTCAGCACAAGAGAAGTCTTAGAATCTCAAGCATGCAGCAAATCACATGGAACAATACCCTAGCATGCTAAACAGTCCATAAACATCATCCTAATCATGCATACTAACTCATAGTAGTAGCAAGACATGATAAAAACATATGCTTTAGCATGAAATCATAGCTATTCAATGCAAAACCCTAGAACAAACTCTAGAAACCCTAAAAACACAACTACACATAAAATCACATGGAATAACATTATATCATGCAAATCCAGCCACAAAAATTATTCTAATCATGTATTCTAAGCATTAGAAACATCAACACATGATAAAAACATAAGCTTAAACATGGAATAATGCTATCCTATGCAGAAAACCCTAGAAAAGACTCTAGAAACCCTAAAAACACACCTACTCATAAAATCACATGGAATAACATTATATCATGCAAATCTAGCCACAAACATTATTCTAATCATGTATTCTAAGCATTAGAAACATCAACACATGATAAAAACATAGGCTTGAACATGAAATAATGCTATTCTATGCAAAACCCTAGTTTGAATGAAAGAGAGAAAGGGGGAGAGGTATACCTATGGTGGCTGCTGAAGAGAGTCCTCCTCCTCTTATGTACTGCTGGGAATTCCTTCCTTCAAGCCTTCAAGCCCAACTCCAGCCCTCCTTCAAGCTTTCTCTCTCACTCTCTCACTCAAAGTTTAGGTTAAACTACCCTAAGGATGGTTGCTATAGCTTCCAATGTGCCTCCCCCTTCAGAAATTGCCTCCCCTATTGGTGAAGTATAAGGGGGTATTTATAGGGTTTAAGGGAAAACCCTCAATGGTTGGGATTAAAACCCTAGGTATTGATCCAAGGGCTCTTAGAGGTTCCCTTGGGGCTCAAGTAGGTCAAATAGGGTTGAAATTAGGGTTAAATGGCGGCTGGAGGCGAGCATATCCGAGGAAATAGGGAGGGAGCCACGTCAAGACTCAAAAAAGGAAAGTGGCTCGGGTGACCACCTGGGGCTGGGCAGCTAGTAGCCTGGGCCTAGGCGGCTAGCCGCCCAGGCCTGGGTGGTCACTCGAGGCCATGTCATCTTCAGCCCAATTTTGACCCTTTCGACTTCCAAATGTGTTTCAGGGCTCAAATTAACTCCGATTTTGACTAAACGAAAGCCAAAACGACCGTGTTTTGAAGGGGAATGTAATTTGAGTCACTTGAGGGCAAGAAAACCTGGCCATGGCTGCATGGTTGGGTCCTACAAAGGCGGTTAACCGCTATGCCTCACCATCGCTTAGCTTAGGTATGCACATAGGGTCGCACCGAATGCTTTCCAATTCGAAATTCAACCTCCCTAAACACATTTGGGGATGAAATTAAGACTAATCAAGGTCAAATGAGTAGTCATAGAGTGAAAGTCATGACCTAATTCGAGCTAACCCGAAATAGGTCTCTTAACCAACCTGAGCCTTGTTGAGCCATTCTAATCCCGAACCTTCAATTCATCGAATTGAACCCATAAATACCTCAAATGCAACCATATTAACTCCAATTGGCAACTTGGAGATCATTTCAAGGTCAAATGGAAAGTTTGTGGCTTAAAGGACGATTATGCCCCTCAAGTCACAAAAGTTCTTATTAGCCCTCAAGATCAACTCCAAATCGAACCAAAATTCATACACATCATCCTTAGGACCCTAGAAACTCAATGCAAAAGACTAGACTCAAAAAGGAAACAAAAAGACACATGAAATGACAAACCCTAGCTAAGGTGGCAAAAATGGGGTGTGACAGAAGCCCCTCATTGGTGAACAAGTTTCACTTGCGAACTAATGACCAAAAGAACAACCCATTTTTGCCCGAGGAGTTGATTTCATCAACACCCACTGGGGAAAAGAGAGTGATCATGTCATTGAATTCTTCGAATTCATTATACACAAGCATAATGGTACTCTTCATAAGTTCTACAGAACTCTTCATACTGTATACCAGTTTTCACTGGGGGGACAAGATAAAATATCCACAGCTTACATCGAACTACGTTCGATGAAAGGTCTTCTCATACTACACCAATGGCTCTGGTGAATAATATGAGGTATCCATAGCTTACATCGAATCTGCGTTTGATGAAAGGTCTTCCCATACTACACCAATGGCTCTGGTGAATAATACGAGGTATCCATAGCTTACACCGAATCTGCATTCGATGAAAGGTCTTCTCATACTACACCAATGGCTCTGGTGAATAATACGAGGTATCCATAGCTTACACCGAATCTTCGTTCGATGAAAGGTCTTCTCATACTACACCAATGGCTCTGGTGAATAATACGAGGTATCCATAGCTTACACCAAATCTGCATTCGATGAAAGGTCTTCCCATACTACACCAATGGCTCTGGCGAATAATACGAGGTAAAACTATGCCATTAAGGCTATCTCAAAACATGAGAAAGATACATCCTTCTCATATTCAAATCATCAAGGTTATCATGTAACACGAGAAAGATCACGTCCCTCTCATGTTCAAACCATCAAGGTTATCATTCAAATATTAAGGTAATCACATAACACGAGAAAGATCACATCCTTCTCTTGCTCAAATCATCAAGGTAAACACATACCACGGGAAAGATTGCATCTTTCGAACTATCAAGGCAAACATGTGACATGAGAAAGATTGCATCCTTCTCATATCAAAATTCTCAAGGTGAACACATAGTATAAGAAAGATCGCGTCCTTCTCATATTCAAACCATCAAGGTAAGCACATATCATGGGAAAGATTGCATCTTTCAAGCTATCAAGGTAAGCACATAACATGAGAAAGATTGCATCTTTCTTATGTTGAACTCTCAAGGTGAACACATAACATGAGAAAGATCGTGTCCTTCTCATATTCAAACCATCAAGGCAAACACAAATCATAGGAAAGATTGCATCTTTCAAGTTACCAAGGTAAGCACATAACATGAGAAAGATTGCATCTTTCTCTCACTAAGTCATCAAGATAAAGGTAAGCTTCTTCTTACCAACACACAACCAGTTGACCAACTCATCTCACATGGAGGCTATTCATGCCTCAATTCAAACATTAACTCATATAAGAGACATATTCATCTCATGAAAGCAATCATTCACATGCATATAGGGAAGGTATCTTTATCCCAAATGACAACTGTGAACCCCGGAAATCGGGCCCACGAGGGTTGGAAAGAAAATAGGTTTGAAAAAAGAAAAGGAAAGGAGTCGCCACCTTATTTTTTAAAGGAAACAAGGAAAACCCTAAAAACAGTTTGTTTTAGGAAAACAATTTGAATGACTCCATAAAAAAGGAAAGGCAAAAACCAATCTTTTGGAAACCAAAGAAATCGGGGATTCGGAGGCTAAGTTATGACATGGGAAGGTTCTAGGCAAAGCCTATAGGCACCCATGTCACCCTTTCGGTCTCTTAGTTCATTTGGGCTAAATCAAAATCTTTTCCATACAAAAATCAGCAAGTATATCATCACAAGATAGCATGCATATCATATATTTCATTCATCCATCCATGCATAATAAGCACACAAAAACAGAAAATAAAGAAAAAGAAAACAAAACAAAAAGAAACCCTAGGATGCTTGGATCCTAGAACGGACTTGAGCCTCACGAAGAGCACCTACTTACCATGCAACGAAATACATGGATCAAAGTCCACGTAGTTCGAATAGAAATAGGGTTAAGACTTAATACAAACCTATGGTTAAAACCCTAGGTTTCCTTATTTGATCAAAAGAATTGAATTTGATGGAGAGTTTGATTTTAGAAAGAACTCCACAAAATGGAAACTTTAATAAAAACCAGAATTTTATTTGTGAAGGAAACCTCTAATTAAACCATAGGATCATATTAAAAATTGACCCTAGATAGGGAGAAGAGAAAGGATAAGGAAAAGAGGTGAATTGGGGCACCTTCATACCCACTTACCTGAGCGCAATAGCTCCAAGCATTAGCCATTTCAGACATGAACAGCCCTATTTACCATAGGACAAATACCACACCTATTTGCACCCTTACAAGTGCTCAAAACGATGCAAAAACAATGATATGCAAATCTGGACAGAATAGTATTATGGCCTAAAATCATCTACTAAGCATGCTAACAGCAAAAACCGC
This sequence comes from Liquidambar formosana, assembly GCA_039720395.1. Classification (NCBI taxonomy): domain Eukaryota; kingdom Viridiplantae; phylum Streptophyta; class Magnoliopsida; order Saxifragales; family Altingiaceae; genus Liquidambar; species Liquidambar formosana. The sequence goes on from CM077829.1 coordinate 34,752,391, forward strand.
AAACAATAATAAGTCCTAACATATTCCTAAAACCATATTATGCATAAAAACCCTAGAATATACTAACATGCATGCAAAAACATCATATTTACTCTATATGCAAGACATATACAGCAAACACAAAGAAAAACCAATAAAAAAGTCTACTTTATCATGCTATATGAAAACTAACATAAAACAATGACTCTAAAACCCTAAACTCACAAATATGCTTAAAGACATACAAAACATACTTTAGTCATGCTAAAACCAAACTAAACAGAAATTAAATCATGCATATTAACTAACTAAAGCAATATAACATAACAAGAAACCTAACTCTAGCATGCAATATCACTATCCTAGAACAAGGACAACGGAAACACAAGAATCATGACTATGCCTAGAAACATATAGAACAGCCCTAAAGCATGCTAAACAGTAGATTAACAGTAGATATTCCATGTATATTAACTAGCTAGAGTGTTAATACATGATAAAAAAGTTACCTTTAACATGCAATAAGCCTAACCCATATGAAAACCTAGTTTAAGCTTGAAGAGAGAAGGAGAATACCTTAGGAAGGGCCTTCCTTGCTGCTGTATGAACTCCCTCTTGCTCTTATGGATGACTTGAATCAATGTTCTCCAAGGCTACAGCAAGAACTCCAGCTCTCCTTCAAGTCCCTCTCTCTTATTCTCTCTCTAACACTAAGGTTTTTAGGCATAAAGTGGCTCCCCTTGTGCTGAAGCATAGGGGGTATTTATAGAGTTCAACTAGGATTAACCAATGGCTGGGATTAAAACCCTAAAAATTAATCCAAGGGTTATTAGAGACCCCCTTGGGGCTTAAGTAACTCAGAAGTTACCAAAAATTAGAAGGAAACTCGTCCAAAAGAGCCCAAATACGTCAAAATAGGCAAGAGTCCGCTTCAGCAAGGAGTTAGAGTGAAAATAGGAAAGTGGTCTCGGGTGACCACCAGGGCCTGGGCGGCTAGCCACCTAGGCCCAGGCGGCTAGCCGCCCGGGGCTGGGTGGTCACCCGAGCCCACTCCGGATTTTTGCCTATTTTTGACTCCTAATGCTTCTAGAAGTGTTTCAGGGGCCAAATGAACTCCGATTTTGATGAAACAAAAGCCAAAACGATCGTGTTTCGATGAGGAATATGTTTTTGAACATTTTAGGGTGAAAACCACTAACCATGGGGGCATGGTTAGGTTTGAACAAGGCGGTTAACCACTATACTCTACCTTTGCTAAGCATAGGCATGCACATAGGGTCAAACCAAACACTTTCCACATCAAAATTGAACTTCATAAAACACTTTTGGGAGTAAAATGATGACTAATGAAAGTCAATTTGAAAAGATTTGGTTGGTAATTGTGAGTCAATTAGAGCTAACTCAAAGAAAGGTCAATTAACCAATTTTGAACTACATTGAGCCATTTTAATCCCGAGCCATTGATTCATCAAATTGACACTAGAAATATCTCTTATGCATCCATATGAACTTCAATTGACAATTTGGAGATTATTTCAAGGTCAAATGAAAAGTTTGGGACTTAAAAGACGATTATGCCCCTCAAGTCACAAAAGCTCTTATTATCCCTCAAGATCAACTCCAAATTGAACCAAAATTCATACCCATTGTCCTTGTGACTCTAGAAACCTAATGCAAGTGACTATACTCAAAAACAAAACAAAAACATGCATGAAATGATGAGCCCTAGTAAGGTGGTGCAAAAAATGGGGTGTGACAGAAGCCCCTCATTGGCGAACAAGTTACACTTGTGAACCAATGATAAAGAACAACCCATTTTTGACAAAAAGCCTGGAGAAATCACACACTGTACCAACAAGGATTGGAGGTTGAAAACCTGAGACTGAAATAAGGAAGTGTACTCAAGTCATGAGTATACTTAAACCACTGAGAGTTGAGAATTGATAAGAGAAGCATATTCAAGCCACTACGAATGAACATACTTTTGAAATGGAGAAATATATTCTAGTCACGAATATATTTAACCAAGTGATTGAGAATGAAATCTGAGAAGTATACTCAAGTGATGAGTATACTTTTGAAATGGAGAAATATATTCAGGTCACGAATATATTTAACCAAGTGATGAAAAGGATGCTGAGAAATATACTCAAGTGCTGAGTATACTTAGTGATTGAAAAAGACTGAGAAGTAAGTTCAAGTGATGAACATACCTTTGAAATGGAGAAATATATTCAGGTCACGAATATATTTAACCAAGTAAGTGACGAAATAATCTGAGAAGTATACTCAAGTGATGAGTATACCATTGAAATGGAGAAATATATTCAGGTCACAAATATATTTAACCAAGTAATCTGAGAATGAAATCTGAGAAGTATACTCAAGTGATGAGTGTACCATTGAAATGGAGAAATATATCCAAGCGATGGATATATTTAACCAAGTAGGATAAGAATAATCTGAGAAGTGTACTCAAGTGATGAGTACACCATTGAAATGGAGAAATATATTCTAGTCACGAATATATTTAACCAAGTAAGTGACAAGTATGTTTAAGTGATAAACATACCATTGAAATGGAGAAATATATCCAAGCGATGGATATACTTAACCAAGTAAGTGACAAGTGTGTTCAAGTGATGAACACACCATTGAAATGGAGAAATATATCCAAGTGATGGATATATTTAACCAAGTAGGATAAGAATGATCTGAGAAGTGTACTCAAGTGATGGGTACACCATTGAAATGGAGAAATATATTCTAGTCACGAATATATTTAACCAAGTAAGTGACAAGTATGTTTAAGTGATAAACATACCATTGAAATGGAGAAATATATCCAAGCGATGGATATACTTAACCAAGTAAGTGACAAGTGTGTTCAAGTGATGAACACACCATTGAAATGGAGAAATATATCCAAGTGATGGATAAATTTAACCAAGTAAGTGACAAGTGTGTTCAAGTGATGAACACACCATTGAAATGGAGAAATATATCCAAGTGATGGATAAATTTAACCAAGTAAGATAGGTAATGAGGATTGGGAACTGAGAAGCATATTCAAAGGGTGAATACACTTTTGAAATGGAAGAATATATCCAAGCGATGAATATATTCAACCAAGTATGATAGAGAATGAGAATTTGAAACTGAGAAGCATATTCAAAGGGTGAATACACTTTTGAAATGGAAGAATATATTCAAGTAATGAATATATTCAACCAAGTATGATAGAGAATGAGAATTTGAAACTGAGAAGCATATTCAAAGGGTGAATACACTTTTGAAATGGAAGAATATATCCAAGTGATGAATATATTCAACCAAGTGGGATGAAAAATCAAGATTTGAAATGAGGATATATGATCAATTTATCAAGATAGGACAAGCATGGTGCAAGAGGAAAGTGACTTGGCACATTGTCACTTGAGTTGGCATGACACAGGGGAAATATATTCAACCCTTTTGAACATAAAATCAATTCAAAGAATTGATTTCAAGATGAAATTTGATTGATTTTAAGCTCAAAAAGTGTTGAATATCTCATTTGGAAGAAGGTTTAATCACGCGCCAAGGCGAGACAAAGCAAGGGAGAAAGCCAAAACAAAGTGGCTTGGGTGACCACCAGGCCTCGGGAGGCTAGCCGCCCAAGCCCTGGTGGCTAGCCGCCCAAGGCTTGGGTGGTCACCCGAGCCTAATGCTGAAAAATTCTGGGTTTTTAAATACCCAAGTGGACTATTCATACCCCTTGTTCAAAGAACCCGAAAATTGGAGTTTCTCTCTCTAGAAAGCTTACCCCATTTTGCAAAATCACTCCAATACCCAAGAGCAATCAAATCCATACTTCAAGAAGGATTCATACACATGAAATAGCATCATTAACACCCAATTTCACATCAAAAACCAGAAATTTGCAGCACTTTGCAAATCAAAAACCCATTAAACCCATTTTTGCTCAAAACAAGCTAGTTCATCCACTATGGATTCAAATGAAGACTCCACTTCAAAGTATCCATTCCTTGACTCAAAGAGTAGATACAAGGCACCAATATATGATGTTCCTCAAGAGAAATTGCTTCTAGAACCAAGGAATCATCTCTCTTTTCTCCATTCCAAGCAAGAGGTAAGCTTACCCATTTTAAACTTTTCTTTGAAATTTTCATTTTTGTTGATTGAAATGCATTCCCATGAACTCTCCATGAGTATTCCTAGCAATGTTTGCAATGCCCATTGATTTTGGCAAGGATTGGATGTGAAAAGAATTCAATTTGAAAACTTGGTGAATAGTGCTCACCAAGTGTTTGATAAAATGCTTGAATGATGAAAATTCATCCAATCTTTGTAAAATTGATGTGCATTGCAAGGCAAAATCATAGGCATTCATTTCTAATTGATTTTAGAAACAAAACCAAGCATTTTCATGAACTTTGAAAAACAAAGTTTGCTATATTTGTGAAAAACCCATGTTTTCATGAACAAGGTTTGCTTATTTTTTCCTCAAAAAACCACTTTGGAAAACAAAGTTTGCTTGTTATTTTCTTTAAAAAATCCATGTTTCCATGGTCTTGGAATGCATGGTTTACCAATGATCATGAGTTTGAAGAATAAAACCATTGTTTTCATAAACTTTCAAAGCAAGGTTTACTTGTTCATGAACTAAAAGACTTAGTTTTTTGGAAAGCCAATTATCAATGCTTGCATATTATTTTTACACTAACTAGGTGAATCATTCTTCTTGATTAGCCCAATTTCCAAGACCTACGCACAAGGTCTTCGATAAAGAATCTTATTGGGTGGTGGAGGCGTATGGAGCACACCCAACCTTCCGCAAGGGAATCCATTAAGAAAGCGGGTTTTGGTTGGTTTCTTGACTCATTATGGAATGAACAGTGGGATAGGCAAGCCCTTCTTGCCTTAGCTGAGCTATGGTGGGATACCACCAACACCTTCCACTTCAGTTTTGGGGAGATGACCATGACTCCCAAGGATTTCTCGATTATCACCGATTTAAGCCTCAAAGGAAAGAGGTTGGAATTCTATGGGGATGCCAACACAAATAGTGCTTATCTCTTCACTATGTTGGGGATTGATATTGAGGCGAGTTCCCGCGGTGTTAGGAGGACATGGCTTTTTGAGAATTTTGCCAATCAAGTAGAAGGTGTGGGGGTGGCTCCTGAGTGCATTACTAGGGCTTTCATGATCTATATGCTCTCCTGCACTCTCTTTGTTGGTGCCAATGACATGGCACAACTGGGGTACCTCGCTTCCATGGTGGATGTGAACAAAATGGGGAGGTATAACTGGGGAGGGGCAGCACTAGCTACTATGTATAGATCCATGTCTGACATGTCTCGTGGTGTTTCCAAGCATTTTGGTGGGCTCCCATTTGTTTGGGAGGTAAGTAAAAATGTTTAATTTTTAAATTCCTCTCAAACTTGACTTAATTTTAATGCTTTTCTTGAATCTTGACAGATATGGTATTATGAATACCTAGGACTGTGCCGCCCTGCCCTGGATAATGAGATACAAGAATGGCCAATACTTGGGAACTATGCTCCCACCAAGATAGCTATGCGTGCCCCCAACAGGCATGACTACGCCCATGCAAGGGCGTACTTGGCGAGCCTAAATGCTGACATGGTAATTCACCTTCTTCATTCTTTTCTTTCATTCATTTTTTATTATCTTGCTCACCATTTTTTCTTTTGTTTTTCAAATTCAACAGGTGGAGTGGAGTCCATGGGGACTGTGGGAGGCTAGGTTGCCTAGGAGGTGTGTGTCCTGTTTGGGATTGACTGGGAAGAGGGTACTCTTTGAGGGTCCCTCAGGGCGATACTGGTATTTAGGGGAGCGTGTCCTTAAGCAGGTGAAAGGACGAGTGGATGCCACTCTTACCCCTGTCTTGCCTCCCATGAACATGAAGCACACTGACTCTCTGGATGGGGATGAGCTGATGGAAGCTCTGATTGGATGGGATGCCGAGGAGTTCACCTCGCCTAACACCGACTACATGACTTTCTGCAACCAATTTCTGATGCGCCCTAGAGTCATTGGTTTCCCACCTCAAGGGGTGAGTTTCCATTCCATTCTTTTCAATTAATGACTTATGCAAGCACTCCTCTTAAACAAATTATCTATTGCAGGGCCGGCGAGCTCGTGGACATAGTTCCACAATAGCGTCTTCCACAGGCATGACTCATGGGGATGAGGATTATGAGATGGGGGGAATGGCACAGCCACCTCTCCCAGTGCTCGACTGGTAAGTGAATCTATGTAATGGGTTGGAGTTCATGAGGACTGACATTACCCGCCCTGCTTTTGATGAGGTCCCCAAGATTGACTTGAGCTACGAGCATGTAAGCTCTAAACCTTTGCCTTTCTTAGAACCCTTTTCATCATTTATTAACCATGTTCATCTTTTAGGTTCCCCGAGAGTACGCACAGGAGTGCCTTGAGCTCAGCGAGGGTTTAAGGCGAGACCTTGTTAGGATGAGTTTGGCGAACTCTGTGCTAGAGGGACGACTGAGTCCCACTGTAAGCCATTCCCTTTGTTCATTCCAATCATAGGAGCTAATGATATAACCCTTCTTTATTAATTGATTTCTTTGCAACAGGTCTCCACACTGCGTCCACCACAGCCAATGCCACCCCAAGGGAATCCTCATGCTGGTCGTGGTAGAGGCGAATCAAGTAGAAAGAGAAGAACCACGGGGGACCATTAGATTAGCTTACCTTCTTGCTTTGTAATCGAATGAAACATCTTTCTTTATGCTTTGTAACCTTTCTTTGAACATTTGCTTTGGTACTTTGTATGAGACTTTTGGAGTTCCATGGTGGTGATTTACTCATGTTTTTGTGCAAAAATAAGCTCAAAATAAGCTTCCTGAGGTCACATAACCATATAGGGGTCAAATTAGGTCAAAAATAGGCAAAATTGGGCAAAATAGGAAAACGGCCTCGGGTGCCCACCCGGGGCTGGGCGGCTAGCCGCCCAAGCCCAGGAGGCTAGCCGCCCAGGCCTGGGTGGTCACCCGAGCCCGAAGCGGAAATCCCCCTTTGAATAGGAAACTTCCTATTTTGACGGGTTTTTTCCTATTTGAACTTGGATTTGTGACCTTTTCCCTATAAAAACACATCCAAGAGGTTCCTAAACCTACTTGTATTCATTCATTAGAAATTATGGAGGCTCTAGACAAATTTTTAGGAGGGTTTTTGAGAGTTATGAGTGCTGAAGCAAAATCTGAGTTCAAGTGCTTTGGCTTGGATCCATTGCTTTCCTTGAGGCATGTGAAGCTTGAAACGAACCTCTTGACTGCTGCTACATATTTTTGGGATCCCCAAATTCATGTGTTCCGCTTCAACTATGAAGAACTGTGCCCAACCATGGAGGAATTCTGCGTGTTGTATGGGGTTTCCCCGGTAGGTCCTTTTATTCTCCCTACTCCTCGCCCAAGCTTCCTTACTTCTTTTTCCAACCTCCTTGGGATTCACCCACAATATGCCTCTACGTTTGTCAAGGACCATATGGTAGACTTGATGAAATTGGCAACCTCTTTTTTGGTTTATGATGGTAAAGGTATTCTGAACTTTACCTTTCCCATTAAGCATGCACTTGCCTTTTGCCTCATTGGTCGTTTCCTTATTTCAACTGGTACTCCACATGTTCCCATACAAATTTGTGACTTGATTCCTCTCCTTGCCAAGGGCCATAACTTGATTCCCATGGTATTAGCTGAAACCCTGAATAGCTTGGATAAAGCTCATGAGGACCCAAAGGTTCCTTTAGGAGGTAGCCTCATTCTATTGCAAATGTGGTTGCTTGAAAGACTGAATTTCTTATCACCCATTGCCACTACATCATACAAGCCCCAGCATTACTGCCTTCGCCACATTGAACTGCCTAGAGAGTTTTCATTGAGGGATTGGCTAGGTTACTTCCAAACCCTTTCTTGGAGGAGTGTCAAGTGGTTCGTCTTCATATGGGGCTGCAGCGAACAGGTGCTTCTGCGAACTTCTGGATGTGCCATGGTGAGACTCATAGGACTGAGGTCTACTTCCTTTTATTGGCCTTCAAGGGTTCTTCGTCAGATGGGTGCCATGCAAACCATACCCACTTCCTTAAAAGGTGACTATCCTGTGGTGCCTGCGGGTCTTTCTGTAGTGACTTGGGCAAAAGATCGATGGCCTAGAAAGCTGACACTGACTCAAGTTACGAATACTGATGGTCCATATATGATGAGCCCCGAGTATAAGGAATGGTTGAAAGACAATTTGGGTGAGAGAGAGACTACTCGAAGAGAAAGGATTTTTGGACTTATCAAGAATGATGGACTTGGACCTTGTAGAGAAGATATTATGGAAGCAGTGACAGCAGCCTATGAACACGACTTGAAGAAGAAAAGAAGACACGAAAGAGAGAAGAGAGCTGAAAAGCGGGCTGCAAAGAAGCCCAAGAGGAATTGAAGACTCAATAGAATAGGATATTTATGGCGCTTTTATAGTTCTTTTACTTAATACCAATGAATTGCTATGTCAATCAATTTTAGTTTTGAATAAATTGCCAATAATAAATCAAATTTGGGATTTTGTTGTTTGATTTAGACCGCACCCAAGGTAACTTTATGGGTTGCCTACGTATCTCCATTATTTTTCTTCTTTGCTTTTTTTTTGTTTTTTTTTTTTTGTTGTTGTTTTTTTTTTTTCGAATGGAGAATCAGGTCTTACGTAGTTCTCATGCCTTATCTTTTGCCTAGGCCGCCCTCACAGGTTTTCAACCTAGCAGGCTTTAAACATGATATTTTTTCAATTGATCCAAATTAGTTGGACAAGCGAACTCAATTCCATCTAAATCCATGAGGCAAACAACCCCTGCTGGCAATATTTCTTTGATAATGTATGGTCCACCCCAACTTGGCTTGAATTTTCCCCGCGGATCGAACACTGGAGCTCTGATTTCTTTCAGCACTACATCCCCTTTCTTTAGACCTCGATCTTTGACATGCTTGTTGAATGCTCTGGCAACTCTCCGCTGATACCCCTGAACATGATACAGCGCCCTTAAACGCCTTTCATCGAGTAATGCTAACTCGTCATAACGACTCTTAACCCAGTCCACTTCTGTTATCTGGCTCTCCACGGCAATCCTTAGTGAAGGAACCTCCAATTCAACTGGCAACACAGCCTCCATTCCATAAACTAGAGAGTAAGGGGTAGCCCCTGTTGACGACCTTATTGATGTTCTGTAACCCCATAGAACCAACGGTAACTTCTCATGCCAGTCTGTGTGTGAGTCCGAAGTCTTCTGCAGTATCTTCTTGATGTTCTTGTTAGCTGCTTCCACTGCTCCATTAGTCTGAGGACGGTATGGTGACAACAGATGGTGAACTATGCCGTACTTTTGCAAGAGCTCATGGGTTTCTTTCTGAAAGTGCTGGCCATTGTCTGAGATAACTTCATGCGGTACCCCATATCGATAGATGATGCTGTGCTGCATGAACTGTGCTACCTTCTTGGAATTCAAGGTCTTGAAGGACGCTGCTTCCACCCACTTAGTGAAATAATCGATGGCAACCAGGATGTATTCATGCCCATTTGACGCCTTTGGCTTGATCTGTCCGATGATATCTATCCCCCATACTGCAAATGGCCATGGTGACGACATACTTGTTAAAGGCATAGAAGGCAAATGTTGTCCACTGGCGAACAGTTGGCATTTATGGCACTTCTTGACATGTGCATGGCAATCTCTTTCCATGGTAGACCAATAATAGCCTAGCCTCATGATTTTCTTAGCCAACATATAGCCATTCATATGCGGAGCCCCTGTCCCTTCATGGATTTCTTTTATCAGATGCTCGGCTTCTTCCTCGGTGACACACAACAAGTGGATCCCGTCGTATGATCTCCTATATAGCTTTCCTCCACAAAGTACGTAGTGACTCGCCAACCGCCTCAGGGTTTTTCTGTCGATACGAGATGCTCCTTCTGGGTACTCCCTTTCTTCAATGAACTTCATTATGTCATGGAACCACGGGTGGCCATCATTTACTTCTCCTCCTCGGATTGCACAACAGTACACAGGCTTGTCTCGACATTCTATCACCAGCGGCTTCACATTTCCCCCTTCAGGTATCTCCACCATGGATGCTAGGGTCGCCAAAGCATCGGCGAACTGGTTCTTGTTTCTTGAAAGGTAGTTGAACTCTATCTCTGAGAACTCCTTGGTTAGAGCTTCCAGATAGGCATGGTAGGGCAGCAACTTCTCATCTCGAGTTTTCCATTCCCCTTTTATCTGACAAATGATTAGCGCTGAGTCCCCGAACACTTCCAATTCTTTGATCCCCAATTCAAGTGCGGCTTCCAATGCTAGGATACAGGCCTCATACTCAGCAATGTTGTTGGTAGCTTCAAACCCCAACTTGACCGCCAACGGTGTAAATGCTTCTTCAGGTGAGACCAGCAGGACTCCTATCCCATAACCTTTCTTATTGGCTGCCCCATCGAAGTATACTCTCCAAGTTTTTCTACCAATCTCTAGCACGTCCTCATCTGGGAATTGATCGTTAAACGGAGCGGATGATGACACTGGACAGCTGGCTAGGTAATCTGCGATGACGCTCCCCTTGATAGACTTCTGATTCACGTACTTGATGTCGAATTCATTGAGGAGAATTGACCATCGAGCAGTTCTGAATGACAATACCGGCCTTTCTACCAGATACTTCAACGGGTCCATACGACTTATCAAGAACACTTCGAATGACATCATGTAGTGTCGGAGCTTTTGCGTCGCCCATACTAGTGCCACACAAGCCTTTTCAATGGCATTGTACGTCACTTCATAGTCCGTCATTTTCTTGCTTAGGTAGTAGATGGCATTCTCCTTTGTAGACCCTTCAAGATATTGAGCTAACATAGCTCCCGTCGCGGTTTCGGTGACCGTTAAGTATAACAAGAGCGGTGCACCTTGCCGTGGGGGAACTAAGATTGGAGGATTGCTTAAGTATCTCTTAATAGTCTCAAAGGCCTCTTGGCATTCTTCATTCCATACTTTTGGCACACCTTTCTTAAGCAATTTGAAGATTGGTTCGCAAACTATGGTTAAGTTGGCGATGAATCGGCTTATGTATTGAACCCTTCCCAAGAAAACCCCGGATCTGCTTCTCAGTGCTAGGCGGCTCCATCTCCACAATAGCTTTTATCTTCCCTGGGTCCACTTCGATGCCCCTCTGAGTGATCATGAATCCCAATAGCTTGCTTGCAGTGACACCAAAAGCGCACTTCTGTGGGTTTAAGCGGAGATTGTACTTCTTTGCTCGCTCTAGGAACTTCTCTAGCGCCTTGAAATGCCCTTCCCTATCCACGGACTTCACGATCATATCATCGACATAAACCTCGACTTCCTTATGGATCATATCATGCAATAAGGTCGTAGCTGCTCTTTGGTAAGTAGCCCCAGCGTTTCTTAAGCCAAAAGGCATTACCTTGTAATAGTACGTTCCCCATTGCGTGATAAAGGCTGTTTTCTCCATGTCTTGAGGCGCCATCTTTATCTGGTTATACCCGGAGAATCCGTCCATGAAGGAGAGGAGCGCATGTCCCACTGTGCTGTCCACCAACACGTCGATATGGGGTAAAGGAAAATCATCCTTAGGGCTTGCAGCGTTGAGATCTTGGAAATCGACACACATCCTCACTTTCCCATCTTTTTTAGGCACAGGCACTATATTTGACAACCACTCAGGGTACTCCACAACTTGGAGGAAACCTGCGTCTAGTTGTTTAGTTACCTCTTCTTTTACTTTTAGAGCCCATTCGGGTTTTAATCTTCCGAGTTTCTGCTTTACCGGCTTCTTTAGGGAATTAGTGGGGATATAGTGTTGCACAATATCGGGGTCGATGCCAGGCATGTCTTCATAAGACCATGCAAAAGCCGTAATGTTGGCCTTCAAGAGAGAGATCATCTTTTCTTTTTCAACGGGGGAGAAGGTTTTCCCAATTTTAACTATTCTTGGCAATTCATTCGTCCCTAAGTTGATTGATTCCAATTCATCCATATTAGGTTCGGTGACGCCCCTTTTCCTTTGCTCAACGAGCTCCGGGGGGACATCGTTCTTAGGATCTATATCCATGCCATAAATATCCATAGAGGAGAGAAAAGAGACACTGCATATATAGAGAAAGAAAACACACTTTATTGACTAGGAATAGTAGGAATGACACACAAAAGAAGAAAGAAAACAAACAAATCTGTATCAATACCATGACTCCACAAAGAGAGTTGAGTAGATACATCTTATTGAATTAGGGAAATATTACTAAACTAAGACACCTACAAGCTGCTATCAGGTAGGCCAAGGTCTTCTTCTTCATGGAGCTCCGCAATGACACCATATTCAAGGTACCAATTCAGGAGTGGCATAGTAGCATGGCTAATGGACGAACCCTGGAGTTCTTCAATGGCCAAGTCTTCCACAGCGAGGATCATATCTTGGAACATTTCAGCCATAGCCCCTGCATCAAGGTTCTCTGCCCAGTCTTCTTCTTTCCTTTCCCAGAACTCATCATTGATGGCTTCATCATCCACCATTTCAGCTGTGATTGGATAGCATTCGGTAAAGAAAATTTCAAAATCTGGAACTCGGATCTTGGCAGTTTGGTCAAAGGTGGGTTCTGGAAACTCGCAATATAGAAAATCATCCCCTTCTTTGACGAAGTAACCATTCAAAGTAGGTCGATATGGCGAGATCTTCAGGTCTGGCACCCTTCCTTCGGCTTTGGCTCTTACTTTCTCCTTGTTTCTCTTCAGCATTTCCGCATGATCATTTTTAGAGGGCTCATACCCTAGCCCAAAGGTGTATGAGGTGACACGGCTTTGAATGGACGTAGGGATCCCTTGTTGGCGACGCCCTAGCCCCATGCCTGGAAAGAAACTCATTTTTCTCATGATCTCACCAACGTGCAAGTTGCCATGGGGGCAAAAGTCCAAGGGTATTAATTCACCCTTCTCGAGCTCTTTCTCAATGCATTGGACATAGTCAAACCCAGATAGTGGTACGGCTGCTGATTCTGGTTGTATCTCACATATAGGCACGCCCGCGAGTTTCAATTCATAGTCCCCTTAAAGCGTTACTATGGCTCCTTCATGAGGAAACTTCACCTTTTGATGGAGTGAAGATGGCACAGCCCCAGCGGGATGGATCCAAGGTCGGCCCAACAGCAAGTTGAAACATGAAGGCACATCCAATACTTGGAATTCCACCCTAAATTCAGTGGGTCCCATGATAAGAGGCAAAATAACTACCCTTATTACTTCATGGCGGGTGTTGTCATAAGCTCTTACAGTCTGCCCAGATGGCGTGAAATCGGTGGGTCCCAAACCCAAGACAGTGGCAGTTCGGAGAGGACATACATTCAGTGCAGACCCATTGTCGATAAGGACGGTAGGTACCCTCTTCCCCATAGTGTCAACGGTCACATAGAGAGCTTGAGAATGGCTTGGCCCGCTTTTGGGTAGGTCCACATCGGTGAACACGATGGTTGAGTTCTTGGGAGTTGGATTCACCAAATGTACCAATCCCACGGGGGATGTGTCAACAGGCACTTGTATTTGATTCAATAGTTTTAACACGGTCTGTTTGTGCTTGTGCGAGGCCATGAGTAAGCCCCAAATAGTAATGTTGGCATTGGTCTTCTTCAGCTGCCTCAACACTTCATCCTCTTCTTCTTGCAAGCTAGGATGCCTCTGCCCTTCCAAATCTTCCAACGGATTCTTAGATTCTAGGTGGGGAGGCTTGAAATGGCGACCCCCTCTTGTTATATGGTCCAACTCATCATCGCTAGCCCATATGTCATGGACTTCCTCGGAGTCATTCATTAAGTCATCCCATTCTATCATGTCGATGCTCTCCATCTCTGTCGGTAAGTCATCCCAACCTGTAGGGACTATCAGCTCATTCGATATTGGACTTGGGCTTGAGTATAGCACAAAGTAGTCAAATTTCCCCGACGATTCACCCAATAGTTTGCGCACACAATGCAATAAATGAAAGCACACAATCAAGCGGATGCAATGTGATTGATTTTAATTAAACATAAGAAATTAACCTAGCCCAATTAAACTTTATAGAGTCTAGCCCACAAATCCCCAGTGGAGTCGCCAAACTGTGAACCCCGGAAATTGGGCCCACGAGGGATTGAAAAGAAAGTGGGTTTGAAAAAGAAAAAGGAAAGGAGTCGCCACCTTATTTTTTAAAGGAAACAAGGAAAACCCTAAAAATAGTTTGTTTTAGGAAAACAATTTGAATGACTCCATAAAAAAGGAAAGGCAAAAACCAATCTTTTGAAAACCAAAGAAATCGGGGATTCGGAGGCTAAGTTATGACATGGGAAGGTTCTAGGCAAAGCCTATAGGCACCCATGTCACCCTTTCGGTCTCTCAGTTCATTTGGGCTAAATTAAAGTCTTTCCATACAAAAATCAGCAAGTATATCATCACAAGAATTGCATGCATATCATATATTTCATTCATCCATCCATGCATAATAAGCAAATAAAAACAGAAAATAAAAAGAAGAAAAGAAAACATAAATAAACCTAGGATGCTTGGATCCTAGAACGGACTTGAGCCTCACGAAGAGCGCCTACGTACCATGCAACGAAATACATGGATCAAAGTCCACGTAGTTCGATTAGAACTAAGGTTAAATCCTAATACAAACCTATGGTAAAAACCCTAGGTTTCCTTATTTGATCAAAAGAGTTGAATATGATATAAAGTTTGATTTTAGGAAAGAAATCCACAAAATGGAAACTTTAATAAAAACCAAAATTTTGTTGGTTAAGGAAACCTCTAATTAAACCATAGGACTTGTATTAAAAATTAACCCTAGATAGGGAGAAGAGAATGAGTTAAGAAGAAAGGTGAATTGGGGCACCTTCACACCCACTTACCTGAGCGCAATTAGCTCCAAGCATTTAGCCATTTCAGACATAAGCAGCCCTATTTGCCATAGGACAAATACCACACCTATTTGCACCCTTACAAGTGCTCAAAACCATGCAAAAACACTAACATGCAAATCCGGACAGAATAGTATTATGACCTAAAATCATCCACTAAGCATGCCAATAGCAAAAATAGCGAACAATAATAAGTCCTAACATATTCCTAGAACCAAATCATGCATAAAAACCCTAAAACATACTAACATGCATGCAAAACTATCATGTTTACTCCATATGAAAAACATATACAGCAAACACGAAGAAAAACCAATAAAAAAGTCTACTTTATCATGCTATATGAAAACAAACACGAAACAATGACTCTAAAACCCTAAACTCACAAATATGCTTAAAAACATACAAAACATACTTTAATCATGCTAAAACCAAACTAAACAGAAATTAAATCATGCATATTAACTAACTAAAGCAATATAACATGATGAAAATCCTAACTCTAACATGCAATGACACTAATCCTAACACAAGGACAATAGGAGCACACGAATCATAACTATGCATTAAAAACCTAAAGGACAGCCCTAAAGCATGCTAAACAGTAGATAAAAAATAGATATTCCATGTATATTAACTAGCTAGAGTGTTAATACATGATAAAAAAGTCACCTTTAACATGCAATAAGCCTAACCCATATGAGAACCTAGTTTAAGCTTGAA
Source organism: Liquidambar formosana (assembly GCA_039720395.1). Classification (NCBI taxonomy): domain Eukaryota; kingdom Viridiplantae; phylum Streptophyta; class Magnoliopsida; order Saxifragales; family Altingiaceae; genus Liquidambar; species Liquidambar formosana. Next base: position 34,768,063 of record CM077829.1, read on the forward strand.
TAGAGAAGGAGAATACCTTAGGAAGTGGCTCCCCTTGTGTTTGTAATTGTTCGTGGCTCCTCAGGTCTTTAGAGTGAATCAAACCAACACAAATCCTCCTCTTTGTCAAAGTGGTATCACAGCAAAGAGATCAAAACTCACTCAACTTTGAAAAGAAATAGAAAACAAAAAAGAGAACAAGAGAAAAGAAAAAGTGATTCTTGTCACTTTGCAGCAGCAGCAACTTCAATCGCATTTTTGGGTATGAAAACGTTGGATTTGGACAAAGCTTGTGAAATATAAAGTTGTAGAGAATTGAATTATCTTTCTAACAAGACCAATTTCATCAAATTCTGACTTCGGATGAAAATGTTATGATTAAAATACGACTGCTAGTTTTCAGAAAATCTGCTGCTGAATTATGACGAATTTCACTCCCTCCAAACCCTCTTCTCCTCCCCCTTGTTTAAAGACATTAAGAGAGTATTTATAGCTGAAATCTGGAGTTTCCCTTTCCTTCCTGGACTAGGTTTCCTTGGAGAATAATCAAAAGGTATTTTATAATGATAAAAGACTTCTAATCTGAATAGGAAAAGGAAATTGTCTTTTATAAAAATTGGGAGACTGACCGCTAACACGCATGCACATGTATCGTATGTGCGTACACATACTCATCACATACGTACACGTGTTAGTGTCATGATAAAAATGGCTAATTTAATAAAATAATTTTCTTTTCATTTTAACCAAAAATCTCATGCTGTGATTCGCACTAATTCTTCAAGGATAATCCGTAAATAACCACACTAAACTCATCATCAGGCCATATCAAAATTGAACTTCATGAAACACTTTTGAGGGTAAAATGATGACTAATGAAAGTCAATTTGAAAAGATTTGGTTGGTAATTGTGAGTCAATTAGAGCTAACCCAAGGAAGGGTCAATTAACCAACTTGAACCACATCGAGCCATTTTAATCCCGAGCCATTGACTTACCAAATTGACACTAAAAATACCTCTTATGCATCCATATGAACTCCAATTGACAATTTGGAGATCATTCCAAGGTCAAATGAAAAGTTTGGGACTTAAAAGACGATTATGCCCCTCAAGTCACAAAAGCTCTTATTATCCCTCAAGATCAACTCCAATTTGAACCAAAATTCATATCCATTGTCCTTGTGACTCTAGAAAACTAATGCAAGTGACTAGACTCAAAAACAAAACAAAAACATGCATGAAATGATGAGCCCTAGTAAGGTGGTGCAAAAATGGGGTGTGACACATGGCCTTTGGATTGGTGGTACTTGCAGTACTCATTCTCATTGTAGCTCTTGGGTAAGGGATTTGGTGGAGGTCTTGGGTCGAGTGGCTTCAATAGGTCACGACTTATGAGCTTTTCAAGGACTCTTTCGAGTGGCATGAATAGGTCAATGAATTGGCGAGGTAGGTTGACATCATTGAGAGAAAAGGGTTGGATGGGTTGAGTTATGGTGTTGACCTCGGCATTGTTCTTCCCAGTAAAGTTTGTCTTGCGACTCCTCACTTCCTCAGTTTTGATTGTCCCATCGTTGATAGCATCTTCAACCTGCGTGCCAGCCCCTATGAGAGCTTTGAAATTGGGGAAATAGTGGGCAAATAAGTGCTTGTGATACACGGGCAGCAAGTTCTTAACCACCAGCTGAATTTGGTCCTCCTCATTTGGCCTATCCGTCATTCTCGACGCCTTTTGTCTCCACCTTGTAATGTAAGCGGAGAAAGTTTCATGAACCCCTTGCTTGGTAGTTTCCAGGTCCCTTCGAGTAATGTCCACCTCCGTGTTGTACTTGTAGTGCTCTGAGAACTCATTGCATATGTCTTCCCAAGTCCGAGTTCTGTTCTCATCCAAGGATAAGAACCATTTCAAAGCAGAAGTGGTCAAGGTTTCATGGAACATTTGAGCTAAAAGCTCGTCAGTAGCCCCTCGAGGGTGCATAGCTCGCACATACATCTTCAAATGAGTCTTAGGGCAACCCGTCCCATCGAACTTAACATTTGGCGATCTCAGATGTGTCGATATCAATGGTGACTCATTCTAACTCCGGCATCTTGAATTGTAGTGGAATACGAGCCGTTGGAAACAGAGATAGAGTCCGCACATCGACCATGTCATCAGCCCTACGAATCCCTTTTATAGTTCTCTCTAATGCTTCTACCTTGCTAGCTAACACGGAATCACTGCTAGTACCTTTCCCCTTGGCTTCCCCTTCTAGGTTAATGACCTCAGGTTTCGAGCTACTTTCCCCCCTTGTCTTGGTGTTCTCATTGGATTAAGGTCCCTCTTCGGTGCCAGCCCATGAGGTATGCCCGAGGAATGGGCCTTAGAACCATTTTGTTCAAGATCCGCCATCTTCTGTTGGTTCTCTTGAGCCATTTTCAATGCGGTATCGGATGTCTCGGCGGTATGGTCAAGCTTGGTCATGATGGCTTTCAGGCAAGCCTCAAGGTCAAAGTGCCCCTCACTAGTTCTTTCGTCGGCCATGTCTGTCTGATGGGTAGATTCAACACTCACTAGACGCCCTTGCGGATTGCGGATCCAAGCCAGCACGTCTATGGATAGAAAAGTTTTAACCTTTAGCCTAAGGACTTGTCCTAAACCTCCATATTTTCCTTAATGAACTCAGTCTCTACACCATGTTCAATTAATTCATTCCTTTTATCCAATTACCTTTACAGGGGTCATGGATTAAGGGTATGTTTAAAAGAATAGGGCATAGAGTCCTTCAATTAGGTTTAATTATTCCCCTAGGACTAGCACATCACAAACATAGCTTTATATCCTATTTCCTTAATTTATTCCTCCTAACCCATGGCCTTAACGAAGGCTAGGGTTTAAAGGTCTATGTTAAGGGCATCAGATATAAATCCTCACACCACAAACACGGCATAGCATCATTACAAACAATTGTGGGTGCATAAAGGTGAGACCGTAGTGTCCTACAAGTCTGTCTATATGGACTAATGATAAGGGTAGGCTGGGGTCCTTCACTTGCTTGAGCAATCCTTATACCTAACCACATGTGGCATCAGGAACGCCGCGTGGGTCCAGCAGTACGTGATTAACTCATTTAATATACCTAAGGGCAAGCCCAAGGGTACTAGGCAAGAGAGGTTGATAGCTTTCGCCCCAACACATGGAATCAGGAAAACCAAGGTTGAGACTAGGCCGATCGTTGGCAAGGATACATCGAGGGACATCAATCCTAGCATGCAAGAGTTTGCGCACACAATGCAATAAATGAAAGCACACAACCAAGCGGATGCAATGTGATTGATTTTAATTAAACATAAGAAATTAACCTAGCCCAATTAAACTTTATAGAGTCTAGCCCACAAGTCCCCAGTGGAGTCGCCAAACTGTGAACCCCGGAAATCGGGCCCACGAGGGTTGGAAAGAAAATAGGTTTGAAAAAAGAAAAGGAAAGGAGTCGCCACCTTATTTTTTAAAGGAAACAAGGAAAACCCTAAACACAGTTTGTTTTAGGAAAACAATTTGAATGACTCCATAAAAAAGGAAAGGCAAAAACCAATCTTTTGGAAACCAAAGAAATCGGGGATTCGGAGGCTAAGTTATGACATGGGAAGGTTCTAGGCAAAGCCTATAGGCACCCATGTCACCCTTTCGGTCTCTTAGTTCATTTGGGCTAAATCAAGATCTTTTCCATACAAAAATCAGCAAGTATATCATCACAAGATAGCATGCATATCATATATTTCATTCATCCATCCATGCATAATAAGCACACAAAAACAGAAAATAAAGAAAATCAAAACAAAACAAAAAGAAAACCTAGGATGCTTGGATCCTAGAACGGACTTGAGCCTCACGAAGAGCGCCTACGTACCATGCAACGAAATACATGGATCAAAGTCCACGTAGTTCGAATAGAAATAGGGTTAAGACTTAATACAAACCTATGGTTAAAACCCTAGGTTTCCTTATTTGATCAAAAGAATTGAATTTGATGGAGAGTTTGATTTTAGAAAGAACTCCACAAAATGGAAACTTTAATAAAAACCAGAATTTTATTTGTGAAGGAAACCTCTAATTAAACCATAGGATCATATTAAAAATTGACCCTAGATAGGGAGAAGAGAAAGGATAAGGAAGAGAGGTGAATTGGGGCACCTTCATACCCACTTACCTGAGCGCAATAGCTCCAAGCATTAGCCATTTCAGACATAAGCAGCCCTATTTACCATAGGACAAATACCACACCTATTTGCACCCTTACAAGTGCTCAAAACCATGCAAAAACAATGATATGCAAATCTGGACAGAATAGTATTATGGCCTAAAATCATCTACTAAGCATGCTAACAGCAAAAACCGCAAACAATAATAAGTCCTAACATATTCCTAAAACCATATTATGCATAAAAACCCTAGAATATACTAACATGCATGCAAAAACATCATATTTACTCTATATGCAAGACATATACAGCAAACACGAAGAAAAACCAATAAAAAAGTCTACTTTATCATGCTATATGAAAACTAACATAAAACAATGACTCTAAAACCCTAAACTCACAAATATGCTTAAAGACATACAAAACATACTTTAGTCATGCTAAAACCAAACTAAACAGAAATTAAATCATGCATATTAACTAACTAAAGCAATATAACATAACAAGAAACCTAACTCTAGCATGCAATATCACTATCCTAGAACAAGGACAACGGAAACACAAGAATCATGACTATGCCTAGAAACATATAGAACAGCCCTAAAGCATGCTAAACAGTAGATTAACAGTAGATATTCCATGTATATTAACTAGCTAGAGTGTTAATACATGATAAAAAAGTTACCTTTAACATGCAATAAGCCTAACCCATATGAAAACCTAGTTTAAGCTTGAATAGAGAAGGAGAATACCTTAGGAAGGGCCTTCCTTGCTGCTGTATGAACTCCCTCTTGCTCTTATGGATGACTTGAATCAATGTTCTCCAAGGCTACAGCAAGAACTCCAGCTCTCCTTCAAGTCCCTCTCTCTTATTCTCTCTCTAACACTAAGGTTTTTAGGCACAAAGTGGCTCCCCTTGTGCTGAAGCATAGGGGGGTATTTATAGAGTTCAACTAGGATTAACCAATGGCTGGGATTAAAACCCTTAAAATTAATCCAAGGGTTATTAGAGACCCCCTTGGGGCTTAAGTAACTCAGAAGTTACCAAAAATTAGAAGGAAACTCGTCCAAAAGAGCCCAAATACGTCAAAATAGGCAAGAGTCCGCTTCAGCAAGGAGTTAGAGTGAAAATAGGAAAGTGGTCTTGGGTGACCACCAGGGCCTGGGTGGCTAGCCACCTGGGCCCAGGCGGCTAGCCGCCCGGGGCTGGGTGGTCACCCGAGCCCACTCCGGATTTTTGCCTATTTTTGACTCCTAATGCTTCTAGAAGTGTTTCAGGGGCCAAATGAACTCCGATTTTGATGAAACAAAAGCCAAAACGACCGTGTTTCGATGAGGAATATGTTTTTGAACATTTTAGGGTGAAAACCACTAACCATGGGGGCATGGTTAGGTTTGAACAAGGCGGTTAACCACTATACTCTACCTTTGCTAAGCATAGGCATGCACATAGGGTCAAACCAAACACTTTCCACATCAAAATTGAACTTCATAAAACACTTTTGGGAGTAAAATGATGACTAATGAAAGTCAATTTGAAAAGATTTGGTTGGTAATTGTGAGTCAATTAGAGCTAACCCAAAGAAAGGTCAATTAACCAATTTTGAACTACATTGAGCCATTTTAATCCCGAGCCATTGATTCATCAAATTGACACTAGAAATATCTCTTATGCATCCATATGAACTTTAATTGACAATTTGGAGATTATTTCAAGGTCAAATGAAAAGTTTGGGACTTAAAAGACGATTATGCCCCTCAAGTCACAGAAGCTCTTATTATCCCTCAAGATCAACTCCAAATTGAACCAAAATTCATACCCATTGTCCTTGTGACTCTAGAAACCTAATGCAAGTGACTAGACTCAAAAACAAAACAAAAACATGCATGAAATGATGAGCCCTAGTAAGGTGGTGCAAAAAATGGGGTGTGACAACAACGAATCATAGTGACATAGGAGGGAATTCATCCCAAATGATCAAAAGTCATATGCATAGAGAGGGTTGTTCAACCCTACTAGCATGCCATGCCCACACAAGGGCCACCAATGCAATCCATTTCAAAACCATTTCATGCTAAACAATATCAAGATATTCACTCATTTTTCAACTCAAAACATGCTTGAGATTGCATCTCAAAGAGGCTTCAAAAGCGCGAATAGGCGAGCAAAGGCCAAACGAGCATGACGGAGCGAGCAAGGGGGGGTGACCACCTGGCTGTAGGTGGGTTGCCGCCCAAGCCCAGGCGGCTTGCCGCCCCAGGCTGGGCGGTTACCCGAGGCTGGTGCTACCCAGTTTGAGGGTTTTTAAACCCTTGACCCCCCATTTGTGCATTCAAGCCTCCAAGCTCGAATTTGAGAGCTTCTCTCTCTAGAAACTCACTCCATCCTTCTCCAAATTCTCACATACACATTCTCAATCAAAGTTTCACTTTCAATTCAAGTTGTGTCCATGAAATAGCATCAAGAACAAGTCATTCAACAACAACAACAAGCATCAATCATCAACTTGCAAGATCAAATTCATCATCTTTCTTATCAAACCCATTTTTCTCACATACAAGCTCAACCATCATCAATGGCTTCTAGCAATGATTCCAACATCAAGTATCCATACTATGTGATCAAGAATACATACAAGGCACCAATCTATGATGCATCCCAAGACAAGGTGTTGCTTGAACCCAAGAAGCATCTCTCATACCTCCATTCCCAACATGAGGTTAGTTCTTCCCAACTTAACATGTTTATCTTGAAATCTGGATTTCTATTGGATAAAATGCATTCCCATGATCTTCTTTTGATTGTTTCTATCATTGTTAAGCCAAGTTCATTGATTTGGCAAGGATTGAATGTGCAAAAAGCTTATTTCCTAATGCTTGAGAAAAGATGCCCACCAAGTGTTTGATAAAATGCCAAAGAACATGTTCAATTCTTGGAAAATCAATAGGTTTGCATTGTAGTGTAAAGTCAAATGGTCTTGGCAAGGATTTGGTATACAAAATCTTTCATTTCAATGCTTGAAAACAAGTTACACACCAAGTGTTCGATAAAATGCCTGAAAGGCAAAACCATGTTCAATCCTTACAAAATCAATGAATTTGAATACATAAAGTTATGGGCATTCATTTCTAATTCATTTCATGAATTAAAACCCATATTTTAAGACTTTTGGAAAGACTTTTTGAAATCAATTACCAATGTATGCCCAATATCTCTATGTTTTCAATGCTAACTCAATACACAATTCTTTGACATAGCCCGATTTCCAAAGTCTCCGTACAAGGACATCAATGAAGGGGCTCATCTCATGGTGGAGACATATGGAACATGCCCAACCACGTGCTCGCAAGATAATAAAGAAAGCGGGTTTTGGGCCCTTCCTAGATGCTCTATGGAACGAGCAATGGGATAGGCAAGCATTATTTGCCTTGATAGAGCTATGGTGGGACACCACCAACACTTTCCATTTTAGCTTCGGGGAGATGACCATGACCCCTAAGGATTTCACCATGATAACTGGGTTGAGCTTAAAAGGCAAGCGCTTGGAATACTATGAACATGCCAACATGGATCAGAATTACATAGTAGCACTACTCGGGGTGGAAGCGGAGTTAAGCCCAAAAGGTGTGCGCCGTACTTGGCTCTACAACACCTTTGCCATTGTGGAAGAGAGTGAGGGGACGGATCCCCAATACATTGTGAGAGCTTTCTTGCTCTACATGATTTCATGTACCTTCTTTGCGGGCACCAATGACATGGCTCGACTAGAGTTGCTAGCTAGCATGGAAGATGTGAACAAAATAGGGAGATACAATTGGGGTGGAGCTGCTTTTGCAACCATGTATCGCTCCATGACTGACATGTCCCGAGGAGTTGCAAAGAACTTTGGGGGACTTCCTTTCATTTGGGAGGTAACAAAGAACATTCAATTCTCTATTATTTCCCGAAACTTAACACATACATGATTTCCTCTATTTCTTTGGTTTTCCACAGATATGGTACTACGAGTACCTGAACATGTGTCGCCCAACTCTTGCTAGTGATGCTATGTCATGGCCCATTCTCCAGAATTACGCTCCATCTTGCTTGGCTACAAGAGCCTCCAATCGACATGATTATGCCTATGCAAGGGCATATCTTGCCAGCTTGACTGCTGATATGGTAGAATCTTTCTTTCTCTCTATTTTTAACTTTTTTTTTTATCATTTTTATCATTTCTGATTTTAAGCTCAATAGGTGGAATGGGATCCATGGAGGCTATGGGAGCATAGGCTACCCGAGAAGTACTCCTCTTGTTTGGAGTTGACAAGCAAAAGGGTCCTTTTTGAAGGCCCCACAGGTAGATGCTAGTATCTTGGGGAGCGAGTCTTGAGACAAGTCCACGAAAACATGAATACAGCTGTGACACCTTCCATGCCACCAAAGAACATGAGGCATACTAACCACCTGGTGGGGGATGAACTAGAAGAGGCTCTGAGGGGTTGAGATGCTGAGGGATTCACCTCCCCTCGCATAGAATACACTGCCTTCTGTCGACAATATCTGATGAATCCTAGGGTCACTGGTCTCCCACCTCAAGGGGTGAGCTCCCCAAACTCTTAAATTCTTTTTAAGATCATAAGAAAGACTCCACTTGACATGCATTTGAATTTCAGGGTCGACGGGCAAGGGGACACAGCTCCACAGTTAGATATGCTATAGGTATGACTTACAATGACGAGGATGATGACCTTGAAGGAAATCAACCTCCACCCCTCCCACAACTAAATTGGTATGTGAACTTGTGCAGTGGGACAAAATTTGTGAAGACTGACATTACCCATCCACCGTTCAATGAGTATCCCAAGATCGATCCATATTATGAGAATGTAAGTTCTAAACTCTTACCTTCTTGAAATTGGATTCTTTCATTATTAACCATGTCTATACTCTCCTAGGTTCCACGGGAGTACACCCAGGAATGCATTGAACTCAATGAAGGATTGAGGACGGATCTTGTGCGAATGAGTTTAGAGAACTCAGTTCTGGAAGCACGCTTGAATCCCCAAGTAAGTGATCATCTTTATCAACTTTCAACTAGGGTTGGCACCACTACCCTACTAACTCATTATCTTTCTTTGCAACAGGCATCATCATCTCGTCCACCACAGGATATGCCCCCTCCTAGAGCACCTCGTTTAGGGCATGATGGAGCTGGGCCAAGTCGAAAGAGAAGGCCCACGGGAAATCATTGAGTTTCACTCACCTCTTCTTAGGAATGTTGGAACTTATTATCTTCTTGTCATGTACTAGTTAGGAATTTCAATTCCCAACCTTGAACTTCTTATTATGGATACTTGATGAATCTATGTTGAACTTAATTGCAATGATATGATCTTATATTGTGTGAAACATGGGCTTAAATCAAGCATAAAAGAGTCAAAACATCACAAAAGGGCCAAACAAAGGCATAGTAGGGCAAAAATTGGCAAAACAAGACGGCGGCCTCGGGTGACCACCTGGGGCTGGGCGGCTAGCCGCCTGGGCCCAGGCGGCTAGCCGCCCAGGCCAGGGTGGTCACCCGAGCCCAAAGCGGTGTTTCGCTTGTTTTTAGGAAACTTCCTATTTTGATGGAATCTCTCCTTCCAAAATACGGATTTCCGAATTTTTTTCCTATAAAAGCACATCCAAGGGGTCTCAAACCCTACTTACATTCATTGAGAGCAAGTTATGGAAGCCCTAGACAAGTTCTTAACTGATTTTTTGAAGGTTATGAGTGCGGAGGCAAGGAAGGAATTCAAGCGCTACTGCTTGGATCCATTATTCTCTTTGATGCATGTGAAGCTTGAAACCACTCTTCTTACTGCTGCTACATACTTTTGGGATCCCCAACTTCATGTATTCTGTTTCAACTACGAAGAGCTATGCCCAACAATGGAAGAATTCTGCGCTTTGTATGGAGTTTCACTTGTAGGACCTTTCATCCTCCCTACTCCACGCTCAAGTTACCTGATTTCCTTCTCCAATTTCCTTGGGATTTCTCAACAAGAGTTCTCCATATTTGTGAAGGATCACATGGTGAATCTCATGGAAATAGCAACTTCCTTCTTGGCTCATGATAGCAAAGGTACCCTGAATTTCAACCTTACTACTCAACATGTTCTTGCTTTCTGCTTGGTTGGTCGCTTCCTTATCTCCACGGGGACTCTCTATGTCCCTATTCAAATATGTGAATTGATCCCTTTCCTTCTTGAATATAACAACCTGATTCCCATGGTGTTAGCTGAAACCCTGAATAGCTTAGACAAAGTCCATGATAATCCCTAAGCCCCACTAGGAGGGAGCCCCATTCTACTGCAGATGTGGCTTCTTGAAAGGGTTAACTTCTTATCTCCTACCACCATTAATCTATACAAACCTCAACATTGTTGTTGCTGTCGAGTTGAACTCCCTGGTCAATTTTCTTTGAGGGAATGGTTGGGTTACTTTCAAACACTCTCATGGCGAAACATTAAGTGGTTTATCTTCATATGGGGATGCAAGGAACAAATTCTTCTCCGAACTTCTGGGTGTGCTATGGTCAAGCTCATAGGGTTGAGATCAACTTCATTCTATTGGACTTCAAGAATCCTTCGCTAGATGGGTGCCATGCAAACCATACCTACTTCTGTGGTATTTTATCATTTTGTTAAACCTGTGGGCCCCACAATGGTTAAGTGGGCCAAGACTAGATGGACTGACCAACTGAAACTGACTCGAGTTGAAAACACTAATGGGCCTTATGTCATGAGCCCTGAATACAAGACATGGTTGAAGACTAGCTTGGGTGAAAGAGAAACCCTACGCAGGGAAAGGATTTATGACCTTATCAAGGACACAAGACTTGGATTTTGTAGGGAAGATATTTTGGAAGCAGTGGAAGCAGCACATGCTCATGACTTGCGGAAGAAGCAAAGACTTGAAAGAAAGAAAGCAGACCAAGAGACTCTGAAGAAGAACAAAAGGACTTGAAGACTTTAGAAATAGGATATCTATGGCATGTCAATAGTTCTTTATTTAACACCAATAAATTGCTTTGTCAATCAATTAGTTCTAAATGAATTGCCAATAATAATTCAATTTTGAGATTTGTTGTTGTGGTGTTGTTTGGACCGCACCTAAGGTAACTTTATGGGTTGCCTACGTATCCCCATCCTTTTTTCTCTTCTTTTTTTTGTTTTTTTGTTTTTTTTGTTTTTTCCTTTTTTTTTGTTTTTTTTTTGTTTTTTTTGTTTTCTTCTTTTTTTTCTTTTTAGGAATGGGGAATCAGGCCCTCGTAGTTCAAATGCCTTAACTTTTGCCTAGGCCGCCCTTATGGGTTTTCAACCTAGCAGGCTTTACACATGATACTTCTTCAGTTGATCCAAGTTGGTAGGGCGAGCGAACTCAATTCCATCCAAATCCATGAGGCGAACAGCCCCTGCTGACAATATCTCTTTAATAACATACGGGCCACCCCAACTTGGCTTGAACTTCCCTCGTGGATCAAAAATTGGAGCTCTGATTTCTTTCAACACCAAATCCCCTGTCCTCAAACCTCGATCTTTGACATGCTTGTTGAATGCTGTCGCAACCCTTCGCTGATATCCCTGCACATGATACAAGGCCCTCAATCGCCTTTCATCGAGCAATGCCAGCTCATCATAACGGTTCTTAACCCAATCTGCTTCTGCTATCTGACTCTCCATGGCAACCCGTAATGACGGTATTTCCAACTCAATAGGCAAAACAGCCTCCATCCCATACACCAAAGAATAAGGGGTAGCCCCTGTTGACGATCTTACGGATGTTCTATAGCCCCACAAGGCTAAGGGTAACTTCTCATGCTAATCAGTGTAAGTGTCAGCTATTTTCTGTAATATCTTCTTAACATTCTTGTTAGCAGCCTCCATTGCTCCATTAGTCTGCGGGGGATAAGGGGAGGATAGATGGTGCACTATATTGTATTTCTGCAAAAGCTCCTTAGTTTCTTTCTGAAAATGCTGACCATTGTCTGAAATAATCTCATGGGGTACCCCATATCTATAAATAATGTTGAGCTGTATGAACTGCGCTACTTTCTTGGCATTCAGGGTCTTGAAAGATGCTGCTTCTACCCACTTAGTGAAGTAATCAATAGCTACCAAGATGTATTCATGCCCATTGGAGGCTTTCGGCTTAATCTGCCCCATTCCCTATACTGCAAAGGGCCATGGCGACGACATGCTTGTCAAAGGCATGGAAGGCAAGTGTTGTCCATTAGCAAAGACCTGACACTTGTGATAGTTCTTGACATGTGTATAGCAATCTCTCTCCATTGTAGACCAATAGTATGTTGGGAATCATACAAGAGGGAAAAATAGAAGTGCGGAATATAAAAAATTTTTCCTACGATTCCCAATCCCATGAATCTAACTATGCATAACACAAAATCAAACCCTAACTACGAAGAGGGTTAGAACACTTACAGGATTTTTGTCTTCTCCGTTTTGCTTCAAGCTTCTACTTCGGACAGCGGTGAATGAGCAGCCCAAGTGTGCTGCCTCCAATGGTATCCACACCTAGCTAGAGCTTCAAGCCTTTTCTTTCTTCTTCCTTGTTGTTGCTAGAGGTGGAGAAGAGAGAGAGAGAGAAGAGAGCCTCCAAGGGGCTGGACGGCTAGGGTTTATTGTGCAAGCCTCTTATGCCATGTCACACATAAGTGTGACTTATATAAGCAGCCCACTAAAGGGGGCTGGCCATGGGGAAGAAACCCTAATAGGGTTATGTGTAATTACTCTTAATTGCACATTAACCCCTATTATTTGTATCAAATACAAATAGGCCCATAAAGAACTATTCTTTATTCACTAAAACCCTTTCTCTCATAGACTTTAAAGCCCTTCTTGCATGATCAGTGTGTGACCCATTGGGTTCACATCATCAAGTAGTAGGAATAGCACGAGGTGTGCACAATGGAACTCTTTCCATTTAGGGTCTAACTGGAACTCCTTCCAATTCCCTAATTGATTATAACTCACTTATATCAATTAGGGCTTCTACTAACCATGAGTAACACCTAGCATATGGCTCATGGTGTGGTCCTTAATGAGGTGAATAGTCATTTACAATGAACCCTTCTGTTATAGTTTATAGGTTACAATTGCATCCTTCCTTCAACACAATGTCTCCAATTGAACTAATAGGATATGGAAGTCTGTCAAGTCCCTAGTTCAATTACTTTATACTCATTCATAGATATCAACTCATTGATGAACTCATGAAACTCTTTTCATATTCATTCTACCATGGCCATGGATTTAATGAGTTATATTATGAATGCTATATGAGACATTCTCTCTCTTTTTCCTGAGAGTGATGGATCCCTTGTTGATCACTCACATGCCTTCATACACATAGCAGTAGGGCCAATGAACACCTTTGCAAACCCCTGAATAGGATTTGCACTTAGTGTTATCAAACTTCTAAAGCTACATGCATAAGGCAACTATGGTGTCTCAGGTCTAAGGATTACTTGTACCACTATAACAATGAGAAACTGATTGACAGGCAGGATAAAACTCCATTCAGTTTATCTCATATCTTTGGTCACATTCAGTGTACCTATTCTCGTAATAGGCACCCACTTGTTGGTTGTAGTGTCTCCACACAAATAGCTTGAGACTAGCTATCCTCCTATAGAGTCAACCTAACAAGTGCTAGTCCTATGGTTCATTACTGTCCATCATAGTGAACCTTCAACTAGGAATGCTTTAGGAGTTTAGTACAGAGATATATCTATAGTCTCAAAATTACAACTCTTTGTAATTCCATATTCTCAACTCTAACTCCATGGACATATTATGTAAATATAAATGATGCATATAAACATAATAGAATAAGCCCTTTTATTAAATCAATAATAAATGTGACATACATAAATGAAATCAAATGATTGTTCCTAATCCCTAAACAATCATCTCTATGATTGGCTCTAGGGCATAATCCTAACAATCTCCCACTTGCACTAAAGCCAATCGACCATGTATCGCATACCTATCTTCTCAAGATGTTGGTCTTAGACATAACCAATTATGTTTTAAAGCTTTAGTCAGTAGGTCTACAAAAACTTATGTAGATAATATCTTCTGTAATGTATCTATTACCTCTTCCAATGATTCCTCTAATCACTTGGAATTGTCACTCTATGAGTTTGGACTTTTGATGAGACCGTGATTCCTATACTTGAGCTATAGACCCATTGTTGTCACAAAACAAGGTGTGGGCAACTCAATGGAAGGAACAACTCTAAGTTCTAAATGAACTTATAGATCCAAACAGTCTCCTAGACAATGCGACAATTAATTCACCCTTAATAATGGAATCCACTGTATCTTTCATACAGTTCTTCCATTAAGTATTTCACCAACTAAAGTGAATATAAAATATACCCCATATGGATTATATCCAAATCCATATACCCATCTACTATGAGTCTACAATTTCCATATACAATCCAATATTCCAAATTTGAATTGACTGATAACTATTTGTAACAATTACAACATAATAGATATCAGGTTCAGTACATAGTGTAGAATAAGGCTTTTTAACACTTTAAGAACCTTAATTGTATTATCCTAGGGCACATGCCCTTGAATAATGAATTCTTATCTGAAGTAAATCAGACCTCCCTTAGAATTCTCCATGTTGAACTCCTTCAACATTTCAACTATGTTTGATGATTTGCAGATACTTAGCAATCTATATGATCTATCTCTATAGATCTTGTTGGATGCTTCTACCAAATCTTTCATGAATTAGTTTTTCTCCAAAAACCAAAACGATTAGGATGTCATTCATATATCATTCATAATGATAAGGATGTCATCTATACTTAGGATAAAGAAAAACGATCGCACTCCCACTAACCTTTTATACACTCATGGTCCATCTATACAATGAGAGAAATCAAACAATTTGATTACTTCAACTTTATAGATGTTCTAATTATGAGAACCTTGTAGTCTATTAATAGACTTTTATAACTTACACACTTTTATGGTTTTTCACCATTTGATATAACATCTTTATATCCTTTTTGACATATCTCATATTCAAAATGTGTGTTTATAGATAACAAGATCCAAATGGATTTCAACATAACTATTATCAAACAAGTTTCTTTATAGACAACCTTTTGCCTATGTTGAAAACATTCTTAAATAGCCAAGCCTTTTAGGTCTCTACCTGTCCATATTGGATTTAATGACTCTTAGTCATTTCTCGAGTTGATGTGAAACATCGTCTAGTCATAATCAATAGGATTATCTTAGTGATCTTTATCACCAAAGAACAATTCTTTCACATTCTAATGGAGATACAATATCTCTCTTATGGTAAAGAAATATCCAATTTGATCTATGAAAAGAATGTGGTGTAATTAAAGGTTTTGCCTCAACAGAGACAAGGGTTGGATCTTTGTTCGTTTGTGGTTTTATAGACAATTCTATAAATTCTATCTACTTTTGCATTTTTCTTGAATGAACTCTTTCCCAAGAAAATCTAGCAAACATCCTAATGGACAACTTTTGCTCATTAGAGTATTAGAAATACTATCCCAACCACTTTTAGGATATACCACAATTCAACACTTACTTGACCTTATTTCCAGATTGTCTACATTATGTTTCCAGACAAACGTAGCACAAGCCCAAGCCTTAACTTCTTTAAGTTGGGTTTCTTCCCATATCATATCTGATATAATTGGGACAAAACTGGAGTAAACCCTAAATTATCAATATGTAGCAATTTTAAGGTATATCCTAGATGGATACATTAGTAAAACTCATCATGGATCAAACCATATCTTAATAGGGTTCAATTCGTTCTCTTAGATTCACCATTGAGCTATGGTATTCTAAGATGAGTCTACTGTAATTGAATGCATGCTCTACATGACTATATACATCACAATGTATTAGTCAAATTATAAATGTAGCTCTTTCACTTCACCAAGTAAAAGATGGGTTTGGTCATCTCATAACCAAGTCATAATCGTTACATTTAAATGAGAGTCTCTACATCTCTTGCATTCTTAGAATACATTGCATTCGCTCTAATTAGTCATTTAAATTCAGAAATCAAATTTCTAGAATGTCTTAAATGACCTAGTTAAGAAATAAGTTCCCAAAATTAATCTAGCAACTCTTGCTCTATTAAAATTTTTAAAGGTAACTTATTATCTACTTAACTTTCTGCTTCGATTTAGATTATACTAGAATCCAAAAACCAAGAAACAGAACTAACCAACAATTTAGTTTAGAGCATGAACCAAAACTTCAAAAGTTTGGTTCTTCTAGGAAGACCGATACTTTATCAAGTTCCCTTTACAATACCTTATGTTTACTACAAAATAATTATATTTCTTTGTCTTTGACTTTTCAAGACTTGCTTTCCTCTATGCTTCCATTTTAAATCACATCTAGCTTCTCAAGCTATTCTATGTGATTAATCATTTTTCAAAAGAATGATTATTAGTAAACAACTTTTATTACATCCGAGTCCAGAAGAAGTCCTTTACAAGTACTATACTTTATAGTATTATTTTACTCACAATACAACCTTTGTATGTGATGTAGGACATCAAAGGCACTTGCATTGACTAATTTTGCTTCTGAAGCTCATTAGTCATCAATACTATCATATAGCATGGCAACAAGATGCCAATTGCGCATAGTGTCTTTTTCTTCTTAGGATGTTTTATGGAGGGCCTTTAATAAAAGGCCTAATAGCATACAATTAATCTTTTGAAATTGAGAACAATTCTCAATTTCCTAAGTCAATCAAAGAAATCGGGTTTAGTCAAGCTATCAATATCCTATATTAGGAAATAGGGGTTTTGAGGTGAGTAATTAGGTAATCTACATAAACAGAGAATTAGATTTCATTTTTATCCATAATGATTGGGTCTTTAATCATATGGTACCTCCCACTATTTTATCAAATTCCATACACCCTCTAATGGAATTCGGGAATCTCATTCCTAATGGGGATTGGGGTCCCACTGTGACCTAGAAGCCTCACATGTTAGTTTCTTGGCTTCTAACCCACAATAAGAAGACAACTCTTTGTCTATTGCTTCATAAGCAAGTTCCAATCGTTTTGCCTCTAGGGAACATACACCTCACATGTTAGTTTCTTGGAATACTTCCCTAGTTAAGTTAAACCCATCATTCACACAGGTATGTTTCGCCAAATATATACCTCACATGTTAGTTTCTTGGTATATACCAGTTTAGGCACCCCATGATATCTCATATGTGATAGTTTCAAGTAATGTCTTTAACATGGGTAGCTCCTACATGTCTGCAGCCAGGTACCCACATTAAGGGACGTTAGATGATCCTATAATGATGGAAGGCAATGAAGAATTCATTCCCTAATGACTTCTCCATTTTCAACTTAATATTAAATAAGAGGGGTTTTAAAGGGTCTCATCAAATTAACATGCATCCTATGTATCAAAATTTAAACATATAAATTATGCTATTTATAATCATACATCTCATGCTATTATAAATCATACATCGCATGCTATTATATATCAACATATATAAAGTACCATATTTTGATATTAGTCCCTAAGTGAATAGGTAACATATACCAAACTATAGTATTGGAGCTAATACAATTATCTCATAAATTAAAGCTCCCACTATGATGATTATGGACTTTGAGAGGATTCAATCCAAGCCAATAGATTGAATCCAAGGTCTAAGGTGGGTGTAGGTGATCGTAAAATAAACCATTCGTAACATGCATGCTTTCTTGAAAAACTTCTCTAAGCTTTCAAGTCCTTCAATCTGCTCCCTTGGCTTGATGGTCTCCACCATTGGCTTGTTGGTCTCCACCATTGGCTTGTTGGGCTCCATCATACTCCTTTGGGTCCACCATGCTCCTTAGTGCACTCTCGATTACATAACATTTACATAATATATAGAAAGGGATACATAAGGGGAATGTGGGGTACATAAGAGAATGATAGAGAGAGAGGGAAGGTGGCATGCAAGCCCCAAATAATAAATTACATCACCATAATAAAATTACAACTCTTGAAAAATTATTACAACCCATTCATAAGACGGCCAATCACAATTGGTTTAAGGGGTATAGTCCATAATCATCATCCAAACACATACATACAATCTCATTGCATAATGTAAAGAAAAACTGTAAGCATTAAAACATATGGGCAATTATGGTAATTCTCTTGAATGATTTACATTAATCTTATTAATGCATCCTAATCTTATTAGGTTTTAACAAAATATCCAGAATTAAATAAAGTCTTAACATTTAAGACATTTAGTTTCAATTAATCAAATTAATAGAAACATATAAAGTTTCCTAAAATAACTCTAATATCCAATACTAGGGTTTCCTTATTTAAACAAAACAATTTCATTTAATTAAGAATTTCCAGATTTTAATTTAATCCCCAATTGTATTTTAAACCATTTAAAACATTATAAAATTAATCAATATTAATTAAATAATTAACATGGGAATTAAATAAAATCAATTAAATGATGAATTAGTGTATTAGGGTTTCCTAAAACCCTAAACCCTAAATGCATAACCCTAAACCCTAAATGCAAGCCCTAATCATTAAATGCCTTATGATTGGTCATTTAATAACCAATCATTAAAACCCTAGGTTCATACGGTATTTAATAAAAGGGATTAGGGTTTAATTAATGCCAAATAGGGTATTTATTACCCTTAATTAATTACACTAATTAGGGTTATCAAAACCCTAACCCTAGACATCATTAATGGTATTAATTATGCCCAAACAATTAATAACCATGATTGGTCATTTAATGACCAATCATTAACTCTTAATTAAGGTAATTAATATTCCAATTAGGGTTTTAATTAATGCCATAATGAAATTAGGGTTTCATCATTAACTCAAAATTAGGGTTTCATCCTTAACTCTATGCAGCCGTCACTACCAGGGGGCTGCCTGAGCTTGGTTAGGCTGCCATGGCCACCAACGACTGTGGGAGGCCATGGCCAATCATGGGAGAACATCCTAGGGGTGTGGGACAAGCCTCTGGACACGTGAGAAGTGGTGGAAGTGGCTGCCATCATCAAGAACAATCAGGGTTTCCAAAACCCATTGCTGGAGCCATTGTTGCAGACCTTGAAGGTCACAATAGCTTCTAAATCCTTATCAATTCGACTCCTCCATTGAAACCAGCTTTTGTATCATGTCCCTACATGAAATACTAAGCTAATAGAAGAGGTTTGGATGATCAAATCATCACCAATTGTTCTAAACAATTAAAACAACAGTAGGCTGCCCAGAATTTGACAGCACACTGTCTATGGTCAGAAATTGATTTAAAACCCAGCAAGATGAATGAATTAGGCTACCAAACGAATTTTCCCAGTATCCTACATGTCTTAGGAAACTAATGCAATTGGTTTCATGTAATTTGGAGTTCCCTAACTCAAGTTCTAATCAAAACTCCATTGATGACTTTTCTGCAGAGAAAATCTGCTATGCTGTTCATGAAAAATTTTCAAACTTTTTGAATCTTTTTCCATCAAAACTTTTTTTGAAACTTAAAGAAAATCATATACACATGATATATAATGATCCTACAATGATCTTCCATCATAAATGCAGCAGCTTTAATTAGAATTAATTGCAAGAACCTTAGGGTTCTAAAACCCAGATTCAGCCTCCATGGTGTTCTTCTCCTTCTTCCTTCTGTTCTAGCATCTTAATCCAATTATGATGCATCTAAATGCTTGGGAACCTTTCCCTACCATGTCTAGAACATAACCCAAGTGATGGCAACCATTGCCATGCCTTTGATCTCCATCAATAACTCAAAGTTGTGGCTATTGCATCATTCCCGAGCAAAACTGTCTTTCCAGACAGCCTGTAGTAAAAAATTCATAACTTTCACTACAGAACTCGGATTGACGCACCGTTTGTTGGGTTGGAAAGCTTATTCGAAGAGCTTTCTAACCATATATGGCTCAAAAATTTTGGAGAAGAACTCTGAATTCGGCATACAAAACAAGATGACGGTTTTTCATGGCTACCATGAAAACTGTTCATAACAGTTTTATAAAACCTTAGTTTCCTTATTCTTCTTCTCCAAACTCAAACCCTATGCAACATATTGCATCCATGGCTACACTTAACCATCAATTAGAAGAGGAGTAGAAGAGAATTGACCTAGGGTTCCAAACCCTAGGTTCAGCCATGGAGGAAAACCAATTATGCAGAAAAATTTTCCAGATTTTTGAATCATTCAACTACACCATAATTACCAGCCCATATGTATTTTGTATTATGCATAATCATGGCTCTGATACCACTGTTGGGAATCATACAAGAGGGAAAAATAGAAGTGCGGAATATAAAAAATTTTTCCTACGATTCCCAATCCCATGAATCTAACTATGCATAACACAAAATCAAACCCTAACTACGAAGAGGGTTAGAACACTTACAGGATTTTTGTCTTCTCCGTTTTGCTCCAAGCTTCTACTTCGGACAGCGGTGAATGAGCAGCCCAAGTGTGCTGCCTCCAATGGTATCCACACCTAGCTAGAGCTTCAAGCCTTTTCTTTCTTCTTCCTTGTTGTTGCTAGAGGTGGAGAAGAGAGAGAGAGAGAAGAGAGCCTCCAAGGGGCTGGACGGCTAGGGTTTATTGTGCAAGCCTCTTATGCCATGTCACACATAAGTGTGACTTATATAGGCAGCCCACTAAAGGGGGCTGGCCATGGGGAAGAAACCCTAATAGGGTTATGTGTAATTACTCTTAATTGCACATTAACCCCTATTATTTGTATCAAATACAAATAGGCCCATAAAGAACTATTCTTTATTCACTAAAACCCTTTCTCTCATAGACTTTAAAGCCCTTCTTGCATGATCAGTGTGTGACCCATTGGGTTCACATCATCAAGTAGTAGGAATAGCACGAGGTGTGCACAATGGAACTCTTTCCATTTAGGGTCTAACTGGAACTCCTTCCAATTCCCTAATTGATTATAACTCACTTATATCAATTAGGGCTTCTACTAACCATGAGTAACACCTAGCATATGGCTCATGGTGTGGTCCTTAATGAGGTGAATAGTCATTTACAATGAACCCTTCTGTTATAGTTTATAGGTTACAATTGCATCCTTCCGTCAACACAATGTCTCCAATTGAACTAATAGGATATGGAAGTCTGTCAAGTCCCTAGTTCAATTACTTTATACTCATTCATAGATATCAACTCATTGATGAACTCATGAAACTCTTTTCATATTCATTCTACCATGGCCATGGATTTAATGAGTTATATTATGAATGCTATATGAGACATTCTCTCTCTTTTTCCTGAGAGTGATGGATCCCTTGTTGATCACTCACATGCCTTCATACACATAGCAGTAGGGCCAATGAACACCTTTGCAAACCCCTGAATAGGATTTGCACTTAGTGTTATCAAACTTCTAAAGCTACATGCATAAGGCAACTATGGTGTCTCAGGTCTAAGGATTACTTGTACCACTATAACAATGAGAAACTGATTGACAGGCAGGATAAAACTCCATTCAGTTTATCTCATATCTTTGGTCACATTCAGTGTACCTATTCTCGTAATAGGCACCCACTTGTTGGTTGTAGTGTCTCCACACAAATAGCTTGAGACTAGCTATCCTCCTATAGAGTCAACCTAACAAGTGCTAGTCCTATGGTTCATTACTGTCCATCATAGTGAACCTTCAACTAGGAATGCTTTAGGAGTTTAGTACAGAGATATATCTATAGTCTCAAAATTACAACTCTTTGTAATTCCATATTCTCAACTCTAACTCCATGGACATATTATGTAAATATAAATGATGCATATAAACATAATAGAATAAGCCCTTTTATTAAATCAATAATAAATGTGACATACATAAATGAAATCAAATGATTGTTCCTAATCCCTAAACAATCATCTCTATGATTGGCTCTAGGGCATAATCCTAACATAGTAGCCCAACCTCATGATTTTCTTGGCTAGCATATAACCATTCATGTGCGGTGCTCCAACTCCTTCATGGATTTCACTAACAAGACGTTCGGCTTCTTCCTTGGTGACACACAACAGATGAATCCCGTCGTACGACCTCCGGTATAGCTTTCCTCCACACAAAACATAGTGACTTGCTAGCCTCCTCAGTGTTCTCCTATCAACGCGAGATGCTCCTTCTGGATACTCCCTTTCCTCGATGAACTTCATGATGTCATGGTACCAAGGATGGCCATCTTTCAACTCTCCTTCTCGAATAGAGCAGCAGTACACAAGTTTTTCTCTACATTCTATCACCAACGGTTTTACATTCCTACCATCCGGGATTTCCACCATAGAAGCTAGAGTTGCCAAAGCATCAGTGAACTGATTCTTATTTCTTGACAAATAATTGAACTCTATTTCCACAAACTCCTTAGTCAAGGCTTCTAAGTAAGCATGATATGGCAGCAGCTTTTCATCATAAGTCTTCCACTCTCCCTTTATTTGGCAGATAATCAGTGCTGAATCTCCGAAAACCTCTAACTCTTTGATCCCCAATTCTAGCGCGGCTTCCAACGCAAGGATGCAGGCTTCATACTCGGCAATATTGTTGGTTGCTTCAAACCCTAACTTAACCGCCAAGGGTGTGAATGCTTCTTCAGGTGAGACCAGTAGGACTCCTATCCCATACCCCCTCTTATTTGCAGCTCCATCGAAGTATACCTTCCAGACCTTCTTTCCAATCTCCAGGACATCCTCATCGGGGAATTGATCATTGAATTGTTCTGATGACGCCATAGGACAGCTAGCCAAATAATCTGCAATGATACTTCCTTTCACTGACTTCTGTGTTACATACTTTATGTCGAATTCATTAAGGAGAATCGACCAACGAGAAGTTCTGTAGGATAAAACCGGCCTTTCTATCAAGTACTTCAGTGGATCTATACGACTTATCAAGAAAACCTCATACGACATCATGTAATGACGGAGTTTCTGAGCTGTCCACACCAAAGCCACACAAGCCTTCTCTATGGCATTGTACTTCACCTCGTAGTCCGTCATCTTCTTGCTTAGGTAGTAAATGGCATTCTCCTTTTTCGACCCCTCAAGGTACTGAGCTAGCATAGCCCCCGTCGCGGTTTCAGTGACCGTCAAGTATAACAATAACAGCTCACCTTGTCGCGGGGGAACTAGAATTGGTGGATTACTCAAATACCTTTTAATAGTCTCAAAGGCTTCTTGACATTCTTCATTCCATACCTTCGGCACACCCTTCTTAAGTAACTTGAAAATCGGCTCACACACCATAGTTAAATTAGCGATGAACCTACTTATATACTGAATTTTTCCCAAAAATCCTCGAATCTGCTTTTCTGTGCTAGGCGGCTCCATTTCTACAATAGCCTTGATTTTTCCTGGATCAACCTCAATTCCTCTCTGAGTAATCATGAACCCTAATAACTTACCCGTAGTGACACCGAAGGCGCATTTCTGTGGATTCAACCGCAAGTTGTACTTCTTTGCTCGCTCTAGGAACCTTTCCAGTGCCATGAAGTGTCCTTCTCGGTCCACAGACTTCACGATCATGTCGTCCACATACACTTGCACCTCCTTATGGATCATGTCTTGCAGCAATGTTGTAGCAGCTCTCTGATAGGTAGCCTCGGTATTTCTCAAACCGAACGGCATCACTTTATAACAATACGTTCCCCATTGTGTAATAAAGGCTGTCTTCTCCATATCTTGAGGCGCCATCTTTATCTGATTGTATCCAGAAAACCCATCCATGAAAGAGAGGAGTGCATGTCCTACAGTACTGTCTACCAACACATCAATGTGGGGCAAAGGAAAATCATCCTTAGGGCTTGCTGCATTAAGATCTCGAAAATCCACACACATCCTTACTTTTCCATCCTTTTTAGGCACGGGCACTATATTGGATAACCATTCCGGATACTCCACAACCTGTAGGAATCCTGCGTTCAGTTGCTTGGTTACTTCTTCCTTTAACTTCATTGCCCATTCAGGTTTTAACCTTCTCAATTTTTGCTTTACCGGCTTTTTGAGGGGATTGGTGGGGATGAAATGCTGCACAATGTCAGGATCTATGCCGGGCATGTCTTTATAAGACCATGCAAAGGCTGTTATGTTGGCCTTTAGGAGGGCTATCAGCTTTTCTTTTTCAATTGGTGAGAGGGTTATCCCAATTTTAATTATCTTTGGCAATTCATTTGTCCCTAAATTGATTGATTCCAATTCATCCATGTTAGGTTCAGTGATACCCCTTTTCCTTCACTCGACGAGCTCCGGGGGGACGTCATTCCTAGGATCTATATCCATGCCATAAATATCCATAGAAGAGAAAAAGGAAACACTGCAAGCAAATAATGCATAAAAGAAACACACTTCATTAAAGGAACTAACAAAAAGACACAAACTTGAAGATAGAAATTTGGTGCCACAACTATGAAACGACTCCTAACTCCACAAAGTGGGATAGGCGGACACACTTTATTGAAAGCAGGAAAGACTCTAACTAAGGAACCTACAAGCTACTATCAGGCAGGTCATGATCTTCCTCTTCAAGGATCTCTGCAATGGCTCCATCTTCTAGGTACCAATTGTGAAGCGGCATGGTTGCATGGTGAATTGATGAATCTTGGCAATCTTCTGTTGCTGACTCCCCCAAAGTAAGAACCATATCTTGGAACATGGTGACCATAGCTTCGGTATCCACATGCTCTACCCAGTCTTCTTTCTTCTTTCCCATAGAATTGTACCAACTTGTCAAGCTCTGAGGATTCGGCCCCTCTGTAAAGTACTTGTCACAAAAATCTCTATCTGCCAAAGCTGGATCAGAACTTGGGTAAAAAGTGCAATAGTATGATGGCTCTTCCTTTTCGAACTCTTGTACACCTTCAAACCCCATAGTAAGGACCATGTCTTGGAGCAGAGTAACCATGGTTTTAGAATCCATGTGCTCTACCCAATCTTCTTCTTTCTTCTCCCAATAGCTATCATTGATGGCTTTATCATCCACCATTTCAGCGGTGATTGGATACCACTCGGTGAAGAAAATCTCGAACCCCGGGATTCTGATCTTGGTTATTGGATTGAACATAGGCTCTGGGAACCCACAGTACAGGAAGTCATCTCCCTCCTTGATAAAATAGCCATTCAGAGTCGGCCTATATGGTGAAATCTTAAGGTCTGGCACCCTTCCTTCTGCTCTAGCTTTTCCCTTCTCCTTATTCCTCCTTGTTATTTCTGCATAGTCATTCTTGGTGGGCTCATATCCTAACCCAAAAGTATAGGAAACCACACGGCTTTGAATAGAATAGGGAAGTCCTTGTTGGCGACGCCCTAGCCCCATACCTGGGAAGAAATTCATTTTCCGCATTATCTCACCAACATGTAAATTACCATAGGGGCAATAGTCAAGGGGTATCAACTCTTCCTTTTCTAACTCCTTTTCTATGCATTGCACATACTCAAACCCCGACAAGGGTATCTCAACTGATTCTGGTTTTATTTCACATACGGGTACTCCCGCCATTTTCAAATCATAGTCCCCTTGAAGCATGACAATGGCTCCCTCATAAGGGAACTTTACCTTTTGGTGCAATGATGATGGTACAGCCCCAGCAAGATGAATCCAAGGCCTTCCTAATAACAGATTGAAGCATGACAGTACATCCAAGACTTAAAACTCGACTCTGAACTCCGTGGGTCCCATGATTAAAGGTAAAGTGATCACCCCAATTACTTCTCTACGGGTATTATCATACGCCCTCACTGTCTGCCCAGATGGGGTGAAATCAGTGGGCCCTAAGCCCAAAACAATTGCAGTTCTCAAGGGACACACATTCAGCACGAAACCATTATCAATCAAGACCGTGGGAACCCTCTTCCCCATGGTATCAACAATTATATGCAAGGCTTGAGAGTGGCTTGGCCCACTCTTAGGTAAGTCAGCCTCTGTGAACACTATAGTGGAATTCTTCGGAGCAGGGTTTACTAGATTCACCAGTCCCTCGGGAGACAAATCAACCGGAACCTGTATCTAATTTAACAACTTCAGCACTGTCTATCTGTGTTTGTGGGAGGCCATAAGCAAGCCCCATATGGTGATATTGGCATTGGTCTTCATCAATTGTCTGAGTACTTCATCCTCTTCTTCTTGCACATCAAGGCGCTTATCTAACTCACCCAGTGGATTATCAGATTCCAAGTGCGGAGGCTTGAAATAGCGGCCCCCTCTTGTCATGTGGTCTACTTCTTCATCACTAGCCCATATGTCATCAATCTCATTTGTGTCACCCATTAGGTCATCCCATTCAATCATATCAATGTCTTCCATTTGTACTTCTTCAGGTATATCATCCCAACCCGTGGGAATTATGGGCTCACTTGGCAATGGATCAGGATAAAGCACATAGTAATCAAATTTCCCCAAAGGTTCTCCCAATAGCCCCACTTGAGGGTCTCCTGCTTCATACCTTTCTTTCAACTGCTGTTAGATAGACTTCTTTGGCAATTGTAGGGTCTTTTGGTCAACGAGGTCTTGAACAATCTTTTTCAACATAGCACAGTCCTCAGTGTCATGGCTGGGTATACCATGGTATTGGCAATATTGATGTGGTGTTTGGGGTCTTGGCTTTGGAGGGTGAGGTATGATAAGGCCTTTGTTACAGCATTGGTAAAAGGCTTGGGTCAAGGACACGGGTAGTGGAGTATATTGTCTTATGGGTAGGCAAGGTCGAGATAGGTCGGTTTCAGTGGCATTTATGGAGTTGGGTGACATTTGGACGATTTGGTGGAGTTGGTGGTGAGATGATTCGTTTGTCAATTAAGTCTTGGATCTCATGCCTAAGGCGATAGCAACGGTTGGTTGAGTGGCCTTTGGCTTGGTGGAATTTACAGTATTCATTCTCATTGTAGTTCTTGGGCAATGAGTTTAGTGGTGGTCTTGGGTCAAGAGGTTTCAATAGGCCTCGGCTTTTTAGCTTTTCAAGCACTTTTTCAAGTGGCATGTGCAGCTCAGTGAATTGGCGAGGTGGGTTGGTGTCATTTAGGGAGATAGGTTGAATGGGTTGGGCTATGGCATTGACCTCGGCATTGTTTTTCCCAGCAAAGTTCGGCCTACGGCTCCTTTGGACTTCTTCCGTCTTGATTGACCCATCGGTAATAGCATCCTCAACTTGTGTACCCACTTCGATAAGAGCCTTAAAATTAGGGAAGTAGTGAGCAAAGAGGTGCTTGTGATACACCGGCAATAGGTTCTTAACCACCAACTGAATCTGATCTTCCTCATTCGGTCTATCTGCCATTTTCGAGGCCTTTTGCCTCCACCTTGTAATGAAAGCAGAGAAAGTCTCATTAGCCCCTTGTTTCGTGGTCTTTAGGTCCCTTCTTGTGACATCCACCTCAGTGTTGTACTTGTAGTGCTCCGAAAACTCATTACATATGTCCTCCCAAGTCCGGGTTCTATTCTCATCCAAGGCTAGGAACTACTTTAAAGCAGAAGTGGCTAGGGTTTCATGGAACATTTGGGCCAAGAGTTCATCTGTTGCTCCTCGAGGGTGCATAGCTCGTACATACATCTTCAAATGGGTCTTAGGGCAACCCATTCCATCAAACTTTTCTGGTTCGGGCATCTTGAATTGTAGTGGAATACGAGCTTGAGGAAACAAAGATAGGGTACGTACATCCACCATGTCATCTGTCCTACGGATTCCCTTTATAGTTCTCTCCAAGGCTTCTACCTTTCTAGCCAACACAGAGTCTGTATCAAAGGTCTTCCCCTTACTTCCTCCCTCATTAGTCTTAGTGCCTTCTCCAGACTGGGTCCCATTTTCAGTGTTATCCCCCGAGGTACGGCCATTATTCTGTTCGGGTTCCAACATCTTATGTTAGATATCTTGGGCCATTTTCAATGCTCTCTCGGATACATCAGTGGTGTAATCAAGCTTGGTCATGATAGCCTTCAAACAAGTCTCAACATCAAAACCCCCTTCACTAGTTGCTTCGTCAGCCATATCTGACTGGTTGGTAGAATCAATCTTCACTAAGCGCCCTTGCTGGTCGCGGATCCAAGCCAGTACGTCTTCTCACTCCTCTATGAAAGGGAACAATCAGTCTCTCATCCTAAGGGTATGTCCTAAGCTTCCATATTTGTCTCAATGACTTCACACCATATATACTCAATTAGTCCCTTTTAATCCAATCACCTTTGCAAGGGTCATGGGTGAAAGGTATGTATTAAGGATATAGGGTGCAAAGGTTCTCTATTAATTTTCCATTAAGCACATCACAAACACGGTCATGATATCATTACAAACAATGTGGGTGCATAAGGGTGAAACCATAGTGCCCTACAAGTCTGTCTATATGGACTAATGATAAGGGTAGGCTGGGGCCCTTCACTTGCTTGAGCAATCTTTATACCTAACCACATGTGGCATCAGGAACACCGCGTGGGTCCAGCAGTACGTGATTAACTCATTTAATATACCCAAGGGCAAGCCCGAGGGTACTTGGCAAGAGAGGTTGAGAGCTTTCGCCCCAACACATGGAATCAGGAAAACCAAGGTTGAGGCTAGGCCCGTCAGTGGCAAGGGACATCGATCCTAACATGCAAGAGTTTGCGCACACAATGCAATAAATGAAATCAAGCGGATGCAATGTGATTGATTTTAATTAAACAAAAGAAATTAACTTAGCCCAATCAAATTATATAGAGTCTAGCCCACAAATCCCCAGCAGAGTCGCCAAGCTGTGGACCCCAGAAAGTGGGCCCACAAGGATTGAAAAGGAAAATAGGGGTTTGAAAAAGGAAAAAGGAGTCGCCACCTTATTTTTTAAAGGAGACAAGGAAAAACCTAAAAAAACAGTTTTGTTTTAGGAAAACAAAAGATTGACTCCATGTTTAAAACTGGAAAAGCAAAAGAAGTCTTTTGGAAACCAGAGAAATCGGGGATTCGGAGGCTAAGTTACGATATGGGAAGGTTCTAGGCAAAGCCTATAGGCACCCATATCGCCCTAACGGTCTCTTAATTTAATTGGGCTAAATCAAAGTCTTAATCACACACATATCAACAATTATCATCACAAGACAGCATGCATATCATTCATTCATTCATCCATATAATCAAGTAAATCAAAGAAAAACAAAAAAAGAAAGAGGGGGGAGAAAACCTAGGATACTTAGTATCCTAGGGCGGACTTGAACCTCACGAAGAGCGCCTACGTACCATGTATGGAAATACATGGATCAAAGTCCACGTAGTTCGAAAGGGAATAGGGTTATAACCTAATAGAGGCCTATGGTAAACCCTAAGTTTCCTTTCATAAGAAATATGGTAAGTTTCCAAAAATAAATGATTCTCAAAAGATCTTTAGTAAATACGGAGTTTGATAAAGATGGAAACTTTGATTTAAAAGGTACTTTTTTAATGAAAGGAAACTATAGGGATTACCATGTTCCCCTATTAGGAAACAACCCTAGGAGGGAGAAAGGGAAAGTTTCAAAGAAAGGAAAGAAGGGTGAATTGGGGCACCCTCATACCCTACTTACCTTTAAGCAAAAGCAACCTGTCAAAATAACCACCCTATTGCATAAGGTAATTATCTTATTTGCAAGATTTCATCTTGCAATAGCCAAAATAACCACCCCACATTGGTGGGGTAATTGCACCTGTTGTACCTGTCAAGCACCTGCAATTTGCATGCAAAACATACCAAAAATACCAACCAACCAAGCTAGATTCCAATCAAGCAATTATCATGCTTAAACATAGGCTAACACATGCTCAAAACTCATCATTAAAGCCATTAAACAGATCTGGACAGAATTGAAATAGAGCTTAAAATCAACCATAAATCATGTAAACAACATGAATCATAAGCTAACTAAAACCCTAATTCAACCCTACATGCAATGACATGCAAAAAAACCCTAAAATCAACTATATGAATACTAAAAATATCATAGTTACCTAATATGGAACACATATGCAGCAACTATGAAGAAAAACTAAAGAAGAACCCTAAGCTATCATGCTATATGCAACTTTCCTAAAACAAGGATGAATGAAACCCTAGAATCACACTAGTGCATAAAATCCCATGAAATCACTCTAAACCATGCAAAACAAAATATGAACAACATTCAATCCATGCATATTAACCAATAGAATGATCTTCACATGATAAAGACATAGGCTTTCACATGAAATAATGCTATTCTAAGCATAAACTCAATTTCAGCACAAGAGAAGTCTTAGAATCTCAAGCATGCAGCAAATCACATGGAACAATACCCTAGCATGCTAAACAGTCCATAAACATCATCCTAATCATGCATACTAACTCATAGAAGTAGCAAGACATGATAAAAACATATGCTTTAGCATGAAATCATAGCTATTCAATGCAAAACCCTAGAACAAACTCTAAAAACCCTAAAAACACAACTACACATAAAATCACATGGAATAACATTATATCATGCAAATCCAGCCACAAACATTATTCTAATCATGTATTCTAAGCATTAGAAACATCAAAAAATGATAAAAACATAAGCTTGAATATGGAATAATGCTATCCTATGTAGAAAACCCTAGAAAAGACTCTAGAAACCCTAAAAACACACCTACTCATAAAATCACATGGAATAACATTATATCATGCAAATCCAGCCACAAACATTATTCTAATCATGTATTCTAAGCATTAGAAACATCAACACATGATAAAAACATAAGTTTGAACATGAAATAATGCTATTCTATGCAAAACCCTAGTTTGAATGAAAGAGAGAAAGGGGGAGAGGTATACCTATGGTGGCTGCTGAAGAGAGTCCTCCTCCTCTTATGTACTATTGGGAATTCCTTCCTTCAAGCCTTCAAGCCCAACTCCAGCCCACCTTCAAGCTTTCTCTCTCACTCCCTCACTCAAAGTTTAGGTTAAACTACCCTAAGGATGGCTGCTATAGCCTCCAATATGCCTTCCCCTTCAGAAATTGCCTCCCCTATTGGTGAAGTATAAGGGGGTATTTATAGGGTTTGAGGGAAAACCCTCAATAGTTGGGATTAAAACCCTAGGTATTGATCCAAGGGCTCTTAGAGGTTCCCTTGGGGCTCAAGTAGGTCAAATAGGGCTGAAATTAGGGTTAAATGGTGGCTGGAGGCGAGCAAATCCGAGGAAATAGGGAGGGAGCCGCGTCAAGACTCAAAAAAGGAAAGTGGCTTGGGTGACCACCTGGGGTTGGGCGGCTAGCAGCCTGGGCCCAGGCGGCTAGCCGCCCAGGCCTGGGTGGTCACCCGAGGCCATGTCATCTTCAGCCCAATTTTGACCCTTTCGACTTCCAAATGTGTTTCAAGGCTCAAATTAACTCCGATTTTGACGAAACGAAAGCCAAAACGATCGTGTTTCGAAGGGGAATGTAATTTAAGTCACTTGAGGGCAAGAAAACCTAGCCATGGCTGCATGGTTGGGTCCTACAAAGGCGGTTAACCGCTATGCCCCACCATCGCTTAGCTTAGGTATGCACATAGGGTCACACCGAATGCTTTCTAATTCGAAATTCAACCTCCCTAAACACATTTGGGGATGAAATTAAGACTAATCAAGGTCAAATGAGTAGTCATAGAGTGAAAGTCATGATCTAATTCGAGCTAACCCGAAATAGGTCTCTTAACCAACCTAAGCCTTATTGAGCCATTCTAATCCCGAACCTTCAATTCATCAAATTGAACCCATAAATACCTCAAATGCAACCATATGAACTCCAATTGGCAACTTGGAGATCATTTCAAGGTCAAATGGAAAGTTTGTGGCTTAAAGGACGATTATGCCCCTCAAGTCACAAAAGTTCTTATTAGCCCTCAAGATCAACTCCAAATCAAACCAAAATTCATACACATCATCCTTAGGACCCTAGAAACTCAATGCAAAAGACTAGACTAAAAAAGGAAACAAAAAGACACATGAAATGACAAACCCTAGCTAAGGTGGCAAAAATGGGGTGTGACAACTCCTTGTTTAAAAATGAAAAGGTAAAAAGTCTTTGGGAAACCAAAGGTTGTGAATTCGGAGGCTAAGTTACAATATGGGAAGGTTTTAGGCAAAGCCTATAGGCACCCATATCGCCCTAAACGGTCTCTTAATTTAATTGGGCTAAATCAAAGTCTTAAACACACATCAATTAACAATTATCATCACAAGACAGCATGCATATCATCCATTCATTCATCTATATAAGCAAATAAATCAAAGAAAAATAGAAAAGAGAAAAAGGAGATAGAAAACCTAGGATACTTAGTATCCTAGTGCGGACTTGAACCTCATGAAGAGCGCCTACGTACCATGTATGGAAATACATAGATCAAAGTCCACGTAGTTCGAAAGGGAATAGGGTTATAACCTAATAGAGGCCTATGGTAAACCCTAAGTTTCCTTTCATAGATAAAAGAGTTTCCAAAGATAAATGATTCTCAAAAGATCTTTAGGAAATATGGAATTTCAAGTAAAGATAGAAACTTTTGTTTAAAAAAGAATTCTTTGTAAAGGAAACTATAGAGGCATACCATGTTCCCCTATTAGGAAACAACCTTAGGAGGGAGAAAGGCAAAGTTTCAAGGAAAGGAAAGAAAGGTGAATTAGGGCACCTTCATACCCAACTTACCTTTAAGCAAAAGCAACCTGTCAAAATAACCACCCTATTGCATAAGGTAATTACTTTATTTGCAAGATTTCATCTTGCAATAGCCAAAATAACCACCCCACATTGGTGGGGTAGTTGCACCTGTCATATCCCACTTTCTATGGGTTTGTACCTGTCATGTACCTGCAATTTGCATGCAAAATACACCAACAATACCAATAAACAAACCTAGTTTCTAACCAAGCGATTATCATGCTTAAACATAGGCTAACACATGCTCAAAATATCATATTAAGGACAGTAAACGAATCTAGACAGAATTGAAATAAGGCTTAAAATCACCCATAAATCATGTAAATAACACGAATCATAAAATAACCTAAACCCTAATTTAGCCCTATATGCAATAACATGCAAGAGACCCTAAAACCAACTACTATGAATGTAGAAAATATCATAGTTATCTAATATGCAACACATATACAGCAACAATGAAGAAAAACTAAAGAAAATCCCTAGGCTATCATGCTATATGCAACTTTCCCAAAACAAGGATGAATGAAACCCTAGAATCACACTTGCGCATAAAATCACATGAAATAACTCTAAATCATGCAAAACCGAATATGAACAACATTCTAATCATGCATATTAACCAATAGAATGATCAACACATGATAAAGACATAGGCTTACGCATGAAATATAGCTATTCTAAGCATAAACTCAATTTCAGCACAAAAGGAACCCTAGAATTGCAAACATGCATTAAATCACATTAAACAGCCCTCTAGCATGCAAAAATGAACATGAACAAGATTATAATCATGCATATTAACTCATAAAAGTATCAACTCATGATAAAGATGCTAACTTGAACATGCAATAATAGCTATTCAATGAGAAACCCTAAAAAAGGACACTAGAAACCCTAAAATCACTACTACACATGAAATCACATGGAATAACATTATATCATGCAAAACCAGCCATAAACAATATGCTAATCATGCATTCTAACCATTAGAAGCATCAACACATGATAAAAATATAAGCTTGAACATGAAATAATAGCTATTCAATGCAAAAGTCCTATTTCAGCACCATAGAAACCCTAGAATCACAAACATGTATTAAACTACATCAACTGACCCTAAATCATGCAAAACTATTCATGACCTACATTCTAATCATGCATATCAATCAACAGAATCATCAACACATGGTAAAAATGCAAGCTTGAACATAAAATAAGACTACTTTTATGCAAAACCCTAATTTGAATGAAAGAGAAGGGAGGTATACCTGTAGTAGAACCTTATTGCTGTAGAGTCTTCTTCTCCTCTTGTGTACTGTTGGAAACACTCTCCTTCAAGCCTTCAAGAAAAGCTCCAGCCCTCTTCTAAGCTCTCTCTCTCTCACTCTCTCACTCAAAATTTAGGTTAAACTATCCTAGGGATGGCTGTAATTGCCTCCAAGTCTCTCTCTCTAAAAAAAAATGCCTCCCCTAGGTGCTAAAGTATAAGGGGTTATTTATAGGGTTTGAGGGGAAACCCTCAATGGTTGGGATTAATGTTGGGAATCGAACAAGAGGGAAAAATAGAAGTGCAGAATATAAAAATTTTTCCTACGATTCCACAGCCCATGAATCTAACTATGCATAACACAAAATCAAACCCTAACTACAAAGAGGGTTAGAATACTTACAGAATTTTTGTCTTCTCCTTTTTGCTCCAAGCTTTGATTCCAGACAGCGGTGAATGAGCAGCCCAAGTGTGCTGCCTCCAACGGTATCCACACCTAGCTAGAGCTTCAAGTCCTTTCCTCCTTTTCCTTGTTGTTGCTAGTGTAGGAGAAGAGAGGAGAGAGAGAGAGGGAGGCTGGAAATTCTGGCCAGCCCTTGGGGAGTTCAACTTATGATGATATCACACATCATAGTGTGACTTATATAGTCCACACTAAAGGGGCCGGCCCTAGGGGGAAACCCTATTAGGGTTTTATGCAATTTCTCTAAATTGCACAATAACCCCTATAAATTATATCAAATATAAATAGGCCCCAAAGAACTATTCTTTATGCACTCATACCCTTTCTCTCATAGACTTTAAAGCTCATCTTGCATGATCAGTGTGTGACCCATTGGGTTCACATCATCAAGTAGTAGGAATAGCACGAGGTGTGCACAATGGAACTCTTTCCATTTAAGGTCTAATTGGAACTCCTTCCAATTCCCTAATTGATTATAACTCACTTATATCAATTAGGGCTTCTACTAACCATGAGTAACACCTAGCATATGGCTCATGGTGTGGTCCTTAATGAGGTGAATAGTCATTTACAAAGAACCCTTCTGTTATAGTTTATAGGTTACAATTGCATCCTTCCTTCAACACAATGTCTCCAATTAAACTAATAGGACATGGAAGTCTGTCAAGTCCCTAGTTCAATTACTTTATACTCATTCATAGATATCAACTCATTGATGAACTCATGAAACTCTTTTCATATTCATCCTACCATGGCCATGGATTTAATGAGTTATATTATGAATGCTATATGAGACATTCTCTCTCTTTTTCCTGAGAGTGATGGATCCCTTGTTGATCACTCACATGCCTTCATACACATAGCAATAGGGCCAATAAACACCTTTGCAAACCCCTGAATAGGATTTGCACTTAGTGTTATCAAACTTCTAAAGCTACATGCATAAGACAACTATAGTGTCTCAAGTCTAAGGATTACTTGTACCACTATAACAATGAGAAACTGATTGACAGGCAGGATAAAACTCCATTCAGTTTATCTCATATCTTTGGTCACATTCAGTGTACCTATTCTCATAATAGGCACCCACTTGTTGGTTGTAGTGTCTCTACACAAATAGCTTGAGACTAGCTATCCTCCTATAGAGTCAACCTAACAAGTGCTAGTCCTATGGTTCATTACTGTCCATCATAGTGAACCTTTAACTAGGAATGCTTTAGGATTTTAGTACAGAGATATATCTATAGTCCCAAAATTACAACTCTTTGTAATTCCATATTCTCAACTCTAACTCCATGGACATATTATGTAAATATAAATGATGCATATAAACATAATAGAATAAGCCCTTTTATTAAATCAATAATAAATGTGACATACATAAATGAAATCAAATGATTGTTCCTAATCCCTAAACAATCATCTCTATGATTGGCTCTAGGGCATAATCCTAACAATTAAAACCCTAGGTACTGATCCAAGGGTTCTTAGAGACTCCCTTGGGGCTCAAGTAGGTCAATTAGGGTTGAAAATAGGGTTAAATAGCGGCTGGAGGAGGAATATTTCGAGAAAATAGGGAGGGATCCGCTTTAGCACTCAAAAAAGGAAAGTGGCTCGAGTGACCACCTGGGGCTAGGCGGTTAGCAGCCTGGGCCCAGGTGGCTAGCCGCCCAGGCCTGGGTGTGTTGGGAATCTAACTAGGGAGGAAAACTACAAAGGCGGAATTAAAATTTTCCTACGATTCCCAAACCCATGAATCCGATTATGCATAATACAAAAACATAAACCCTAACGACCAAGAGAGTTGGGATTACTTACAGTTGATTAATGTCTTCTCTTTTATGCTCCAAGCTTTGTCTTCTCCCTTTTGCTCCAAGCATTGTCTCCGGACAACGGTGGATGAGCAGCCCAAGTGTGCTGCCTCCAACGGTATCCACACCTAGCTTGAGCTTGAAGTCCTTTCCTTCTTCTTCCTTGTTGTTGCTAGAGGTGGAGAAGAGGGAGAGAGAGAGAGAGCCTCCTATGAATTTTGGCCAGCACTTGGAGGAGTGAATGTGTTCATGTCATCACATGACATGAGGCTTGTGAACCCCGGAAATCGGGCCCACGAGGGTTGGAAAGAAAATAGGTTTGAAAAAAGAAAAGGAAATGAGTCGCCACCTTATTTTTTAAAGGAAACAAGGAAAACCCTAAAAACAGTTTGTTTTAGGAAAACAATTTGAATGACTCCATGTTTAAAAAGGAAAGGCAAAAACCAATCTTTTGGGAACCAAAGAAATCGGGGATTCGGAGGCTAAGTTATGACATGGGAAGGTTCTAGGCAAAGCCTATATGCACCCATGTCACCCTTTCGGTCTCTCAGTTCATTTGGGCTAAATCAAGATCTTTTCCATACAAAAATCAGCAAGTATATCATCGCAAGATAGCATGCATATCATATATTTCATTCATCCATCCATGCATAATAAGCACACAAAAACAGAAAATAAAGAAAAAGAAAACAAAACAAAAAGAAAACCTAGGATGCTTGGATCCTAGAACGGACTTGAGCCTCACGAAGAGCGCCTACGTACCATGCAACGAAATACATGGATCAAAGTCCACGTAGTTCGAATGGAACTAAGGTTAAGACCTAATACAAACCTATGGTGAAAACCCTAGGTTTCCTTATTTGATCAAAAGAGAATTGATAGAAAGTTTGATTTTAGAAAGAACTCCACAAAATGGAAACTTTAATAAAAACCAGAATTTTATTGGTGAAGGAAACCTCTAATTAAACCATAGGATCATATTAAAAATTAACCCTAAAGAGGGAGAAGAGAAAGGATAAAGGAAGAGAGGTGAATTGGGGCACCTTCACACCCACTTACCTGAGCGCAATTGCTCCAAACATTAGCCATTTCAGACATGAGCAGCCCTATTTACCATAGGACAAATACCACACCTATTTGCACCCTTACACGTGCTCAAAACCATGCAAAAACAATGATATGCAAATCTGGACAGAATAGTATTATGGCCTAAAATCATCTACTAAGCATGCTAACAGCAAAAACAGCAAACAATAATAAGTCCTAACATATTCCTAAAACCATATTATGCATAAAAACCCTAGAATATACTAACATGCATGCAAAAACATCATATTTACTCTATATGCAAGACATATACAGCAAACACGAAGAAAAACCAATAAAAAAGTCTACTTTATCATGCTATATGAAAACTAACATAAAACAATGACTCTAAAACCCTAAACTCACAAATATGCTTAAAAACATGCAAGACATACTTTAATCATGCTAAAACCAAACTAAACAGAAATTAAATCATGCATATTAACTAACTAAAGCAATATAACATGATGAAAATCCTAACTCTAACATGCAATGACACTAATCCTAGCACAAGGACAAACAGGAGCACAAGAATCACACCTATGCTTAACAACCTAAAGGACAGCCCTAAAGCATGCTAAACAGTAGATAAACAATAGATATTCCATGTATATTAACTAACTAGAGTGTTAATACATGATAAAAAAGCTACCTTTAACATGCAATAGGCCTATCCTATATGAAAACCTAGTTTAAGCTTGAATAGAGAAGGAGAATACCTTAGGAAGGGCCTTCCTCGCTGCTGTATGAACTCCCTCTTGCTCTTATGGATGACTTGAATCAATGTTCTCCAAGGCTACAGCAAGAACTCCAGCTCTCCTTCAAGTCCCTCTCTCTTATTCTCTCTCTAACACTAAGGTTTTTAGGCATAAAGTGGCTCCCCTTGTGCTGAAGCATAGGGGGGTATTTATAGAGTTTCATTAGGATTAACCAATGGCTGGGATTAAAACCCTAAAAATTAATCCAAGGGCTATTAGAGACCCCCTTGGGGCTTAAGTAACTCAGAAGTTACCAAAAATTAGAAGGAAACTCGTCCAAAAGAACCCAAGTACGTCAAAATAGGGAGGAATCCGCTTCAGCAAGGAAACACAAAGCAAATAGGAAAGTGGCCTCGGGTGACCACCCAAGGCTGGGCGGCTAGCCACCTGGGCCCAGGCGGCTAGCCGCCCAGGCTTGGGTGGTCACCCGAGCCCACTTCTGATTTTTCTCATATTTTGTCTCCCTTCCCTTCTAGAAGTGCTTCAAGGGGCAAATTAACTCCGATTTTGATGAAACAAAAGCCAAAACGACCGTGTTTCGATGAGGAATATGTTTTTGAACATTTTAGGGTGAAAACCATTAACCATGGGGGCATGGTTAGGTTTGAACAAGGCGGTTAACCACTATACTCTACCTTTGCTAAGCATAGGCATGCACATAGGGTCAAACCAAACACTTTCCACATCAAAATTGAACTTCATAAAACACTTTTGGGAGTAAAATGATGACTAATGAAAGTCAATTTGAAAAGATTTGGTTGGTAATTGTGAGTCAATTAGAGCTAACCCAAAGAAAGGTCAATTAACCAATTTTGAACTACATTGAGCCATTTTAATCCCGAGCCATTGATTCATCAAATTGACACTAGAAATACCTCTTATGCATCCATATGAACTTCAATTGACAATTTGGAGATTATTTCAAGGTCAAATGAAAAGTTTGGGACTTAAAAGACGATTATGCCCCTCAAGTCACAAAAGCTCTTATTATCCCTCAAGATCAACTCCAAATTGAACCAAAATTCATACCCATTGTCCTTGTGACTCTAGAAACCTAATGCAAGTGACTAGACTCAAAAACAAAACAAAAACATGCATGAAATGATGAGCCCTAGTAAGGTGGTGCAAAAATGGGGTGTGACAAGGCTATATATAGCCTCCACATAGGGCCGGCCATAGGGGGACTTCTAACCCTAATTGGTTTTATGTAATTACTCCTTAATTACACAATAAGCCCTCTAGTTTATATCAAATACAAACTTGCCCCTTAAGAACAATTCTTTTATTCACTTAAGCCCTTTCTCTCATAGACTCTCAAGCTCTCATAGCATAATCAGTGTGTGACCCATTGGGTTCACATCATAAAGTAGTAGGGATAGCATGAGGTGTGCATAATGGAACTCTTTCCATTAAGGGTCTAATTGGAACTCCTTATAATTCCCTAATTGATTATAACTCATTTATATCAATTAGGGCTTCTACTAACCATGAGTAACACCTAGCATATGGCTCATGGTGTGGTCCTTAATGACATGAATAGTCATTTACAAAGAACCCTTCTGTTATACTTTATAGGTTACAATTTCATCCTTCATTCAGCACAATGTCTCTAATTGAACTAATAGGACATGGAAGTCTGTCAAGTCCCTAGTTCAATTATTTTATACTCATTCATTAATATCAACACAATGATGAACTTATGGAAACTCCTTTCCTTATTCATTCTACGATGGGCCCATGGATTTAATGAGTTATATTCAATGAATGCTATATGAGACATTCACTCTCTTTTTCCTGAGAGTGATGGATTCCTTGTTGATCACTCACATGCCTTCACACACATAGCAATAGGGCTAATGAACACCCTTACAGACCCCTGAATAGGATCTGCACTTAGTGTTATCAAACTTCTAAAGCTACATGTATAAGACAACCATGGTGTCTTAGGTCTAAGGATTACTTGTACCACTATAACAATGAGAAACTGATTGACAGGCAGGTTAAAACTCCATTCAGTTTATCTCATATCTTTGGTCACATTCAGTGTACCTATTCTTATAATAGGCACCCACTTGTTGGTTGTAGTGTCTCCACACAAATAGCTTGAGACTAGCTATCCTCCTATAGAGTCAACTTAACAAGTGCTAGTCCTATGGTTCATTACTGTCCATCATAGTGAACCTTCAACTAGGAATGTTTTAGGAGTTTAGTATAGAGATATATTTACAGTCTCAAAATTACAACCCTTTGTAATTTCATATTCTCAACTCTAACTCCATGGACATATTATGTATATATAAATTATGCATATAAACATAATAGAATAAGCCCTTTTATTAAATCAATAATAAATGTGACATATATAAATGAAATCAATTGATTGTTCCTAATCCCTAAACAATCATCTTTATTATTGGCTCTAGGGCATAATCCTAACAGGGTGGTCACCCAAGGCCTTGTCATCTTATGCCTATTTTTGACCCTTTCAACTTCCAAATGTGTTTTAGGGCCCAAATCAACTCCGATTTTGATGAAACGAAAGCCAAAACGATCGTGTTTTGGATGGGAATGTAATTTGAGTCACTTAGGGGCAAAAAACCCTAGCCATGGCTGCATGGTTAGGTCTTACAAAGGCGGTTAACCGCTATGCACCACCGTCGCTTAGCTTAGGTATGCATATAGGGTTACACCGAATGCTTTCCAATTCAAAATTCAACCTCCCTAAACACATTTGGGGATGAAATTAAGACTAATTAAAGTCAAATGAATAGTTATGGAGTGAAAATCATGAGCCAATACGAGCTAACCCGAAATAGGTCTCTTAACCAACTTGAGCCGTATTGAGCCATTCTAATCCCGAACCATCAATTCATCGAATTGAACCCACAAATACCTCAAATGCATCCATATGAACTCCAATTGACAACTTGGAGATCATTTCAAGGTCAAATGGAAAGTTTGTGACCTAAAAGACGGTTATGCCCCTCAAGTCACAAAAGTTCTTATTAACCCTCAAGATCAACTCCAAATCGAACCAAAATTCATACACATCATCCTCAAGACTCTAGAAACTTAATGCAAAAGACTAGACTCAAAAAGGAAACAAAGACACATGAAATGACAAACCCTAGCTAAGGTGGCAAAAATGGGGCGTGACAGAAGCCCCT
The DNA here is from genome assembly GCA_039720395.1 of Liquidambar formosana. Taxonomy (NCBI): domain Eukaryota; kingdom Viridiplantae; phylum Streptophyta; class Magnoliopsida; order Saxifragales; family Altingiaceae; genus Liquidambar; species Liquidambar formosana. The sequence goes on from CM077829.1 coordinate 34,809,542, forward strand.
TATTGGTGAACAAGTTTCACTTGTGAACCAATGATGAAAAGAACAACCCATTTTTTACTAGGGAATCGATTTCATCAATGCCCACTGGGGAAAACAAGAGCAATCATATCATTGAATTCTTAGAATTCACCACACATAAACCTTCTACACACAAAGGTACTCTTCATAAGTTCTACAAAACTCTCCTCATATTGTATACTAGTTGCACTGGGGGACAAGATGAGGTATCCACAACTTACACTGAACTACGTTCGATGAAAGGTCTTCCCATACTACACCAGTTGCACTGGTGAATAATACAAGGTATCTATAGCTTACACCGAATCTGCGTTCGATGAAAGGTCTTCTCATACTACACTAGTTGCACTGGTGAACAATATAAAGTATCCATAGCTTACACCGAATATGCGTTCGATGAAAGGTTTTCTCATACTACACCAGTTGCACCGGTGAATAATACGAGGTATCTATAGCTTACACCGACTCTGCGTTCGATGAAAGGTCTTCCCATACTACACCAGTTGCACCGGTGAATGATATGAGGTAAAACTATGCCCTCAAGGTTATCACAAAACATGATAAAGATCACATCCTTGTTATATTGAAATCATCAAGGTCATCATGAAACATGAGAATGATCGCATCCTTCTCATATTCAAATCATCAAAGCAAACACATATCATAGGAAAGATTGCATCTTTTAAGCTATCAAGGTAAACACATAACATGAGAAAGATTGCATCTTTCTCATATTAAACTCTCAAGGTGAACACATGACATGAGAAAGATTGCATCTTTCTCATATTCAACTATCAAGGTAAACATATAACACGGGAAAGATTGCATCCTTCTCTTACTCAAACCATCAAGGTAAACACATATCATAGGAAAGATTGCATCTTTCAAGCTGCCAAGGTAAGCACATAACATGAGAAAGATTGCATCTTTCTCTCACTAGGTCATCAAGACAAGGGTAAGCTTCTACTTACTAATACTCAACAAGTTCACCAAGTCATCTCATATGGAGGCTATTCATGCCTCTACTCAAGCACCAACTCATGTAGGAGATACATTCATCTCATGAGAACAATCATTCACATGCACATAGGGAAAGTATTCTTATCCCAAATGACAACCAATGATCAAAAATCATATGCATAGAGAGGGTTATTCAACCCTATTAGCAAGCCATGCCCACACAAGGGCCACCAATGCAATCCATTTCAAAACCATTTCATGCTAAACAATGTCAAGATATTCGTTCATTTTTCAACTCAAAATAGGCTTGATATTTCATCTCCAAGAAGGTTCAAAGGCGCAAATAAGCGAGCAAAGGCCAAACAGGCGAAGCGGAGTGGGCGAGGCGGTTGACCACCTGGCTGTTGGTGGCTTGCCGCCCAAGCCCAGGCGGCTTGCCGCCCCAAGCTGGGCGGTTACCCGAGGCTGGTGTCCTAAAAAATCTGGGTTTTTAAACCCTTGACCCCCATTTGTGCTCACACTTCTCCAATTTCGAAAATAGAGAGTTTCTCTCTCTAGAAACCCAATCCATCTTCTCCAAATACTCACACAGACATTCTCATTCAAAGTTTCACTTTCAAATCAAATTATGTGTGTGAAATAGCATTAAAAATAAGTCATTCAACAACAACAATAAGCATTAATCATCATCTTGCAAGATCAAGTTCATCATCCTACTCTTCAAACCCATTTTTCTTACATACAAGCTCAACCATCAACAATGGCTTCTAGGAATGATTCCCACATCAAGTATCCATACTATGTGATCAAGAATACATACAAGGCACCAATCTATGATGCATCTCAAGACAAGTTGTTGCTTGAACCCAAGAATCATCTTTCATATCTTCATTCCCAACAAGAGGTTAGTTCTTCCCAACTTAACATGTTCATCTTGAAATCTTGATTTCTATTGGATAAAATGCATTCCCATGGTCTTCTTTTGATTGTTTCTATCATTGTTAAGCCAAGTTCATTGATTTGGCAAAGATTGAATATGCAAAGAGCTTATTTCCCAATGCTTGGGAAAATATGCCCACCAAGTGTTTGATAAAATGCCAAAGAGACAAAAACATGTTTAATCCTTACAAAATAAATAGGTTTGCATTTGTTGGGAATCGAACAAGAGGAAAAATAGAAGTGCGGAATATAAAAATTTTTCCTGCGATTCCCAATCCCATGAATCTAACTATGCATAACACAAAATCAAACCCTAACTACAAAGAGGGTTAGAACACTTACAGAATTTTTGTCTTCTCCTTTTTGCTCCAAGCTTTGATTCCGGACAGCGGTGAATGAGCAGCCCAAGTGTGTTGCCTCCAACGGTATCCACACCTAGCTAGAGCTTCAAGCCTTTTCTTTCTTCTTCCTTGTTGTTGCTAGAGGTGGAGAAGAGAGAGAGAGAGAAGAGAGCCTCCAAGGGGCTGGACGGCTAGGGTTTATTGTGCAAGCCTCTTATGCCATGTCACACATAAGTGTGACTTATATAGGCAGCCCACTAAAGGGGGCTGGCCATGGGGAAGAAACCCTAATAGGGTTATGTGTAATTACACTTAATTGCACATTAACCCCTATTATTTGTATCAAATACAAATAGGCCTATAAAGAACTATTCTTTATTCACTAAAACCCTTTCTCTCATAGACTTTAAAGCCCTTCTTGCATGATCAGTGTGTGACCCATTGGGTTCACATCATTAAGTAGTAGGAATAGCACGAGGTGTGCACAATGGAACTCTTTCCATTTAGGGTCTAATTGGAACTCCTTCCAATTCCCTAATTGATTATAACTCACTTATATCAATTAGGGCTTCTACTAACCATGAGTAACACCTAGCATATGGCTCATGGTGTGGTCCTTAATGAGGTGAATAGTCATTTACAAAGAACCCTTCTGTTATAGTTTATAGGTTACAATTGCATCCTTCCTTCAACACAATGTCTCCAATTGAACTAATAGGACATGGAAGTCTGTCAAGTCCCTAGTTCAATTACTTTATACTCATTCATAGATATCAACTCATTAATGAACTCATGAAACTCTTTTCATATTCATCCTACCATGGCCATGGATTTAATGAGTTATATTATGAATGCTATATGAGACATTCTCTCTCTTTTCCTGGGAGTGATGGATCCCTTGTTGATCACTCACATGCCTTCACACACATAGCAGTAGGGCCAATGAACACCTTTGTAGACCCCTGAATAGGATCTGCACTTAGTGTTATCAAACTTCTAAAGCTACATGCATAAGGCAACTATGGTGTCTCAGGTCTAAGGATTACTTGTACCACTATAACAATGAGAAACTGATTGACAGGCAGGATAAAACTCCATTCAGTTTATCTCATATCTTTGGTCACATTCAGTGTACCTATTCTTGCAATAGGCACCCACTTGTTGGTTGTAGTGTCTCCACACAAATAGCTTGAGACTAGCTATCCTCCTATAGAGTCAGCCTAACAAGTGCTAGTCCTATGGTTCATTACTGTCCATCATAGTGAACCTTCAACTAGGAATGCTTTAGGAGTTTAGTACAGAGATATATCTATAGTCTCAAAATTACAACTCTTTGTAATTCCATATTCTCAACTCTAACTCCATGGACATATTATGTAAATATAAATGATGCATATAAACATAATAGAATAAGCCCTTTTATTAAATCAATAATAAATGTGACATATATAAATGAAATCAAATGATTGTTCCTAATCCCTAAACAATCATCTCTATGATTGGCTCCAGGGCATAATCCTAACAATCTCCCACTTGCACTAAACCCATGTATCGCATACCTATCTTCTCAAGATGTTGGTCTTAGACATAATCAATTATGTTTTAAAGCTTTAGTCAGTAGGTCTACAAAAACTTATGTAGATAATATCTTCTGTAATCTATCTATTACCTTTTCCAATGATTCCTCTAATCACTTGGAATTGCCGCTCTATGTGTTTGGACTTTTGATGAGACCGTGATTCCTATACTTGAGATACAGACCCATTGTTGTCACAAAACAAGGTGTGGGCAACTCAATGGAAGGAACAACTCCAAGTTCTAAATGAACTTATAGATCCAAACAGTCTCCTAGACAATGCGATAATTAATTCACCCTTAATAATGGAATCCACTATATCTTTCATACAGTTCTTCCATTAAGTATTTCACCAACTAAAGTGAATATAAAATATACCCCATATGGATTATATCCAAATCCATATACCCATCTACTATGAGTTTACAATTTCCATATACAATCCAATATTCCAAATTTGAATTGATTGATAACTATTTGTAACAATTACAACATAATAGATATCAGGTTCAATACATAGTGTAGAATAAGGCTTCTTAACACTTTAAGAACCTTACTTGTGTTATCCTAGGGCACATGCCCTTGAATAATGAATTCTTATCTGAAGTAAATCAGACCTCCCTTAGAATTCTCCATGTTGAAGTCCTTCAACATTTCAACTATGTTTAATGACTTGGAGATACTTAGCAATCTATATGATCTATCTCTATAGATCTTGTTGGATGCTTCTACCAAATCTTTCATGAAGAAGTTTTTCTCAAAAACTAAAACTTCACATTAGATAACATTTATATATCATTCATAATGATTAGGATGTCATCTTATTGATAGGATAAAGAAAAACGATCGCACTCCCACTAACCTTTTATACACTCATGGTCCATCTATACAATGAGAGAAATCAAACAATTTGATTACCTCAACTTTATAGATGTTCTAATTATGAGAACCTTGTAGTCTATAAATAGACTTCTATAACTTACACACTTTTATGGTTTTTCACCATTTGATATAACATCTTTATATCCTTTTTGACATATCTTATATTCAAAATGTGTGTTTATAGATAACAAGATCCAAATGGATTTCAGTATAACTATTATCAAACAAGTTTCTTTATAGACAACTTTTTGCCTATGTTGAAAACATTCTTAAATAGCCAAGCCTTTTAGGTCTCTACCTATCCATATTGGATTTAATGACTCTTAGTCATTTCTCGAGTTGATGTGAAACATCGTCTAGTCATAATCAATAGGATTATCTTGGTGATCTTTATCACCAAAGAACAATTCTTTCACATTCTAATAGAGATACAATATCTCTCTTATGTTAAGAAATATCCAATTTGATCTATGAAAAGATTGTAGTGTAGTTAAGGGTTTTGTCTTAACAGAGACAAGGGTTGGATCTTTGTTCGTTTGTGGCTTTACAGACAATTCTATAAATTCTATCTACTTTTGCATCTTCTTGAATGAACTCTTTCTCAAGAAAATCCAGCAAACATCCTAATGGACAACTTTTGTTCATTAGGGTAATAGAAATACTATCCCAACCACTTTTGGGATATACCACAATTCAACACTTACTTGACCGTATTTCCAGATTGTCTACATTATGTTTCCAGACATATGTAGCACAAGCCCAAGCCTTAACTTCTATAAGTTGGGTTTCTTCCCATATCATATCTGATATAATTGGGACAAAACTGGAGTGAACCCTAAATTATCAATATGTAGCAATTTTAAGGTATATCCTAGATGGATACATTAGTAAAACTCATCATGGATCAAACCATATCTTAATAGGGTTCAATTCGTTCTCTTAGATTCACCATTGAGCTATGGTATTCTAAGATGAGTCTACTGTAATTGAATGCATGCTCTACATGACTATATACATCACAATGTATTAGTCAAATTATAAATGTAACTCTTTCACTTCACCAAATAAAAGATGGGTTTGGTCATCTCATAACCAAGTCATAATCGTTACATTTAAATGAGAGTCTCTACATCTCTTGTATTCTCGGAATACGTTGCATTCGCTCCAATTAGTCATTTAAATTCAGAAATCAAATTTCTAGAATGTCTTAAATGACCTAGTTAAGAAATAAGTTCCAAAATTAATCTAGCAACTCTTGCTCTATTAAAATTTTAAAAGGTAACTTATTATCTACTTAACTTTCTGCTTTGATTTAGATTACACTAGAATCCAAAAACCAAGAAGCAGAACTAGCCAACAATTTAGTTTAGAGCATGAACCAAAACTTCAAAAGTTTGGTTCTTCTAGGAAGACTGATACTTTATCAAGTTCCCTTTTCAATACCTTATGTTTACTACAAAATAATTATATTTCTTTGTCTTTGACTTTCCAAGACTTGCTTTCCTCTATGCTTCCATTTTAAATCACATCTAGCTTCTCAAGCTATTCTATGTGATTAATCATTTTTCAAAAGAATGATTATTAATAAACAACTTTTATTACATCCTAGTCCAGAAGAAGTCCTTTACAAGTACTATACTTTATAGTATTGTTTTACTCACAATACAACCTTTGTATGTGATGTAGGACATCAAAGGCACTTGCATTGACTAATTTTGCTTCTGAAGCTCATTAGTCATCAATACTATCATATAGTATGGCAACAAGATGCCAATTGCGCATAGTGTCTTTTTTCTTTTTAGGATGTTTTATAGAGGGCCTTTAATAAAAGGCCTAATAGCATATAAACAATCTTTTGAAATTGAGAACAATTCTCAATTTCCTAAGTCAATCAAAGAAATCGGGTTTAGTCAAACTATCAATATCCTATATATTAGGAAATAGGGGTTTTGAGGTGAGTAATTAGGTAATCTACATAAACAGAGAATTAGATTTCATTTTTATCCATAATGATTGGGTCTTTAATCATATGGTACCTCCCACTATTTTATCAAATTCCATACACCCTCTAATGGAATTCGGGAATCTCATTCCTAATGGGGATTGGGGTCCCACTATGACCTAGAAGCCTCACATGTTAGTTTCTTGACTTCTAACCCACAGTAAGAAGACAACTCTTTGTCTATTGCTTCATAAGCAAATTCCAATCGTTTTGCCTCTAGGGTACATACTCCTCACATGTTAGTTTCTTGGAATACTTCCCTAGTTAAGTTAAGCCCATCATTCACACAGGTATGTTTCACCAAATATATACCTCACATGTTAGTTTCTTGGTATATACCAGCTTAGGCACCCCATGATATCTACATATGTGATAGTTTCAAGTAATGTCTTTAATATGGGTAACTCCTACATGTCTGCAGCCAGGTACCCACATTAAGGAACGTTAGATGATCCTATAATGATGGAAGGCAATGAAGAATTCATTCCCCAATGACTTCTCCATTTTCAACTTAATATTAAATAAGAGGGGTTTTAAAGGGTCTCATCAAATTAATATGCATCCTATGTATCAAAATTTAAACATATAAATTATGCTATTTATAATCATACATCTTATGCTATTATAAATCATACATCGCATGCTATTATATATCAACATATATAAAGTACCATATTTTGATATTAGTCCCTAAGTGAATAGGTAACATATACCAAACTATGGTATTGGAGCTAAAACAATTATCTCATAAATTAAAAGCTCCCACTATGATGATTATGGACTTTGAGAGGATTCAATCCAAGCCAATAGATTGAATCCAAGGTCTAAGGTGGGTGTAGGTGATCGTAAAATAAACCATTCATAACATGCATGCTTTCTTGAAAATCTTCTCTAAGCTTTCAAGTCCTTCAATCTGCTCCCTTGACTTGATGGTCTCCACCATTGGCTTATTGGGCTCCATCATACTCCTTTGGGTCCACCATGCTCCTTAGTGTGCTCTCAATTACATAACATTTACATAATTTAAAGAAAGGGATACATAAGGGGAATGTGGGTTACATAAGAGAATGATAGAGAGAGAGGGAGAGGGAAGGTGGCATGCAAGCCCCAAATAAATTACATCACCTTAATAAAATTACAACTCTTGTAAATAATAACATCCCATTCATAAGACGGCCAATCACAATTGGTTTAAAGGGTATAGTCCATAATCATCATCCAAGCACATACATACAATCTCATTGCATAATGTAAAGAAAAACTGTAAGCATTAAAACATATGGGCATTATGGTAATTCTCTTGAATGATTTACATTAATCTCATTAATGCATCCTAATCTTATTAGGTTTTAACAAAAATATCCAGAATTAAATAAAGTCTTAACATTTAAGACATTACAGTTTCAATTAATCAAATTAATTTAAAACATGTAAAGTTTCCTAAAATAACTCTAATATCCAATATTAGGGTTTCCTTAATTAAACAAAACAATTTCATTTAATTAAGAATTTCCAGATTTTAATTTAATCCCCAATTGTATTTTAAACCATTTAAAACATTATAAAATTAATCAATATTAATTAAATAATTAACATGGGAATTAAATAAAATCAATTAAATGAAGAATTAGTGCATTAGGGTTTCCTAAAACCCTAAACCCTAAATGCATAACCCTAAACCCTAAATGCAAGCCCTAATCATTAAATGCCTTATGATTGGTCATTTAATGACCAATCATTAAAACCCTAGGTTCATACGGTATTTAATAAAAGGGATTAGGGTTTAATTAATGCCAAATAGGGTATTTATTACCCTTAATTAATTACACTAATTAGGGTTATCAAAAACCCTAACCCTAGACATCATTAATGGTATTAATTATGCCCTAACAATTAATAACCATGATTGGTCATTTAATGACCAATCATTAACTCTTAATTAAGGTAATTAATATTCCAATTAGGGTTTTAATTAATGCCATAATGAAATTAGGGTTTCATCATTAACTCAAAATTAGGGTTTCATCCTTAACTCTATGCAGCCGTCACTACCAGGGGGCTGCCTGAGCTTGGCTTGGCTAGGCTGCCATGGCCACCAACGACTGTGGGAGGCCATGGCCAGTCATGGGAGAACATCCTAGGGGTGTGGGACAAGCCTCTGGACATGTGAGAAGTGGTGGAAGTGGCTGCCATCATCAAGAACAATCAGGGTTTCCAAAACCCATTGCTGGAGCCATTGTTGCAGACCTTGAAGGTCACAATAGCTTCTAAATCCTTATCAATTCGACTCCTCCATTGAAACCAGCTTTTGTATCATGTCCCTACATGAAATACTAAGCTAATAGAAGAGGTTTGGATGATCAAATCATCACCAATTGTTCTAAACAATTAAAACAACAGTAGGCTGCCCAGAAATTTACAGCATACTGTCCATTGTCAAAAATTGATTTAAAACCCAGCAAGATGAATGAATTAGGCTACCAAACGAATTTTACCAGTATCCTACATGTCTTAGGAAACTAATGCAATTGGTTTCATGCAATTTGGAGTTCCCTAACTCAAGTTCTAATCAAAAATCCATTGATGACTTTTCTGCAGAGAAAATCTGCTATGCTGTTCATGAAAAATTTTCAAACTTTTTGAATCTTTTTCCATCAAAACCTTTTTGAAACTTAAAGAAAATCATATACACATGATATATAATGATCCTACAATGATCTTCCATCATAAATACAGCAGCTTTAATTAGAATTAATTGCAAGAACCTTAGGGTTCTAAAACCCAGATTCAGCCTCCATGGTGTTCTTCTCCTTCTTCCTTCTGTTCTAGCATCTTAATCCAATTATGATGCATCTAAATGCTTGGGAACCTTTCCCTACCATGTCTAGAACATAACCCAAGTGGTGGCAACCATTGCCATGCCTTTGATCTCCATCAATAACTCAAAGTTGTGGCTATTGCATCATTCCCGAGCAAAACTGTCTTTCCAGACAACCTGTAGTAAAAAATTCATAACTTTCACTACAGAACTCGGATTGACGCACCGTTTGTTGGGTTGGAAAGCTTATTCAAAGAGCTTTCTAACCATATATGGCTCAAAATTTTTGGAGAAGAACTCTGAATTCGGCATGCAAAACAAGATGACGGTTTTTCATGGCTACCATGAAAACTGTTCATAACAGTTTTATAAAACCCTAGTTTCCTTATTCTTCTTCTCCAAACTCAAACCCTATGCAACCTATTGCATCCATGGATACACTTAACCATCAATTAGAAGAGGAGTAGAAGAGAATTGACCTAGGGTTCCAAACCCTAGGTTCAGCCATGAAGGAAAACCAATTATGCAGAAAAATTTTTCCAGATTTTTGAATCATTCAACTACACCATAATTACCAGCCCATATGTATTTTGTATTATGCATAATCATGGCTCTGATACCACTGTTGGGAATCGAACAAGAGGAAAAATAGAAGTGCGGAATATAAAAATTTTTCCTGCGATTCCCAATCCCATGAATCTAACTATGCATAACACAAAATCAAACCCTAACTACAAAGAGGGTTAGAACACTTACAGAATTTTTGTCTTCTCCTTTTTGCTCCAAGCTTTGATTCCGGATAGCGGTGAATGAGCAGCCCAAGTGTGCTGCCTCCAACGGTATCCACACCTAGCTAGAGCTTCAAGCCTTTTCTTTCTTCTTCCTTGTTGTCGCTAGAGGTGGAGAAGAGAGAGAGAGAGAAGAGAGCCTCCAAGGGGCTGGACGGCTAGGGTTTATTGTGCAAGCCTCTTATGCCATGTCACACATAAGTGTGACTTATATAGGCAGCCCACTAAAGGGGGTGTTGGGAATTGAACAAGAGGGAAAAATAGAAGTGCGGAATATAAAAAAAAAATTTTTCCTACGATTCCCAATCCCATGAATCTAACTATGCATAACACAAAATCAAACCCTAACTACGAAGGGGGTTAGAACACTTACAGGATTTTTAATGTCTTCTCCTTTTTGCTCCAAGCTTCTACTCCGGACAGCGGTGAATGAGCAGCCCAAGTGTGCTGCCTCCAACGGTATCCACACCTAGCTAGAGCTTCAAGCCTTTTCTTTCTTCTTCCTTGTTGTTGCTAGAGGTGGAGAAGAGAGAGTGAGAGAAGAGAGCCTCCAAGGGGCTGGACGGCTAGGGTTTATTGTGCAAGCCTCTTATGCCATGTCACACATAAGTGTGACTTATATAGGCAGCCCACTAAAGGGGGCTGGCCATGGGGAAGAAACCCTAATAGGGTTATGTGTAATTACACTTAATTGCACATTAACCCCTATTATTTGTATCAAATACAAATAGGCCTATAAAGAACTATTCTTTATTCACTAAAACCCTTTCTCTCATAGACTTTAAAGCCCTTCTTGCATGATCAGTGTGTGACCCATTGGGTTCACATCATTAAGTAGTAGGAATAGCACGAGGTGTGCACAATGGAACTCTTTCCATTTAGGGTCTAATTGGAACTCCTTCCAATTCCCTAATTGATTATAACTCACTTATATCAATTAGGGCTTCTACTAACCATGAGTAACACCTAGCATATGGCTCATGGTGTGGTCCTTAATGAGGTGAATAGTCATTTACAAAGAACCCTTCTGTTATAGTTTATAGGTTACAATTGCATCCTTCCTTCAACACAATGTCTCCAATTGAACTAATAGGACATGGAAGTCTGTCAAGTCCCTAGTTCAATTACTTTATACTCATTCATAGATATCAACTCATTGATGAACTCATGAAACTCTTTTCATATTCATCCTACCATGGCCATGGATTTAATGAGTTATATTATGAATGCTATATGAGACATTCTCTCTCTTTTTCCTGAAAGTGATGGATCCCTTGTTGATCACTCACATGCCTTCATACACATAGCAATAGGGCCAATGAACACCTTTGCAGACCCCTGAATAGGATTTGCACTTAGTGTTATCAAACTTCTAAAGCTACATGCATAAGGCAACTATGGTGTCTCAGGTCTAAGGATTACTTGTACCACTATAACAATGAGAAACTGATTGACAGGCAGGATAAAACTCCATTCAGTTTATCTCATATCTTTGGTCACATTCAGTGTACCTATTCTCGTAATAGGCACCCACTTGTTGGTTGTAGTGTCTCCACACAAATAGCTTGAGACTAGCTATCCTCCTATAGAGTCAACCTAACAAGTGCTAGTCCTATGGTTCATTATTGTCCATCATAGTGAACCTTCAACTAGGAATGCTTTAGGAGTTTAGTACAGAGATATATCTACAGTCTCAAAATTACAACTCTTTGTAATTCCATATTCTCAACTCTAACTCCATGGACATATTATGTAAATATAAATGATGCATATAAACATAATAGAATAAGCCCTTTTATTAAATCAAAAATAAATGTGACATACACAAATGAAATCAAATGATTGTTCCTAATCCCTAAACAATCATCTCTATGATTGGCTCTAGGGCATAATCCTAACAATCTCCCACTTGCACTAAAGCCAATCGACCATGTATCGCATACCTATCTTCTCAAGATGTTGGTCTTAAACATAACCAATTATGTTTTAAAACTTTAGTCAGTAGGTCTACAAAAACTTATGTAGATAATATCTTCTGTAATGTATCTATTACCTCTTCCAATGATTCCTCTCATCACTTGGAATTGTCGCTCTATGTGTTTGGACTTTTGATGAGACCGTGATTCCTATACTTGAGCTATAGACCCATTGTTGTCACAAAACAAGGTGTGGGCAACTCAATGGAAGGAACAACTCCAAGTTCTAAATGAACTTATAGATCCAAACAGTCTCCTAGACAATGCGACAATTAATTCACCCTTAATAATGGAATCTACTATATCTTTCATACAGTTCTTCCATTAAGTATTTCACCAACTAAAGTGAATATAAAATATACCCCATATGGATTATATCCAAATCCATATACCCATCTACTATGAGTTTACAATTTCCATATACAATCCAATATTCCAAATTTGAATTGACTGATAACTATTTGTAACAATTACAACATAATAGATATCAGGTTCAATACATAGTGTAGAATAAGGCTTCTTAACACTTTAAGAACCTTACTTGTGTTATCCTAAGGCATATGCCCTTGAATAATGAATTCTTATCTGAAGTAAATCAGACCTCCCTTAGAATTCTCCATGTTGAACTCCTTCAACATTTCAACTATGTTTAATGATTTGGAGATACTTAGCAATCTATATGATCTATCTCTATAGATCTTGTTGGATGCTTCTACCAAATCTTTCATGAAGAAGTTTTTCTCAAAAACTAAAACTTCACATTAGATAACATTTATATATCATTCATAATGATTAGGATGTCATCTTATTGATAGGATAAAGAAAAACGATCGCACTCCCACTAACCTTTTATACACTCATGGTCCATCTATACAATGAGAGAAATCAAACAATTTGATTACTTCAACTTTATAGATGTTCTAATTATGAGAACCTTGTAGTCTATTAATAGACTTCTATAACTTACACACTTTTATAGTTTTTCACCATTTGATATAACATCTTTATATCCTTTTTGACATATCTCATATTCAAAATGTGTGTTTATAGATAACAAGATCCAAATGGATTTCAGCATAACTATTATCAAACAAGTTTCTTTATAGACAACTTTTTGCCTATGTTGAAAACATTCTTAAATAGCCAAGCCTTTTAGGTCTCTACCTATCCATATTGGATTTAGTGACCCTTAGTCATTTCTCGAGTTGATGTGAAACATCGTCTAGTCATAATCAATAGGATTATCTTGGTGATCTTTATCACCAAAGAACAATTCTTTCACATTCTAATAGAGATACAATATCTCTCTTATGTTAAGAAATATCCAATTTGATCTATGAAAAGATTGTAGTGTAGTTAAGGGTTTTGTCTCAACAGAGACAAGGGTTGGATCTTTGTTCGTTTGTGGCTTTACAGACAATTCTATAAATTCTATCTACTTTTGCATCTTTCTTGAATGAACTCTTTCTCAAGAAAATCCAGCAAACATCCTAATGGACAACTTTTGTTCATTAGGGTAATAGAAATACTATCCCAACCACTTTTGGGATATACCACAATTCAACACTTACTTGACCGTATTTCCAGATTGTCTACATTATGTTTCCAGACATACATAGCACAAGCCCAAGCCTTAACTTCTTTAAGTTGGGTTTCTTCCCATATCATATCTGATATAATTGGGACAAAACTGGAGTGAACCCTAAATTATAAATATGTAGCAATTTTAAGGTATATCCTAGATGGATACATTAGTAAAACTCATCATGGATCAAACCATATCTTAATAGGGTTCAATTTGTTCTCTTAGAGTCACCATTGAGCTATGGTATTCTAAGATGAGTCTACTATAATTGAATGCATGCTCTACATGACTGTATACATCACAATGTATAGTCAAATTATAAATGTAACTCATTCACTTCACCAAGTAAAAGATGGGTTTGGTCATCTCATAACCAAGTCATAATCGTTACATTTAAATGAGAGTCTCTACATCTCTTGTATTCTCGGAATACGTTGCATTCGCTCTAATTAGTCATTTAAATTCGGAAATCAAATTTCTAGAATGTCTTAAATGACTTAGTTAAGAAATAAGTTCCCAAAATTAATCTAGCAACTCTTGCTCTATTAAAATTTTTAAAGGTAACTTATTATCTACTTAACTTTCTGCTTCGATTTAGATTATACTAGAATCCAAAAACCAAGAAGCAGAACTAACCAACAATTTAGTTTAGAGCATGAACCAAAACTTCAAAAGTTTGGTTCTTCTAGGAAGACTGATACTTTATCAAGTTCCCTTTACAATACCTTATATTTACTACAAAATAATTATATTTCTTTGTCTTTGACTTTTCAAGACTTGCTTTCCTCTATGCTTCCATTTTAAATCACATCTAGCTTCTCAAGCTATTCTATGTGATTAATCATTTTCAAAAAAATGATTATTAATAAACAACTTTTATTTCATCCTAGTCCAGAAGAAGTCCTTTATAAGTACTATACTTTATAGTATTATTTTACTCACCATACAACCTTTGTATGTGATGTAGGACATCAAAGGCATTTGCATTGACTAATTTTGCTTCTGAAGTTCATTAGTCATCAATACTATCATATAGCATGGCAACAAGATGCCAATTGTGCATAGTGTCTTTTCTTCTTAGGATGTTTTATGGAGGGCCTTTAAGAAAAGGCCTAATAGCATATGAACAATCTTTTGAAATTGAGAACAATTCTCAATTTCCTAAGTCAATCAAAGAAATCAGGTTTAGTCAAACTATCAATATCCTATATATTAGGAAATAGGGGTTTTGAGGTGAGTAATTAGGTAATCTACATAAACAGAGAATTAGATTTCATTTTTATCCATAATGATTGGGTATTTAATCATATGGTACCTCCCACTATTTTATCAAATTCCATACACCCTCTAATGGAATTCGGGAATCACATTCCTAATGGGGATTGGGGTCCCACTGTGACCTAGAAGCCTCACATGTTAGTTTCTTGACTTCTAACCCACAATAAGAAGACAACTCTTTGTCTATTGCTTCATAAGCAAGTTCCAATCGTTTTGCCTCTAGGTACATATTCCTCACATGTTAGTTTCTTGGAATACTTCCCTAGTCAAGTTAAGCCCATCATTCACACAGGTATGTTTCACCAAATATATACCTCACATGTTAGTTTCTTGGTATATACCAGCTTAGGCACCCCATGATATCTACATATGTGATAGTTTCAAGTAATGTCTTTAATATGGGTAGCTCCTACATGTCTGCAGCCAGGTACCCACATTAAGGGACGTTAGATGATCCTATAATGATGGAAGGCAATGAAGAATTCATTCCCTAATGACTTCTCCATTTTCAACTTAATATTAAATAAGAGGGGTTTTAAAGGGTCTCATCAAATTAACATGCATCCTATGTATCAAAATTTAAACATATAAATTATGCTATTTATAATCATACATCTCATGCTATTATAAATCATACATCGCATGCTATAATATATCAACATATATAAAGTACCATATTTTGATATTAGTCCCTAAGTGAATAGGTAACATATACCAAACTATAGTATTGGAGCTAATACATTTATCTCATAAATTAAAGCTCCCACTATGATGATTATGGACTTTGAAAGGATTCAATCCAAGCCAATAGATTGAATCCAAGGTCTAAGGTGGGTGTAGGTGATCGTAAAATAAACCATTCGTAACATGCATGCTTTCTTGAAAAACTTCTCTAAGCTTTCAAGTCCTTCAATCTGCTCCCTTGGCTTGATGGTCTCCACCATTGGCTTGTTGGTCTCCACCATTGGCTTGTTGGGCTCCATCATACTCCTTTGGGTCCACCATGCTCCTTAGTGCGCTCTCGATTACATAACATTTACATAATATATAGAAAGGGATACATGAGGGGAATGTGGGGTACATAAGAGAATGAAAGAGAGAGAGAGGGAAGGTGGCATGCAAGCCCCAAATAATAAATTACATCACCATAATAAAATTACAACTCTTGAAAAATTATTACAACCCATTCATAAAACGGCCAATCACAATTGGTTTAAGGGGTATAGTCCATAATCATCATCCAAACTCATACATACAATCTCATTGCATAATGTAAAGAAAAACTGTAAGCATTAAAACATATGGGCATTATGGTAATTCTCTTGAATGATTTACATTAATCTCATTAATGCATCCTAATCTTATTAGGTTTAAACAAAAATATCCAGAATTAAATAAAGTCTTAACATTTAAGACATTTAGTTTCAATTAATCATATTAATAGAAACATATAAAGTTTCCTAAAATAATCTCTAATATTCAATATTAGGGTTTCCTTATTTAAACAAAACAATTTCATTTAATTAAGAATTTCCAGATTTTAATTTAATCCCCAATTGTATTTTAAACCATTTAAAACATTATAAAATTAATCAATATTAATTAAATAATTAACATGGGAATTAAATAAAATCAATTAAATGATGAATTAGTGCATTAGGGTTTCCTAAAACCCTAAACCCTAAATGCATAACCCTAAACCCTAAATGCAAGCCCTAATCATTAAATGCCTTATGATTGGTCATTTAATGACCAATTATTAAAACCCTAGGTTCATACGGTATTTAATAAAAGGGACTAGGGTTTAATTAATGCCAAATAGGGTATTTATTACCCTTAATTAATTACACTAATTAGGGTTATCAAAAACCCTAACCCTAGACATCATTAATGGTATTAATTATGCCCTAACAATTAATAACCATGATTGGTCATTTAATGACCAATCATTAACTCTTAATTAAGGTAATTAATATTCCAATTAGGGTTTTAATTAATGCCATAATGAAATTAGGGTTTCATCATTAACTCAAAATTAGGGTTTCATCCTTAACTCTATGCAGCCGTCACTACCAGGGGGCTGCCTGAGCTTGGCTAGGCTGCCATGGCCACCAACGACTGTGGGAGGCCATGGCTAGTCATGGGAGAACATCCTAGGGGTGTGGGACAAACCTCTGGACACGTGAGAAGTGGTGGAAGTGGCTGCCATCATCAAGAACAATCAGGGTTTCCAAAACCCATTGCTGGAGCCATTGTTGCAGACCTTGAAGGTCACAATAGCTTCTAAATCCTTATCAATTCGACTCCTCTATTGAAACCAGCTTTTGTATCATGTCCCTACATAAAATACTAAGCTAATAGAAGAGGTTTGGATGATCAAATCATCACCAATTGTTCTAAACAATTAAAACAACAGTAGGCTGCCCAGAATTTGACAGCACACTGTCCATGGTCAGAAATTGATTTAAAACCCAGCAAGATGAATGAATTAGGCTACCAAATGAATTTTCCCAGTATCCTACATGTCTTAGGAAACTAATGCAATTGGTTTCATGCAATTTGGAGTTCCCTAACTCAAGTTCTAATCAAAACTCCATTGATGACTTTTCTGCAGAGAAAATCTGCTATGCTGTTCATGAAAAATTTTCAAACTTTTTGAATCTTTTTCCATCAAAACCTTTTTGAAACTTAAAGAAAATCATATACACATGATATATAATGATCCTACAATGATCTTCCATCATAAATACAGCAGCTTTAATTAGAATTAATTGCAAGAACCTTAGGGTTCTAAAACCCAGATTCAGCCTCCATGGTGTTCTTCTCCTTCTTCCTTCTGTTCTAGCATCTTAATCCAATTATGATGCATCTAAATGCTTGGGAACCTTTCCCTACCATGTCTAGAACATAACCCAAGTGGTGGCAACCATTGCCATGCCTTTGATCTCCATCAATAACTCAAAGTTGTGGCTATTGCATCATTCCCGAGCAAAACTGTCTTTCCAGACAGCCTGTAGTAAAAAATTCATAACTTTCACTACAGAACTCGGATTGATGCACCGTTTGTTGGGTTGGAAAGCTTATTCGAAGAGCTTTCTAACCATATATGGCTCGAAAAGTTTGGAGAAAAACTCTGAATTCGGCATGCAAAACAAGATGACGGTTTTTCATGGCAACCATGAAAACTGTTCATAACAGTTTTATAAAACCCTAGTTTCCTTATTCTTCTTCTCCAAACTCAAACCCTATGCAACCTATTGCATCCACGGATACACTTAACCATCAATTAAAAGAGGAGTGGAAGAGAATTGACCTAGGGTTCCAAACCCTAGGTTCAGCCATGGAGGAAAACCAATTATGCAGAAAAATTTTCCAGATTTTTGAATCATTCAACTACACCATAATTACCAGCCCATATGTATTTTGTATTATGCATAATCATGGCTCTGATACCACTGTTGGGAATTGAACAAGAGGGAAAAATAGAAGTGCGGAATATAAAAAAAAATTTTTCCTACGATTCCCAATCCCATGAATCTAACTATGCATAACACAAAATCAAACCCTAACTACGAAGGGGGTTAGAACACTTACAGGATTTTTAATGTCTTCTCCTTTTTGCTCCAAGCTTCTACTCCGGACAGCGGTGAATGAGCAGCCCAAGTGTGCTGCCTCCAACGGTATCCACACCTAGCTAGAGCTTCAAGCCTTTTCTTTCTTCTTCCTTGTTGTTGCTAGAGGTGGAGAAGAGAGAGTGAGAGAAGAGAGCCTCCAAGGGGCTGGACGGCTAGGGTTTATTGTGCAAGCCTCTTATGCCATGTCACACATAAGTGTGACTTATATAGGCAGCCCACTAAAGGGGGCTGGCCATGGGGAAGAAACCCTAATAGGGTTATGTGTAATTACACTTAATTGCACATTAACCCCTATTATTTGTATCAAATACAAATAGGCCTATAAAGAACTATTCTTTATTCACTAAAACCCTTTCTCTCATAGACTTTAAAGCCCTTCTTGCATGATCAGTGTGTGACCCATTGGGTTCACATCATTAAGTAGTAGGAATAGCACGAGGTGTGCACAATGGAACTCTTTCCATTTAGGGTCTAATTGGAACTCCTTCCAATTCCCTAATTGATTATAACTCACTTATATCAATTAGGGCTTCTACTAACCATGAGTAACACCTAGCATATGGCTCATGGTGTGGTCCTTAATGAGGTGAATAGTCATTTACAAAGAACCCTTCTGTTATAGTTTATAGGTTACAATTGCATCCTTCCTTCAACACAATGTCTCCAATTGAACTAATAGGACATGGAAGTCTGTCAAGTCCCTAGTTCAATTACTTTATACTCATTCATAGATATCAACTCATTGATGAACTCATGAAACTCTTTTCATATTCATCCTACCATGGCCATGGATTTAATGAGTTATATTATGAATGCTATATGAGACATTCTCTCTCTTTTTCCTGAAAGTGATGGATCCCTTGTTGATCACTCACATGCCTTCATACACATAGCAATAGGGCCAATGAACACCTTTGCAGACCCCTGAATAGGATTTGCACTTAGTGTTATCAAACTTCTAAAGCTACATGCATAAGGCAACTATGGTGTCTCAGGTCTAAGGATTACTTGTACCACTATAACAATGAGAAACTGATTGACAGGCAGGATAAAACTCCATTCAGTTTATCTCATATCTTTGGTCACATTCAGTGTACCTATTCTCGTAATAGGCACCCACTTGTTGGTTGTAGTGTCTCCACACAAATAGCTTGAGACTAGCTATCCTTCTATAGAGTCAACCTAACAAGTGCTAGTCCTATGGTTCATTATTGTCCATCATAGTGAACCTTCAACTAGGAATGCTTTAGGAGTTTAGTACAGAGATATATCTACAGTCTCAAAATTACAACTCTTTGTAATTCCATATTCTCAACTCTAACTCCATGGACATATTATGTAAATATAAATGATGCATATAAACATAATAGAATAAGCCCTTTTATTAAATCAAAAATAAATGTGACATACACAAATGAAATCAAATGATTGTTCCTAATCCCTAAACAATCATCTCTATGATTGGCTCTAGGGCATAATCCTAACAGGGGGCTGGCCATGGGGAAGAAACCCTAATAGGGTTATGTGTAATTACACTTAATTGCACATTAACCCCTATTATTTGTATCAAATACAAATAGTCCTATAAAGAACTATTCTTTATTCACTAAAACCCTTTCTCTCATAGACTTTAAAGCCCTTCTTGCATGATCAGTGTGTGACCCATTGGGTTCACATCATTAAGTAGTAGGAATAGCACGAGGTGTGCACAATGGAACTCTTTCCATTTAGGGTCTAATTGGAACTCCTTCCAATTCCCTAATTGATTATAACTCACTTATATCAATTAGGGCTTCTACTAACCATGAGTAACACCTAGCATATGGCTCATGGTGTGGTCCTTAATGAGGTGAATAGTCATTTACAAAGAACCCTTCTGTTATAGTTTATAGGTTACAATTGCATCCTTCCTTCAACACAATGTCTCCAATTGAACTAATAGGACATGGAAGTCTGTCAAGTCCCTAGTTCAATTACTTTATACTCATTCATAGATATCAACTCATTAATGAACTCATGAAACTCTTTTCATATTCATCCTACCATGGCCATGGATTTAATGAGTTATATTATGAATGCTATATGAGACATTCTCTCTCTTTTCCTGGGAGTGATGGATCCCTTGTTGATCACTCACATGCCTTCACACACATAGCAGTAGGGCCAATGAACACCTTTGTAGACCCCTGAATAGGATCTGCACTTAGTGTTATCAAACTTCTAAAGCTACATGCATAAGGCAACTATGGTGTCTCAGGTCTAAGGATTACTTGTACCACTATAACAATGAGAAACTGATTGACAGGCAGGATAAAACTCCATTCAGTTTATCTCATATCTTTGGTCACATTCAGTGTACCTATTCTTGCAATAGGCACCCACTTGTTGGTTGTAGTGTCTCCACACAAATAGCTTGAGACTAGCTATCCTCCTATAGAGTCAGCCTAACAAGTGCTAGTCCTATGGTTTATTACTGTCCATCATAGTGAACCTTCAACTAGGAATGCTTTAGGAGTTTAGTACAGAGATATATCTATAGTCTCAAAATTACAACTCTTTGTAATTCCATATTCTCAACTCTAACTCCATGGACATATTATGTAAATATAAATGATGCATATAAACATAATAGAATAAGCCCTTTTATTAAATCAATAATAAATGTGACATATATAAATGAAATCAAATGATTGTTCCTAATCCCTAAACAATCATCTCTATGATTGGCTCCAGGGCATAATCCTAACAGCATTGTAGTACAAAGTCTATTGATCTTGGCAAGGATTTGATATACAAAAACTTTTAGTACAATGCTTGAAAACAAGTCACTCACCAAGTGTTCGATAAAATGCCCGAAAGACAAAACCATGTTCAATCCTTACAAAATCAATGAGTTTGAATACACAAAGTCATGGGCATTCATTTCTAATTCATTTCATGAATCATAACCCATATTTTAAAACTTTTGGAAAGACTATTTGAAATCAATTACCAATGTATACCCAATATCTCTATGTTTTCAATGCTAACTTAATACACAATCCTTTGAAATAGCTCGATTTCCAAAGGCTCTGCACAAGGACATCAATGAAGGGACTCATCGCATGGTGGAAATATATGGAACATGCCCAACCACGTGCTCGTAAGATAATAAAGAAGGCGGGTTTTGGGCCCTTCCTAGATGCTCTATGGAACGAGCAATGGGATAGGCAAGCATTGTTTGCCTTGTCAGAGTTATGGTGGGATACCACCAACACCTTCCACTTTAGCTTTGGGGAAATGACCATGACTCCTAAGGATTTCACCATGATAACTGGGTTGAGCCTAAAAGGCAAGCACTTGGAATACTATGAACAAGCCAACATAGATCAGAACTACATAGTGGCTCTACTTGGGGTTGAAGCAGAATTAAGCCCAAAAGGTGTACGTCGTACTTGGCTCTACAACACCTTTGCCACTGAGGAAGAGAGTGATGGGATGGATCCTCAATACATTGTGAGAGCATTCCTGCTCTACATGATTTCATGTACTTTCTTTGCGGGCACCAATGACATGGCTCGACTAAAGTTGCTAGCTAGCATGGAAGACGTAAACGAGATTGGGAGATACAACTGGGGTGGAGCTGCTCTAGCAACCATGTACCGCTCTATGACTGAAATGTCTCGAGGAGTTGCCAAGAACTTCGGGGGACTTCCTTTCGTTTGGGAGGTAACAAAGAACATTCAATCCTCTATTATTTCTCAAAACTTAACTCATATATGATTTCCTTTATTTGTTTGATTTTCCACAGATATGGTACTATGAGTACCTGAACATATACCGCCCAATTCTTGCTAGCGATGCTATGTCATGGCCTATCCTTCAAAATTGCGCCCCATCTTGTTTGGCCACAAAAGCCTCTAACCAATATGATTATGCCTATGCAAGGGCATATCTCACCAGCTTGATTGTTGAGATGGTAAAACCTTTCTTTCTCTTTCTCTTTTTATCTTTTCTTTCTTGTTTCTTATTTAAATTCAACAGGTGGAATGGGATCCTTGGAGGCTATAGGAGCCTAGGCTACCTGAGAAGTACTCCTCTTGTTTAGAATTGACAAGTAAAAGGGTCCTTTTAAAAGGCCCCATGGGTAGGTGCTGGTATCTCGAGTCTTGCGACAGGTCCACGGAAACATGAATGCAGTTGTGACTCCTTCCATGCCGCCAGAGAACATGAGGCATGCCAATCACCTAGTGGGAGATGAACTAGAAGAGGCGTTGAGG
Source organism: Liquidambar formosana (assembly GCA_039720395.1). Taxonomy (NCBI): domain Eukaryota; kingdom Viridiplantae; phylum Streptophyta; class Magnoliopsida; order Saxifragales; family Altingiaceae; genus Liquidambar; species Liquidambar formosana. The sequence continues at coordinate 34,832,599 of CM077829.1, forward strand.
GGTTGGGATGCCGAGGGATTCACTTCCCCTCGCATAGAATACACTGCCTTTTGTCGAAAGTATCTGATGAATCCTAGGGTCACTGGTCTCCCACCATAAGGGGTGAGTTCCCCAAACTCTTAAATTCTCTTTATGATTATAAGAAATACTCCTCTTGACAAGCATTTGAATTTCAGGGCCGATGGGCAATGGGACATAGCTCTACAGTTGGATCAGCCACTAGGATGACTTATAATGACAAGGATGATGACCTTGAAGGAAATCAACCTCTACTCCTCCCGCAACTAAATTGGTATGTGAACTTATGTAGTGGGACAAAATTTGTGAAGACTGACATTACCCATCCACCTTTCGATGAATATCCCAAGATTGATCCATATTATGAGAATGTGAGTTCTAAACCCTTACCTTCTTGGAATTGGATTCTTTCTTTATTATTAACCATGTTCACCTTTCCTAAGTTCCACAGAACTACGCCCAGGAATGCATTGAACTTAATGAAGGTTTGAGAAGGGACCTTGTGCGAATGAGTTTGGAGAACTCAGTTCTGGAAGCACGCTTGAATCCCCAAGTAAGTGATCATCTTATTAACTTTCAACTAGGATTAGCACCACTACCCTATTAACCTATTATCTTATTTGCAACAGGCATCATCATCTCATCCACCACAAGACATGCCTCCTCCTAGAGCTTCCCGTTTAGGTCATGACAGAGCTGGGCCAAGTCAAAAGAGAAGGCCCACGAGGAATCATTGAGTTTCACTCACCTCTTGTTAGGAATGTTTGGAATCTATCTTGTTGTGTAATAATTAGGAATTTCAATTCCCAACCTTGAACTCCTTGTTATGGATACTTGATGAACCTATGTTTGAATTTTATTGCAATGGTATGATCTTGTATTGTGTGAAAAATGGGCTTAAATTAAGCATATAAGAGTCAAAACATCACAAAAGGGCTAATCGAAAGCACAATAGGGCAAAACTGGGTGAAACAAGACGGAAGCCTTGGGTGACCACCTGGGGCTGGGGGGCTAGCCGCCTAGGCCTAGGAGGCTAGTCGCCCAGGCCTGGGTGGTCACCCGAGCCCGAAGTGGAGTTTCGCCTGTTTTTAGGAAACTTCTTATTTTAACGGATTCTCTCTTCCAAAACTCAAATTTTCAAATTTTTTCCTATAAAAACACATCTAAGGGGTCTCAAACCCTACTTGCATTCATTGAGAGCAAACTATGGAAGCCCTAGACAAATTCTTAAGTGATTTTCTAAAGGTTATGACTGTGGAAGCAAAGAAGGAGTTTAAACGCTACTGCTTGGATCCTTTATTCTCTTTGATGCATGTGAAGCTTGAAACCACTCTTCTTGCTGCTGCTATATACTTTTGGGATCCCCAACTTCATGTTTTTTATTTCAACTACGAAGAACTATGCCCAACAATGGAGGAATTCTGCGCTTTGTATGGAGTTTCACTTGTAGGACCTTTCATCTTCCCTACTCCACGCTCAAGTTACTTGACTTCTTTCTCTAACTTCCTTGGGATTTCTCTACAAGAGGCCTCCATATTTATAAAGGATCACATGGTGAATCTTATGGAGGTAGCAACTTCTTTTTTGGCTCATGATAGCAAAGGTACCCTGAATTTCAACCTTAATACTCAACACGCTCTTGCTTTTTGCTTCATTGGTCGCTTCCTTATCTCCACGGGGACTCTCTATGTCCCTATTCAAATTTGTGAATTGATTCCCTTTCTTCTCAAACATCACAACCTGATTCCCATGGTGCTTACTGAAACCCTGAATAGTTTAGATAAAGTTCATGATAATCCCCAAGCCCCACTAGGAGGGAGCCCCATTCTAATGCAGATGTGGCTTCTCGAAAGGCTTAACTTCTTATCTCCTACCACCATTAATCCATACAAACCTCAACATTATTGTTGCCGTCGAGTTGAACTCCCTGGTCAATTTTCTTTGAGGGAATGGTTAGGCTACTTCCAAACTCTCTCGTAGCAAAACATCAAGTGGTTTGTCTTTATATGGGGATGCAAGGAGCAAATTCTTCTTCGAACCTCTAGGTGTGCTATGGTCAAGCTCATAGGGTTGAGATCAACTTCCTTCTATTGGACTTCAAGAATCCTTCGTCAGATGGGTGCTATGCAAACCATACCTACTTCGATGGTATTTGATCATTCTATTGAACCTGTGGGCCCCACAATGGTTAAGTGGGCCAAGACTAGATGGACTGACGAACTGAAACTGACTCGAATTGAGAACACTGATGGACCTTATGTCATGAGCCCTAAATAGAAGACATGGTTGAAGAATAGCTTGGGTGAAAGAGAAACCATATGTAGGGAAAGGATTTATGACCTTATCAAGGACACCTAACTTGGATTTTGCAGGGAAGACATTCGGGAAGCAATGGAAGCAGCACGTACCCATGACTTACGAAAGAAGCAAAGTCTTAAAAGAAAAGAGAAGAAAGCAAACCAAGAGACTCTGAAGAGAAACAAAAGGACTTGAAGACTTGAGAAATAGGATATCCATGGCATGTCAATAGTTCTTTATTTAATATCAATAAATTGCTATGTCAATCAATTAGTTCTAAATGAATTGCCAATAATAATTTAATTTTGAGATTTGTTGTGGTGGTGTTTGGACCGCACCCAAAGTAACTTTATGGGTTGCCTATGTATCCCCATCCTTTTTTCTTTTTTCTTTTTTTTTCTTTTTTTCTTTTCTTTTTTTTTTATTTTTTTTTTTTATTTTTTTTTTTAAGGAATGGGGAATCAGGTCCTCGTAGTTCAAATGCCTTAACTTTTGCCTAGGCCGCCCTTATGGATTTTCAACCTAGCAGGCCTCATACATGATACTTTTTCAATTGATCCAAATTGGTAGGACGAGCGAACTCAATCCCATCTAAATCTATGAGGCGAACAGCCCCTGTTGGCAATATCTCTTTAATGACATACGGGCCACCCCAATTTGGCTTGAACTTTCCTTGTGGATCAAAAATTGGAGCTCTGATTTCTTTTAACACCAAATCCCCTTTCTTCAAACCTCAGTTTTTGACATTTTTGTTGAATGCTCTAGTAACCCTTCGCTGATATCCCTACACATGATATAAGGCCCTCAATTGCCTTTCATCTGGCAATGCCAACTTATCATAACGATTCTTAACCCAATTCGCTTTTGCTATCTGACTCTCCATGGCAACCCGTAGTGACGGTACCTCCAACTCAATGGGAAAAATAGCTTCCATCCCATACACCAAAGAATAGGAGGTAGCCCCTGTTGACGATCTTACGGATGTTCTATAACCCCACAAGGCTAAGGGCAACTTCTTATTCCAATCAGTGTAGGTGTCAGCTGTTTTCTGTAGTATCTTCTTAACATTTTTGTTGGCGGCCTCCACTACTCCATTAGTTTGCGGGCGATTAAGGGGAGGATAGATGGTGCATTATGTTGTATTTCTGCAAAAGCTCCTTGGTTTCTTTCTAAAAGTGCTGACCATTATCTGAAATAATCTCATGGGGTACCCCATATCTATAAACAAATTGAGCTGTATGAATTGCGCTACCTTCTTAGCATTCAGGGTCTTGAAAGAAGCTGCTTCTACCCACTGAGTGAAGTAATCAATAGCTACCAAGATGTATTCATGCCCATTGGAGGCTTTTGGCTTAATCTGCCCAATTATATCTATTCCCCACACTGCAAATAGCCATGGCGACGACATGCTTGTCAAAGGCATGGAAGGCAAGTGTTGTCCATTAGCAAAGACCTAACACTTATGACATTTCTTAATATGTGCATGGCAATCTCTCTCTATTGTAGACCAATAATAGCCCAACCTCATGATTTTCTTAGCTAGCATGTAACCATTCATGTGCGGTGCTCCAACTCCTTCATGGATTTCACTAACAAGACGTTCGGCTTCTTCCTTGGTGACACACAACAGATGGACCCCGTCATATGACCTCCGGTATAGCTTTCCTCCACACAAAACATAGTGACTTGCCAACCTCCTTAGTGTTCTCCTATCAACACGAGATGCTCCTTCTGGATATTCCCTTTCCTCGATGAACTTCATGATGTCATGGTACCAAGGATGGCCATCCTTCACTTCTCCTTCTCGAATAGAGTAGCAGTACACAGGTCTTTCTCTGCATTCTATCACCAACGGTTTTACATTCCCACCATCCGGGATTTCCACTATAGAAGCTAGAGTTGCCAAAGTGTCAGCGAACTGATTCTTATTTCTCGACAAATAATTAAACTCTATTTCCACAAATTCCTTAGTCAAGGCTTCTAAATAGGCATGATATGGCAGCAACTTTTCATCACGAGTCTTCCACTCTCCTTTTATCTGGCAGATAATCAGTGCTGAATCTCCGAAAACCTCTAACTCTTTAATCCCCAGTTCTAGTGCAGCTTCTAATGCAAGGATGCAAGCTTCATACTCGACAATGTTGTTGGTTGCTTCAAACCCTAACTTAACCGCCAAGGATGTGAATGCTTCTTCAGGTGAGACCAGTAGAACTCCTATCCCATACCCTCTTTTGTTTGCAGCTCCGTTGAAATATACCCTCCAAACCTTCTTTCCGATTTCCAAGACATCCTCATTGGGGAACTGGTCATTGAATTGTTTTGATGATGCTACAGAGCAGCTAGCCCAGTAATATGCAATTACACTACCCTTCACTGACTTCTACGTTACATACTTTATGTTGAATTCATTGAGAAGAATCGACCAACAGGCAGTTCTGTAGGATAAAATCGGCCTTTCTATCAAATACTTCAATGGATCCATACGACTTATCAAGAAAACCTCATAAGACATCATATAGTGACGGAGTTTTTGAGTTGCCCACACCAAAGCCACACAAGCCTTTTCTATGGCATTATACCTCACCTCATAGTCTGTCATCTTCTTGCTTAGGTAATAAATGGCATTCTCTTTGTTTGACCCCTCGAGGTACTGAGCTAGCATAGCTCCCGTCGCGGTTTCAATGACCGTCAAATATAACAATAACGGCTCAACTTGTCGCGGAGGAACTAGAATTTGTGGATTGCTCAAATACCTTTTAATAGCCTCAAAAGCTTCTTGACATTCTTCGTTCCACACCTTCGGCACACCCTTCTTAAGCAACTTGAAAATCGGTTCGCATACCATAGTTAAGTTAGCAATAAACCTACTTATGTACTAAATTCTCCCTAAAAACCCTCGAATCTGCTTTTCTGTGCTAGGCGGCTCTATCTCCACAATAGCTTTGATTTTTCTTGGATCAACCTCGATTCCTCTCTAGGTAATCATGAATCCTAATAACTTGCCTACAATGACACCAAAAGCGCATTTCTGTGGATTCAGCCGAAGGTTATACTTCTTTACCCGCTCTAGGAATCTTTCTAGTGCCATGAAATGTCCTTCTCGATCCACGGACTTCACGATCATGTCATCCACATACACTTCCACCTCCTTATGGATCATATCATGCAGCAATGTTGTAGCAGCTCTCTAATAGGTAGCCCCGGCATTTCTCAAACCTAAAGGCATCACCTTGTAGCAATATGTTCCCCGTTGTGTGATAAAGGTTGTTTTCTCCATATCTTGCGGTGCCATCTTTATCTGATTGTATCCGGAAAACCCATCCATAAAAGAGAGAAGCGCATATCCCATAGTACTGTCTACCAACACACCGATATGAGGCAAAAGAAAATCATCCTTAGGGCTTGTTGCATTAAGGTCTCGAAAATCCACACACATCCTTACTTTTCCATCCTTTTTAGGCACGAGCACTACATTAGATAACCACTCGGGATACTCCACAACCTGTAGAAACCCTGCGTCGATCTATTTGGTTACTTCCTTTTTTACCTTCAATGCCCATTTAGGTTTTAATCTTCTCAATTTTTGCTTTACTAGCTTTTTAAGGGGATTAGTAGGGATATAATGCTACACAATGTCTGGGTCTATGCCGGGTATGTCTTCATAAGACCATGCAAAGGCTGTTATGTTAGCCTTTAAGAGGGTTATCAGCTTTTCTTTTTCAAGTGGCGAGAGGGTTATCCCGATTTTAATTATTTTTGGCAATTCATTTGTCCCTAAATTGATTTATTCCAATTCATCCATGTTAGGTTCGGTGACACCCCTTTTCCTTTGCTCAACGAGCTCCGGGGGACATCATTTCTAGGATCTATATCCATGCCATAAATATCCATAGAAGAGAGGAAAGAAACACTGCATGTAGACAATATATAAAAGGAACACACTTCATTAAAGGAACTAACAAAAAAACACAAACTTGAAGATAAAAGGAAACAAAATTTTGTGCCATAACTATGAAACGACTCCTAACTCCACAAAGTGGGATAGGCGGACACACTTTATTGAAAGCAAGAAAGACTCTAACTAAGGAACCTACAAGCTACTATCAGGCAGGTCATGATTTTCTTCCTCAAGGATCTTTGCAATGGCACCATCTTCTAGGTACTAATTGCAAAGCGGCATGGTTGCATGGTGAACTGAAGAATCTTGGCAATCTTCTATTGCTGACTCTTCCAAAGTGAGAACCATATCTTGGAACATAGTGACCATAGTCTTGATATCCACATGCTCTACCCAGTCTTCTTTCTTCTTTCCCATTGAATTGTACCAACTTATCAAGCTCTGAAGATTCAGCCCTTCTGTGAAGTACTTATCACAAAAGTCTTTATCTGCCAATGCTGGATCAGAACTTGGGTAGAAAGTACAATAGCGTAATGGCTCCTCCTTTCTGAACTCTTGTACACATTCTAGCCCCATAGTGAGAACCATGTCTTGGAACAGAGTGACCATGGTTTCAGAATCCATATGCTCCGCCCAATCTTCTTCTTTCTTCTCCCAATAACTGTCATTGATGGCTTTATCATCTACCATTTCAACGGTGATTGGATACCACTCGGTGAAGAAGATCTCAAACCCCGAGATTCTGATCTTGGTTATTGGATTGATCATAGGCTTTGGGAACCCACAGTATAGGAAGTCATCCCCCTCCTTAATAAAATAGCCATTCAGAGTCGGCCTATATGGTGAGATCTTAAAGTCTGGCACCTTTCCTTCTGCTCTGGCCTTTCCCTTCTCCTTATTCCTTCTTGTCATTTCTGCATAGTCATTCTTGGTGGGCTCATATCCTAACCCAAAAGTGTAGGAAACAACACAGCTTTGAATAGAATGGGGAATTCCTTGTTGGCGACGCCTTAGCCCTATGCTTGGGAAGAAATTCATTTTCCGCATTATCTCACCAACATGTAAATTACCATGGGGACAATAGTCAAGGGGTATCAATTCTTCTTTTTCTAACTCCTTTTCTATACATTTCACATACTCAAACCTAGACAAAGGTATCTCAACTGATTCTGGTTTTATTTCACATACGGGTACTCCTGCCATTTTCAAATCATAGTCCCCTTGAAGCGTAACAACGGCTCCCTCATAAGGGAACTTTACCTTTTGATGTAAGGACGATGGTACAGCCCCAGCAGGATGAATCCAAAGCCTTCCCAATAACAGATTGAAACATGATGGCACATCTAAAACCTAAAACTCCACTCTAAACTCCGTAGGTCCCATGATTAGAGGTAAAGTGACCACCCCAATTACTTCTCTACGAGTATTATCATACGCCCTCACCGTCTGCCCGGATGGGGTGAAATCAGTGGGCCCCAAGCCCAAAATGGTTGCAGTTCTCAAAGGACATACATTCAGTGCGGAGCCATTATCAATTAAGACCGTGGGAACCCTCTTCCCCATGGTGTCAACAGTTATGTGCAAAGCTTGGAAGTGACTCGGCCCGCTTTTAGGTAAGTCATCCTCTGTGAACACTATAGTGGAATTCTTTGGAGCAGGGTTTACTAGATTCACCAATCCCTCTGGAGACAAATCAATAGGAATCTGTATCTGGTTTAACAACTTCAGCACTGTCTGTCTGTGTTTGTGAGAGGCCATAAGCAAGCCCTAGATAGTGATATTGGCATTGGTCTTCTTTAATTGTCTGAGTACTTCATCCTCTTCCTCCTAAACATCAAGGCGCTTATCTAACTCACCTAGTGGATTATCAGACTCCAAGTGCGGAGGCTTGAAATGGCGGCCCCTTCTTGTCATGTGGTCTAGTTCTTCATCACTAGCCCATATATCATCAATCTCATTTGTGTCACCCATTAGGTCATCCCATTCAATCATGTCAATGTCCTCCATCCGTAATTCTTCAGGAATATCTTCCCAACCCGTAGGAATTATGGGCTCACTTAGCAACGGATCTGGGTAAAGCACATAGTAATCAAACTTCCCTAAGGGTTCTCCCAATAACCCCACTTGAGGGTCTCCTGCTTCATACCTTTCTTTCAACTGCTGTTGGATGGACTTTTTTGGCAATTATAGGGTCTTTTGGTCAATGAGATCTTGAACAATCTTTTTCAGCATAGCACAGTCCTCAGTGTCATGGTCGGGTATACCATGGTATTGGCAATATTGATGGGGTGTTTGGGGTCTTGGTTTTTTGGGGTGAGGTATGATAAGGCCTTTGTCACGACATTGGTAAAAGGCTTGAGTCAAGGACATGGGCAATGCGGTGTATTGTCTTATGGGTAGGCAAGGTCGAGATGGATCGACTTCAATGGCATTTATGGAGTTGGATGAATTATGAGGGGGAAGTGGATTTTGGGTGACATTTGGGCGACTTGGGGGAGTTGGTGGTGAGATGATTTGTTTGTCAAGTCTTGGATCTCATGCTTGAGGCGATAGCAATGGTTGGTTGGGTGGCCTTTGGCTTGGTGGAATTTGCAGTATTCATTCTCATTGTAGTTCTTGGGCAAAGGGTTTGGTGGTGGTCTTGGGTCGAGAGGTTTCAACAGATCTCGGCTCTTTAGTTTTTCAAGTACTTTCTCAAGTGGCATATGTAACTCGGTGAATTGGCAAGGTGGGTTGGTGTCATTTAGGGAGATGGGTTGAGTGGGTTGGGTTATGGCATTGACCTCAGCATTGTTTTTCCCAGCAAAGTTTGCCATGTAGCTCCTTTGGGCTTCTTCTATCTTGATTAACCCATCGGCAATAGCATCCTCAACTTGTGTACCTGTTCCAATAAGAGCCTTGAAATTAGGGAAATAGTGAACAAATAGGTATTTGTGATACACCGGCAATAGGTTCTTAACCACCAACTGAATCTGATCTTCCTCATCCGGTCTATCTGCCATTTTCGAGGCCTTTTGCCTCCACCTTGTAATGAAAGCGGAGAAAGTCTCATTAGCCCCTTGTTTCGTGGTCTCGAGGTCCCTTCGTGTGACATCCACCTCAGTGTTGTACTTGTAGTGCTCCGAGAACCCATTACATATGTCCTCCCAAGTCCGGGTTCTATTCTCATCCAAGGCTAGGAACCACTTTAAGGCAGAAGTGGCTAAGGTTTCATGGAACATTTGAGCCAAGAGTTCATCTATCTCTCCTCGAGGGTTCATGGCTCACACATACATCTTCAAATGGGTTTTAGGGCAACCCGTTCCATCAAACTTTTCTAATTCTGGCATCTTGAATTGTAATAGGATACGAGCTTGAGGAAACAAGGATAGGGTACGTACATCCACCATGTCATCTGTCCTACGGATTCCCTTTATAGTTCTCTCCAATGTTTCTACCTTACTAGCTAACACAGAATCTGTATCCGAAGTTTTCCCCTTACTTCCCCCTTCTAGGTTAAAAATTTCGGGTGGTTCATTTCCCTTGGGCTTGGTACCTCCTCCTCCATTAGTCTTGGTGCCTTCTTCAGACTGAGTCCCATCTCCGGTGTTATCCCTTGGGGTATGACCATTATTCTATTCGGGTTCCGACATTTGCTGTTGGATATCTTGGGCCATTTTCAATGCCTTTTCAGATACATCAATGGTGTAGTCAAGCTTGGTCATGATAGCCTTCAAACAAGTCTCAACATCAAAACCCCCTTCACTAGCTGCTTCATCAGCCATATCTAATTGGTTAGTAGGATCAATCTTCACTAAGCGCCCTTGCTGGTCACGGATCCAAGCCAATACGTCTTCTTACTCCTCTATAAAAGGGAACAATCAGTCTCTCATCCTAAGGGTATGTCCTAAGCTTCCATATTTGTCTCAATGTCTTCACACCATACATACTCAATTAGTCCCCTTCAATCCAATCACCTTTGCAAGGGTTATAGGTGAAAGGTTCGTATTGAGGATATAGGGTGCAAAGGCTCTCTTGTTAAGTTTTTATTAAGCACATCACAAACACGGTCATGATATCATTACAAACAAATATGGGTGCATAAGGGTGAACCCATAGTGCCCTACAAGTATGTCTATATGAACTAATGATAAGGGTAGGCTGGGGTCCTTCACTTGCTTGAGCAATCTTTATACCTAACCACATGTGGCATTAGGAACGCCACGTGGGTCCAGCAGTACGCGATTAACTTATTTAATATACCCAAGGGTACTTGGTAAGAGAGGTTGATAGCTTTCACCCCAACACATGGAATCAGGAAAACCAAGGTTGAGGCTAGCCCCATCAGTGGCAAGGATACATCGAGGGACATCAATCCTAGCATGCAAGAGTTTGCACACACAATGCAATAAATGAAAGCACACAATCCAGCGGATGCAATGTGATTGATTTTAATTAACATAAGAAATTAACTTAGCCCAATCAAATTATATAAAGTGTAGCCCACAAATCCCCAGTGGAGTTGCCAGACTGTGGACCCTGAAAAAGTGTATGTAGGCCCACATGGGTTGAAAAGGGAGTCGCCACCTCATTTTTTAAGGGAAAAGAGGAAAACCCTAAAATGTTTTATTTTCCAAAACAAGTGACTCCATGTTTAAAAATGGAAAGGTGAAAAGTCTTTAGGAAACCAAAGGTTGTGAATTCAGAGGCTAAGTTACGATATGGGAAAGTTCTAGGCAAAGCCTATAGGCACCCATATCACCCTAAACGGTCTCTTAATTTAATTGGGCTAAATCAAAGTCTTAAACAAACATTAATTAACAATTATCATCACAAGACAGCATGCATATCATCCATTCATTCATCCATATAAGCAAATAAATCAAAGAAAAACAGAAAAGAGAAAAAGGAGACAGAAAACCTAGGATACTTAGTATCCTAGGGTGGACTTGAACCTCACGAAGAGCGCCGACATACCATGTATGGAAATACATGGATCAAAGTCCACGTAGTTTGAAAGGGAATAGGGTTATAACCTAATAGAGGCCTATGGTAAACCCTAAGTTTCCTTTCATAGATAAAAGAGTTTCCAAAGATAAATGATTCTCAAAAGATATTTAGGAAATATGGAATTTCAAGTAAAGATAGAAACTTTTGTTTAAAAAGGAATTCTTTGTAAAGGAAACTATAGAGGCATACCATATTCCCCTATTAGGAAACAACCCTAGGTGGGAGAAAGGGAAAGTTTCAAGGAAAGGAAAGAAAGGTGAATTAGGGCACCTTCATACCCAACTTACCTTTAAGCAAAAGCAACCTGTCAAAATAACCACCCTATTGCATAAGGTAATTACTTTATATGCAAGATTTCATCTCATAATAGCCAAAATAACCACCCCACATTGGTGGGGTAGTTGCACCTGTCATATCCCACTTTCTATGGGTTTGTACCTGTCATGTACCTGCAATTTGCATGCAAAACACACCAACAATACCAACAAACAAACCTAGTTTCTAACCAAGCAATTATCATGCTTAAACATAGGCTAACACATGCTCAAAATATCATATTAAGGACAGTAAACGAATCTGGACAAAATTGAAATAAGGCTTAAAATCACCCATAAATCATGTAAATAACACGAATCATGAAATAACCTAAACCCTAATTCAGCCCTATATGCAATAACATGCAAGATACCCTAAAACCAACTACTATGAATGCAGAAAATATCATAATTATCTAATATGCAACACATATACAGCAACTATGAAGAAAAACTAAAGAAAATCCCTAAGCTATCATGCTATATGCAACTTTCCCAAAACAAGGATGAATGAAACCCTAGAATCACACTTGCGCATAAAATCACATGAAATAACTTTAAATCATGCAAAACTGAATATGAACAGCATTCTAATCATGCATATTAACCAATAGAATGATCAACACATGATAAAGACATAGGCTTTCACATGAAATATAGCTATTCTAAGCATAAACTCAATTTCAGCACAAGAGGCACCCTAGAATTGCAAACATGCATTAAATCACATTAAACAGCCCTCTAGCATGCAAAAATGACCATGAACAAGATTATAATCATGCATATTAACTCATAAAAGTATCAACTCATGATAAAGATGCTAACTTGAACATACAATAATAGCTATTCAATGAGAAACCCTAAAAAAGGACACTAGAAACCCTAAAATCACTACTACACATGAAATCACATGGAATAACATTATATCATGCAAAACCATCCATAAACAATATCCTAATCATGCATTCTAACCATTAGAAGCATCAACACATGATAAATATAAGCTTGGACATGAAATAATAGCTATTTAATGCAAAAGTCCTATTTTAGCACCATAGAAACCCTAGAATCACAAACATGTATTAAACTACATGAACTGACCCTAAATCATGCAAAACTATTCTTGACCTACATTCTGATCATGCATATCAATCAATAGAATCATCAACACATGGTAAAAATGCAAGCTTGAACATAAAATAAGACTACTCTTATGCAAAACCCTAATTTGAATGAAAGAGAAGGGAGGTATTCCTGTAGTAGAACCTCACTGCTGTAGAATCTTCTTCTCCTCTTGTGTACTGTTGGAAACACTCTCCTTTAAGCCTTTAAGCAAAGCTCCAGCCCTCCTCTAAGCTCTCTCTCTCACTCTCTCACTCAGAATTTAGGTTAAACTATCCTAAGGATGGTTGTAATTGCCTCCAAGTCTCTCTCTCTCTAGAAAAAATGCCTCCCCAGGTGTTGAAATATAAGGGGTTATTTATAGGGTTTGAGGGGAAACCCTCAATGGTTGGGATTAAAACTCTAGGTATTGATCCAAGGGTTCTTAGAGAGTCCCTTGGGGTTCAAGTAGGTCAATTAGGGTTGAAAATAAGGTTAAATAGCGGTTGGAGGCGGAATATTTCGAGAAAATAGGGAGGGATCCGCTTCAGCACTCAAAAAAGGAAAGTGGCTTGGGTGACCACCTGGGGCTGGGCGGCTAGCAGCCTGGCCCCAGGTGACTAGCCGCCTAGGCCTGGGTGGTCACCTGAGGCCTTGTCATCTTATGCCTATTTCTGACCCTTTTGACTTCCAAATGTGTTTCAGGGCCCAAATCAACTCCGATTTTGACGAAACGAAGCCAAAACGACCGTGTTTCGAAGGGGAATGTAATTTGAGTCACTTGGGAGCAAAAGCCCTAGCCATAGCTATATGGTTAGGTCTTACAAAGGCGGTTAATTGCTATGCACCACCGTCGCTTAGCTTAGGTATGCACATAGGGTTACACTGAATGCTTTCCAATTCGAAATTCAACCTCCCTAAACACATTTGGGGATGAAATTAAGACTAATCAAAGTCGAATGAATAGTCATGGAGTGACAATCATGAGCCAATTCGAGCTAACCCGAAATAGGTCTCTAAACCAACCTGAGCCGTATTGAGCCATTCTAATCCCGAACCATCAATTCATCGAATTGAATCCAAAAATAGCTCAAATGTATCCATATGAACTCCAATTGACAACTTGGAGATCATTTCAAGGTCAAATGGAAAGTTTGTGACCTAAAAGACTGTTATGCACTGGTGCCCCTCAAGTCACAAAAGTTCTTATTAACCCTCAAGATCAACTCAAAATCGAACCAAAATTCATACACATCATCCTCAAGACTCTAGAAACTTAATGCAAAAGACTAGACTCAAAAAGGAAACAAAAAGACACATGAAATGACAAACCCTAGCCAAGGTGGCAAAAATGGGGTGTGACAGAAGCCCCTCATTGGTGAACAAGTTTCACTTGCGAACCAATGACGAAAAGAACAACCCATTTTTGCCTGGGGAATCGATTTCATCAACGCTTACTGGGGAAAACAAGAGCGATCATATCATTGAATTCTTAGAATTCACCACACATAAACCTTCCACACACAAAGGTACTCTTCATAAGTTTTACAAAACTCTTCTCATATTGTATACCAGTTGCACTGGGGGACAAGATGAGGTATCCACAACTTACACCGAACTACGTTCGAAGAAAGGTCTTCCTATACTACACCAGTTGCACTGGTGAATAATACAAGGTATCCATAACTTACACCAAATCTGCGTTCGATGAATGGTCTTCTCATACTACACCAGTTGCACTGGTGAATAATATAAGGTATCTATAGCTTACACCGAATCTGCGTTCGATCAAAGGTTTTCTCATATTACACCAGTTGCACCGGTGAATAATACGAGGTATCTATAGCTTACACCGACTCTGCGTTCGATGAAAGGTCTTCCCATACTACACCAGTTGCACCGATGAATGATATGAGGTAAAACTATGCCCTTGAGGCTATCACAAAACATGAGGAAGATCGCATCCTTCTCATATTCAAATCATCAAGGTCATTATGAAACATGAGAATGATCGCATCCTTCCCATATTCAAATCATCAAGGTAAACACATATCATGGGAAAGATTGTATCTTTTAAGCTATCAAGGTAAACACATAACATGAGAAAGATTGCATCTTTCTCATATTAAACTCTCAAGGTGAATACATAACATGAGAAAGATTGCATCTTTCTCATATTCAACTATCAAGGTAAACATATAACACAGGAAAGATTGCATCCTTCTCTTGCTCAAACCATCAAGGTAAACACATATCATAGGAAAGATTGCATCTTTCAAGCTGCCAAGGTAAGCACATAACATGAAAAAGATTGCATCTTTCTCTCACTAGGTCATCAAGACAAGGGTAAGCTTCTACTTACCAACACTCAACAAGTTCACCAAGTCATCTCATGTGGAGGCTATTCATGCCTCTACTCAAGCACGAACTCATGTAGGAGATACATTCATCTCATGAGAGCAATCATTCACATGCACATAGGGAAAGTATTCTTATCCCAAATGACAACCAATGATCAAAAATCATATGCATAGAGAGGGTTATTCAACCCTATTAGCAAGCCATGCCCACACAAGGGCCACCAATGCAATCCATTTCAAAACCATTTCATGCTAAACAATGTCAAGATATTCATTCATTTTTCAACTCAAAATAGGCTTGAGATTTCATCTCCAAAAAGGTTCAAAGGCGCGAATAGGCGAGCAAAGGCCAAACGGGCGAAGCGGAGCGGGCGAGGCGACTGACCACCTGGCTGCAGATGGCTTGCCGCCCAAGCCCAGGCGGCTTGCCGCCTAAGCCCAGGCTGGGTGGTTACCCGAGGCTGGTGTCCTCAAAAATCTGGGTTTTTAAACCCTTGACCCCCATTTGTGCTTATACTTCTCTAATTTCGAAAATAGAGAGTTTCTCTTTCTAGAAACCCAATCCATCTTCTCCAAATACTCACACACACATTCTCATTCAAAGTTTCACTTTCAAATCAAATTGTGTGTGTGAAATAGCATTAAAAACAAGTCATTCAACAACAACAACAAGCATTAATCATCATCTTGCAAAATCAAGTTCATCATCCTACTCATCAAACCCATTTTTCTTACATACAAGCTCAACCATCAACAATGGCTTCTCGCAATGATTCCCACATCAAGTATCCATAGTATGTGATCAAGAATACATACAAGTCACCAATCTATGATGCATCTCAAGACAAGGTGTTGCTTGAACCCAAGAATCATCTTTCATATCTTCATTCCCAACAAGAGGTTAGTTCTTCCCAACTTAACATGTTTATCTTGAAATCTTGATTTCTATTGGATAAAATGCATTCCCATGGTCTTCTTTTGATTGTTTCTATCATTGTTAAGCCAAGTTCATTGATTTGGCAAGGATTGAATATGCAAAGAGCTTATTTCCCAATGCTTGAGAAAATATACCCACCAAGTGTTTGATAAAATGCCAAAGAGACAAAAACATGTTCAATCCTTACAAAATCAATAGGTTTGCATTGTAGTACAAAGTCTATTGATCTTGGCAAGGATTTGATATACAAAAACTTTTAGTTCAATGCTTGAAAACAAGTCACTCACCAAGTGTTCGATAAAATGCCCGAAAGACAAAACCATGTTCAATCCTTACAAAATCAATGAGTTTGAATACACAAAGTCATGGGCATTCATTTCTAATTCATTTCATGAATCAAAACCCATATTTTAAAACTTTTGGAAAGTCTATTTGAAATCAATTACCAATGTATACCCAATATCTCTATGTTTTCAATGCTAACTCAATACACAATCCTTTAAAATAACCTGATTTCCAAAGGCTCCGCACAAGGACATCAATGAAGGGACTCATCGCATGGTGGAAATATATGGAACATGCCCAACCACGTGCTCGTAAGATAATAAAGAATGCGGGTTTTGGGCCCTTCCTAGATGCTCTGTGGAACGAGCAATGGGATAGGCAAGCATTGTTTGCCTTGTCAGAGTTATGGTGGGATACCACCAACACCTTCCACTTCAAGTTTGGGGAAATGACCATGACCCCTAAGGATTTCACCATGATAACTGGGTTGAGCCTAAAAGGCAAGTGCTTGGAATACTATGAACAAGCCAACATAGATCAGAACTACATAGTGGCTCTACTCGGGGTTGAAGCGGAATTAAGCCCAAAAGGTGTACGCTGTACTTGGCTCTACAACACCTTTGCCACTGAGGAAGAGAATGATGGGACGTATCCTCAATACATTGTGAGAGCATTTCTGCTCTACATGATTTCATGTACTTTCTTTGCAGGCACCAATGACATGGCTCGACTAGAATTGCTAGCTAGCATGGAAGACGTAAATAAGATTGGGAGATACAGTTAGGGTGGAGCTGCTCTAGTAACCATGTACCACTCTATGATTGATATGTCTCGAGGAGTTGCCAAGAACTTTGGGGGACTTCCTTTCATTTGGGAGGTAACAAAGAACATTCAATCCTCTATTATTTCCTGAAACTTAACTCATATATGATTTCCTTTATTTGTTTGATTTTCCAGGGATATGGTACTATAAGCACCTGAACATGTGCCGCCCAATTCTTGCTAGCGATGCCATGTCATGGCCTATCCTTCAGAATTATGCCCCATCTTGTTTGGCCACAAAAGCCTCTAACTGACATGATTATGCCCATGCAAGGGCATATCTCACTAGCTTGACTATTGAGATGGTAAAACCTTTCTTTCTCTTTCTCTTTTTATATTTTCTTTCTTATTTCTTATTTAAATTCAACAGGTGGAATGGGCTCCTTGGAAGCTATGGGAGCCTAGGCTACCTGAGAAGTACTCCTCTTGTTTAGAATTGACAAGCAAAAAGGTCCTTTTTTAAGGCCCTATGGGTAGGTGTTGGTATCTCAAGTCTTGCGACAGGTCCATGGAAACATGAATGCAGCTGTGACTCTTTCCATGCCGCCAGAGAACATAAGGCATGCCAATCACCTAGTGGGAGATGAACTAGAAGAGGCCTTGAGGGGTTGGGATGCCAAGGGATTCACTTCTCCTCGCATAGAATACATTGCCTTTTGTCGAAAGTATTGATGAATCCTAGGGTCACTGGTCTCCCACCATAAGGGGTGAGTTCCCAAACTCTTAAATTCTCTTTATGATTATAAGAAAGACTCCTTTTGACAAGCATTTGAATTTCAGGGCCGACGAGCAAGGGAACATAGCTCTACAATTGGATCAGCCACTGGGATGATTTATAATGACGAGGATGATGACCTTGAAGGAAATCAACCTCCACCCCTCCCATAACTAAATTGTTATGTGAACTTGTGTAGTGGGACAAAATTTGTGAAGACTGACATTACCCATCCACCTTTCGATGAATATCCCAAGATCGATCCATATTATGAGAATGTGAGTTCTAAACCCTTAACTTCTTGGAATTGGATTCTTTCATTATTATTAACCATGTTCACCTTTCCTAAGTTCCACGGGACTACGCCCAGGAATGCATTAAACTTAATGAAGGTTTGAGCAGGGACCTTGTGCGAATGAGTTTGGAGAACTCAGTTCTGGAAGCACGTTTGAATCCCCAAGTAAGTGATCATTTTATTAACTTTCAACTAGGATTAGCACCATTACCCTATTAACCTATTATCTTATTTGCAACAGGCATCATCATCTCATCCACCACAAGACATGCCTCCTCCTAGAGCTTCCCATTTAGGTCATGATAGAGTTGGGCCAAGTCGAAAGAGAAGGCCCACGGGGAATCATTGAGTTTCACTCACCTCTTGTTAGGAATGTTTGGAATCTATCTTGTCATTTAACAATTAGGAATTTCAATTCCCAACCTTGAACTCCTTGTTATGGATACTTGATGAACCTATGTTTGAATTTCATTGCAATGGTATGATCTTGTATTGTGTGAAAAATGGGCTTAAATTAAGCACATAAGAGTCAAAACATCACAAAAGGGCCAATCGAAAGCACAATAGGGAAAAACTAGGCGAAACAAGACGGCGGCCTCAGGTAACCACCTGGGGCTGGGCAGCTAGCCGCCTGGGCCCAAACGGCTAGCCGCCCAGGCCTGGGTGGTCACCCGAGCCCGAAGCGGAGTTTCGCCTGTTTTTAGGAAACTTCCTATTTTGACGGATTCTTTCCTTCCAAAACTTGGATTTCTGAATTTTTTCCTATAAAAACACATCTAAGGGGTCTCAAACCCTACTTGCATTCATTGAGAGCAAACTATGGAAGCCCTAGACAAATTCTTAAGTGATTTTCTGAAAGTTATGAGTGTGGAGGCAAAGAAGTAGTTCAAACGCTACTACTTGGATCCTTTATTCTCTTTGATGCATGTGAAGCTTGAAACCACTCTTCTTGCTGCTGCTATATACTTTTGGGATCCCTATGCTAACATGCTATATGAAACCATCCTAAAACAAGGACAATAAAAACCCTAAACTCACAAACATACTTGAAAACACACAAAACAACCTCTAAACATGCTAAACTCACATTAAACAGGACTTAAATCATGCATATTAACTAACTAAAGCGATAGAACATGATAAAAATCCTAACTTTAACATGCAATAACACTATTCTAAAACAAGGATAATGGGTGACTTAATCTCACACTTATGCTTAAAAACCTATAGAACAGCCCTAAAGCATGCTATAATCAACATGAAAAATATTCAAATCATGCATATTAACTAACTAAAGTGACAACACATGATAAAAATCCTAACTTTAGCATGCAATAAGTCTATTCTACATGAAACTCTCGTTTAAGCTTGAATAAAACAGAAGAATACCTTGAGAAGTGCTTCCTTGTTGCTGTAGAGACTCTCCTCTTGACTTGTGGATGACTTGAATCAAGCTCTCTTCAAGGCTACAGCAAGTCCTCTAGCTCTCCTTCGAGTCTCTCTCTCTTATTCTCTCTCAAACACTTAGATTTTAATGCATAAAGTGGCTCTCCCTTGTGCTGAAGCATAGGGGGTATTTATAGACTTCAATTAGGATTAACCAATGGCTGGGACTAAAACCCTAAGAATTAATCTAAAGGCTATTAGAGACCCCCTTGGGGCTTAAGTAACTCAATAATTACCAAAAACTAGAAGGAAACACGTCCAAAAGAGTCCTTATACGTCAAAATAGGCAAGAGTCCGCTTCAGCAAACACATAGAGAGAAAATAGGAAAGTGCTCTCAGGTGACCACCAGGGCCTGGGCGGCTAGCCGCCAGGGCCTGGGCGGCTAGCCGCCCGGGGTTGGGTGGTCACCCGAGCCCACTTTGGAATTTTTCCCTATTTTGACTCTTTTCCCTTTTAGGAGTGTTTCAGGGGTCAAATTAAGTTTGATTTTGATGAAATGAAAGCCAAAACGACCGTTTTTCGATAAGGAATACATTTTTGAACATTTTAAGATGAAAACCACTAACTATGGGGGCATGGTTAGGTTTGACAAAGGTGGTTAACCGCTATGTTCTACATTTACTAAGCATAGGCATGCACTTAGGATCAAACCAAATGCTTTCTTTATCAAAATTAAACTTTCTAAAACACTTTTTGGGGTAAAATAATGACTAATTAAAGTCAATTTGAAAAGATTTGATTGGTAATTGTGAGTCAATTTAAGCTAACCCAAAGAAGGGTCAATTAACCAACTTAAACTACATCGAGCCATTTTAATCCTGAGCCATTGATTCATCAAATTGAACCTAGAAATACCTCATATGCACCCATATGAACTCCAATTGACAATTTGGAGATCATTTCAAGGTCAAATGAAAAGTTTGGGACTTAAAGACGATTATGCCCCTCAAGTCACAAAAGCTCTTATTATCCCTCAAGATCAACTCCAAATTGAACCAAAATTCATATCCATTGTCCTTGTGACTCTAGAAACCTAATGCAAGTGACTAGACTCAAAAAAAAAAAAAACAAAAACAAAAACATGCATGAAATGATGACCCCTAGTAAGGTGGTGCAAAAATGGGGTATGACAGTAAGTTGCACCCACTAAGAGCTTCTCACCATCCTTGTTTTTTTTCCCCTTCAAATCTGTTATCACCATCTTGATAACTACACATGTGGACTTGGATTTAAAGCCAAGATCACAGCACAAGCTATCGTGAAGGTGAAAATCAAGATAACCTTAAATATTCTTTAATTTAAAGCCAAGCATATTCAAGGATGTAAGGACCTTTTAGAGCTCAACAGTAGAGTTGGTAGTGATACTGATGCCAAAACTATGTTAGATAGTTCACTACATCACAAAATAACTTTCCTGACATTGCTTTATTTGAAATAATATCAAATTCTTTTGTTTATCAGTGATAATTTTTTCTTATTTTCTATTTTCATTGTATTGATTTTAAAATCAAATTGAAATGATTTAGCACTAATGCAAGCCCTATTGGTCTCATGGTACCTATGGTGAATGGAAGCCATAGCTATAGGCATGTCAAGGTAGTGAAATGCATTGTCGGGTCAGTCGACGTTGAACTTAGGCACTAGGAGGGTTCTTATTTGCAGTTTTAGTTTCCTTGATGATTTTTCTCAAGCATGGTCGATACAAGTGGCTTTCATCATGGCATATTCAACACTTTAATAACAATCTCTTGTAGTGCTAAGCCTTTCAAATGTAGGCACCATTAGTGCTGTTTGAGATGCCTTTTTTTTTTGGGTAGGGGGGGTGGGTTGGTGGTGGCAACCTATAACTGCCCAGGCAACCAATGGGATCCGAAGCCTCAAACCTCTGCAGTGTGACAGAGCAAAGAGAGAACACATGGGAGAATTTAGTTTGGCCATGACCCTAAATCCCTAACTGATTTTACAACTATGGATGCATTTAAATGATAATTTGGTCTTTTTTGCTTTCCTTTTGCAGTGTGTTTCCTTACCATAAGCACATGTATGTTACTACTTGCAATCTCTAATGCTTTTCGTAGTGGCTGGTGCGCTTGATAACTGATGAGCAAAATCCAATTGGAATCTGTTGCACACCTAAGAATTTGTGAATCTCCTTAGGGACCAGTGCTTATATTATTTGTGAATTTTCTTCTTAGAATTACTGGCTTGACTAGAAACTTGCTCTAATTGTTAAAGGAAAATGATGGAACACTTAAGAAGTGCTTATTGTTTATTAGGGAAAAACAGAACTGTTTATTACCATTTTGGAAGCACAAACTTTTATTTTTAAGAGCAAAAGATAAAATCAATTTTGCTTTCATTTGTGACCAGATAGCTTGTACTGTGACATCTTTAATTTTTTTATTTTTTTTAATCCTCTGCAAGCTAGGCTGCTTAGTGCATTTATTATTAAAAAGCTCTATTTTGGAAGGTTTGCAAATAAGTGACATTCTCAGGACCCCATAGCAGCAGGTGGGTGAACTTGGTAAGCACCTAAGCCTTCAATTTCTCAAACCTCTGCAGTGTGACAGAGCAAAGAGAGAACACATGGGAGAATTTAGTGTGGCCATGACCCTAAGTCCCTAACTGATTTTACAACTACGGATGCATTTAAATGATAATTTGGTCTTTTTTGCTTTCCTTTTGCTGTGTGTTTCCTTACCATAAGCACATGTATGTTACTACTTGCAATCTCTAATGCTTTTCGTGGTGGCTGGTGCGCTTGATAACAGATGAGCAAAATCCAGTTGGAATCTGTTGCACACCTAAGAATTTGTGAATCTCCTTAGGGACCAGTGCTTATATTATTTGTGAATTTTCTTCTTGGAATTACTAGCTTGACTAGAAACTTGCTCTAATTGTTAAAGGAAAATGATGGAACATTTAAGAAGTGCTTATTGTTTATTAGGGGAGAAAAAGAACTGTTTATTACCATTTTGGAAGCACATACTTTGATTTTTGAGAGCAAAAGATAAAATCAATTTTGCTTTCATTTGTGCCCAAATAGCTTGTGCTATGACATCTTTAATTTTTTTTATTTTTTTTTTAATCCTCTACAGGCTGGGCTGCTTAGTGCATTTATTATTAAAAAGCTCTATTTTGGAAGGTTTGTAAATAAGTGACATTCTCAGGACCCCATAATAGCAGGTGGGTGAACTTGTTAAGCACCTAAGCCTTCAATTTCTCAAACCTCTGTAGTGTGACAGAGCAAAGAGAGAACACATGGGAGAATTTAGTGTGGCCATGACCCTAAGTCCCTAGTTGATTTTACAACTATGAATGCATTTAAATGATAATTTGGTCTTTTTTGCTTTCTTTTTGCTGTGTGTTTCCTTACCATAAGCACATGTATGTTACTACTTGCAATCTCTAATGATTTTCGTGGTGGCTGGTGCGCTTGATAACAAATGAGCAAAATCCAATCGGAATCTGTTGCACACCTAAGAATTTGTGAATCTCCTTAGGGACCAGTTGTGAACCCACGAAAAAGCGCGGAGCCCACAAGGGTTTGGCGAAAAATGGTAATAATAGGTATGAAAGACAACAAACAAAAAGGGAGTCGCCACCTCATTTTTTAGGGAAAAGAGGAAAACCACAAAAATGTTTTATTTTCAAAACCACATGACTCCATTAAAGGAAAAGCAAAGTCTTTGAAACCAGAAAATGGATTCCGGGGCTAAGTTACGATGTGGGAAGGTTCTGGGCCAAAAGCCCATAGGCACCCACATCGCCCGAGTTGGTCTCTTAATTTAATTGGGCTAACTTAAGATCTTTTTCACTCAAATATCATCATATATCATCACAAGGCAGCATGCATATCATATATTTCATCCATCCATCTCATCCATGCATAATCAAACAAGTAAAACAAAACAGAAAAAGAAGAAAAGAGAAGAAAAACCTAGGATGCTTGGATCCTAGAATGGACTTGAGCCTCACGAAGAGCGCCTACGTACCATGCAGCGAAATACATGGATCAAAGTCCACGTAGTTCGAAAAGAATAGGGTTACAACCTAATACAAACCTATGGTAAAAACCCTAGGTTTCCTTATTTGAAAATGTATTGATTAAATCCAAAACTGAAAACTTCCACAAGAGGAAAACTTTGATAAAAACCAAAATTTATTATTGAAGGAAACCTTTGATAATTACCATAAGCTTGTATTAAGAAGTAACCCTAGGAGGGAGAAGAGAAAAGATAGAAAAAGAAAGGTGAATTGGGGCACCTTCAAACCCTACTTACCTAAGCGCACAAGCTCCTAGCATTAGCCATTTCAGACTATAGCAGCCCTATTTGCAATAGGACAAGCATTGTACCTGTTTGCACCCTTACAAGTGCACAAAATCATGCAAAGAAAGCAATATGCAAATCTGGACAGAACCTTGACAAGGCCTAAAATTATCCATTAATCATGCAAACCACAAGAATAATGAATAACTAAGGACTCTAACTCAATCCTACATGCAATGACTCGACTAACATGCATAAAAACCTATGAAAGACACACTAACAAGCATAAGAGACTCCAATAACATCAATAAACATGATAACAAAGCTCCTTCTAATCAAAAAGATGATATTTCATGTAAAATATGAAAATAGGCCTCCCTACGGCGAGCTTTCTTAAGCGAAACTATCCTAAGATAATTTCATGTAAGAAAGTCGTTATGGGGAGGTGCAATCAGCATATCCTACGTAAAATATATACCCTAGAACACAATAGAAGTGATTTCATGCTTAAACACATCACAGAAGACTCTCATACAAAACCTCACTCAACGAAAAGGATAATTATCCTTAGAAAAGGATAATTTCTCCAAAAACCCTATAAAATATACTATATGAATGCAAACCTAGCATGATTCAACTATATGTAGCATATATAGAATGATTATGATGAGCAACAACCCAAAAAACTAAGCTAAGCATGCTGTATAAGACCTATGCGATTTCAGGGTTGTTGAAACCCTAATCTCACAACTATGCATTAAAACCTATGAAACGACTCTAAGACATGCTCAAATTATCATGAATATCATTCATATCACATATACTAACTAACAGGAGCATCAATTCATGATAACAATCATAGCAACCTAAACATGTGAACTATGCATGATTTAAGAAGATAGAACGAAGTAAAGCTATCTAATCCTTAGTAAACCAGGGATTATCAAGCATATAAAGCCATAAACTATCCTAAAATCATTCATATAACATCACATAGACATTGAATTCCATCCATAAGAAGAACAATCTCATGCACCATAACTATCCTAGAAGAAGAAGAAGAAGAAAGAGAAGAAGCAGAAGCAGAAATTCATGTTCAGCATTGAAGGGATAGGCTTACCTCTTGTAGACTCTTCCTTGTCTTCAATCCTCTTGTTTCCTTGCTTGCTTGGGGTTGAAGAGCCTCCTCTTGAAGTCCTTCTAGCTCTCCCAACTCGTAGCTCCCTCTCTCTCTAAGTGTAAAGTGCAATTAACCTCCTCCTATGTGCTGAATATCATGTCCTTTATATAGAGAACTGACCCCCTAAACCAATGGCTAGGATTAATTCATTAAATAATAATCCTAGGGCTATTAGAGACTCTCTTGGTGCTCAAACAACTCAAACCTACACACTCCTAAGCTCAGACAAGTTGTTTTGGCGGAGGAAACCGTCAAAAGAGGGAAAGAAGAGTCAGAGTTTGACTTGAAAAAGGAGTCTCTCGGGTGACCATCTAGGCCTGGACGGTTACCCAAGAGTCCCCTAATTTTGCTCTGCTTTTGACTCCCACTTGCTGTAGAAGTCCTAAAATCTTCAAATTAAGTCCGATTTTGACGAAATAAAAGCCAAAACGACCGTGTTTCGAAGGGGAAAACATTTTTAAGCATTTTAGGACAAAAATCCTCAACCATGGGTGCATGGTTAGGTTTTACAAAGGTGGTTAACCATGGTGCTTCACCGTCGCTAAGCTGGGTTTGTACACAAGGTCGAACTGAATGCTTTCCCAATCGAAAATTGATCTTTCTAAACATGTTTAGGACATAAATAAAGCCCAATTGAAGTTAAATGAGAGAAAATTGATTGGGTCTTATGAGTCAATTTGAGCAAACCAAGAAAGGGTCTTTTAGCCAACTCGAACCATTACGAGCCGAATTAATCTTAAACCATTAATTCATGAAATTGAACCTATATATAGACTCTATATACTCATATGAACTTGATGGGATGACTCGGGATTCATTCCAAAGTCAAATGGAAAATATACGGCTTAAAAGACGATTATGCCCTTAAAGTCGCAAAAGTTCTTATTGACCATTGAGATGAACTCCAAATCACTTCAAAATTTATACACATGATATTCAATGCCATAGAAACTCAATGCAAAAGACTAGACTCAAAAAGGACTCAAAATCCTACATGAAATGATATGTCCTAGCTAAGGTGACAAAAATGGGGTGTGACAGAAGCCCCTCATTGGTGAACAAGTTTCACTTGCGAGCCAATGATCAAAGAACAACCCATTTTTGTTTGATGGATTAATCTCATTAATACTAACAAACTCAAATGGAACCAAAAGGATAGACTTCGTCATATCCAAGCATACGACGATTTCATCGAAGCAAAGAATTGAATGCATTTCTATGCATGCCAACTTCGTTGGTGCGCTCATGCAAATGCCTTTACCATGCACTAATTGCATTAGTGATATCCACATGGTCTTCTCATGATGCAAAGCTAGTTGCACTAGTGCATCACAAGGTATCCTACCAATTTCATTGGCATTCTCAAAACGAGTTATTTCATAACTCATAAATCATCATTTTATGTGAATTATTGGTGAATTGAATGTCCATCAATTCAAAACCAAGGCATTTCATGCCAGTCTCACTGGGGATAACAAATGTGGTGAGTTATTTTCATAACTCATGACTCATCAAATTATGATTTCATGCCACTTTCAGTGGAAACAACAAAGATATGGAGTTATTTCATAACTCCTGAATCATCATTTCATGTGAAATTGTGATTTCATGCTACTTTCTGTGGAAGTAACAAAGACGGGGAGTTGTTTCATAACTCATGAATCGTCATTTCATGTGAAATTGTGCCACTTTCTGTGGAAGTAACAAAGACGGGGAGTTATTGCATAACTCATGGATCGTCATTTCATGGGAAATTGTGCCACTTTCTGTGGAAGTAACAAAGACGGGGAGTTATTGCATAACTCATGGATCGTCATTTCATGGGAAATTGTGCCACTTTCTGTGGAAGTAACAAAGACGGAGAGTTATTGCATAACTCATGGATCGTCATTTCATGGGAAATTGTGTTTATCACATGATATGAGACCCAATTGCAAGTCAATTGATTCAAAATCAAGCTCATTTCTTATCATTTTATGTGAAACTATCCTTATCACATGGAATGACAATGTATTGGGAGTCATTCAACTCCAAATCAAGTGCATTTCATGTGAAATTGTCTTTATCACATGAAATGATAATGTATTGAGAGTCATTCAACTCAAAATCAAGTTCATTACTTATCATTTCATGTGAAATTATCTTTAACACATGAAATGACATTGAATTGAGAGTTAATTGATTGGAAATCAAGCTTATTTCATGTCATTTCATGTGAAATTATCTTTATCACATGATACAACATTGATTTTGAAAGTCAATTGATTGAAAAACAAAGTGCATTTCATGCCCTCTTCACAAAGATAGCAAGTTACTTCGTAACTAGCATAGCTTATGAATCGTCATTTCATGTGAAGTTATCTTTATCACATGATTAGCAAGTCATTTCATGTGAAATTATCCTTATCACATGATATGATATCATTATCATCTCCTAGAGAATTGACTTCCAAGACTTGAAAGTCAATCTATTCAACACCAAGCTCATTTCATGAGAAAGCCATTTATCATGGCTATTACAATTCCTCGTTATGCGGGCAAATACAATCACCCAAAGTTCAAAAATTTCATTGAAACTTGATAAACTTGAGAGATATATTCATCCCATAACTCAAGGATTGCACAAAAAGTCGATTTGGAGAAGTTTAGAGGTCGCAAGCGCGCGAGACGGGGCAAACGGGCAAAGCGGGCTAGGGTGACCATCTGCCCTCAGATGGTCAACCGTCCAGGGCAAGACAACTGACCGTCCAAGGGTGGACGGTTACCCGAGACCCTCATCAAAAAATTCTGGGTTTATAAAACCCAACACTTGCATCCTCATTCCCACATTCTCCTAGCTCGAAAATTAGAGAGTTTCTCTCTCTAAACTCTCATTCCATCCTCTCCAACTCTCATTCTCTCATTCCTACTTCAAAAACATTCAATCCAAACATCAAATACACATCAAACAACAACAAATCAAGCCCATTTAGCAATCAAAACAACCAATTCAAATCATCTTGTGAAATCAAACCAAATCAAACCCATTTTTCACAAACCCAACTCCATCATCAAGGATGTCATCAAGCAAGGACTCAAGCACCAAGTATCCATTCTATGGGGTCAAAAGCACATACAAGGCACCACTCTATGATGCTCCACAAGCTAGGGTGCTGCTTGAACCCGACAAGCATCTCTCATTCATCCATTCCCAACAAGAAGTAAGTTTACCCAACTTAACACTTTTCTTTTGAATCTTTCGATTCTTTTGACGAAATTGCATTCCCTTCTACTTCTTTTGAATACCCCTTGGGTTGTTGAGTGATATCCCTTGATTTGGCAAGGATTGAACACACAAATCCTTTTCATTTGAAAGCTTGAAAAATGGCACCCGCCAAGTGTTTGATAAAATTCCCAAGTGAAATAAAGATGTTCAATCTTCACCAAATCAATGTATATCAACAAGTAAACGCTCAAGTGAGTAATATGCTATGATTTAGCAAGGATTGATCATACAAAGTTCTTTTGTTTCAAGGCTTGGGAAGTGTCACCCCCCAAGTGTTCGATAAAATGCCCAAGTGATAAAAAAGTGTTCAATCCTTGCCAAATTAAGGCATATAAACAAGTAAACTCATAAACATCCATTAGCAATTCATTTCATGAATAAAAACAAACTTTTGACATCTTTTGGAAAACGATTTGAAACCAATTGCTAGTGTAAGCTTATTATTTCCATGTTCTTTCAACTAACTCTCAAGGTATTTTCAATGGCTATAGCCCAATGTGAACCACGGGTTTCGATCCAGGGGAGGAAGGAAGGAGAACCCTTCTTTTAAAAAGACTTGTAGAGATTTAAATTAATAAAAATCTGGTTTTTAAAAGGTTCACAAAAAACATATCAAACAAGGAGTCGCCACCTCATTTTTAGGAAAAGAGGAAAACCATAAAAGCAGTTTTTAAAGAAAACCTTTGAAAAACAAACCACATGACTCCGATCAAGGAAAAGCCGGTCTATCAAAACAAGAGAGGATTCGGAGACTAAGTTACGATGTGGGAAGGTTCTAGGAAACATCCTATAGGCACCCACATCGCCCCAAAATGGGTCTCTGAATTTATATGGGCTATTTCAATCACTTCCTAATTAGTCACCATGCATATGCAAAGAATCATCCATAAAATAATCCACATTCATCCATGAACATCCGTAAATAATAAGCATCCATAAAGCATGTAAACATCCATGAACAAGTATGAGAGATATGGAAAGCAGTAGAGAGATAGAGAGAATGAACAAACAAATCCATCCTATCCACTAGCAAATATGTGATGGATAAATGAGCAAGCAAACAAATCCATCCTATCCACTAACAAATATGTGATGGATAAATGATCAAGCATGGGTCCATCCTATCTACTAGCATATATGTGATGGACAAATGGGTAGAAAGAGAGAAGAAAGAAAGAAAAAGAAAACCTAGGATACCTAATATCCTAGGGCGGACTTGAACATCAAATGAGCGCCTACGTACCTTACATACAAAGATGTAAGGATCAAAGTCCACATAGTTCGATTGAGAAGGGGTTACTCCCTTTACAATGAACTATAAACCCTAAGTTTCCATTAAAAGAAAAGAAGAGTTTTAAAAGAAGAAAGATTTCTGAAAAAAGGAATTTGAGAAAAGATAGAAGTTGAAAAGAGATAGAACTCTTATCCAAAAAGAAGTTTGAGAAAAATAGAATTCTAAAAGAGATAGAACTCTAATTAAAACAGAATTTTAAGAAAAGTAGAATTCTAAAAGAGATAGAACTCTAATTAAAATGGGATTTTAAGAGAAATAGAATTCTAAAAGAGATAGAACTCTAATTAAAACAGAATTTTAGAAAACATGGAAACTCAAGAATTATAGTCCAAAGTAAAGAGAATAACCCAAGAGAGGGAGAAGAGAACAATTCATACACAACTTACCATGAACCACTTACCATATGCAAATTATCCCGAAACATCGAGAAAACACCAATTAATCACCCCATGTATTCTATAGGGCAATTATTAAGCTCAAACCATTCATATTCATGCTCAAATCATCATTAGAAGACCTAAATCAAATCTGGACAGAATACTAAATATGCATATAACGACCTAAAACTCATGCAAATAATCCCGAAACATCGAGAAATCACCAATTAATCACCCTATGTATTCTATAGGACAATTATTAAGCTCAAATCATTCATATTCATGCTCAAATCATCATTAGAAGACCTAAATCAAATCTGGACAGAATACTAAATATGCATATAATGACCCTAGACTCATGCAAATAACAAAAATCAAAAGAAAAACTCAATCCTATATGCTCCTATATGCTCTAAACACCCTAACATGCACAAAAACTATCAAAAACATGCTAAATAGGCATTACCATGATGAAAATATCATATGATAATCCTAAACATGAAAAGAAAATCTACCATGATGCCTTAGGTAAGTACTTTATGTAAGAATGTGAAATAAGCATCCTTACGACGAGCTTTCTTAAGTAAAACTATCCGGAGATAATTTTACGTAGAAATCACTCCATATGAATGGTTTCTTCACATATCCTACGTAAAATATATACCTAAGAATGCAAAGAAACTCACAGCGCACTTAAACACACTCCAGAAAGCACCTATGCACAGCCTCACCCTCTAAGGACGATAATTATCCTCGAAAAGGATAATCACCCATACACCTATGAAGACGAGGCTTACACAGCAAGTGCCCTATACAAAAGATGCTTAAAATCATGCATATAATTGAACCATGAAGAGAAAATGGCCTAAACACATCAACTAATTTTCTGTGCAAAACGTACCTCTATCCTTAAGGGAGAAACTATCCTACCAGCAAGCAATTCGCAATCCTAATCCACTAACATGCATTCTCATCATATTTGAATCATATACACTCTAAAATATAGAGTATATATGATTCCTAAATCAATTCTAAGCCATAATTATGCAGAGAATGGAGTAGAAGAAGAAGGAATCATAAAAGAAAGCAAAGGAGACTTACAATGAAGCAAGGGTCTTCGCTGCGTTCTTCCTTCTCTTTAGCTTGGTTCCCTTCTAGTTCTCCTTCAAAATTGCAGGAAAAATCCTCCTCCAAGTGATATGGGTGTGTTCAAACTCGTGGTCCCCCTCTCTCTTATGAATATGAAGTGTCAAATAAGCCAAAAAAGTCCTCTTTATGCTGATGAATGAGCCTCTATTTATAACCAACCAACCATATGAACCAATGGTTGAGATTAATTCACCATAAAATCAATCTATGGCTGTGATTAAATCCCATGAATGTTAAACAACTCAAAACCACTTCCCAATAGGCTTAGAAGTCCTTTAGAAGGCTGAAAATCGGAGTGGTAGAGTCCCATTTCGTCAAAAACTCAAAGAGAGAAAACTCAGGATGGGACTCTCGGGTGACCGGTTGGTGAACCGGTCCAACCGGTTGGGCCCAACCGGTCACCCGAGGAGAATCCAAAAATTTTGGAATTCTAGCTCGGTTTGGACTCCGAACTTCAAACGGACACAAATTCTTCATTTTAACTCCGATTTGAGTGATTCAAAAGCCAAAATTTCAAGGATTCAATGTAGAATAAGCCTAGAATAATCTTGAACCAAGAATCCCTGACCACGGTCAAGTGGCTGGGTTTTCATGAGGCGATTACCCGAAAAAAGGTCAATTAAGCATAGGGTAAAGTGGTGAACCAATCCCAAACCTATCAATAAATTAAATTGGCACTTCAATTAGACTCATTTCATCATTCTAAGGTCAATGGAACTCTCCGGAACAAATTTGGAAGTCAATTGGAAAATATACGAAGTAAAAGACGAAATTGCCCTTCAAGTCGCAAAAGTTCTAATTAGCTATCCAAACCTATCTGGAATTGACCCAAATTTGACACACATATCCAAAATGACCCTAGAAACTAAATGCAAGTGATGGGACTCAACAAAGAGACAAAAATATGCATGCAATGATGACCTATTCTCTTAAGGCTTAAAAGGGCAAAATTGTCCTTTAAGGCTTAGGGACTCCTACATGCTTCTAAACCTAAACAAATGATATCATGATCTCATGGGGGGTGAAAATGGGGTGTCTACAGATGCCCCTCATTGGTGGATTTTGCTTCGCAAGCGACACCAATGTTAGAAAAGACAGCCCATTTTTACAAGAAAAGGGCGATGAACCAAGGCTTGAACTTCAACAGTAACTACTGAGGATGTTCATGACCGCTATAATGCACACTTGTACAAAATAGGGGGGGTTGTGTGTGACTCGAAAGTCATTTAAACACACGGTACTCTCATATGCCTATTCTTTCTAATAGAAAAACATATGCTTCCATAATGTACGCTCATTCTTTCTAATGAGGACACGCACAAGATAGGGGGCGTGTGTGACCACAAGGATCATTTAAACACACTATACTCTCATATGCCTATTCTTTCTAATAGGAACACATATGCTTCCATAATGTACGCTCATTCTTTATAATGAGGACACGCACAAGATAGGGGGTGTGTGTGACCATAAGGATCATTTAAACACACTATACTCTCATATGCCTATTCTTTCTAATAGGAACACATATGCTTCCATAATGTACGCTCATTCTTTCTAATGAGGACACGCACAAGATAGGGGGTGTGTGTGACCATAAGGATCATTTAAACACACTATACTCTCATATGCCTATTCTTTCTAATAGGAACACATATGCTTCCATAATGTACGCTCATTCTTTCTAATGAGGACACGCACAAGATAGGGGGTGTGTGTGACCACAAGGATCATTTAAACACACTATACTCTCATATGCCTATTCTTTCTAATAGGAACACATATGCTTCCATAATGTACGCTCATTCTTTCTAATGAGGACACGCACAAGACAGGGGGTGTGTGTGACCATAAGGATCATTTAAACACACTATACTCTCATATGCCTATTCTTTCTAATAGGAACACATATGCTTCCATAATGTACGCTCATTCTTTCTAATGAGGACACGCACAAGATAGAGGGCGTGTGTGACCACAAGGATCATTTAAACACACTATACTTTCTAAACAAAATCATGAGACTTTAATTTTAACAACTTTGTTAAAATCAAGTGGGGGCAATCCATTCATTGTGCTATAATTTCCTCAAGAAATAAATAGCAATGCAAAGAAATCCATGTATGTGACTCAAAGAGTCATTTAAACATACTATCACAAACACTTCTATCCAAACTATCATAGGCTTTATTTTAACAATCTTTGTTAAAATTAAGCGGAGCGAATATTCCAAATGTACTATAATTTCCTCAAGAAATTAATAGCAATGCAAAACATCCATGTATGTGACTCAAAGAGTCATTTAAACATACTTCCAAAACCAATTCCAATCAAGCAATCATAGGCTTTATTTTAACAATCTTTGTTAAAATTAAGCAAAGCACGCACTCCAATTATGCGATAATCTCCTCAAGAAATTAATAGCAATGTCAATTCATGACAAAGAATCAAGAAATAACAATTTCATGATCCTTACAAAGCATCTCAAGCATCCAATCAACTCATCATCCAATCAACAAAGCTTTATTTTAACCCGAGGATTAAAAATAAGCAAGAACATTCAATTAATCCCAACGCGCTATAATTTCCTCAAGAAATAAATAGCATTAACAATTCAATCACAAGAAATCAAGGAATATAAAATTCCATGGTTCCAAACAAAAATCATAAGCATCCTCCTTCCATCATCCAAAGATAAAGCCCTTTAACAAAGCAATTGTCAAAGCGGGCTTGCAAATATCACCATGAGTGCACTAATAATTCAATTAGTGACTAATCACTATTCATTTCATTCATTTCAAATCATTCACATCAGGTTCTAGGCTTTTCAAGAGAGAATTCATCAAAAAATCAAGCGAAAAGGGGCCCGGTTAAGCGAAATTGTGCAAAAATTGCACAAAACGAACAATGGGCTTGGGGGACCAGTTGGACCGGTTGGTGAACCGGTTGGACCGGTTGGGGCCAACCGGTCACCCGAGAGTGCATTTTTCTGCTGCAAATTTTTGATGTTTTGGCTATAAAGCCTTGCATCTTCCCTCATTTGTTCATCCTTCCAACTTGGTTTTTGAGAGCTTCTCTCTCTAGAAACCCAAAACCCAACATTCCCAACTTCAAAATACCAAAACTTTGGCATTAAACTTGAATCATTGTGGTGATTAAACACCAACAACATCACTTTCAAGGAATCAAAACAACCTTTGATTCATCAAATCCACCTTCCCAACTTACTTTTTCAAATCAAACCCATTTTTTCAAGAACACCCAACATGAGTTCTTCATCAAATAAATACTCCGATGCAAAATATCCACATCATTTCCTCAAGAAAACATACAAAGCACCTCATTATGAAGATCAACCGGATAGCTTGCTCTTGGAACCCAACAATCATCTCTCCTACATCCATTCCATGAATGAGGTAAGATAATTCCCAACTCCTTCAAGTTCATTCTTATTCTTTCATTTCATTGTTTCTTTTCAAATATTTGCTATTCTTATGAATGGAATGCATTGAGTTCTTGCTATTTTGATAACTTTTGGGAGTTTTCCATATACAAAGACCTCATTTTCCAACATAGGCATAACTATGCCCACCAAGTGTTTGATAAAATTCCTAAGAGAATAAAATCATTCTTTTTGCTTTCAAATAGTCAAGATAATCAAAAGTGAACTCAAGAGCATTCTCCAGAATGCTAACCCATGAATTTTGAAGTTCTTTTCTTCACAAAAAACCTTGTAGGCATAACTATGCCCACTAAGTGTTTGATAAAATTCCCAAGAGAATAAAATCATTCTTTTTGCTTTCAAATACCAAAAGTTCTTGAACAAACTATCAAAGATATTTTCCAAGGAGCTCACCCATGAGTTTAAAAACATTTTTCTTTACAAAAATCATGTGGGCATGACTATGCCTACCAAATGTTTGATAAAATTCTCAAGAGAATAAAATCATTCTTTTTCTTTTCAAATACTCCAAGTTCTTAAACAAAACATCAAAGGTATTCTCTAGGAGATTTACCCATGAGTTTTAAAACACTTTCCTTTTCAACAAAACATGTGGGCATAGCTATACGCCTCAAGTGTTTGATAAAATTCTCGAGAGAATAAAATCATTCTTTTTCTTTTCAAATACTCTAAGTTCTTAAACAAAACATCAAAGGTATTCTCCAAGGAGTTTACCCATGAGTTTAGAAAACACCTTTCTTTTCGAAAAGAAAAAAAAAAAAACATGTGGGCATAGCTATATGCCTCAAGTGTTTGATAAAATTCTCGAGAGAATAAAATCATTCTCTTTCTTTTCAAATACTTTAACCAACCCAAGGAATACTCATGGGTATTCTCTTTGAATGCTATCCTTTGATTTTTGAAACACTTTCCTTTGCAAAAACTTTCTTTTCTTATGTGCGAGCCTTTGAAAATCTTGAAAAGCCATGAATTTAAACATCCTTGAGTTATTCATTAAGCATAGCAAATATTCAAAATAACAATTTCCATGATTTCTTTTATTCTTTGTAGCCAAATTTTGAAGATAGAACGAGGCACGCCCTTGGAGGAGTGATTGAGTGGTGGCGCAAAATGGTCACACGGCAGCCCGAAACCCAAAAGATCATAATTAATGCGGGCTTTGGAGATTTTCTGAATGCTTTATGGGTGGAGCAGAGGGATAGACAAGCTTTGCTGGCCCTCACTGAGTTGTGGTGGGACACCACCAACACATTTCATTTCAGCTTTGGGGAAATGACTCTTACCCCAACAGACTTTACTGTTATCACCGGACTTCGCCTAGGTGGGCGGAGACTATCTTACTATGACAATGCTCACGGGGATCCCCATTATCTCCTAGAACAACTCGGGACCATGGTTCCTGTTCAAAGGGGTGGAGTACGCCGAACTTGGCTAAAGATTCATTTTGGCGACCAAAGAGAAGAGGATGACGCCGATCCATCTTGTCTTGCCCGAGCATTTATGCTATATATGTTGTCTAGCATATTCTTTGCTAGCTCTGGTGATGTTGTTCCTTTAGGACATCTTGCTTGCATGGAGGATGTTTGGGGGATGGGCGATTACAACTGGGGTAACGCCGCTCTTGCTGTACTGTATAGGTCTATGAGCGACAGATCGCGTGGAGTGAGCACAAACCACTGCGGAATGTCCTTTATCTGGGAGGTAAATCAACCTACAAGTTTCCTTTCTAACAATATTTGCAATGAGTACACATTATCACTTCCTTTTGAAATTCATTTTCTTTTTGAAAATAGATTTGGTACTACGAGTACTTGGGGTTTGAGTGTCCCCCCCTCATTGACAATGATCCTTCATGGCCTGTGATGTCCAACTATCACATCGACAATAGGTGTGATTCGGTGGACAATAAGCACGACTATGCCCATGCTAGGGCATTCCTAGCTTGCATTACTGCGGACAAAGTAATCTCTAAAGCTTTATCTTTTGAATTCCATCTTCTTTTAATTCTTTCTCTTAACACCAACTCATGAATTAGGTGGACTGGGATCCATGGGCACAATGGAAATATGCTCTTGAGGAGCAATGCCATAGGTGTGTAGACATGACAGAGAAGCGGATCCTTCTAGAAGGTCCTATGGGCCGTTACTGGTACCTCGGGGAGCGAGTTTGGCGCCAAGTAAAAGGCAACATCAATGCAGCTGCAGTTCCTATGGCGCCACCTGAGGGTATGAGACATGCCAACTCCTTGCAGGGGCGGGAATTAATCAAAGCTATACGGGGCAAGGATGCGATTGACTTCATAGTTCCGAATGGGAACTACGAGAGTTTCTGTAGGAGGTATCTAATGCCTCCTAGGGTCGTAGGGGTTCCACCCGTAGGGGTAAGTACATACTCAACCCTATACATGCTTTGCAAGTGTTTCCTAGCTGACTGTGTGCAACTCCTTTCAGGGGCGGCGAGCTCGTGGTCACCATTCTACAGTGGGTTCTACCTCAGGCGTGTCAGGGGTGCACATGGATGATGATGAGGGTATGGATAGGGGCACACTGCCCCCTTTGCCACAGCCTAAGTGGTCCATTGATCTATGCCAAAGAGGTGACATCGTGCCCATGACTATAGCACCTCCCGTGATGGATGAGGTTCCTCAGATAGATCCTAGATATGAGACTGTAAGTTTCAAGGTTGACTTGATTCTCTTAATCCCCAACCATTCATTAGACACTTCTTACTCAATTTCTCTTTTCACAGACACCCGCTGGGTATTCACAAGAATGGATCAATCTCACTGCCAGCTTGAGGAGGGACATGATGAGGATGAGCCTAAGCCTATCAAGGCAAGAGGCGTATAGAGCAGGCGAACACTCGCACTCGGTAAGAATA
Source organism: Liquidambar formosana (assembly GCA_039720395.1). NCBI lineage: Eukaryota > Viridiplantae > Streptophyta > Magnoliopsida > Saxifragales > Altingiaceae > Liquidambar > Liquidambar formosana. Next base: position 34,869,957 of record CM077829.1, read on the forward strand.
GCTCAAATCAAAAACTTTTGAAAGTCTTTGGTTTTCTCTTTTAAAAAGTGGTACTCACATTATCTATTTTCTTGGAAACTTGCAGATTGATTCCTTCCCTCAGTACAACCCAGCCGCGGCTCCACCACCTCCTCCATCAACAGACGAAGCAGGGCCAAGCAAGAGAAGGAAACCACGAAGGAAGCGTTGAAGACACTTATTTTACGTTTAGGAAACTCAATTTAAGCATCTAGAAACTCTTAACTTGTGAAATCCTTGTACTAAGCCTATGTGGGCATTTATGTTATCTTTCAAGTTCTTTCTTTTAAAACCGAGTTCATGCATTCCCCACCTTTGAATTATGATATCTATCTCTTATTGGTTGAATTTCATGACTCTTGACTCAAATTTGAGTCAATTTGGGCTCAAAATGGTCAAAATTGGCCTTCCAGAGCATACGGGGCTCAAAAATGGTCAAAACAGGGAATCGCGAAAAACGGGCTCGGGTGACCAGTTGGACCGGTTGGCCTCAACCGGTCTCCCGAGCACTTTTGCTGTTTACGCGTTTTGCGACTTTTTTAACGCTTTTTCGACTTCTAATCCTTCTGGGACTCAAATTTGAGCCTAAAGGCCTATAAAAACACCCCCCACATGTTCATAAACCATTATTATTCATTCAACATCAATTCATGGAGACTTTTGATAGCTTTTTGACACTTTGCTTCAGCAACATGAGTAAGGAAGGCAAAAGGGTTTTCAAGAGTTATGGCTTGGACGCGCTCTATTCCCTCGCCAAAGTCAAGGTGAATTGGACTATGCTCTATGCTTCTACATACTTTTGGGATTCCGAACTTCATGTTTTCCGTTTCCATCGCAATGAAATTTGCCCCACCCATGAGGAATTTTGCGCGCTGTTCGGAGTGCAACCGTCAGGGCCCTTCATCCTTCCATATCTTCGACAAGGTTATGTTTCTTCTTTTGCTTCTCTTCTGGAAATCTCTACCCACGATGCTATGGCCTTCATAAAAGATAACATGGTAGATTTGAACAAGCTAGCAACATCTTTCCTGCCCCTTGGGAGGTCATGTGGGCTGCCTTTATCTCGACCGCGTCAGCACGCCTTAGCTTTCTGCTTGATTGGGAGGTTTCTCATCACCAATGGTACGTTGTTTGTACCAATTGAAATTTGTGAGCTTGTAACTCCTCTTTCTAAGTCCCGAAACATAATTCCCATTGTTCTAGCGGAAACTCTCAATGGGCTAGACAAGGTACAGGATCGGTTTGAGGCGAACTTTGAGGGCAGCCCCCTCCTTCTTCATATGTGGTTGCTAGAGCGGTTAAACCTCTTATCATCTCCTCGTGTTGCAAATTATGGGCCTCAGCACTTCCGTCTGCGTGTTCCTGAATTCCCGCCAGATGCTTCTCCTGACGAATGGCTTGACATGCTGTACCTGTTAGGATTATGCCCTAGAGCCAATCATAGAGATGATTGTTTAGGGATTAGGAACAATCAATTGATTTCATTTATATATGTCACATTTATTATTGATTTAATAAAAGGGCTTTTTCTATTATGTTTATATGCATCATTTATATTTACATAATATATCCATGGAGTTAGAGTTGAGAATATGAAATTACAAAGGGTTGTAATTTTGAGACTGTAAATATATCTCTGTACTAAACTCCTAAATCATTCCTAGTTGAAGGTTCACTATGATGGACAGTAATGAACCATAGGACTAGCACTTGTTAGGTTGACTCTATAGGAGGATAGCTAGTCTCAAGCTATTTGTGTGGAGACACTACAACCAACAAGTGGGTGCCTATTATCAGAATAGGTACACTGAATGTGACCAAAGATATGAGATAAACTGAATGGAGTTTTAACCTGCCTGTCAATCAGTTTCTCATTGTTATAGTGGTACAAGTAATCCTTAGACCTGAGACACCATGGTTGTCTTATACATATAGCTTTAGAAGTTTGATAACACTAAGTGCAGATCCTATTCAGGGGTCTGTAAGGGTGTTCATTGGCCCTACTGCTATGTGTGTGAAGGCATGTGAGTGATCAACAAGGAATCCATCACTCTTAGGAAAAAGAGAGTGAATGTCTCATACAGCATTCATTGAATATAACTCATTAAATCCATGGGCCCATGGTAGAATGAATATGGAAAGGAGTTTCCATAAGTTCATCATTGAGTTGATATTAATGAATGAGTATAAAGTAATTGAACTAGGGACTTGACAAACTTCCATGTCCTATTAGTTCAATTGGAGACATTGTGTTGATGGAAGGATGGAATTGTAACCTGTAAACTATAACAGAAGGGTTCTTTGTAAATGACTATTCACCTCATTAAGGACCACACCATGAGCCATATGCTAGGTGTTACTCATGGTTAGTAGAAACCCTAATTGATATAAATGAGTTATAATCAATTAGGGAATTGAAAGGAGTTTCAATTAGACCCTTAATGGAAAGTGTTCCATTGTGCACAACTTGTGCTGTTCCTACTACTTGATGATGTGAACCCAATGGGTCACACACTGATCATGCTAAGAGAGCTTGATTGTCTATGAGAGAAAGGGTATAAGTGATTAAAGAAAAGTTCTTTAAGGGCTAATTTGTATTTGATGCAAACTAGTGGGCTAATTGTGTAATTAAGAGTAATTACACAAATTAGATTAGGGTTTGGAATCCCCCCTTGGCCGGCCCTATTAGTGGGCTATATAATGCCCACTATAAGGTAATGACATCATCACAATCACTCCTCCCCAAGGGCTGGCTGAAAATTACAGCTCTCCCTCTCTCTCTCTCTTTCTTCTCCACCTCTAGCAACAACAAGGAAGAAGAAGGAAAGGACTTCAAGTTCAAGCTAGGTGTGGATACCGTTGGAGGCAGCACACTTGGGCTGCTCATTCACCGCTGTCTGGAGACAAAGCTTGGAGCAAAAAGGAGAAGACAAAGCTTGGAGCATAAAGGAGAAGACATTAATCAACTGTAAGTAATCCCAACTCTCTTGGTAGTTAGGGTTTATGTTTTTGTATTATGCATAATCGGATTCATGGGTTTGGGAATCGTAGGAAAATTTTAATTCCGCCCTTTGTAGTTTTCCTCCCTAGTTAGATTCCCAACAGTGGTATCAGAGCCATGATTATGCCTAATACAAACTGCATATGGGCTGTAATTCATGGTAAATTGATTGGTTAATAAATCTGGAATTTATGTTCATGCATTAGAATGGTTTCCCTCTCATGGCAAAACCTAGGGTTATTGAACCCTAGGTTAATTCTCCTTCTACTCCTCTTCTAAAATAGTTTTAGGGCTGCTGGTTATTCAAAAGTTGAATGGGGATTGAGTTTGGAGAAGATGATGAACAGTTTTTATGATAGTCATGAAAAATCGTCATCTTGTTTTGCATGCCGAAATCAGAGTTCTTCTCCAAAATTTTCGAGCCATATATGGTTAGAAAGCTCTTCGAATCAGCTTTACAACCCAACAAACGGTTCGTCGATCCGAGTTTTGTAGTGAAAGTTATGAATTTTTTACTACAGGCTGTCAGGGAAGACAGTTTTGCTCGGGAATGATGTAACAGCCACAATTGTGAGTTTTTGATGGAGATCAAAAGCATGGCAATGATTGCCACCACTTGGGTTATGTTCTAGACATGGTAGGAAAGGGTTCCCAAGCATTCGGATGTATCATAATTGGATTATGAGTCTAGAACAGAAGGAAGAAGGAGAAGACCACCATGTTTGAATCTGGGTTTTAGAACCCTATGGTTCTTGCTACTGTTCTGATATGATATCTCTGTAAAATTGATGTAAATCCTTTATAGGATAATTATACATATTGTATGTATGATTTTCTTTAAGTTTTATAAGAGTCTTGATGCATATAAGAATCAAAAAGTTTGATTTCTTGAAAAACACAGCAGGCTGTTTTTCTGCAGAAAGTCATCAATGGAGTTTTGTTCATATCTTGAGCTAGGGAACTCCAAATTGCATGAAACCAATTTTATTAGTTTCCTAAGACATGTAGGATGCTAGGAAAAATAATTTGGTAACCTGAATTAATCATCTTGCTGGGTTTTGAATCAATTTGTGATCAGGGACAGTATGCTGTCAAATTCTGGACAGCCTACTGTTCTTGAATTGTTTAGAACAATTGGGGATGATTTGATCATCCAAACCACTTCAATTAGCTTATTAATTCATGTAGGGACATGATACAAAAGCTGGTTTTGTTGGTGGAGTCGAATTGATTAAGTTTTAGAAACGTTTGTGACCTTGGAGGTCCTCCCATGGTGGTGCCAGCAAGGGTTCTTGAAACCCTAATGTTCTTTGAAGAAGACAGCCCTCTTGGCCACTCCACACGTGTCCATGGGCTTGGCCCAAACCCTAGCTTGAATTCCCCTTTGCTGGCCATGGCCTCCCATGGCCTGGCCAAGCCATGGCAGCCTTGGCTAGCCATGGCAGCCCACTGTAGGTGGCGGCAGCCTTAGGGTTTCTTAGGAAACCCTAATTCCCATTAATGATGAAACCCTAATTCATTAATTGCATTAATTAAAACCCTAATTGACTATTAATTACCTTAATTAAAATGTTTAATGATTGGTCATTAATTGACCAATCATGGTTATTAATCATTAGGGTATAATTAAGTGCATTTATGATGTCTAGGGTTTAGGGTTTAGGAAACCCTAATTCATATTAATTAAACCCTAATTCTATTAATGCATTAATTAATAACTAAACCTAGTAATTAATGTGTCTAACCTAGGGTTAAATGATTGGTCATTAATGACCAATCATGATCATTAATGGTTTAGTAATTAATCATTGGCATTTAATAGGTTTAAGGTTTAGGGTTTTAGAAACCCTAATTAGTGCATATTAATTAGGAGTAATTAATATCCTAGGTGGCATTAATTAAACCCTAATCCTAATCATTAATACCGTATAAACCTAGGGTTTAAATGATTGGTCATTAATTGACCAATCATAAGGCATTTAATGCATTAGGGTTACACTTAGGGCTTAGAGTTAATGCATTTAGGGTTTAGGGTTTTAGGAAACCCTAATGCACTAATTAATTAATAAAATGATTTTATTTAATTCCGAAATTGATTATTTAATTAATGGTGATTAATTTTATATTGTTTTAAATGGTTTAAAACACAATTTAGGATTAAATAAAAATCTGGAAATTTTAATTAAATAAAATTGTTTTGTTTAATTAAAAAGATCCTAATATTTGATATTAGAGTTTAATTAGGGGACTTTAAATGTTTCAATTGATTTGATTAATTGAAATTAAATGTCTTAAATGTTAAGACTTAATTAATTCAGGAACTTTTGCATATCCTAATAAGATTAGGACACATTAATGAGATTAATGAAAACGAATCAATAGAGTTACCATGAATGCCCATATGTTTATTGCTTACAGTTATTTCCTTTATTATGCAATATGATTGTATGGTTATGGATGGATGATGATTATGGACTATACCCTTAAACCAATTGTGATTGGCCGTCTTATGAATGGGTTGTATTAATTTTCAAGAGTTGTTAATTTTGGTGATGTATTATTTATTTGGGGCTTGCATGCCACCTTCTTCTCTCTCTCTATCATTCTCTTATGTACCCCACATTCCCCTTATGTATCCCTTTCTTTAAAATTATGTAAATGTTATGTAATCGAGAGCGCACTAAGGAGCATGGTGGACATAAAGGAGCATGGTGGAGCCCAACAAGCCTATGGTGGAGACCATGAAGCTAATAAAGGAGATTGAAGGACTTGAAAGCTTGGAGAAGATTTTCAAGAGTGCATGCTATGTTTTGAATGAATGTTTTACGATCACCTACACCCACCTTAGACCTTGGATTCAATTCATTGGCTTGGATTGAATCCTCTTAAAGTCCATAATCATCATAGTGGGAGCTTTTAATGAGATTAATAGAGATAGCTCCAAATCCAAAGATCGTTATATGTCACCTTATAGGGACTAATATCGATAAGTGGATTACATATATATAATGTTGTTATATATTTCTTATTTAAATGCATGAGATGTATGTTAGATTAGTTATTTTGATGAGACCCTTAAAACCCCTCTATTTTAATATTAAGTTGGAAATGGAGAATACATTAGGGAATGGATTCTTCATTGCCTTCCATCATTATAGGATCATCTAACGTCCCTTAATGTGGGTACCTGGCTGCAGACATGTAGGAGCTACCCATATTAAAGACATTACTTGAAACTATCACATATATAGATATCATGGGGTGCCTAAGCTGGTATATACCAAGAAACTAACATGTGAGGTATATATTTGGTGAAACATACCTGTGTGAATGATGGGCTTAACTTAACTAGGGAAGTATTCCAAGAAACTAACATGTGAGGAGTATGTACCCTAGAGGCAAAATGATTGGAACTTGCTTATGAAGCAATAGACAAAGAGTTGTCTTCTTACTGTGGGTTAGAAGTCAAGAAACTAACATGTGAGGCTTCTAGGTCATAGTGGGACCCCAATCCCCATTAGGAATAAGATTCCCGAATTCCATTAGAGGGTGTATGGAATTTGATAAAATAGTGGGAGGTACCATATGATTAAAGACCCGATCATTATGGATTAAAAATGAAATCTAATTCTCTATTTAATTTTTATATGTTATTCATAGAAATGGCTCACCTCAACCCGTTATCCAAAATATTGGACATCAACCGTTTGACTGGACCAAATTGTCTTGATTGGCTTAGGAATCTAAAAATTGTTTTGGATTCCAAGAATCTTACCTATGCACTTCATAATCCACTTCCCATTGCTCCTGCTGAGGCTACAACTTAGCAAGAGAAAGACGCTTACAGGAAGTGCATGGACGACGATCTCATGGCAAGGTGCTATATGATGGTATTTATGAGTCTCGAGCTTAAGAAGCAACATGAGTCCATGGGAAGTGCTTATGAGATTTTTATCAACATACAAGAATTGTATGGGAAAGAATTCTTGCTTGAATTTAATGAAGCTGCTACTTCCAAGTCTAAGCTCAAGCCCAAGGGCAAGGGCATAGGCAAGGGCAAGAGTACCCGAAGGAAGAAGAAAGGTAACAACAAAGCCAAAGGAACCTGTTTTCACTGTGGCAAAGATGGGCACTGGAAACTTAACTGCCGGGAGTATCTGGATACTCTAAAGAGCCAACCTTTGGAAGGTATGGATCATGCTCTAAACTAAATGTTAGTTCTGCTTCCACTTGGGTACTTAATTCTGATGTGAATTTTGAATTCCATGCAGAATCTAGTGGGAAGCAGAAGGCAGAGTAAAGGCGGATCAACCCTACAAGTGGGGAATGGAGCAAACGTTGCTGCATTAGCTGTGGGGCTTGTTGCTTGACTCTACCTAATGGAGTAGTTTAGAAATAATAGTTAGCTATCTTTACATTCCAGAAGTTATTAGAAACATTAATTTGTTGGGAATCTAACTAGGGAGGAAAACTACAAAGGGCGGAATTAAAATTTTCCTACGATTCCCAAACCCATGAATCCGATTATGCATAATACAAAAACATAAACCCTAACTACCAAGAGAGTTGGGATTACTTACAGTTGATTAATGTCTTCTCCTTTATGCTCCAAGCTTTGTCTTCTCCTTTTTGCTCCAAGCTTTGTCTCCGGACAGCGGTGAATGAGCAGCCCAAGTGTGCTGCCTCCAACGGTATCCACACCTAGCTTGAGCTTGAAGTCCTTTCCTTCTTCTTCCTTGTTGTTGCTAGAGGTGGAGAAGAAAGAGAGAGAGAGAGGGAGAGCTGTAATTTTCGGCCAGCACTTGGGAGCCTCCAAGAGTGCTTCAAGTGATGATGTCATCACATCATAAAGGGCTTTAAATAGCCTCCAACTAGGGCCGGCCAAGGGGGGATTCCAAACCCTAATCTAATTTGTGTAATTACTCTTAATTACACAATTAGCCCACTAGTTTGCATCAAATACAAATTAGCCCCTTAAAGAACTTTTCTTTAATCACTTATACCCTTTCTCTCATAGACAATCAAGCTCTCTTAGCATGATCAGTGTGTGACCCATTGGGTTCACATCATCAAGTAGTAGGAACAGCACAGGTTGTGCACAATGGAACACTTTCCATTAAGGGTCTAATTGAAACTCCTTTCAATTCCCTAATTGATTATAACTCATTTATATCAATTAGGGCTTCTACTAACCATGAGTAACACCTAGCATATGGCTCATGGTGTGGTCCTTAATGAGGTGAATAGTCATTTACAAAGAACCCTTCTGTTATAGTTTACAGGTTACAATTCCATCCTTCCATCAACACAATGTCTCCAATTGAACTAATAGGACATGGAAGTCTGTCAAGTCCCTAGTTCAATTACTTTATACTCATTCATTAATATCAACTCAATGATGAACTTATGGAAACTCCTTTCCATATTCATTCTACCATGGGCCCATGGATTTAATGAGTTATATTCAATGAATGCTGTATGAGACATTCACTCCCTTTTTCCTGAGAGTGATGGATTCCTTGTTGATCACTCACATGCCTTCACACATATAGCAGAAGGGCCAATGAACACCCTTACAGACCCCTGAATAGGATCTGCACTTAGTGTTATCAAACTTCTAAAGCTACATGCATAAGACAACCATGGTGTCTCAGGTCTAAGGATTACTTGTACCACTACAACAATGAGAAACTGATTGACAGGCAGGTTAAAACTCCATTCAGTTTATCTCATATCTTTGGTCACATTCAGTGTACCTATTCTTATAATAGGCACCCACTTATTGGTTGTAGTGTCTCCACACAAATAGCTTGAGACTAGCTATCCTCCTATAGAGTCAACCTAACAAGTGCTAGTCCTATGGTTCATTACTGTCCATCATAGTGAACCTTCAACTAGGAATGATTTAGGAGTTTAGTACAGAGATATATTTAGAGTCTCAAAATTACAACCCTTTGTAATTTCATATTCTCAACTCTAACTCCATGGACATATTATGTAAATATAAATGATGCATATAAACATAATAGAATAAGCCCTTTTATTAAATCAATAATAAATGTGACATGCATAAATGAAATCAATTGATTGTTCCTAATCCCTAAACAATCATCTCTATGATTGGCTCTAGGGCATAATCCTAACAATCTCCCACTTGCACTATAGCCAATCCACCATGTATCTCATACTCATATCCTGTCGGTGGTGATCCAACACACTTGGGTCATAGCTTTAGTAAAGGGGTCTTCTTTATTCTCTATTGTATTAAACTTCTATATGTATATGTCATCTCTTCCAATGATCTCTCTAATCACTTGGAATCGCCGCTTAAAGTTTGGACTTTTGATGAGACCGTGGTTCCTTGTCTTGAGCACTAGCCTTATTGTTGTCACAAAAACAATAGTAAAGGCTTCTCAATGTCAGGAAACACTCCTAGTTCTTCAATGGACTTACTCATCCAAACATGCAGCAATGCACTCAAATTTACAGCTCCACCATTTAAGGTGAGAACATACCTCGATGTTGATCTCCTATCATCATCGTCAGATTGAAATCTGAATCTGTTATACCAACCATTTCAAGTTTCTTTCTCCATAGACAAAGCATGGGTCCTTAGTTCTTCTCAAGTACTTAAGGATAGCTTTGACTTCTTCCCAGTGTTCCTTATCTGGGTTTGCCTGATATCTGCTCGTAACATTTACAGCAAAACTGATATCTGGTCTTTTAGTTATAGACAACTTGATTCCATGTCTGACAGGAATTTAGACCTCCTTTTGGAATCATGCATTTTGAACTCTTTCAAAATCTTGTCTATGTACTTCGATTGGGAGAGACTTAGCATCCTTTAGATCTATCTCTATAGACCCCTATTCCTAGAATATAGGATGCTTCTTCCAAATCTTTTATGGAGAAACTTTGTGAAAAACCAATTTTTCACTTTTGACAACGTCTCTACATTATTCCCTAATAAGTAGAACGTCATTCACTTATAGGACCATAAATGTGATCGCACTCCCACTAACCCTTTGTACAATCATGGTACAATTATGGGTTTTGTCTCAACAGGGACAGTGGTTGCATCAATGTTGGTTTGTGTCTCATTAGACAACTCTTTGAGTTCTATTTTCCTGTTGTTATCTCCTTCTTGAATAAACTCTTTTTCAAGAAAGATTGAAAACTTACTAACAAACACTTTTGTTCATCAGGATGATAGATATGATATCCTAAACTCCTTTTAGGATAATACACAAACCTACATTTAAGTTATCTTGATTTCCAATTTGGTTGCATTATACGTCTCTACATATGTAATGCAACCCCATACCTTAACATGCTTAAGGTTTGGTGCTTCCCTTTCCATATCTCATATAGGTCTTAAGGGACAGCCTTGGTTTGAACTCTGTTTCACAGGTACGTGGCAATTTCTAGGGCATATCCTAACAAGGATAATATTAGGTCGTTGTAACTTATCATGGATCGGACCATATCCAATAAGGTCCTCTTCCTCCTTTCTGACACACCATTAAGTTATGGTGTTCCAAGAGGTGTCCATTGTGATTGAATGCCCGTTTGAACAAGTTGATCTAAAAAATTAACCGGTTAAATATTCGCCTCCCCGATCTAATCGAAGAGCCTTAATACTTTTACCGGTTTGTTTCTCTACTTCATATCTGAATTCTTTGAACCTTTCAAATGTTTCAGATTTGTACTTCATTAAGTATACACACCCAAACCTAGACTGAATCATCGGTAAAGGTTGTAAAGTTAGAGAAACTTCTACATACATCACTATGTATATCCTGTTCTCTTAGGTTTATTAGCATTCAATTTAGAACTATCATGCTCCATTGCAATTCATATTTGCAATAAAGTTTAGAAAATAAAGGCCATCCACATAAACTCCAGAAGTAATGAACTCTTCATTTAATAGAAAACATTTATTAAATCAAACTAAAACCTCGTTTAGATATAACTGAAATAAAATTCATGTTTCTAATAACTTCTGGAATGTAAAGATAGCCAACTATTATTTCTAAACTACTCCATTAGGTAGAGTCAAGCAACAAGCCCCACAGCTAATGCAGCAACGTTTGCTCCATTCGCCACTTGTAGGGTTGATCCGCCTTTACTCTACCTTCTGCTTCCCATTAGATTCTGCATGGAATTCAAAATTCACATCAGAATTAAGTACCCAAGTGGAAGCAAAACTAACATTTAGTTTAGAGCATGATCCATACCTTCCAAAGGTTGGTTCTTTAGAGTATCCAGATACTCCCGGCAGTTACGTTTCCAGTGCCCATCCTTGCCGCAGTGAAAACAGGTTCCTTTGGCTTTGTTGTTACCTTTCTTCTTCCTCTGGGTACTCTTACCCTTGCCTATACCCTTGCCCTTAGGCTTGAGCTTAGACTTGGAAGTAGCAGCTTCATTAAATTCAAGAAAGAATTCTTTCCCATACAACTCTTGTATGTTGATAAAAATCTCGTAAGCACTTCCCATGGACTCGTGTTGCTTCTTAAGCTCAAGACTCATAAATACCATCATATAGCACCTTGCCATGAGATCGTCGTCCATGCGCTTCTGGTAAGCGTCTTTCTCTTGCTGAGTTGTAGCCTCAGCAGGAGCAATGGGAAGTGGATTATGAAGTGCATAGGTAAGATTCTTGGAATCCAAAACAATTTTTAGATTCCTAAGCCAATCAAGACAATTTGGTCCAGTCAAACGGTTGGTGTCCAATAATTTGGATAACGGGTTGAGGTGAGCCATTCTAATGAACTACATATAAAAATTAAAATAGAGAATTAGATTTCATTTTTAATCCATAATGATCGGGTCTTTAATCATATGGTACCTCCCACTATTTTATCAAATTCCATACACCCTCTAATGGAATTCGGGAATCTTATTCCTAATGGGGATTGGGGTCCCACTGTGACCTAGAAGCCTCACATGTTAGTTTCTTGACTTCTAACCCACAGTAAGAAGACAACTCTTTGTCTATTGCTTCATAAGCAAGTTCCAATCATTTTGCCTCTAGGGTACATATTCCTCACATGTTAGTTTCTTGGAATACTTCCCTAGTTAAGTTAAACCCATCATTCACACAGGTATGTTTCACCAAATATATACCTCACATGTTAGTTTCTTGGTATATACCAGCTTAGGCACCCCATGATATCTACATATGTGATAGTTTCAAGTAATGTCTTTAATATGGGTAGCTCCTACATGTCTGCAGCCAGGTACCCACATTAAGGGACGTTAGATGATCCTATAATGATGGAAGGCAATGAAGAATCCATTCCCTAATGTATTCTCCATTTCCAACTTAATATTAAAAGAGAGGGGTTTTAAGGGTCTCATCAAATTAACTAATCTAACATACATCTCATGCATTTAAATAAGAAATATATATAACAACATTATATATGTATAATCCACTTATCGATATTAGTCCCTATAAGGTGACATATAACGATCTTTGGATTTGGAGCTGTCACTATTAATCTCATTAAAAGCTCCCACTATGATGATTATGGACTTTAAGAGGATTCAATCCAAGCCAATGAATTGAATCCTAGGTCTAAGGTGGGTGTAGGTGATCGTAAAACATTCATTCGAAACATAGCATGCACTCTTGAAAATCTTCTTCAAGCTTTCAAGTCCTTCAATCTCCTCCATTAGCTTCATGGTCTCCACCATAGGCTTATTGGGCTCCACCATGCTCCTTTAGGTCCACCATACTCCTTAGTGCGCTCTCGATTACATAACATTTACATAATTTAAAGAAAGGGATACATAAGGGAAATGTGGGGTACATAAGAGAATGATAGAGAGAGAGAAGAAGGTGGCATGCAAGCCCCAAATAAATAATACATCACCAAAAATTGACAACTCTTGAAAAATTATACAACCCATTCATAAGACGGCCAATCACAATTGGTTTAAGGGGTATAGTCCATAATCATCATCCATCCATAACCATACAATCATATTGCATAATAAAGGAAATAACTGTAAGCAATAAACATATGGGCATTCATGGTAACTCTATTGATTGGTTTTCATTAATCTCATTAATGTGTCCTAATCTTATTAGGAGATGCATAAGTTCCTGAATTAATTAAGTCTTAACAATTAAGACATTTAATTTCAATTAATCAAATCAATTGAAACATTTAAAGTCCCCTAATTGATATCAAATATTAGGGTTTCTTTAATTAAACAAAACAATTTTATTTAATTAAAATTTCCAGATTTTTATTTATTCCTAAATTGTGTTTTAAACGATTTAAAACATTATAAAATTAATCACCATTAATTAAATAATCAATTTCGGAATTAAATAAAATCATTTTATTAATTAATTAGTGCATTAGGGTTTCCTAAAACCCTAAACCCTAAATGCATTAACTCTAAACCCTAAGTGTAACCCTAATGCATTAAATGCCTTATGATTGGTCAATCAATGGCCAATCATTTAAACCCTAGGTTTATACGGTATTAATGATTAGGATTAGGGTTTAATTAATGCCACCTAGGATATTAATTACTCTTAATTAATATGCACTAATTAGGGTTTCTAAAACCCTAAACCTTAAACCTATTAAATGCCAATGATTAATTACTAAACCATTAATGATCATGATTGGTCATTAATGACCAATCATTTAACCCTAGGTTAGACACATTAATTACTAGGTTTAGTTATTAATTAATGCATTAATAGAGTTAGGGTTTAATTAATACGAATTAGGGTTTCCTAAACCCTAAACCCTAGACATCATAAATGCACTTAATTATACCCCAATGATTAATAACCATGATTGGTCAATTAATGACCAATCATTAAACATTTTAATTAAGGTAATTAATAGTCAATTAGGGTTTTTAATTAATGCAATTAATGAATTAGGGTTTCATCATTAATGGGAATTAGGGTTTCCTAAGAAACCCTGAGGCTGCCGCCATCTATAATGGGCTGCCATGGCTAGGCAAGGCTGCCATGGCTTGGCCAGGCCATGGGAGGCCATGGCCAGCAAAGGGGGACTCAAGCTAGGGTGTGGGCCAAGCCCATGGACACGTGTGGAGTGGCCAAGAGGGCTGTCTTCTTCAAAGAACATTAGGGTTTCCTGAACCCAGTGCTGGCACCACCATTGGAGGACCTCCAAGGTCACAAAAGTTTCTAAAACTTAATCAATTCGACTCCACCATCAAAACCAGCTTTTGTATCATGTCCCTACATGAATTACTAAGCTAATTGAAGTGGTTTGGATGATCAAATCATCCCCAATTGTTCTAAACAATTCAAGAACAGTAGGCTGTCCAGAATTTGACAGCATACTGTCCATGACCACAAATTGATTTAAAACCCAGCAAGATGATTAATTCAGGCTACCAAATTATTTTTCCTAGCATCCTACATGTCTTAGGAAGCTAATAAAATTGGTTTCATGCAATTTGGAGTTCCCTAGCTCAAGATATGAACAAAACTCCATTGATGACTTTCTGCAGAAAAACAGCCTGCTGTGTTCTTCCAAGAAATCAAACTTTTTGATTCTTTATGCATCAAAACTCCTTTGATTATTAAAGAATATGATCTATACATCATATATCATCATCCTATAATGATTATTCATCAATTTTACAGAAGTATCTGATCATAACAGTAGCAAGAACCCTAGGGTTCTAAAACCCAGATTCAAACATGGTGGTCTTCTCCTTCTTCCTTCTGTTCTAGACTCATAATCCAATTATGATACATCCGAATGCTTGGGAACCCTTTCCTACCATGTCTAGAACATAACCCAAGTGGTGGCAACCATTGCCATGCTTTTGATCTCCATCAAAAACTCACAATTGTGGCTGTTACATCATTCCCGAGCAAAACTGTCTTCCCTGACAGCCTGTAGTAAAAAATTCATAACTTTCACTACAAAACTCGGATTGACGAACCGTTTGTTGGGTTGTAAAGCTGATTCAAAGATCTTTCTAACCATATATGGCTCGAAAATTTTGGAGAAGAACTCTGATTTCGGCATGCAAAACAAGATGACGATTTTTCATGACTATCATAAAAACTGTTCATCATCTTCTCCAAACTCAATCCCCATTCAACTTTTAAATAACCAGCAGCCCTAAAACTATTTTAGAAGAGGAGTAGAAGGAGAATTAACCTAGGGTTCATTAACCCTAGGTTCGGCCATGAGAGGGAAACCATTCTAATGCATGAACATAAATTCCAGATTTATTAACCAATCAATTTACCATGAATTACAGCCCATATGCAGTTTGTATTAGGCATAACCATGGCTCTGATACCACTGTTGGGAATCTAACTAGGGAGGAAAACTACAAAGGGCGGAATTAAAATTTTCCTACGATTCCCAAACCCATGAATCCGATTATGCATAATACAAAAACATAAACCCTAACTACCAAGAGAGTTGGGATTACTTACAGTTGATTAATGTCTTCTCCTTTATGCTCCAAGCTTTGTCTTCTCCTTTTTGCTCCAAGCTTTGTCTCCGGACAGCGGTGAATGAGCAGCCCAAGTGTGCTGCCTCCAACGGTATCCACACCTAGCTTGAGCTTGAAGTCCTTTCCTTCTTCTTCCTTGTTGTTGCTAGAGGTGGAGAAGAAAGAGAGAGAGAGAGGGAGAGCTGTAATTTTCGGCCAGCACTTGGGAGCCTCCAAGAGTGCTTCAAGTGATGATGTCATCACATCATAAAGGGCTTTAAATAGCCTCCAACTAGGGCCGGCCAAGGGGGGATTCCAAACCCTAATCTAATTTGTGTAATTACTCTTAATTACACAATTAGCCCACTAGTTTGCATCAAATACAAATTAGCCCCTTAAAGAACTTTTCTTTAATCACTTATACCCTTTCTCTCATAGACAATCAAGCTCTCTTAGCATGATCAGTGTGTGACCCATTGGGTTCACATCATCAAGTAGTAGGAACAGCACAGGTTGTGCACAATGGAACACTTTCCATTAAGGGTCTAATTGAAACTCCTTTCAATTCCCTAATTGATTATAACTCATTTATATCAATTAGGGCTTCTACTAACCATGAGTAACACCTAGCATATGGCTCATGGTGTGGTCCTTAATGAGGTGAATAGTCATTTACAAAGAACCCTTCTGTTATAGTTTACAGGTTACAATTCCATCCTTCCATCAACACAATGTCTCCAATTGAACTAATAGGACATGGAAGTCTGTCAAGTCCCTAGTTCAATTACTTTATACTCATTCATTAATATCAACTCAATGATGAACTTATGGAAACTCCTTTCCATATTCATTCTACCATGGGCCCATGGATTTAATGAGTTATATTCAATGAATGCTGTATGAGACATTCACTCCCTTTTTCCTGAGAGTGATGGATTCCTTGTTGATCACTCACATGCCTTCACACATATAGCAGAAGGGCCAATGAACACCCTTACAGACCCCTGAATAGGATCTGCACTTAGTGTTATCAAACTTCTAAAGCTACATGCATAAGACAACCATGGTGTCTCAGGTCTAAGGATTACTTGTACCACTACAACAATGAGAAACTGATTGACAGGCAGGTTAAAACTCCATTCAGTTTATCTCATATCTTTGGTCACATTCAGTGTACCTATTCTTATAATAGGCACCCACTTATTGGTTGTAGTGTCTCCACACAAATAGCTTGAGACTAGCTATCCTCCTATAGAGTCAACCTAACAAGTGCTAGTCCTATGGTTCATTACTGTCCATCATAGTGAACCTTCAACTAGGAATGATTTAGGAGTTTAGTACAGAGATATATTTAGAGTCTCAAAATTACAACCCTTTGTAATTTCATATTCTCAACTCTAACTCCATGGACATATTATGTAAATATAAATGATGCATATAAACATAATAGAATAAGCCCTTTTATTAAATCAATAATAAATGTGACATGCATAAATGAAATCAATTGATTGTTCCTAATCCCTAAACAATCATCTCTATGATTGGCTCTAGGGCATAATCCTAACATAATTTTATTTCAGTTTTATCTAAACGAGGTTTTAGTTTGATTTAATAAATGTTTTCTACTAAATGAAGAGTTCATTACTTCTGGAGTTTATATGGATGGCCTTTATTTTCTAAACTTTATTGCAAATATGAATTGCAATGGAGCATGATAGTTCTAAATTGAATGCTAATAAACCTAAGAGAACAAGATATACATAGTGATGTATGTAGAAGTTTCTCTAACTTTACAACCTTTACCAATGATTCAGTCTAGGTTTGGGTGTGTATACTTAATGAAGTACAAATCTGAAACATTTGAAAGGTTCAAAGAATTCAGATATGAAGTAGAGAAACAAACCGGTAAAAGTATTAAAGCTCTTCGATTAGATCGGGGAGGCAAATATTTAACCGGTTAATTTTTAGATCAACTTGTTCAAATGGGCATTCAATCACAATGGACACCTCTTGGAACACCATAACTTAATGGTGTGTCAGAATGGAGGAAGAGGACCTTATTGGATATGGTCCGATCCATGATAAGTTACAACGACCCAATATTATCCTTGTTAGGATATGCCCTAGAAATTTCCACGTACCTGTGAAACAGAGTTTAAACCAAGGCTGTCCCTTAAGACCTATATGAGATATGGAAAGGGAAGCACCAAACTTTAAGCATGTTAAGGTATGGGGTTGCACTGCATATGTAGAGACACATGATGTAACCAAATTGGAAATCAAGATAATTTAAATGTAGGTTTGTGGTTTATCCTAAAAGGAGTTTAGGATATCATATCTATCATCCTGATGAACAAAAGTGTTTGTTAGTAAGTTTGCAATCTTTCTTGAAAAAGAGTTTATTCAAGAAGGAGGCAATAACAGGAAAATAGAACTCAAAGAGTTGTCTAATGAGACACAAACCAACATTGATGCAACCCCTGTCCCTGTTGAGATAGAACCCGTTATTGTACCATGATTGTACAAAGGGTTAGTGGGAGTGCGATCACATTTATGGTCCTATAAGTGAATGACGTTCTACTTATTAGGGAATAATGTAGAGACGTTGTCAAAAGTGAAAAAAAAAAAAAAAAAAAAAATTGGTTTTTCACAAAGTTTCTCCATAAAAGATTTGGAAGAAGCATCCTATATTCTAGGAATAGAGGTCTATAGAGATAGATCTTAAAGGATGCTAAGTCTCTCCCAATCGATGTACGTAGACAAGATTTTGAATGGGTTCAAAATGCATGATTTCAAGAGAAGTCTAATTCCTGTCAGACATGAAATCAAGTTGTCTAAAAGCATATGCTGTGCTATGTACATGACCAGATATCAGTTTTGCTGTAAATGTTACGAGCAGATATCAGGTAGACCCAGATAAGGTATACTGGGAAGAAGTCAAAGCTATCCTTAAGTACTTGGGAAGAACTAAGGACCCATGCTTTGTCTATGGAGAAAGAAACTTAGAAATGGTTGGTATAACGGATTCAGATTTTCAATCTGACGATGATGATAGGAGATCAACATCGAGGTATGTTCTCACCTTAAATGGTGGAGCTGTAAATTTGAGCTCATTGCTGCATGTTTGGATGAGTAAGTTCATTGCAGAACTAGGAGTGGTTCCTAACATTGAGAAGCCTTTACTATTGTTTTTGTGACAACAATAAGGCTAGTGCTCAAGACAAGGATCCACGGTCTCATCAAAAGTCCAAACTTTAAGCGGCGATTCCAAGTGATTAGAGAGATCATTGGAAGTGATGACATATACATATAGAAGTTCAATACAACAGAGAATAAAGAATACCCCTTCACTGAGGCTATAACCCAAGTGTGTTGGATCACCACCGACAGGATATGGGTATGAGATACATGGTGGATTGGCTATAGTGCAAGTGGGAGATTGTTAGGATTATGCCCTAGAGCCAATCATAGAGATGATTGTTTAGGGATTAGGAACAATCAATTGATTTCATTTATATATGTCACATTTATTATTGATTTAATAAAAGGGCTTTTTCTATTATGTTTATATGCATCATTTATATTTACATAATATGTCCATGGAGTTAGAGTTGAGAATATGAAATTACAAAGGGTTGTAATTTTGAGACTGTAAATATATCTCTGTACTAAACTCCTAAATCATTCCTAGTTGAAGGTTCACTATGATGGACAGTAATGAACCATAGGACTAGCACTTGTTAGGTTGACTCTATAGGAGGATAGCTAGTCTCAAGCTATTTGTGTGGAGACACTACAACCAACAAGTGGGTGCCTATTATCAGAATAGGTACACTGAATGTGACCAAGGATATGAGATAAACTGAATGGAGTTTTAACCTGCCTGTCAATCAGTTTCTCATTGTTATAGTGGTACAAGTAATCCTTAGACCTGAGACACCATGGTTGTCTTATACATATAGCTTTAGAAGTTTGATAACACTAAGTACAGATCCTATTCAGGGGTCTGTAAGGGTGTTCATTGGCCCTACTGCTATGTGTGTGAAGGCATGTGAGTGATCAACAAGGAATCCATCACTCTTAGGAAAAAGAGAGTGAATGTCTCATACAGCATTCATTGAATATAACTCATTAAATCCATGGGCCCATGGTAGAATGAATATGGAAAGGAGTTTCCATAAGTTCATCATTGAGTTGATATTAATGAATGAGTATAAAGTAATTGAACTAGGGACTTGATGTAATACCCGTAATTTTTAAATAGGGTATTAAGGGTTTAATCTATGGTTAACGTAGCTAATCCCTTGATTTGTCGGATGACTTCATGCATGGGTAATGCATGTGTATGATATTATGATGTTGGGTGTGTTTTGATGCTTGTTTTGGTGCATTGAGTATCTTTCGGGTGCGTTTAGCCTTATTTGCAACTTAAAGGTTTAAGTTGCTGAAATTTGGCTAAGTGTTGGGGAAAAAGTGAATTTTCATAAATCTTCGTTTTAAAGGATAATTTTTGGCGGTAATGGGAGTTTATAATATTATAAGACATTGGTGATTTTATGGGAATTTATTGGCATGTTTGGATTGAGTTCCACGCATGTTTGTTTTAGGAAAATCTGTCGGGAGACGGATTTTGTACTAAAACTTGAAAATGAGATTTTGATATATTGGGAATTTGATTTTTTTGATATTTTATTTGGATTCAAATGGGGGGTTATTTGCTTATTTTCATTAAATAACTTAAAGTAAAAGGAAGAAGAAAAGAATGGAGAAGATTACTTAAATGTTTTGAATGAAAATAAGACTGTGGAGTGTATTCTGCCTGTTTGAGTCGACTGAAGTGTGATTTCAGTCGACTGAATTACACAGAAGCTGAGGAGTTCCAATTCTGGGATTTTCAGTTGACTGAATCCTCAATTCAGTCGACTGAATTGTCATTTCAGTCGACTGAATTGCTAAATGAGTCGACTGAATTAGGTCTGAAGGCTTATTTTTGCTGAAATGACGCATGTGCCCTCTGAGGTTATAAAACCCCTCAACCCCGACTTGTAACCCTCATTCCTGCATTTTAGAGCGAGAGAGAGGGAGAGTGAGCTTGGGAGAGCTCTTGGGGCGTACGAAGGAGAGAGAGGGGGGGGTTTTCTCTCTACTTTTGCTTGGACTTCATGCTTTAGGGCTTGCATTTCAACACTTCTAGCTTGGATTCACCCATGGATTACCTCTATTTCGGATTTGAGAGGTAATTTCTCATGTATAAGGCTAGGGTTTGCATTTCTTTTGGGATTTATTTATCATATCCTCATATTTTGTGGTTATTCCTGGTGTTCATGAGGTTTGGCTGCATCTTGGAGTTGGAATCTCCATTCTCTTCATCATCCATGGTCATTGGAAGTTAGGGCTTACTTTGGGGAGCTTGCATGTGCATCCTAGGCTTGGATCTACACACCCACAACATCAAGATTGCATTTTTATACACGTTTCATGGAGGTAGGTGCAATTTACATAGGTTTAAACTATGGACATGATAATATGGTATATATTATCATATTATTTGGTATTCTTGGGCCTAGAATATGTATATATACATGATTTATGGGATCAATCTTGAAATGAGATCATGGGTATTTGATAATCCAATTTGGGAATTATGTTCCTAACGAATTTCGGGTATTTTATACATGCTATGGAATATAGATGTATGAATTTTATGGTTAATTTCCATGTTTAATAGATGTTTTTCGATTATGATTTCAAGGCTATAATCATAGTGAGAGGTTATGTTGTTTATCATAATTTTGGGTATAATTATGATGTTATTTGATTATGGGTTATATACCATATTTTGGAGATGATTTTGGTTACAAAAACTCATTTATGGTTTATTGCACTGCATGTTGGGCATAATCATGCATTAAATGGACTTAATGAATACTGGGTAAAAGTATTGCATAAAAAGGGGTCATTGGAATTGGACTACTTGCAGTCAATGGGACTTTGCGGTGTTTTCCATTCCTTTGGTCCTGGGGTACTTTCCGGTTCCAGGTAGGAACCCTTGTGTTCCCGAATCAGAGGCTACTTTCCGGTTCCAGGTAGGAACCCTTGTGTTGTCCTCTTGGAGGTTGGGTTTAAATCCTCCGTTTCCGCGCGAAGACTCCTGCGGGAGTGGTCGGTAATTAATGGAATTAAGGTAAATTGGACATGAGTCACATGCATTGGGCATTATGCATTATTTATTTTAAGTTATGGGTTATAACTTATTTTGGGATTTGTAATATACTTGGTTAGTATATTTTGTTTTAAATGATATAATGGGATTTATTTATATCATTGCTTTAGTTTACTATGTTAAATTGTATCTACTGAGTCACCGGACTCACTCCTATTATTTTAAATGTTTTTCAGTATTACAGGATATGAAGTTTATGCGGAGGCACGCTTACTTGGGATTTATTAATGTATTTCATGGGAAGAATATGTATTAATTCATTTTATTGGGCCAATGTAAATGTGAATTTAATCAGGGTTGTAATTTTAATTACTTATGGTTGTGTGTACGTGGAATGCGATGCATGGGATGATACCACTTTCATGGATGACATCGAAATTTTTATCAATGGATTTTTATAACAGGTATTATGATGGTATGTCCTATCTATGGATGGGTCATGTCCAAAATGCTGAAAAACTTCAAAATGGTTGAGATTTTGACAACTGTCATCCACGTTTTATTAAAGGATTTATTAAAATAAAGCTTGTTTTATTACTATTGATCATGGCTTAATTAATTTGGGTCGTGACACTTGACAAACTTCCATGTCCTATTAGTTCAATTGGAGACATTGTGTTGATGGAAGGATGGAATTGTAACCTGTAAACTATAACAGAAGGGTTCTTTGTAAATGACTATTCACCTCATTAAGGACCACACCATGAGCCATATGCTAGGTGTTACTCATGGTTAGTAGAAGCCCTAATTGATATAAATGAGTTATAATCAATTAGGGAATTGAAAGGAGTTTCAATTAGACCCTTAATGGAAAGTGTTCCATTGTGCACAACTTGTGCTGTTCCTACTACTTGATGATGTGAACCCAATGGGTCACACACTGATCATGCTAAGAGAGCTTGATTGTCTATGAGAGAAAGGGTATAAGTGATTAAAGAAAAGTTCTTTAAGGGCTAATTTGTATTTGATGCAAACTAGTGGGCTAATTGTGTAATTAAGAGTAATTACACAAATTAGATTAGGGTTTGGAATCCCCCCTTGGCCGGCCCTATTAGTGGGCTATATAATGCCCACTATAAGGTAATGACATCATCACAATCACTCCTCCCCAAGGGCTGGCTGAAAATTACAGCTCTCCCTCTCTCTCTCTCTTTCTTCTCCACCTCTAGCAACAACAAGGAAGAAGAAGGAAAGGACTTCAAGTTCAAGCTAGGTGTGGATACCGTTGGAGGCAGCACACTTGGGCTGCTCATTCACCGCTGTCTGGAGACAAAGCTTGGAGCAAAAAGGAGAAGACAAAGCTTGGAGCATAAAGGAGAAGACATTAATCAACTGTAAGTAATCCCAACTCTCTTGGTAGTTAGGGTTTATGTTTTTGTATTATGCATAATCGGATTCATGGGTTTGGGAATCGTAGGAAAATTTTAATTCCGCCCTTTGTAGTTGTCCTCCCTAGTTAGATTCCCAACAGTACCACACCTCATGGCGATCTATCTGTTGGCACGTGCCTCACTGGAAGTGTGACGAAAAGGTACTCCTGCGAACTGTGGGCTGTACACTTATCAAGTTGATGGGCTTGAAAGCGACTTCTTTTTACTGGCCATCTCGAATCCTTCGGCAATTTGGTGCAGTTCAAACAATTCCAAACAACCAAGTGAGTACCATTCAGACATATTCAAGGCAAGTTCACCCCGTTCAACCTGTTTCTCAATCTCTGGTCAAATGGATGGAGGATAGATGGAACGGTTGGAACTCTGCTACCTTAGTACCAAACACTGGTGGACCTTATGAGCTTAGCAAGGAATACAAGAAGTGGTTATTTGAAGACATTGGCCACAAAGAAACAACAATGAGGGCTCAAGTAGCTGAGTTGATTGGGATTCCTTCACTGGGGAATACAAAGAGGTCCAGGGAGGATGACACCAAAGTGAACAAGACTGCTGGAACAAAGAAGACTTCTCAGAGAGCAAGGAACTAGCAACCTTTTTGAATTTTAAGCATGTTAAGCACAATAATAGTCCTTCGAGACTTGCAATTATTACAAATAAAACTATTACCATTTCTCTAGTTTTGAATGAATTGCCATCAAACAATTAACTTTGATTTATGAATTGCTTTATACATTGCCATGCCCCTTGTTTCTTTTTTCTCTTTTCTTTTCTTTTTCAATTGGACCGCACCCAAGGTAACTTTATGGGCTGCCTACGTATCTCCATCATGTTTGTAAACAATTTTTTTTTTTTTTTTTTTGAATGATGGAGAATCAGGCCCTCGTAGTTCATGCTTTTCTTTTGCTTAGGCCGCCCTTATAGGTTTTCAACCTATCAAGCTTTACACATGGTATCTCTTGAGTTGATCTAAATTGGTTGGTTGAGAGAACTCTATTTCATCCAAATCCATCAATCGAACTGCTCCTCCCGGTAATATCTCCTTTATAATGTAGGGACCACCCCAATTAGGCCTGAACTTGCCCCTTGGATCAAAGATAGGCGCACGGATTTCCTTCAGCACTATGTCTCCATCTTTTAAGCCACGATCCTTAACGCGCTTGTTGAAAGCTCTAGCTATTCTGCGCTGATAACCTTGGACATGGTACAACGCATTTAAACGCCTTTCATCAAGCAGAACTAGCTCATCATATCTGTTTCTTACCCACTCTACTTCTAACAACTGATCTTCCGCCGTTACTCTGAGAGAAGGAATTTCCAATTCGATTAGGAGTACCGCTTCCATGCCATAGAACAACGAGTACGGTGTAGCGCCTGTAGAAGATCTTATTGAAGTGCAATAACCCCATAAGATGAGTGGCAACCTTTCTGACCAGTCATTGTACTTCTTAGCCGACTTCTGTAGCATGTTCTTTACATTCTTGTTAGCTGCTTCGACTGCTCCATTTGTCTGTGGCCTGTAAGGGGAAGACTTGTGAACTCGAATGCTGTACTTCTGCAAGATTTCTTCTACCTCGCCTCGGAAGTGTTGTCCATTATCTGATATGATCTCATGCGGAACCCCATATCGACAGATAATGTGGGTCTTAATGAAATGGGCCACTTGCTTTGACCCTAAGGTTTTGTAGGACTTCGCCTCTACCCACTTAGTAAAGTAATCTATTGCCACCAAGATAAACTCATGACCTTCCTTTGACTTTGGATGGATCTTTCCAATGATATCTATTCCCCAGGTTGAAAAGGGCCAAGGGGATGACATAGTATTCAAGGGCATTGATGGAAGGTGTTGAACATTGGCAAAGATTTGACAGTTATGGCACTTCTTGACATGCATATGACAATCTCTTTCCATGGTGGTCCAGTAGTAACTGAGACGAGCAATCTTCTTAGCTAGCATATAACCATTCATGTGAGGTGCCCCTGCTCCTTCATGTACCTCTTCAATTATTCTTTGAGCTTCTTCTTCTGTCACACAGAGCAAGTGGATGCCGTCATAGGATCGTCTGTATAGCTT
Source organism: Liquidambar formosana (assembly GCA_039720395.1). Taxonomy (NCBI): domain Eukaryota; kingdom Viridiplantae; phylum Streptophyta; class Magnoliopsida; order Saxifragales; family Altingiaceae; genus Liquidambar; species Liquidambar formosana. The sequence goes on from CM077829.1 coordinate 34,895,117, forward strand.
TCCTCCGCACATGATGTAGTGGATAGCCAATCTTCTCAACGTATGCCTGTCAACCTTTGAAGCTCCTTCAGGATATTCCCTTTTCTCTACGAATCTTTGGATGTCATAGAACCACGGACGCCCATCTGTCACTTGACTATTTTGAATACTGCAGCAGTACACTGGCTCTTTCCTTCTTTCAATCACGAGTGGACGAACATTTCCGCTTTCTGGGATATCCACCATGGACGCAAGTGTAGCAAGAGCGTCAGCGAAGCGATTCTTTACCCTTGACAAGTAATGGAACTCTATTTTGTCAAATTCTTTGGTGAGTGCTTCTAGATAAGCATGATAGGGTAACAACTTCTCGTCTCGAGTCTTCCATTCCTCTTTGATTTGGCAGATAATCAAGGCTGAGTCTCCGTACACTTCTAATTCTTCAACTCCCAACTCTAAGGCTGCTTCCAACCCTAGAATGCAAGCTTCATATTCGGCGATGTTGTTTGTGGCCTCGAACCCTAACTTCATTGCCAGAGGGGTGTGGGCGTCATCAGGAGAAATCAACAAGACTCCTATGCCGAAGCCCCTTTTATTTGCAGCCTCGTCGAAGTAGACTTTCCATGGCTTCTTTTCTATCTCCAATATGTCCTCATCGGGGAACCCTTGTTCAATGCCATCTCCTTCTGAAACTGGATTTTCTGCCAAATGTTCTGAAATGACTCTCCCTTTTATCGAGCTTTGTACCACATACTTGATATCAAATTCAGATAACAACATTAACCATCGCGCAGTACGATAGGTCAACATTGGCTTTTCAAGTAAATATTTGAGTGGATCCATGCGACTAACGAGGAACACCTGGAAAGATAGCATGTAATGGCGGAGTTTTTGGGAGGCCCGCACCAATGCCACGCAAGTCTTTTCCACAGCGTTGTAGTTCACCTTATAGTCTGTCATTTTCTTACTCAGATAGTAGATGGCATTCTCTTTCCTTGACTCTTCCAAATATTTTGCAAGCATTGCCCCCATAGCAGTTTCTGTGACGGTCAAGTACAGCAACAGCGGCTCTCCTTCTCTAGGTGGAGCCAGTATCGGTGGATTGCTTAAGTAGCGTTTAATGGCTTCAAAAGCTTTTTGGCATTCCTCATTCCATTCTTTTGGTTCTCCTTTCTTTAGTAGCTTGAAAACGGGCTCACACATGGTAGTGAGTTGAGCTATGAACCGGCTTATGTATTGCAATCTTCCTAGGAAACGTCGGATCTCCTTCTCATTCTTGGGCGGCGGCATCTCCAGGATGGCTTTGATCTTGCTTGGATCCACTTCAATTCCTCTCTGTGTTATCATGAAGCCTAGCAGCTTTCCGGCAGTGACTCCAAAAGCACATTTCTGAGGGTTGAGGCGAAGCTTGTACTTTATGATTCGATCGAAGAACTTTCTGAGCACAGCTACATGTCCTTCCCTATCCCTGGACTTGACAATCATGTCGTCGACGTAAACCTCGACCTCTTTGTGTATCATGTCATGCAACAAGGTGGTAGCAGCTCTCTAATAAGTCGCCCCTGCATTCTTTAACCCGAACGGCATTACTTTGTAACAATAGGTCCCCCACTGAGTGATGAAGGACGTTTTCTCCATATCTTCTGGTGCCATCTTGATCTGATTGTAACCTGAGAAACCATCCATGAAAGAAAGAAGAGCGTGCCCCGCGGTACTATCAACTAACACGTCAATGTGTGGTAGTGGAAAGTCATCCTTAGGGCATGCCTTATTCAAATCACGAAAGTCTACACACATACGCACTCTGCCATCTTTCTTTGGAACTGGTACTATATTTGCAAGCCATTCAGGGTACTCCACAACCTTAAGGAACTTAGCTTCTATCTGCTTGATCACCTCTTCTTTTATCTTCAACGCCCACTCAGGCTTCATTCTTCTCAACTTCTGCTTAACAGGCTTCATGTCAGGATTGGTCGGAATGTGATGCTGTACTATGTCTGTGTCTACTCCGGGCATATCTTCATAAGACCAGGCGAATGCTTCAAGATTCTCTCTCAACAACTCAACCAATTGCTCTTTTTCAAAAGGGGAAAGTGTTGTACCAATTTTAATTATTTTTGGCAATTCATTCGTCCCTAGATTAATTGATTCTAGTTCTTCTGTAATTGGTTGTGCTATCCCTTTATTCCTTTGCTCAACGAGCTCGGGAGGTATATCAGCGTCTCTAGGGTCTATTTCCATGCCACACACATTAAGAGACAAAAAGGTACGAAGACAATGGATATAATCTCTGCGAGAAAATAAAGAAAGTACCAATCACTAATTGAAGACTCTGAAACAACAAAACAACACTTACGACAACTCTAAATGACTCAACAAATGAAATACTTAAACAAAGACAGATTGTTTGCTGACTCAAGACTCAAAAGAAAACCTATATATCCTCTACTGGCTTAGACTCTTCTTTCTTTGGAATAAGAACAGGAGATCCTTCGGTGTACCAATTCTGAAGTGGCTCGCTGACTGTCTGGAATGCTGGAACTGGAACCTCTTCGCGATCTTCGATGGCTAGCACACATTCGGAAAACAATCGGCCCATAACCTCTGAATCCATGCTGTCTGCCCAATCCTCTTCTTCTCTGTCGCTATCTATTGCAGAATCCTCAACCATGGTTGCTGTGATCGGATACCACTCGGTCTCAAAGAAAATTTCAAACCCAGGGACTCTTGCTCTGATGGACTCCACATAAGTAGGTTCCGGGAAACCACAATATGGGAAATCTTCCCCCTCTTTCACAAAGCACCCATTCAAGGTTGGCTTGTAAGGCTTAAGCAGATGAATAACAGTGTGCCTGCGAGCTTTAGCAATTTCTTTCTCTTTTCTCAGTCGCGCTTGTTCCTTGTAATCTGCTTGTGTTGGCTTATATCCCAAGCCAAAGGTATGTAAGGCTGATTAGTGCTTAATTGGCTCTGAGATTCCTTGGTGCCTTGGTCCCATTCCCATGCCAGGAAAGAAACCCATGATCTTCATGATTTCAGCAACACGCAAGTTCCCATGTGGTGAAAAGTCTAGCGGGATAAGTTCTCTGCCTGCGGGTGCTGAGTTGATAACCTGCACATATTCAAACTCTGACAACGGCATATCTGAAGGATCGTGCTTGATCTCACAAATGGGGATTCTTGACATTTGACTAGCAGCGAGTTCATAGTCTCCTTGTAGGGTCACAATAGATCCTTTGTAGGGGAACCTAACTTTTTGGTGCAAGGATGATGGGATGGCCCCATTTGGATGGATCCATGGTCGACCTAGCAAAAGATTGAAACAGGCAGGAACATCGAGAACTTGGAATTCGACCTCGAACTCTGCCGGTCCTATGATTAAAGGTAAGGTCACCATACCAATCACCTCCCTTCTTGTGTTGTCATATGCTCTTACTGATTGCCCAGATGGCACAAAATCTGTAGGTCCCAACCCAAGAGATGTAGCAGTACGAAGTGGACACACATTCAGAGCAGAACCATTATTCAAGGCTTGCACATGATCTTTCCTCCCTTTTGGCAAATCAGCTTCCGTGAAGATTATGGCAACTGCTTTCTCGACAGGGGTTATAAGACTCACCAATCCTTCTGGTGAAGTATCGATGGGTACTTGGACATGGTTCAAGAGTTTAAGCATAGTTTGACGGTGCATGAGAGAAGCCATAAGCAATCCCCATATGGTAATGTTGGCTTGAGTCTTTTTCAGTTGCTTTAGGACTTCATCCTCTTCATCGTAGATTTCAGGTCTTTGCCCCTTCTTTAGTGCTTCCACCGGATTTTCATTTTCAAGGTAGGACGGTTTGAAGTGACGACCGCCCCTAGTCAAGTGATCAACTTCTTCAGAGTCTGCCCATAGATCATTTATTTCATCGCTACAGGTTTCACCTATGATGTCTCCCCATTCAAGCATATCTACCTCTTGCATTAGAGATTCTTCTGTCGACTGTCCTTCTTTCACCAATTTTCCCCATCCGGTTGGGTGGACTGGGGATTTCTCCGTTGGTTGCTCATCTTCCCATGGATTTCCCCATCCGGTTGCACGAACAGGAATGGTTATTGGAGGCGGTGCAGTGTAGAGAACATAGACATCAAACTTCCCAGATGGTTCCCCCAATAAACCCACTTCAGGATCTCTGGCATCATACCTTTCTTTCAACTGTTGCTGAAATGACTTCCGAGGCTTATTCTGTTTCTTCGGGACTTCTTTCTCAACAACTTTTCTTTCCCCATAGGCTTCTTCTCGGGATTTGCCCATTCTAGTATATCAATCTCTTGCATGTTTTCTTCATGTAGGGTGGGCAACAATGTAGGCACTTCACATGGACTTGGCTGTGGAACTATCAGAATTCCCTCGTCAATCAAGTCTTGGACCACTTTCTTTAGCAAGGTGCAATCCTCAGTATCATGGCCAGATTTTCTATGGTATAAGCAAAATGATGGGTCAGGGACAAGCGAAAGCTGAGGTGGAAGGGGAGTGATAAGTCTTCTTTTCTTGCAATGGTGAAATACATTGGCGAGACTCATAGGCAAAGTGATGTAATGGCGAATGGGTCGGGGTGGATAAGGTGAATCTTCTATTGCATTGACATTAGAAGTAGGGGATGGATTATGGGATGGCAAAGGATTTTGAGTGACATTGGGATGGTTGGGAGGAGTAGGTGGGCCTATGATCTTCCTGTCAATGAGGTCTTGTATTTCATGTCTGAGGCGGACACAACGGTCTGTTCTATGGCCTTTGGATTAATGGAAATGGCAGTACTCATTTTCGTTGTACCACGGGCAATGGATTTGGTGGGGGTATTGGGTTTAGAGGTTTGAGGATGCCCCTTGCTTTCAATCTTTCATAAACCTTGTCTAGTGGTGCATACAAATCAGAGAACTGACGAGGAGTAAAATTGTTGCCAATGTTCTATGGCTGTTGTGGAGCGATTGCATTCACTTCAGCGAGTGCCTTTCCATTGTTCCCTATCCGTCGAAACCTTGAAGGATCTTCAACTTTAAGAGTGCCATCAGTTATGGCGTCTTCCACTTGTGTCCCAGAGCTAATCAAAGCTTTGAAAGTGGGGAAGTGATGAGCAAACAAGTGCTTGTGATATATAGGCAATAGGTTCTTAACCACCATTCGTATCTGCTCTTCTTCATTAGGCCTATCAAACATCGTAGAAGCTTTCTTCCTCCACCTAGTGATGTAGGAAGAGAAAGATTCATTTGCCGCCTGTTTAGTAGTCTCCAAGTCTCTCCTTGTCACATCAACTTCCGTGTTGTACTTGTAGTGATCGGTGAATTCTCTGCACACGTCTTCCCATGTTTTAGTCTTCGACTCATCCAAACTCAGAAACCAATGCAGCGAAGAAGTGCTAAGTGATTCATGGAATAATTGGGCCATTAATTCCTCGGAAGCTCCACGAGGTTGCATTGCTCGGACATACATTTTCAAGTGAGTCTTAGGGCAACCCATTCCATCAAACTTCTGTAACTCCGGCATCTTGAATGAAGTAGGAAATCTCGCTTGAGGGAAGAGAGAAAGAGTGTGGATATCCACAAAATCATCAGCACGGCGAATACCATTTAAAGTCTTCTCCAAGGCCAACATCCTTGCGGCCATCATCTTTTGGTCATCACTCACAAGAGGGTTTTCAGTGGTGGGGATGAAAGTGGATGATTGGGTATAAACGGGGATATTTTGTAGTGGAGGTTGAGTATGTGGAAGTGGTGGATTTTGAGGTGATGATTGAGTATGCGGGAGTGGTGGATTTTGGGCTTGGCCTCCAGCTTGGGCAGATGGGTTGGATTGATTTTGGACAATGGGGACTTGAGTGTCGGGTATGGCATGATCTGTAGGAACATTGTGGATAAGGACGGGGGTTCGGTTGTTGATCTCTTGTGCCATTCTTATCGCGGTTTCAGACTTCACTGACACCTCTTCCAATTTCCCAAGCATATCATTCAATAACCTCTCAATTCTCCATGGATCCGCAGGAGTCCTAGAAACAGATGTCCCCTCAGGTGTAGCCGGATTATTCAATGCAAAAGTATCATCCATGGTGAGGTCTTGTTTAGTACTTCGTCTGATCAAACGGCCTGAAGAGTCACGAGTCCAAGCCAGCACTCTATTACATCCAAATGACCCATACTTAGTTACAAAGTGACACAAAGCGCCTTTTGTCTCCACAATTGATTTGAACGGGCGGGTAATGGTCCAATAACATTCCTTTAGTTGGGCCTCTCATCCTTATAAGCCCAATGGGCTTTAGGTAAGAAGGTCATACTAAAGGGATGTAGGTCGATTGATTTTAAAGTCATGTTACCCCTTAAAATTTACCACCCACATAGCATTCATTCATATCTCCAACCACATTCAAGAGCAAGAAACCGGATCACTGTATCGAGGGCTTTGTATCATCTTCTCAAAGAACCATGACATGAATTGCATTGTCATTCATTCCATTCACATTCATTCCCACAACACACATTCATGCCACACATACATTCATTCCATACACACATACATTCAAACACACATCCACTCTGTACCTGCATTCATTCCACAAGCATGGTGACTTTAAACTAGGCGGGTCCTTGTATCTTAGACAGTCCACTATATGCACTAAAAAGGGTAGGATAGGGTCCCCTACTTGCTTGAATCAACCATATACCTATCACGTGTGGCATGAGGGATGCCGCGTGAGTCAAGTGGTACGTGTTGATCCATTTAATATACCCAAGGGTAAAACCCAAGGATACATGGCAAGAGGAGTTGATAGCTTCGCAAACATGACACCCGAGAACGAGGGGAACCGGGGTCAAGGCTAGGCCAATCAGAAAAGGCAAGGATACATCGACCTATCATTCAAATGCAATTGCGCACACAATGCAATAAAGTAAACACACATTCAAGCGTATGCAAGTGATTGATTTTAATTTAAGCAATTAAATTAGCCCATACAAATTCCATGAGTCTAGTCCACTATTCCCCAGTGGAGTCGCCAGACTGTGAACCACGGGTTTCGATCCAGGGGAGGAAGGAAGGAGAACCCTTCTTTTAAAAAGACTTGTAGAGATTTAAATTAATAAAAATCTGGTTTTTAGAAGGTTCATAAAAAACATATCAAACAAGGAGTCGCCACCTCATTTTTAGGAAAAGAGGAAAACCATAAAAGCAGTTTTTAAAGAAAACCTTTGAAAAACAAACCACATGACTCCGATCAAGGAAAAGCCGGTCTATCAAAACAAGAGAGGATTCGGAGACTAAGTTACGATGTGGGAAGGTTCTAGGAAACATCCTATAGGCACCCACATCGCCCCAAAATGGGTCTCTGAATTTATATGGGCTATTTCAATCACTTCCTAATTAGTCACCATGCATATGCAAAGAATCATCCATAAAATAATCCACATTCATCCATGAACATCCGTAAATAATAAGCATCCATAAAGCATGTAAACATCCATGAACAAGTATGAGAGATATGGAAAGCAGTAGAGAGATAGAGAGAATGAACAAACAAATCCATCCTATCCACTAGCAAATATGTGATGGATAAATGAGCAAACAAACAAATCCATCCTATCCACTAACAAATATGTGATGGATAAATGATCAAGCATGGGTCCATCTTATCTACTAGCATATATGTGATGGACAAATGGGTAGAAAGAGAGAAGAAAAAAAGAAAAAGAAAACCTAGGATACCTAATATCCTAGGGCGGACTTGAACATCAAATGAGCGCCTACGTACCTTACATACAAAGATGTAAGGATCATGTTAGGATTATGCCCTAGAGCCAATCATAGAGATGATTGTTTAGGGATTAGGAACAATCATTTGATTTCATTTATGTATGTCACATTTATTATTGATTTAATAAAAGGGCTTATTCTATTATGTTTATATGCATCATTTATATTTACATAATATGTCCATGGAGTTAGAGTTGAGAATATGGAATTACAAAGAGTTGTAATTTTGAGACTATAGATATATCTCTGTACTAAACTCCTTAAGCATTCCTAGTTGAAGGTTCACTATGATGGACAGTAATGAACCATAGGACTAGCACTTGTTAGGTTGACTCTATAGGAGGATAGCTAGTCTCAAGCTATTTGTGTGGAGACACTACAACCAACAAGTGGGTGCCTATTATAAGAATAGGTACACTGAATGTGACCAAAGATATGAGATAAACTGAATGGAGTTTTATCCTGCCTGTCAATCAGTTTCTCATTGTTATAGTGGTACAAGTAATCCTTAGACCTGAGACACCATAGTTGCCTTATGCATGTAGCTTTAGAAGTTTGATAACACTAAGTGCAGATCCTATTCAGGGGTCTGCAAAGGTGTTCATTGGCCCTACTGCTATGTGTGTGAAGGCATGTGAGTGATCAACAAGGGATCCATCACTCTCAGGAAAAAGAGAGAGAATGTCTCATATAGCATTCATAATATAACTCATTAAATCCATGGCCATGGTAGGATGAATATGAAAAGAGTTTCATGAGTTCATCAATGAGTTGATATCTATGAATGAGTATAAAGTAATTGAACTAGGGACTTGACAGACTTCCATGTCCTATTAGTTCAATTGGAGACATTGTGTTGAAGGAAGGATGCAATTGTAACCTATAAACTATAACAGAAGGGTTCTTTGTAAATGACTATTCACCTCATTAAGGACCACACCATGAGCCATATGCTAGGTGTTACTCATGGTTAGTAGAAGCCCTAATTGATATAAGTGAGTTATAATCAATTAGGGAATTGGAAGGAGTTCCAATTAGACCCTAAATGGAAAGAGTTCCATTGTGCACACCTCGTGCTATTCCTACTACTTGATGATGTGAACCCAATGGGTCACACACTGATCATGCAAGAAGGGCTTTAAAGTCTATGAGAGAAAGGGTTTTAGTGAATAAAGAATAGTTCTTTATGGGCCTATTTGTATTTGATACAAATAATAGGGGTTAATGTGCAATTAAGAGTAATTACACATAACCCTATTAGGGTTTCTTCCCCATGGCCAGCCCCCTTTAGTGGGCTGCCTATATAAGTCACACTTATGTGTGACATGGCATAAGAGGCTTGCACAATAAACCCTAGCCGTCCAGCCCCTTGGAGGCTCTCTTCTCTCTCTCTCTCTTCTCCACCTCTAGCAACAACAAGGAAGAAGAAAGAAAGGACTTGAAGCTCTAGCTAGGTGTGGATACCGTTGGAGGCAGCACACTTGGGCTGCTCATTTCACCGCTGTCCGGAGTCGAAGCTTGGAGCAAAACGGAGAAGACATTAAAACTGTAAGTGTTCTAACCCTCTTCGTAGTTAGGGTTTGATTTTGTGTTATGCATAGTTAGATTCATGGGATTGGGAATCGTAGGAAAAATTTTTATATTCCGCACATCTATTTTTCCCTCTTGTTCGATTCCCAACAGTGGTATCAGAGCCATGATTATGCATAATACAAAATACATATGGGCTGGTAATTATGGTGTAGTTGAATGATTCAAAAATCTGGAAATTTTTCTGCATAATTGGTTTTCCTCCATGGCTGAACCTAGGGTTTGGAACCCTAGGTCAATTCTCTTCTACTCCTCTTCTAATTGATGGTTAAGTGTAGCCATGGATGCAATAGGTTGCATAGGGTTTGAGTTTGAAGAAGAAGAATAAGGAAACTAGGGTTTTATAAAACTGTTATGAACAGTTTTCATGGTTGCCATGAAAAACCGTCATCTTGTTTTGCCTGCCGAATTCAGAGTTCTTCTCCAAAATTTTCGAACCATATATGGTTAGAAAGCTCTTCGAATAAGCTTTCCAACCCAACAAACGGTGCGTCAATCCGAGTTCTGTAGTGAAAGTTATGAATTTTTTACTACAGGCTGTCTGGAAAGACAGTTTTGCTCGGGAATGATGCAATAGCCACAACTTTGAGTTATTGATGGAGATCAAAGGCATGGCAATGGTTGCCACCACTTGGGTTATGTTCTAGACATGGTAGGGAAAGGTTCCCAAGCATTTAGATGCATCATAATTGGATTAAGATGCTAGAACAGAAGGAAGAAGGAGAAGAACACCATGGAGGCTGAATCTGGGTTTTAGAACCCTAAGGTTCTTGCAATTAATTCTAATTAAAGCTGCTGTATTTATGATGGAAGATCATTGTAGGATCATTATATATCATGTTTATATGATTTTCTTTAAGTTTCAAAAAGGTTTTGATGGAAAAAGATTCAAAAAGTTTGAAAATTTTTCATGAACAGCATAGCAGATTTTCTCTGCAGAAAAGTCATCAATGGAGTTTTGACTAGAACTTGAGTTAGGGAACTCCAAATTGCATGAAACCAATTGCATTAGTTTCCTAAGACATGTAGGATACTGGGAAAATTCGTTTGGTAGCCTAATTCATTCATCTTGCTGGGTTTTAAATCAATTTCTGACCATGGACAGTGTGCTGTCAAATTCTGGGCAGCCTACTGTTGTTTTAATTGTTTAGAACAATTGGTGATGATTTGATCATCCAAACCTCTTCTATTAGCTTAGTATTTCATGTAGGGACATGATACAAAAGCTGGTTTCAATGGAGGAGTCGAATTGATAAGGTTTTAGAAGCTATTGTGACCTTGAAGGTCTGCAACAATGGCTCCAGCAATGGGTTTTGGAAACCCTAATTGTTCTTGATGATGGCAGCCACTTCCACCTCTTCTCACGTGTCCAAGGGCTTGTCCCACACCCCTGTAGTCCTCTCCCTTGGCTGGCCATGGCCTCCCACAGCCGTTGGTGGCCATGGCAGCCTAGCCAAGCTCAGGCAGCCCCCTGGTAGTGACGGCTGCATAGAGTTAAGGATGAAACCCTAATTTTGAGTTAATGATGAAACCCTAATTTCATTATGGCATTAATTAAAACCCTAATTGGAATATTAATTACCTTAATTAAGAGTTAATGATTGGTCATTAAATGACCAATCATGGTTATTAATTGTTAGGACATAATTAATACCATTAATGATGTCTAGGGTTAGGGTTTTGATAACCCTAATTAGTGTAATTAATTAAGGGTAATAAATACCCTATTTGGCATTAATTAAACCCTAATCCCTTTTATTAAATACTGTATGAACCTAGGGTTTTAATGATTGGTCATTAAATGACCAATCATAAGGCATTTAATGATTAGGGCTTGCATTTAGGGTTTAGGGTTATGCATTTAGGGTTTAGGGTTTTAGGAAACCCTAATGCACTAATTCATCATTTAATTGATTTTATTTAATTCCCATGTTAATTATTTAATTAATATTGATTAATTTTATAATGTTTTAAATGGTTTAAAATACAATTGGGGATTAAATTAAAATCTGGAAATTCTTAATTAAATGAAATTGTTTTGTTTAAATAAGGAAACCCTAATATTGGATATTAGAGTTATTTTAGGAAACTTTATATGTTTCTATTAATTTGATTAATTGAAATTAAATGTCTTAAATGTTAAGACTTTATTTAATTCTGGATATTTTTGTTTAAACCTAATAAGATTAGGATGCATTAATGAGATTAATGTAAATCATTCAAGAGAATTACCATAATGCCCATATGTTTTAATGCTTACAGTTTTTCTTTACATTATGCAATGAGATTGTATGTATGTGTTTGGATGATGATTATGGACTATACCCCTTAAACCAATTGTGATTGGCCGTCTTATGAATGGGATGTTATTATTTACAAGAGTTGTAATTTTATTAAGGTGATGTAATTTATTTGGGGCTTGCATGCCACCTTCCCTCTCCCTCTCTCTCTATCATTCTCTTATGTACCCCACATTCCCCTTATGTATCCCTTTCTTTAAATTATGTAAATGTTATGTAATCGAGAGCGCACTAAGGAGCATGGTGGACCCAAAGGAGCATGATAGAGCCCAACAAGCCAATGGTGGAGACCATCAAGCCAAGGGAGCAGATTGAAGGACTTGAAAGCTTAGAGAAGTGTTTCAAGAAAGCATGCATGTTACGAATGGTTTATTTTACGATCACCTACACCCACCTTAGACTTTGGATTCAATCTATTGGCTTGGATTGAATCCTCTCAAAGTCCATAATCATCATAGTGGGAGCTTAAATTTATGAGATAATTGTATTAGCTCCAATACCATAGTTTGGTATATGTTACCTATTCACTTAGAGACTAATATCAAAATATGGTACTTTATATATGTTGATATATAATAGCATGCGATGTATGATTTATAATAGCATGAGATGTATGATTATAAATAGCATAATTTATATGTTTAAATTTTGATACATAGGATGCATGTTAATTTGATGAGACCCTTTAAAACCCCTCTTATTTAATATTAAGTTGAAAATGGAGAAGTCATTAGGGAATGAATTCTTCATTGCCTTCCATCATTATAGGATCATCTAACGTCCCTTAATGTGGGTACCTGGCTGCAGACATGTAGGAGCTACCCATGTTAAAGACATTACTTGAAACTATCACATATGAGATATCATGGGGTGCCTAAACTGGTATATACCAAGAAACTAACATGTGAGGTATATATTTGGCGAAACATACCTGTGTGAATGATGGGTTTAACTTAACTAGGGAAGTATTCCAAGAAACTAACATGTGAGGTGTATGTTCCCTAGAGGCAAAACGATTGGAACTTGCTTATGAAGCAATAGACAAAGAGTTGTCTTCTTATTGTGGGTTAGAAGCCAAGAAACTAACATGTGAGGCTTCTAGGTCACAGTGGGACCCCAATCCCCATTAGGAATGAGATTCCCGAATTCCATTAGAGGGTGTATGGAATTTGATAAAATAGTGGGAGGTACCATATGATTAAAGACCCAATCATTATGGATAAAAATGAAATCTAATTCTTTGTTTATGTAGATTACCTAATTACTCACCTCAAAACCCCTATTTCCTAATATAGGATATTGATAGTTTGACTAAACCCGATTTCTTTGATTGACTTAGGAAATTGAGAATTGTTCTCAATTCCAAAAGATTGTTTATATGCTATTAGGCCTTTTATTAAAGGCCCTCCATAAAACATCCTAAGAAGAAAAAGACACTATGCGCAATTGGCATCTTGTTGCCATGCTATATGATAGTATTGATGACTAATGAGCTTCAGAAGCAAAATTAGTCAATGCAAGTGCCTTTGATGTCCTACATCACATACAAAGGTTGTATTGTGAGTAAAATAATACTATAAAGTATAGTACTTGTAAAGGACTTCTTCTGGACTAGGATGTAATAAAAGTTGTTTATTAATAATCACCCTTTTGAAAAATGATTAATCATATAGAATAGCTTGAGAAGCTAGATGTGATTTAAAATGGAAGCATAGAGGAAAGCAAGTCTTGAAAAGTCAAAGACAAAGAAATATAATTATTTTGTAGTAAATATAAGGTATTGTAAAGGGAACTTGATAAAGTATCAGTCTTCCTAGAAGAACCAAACTTTTGAAGTTTTGGTTCATGCTCTAAACTAAATTGTTGGTTAGTTCTGCTTCTTGGTTTTTGGATTCTAGTGTAATCTAAATCGAAGCAGAAAGTTAAGTAGACAATAAGTTACCTTTAAAAATTTTAATAGAGCAAGAGTTGCTAGATTAATTTTGGGAACTTATTTCTTAACTAGGTCATTTAAGACATTCTAGAAATTTGATTTCTGAATTTAAATGACTAATTGGAGCGAATGCAACGTATTCCGAGAATACAAGAGATGTAGAGACTCTCATTTAAATGTAACGATTATGACTTGGTTATGAGATGACCAAACCCATCTTTTACTTGGTGAAGTGAATGAGTTACATTTATAATTTGACTATACATTGTGATGTATACAGTCATGTAGAGCATGCATTCAATTATAGTAGACTCATCTTAGAATACCATAGCTCAATGGTGAATCTAAGAGAACAAATTGAACCCTATTAAGATATGGTTTGATCCATGATGAGTTTTACTAACGTATCCATCTAGGATATACCTTAAAATTGCTACATATTGATAATTTAGGGTTCACTCCAGTTTTGTCCCAATTATATCAGATATGATATGGGAAGAAACCCAACTTAAAGAAGTTAAGGCTTGGGCTTGTGCTACGTATGTCTGGAAACATAATGTAGACAATCTGGAAATACGGTCAAGTAAGTGTTGAATTGTGGTATATCCCAAAAGTGGTTGGGATAGTATTTCTATTACCCTAGTGAACAAAAGTTGTCCATTAGGATGTTTGCTGGATTTTCTTGAGAAAGAGTTCATTCAAGAAAGATGCAAAAGGAGATAGAATTTATAGAATTGTCTGTAAAGCCACAAACGAACAAAGATCCAACCCTTGTCTCTGTTGAGACAAAACCCTTAACTACACTACAATCTTTTCATAGATCAAATTGGATATTTCTTAACATAAGAGAGATATTGTATCTCTATTAGAATGTGAAAGAATTGTTCTTTGGTGATAAAGATCACCAAGATAATCCTATTGATTATGACTAGACGATGTTTCACATCAACTCGAGAAATGACTAAGAGTCATTAAATCCAATATGGATAGGTAGAGACCTAAAAGGCTTGGCTATTTAAGAATGTTTTCAACATAGGCAAAAAGTTGTCTATAAAGAAACTTGTTTGATAATAGTTATGCTGAAATCCATTTGGATCTTGTTATCTATAAACACACATTTTGAATATAAGATATGTCAAAAAGGATATAAAGATGTTATATCAAATGGTGAAAAACCATAAAAGTGTGTAAGTTATAGAAGTCTATTAATAGACTACAAGGTTCTCATAATTAGAACATCTATAAAGTTGAGGTAATCAAATTGTTTGATTTCTCTCATTGTATAGATGGACCATGAGTGTATAAAAGGTTAGTGGGAGTGCGATCGTTTTTCTTTATTCTAAGTATGGATGACATCATAATCATTATGAATGATATATGAATGTTATCTAATGTAAAGTTTTAGTTTTTGGAGAAAAACTAATTCATGAAAGATTTGGCAAAAGCATCCAATAAGATCTATAGAGATAGATCATATAGATTGCTAAGTATCTCCAAATCATCAAACATAGTTGAAATGTTGAAGGAGTTCAACATGGAGAATTCTAAGGGAGGTCTGATTTACTTCAGATAAGAATTCATTATTCAAGGGCATGTGCCTTAGGATAACACAAGTAAGATTCTTAAAGTGTTAAGAAGCCTTATTTTACACTATGTATTGAACCTGATATCTATTATGTTGTAATTGTTACAAATAGTTATCAATCAATTCAAATTTGGAATATTGGATTGTATATGGAAATTGTAAACTCATAGTAGATGGGTATATGGATTTGGATATAATCCATATGGGGTATATTTTATATTCACTTTAGTTGGTGAAATACTTAATGGAAGAACTGTATGAAAGATACAGTGGATTCCATTATTGAGGGTGAATTAATTGTCGCATTGTCTAGGAGACTGTTTGGATCTATAAGTTCATTTAGAACATAGAGTTGTTCCTTCCAATTGAGTTGCCCACACCTTGTTTTGTGACAACAATGGGTCTATAGCTCAAGTATAGGAATCACGGTCTCATCAAAAGTCCAAACTCATAGAGTGACAATTCCAAGTGATTAGAGGAATCATTGGAAGAGGTAATAGATACATTACAGAAGATATTATCTACATAAGTTTTTGTAGATCTACTGACTAAAGCTTTAAAACATAATTGGTTATGTCTAAGACCAACATCTTGAGAAGATAGGTATGCGATACATGGTCGATTGGCTTTAGTGCAAGTGGGAGATTGTTAGGATTATGCCCTAGAGCCAATCATAGAGATGATTGTTTAGGGATTAGGAACAATCATTTGATTTCATTTATGTATGTCACATTTATTATTGATTTAATAAAAGGGCTTATTCTATTATGTTTATATGCATCATTTATATTTACATAATATGTCCATGGAGTTAGAGTTGAGAATATGGAATTACAAAGAGTTGTAATTTTGAGACTATAGATATATCTCTGTACTAAACTCCTTAAGCATTCCTAGTTGAAGGTTCACTATGATGGACAGTAATGAACCATAGGACTAGCACTTGTTAGGTTGACTCTATAGGAGGATAGCTAGTCTCAAGCTATTTGTGTGGAGACACTACAACCAACAAGTGGGTGCCTATTATAAGAATAGGTACACTGAATGTGACCAAAGATATGAGATAAACTGAATGGAGTTTTATCCTGCCTGTCAATCAGTTTCTCATTGTTATAGTGGTACAAGTAATCCTTAGACCTGAGACACCATAGTTGCCTTATGCATGTAGCTTTAGAAGTTTGATAACACTAAGTGCAGATCCTATTCAGGGGTCTGCAAAGGTGTTCATTGGCCCTACTGCTATGTGTGTGAAGGCATGTGAGTGATCAACAAGGGATCCATCACTCTCAGGAAAAAGAGAGAGAATGTCTCATATAGCATTCATAATATAACTCATTAAATCCATGGCCATGGTAGGATGAATATGAAAAGAGTTTCATGAGTTCATCAATGAGTTGATATCTATGAATGAGTATAAAGTAATTGAACTAGGGACTTGACAGACTTCCATGTCCTATTAGTTCAATTGGAGACATTGTGTTGAAGGAAGGATGCAATTGTAACCTATAAACTATAACAGAAGGGTTCTTTGTAAATGACTATTCACCTCATTAAGGACCACACCATGAGCCATATGCTAGGTGTTACTCATGGTTAGTAGAAGCCCTAATTGATATAAGTGAGTTATAATCAATTAGGGAATTGGAAGGAGTTCCAATTAGACCCTAAATGGAAAGAGTTCCATTGTGCACACCTCGTGCTATTCCTACTACTTGATGATGTGAACCCAATGGGTCACACACTGATCATGCAAGAAGGGCTTTAAAGTCTATGAGAGAAAGGGTTTTAGTGAATAAAGAATAGTTCTTTATGGGCCTATTTGTATTTGATACAAATAATAGGGGTTAATGTGCAATTAAGAGTAATTACACATAACCCTATTAGGGTTTCTTCCCCATGGCCAGCCCCCTTTAGTGGGCTGCCTATATAAGTCACACTTATGTGTGACATGGCATAAGAGGCTTGCACAATAAACCCTAGCCGTCCAGCCCCTTGGAGGCTCTCTTCTCTCTCTCTCTCTTCTCCACCTCTAGCAACAACAAGGAAGAAGAAAGAAAGGACTTGAAGCTCTAGCTAGGTGTGGATACCGTTGGAGGCAGCACACTTGGGCTGCTCATTTCACCGCTGTCCGGAGTCGAAGCTTGGAGCAAAACGGAGAAGACATTAAAACTGTAAGTGTTCTAACCCTCTTCGTAGTTAGGGTTTGATTTTGTGTTATGCATAGTTAGATTCATGGGATTGGGAATCGTAGGAAAAATTTTTATATTCCGCACGTCTATTTTTCCCTCTTGTTCGATTCCCAACAGATCAAAGTCCACGTAGTTCGATTGAGAAGGGGTTACTCCCTTTACAATGAACTATAAACCCTAAGTTTCCATTAAAAGAAAAGAAGAGTTTTAAAAGAAGAAAGATTTCTGAAAAAAGGAATTTGAGAAAAGATAGAAGTTGAAAAGAGATAGAACTCTTATCCAAAAAGAAGTTTGAGAAAAATAGAATTCTAAAAGAGATAGAACTCTAATTAAAATAGAATTTTAAGAAAAGTAGAATTCTAAAAGAGATAGAACTCTAATTAAAACAGAATTTTAAGAAAAGTAGAATTCTAAAAGAGATAGAACTCTAATTAAAATGGGATTTTAAGAGAAATAGAATTCTAAAAGAGATAGAACTCTAATTAAAACAGAATTTTAGAAAACATGGAAACTCAAGAATTATAGTCCAAAGTAAAGAGAATAACCCAAGAGAGGGAGAAGAGAACAATTCATACACAACTTACCATGAACCACTTACCATATGCAAATTATCCCGAAACATCGAGAAAACACCAATTAATCACCCCATGTATTCTATAGGGCAATTATTAAGCTCAAACCATTCATATTCATGCTCAAATCATCATTAGAAGACCTAAATCAAATCTGGACAGAATACTAAATATGCATATAACGACCTAAAACTCATGCAAATAATCCCGAAACATCGAGAAATCACCAATTAATCACCCTATGTATTCTATAGGACAATTATTAAGCTCAAATCATTCATATTCATGCTCAAATCATCATTAGAAGACCTAAATCAAATCTGGACAGAATACTAAATATGCATATAATGACCCTAGACTCATGCAAATAACAAAAATCAAAAGAAAAACTCAATCCTATATGCTCCTATATGCTCTAAACACCCTAACATGCACAAAAACTATCAAAAACATGCTAAATAGGCATTACCATGATGAAAATATCATATGATAATCCTAAACATGAAAAGAAAATCTACCATGATGCCTTAGGTAAGTACTTTATGTAAGAATGTGAAATAAGTATCCTTACGACGAGCTTTCTTAAGTAAAACTATCCGGAGATAATTTTACGTAGAAATCACTCCATATGAATGGTTTCTTCACATATCCTACGTAAAATATATACCTAAGAATGCAAAGAAACTCACAGCGCACTTAAACACACTCCAGAAAGCACCTATGCACAGCCTCACCCTCTAAGGACGATAATTATCCTCGAAAAAGATAATCACCCATACACCTATGAAGACAAGGCTTACACAGCAAGTGCCCTATACAAAAGATGCTTAAAATCATGCATATAATTGAACCATGAAGAGAAAATGGCCTAAACACATCAACTAATTTTCTGTGCAAAACGTACCTCTATCCTTAAGGGAGAAACTATCCTACCAGCAAGCAATTCGCAATCCTAATCCACTAACATGCATTCTCATCATATTTGAATCATATACACTCTAAAATATAGAGTATATATGATTCCTAAATCAATTCTAAGCCATAATTATGCAGAGAATGGAGTAGAAGAAGAAGGAATCATAAAAGAAAGCAAAGGAGACTTACAATGAAGCAAGGGTCTTCGCTGCGTTCTTCCTTCTCTTTAGCTTGGTTCCCTTCTAGTTCTCCTTCAAAATTGCAGGAAAAAGCCTCCTCCAAGTGATATGGGTGTGTTCAAACTCGTGGTCCCCCTCTCTCTTATGAATATGAAGTGTCAAATAAGCCAAAAAAGTCCTCTTTATGCTGATGAATGAGCCTCTATTTATAACCAACCAACCATATGAACCAATGGTTGAGATTAATTCACCATAAAATCAATCTATGGCTGTGATTAAATCCCATGAATGTTAAACAACTCAAAACCACTTCCCAATAGGCTTAGAAGTCCTTTAGAAGGCTGAAAATCGGAGTAGTAGAGTCCCATTTCGTCAAAAACTCAAAGAGAGAAAAATCAGGATGGGACTCTCGGGTGACAGGTTGGGGTGAACCGGTCCAACCGGTTGGTGAACCGGTCCAACCGGTTGGGCCCAACCGGTCACCCGAGGAGAATCCAAAAATTTTGGAATTCTAGCTCGGTTTGGACTCCGAACTTCAAACGGACACAAATTCTTCATTTTAACTCCGATTTGAGTGATTCAAAAGCCAAAATTTCAAGGATTCAATGTAGAATAAGCCTAGAATAATCTTGAACCAAGAATCCCTGACCACGGTCAAGTGGCTGGGTTTTCATGAGGCGATTACCCGGAAAAATGTCAATTAAGCATAGGGTAATGTGGTGAACCAATCCCAAACCTATCAATAAATTAAATTGGCACTTCAATTAGACTCATTTCATCATTCTAAGGTCAACGGAACTCTCCGGAACAAATTTGGAAGTCAATTGGAAAATATACGAAGTAAAAGACGAAATTGCCCTTCAAGTCGCAAAAGTTCTAATTAGCTATCCATACCTATCTGGAATTGACCCAAATTTGACACACATATCCAAAATGACCCTAGAAACTAAATGCAAGTGATGGGACTCAACAAAGAGACAAAAATATGCATGCAATGATGACCTATTCTCTTAAGGCTTAAAAGGGCAAAATTGTCCTTTAAGGCTTAGGGACTCCTACATGTTTCTAAACCTAAACAAATGATATCATGATCTCATGGGGGGTGAAAATGGGGTGTCTACACCCAACTTTCAGGACATGCGCACTCGGTCCTCTGTCAAAGGACTCATTGAATGGTGGCAGAACATGGAAAACTTCCAACCCATCACCAAGGGCTATATCGAAAAGGCCGGTTTTGGCCCATTCCTAGATTCTCTATGGAATGACCAATGTGATAGGCAAGCTTTGCTAGCCTTGTCTGAGCTATGGTGGGACACCACCAATACATTCCATTTTAGCTTCGGGGAGATGACATTAACCCCCAAGGACTTCACCATGATCACGGGCTTAAGCATTAAAGGCAAAAGCTTGGAATTCTATGAGGAGGCTCACATAGATGAGGATTATCTCCTAGCTTACCTGGGGATGGAGATCGAGGTAATCAAGAAAGCAGTGCGACGCACTTGGCTTTTCAACAAGTTTGCCAAACAAAGGGAGAGCGAGGGTGCAAGCCCCGATTGCATTACAAGGGCATTCCTTCTGTACATGATCTCATGCACATTCTTTGCCGGGACGGGCGACCTAGCCCCTTTGGGTCTTCTTGCAAGCATGGAGGATGTTGACAAGATCAGGAAGTTCAACTGGGGAGGGGCTGCTCTAGCCACCATGTATCGCACAATGTGTGACATGTCACGTGGTGTGACTAAGGACTTCGGCGGGATGCCCTTTGTTTGGGAGGTAATGCTACTTCCCTTTCATTTCTTTTTATTTTTTCTCTTATATTATCTTTTCTTTTTGACTCTTTTCTCAACTTTTGACAGGTTTGGTGCTATGAGTACCTCAACCTATGTCGCCCATCCCTTGCTGAGGAAACCATTGAATGGCCTACCCTCAAGAATTACTCTCCTAGTTATGTATCCATTCAGGCGGCGAATCGTCATGATTACGCCTTTGCTAGAGCTCACCTAGCAAGCCTCACTGCTGATATGGTGAAATTCTTTCCCCATTCTTTTCCTTTTCCTTTTACTCCCAATTTCTCATTTTGAATTTTTGAACAGATTGAATGGAATCCATGGAAGATATGGGTACCAATGCTACCCAAGCGATGCATTCCTAGCTTTATGCTGACGGGCAAGAGGGTGCTCTTGGAAGGCCCCGTGGGTAGGTACTGGTACCTAGGGGAGCGTGTCTTACGCCAAGTCATGGGTGATGTGAACGCCGCCATGGCTCCAATGCCTCCACCACTTAACATGAGGCATGCGAACTTAATGGAAGGGGAGGAGTTGTGGGATGCCTTGAGAGGCTGGGATGCGGAGGAGTTCACTTCTCCTGACATTGCATATGACACTTTCTGTCTCCAATATCTGATGAGGCCCAGGGTGACAGGCCTTCCTCTTCAGGGGGTAAGTCTTTAACATTCTCCTAGCCTTTTTTTTTGGTAGAGACTCTATTTAATAGGTGAACACTTGCAGGGTTGACGAGCACGAGGGCATAGCTCAACAGTGGGCTCAGGAGTGGTTCCTGGCTCTGAGGAAGATGAGATGGAGGGGGATAGGTCACTACCCTTGCCTCAGCCGAATTGGTTCATTGATTTGTGCAGTGGGTCAGACTTTGTCAAGACCGCCATTGCTCATCCTGCATTCGATGAATCCCCCAGGATCGACCCAAATCGAGAACAGGTGAGTTCTCTTTATGGGTATTTCTTTCTTTCTTTGAACATTACATTCAATTTTACCCTTATTGATTATCCTAGGTGCCTGCGGCATATGCCCAAGAGTTCATCGACCTTAGTGAGGGCTTGAGGCGTGACCTTGTGAGGATGAGCCTAGCCAAATCTATGGCAGAAGCTCGTTTGGATGTCATGGTAAGTGTTCAACCTATTTTAAAGTTCCCATCTATGGTTTTCAACCAACCCTATTCTCATACTTGACTTCTTTGCAATGGATTTTGTATATGCAGCCACCACCAGCAATGCGCCCTCCTAGAGCACCTCATGGGGGTCGTGACGGAGCTGGGCCGAGCCGTAAAAGAAGCTCTGGGAACCGCTGAGTTCATTTACTTTCTTGTTGGGCTTATAGAAACAATGAGACAATGGCTATCTTTTCATTTTATGCTTGTGTTTTGTAATTGCCACCTAAAACCCACTCTCTTATCCCTTGCTATGGATACTTGTTGTGCTTGTTTGAATCTATCATGATGATGTTATGGTGCCTTTCTCATGAAAATTTGAGTCAATGTGAGTTCATAGGAGTGAAAATGGCCTAAAAAGGCCACCCGAACGCGAAAATAGGCAAAACCGGGCGAAACAAGGCAAAACAAGGCGGGGGCCTCGGGTGACCATCTGGCCCCGGACGGTTAGCCGTCTGGGCCTAGACGGCTGACCGTCCAGCCCCGGACGGTTACCCGAGGTCGACGCGCTTTTTCGCGATTTTTCAGGAATTTTGCGATTTTGACGGTTCTACTCCCTTTAGGACTCGAATTTGTGACCCTTTCCCTATAAAAACACATGAGGGGAGCCTTCTAACTCACCTATTTTCATTGATAATAATTATGGAAGCCTTGGATGGGTTCTTAAGAGGGTTTTTGGCAGTCATGGCTGCCAAAGACAAAACTGAGTTTAAGCGCTTCGGCTTGGAACCATTGCTCTCTATAAGGCACGTGAAGCTCGAGACGACCCTTCTCACTGCTGCTACATACTTCTGGGATCCTGAAATCCATGTCTTTCGATTTAATTATGAAGAATTATGCCCAACCATGGAGGAATTCTGTGCTTTATTTGGAGTTTCGCCCGCAGGGCCATTCATTCTTCCTACACCACGCTCTGATTACCTTGCTTCCTTCTCGGATTTTCTTGGCATTCCTCAAAGGGATGCAACGATCTTCGTCAAGGACCATATGGTGGACTTAATGAAGTTAGCAACCTCATTCTTGGCTCATGGTAGTGAAGGTACTCTGACTTTTACCCCTTAAATTCAGCGTGCACTCGCTTTCTGTTTAATTGGTCGCTTTCTTATCTCCACCGGCACTCTTCAAGCCCCTGTTCAAATATGTGAGTTGGTTGCCCCTCTTCTCAAGCGACATAACATCGTTCCTCTGGTACTAGCTGAAACCTTGAATGGTTTAGAAAAGTTCATGGCAACCCCAAAGCGCCTTTAGAAGGTAGCCCCTTTTTATTGCAAATGTGGTTGCTCGAGCGCTTGAATTTTCTATCTCCCACCACTATTAATCCATACAAGCCCCAACACTTCTGTCTACGCCGAGTTGAACTCCCAGGACCATTCTCTTTACGAGATTGGTTGGGTTACCTCCACACACTGTCGTGGCGGAACATCAAATGGTATGTCTTCACATGGGGGTGTAAAGAGCAGGTACTTTTTTGAACCTCGGGGTATACTTTTGTCAAACTCATAGGACTGAGATTGACTTCCTTCTATTAGACTTCGAGAATTCTTCGCCAGATGGGCGCCATGCAAACCATACCGTCCTTAACAGGACCTTGTTGCTCTGTGGAACCTGTCGGTCCTACTATAATCAAGTGGGCGAGGACTCGCTGGCCTACAGACCTGAAATTGACTCAGATTGCCAACACTGAAGGGCCTTTCGAGATGAGTAGAGAATATAAGCAATGGTTGAAGGATGATTTGGGCGAAAGGGAAACTTCTCGTCGAGAAAGAATTTATGACCTTATCAAGGACACGAGACTTGGACTTTGCAGAGAAGACATTCTTGAAGCAGTGGAGGCATCCCACGGCCATGACTTGCAAAAGAAAAGAAGACTTGATAGAGAGAGACAGAAGACAAACAAAATGACTCTGAAGAAACTCAAGAGGACTTAAAGACTCAAGGAATAGAATATCTATGGCATGTCGATAGTTCTTTTACTTAACATCAATAAATTGTTATGTCAAACAATTAGTTTCAAATGAATTGCCAATAATAATCTACTTTCGAGATTTTTTTTGATTGTGTTGATTGGACCGCACCCAATGTAACTTTATGGGCTGCCTACGTATCCCCGTTTTTTTCTTTTTTCTTTTTGGGGAATCAGGTCCTACGTAGTTCTCATGCCTTAACTTTTTCCTAGGCCGCCTTTACAGGTTTTCAACCTAGCAGACCTTATACATAATACTTCTTTAATTGATTCAAATTGGTGGGACGAGCGAACTCGATCCCATCCAAATCCATAAGTCGAACAGCCCCTGCTGTCAATATCTCCTTGATGACATACGGTCCACCCCAACTTAGTTTGAACTTTCCTCGTGGGTCGAAAATTAGAGCTCGGATCTCTTTCAATACTAAATCCCCTTTCTTCAAGCCTCTGTCTTTGACATGTTTGTTGAACGCCCTTGCGACTCTTCTCTGGTACCCTTGCACATGGTAGAGAGCCCTCAATTGCCTTTCATCTAGCAATGCCAACTCATCATAACGACTTTTGATCCAGTCCACCTCTGCTAGCTGACTTTCCACTGCAACCCTTAACGAAGGAACTTCCAATTCCACTGGCAGAACAACCTCCATCCCATACACTAGCGCATACGGCGTAGCCCCTGTTGATGATCTGACTGACGTTCTGTACCCCCATAATGCCAATGGTAGTTTCTCATGCCAATCAGTGTACGTGTCAGCCGTTTTCTGTAATATCTTCTTGATGTTCTTGTTGGCGGCTTCCACTGCGCCATTTGTCTGCAGGCGATACGGGGACGACAAGTGGTGAACGATCTTGTACTTCTGCAAGAGTTCTTTGGTCTCCTTCTGGAAATGCTGATCGTTATCTAAAATGACCTCATGCGGTACCCCATATCGGTAGATAATGTTGAGCTGTATGAACTGCGCCACCTTTTTAGCATTCAAAACTTTGAAGGAAGCTGCTTCCACCCACTTGGTAAAGTAATCGATGGCTACCAGGATGTATTCATGACCGTTGGATGCCTTCGGCTTAATCTGTCCGATGATATCTATTGCCCATACTGCAAACGGCCATGGAGTTGACATGCTTGTTAAGGGCATAGAGGGCAAATGTTGTCCGTTGGCGAAGAGTTGACACTTATGGCACTTCTTGACGTGGGCATAGCAATCCCTTTCCATTGTAGACCAGTAATACCCTAGTCTCATGATCTTCTTAGCCAACATGTATCCATTCATATGCGGAGCTCCCACTCCTTCATGGATTTCTTCGATGAGTTTTCTGGCTTCTTCCTCCGTGACACACAGCAAGTGGATTCCGTTATAAGATCTCTGATACAGTTTTCCTCTACATACCACATAATGGCTTGCCAATCTTCTCAGTGTTCGCCGATCCACGCGAGATGCTTCCTCTGGATATTCTCTTTCTTCGATGAGCCTTCTTATGTCATAAAACCAAGGGTGGTTATCTGTTACCTCTCCTTCTCGAATGGAACAGCAATAAACAGGTTTCTCTCTGCATTCGATCATGAGCGGTTTCACGCTTCCTCCTTCTGGTATCTCCACCATTGAAGCTAGAGTCGCTAAGGCATCAGCAAACTGATTCTTGTTTCTCGACAGGTAATTGAACTCGATTTCCGCGAACTCTTTAGTCAGTGCTTCCAAATAGGCATGATAGGGCAACAGCTTCTCATCGCGAGTCTTCCACTCCCCTTTTATCTGACAGATAATCAATGCTGAATCTTCGAACACCTCTAGTTCTTTTATCCCCAACTCTAACGCAGCTTCCAATGCTAGGATGCAGGCCTCATACTCTGCTATGTTGTTGGTGGCTTCGAACCCCAATTTGACTGCTAAAGGAGTGAAGGCTTCCTCGGGCAAGACTAGTAGCACTCCTATGCCATAACCTCTTCTGTTTGCCGCTCTGTCGAAGTAGACTTTCCAAACCTTCTTCTTGATTTCCAGGATATCTTCGTCGGGGAACTCATCATTGAATTGGGTTGATGATGACACAGAGTAGCTTGCCAAATGGTCTGCAATGACACTTCCTTTGACGGACTTCTGCGCCAGGTACTTTATGTCGAATTCATTGAGAAGAAGCGACCAACGAGCGGTCCTGTATGATAGGACTGGTTTTTCTAGCAAATACTTCAAAGGATCCAATCGACTTATCAACAGGACTTCGAAAGACATCATGTAATGACGGAGTTTCTGGGTAGCCCATACCAATGCTACGCAAGCCTTTTCTAGCGCATTGTACTTTACTTCACAATCTGTCATTTTCTTGCTCAAGTAGTAGATGGCATTTTCCTTTTTCGACCCTTCAAGGTATTGAGCTAACATGGCTCCCGTCGCGGTTTCGGTAACCGTTAAATATAACAGTAATGGTTCACCTTGCCGCGGGGGAACCAAGATTGGGGGGTTGCTCAGATACCTTTTAATGGTCTCAAAGGCTTCTTGACAATCCTCATTCCATTCCTTGGAAACGCCCTTTTTAAGTAGCTTGAAAATTGGCTCGCATACCATGGTCAGATTGGCGATAAAACGACTTATGTATTGAACTCTCCCCAGAAAACCCCGGATCTGCTTTTCTGTTCCTGGTGGCTCCATCTCCGTGATAGCTTTTATCTTCCCTGGATCAACTTCAATTCCCCTTTGAGTGATTATGAAACCCAACAGCTTCCCTGCAGTGACTCCGAAGGCACACTTCTGAGGATTCAGTTGGAGGTTGTACTTCTTTGCCCATTCTAGGAACTTCTCTAATGCCGCGAAATGTCCTTTCCGGTCTACAGATTTGACTATCATGTCGTCCACATACACCTCTACTTCTTTATGGATCATATCATGCAATAGGGTCGTAGCAGCTCTTTGGTAAGTAGCCCTGGCATTTCTCAAGCCAAAAGGCATTACCTTGTAGCAATACGTGCCCCACTGCGTGATAAAAGCCGTCTTTTCCATGTCTCGAGGCGCCATCTTTATCTGGTTGTAACCGGAGAACCCATCCATGAAGGAGAGAAGGGCATGGCCTGCTGTACTATCCACCAATACATCGATATGCGGTAGAGGGAAATTATCCTTTGGGCTCGCAGCATTAAGGTCGCAGAAGTCAACACACATTCGCACTTTCCCATCTTTTTTAGGCACAGGCACTATGTTAGACAGCCACTCAGGGTACTCCACAACTTGGAGAAACCCGGCATCTAATTGTTTAGTTACCTCTTCTTTTACTTTCAAAGCCCATTCTGGTTTTAATATTCTTAATTTTTGCTTTATAGGCTTTTTAGTGGGATTAGTGGGGATGTAATGTTGCACAATATCTGGATCAATACCAGGCATATCCTCATAAGACCATGCGAAGGCCTCTACATTGGCTTTTAGAAGTATTATCAATTTTTCTTTTTCAGCTGGCGAGAGAGTTATCCCAATTTTAATTATCCTTGGCAATTCATCTGTCCCTAGATTGATTGATTCCAATTCATCCATGTTAGGTTCGGTAACGCCCCTTTTCCTTTGCTCGACGAGCTCCAGGGGGACGTCATTCCTAGGATCTATATCCATGCCATAGATATCCATAGAAGAGAGAAAGGAAACACTGCAAATAATGAAAAGAAACACACTTTATTAACTGAACTAACAAAACAGAACAAAGAAAAGAAAACACATATGCCACAACTAGGAAACGACTCCTAACTCCACAAGGTGGGCTAGGCAGACACGCTTTATTTGAAAGGAAAGCTAAGACAAGCTACTAAGGAACCTATAAACTACTGTCAGGTAAGTCGAGATCCTCGCCCTCAAGAACTTCTGCAATAGTACCCTCTTCAAGATACCAATTAAGGAGCGGCATGGCTGCATGGTGAATTGAAGAACACTCGAGATCCGATTCCTCCACAGCAAGAACCGTATCTTGAAACATTGTAACCATGGCTTCCGAATCCATCTGTTCTGCCCAGTCCTCACTCTTCTCTTCCCAATAGTCATCCTTGATTGCTTCATCATCAACCATTGTTGCAGTGATGGGATACCACTCAGTGAAGAATATTTCAAACCCCGGAACTCTCGCTTTGGTTGCTTTGTCAATGGATGGTTCGGGGAATCCACAGAATAGGAAATCCTCCCCTTCCTTAACAAAGTAACCATTCAAGGTAGGTCGGTATGGCGAGATTCGGATATCTGGCACCCTTCCTTCTGCTTTTGCTTTGACCCTTTCTCTGCTTCTCTACAACATCTCCATACGGTCCTTTTTGGAAGGCTTATACCCCAATCTGAAAGTGTAGGTGACAATGCGGCTCTGAACGGATACCGGTATGCCTTGCTGACGGCGTCCGAGTCCCATGCCTGGGAAGAAACTCATTTTCTTCATTATGTTCCCCACATGCAAATTGCCATGAGGGCAAAGGTCGAGAGGTATCAACTCTCTCTGTTCCGGCTCTTTTTCTATGCATTGAACATACTCGAACCCAGACAATGGTGCTCCAACGGGCTCGGGCTTGATCTCGCAAATGGGTACCCCTGACAACTTCAAGTCATAATCACCTTGGAGTGTGACGATGGCCCCTTCATAAGGGAACTTGACTTTTTGGTGCAATGAAGAAGGGACAGCCCCTGCAGGATGAATCCAAGGTCTCCCCAACAAGAGATTGAAGCACGACGGGACATCTAGCACTTGGAACTCCAGTCTGAATTCTGTAGGCCCCATAATCAGCGGCAAAGTGACCATTCCAATCACCTCTCTACGGGTGTTATCATAGGCTCTCACTGTTTGCCCGGATGGCACGAAGTCTGTTGGATCCAACCCCAAAACGGTGGCAGTTCTGAGAGGGCACACATTAAGAGCGGAACCATTGTCGATCAGGACTGTCGGAACCCTCTTTCCCATGGTGTCGACAGTGATGTACATGGCTTGTGAATGGCTAGGTCCACTTTTAGGTAGGTCTGCCTCTGAGAACACAATGGTTGAGTTCTTTGAGGTTGGATTCACCAAGCTCACCAAATTTTCTGGAGATGTGTCAATAGGAACCTGTATCTGGTTGAGCAACTTCAAGATAGTCTGACGGTGCTTGTAAGAGGCCATGAGCAAACCCCATATGGTGATGTTGGCATTAGTCTTTCTCAATTGCCTAAGCACTTCATCCTCCTCTTCTTGCAGGTCGAGGTGGCGATTACCTTCCAAGTCCCCCAATGGGTTGTCAGATTCTAAATGCGGAGGCTTAAAATGGCGACCCCCTCTAGTTATGTGCTCCACTTCGTCATCGCTCATCCACATATCATCAATCTCACCTACATCACCCATGAGGTCATCCCATGTGATTATGTCGATCTCTTCCATTTGGACTTCCTCTGGTAACTCATCCCAACCTGTGGGGATTATAGGCTCATCAAGGATGGGGTCGGGGTAGAGTACACAGTAATCAAACTTTCTGGACGACTCTCCCAACAAACCCACTTTAGGATCTCCTGCCTCGAACCTTTCTTTCAATTGTCGCTGCATGGACTTCTTTGGCAATACCAAAACCTTTTGATCAATAAGGTCTTGAACTACCTTTTTCAGTATAACACAGTCCTCCGTATCATGTCCGGGCGCCTGATGGTACAAACAGAATTGGTGAGGAGTCGAAGGCCTCGGCTTTGAATGGCATGGCAATATGAGCCCTTTATCACAACATTAGTGGAAAACTTGAGTCAAGGTCATGGGAAGCGACGTGTATTGCCTTATGGGTTGACGGGATTGGGACGAGCCAAGCTCGATGGCATTTATGTTGTTGGGAGGAGGCATATTGTGAGTGGGGAGGGGATTTCGAGTGACATTTGGGCGATTTGGTGCGGTGGGTGGTGCAATGATCTGCTTGTCGAGCAAATCTTGGATTTCATGGCGAAGGCGGTAACAACGGTTGGTTAGATGGCCTTTGGCTTGGTGGAACTTGCAATATTCATTTTCATTGTAGTTCTTAGGTAATGGGTTTGGTGGAGGCCTTGGGTTGAGGGGTTTCAGGAGGTCACGGCTTCTCAGCTTTTCAAAAACTCTTTCGAGTGGCATGTATAGCTTGGTGAATTGGCGAGGTGAGGTGGAGTCATTTAGGGAGAAAGGGCGAGTGGGTTGGGTAATGGTATTGACCTCAGCATTGGGTTTTCCTCCGAAGTTTGTCCTTCGACTCCTTTGGATTTCCTCCATTTTGATTGTTCCATCGGCGATTGCATCTTCAACTTGTGTGCCAGCCCCAACAAGAGCCTTGAAGTTCGGAAAGTAATGAGCAAAGAGATGCTTGTGATATACGGGCAGCAAGTTCTTCACCACCAACTGAATCTGTTCTTCCTCATTCGGTCTGTCTGTCACCTTCGAAGCCTTTTGTCTCCACCTAGTGATGAAGGTGGAGAAAGTCTCGTTAACCCCTTGCTTAGTGGTTTCCAAGTCCCTTCGCGTGACATCCACTTCAGTGTTATACTTGTAGTGGTCCGTGAATGCATTGCACACATCCTCCCAAGTCTTGATTCTATTCTCCTCTAATGACAAAAACCATTTCAAGGCGGAACTCGCTAATGACTCATGAAACATTTGAGCCAATAACTCATCGTTCGCCCCTCGAGGGTGCATAGCTCGCACATACATTTTGAGGTGGGTTTTAGGATAGCCAATCCCATCGAATTTTTCCAATTCCGGCATCTTGAATTGTAACGGGATGCGAGCCTTTGGGAACATAGATAAAGTGCGGATGTCCACCATATCATCAGACCTGCAAATTCCCTTCAGAGTTCGTTCTAAGGCCTCGACCTTGTTTGCCAGGACGGTTGAGCTCTCCCTTGATGTGGCTTTGGTTTCCCCTTCCTTGGTCTTGGGTAGTTCTCCCCCTTCTCCTAATGGTTCCTCAGCGGATTCAAACTCATTGGATCCTTGATTGTTATCAGTGGCACGGGCCCTAGATTCAGGTTCAGAGTTCTTCTGTTGAAGGTCTTGAGCTAACTTGAGTGCGGTCTCGGATACCTGGGTAGTGTGATCAAGCTTTTCCATGATAGCTTTCAAAGCGGCCTCGAGGTTGAAACCCCGGTTGCTAGTTCTTTCTTCAGCCATTTCCGACTCAGTGATGGAATCAGCACTGACTAGGCACCCTTGTTGATTGCGGATCCAAGCCAGCACGTCTCTCCCTCTAACATAGGGCAAATACTCAATTTTTCAGCCTAAGGGTCCATCCTAAGCTTCCATAATTATCTTAAAATCTTTACAACGTACACCCTTAATTAGTTCTCTTAACCAATTACCCTTGCGGGGGTCATGGGGAAGGGTACGTATTAAGGATGTAGGATGTAAAGTTTCCTTTAATTACCCACTCAATCAACGAAGCATGGCAACACATCACAAACACGGCAGCATATCATCACAACAATGTGTGTGCATATAGGTGATCCAACGGTGTCCTAGAAGGTCCATTACATGCAATTCTTTCTTTTAAGAGGGTAGGCTAGGGTCCTCAACTTTGCTTGTACCAATCTTTATACCTAACCACATGTGACATCAGGAATGCCGCGTAGGTCCAGCAGTACGTGATTGATCCATTTGATATACCCAAGGGTACTTGGCAAGAGAGGTTTGATAGCTTCGCCCAACACATGGAATCAGGAAAACCAAGGTCGAACTAGGCTATCAGTTGGCAAGGATACATCGAGGGACAATCGAGTGATCATGCAACAGTAGCGCACACAATGCAATAAATGAAAGCACACAATCAAGCAGATGCAATGTGATTGATTTTAATTAACAATAAGAAATTAATTTAGCCCAATCAAATTAAATGAGTCTAGCCCTCGACATCCCCAGTGGAGTCGCCAAACTGTGAACCCACGAAAAAGCACGGAGCCCACAAGGGTTTGGCAAAAAATGGTAATAATAGGTATGAAAGACAACAAACAAAAAGGGAGTCGCCACCTCATTTTTTTAGGGAAAAGAGGAAAACCACAAAAATGTTTTATTTTCAAAACCACATGACTCCATTAAAGGAAAAGCAAAGTCTTTGAAACCAGAAAATGGATTCGGGGGCTAAGTTACGATGTGGGAAGGTTCTGGGCCAAAAGCCCATAGGCACCCACATCGCCCGAGTTGGTCTCTTAATTCAATTGGGCTAACTTAAGATCTTTTTCACTCAAATATCATCATATATCATCACAAGGCAGCATGCATATCATATATTTCATCCATCCATCTCATCCATGCATAATCAAACAAGTAAAACAAAACAGAAAAAGAAGAAAAGAGAAGAAAAACCTAGGATGCTTGGATCCTAGAACGGACTTGAGCCTCACGAAGAGCGCCTACGTACCATGCAGCGAAATACATGGATCAAAGTCCACGTAGTTTGAAAAGAATAGGGTTACAACCTAATACAAACCTATAGTAAAAACCATAGGTTTCCTTATTTGAAAATGTATTGATTAAATCCAAAATTGAAAACTTCCACAAGAGGAAAACTTTGATAAAAACCAGAATTTATTATTGAAGGAAACCTTTGATAATTACCATAAGCTTGTATTAAGAAGTAACCCTAGGAGGGAGAAGAGAAAAGATAGAAAAAGAAAGGTGAATTGGGGCACCTTCAAACCCTACTTACCTAAGCGCACAAGCTCCTAGCATTAGCCATTTCAGACCATAGCAGCCCTATTTGCAATAGGACAAACATTGTACCTGTTTGCACCCTTACAAGTGCACAAAATCATGCAAAGAAAGCAATATGCAAATCCGGACAGAATCTTGACAAGGCCTAAAATTATCCATTAATCATGCAAACAACAAGAATAATGAATAACTAAGGACTCTAACTCAATCCTACATGCAATGACTCGACTAACATGCATAAAAACCTATGAAAGACACACTAACAAGCATAAGAGACTCCAATAACATCAATAAACATGATAACAAAGCTCCTTCTAATCAAAAAGATGATATTTCATGTAAAATATGAAAATAGGCCTCCCTACGGCGAGCTTTCTTAAGCGAAACAATCCTAGGATAATTTCACGTAAGAAAGTCATTATGGGGAGGTGCAATCAGCATATCCTACGTAAAATATATACCCTAGAACACAATAGAAGTGATTTCATGCTTAAACACATCACAGAAGACTCTCATACAAAACCTCACTCAACGAAAAGGATAATTTGTTGGGAATCATACAAGAGGGAAAAATAGAAGTGCGGAATATAAAAATTTTCCCTGAATATAAAAATTTTCCCTTTGATTCCACAGCCCATGAATCTAACTATGCATATACAAAATCAAACCCTAACTATGAAGAGGGTTAGAACACTTACAGAATTTTTGTCTTCTCCTTTTTGCTCCAAGCTTTGATTCCGGACAGCGGTGAATGAGCAGCCCAAGTGTGCTGCCTCCAACAGTATCCACACCTAGCTAGAGCTTCAAGTCCTTTCCACCTTTTCCTTGTTGTTGCTAGTGAAGGAGAAGAGAGGAGAGAGAGAGAGAGGGAGGCTGGAAAATCTGGACAGCCCCCTTGGGATTTCAACTTGTGATGATGTCACACATCATAGTGTGACTTATATAGTCCACACTAAGGGGGCCGGCCCTAGGGGGAAACCCTATTAGGGTGTGATGCAATTTCTCTAAATTGCACAATAACCCCTATAAATTATATCAAATATAAATAGGCCTCAAAGAACTATTCTTTATGCACTCATACCCTTTCTCTCATAGACTTTAAAGCTCATCTTGCATGATCAGTGTGTGACCCATTGGGTTCACATCATCAAGTAGTAGGAATAGCACGAGGTGTGCACAATGGAACTCTTTCCATTTAGGGTCTAATTGGAACTCCTTCCAATTCCCTAATTGATTATAACTCACTTATATCAATTAGGGCTTCTACTAACCATGAATAACACCTAGCATATGGTTCATGGTGTCGTCCTTAATGAAGTGAATATGTATCTATCAAAGAACCCTTCTGTTATAGTTTATAGGTTACAATTGCATCCTTCCATTTACACAATGTCTCCAATTGAACTAATAGGACATGGAAGTCTGTCAAGTCCCTAGTTCAATTACTTTATACTCATTCATAAATATCAACTCAATAATGAACTTATGGAAACTCCTTTCCATATTCACACTGCCATGGCCATGGACTGAATGAGTTATATTATGAATGATATATGAGACATTCTCTTTCTTTTTCCTGAGAGTAATGGATTCCTTGTCGATCACTCATATGCCTTCATACATATAGCAATAGGGCCAATGAACACCTTTACAGACCCATGAATAGAATCTGCACTTAGTGTTATCAAACTTCTAAAGCTACACGCATAAGGTAACTATGGTGTCTCAGGTCTAAGGATTACTTGTACCACTATAACATTGAGAAACTGATTGACAGGCAGGTTAAAACTCCATTCAGTTTATCTCAAATCTTTGGTCACATTCAGTGTACCTATTCTATTAACAGGCACCCACCTGTTGGTTGTAGTGTCTCCACACAAATAGCTTGAGACCAGCTATCCTCCTATAGAGTCAACCTAACAAGTGCTAGTCCTATGGTTCATTACTGTCCATCATAGTGAACCTTCAACTAGGAATGATTTAGGAGTTTAGTACAGAGATATATTTACAGTCTCATAATTACAACTCTTTGTAATTCAATATTCTCAACTCTAACTCCTTGGACATATTATGTAAATATAAATGATGCATACAAACATAATAGAATAAGCCCTTTTATTAAATCAATAATAAATGTGACATACATAAATGAAATCAAATGATTGTTCCTTTATCTCTAAACAATCATCTCTATGATTGGCTCTAGGGCATAACTCTAACATAATTATCCTTAGAAAAGGATAATTTCTCCAAAAACCCTATAAAATATACTATATGAATTCAAACCTAGCATGATTCAACTATATGCAGCATATATAGAATGATTATGATGAGCAACAACCCAAAAAACTAAGCTAAGCATGCTGTATAAGACCTATGCGATTTCAGGGTTATCGAAACCCTAATCTCACAACTATGCATTAAAACCTATGAAACGACTCTAAGACATGCTCAAATTATCATGAATATCATTCATATCACATATACTAACTAACAGGAGCATCAATTCATGATAACAATCACAGCAACCTAAACATGTGAACTATGCATGATTTAAGAAGATAGAACGAAGTAAAGCTATCCAATCCTTAGTAAACCAGGGATTATCAAGCATATAAAGCCATAAACTATCCTAAAATCATTCATATAACATCACATAGACATTGAATTCCATCCATAGGAAGAACAATCTCATGCACCATAACTATCCTAGAAGAAGAAAAAGAAGAAAGAGAA
The DNA here is from genome assembly GCA_039720395.1 of Liquidambar formosana. NCBI lineage: Eukaryota > Viridiplantae > Streptophyta > Magnoliopsida > Saxifragales > Altingiaceae > Liquidambar > Liquidambar formosana. The sequence continues at coordinate 34,930,415 of CM077829.1, forward strand.
GAAGGAGAAGCAGAAATTCATGTTCAGCATTGAAGGGATAGGCTTACCTCTTGTAGACTCTTCCTTGTCTTCAATCCTCTTGTTTCCTTGCTTGCTTGGGGTTGAAGAGCCTCCTCTTGAAGTCCTTCTAGCTCTCCCAACTCGTAGCTCCCTCTCTCTCTAAGTGTAAAGTGCAATTAACCTCCTCCTATGTGCTGAATATCATGTCCTTTATATAGAGAACTGACCCCCTAAACCAATGGCTAGGATTAATTCATTAAATAATGATCCTAGGGCTATTAGAGACTCTCTTGGTGCTCAAACAACTCAAACCTACACACTCCTAAGCTCAGACAAGTTGTTTTGGCGGAGGAAATAGTTAAAAGAGGGAAAGAAGAGTCAGAGTTTGACTTGAAAAAGGAGTCTCTCGGGTGACCATCTAGGCCTGGACGGTTAGCCGTCTGGGCCTAGACGGCTGACCGTCCAGCCCCGGACGGTTACCCGAGAGTCCCCTAATTTTGCTCCGCTTTTGACTCCCACTTGCTGTAGAAGTCCTAAAATCTTCAAATTAAGTCCGATTTTGACGAAATAAAAGCCAAAACGACCGTGTTTCGAAGGGGAACACATTTTAAGGCATTTTAGGACAAAAATCCTCAACCGTGGGTGCATGGTTAGGTTTTACAAAGGTGGTTAACCATGGTGCTTCACCGTCGCTAAGCTGGGTTTGTACACAAGGTCGAACCGAATGCTTTCCCAATCGAAAATTGATCTTTCTAAACATGTTTAGGACATAAATAAAGCCCAATTGAAGTTAAATGAGAGAAAATTGATTGGGTCTTATGAGTCAATTTGAGCAAACCAAGAAAGGGTCTTTTAGCCAACCCGAACCATTACGAGCCGAATTAATCTTAAACCATTAATTCATGAAATTGAACCTATATATAGACTCTATATACTCATATGAACTTGATGGGATGACTCGGGATTCATTCCAAAGTCAAATGGAAAATATACGGCTTCAAAGACGATTATGCCCTTAAAGTCGCAAAAGTTCTTATTGACCATCGAGATGAACTCCAAATTACTTCAAAATTTATACACATGATATTCAATGCCATAGAAACTCAATGCAAAAGACTAGACTCAAAAAGGACTCAAAATCCTACATGAAATGATATGTCCTAGCTAAGGTGACAAAAATGGGGTGTGACACCAGTGCTTATATTATTTGTGAATTTTCTTCTTGGAATTACTAGCTTGACTAGAAACTTGCTCTAATTCTTAAAGGAAAATGATGGAACATTTAAGAAGTGTTTATTGTTTATTAGGGAAAAAAAGAAATATTTATTACCATTTTGGAAGCACATACATTTATTTTTTAGAGCAAAAGATAAAATCAATTTTGCTTTCATTTGTGCCCAGATAGCTTATGCTGTGACATCTTTAATTTTTTTATTTTTTTTTTAATCCTCTGCAGGCTGGGCTGCTTAATGCATTTATTATTAAAAAGCTCTATTTTGGAAGGTTTGTAAATAAGTGACCCAGGACCCCATAACAACGGTGGGTGAACTTGGTAAGCACCTAAGCCTTCAATTTCTCAAACCTTTGCAGTGTGACAAAGCAAAGAGACAAGACATGGGAGAATTTAGTGTGGCCATGACCCTAAGTCCTAAACTGATTTTACAACTACAGATGTATTTAAATGATAATTTGGTTTTTTTTGCTTTCCTTTTGCTGTGTGTTTCCTTACCATAAGCACATGTGTGTTACTACTTGCAATCTCTAATGCTTTTCGTGGTGGCTAGTGCGCTTGATAACAGATGAGCAAAATCCAATTGGAATTTGTTGCACACCTAAGAATTTGTGAATCTCCTTAGGGACCAGTGCTTATATTATTTGTGAATTTTCTTCTTGGAATTACTGGCTTGACTAGAAACTTGCTCTAATTGTTAAAGGAAAATGATGGAACATTTAAGAAGTGCTTATTGTTTATTAGGGAAAAACAGAACTGTTTATTACCATTTTGGAAGCACATACTTTTATTTTTAAGAGCAAAAGATAAAATCAATTTTGCTTTCATTTGTGACCAGATAGCTTGTACTCTGACATCTTTAATTTTTTTATTTTTTTTAATCCTCTGCAAGCTAGGCTGCTTAGTGCATTTATTATTAAAAAGCTCTATTTTGGAAGGTTTGTAAATAAGTGACATTCTCAGGACCCCATAGCAGCAGGTGGGTGAACTTGGTAAGCACCTAAGCCTTCAATTTCTCAAACCTTTGTAGTGTGACAGGGCAAAGAGAGAACACATGGGAGAATTTAGTGTGGCCATGACCCTAAGTCCCTAACTGATTTTACAACTACGGATGCATTTAAATGATAATTTGGTCTTTTTTGCTTTCCTTTTGCTGTGTGTTTCCTTACCATAAGCACATGTGTGTTACTACTTGCAATCTCTAATGCTTTTCGTGGTGGCTAGTGCGCTTGATAACAGATGAGCAAAATCCAATTGGAATTTGTTGCACACCTAAGAATTTGTGAATCTCCTTAGGGACCAGTGCTTATATTATTTGTGAATTTTCTTCTTGGAATTACTGGCTTGACTAGAAACTTGCTCTAATTGTTAAAGGAAAATGATGGAACATTTAAGAAGTGCTTATTGTTTATTAGGGAAAAACAGAACTGTTTATTACCATTTTGGAAGGACATACTTTTATTTTTAAGAGCAAAAGATAAAATCAATTTTGCTTTCATTTGTGACCAGATAGCTTGTACTATGACATCTTTAACTTTTTTTATTTTTTTTAATCCTCTGCAAGCTAGGCTGCTTAGTGCATTTATTATTAAAAAGCTCTATTTTGGAAGGTTTGTAAATAAGTGACATTCTCAAGACCCCATAGCAGCAGGTGGGTGAACTTGGTAAGCACCTAAGCCTTCAATTTCTCAAACCTTTGTAGTGTGACAGGGCAAAGAGAGAACACATGGGAGAATTTAGTGTGGCCATGACCCTAAGTCCCTAACTGATTTTACAACTACGGATGCATTTAAATGATAATTTGGTCTTTTTTGCTTTCCTTTTGCTGTGTGTTTCCTTACCATAAGCACATGTATGTTACTACTTGCAATCTCTAATCCTTTTCGTGGTGGCTGGTGTGCTTGATAACAGATGAGCAAAATCCAGTTGGAATCTGTTGCATACCTAAGAATTTATGAATCTGCTTAGGGACCAGTGCTTATATTATTTGTGAATTTTCTTCTTGGAATTACTAGCTTGACTAGAAACTTGCTCTAATTGTTAAAGGAAAATGATGGAACATTTAAGAAGTGCTTATTGTTTATTAGGGGAAAAAAAGAACTGTTTATTACCATTTTGGAAGCACATACTTTGATTTTTGAGAACAAAAGATAAAATCAATTTTGCTTTCATTTGTGCCCAGATAGCTTGTGCTATGACATCTTTAATTTTTTTTTTTTTTTTTTAATCCTCTGCAAGCTGGGCTGCTTACTGCATTTATTATTAAAAAGCTCTATTTTGGAAGGTTTGTAAATAAGTGACATTCTTAGGACCCCATAACAGCAGGTGGGTGAACTTGTTAAGCACCTAAGCCTTCAATTTCTCAAAGCTCTGTAGTGTGACAGAGCAAAAAGAGAACACATGGGAGAATTTTGTGTGGCCATGACCCTATGTCCCTAACTGATTTTACAACTACGGATGCATTTAAATGATAATTTGGTCTTTTTTGCTTTCTTTTTGCTGTGTGTTTCCTTACCATAAGCACATGTATGTTACTACTTGCAATCTCTAATGATTTTCGTGGTGGCTGGTGCGCTTGATAACAGATGAGCAAAATCCAATTGGAATCTGTTGCACACCTAAGAATTTGTGAATCTCCTTAGGGACCAGTGCTTATATTATTTGTGAATTTTCTTCTTGGAATTATTAGCTTGACTAGAAACTTGCTCTAATTGTTAAAGGAAAATAATGGAACATTTAAGAAGTGTTTATTATTTATTAGGGAAAAAAAGAACTATTTATTACCATTTTGGAAGCACATACATTTATTTTTTAGAGCAAAAGATAAAATCAATTTTGCTTTCATTTGTGCCCAGATAGCTTATGCTGTGACATCTTTAATTTTTTTATTTTTCTTTAATCCTCTGCAGGCTGGGCTGCTTAATGCATTTATTATTAAAAAGCTCTATTTTGGAAGGTTTGTAAATAAGTGACATTCTCAGGACCGCATAACAGCAGGTGGGTGAACTTGGTAAGCACCTAAGCCTTCAATTTCTCAAACCTCTGCAGTGTGACAAAGCAAAGAGACAAGACATGGGAGAATTTAGTGTGGCCATGACCCTAAGTCATAAACTGATTTTACAACTACAGATGTATTTAAATGATAATTTGGTCTTTTTTGCTTTCCTTTTGCTGTGTGTTTCCTTACTATAAGCACATGTGTGTTACTACTTGCAATCTCTGATGCTTTTCGTGGTGGCTAGTGCGCTTGATAACAGATGAGCAAAATCCAATTGGAATTTGTTGCACACCTATGAATTTGTGAATCTCCTTAGGGACCAGTGCTTATATTATTTGTGAATTTTCTTCTTGGAATTACTAGCTTGACTAGAAACTTGCTCTAATTGTTAAAGGGAAATGATGGAACATTTAAGAAGTGTTTATTGTTTATTAGGGAAAAAAAGAACTATTTATTACCATTTTGGAAGCACATACTTTTATTTTTGAGAGCAAAAGATAAAATCAATTTTGCTTTCATTTGTGCCCAGATAGCTTGTGCTGTGAGATCTTTAATTATTTTATTTTTTTTAGTCCTCTGCAAGCTGGGCTACTTAGTGCATTTATTATTAAAAAGCTCTATTTTGGAAGGTTTGTAAATAAGTGACATTCTCAGGACCCCATAGCAGCAGGTGGGTGAACTTGGTAAGCACCTAAGCCTTCAGTTTGTGGGTATCATTGTATGCTAGCTTGGAATCACCTCGATCCTGTATTATTTATAGTCTATAAATGTTGCTCTTTAGTAGAAGTTTGATTGTTGGCTTTCATTTGTGCCCACTGACTTCATTTACTTATTACTTATTGTTGTGCGTGTGCTATAACATAGTGCAAATATAAATTAGGAAAGTACATATTTAGAGAGAATCATGTAATATTTTCTTTACTATAGACTTGCTTAATCTCTAATTATACCTTTATATTTTGCAGGTTGATCATTAGTGACAATTGTTTTGGGTGCCTATTTGAAAGTTTTGTCTCTATTTCATCGTGGTGAATTGGTGATCATCGAGTTATTAATGCTTTATTTGGTGGTTGTGTCTGCACAACTGGTGGTTTTTTTTTTTTTATTTTAATCCTAGCTAGTACTATTAGTATGGCATGAATGCAATGGTATTATGTAAATGGGTTGTATTTTGAAAAACACAATTACCAAGTACGTGATAGAAGACTAATCGAAGTTCTATTTTGTGGACTTGATCTGGAATTGTATGTTTTCCTTTTCTTTGAACAATTTCTCATTTTAAGTGGGAAGCAAATAATGAGTTATGAATTTATGTGTTGGATTCCATGAGCTTGAGTTTTGCTATAGTTGTCTATTTCAACATTACAGGTTTTGCATTTTTTGTTGCATTTTATGCTTTGGTGTCATCAAGTCACCTATTAGGAAATAATAATAGATTTAGTGACGTGTACAAGTTGCCATAACAAGTGAATTACGGCATGCAATAAATGCCACCAATATCCTATTTCATGGCATGTCATGGCATGCTGTGATTATATCATTTACGGCGTTTATTGGCAAGCCATAAATAATATATTGACGACGTATAGGAAAATGCCGTATTTGAGTTATTTACGGTGTACATAGTAAACGCCTGAATTATTGACGGCGTACACGTAAATGTCGTGTTTTAGTTATTTACGGCGTGCACATGAATGCCGTAAATGATATATTCACGGCGTGCATCTGCAAACCGTAACTAATTATTAATGGCATTCAACGCACGCTGTAAATAACTCAATTACAACGTTTACTATACGCCGTGTATAACACCCGGTCTTTCTCGGCGTCGCCCTAGACGGCGTTTGCCCGCATGCCATAAAAGGTCATTTATGGCGTTTTTTGCATGCCGTGGATGACCTATTTTGTTGTAGTGAAGACATTAGTGAATGTCCTCTTCATAGCCTTCCACCATTATAGGCTCAACTAGGGTTCTTGGTGTGGGTGCTTGGCTGCAAATATGTAGGAGGTGTCCACATTAGGGATTCTACTTAATACTATTATATATTTATGATATCATGGGGGTATAAGTGGCATATTCCAAAATTCTATTATGTAAGGAGTGTGTCATGATGACCAAACCTATGTGGATGGTGGGTTTGACTTAACTAGATATTATATTCCAAAATGCTATCATGTGAGGTTTATGTTTCTCTAGAGGCTAAATGATTGGAATTTGCTTATGGAAGAATTAGACAAAGAGTTGTCTACTCATTGGGGATTAGTGGCCAAAATTCTATTATGTGAGGTTGCTGGTTCTTAGTGGGACCCCAATCCCTATTAGGAATCCATTGATTCCTGAATTCCATTAGAGGGTGTATGGGATTTGATAAAATAGTGGGAGGTACCATTATGATTAAAGACCCGATCATTTTGGATAAAAATGAAATCTTATCTTTTGTTTAATTAAATTTGTTAATGTAGATTACCTTATTATTCACCTCAAAACCCCTATTTCCTATAATATAGGATATTGATAATTTGATTGAACCTAATTTCTTTAATTGACTTAGGAAGTTGAGAATTGTTCTTAATTCTAATAAGATTGTTTATATGCTAATAAGCCTTTTATTAAAGGCCCTCCATTAAACATCCTAAGAAGAAAGAGACACTTTGCACAATTGATATCTTAATGTCATACTATATGATAGTGTTAATGATTAAAAAGCTTTAGAAGCAGAGTTAGTCAATGCAAAGCACCTCTGATGTCCTTTGTCACATACAAAGGTTGTATAATGAGCAAAGTAATACTATAAAGTATAGTGTTTAAAAGGACCTCTTCTATATTAGGATACAACAAAGGTTATTCATTAATAATCATTCTTTTGAAGATGATTAATCACATAGAATAGCTTAGGAAGCTAAATGTGATTTAAAAATGGAAGCATAGAGGGAAGCAATTCTTGAAAAGTCAAAAACAAAGAAATATAATTATTTTGTAGCAAACATAAGGTATTGTAAAGGGAACTTGATAGAGTATCAATTTTCCTAGAAGAATCAAACTTTTGAAGTTTTGGTTCATGCTCTAATTAACCTGTTGGTTAGTTCTGCTTCTTGGTTTTTTGGATTCTAGTGTAATCTAAAAGAAAGCAGAAAGTTAAGTTGATAATAAGTTACCTTTAAAAATTTTAATAGAGCAAGAGTTGCTAGATTAATTTTGGAACTTATTTCTTAATTAAGTCATTTAAGACATTCTAGAAATTTGATTTCTAAATTTAAATGACTAATTAGAGCGAGGGCAACATATTCCAAGAATACAAGAGATGTATAGACTCATTTAAATGTAGCAAAAAGTGACTTGGTTATAAGATAACCAAGCCCATCTTTTATTTGGTGAAGTGAAAGAGTTACATTTATACTTTGACTAATACATTGAGATGTATGTAGTCATGTAGAGCAAGCATTCAATTACAGTAAACTCCTTTAAGAATACTATTGCTCAATGGTGGATCTAAGAGAAAGAATCAAACTTTACTATGATATGGTTTGATTCATGACGAGTCTTACTAACTTAAATGTATATGGTTTGAATATGCCTTAAAATTGCTACATATTGATAATTTGGGGTTCATTCTAGTTTTTCCAAAAATATTATATTAGATATAATATGGGAAGAAACCCAACTTAAAGAAGTTAAGACTTAGGATTGTGCTACGTATGTTTAGAGACATTAGGTAGACAATCTGGAAATAAGGTCAAGTAATTGTTGAATTGTGGTATATTCCAAAAGTGGTTGAGATAGAATTTCTATTATCCTAATGAACAAAAGTTGTCCATTAGTATATTTGCCGAATTTTCTTGAGAAAGAGTTTATTCAAGAAAGATGCAAAGGTAGATTGATAGAATTCACAGAATTGTCTGTAAAGCCACAAACCAACAAAGATCCAACCCTTGTCCCTGTTGAGGCAAAAACCTTTAATTACACCACAATCCTTTCATAGATCAAATTGGATATTTTTCAACATATAAGAGATACAGTATCTCTATTAATATGTGAAAGAATAGTTCTATGGTGATAAAGATCACCAAAATATTCCTATTGATTATGATTAGGCGATGTTTAACATCAACTTGAGAAATGGCTAAGAGTCATTAACCCAATATGGTATGGTAGAGACCTAGAAGGCTAGGCTATTTGGGAATGTTTCAACGTAGGCAAAAGGTTGTCTATAAAGAAACTTGTTTGATAATAGTTATGCTGAAATCCATTTGGATCTTGTAATCTATAAACACACATTTTGAATATAAGATATGTCAAAAAGATATAAAGATGTTATATCCAATGGTGAAAAAACATAGAAGTGTGCAATTTATAGAAGTCCATTAATGGACTACAAGATTCTCGTAATTGGAACATCTATAAAGTTAAAGTAATCAAATTGTTTGATTTCTCTCATTGTATAGATGGACAAAGAGTGTATAAAAGGTTAGTGGGAGTGCGATCATTTTTCTTTATCCTATCAATAAGATGACATCCTAATCATTATGAATGATATATGAATGTTATCTAATGTGAAGTTTTAGTTTTTGAGAAAAACTTCTTCATGAAAGATTTGGCAGAAGCATCCAACAAGATCTACAGAGATAGATCATTTTTCTTTATCCTATCAATAAGATGACATCCTAATCATTATGAATGATATATAAATGTTATCTAATTAGAACATTTATAACACAAGTAAGGTTCTTAAAGTGTTAAGAAACCTTATTTTACACTATGTACTGAACTTGATATCTATTATGTTGTAATTGTTACAAATAGTTATTAGTCAATCCAAATTTGGAATATTGGATTGTATATGGAAATTGTAACTCATAGTAGATGGGTATATGGATTTGGATATAATCCATATGGGGTAGATTTTATATTCACCTTAGTTGGTGAAATACTTAATGGAAGAATTGTATGTAGGATACAGTGGATTCTATTATTAAGGGTGAATTAATTGTTGCTTTTATAATTGTCTAAGAGACTGTTTGGATCTATAAGTTCATTTAGAACTTGGAGTTGTTCCTTCCATTGAGTTGCCCATACCTTGTTTTGTAACAACAATGGGGCTATAGCTCAAGCATAGGAACCATGGTCTCATTAAAAGTCCAAACACATAGAGTGGCGATTCCAAATGATTAGAGAAATCATTGGAAGAGGTAACATATATACATTACAGAAGATATTAACTACATGAGTTATTGTAGACCTACTAATCAAAGCTTTGAGACATAATGGGTTATGTGTCAGACCAACATCTTAAGAAGATGCATATGAGATACTTGGTCGATTGGCTTTAGTGCAAGTGGGAGATTGTTAGTTGTACGCCCTACAGCCAATCATAGAGATCATGCTTTAGGGATAAAGAACAACCATAGGATTTCATTTATTGTATGTCACATTTATTATTAATTTAATAAAAGGGCTTTTCTATCATGTTTATTCTATTCTTTATATTTACATGATATGTCCATAGGGTTAGAGTTGAGAATATGAAATCACAAGGTGTTATGATGATGAGACTGTATATATATCTCTGTACTAAACTCTTAAATCATTCCTAGTTGAAGGTTCACTATGATGGACAATAATGAACCAAAGGACTAGCACATGTTAGGTTAGCTCTTTAGGAGGATAGCTAGTCTCTAAGCTATTTGTGTGGAGACACTATAACCAACATGTGGGTGCTTGTTGTATTAATAAACAAGTACACTAAATGTGACCAAAGTCATGAGATCAACTGAATGGAGTTTTACCTGCTTGTCAATCAGTTTCTCATAGTTGCAGTGGTACAAGTAATCTTTAGACCTGAGACACCATAGTTGTCTTATGCATGGAGCTTTAGAAGTTTGATAGCACTAACTGTTTATCCCTATGGGGTTTGCAAAGTTGTTTATTAGCTCTACTATTACATGTATGAAGGCATGTGTGTGATCAATAAGGGATCCATCACTTCTAGTAATAGGGAGAGAATGTTCTCATAAAAACACTCATAAATATAACTCATGTGAATCTGAGGCCACAGTATGAGGATGATCATGGAAAAAGGTTTTCATGGTGCATCTTATGAGTTGAGATTTTGGGTAGGTTCATAAATGTATTGAGCTAGGGACCTGACAAACTTCTATATCCTATTAGTTCAAACAGAGATATTGTGTATGATGGAGGGATGTAATTGTAACCTTAAGCTATAACTGAAGGGTTCTTTGTTCGATAATTATTCACCTCATTTAGGACCACACCATAAACCATTGCCAGATGTTACTCATGGTTAGTAGAAGCCCTAATTGATATAAGTGAGTTATAATCAACTAGGGAATTGGAAAGTGTTCCAATTAAACCCTTAATGGAAAGTGTTCCATTGGGCACTCCATGTGACATTGAGTGCCACTACCTACTACTAAATGTTGTGAAACCAATGGGTCACACACCAAAGATGCAAAAAAGGACTTTAAAGTTGTGAGAGAAAGGACAAGAGTGCATAAGAATAGTTCTTGCGGGCCATACTTGCATTGGATGTAAATAGGAGGTGTTGCTACCCCAAAAAAGGAAGGGAAAAGGGAATTTTCCCTCGTGGTGTTTGGGATGACCCCGAGTGGTCCGTTTTGGCGCTAGGTGTGTGTTGAGTTCATTTCTAGGGCGCTTTGACCAGCATAGGCATGCAAGCATACCTAGAATAATCAAGGCTATGGAGTCACCACCAATTAGGGGGTTTGAGGATGTGACTAGGCATCCTATGGTTCATTAGAAGGTGGGGTCATCCGAGATCCCAAAATAATTCCATCTGAGGTCTTATCATCAAACGGATCCATTTGAGGTCCATTTGGAAACTGATTGACTCCTAGTGGTCTGTGAGACTAAAGATTGAGGGTAAGGGGGTTTAGTTATGAGTGGGGAAGGTGTGAGGCACCCCACATCGCCCCTTGGAATCCAACGGTTCCCGATTCCAACGATGTTTCTGATTAAAATCCCATTTGATATTATTGATTTCCTATACGAATAATTTGACATAGAATACCCTTTTGAAGGGTGGTGAATTCTATCATTTTAAAAAAGAAATCCTTAAAGGCATTAGAACAAAGTCTTTTTGAAAGTGTTGGTGTTTGAAAAAGTATGCCTTAAGGTTGTAAATGAAAATTGTTTTGAAAGGACCACAAATTCGCCTTCCTTATCTTGGGTGTCTTAGGTCAAATTGATTAACTCTAAAGTATCCCTATCTTGCAGTGGTAAAATCAATCCTTTATGAAAGGATGGAAATGGAAATGATGTGAGTCCATTTTTAAAGAATTAATATCAAGTGCAAACCTCTTTGGTCTCCTTTAGGAAAGTTTGAGACTTTTTGAAGTCGATGTAATGGGTAAAGAAAAGGATGTTTCTTTTTTAAAAGTTGTCAAGGAGATGTTCCCTTTTGAAGAGAAAATTTTGCCTTTTGAAGACAGGGGTTCCTTTTGAAGGAAGAAAATGTATTTGATTGAGGAAAGAACACTTTTGAAGTGTAAAGGAATTTTGTTTAAACAAAGTGAAAGTGAAGCTTTATGATTCTCGATCCATACTAGAAAGGAAATCTTACATGGAATGATGGTTTTGGAAAATTGATTTGTAATACCCGTGTCATTTAATTAGGATAATCTCACCTTTGAAGCATAATTTGCATGTACTTTAGTTGATTTGTCGAGCATTGTTACACATAGGCATCACATGGGTATGATGTTGATATGTTTGTGATTTCATACTTGTAGATTGCTAAAATTTGGCTAAATGTTGGGAAAAAAAATGGATTTTCATAAAACTTCGTTTTTAAAGATAATTTTTGTCGGTAATGGAAGTTTATAATATTATAGACATCTGTGATTTTATGGGATTTTATTACCATGATTCGATCGGGTTCCTCGTACGTTTGTTTTTAGAAAATCTGTCGGGAGTCGGATTTTGTACTAAAACTTGAAAATGAGATTTTGATATACTTGGAATTTGATTTTTCTGATATTTTATTTGGATTCAAATGGGGGGTTATTTGCTTATTTTCATTAAATAACTTAAATGTTTTTAATGAAAATAAGGTAGTGGTATGTACTGTGGGAGTTAATACACATTTGCTTGAGTTACTAGGCATTTTTAGCAGGGACAATCGATCGTACCTTGAGGACAATCGATCGTAGGTGCCCCAAAAACGTTATTTTGCTTCTGTTAACTACGATCGATCATGCCTTCAACCCACGATCGATCGTGCATCGCAGAATCTAGAAATTTTTTTTTAATGCGTCAAGAGACGTATGTGCCCCTTACCCCTTTTAAAACCCTCATATCACGACTCTAACACCCATTTTTCAGCATTTTGAGTGTAAGAAAAAGAGAGAGAGAATGAGAGAGAGAGAGGAGAGAGATAAGCGAGAAAGGATAGAGAAAGGGCTTGTTTAGAGAGAGAAAATCACATTTTTCTCTTACATGCATGGGTTTTTGACTCTCTCACCTCATTTCAACGCTTGGACTCGCGTTCTAGGGGCTGGATTTGAAGATCTACATGTGCTTTGACAGGATTCAAGCCTGATTTATAGAGTTTGGAGCTTATTCTTGCTTTCTAGGCTCAGATCCGACCCTCCTAACACCTTTTCTCTACGTTTGGTGCAACATATTTGAGGTAGGCGTAATTTTCATGGGTTTTAACCGTAGGGATGATAATGGGTTAGTATATAAGCCTATATATGTTGGATAAAAAATGTATTTTGGTGTTGTTTATGAGTTTACGTGATATTTGGGTGTATTATCATGTATATTTTGTAATGCATGTACTAAGAGGTCTAGTTTACATAACCCTATATTTAGGAATATTACATTTGGCAGTATATGGGTTGATATACTTGTTATATTTTGGTTTATTTTGGATGTATATTCTATGTAAATTCTTGTTGGTCTATATTTCACATGTTTTACATAGCTCCCACATATTATATAATTATGGAATAATTATATATTGTTGATTTCTGGAATAACTGACACGTGTATGGGTTTTTTATGCTTTTCATGGCATTCATTGGCATAAAATGCATGAAATGGACTTAATTAATTACTTGGTAAAAGTATATTAAAGGGTCATTAGATTTGGACTACTAGCGGTCAAGGGACTTAGCAGTGTTTTCCATTCCTTTGGTCCTGGGTACTTTCCGGTTCCATGTAGGAACCCTTGTGTTCCCAAATCAGAGGCTACTTTTCGATTCCAGGTAGGAACCCTTGTGTTGTCCTCTTGGAGGTGGGTTTAAATCATCCGTTTTCGCGCGAAGACTCCTACAGGAGTGGTCAGTAATTATGGATTATGTTAAATGGACATGAGTCGCATATCATTCATGACATTGCATGGGTTTTAATTATTTTAAGCATGGTTTTAATTGGTTATATTATCATGCTTTGGTTATTTCTATATGAAAATTATATCTACTGAGTTTTATACTCACTCCTATGTTTTATAAACCCTTTTTAGATGATTTCATAGTTGGGAGACCTCGCCTTGAGGTGTTATGCTTCGATGGGAACAATTTTAATATTATGATTATGTATTAACTAAACACATTTGTATTCGGCGAATGGGCGCTAGACATGTAATAACTTATGGTTCGTAATATTTTAATTTCGTAGGTCTCTTTATATGGTTTATTTAGCATGTGATGATACCAATGATGGATGACAGGAACTTTTATAACTATTTTATATAGGATTTTGCTATGGTATGTTCCATTTACGAATGGGTCATGCCGAAATTTTTATTGAAATTACCGGTTTTCTAACACGTGCCAATTACGTGCTTCTTAAATGATTTTCTTAATTAACTGTATTTATTAATATTAATCACAGCTCAATTAATTTTGGGTCGTGACATGATTTGATTAGGATCATCTCTATGAAAAGAAGGCACGTGCCCCTTTTAATGAAAAGAATTTATTCAAGCCATTTTTGGAATGAACTCGTCAGTAAAGAAAAGGGGTGTGTGTTAACAGTTTGCTTGATGGCAAGAGGTTCTTTTTGAATTAGAAATATTTTGATAAAGATGGTATTGTTGTCAAAAATGATTGGTGGGAAAAAGGTTCCACGCAGGTATGAATTTTGCAGCAAGGATTTAAGATGTAAAGAATCACTTTCAATTTTTAGAAGACCTTTTGAAAAAGTACTTAGAGCTCTTGGAGCTTAAAGACAGTTTTGGGAGGAATTTGAATCCAGTCTTGGTGCGCAGTTGAATTAATTGAATAAAAATGCAATCCATTAAATCTTTCAAAGATTGAGTTCTTACTACGTGACATAGGGACACGCAGGAGTTCCAAGATCTGGGGTAAAGTGATTTATTGGAATCTGGCGAGTCAATTGATTAAGTTCATTTGATGGCGATAAGCTATTATGCCATGGATGAGTTTTTAAGCATTTGATGCTGTAAACTCTTTATCCGTAGCATGTTAGATTATCTCAAGTCTTTAATTGAATCTTATTCACAAGGGAATAGAATTGAAATATCAACATAGCGTGAAATTTCAAGATAAGCACATCGTAAATGTCAAAAGATATATAAACATAATCAACCTTAGCAAGGTTTGGAATTCATGAATGCGATGTTCATTGCTTTGAAAAGCACAGGTATATGTACATAAAATAAAAAGGGTCAAGTGACCACAAAATGAAAAGCGCTCAAGTATTGGGGCAAAAGGTCGCAACGACCACAACCTAGAGGGTAGCAAAAAGCCATAGCCTCTAAATAAAGCAGTAAATAAAGCGGTAAATAAATAGTTAGAATTTTTAGGGGCAAGAGTCGCAACGACCACAACTCAGAGGATTCAACCTCAAAAGTTAATAGTTAGAATTTTTAGGGGCAAGAGTCGCAACGACCACAACTTGGAGGATTCAACCTCAAAATAAAAGAAAGAAAAAGAAGCCTACTGTGCCTGATATCAAGAGCGGGTAGGGGCCGTAGCCGTGGTTAGTATGTTTAGCGAGTTAGAAGTTAGTAACCATTTTGAATGGGTTTGTCCAAGTCCTTGTATTTGTCCATTTATCCAAGCATGGGGATATTCAATTAAATCCAATAAGCTCCGTAGTAGAAGGGGATTATTTTATGTTCAAGTCTAACTCCATAGATATATCATGTAAATATAATAATGAAATAAACATGATAGAATAAGCCCTTTTATTAAATAATAATAAATGTGATTAACAATAAATTAAATCCTATGATTGTTCTTTATCCCTAAAGCATCATCTCTATGATTGGCTGTAGGGCATACAACTAACAAGTTAGGTAGCTTAGGCATCATGGGACGTGGAGGGCATATATTTTAGGATTATGCCCTAGAGCCAATCATGGAGATGATTGTTTAGGGATTAGGAACAATCATTTGATTTCATTTATGTATGTCACATTTATTATTGATTTAATAAAAGGGCTTATTCTATTATGTTTATATGCATCATTTATATTTACATAATATGTCTATGGAGTTAGAGTTGAGAATATGGAATTACGAAGAGTTGTAATTTTGAGACTATAAATATATCTCTGTACTAAACTCCGAAAGCATTCCTAGTTGAAGGTTCACTATGATGGACAATAATGAACCATAGGACTAGCACTTGTTAGGTTGACTCTATAGGAGGATAGTTGGTCTCAAGTTATTTGTGTGGAGGCACTACAACCAACAGGTGGGTGCCTATTTATAGAATAGGTACACTGAATGTGACCAAAGATATGAGATAAACTGAATGGAGTTTTATCCTGCCTGTCAATTAGTTTATCATTGTTATAGTGGTACAAGTAATCCTTAGACCTAAGACACCATAGTTGTCTTATGCATGTAGCTTTAGAAGTTTGATAACACAAAGTGCAGATCCTATTCAGGGGTCTGCAAAGGTGTTCATTGGCCCTGCTACTATGTGTATGAAGGCATGTGAGTGATCAACAAGGGATCCATCACTCTCAGGAAAAAGAGAGATAATGTCTCATATAACATTCATAATATAACTCATTAAATCCATGGCCATGGTAGGATGAATGTGGAAAAGAGTTTCCATAAGTTCATCAATGAGTTGATATCTATGAATGAGTATAAAGTAATTGAACTAGGGACTTGACAGACTTCCATGTCCTATTAGTTCAATCGGAGACATTGTGTTGAAGGAAGGATGCCATTGTAACCTATAAACTATAACAGAAGGGTTCTTTGTAAATGACTATTCACCTCATTAAGGACCACACCATAAGCCATATGCTAGGTATTACTCATGGTTAGTAGAAGCCCTAATTGATATAAGTGAGTTATAATCAATTAGGGAATTGGAAGGAGTTCCAATTAGACCCTAAATGGAAAGAGTTCCATTATGCACACCTCGTGCTATTCCTACTATTTGATGATGTGAACCCAATGGGTCACACACTGATCATGCAAGATGAGTTTTAAAGTCTATAAGAGAAAGGGTATGAGCGCATAAAGAATAGTTCTTTGAGGCCTATTTATATTTGATATAATTTATAGGGGTTATTGTGCAATTTAGAGAAATTGCATAAAACCCTAATAGGGTTTCCCTCTAGGGCCGGCCCCCTTAATGTGGACTATATAAGTCACACTATGATGTGTGACATCATAACAAGTTGAACTCCCCAAGGGCTGGCCAGAATTTCCAGCCTCCCTCTCTCTCTCTCCTCTCTTCTCCTACACTAGCAACAACAAGGAAAAGGTGGAAAGGACTTGAAGCTGTAGCTAGGTGTGGATACTGTTGGAGGTAGCACACTTGGGCTGCTCATTCACTGCTGTCTGGAATCAAAGCTTGGAGCAACAAGGAGAAGACAAAAATTCTGTAAGTGTTCTAACCCTCTTCGTAGTTAGGGTTTGCTTTTGTGTTATGCATAGTTAGATTCGTGGGCTGTGGAATCAAAGGAAAAATTTTTATATTCCACACTTCTATTTTTCCCTCTTATATGATTCCCAACAGTGGTATCAGAGCCATGATTATGCATAATACAAAATACATATGGGCTGGTAATTATGGTGAAGTTGAATGATTTAAAAATCTGGAAATTTTTCTGCATAATTGGTTTTCCTCCATGGTTGAACCTAGGGTTTGGAACCCTAGGTCAATTCTCTTCTACTCCTCTTCTTATTGATGATTAAGTGTAGCCATGGATGCATTTAGATGCATCATAATTGGATTAAGATGCTAGAACAGAAGGAAGAAGGAGAAGAACACCATGGAGGTTGAATCTGGGTTTTAGAACCCTAAGGTTCTTGCAATTAATTCTAATTAAAGCTGCTGTATTTATGATGGAAAATCATTGTAGGATCATTATATATCATGTGTATATTATTTTATTTAAGTTTCAAAAAGGTTTTGATGGAAAAAGATTCAAAAAGTTTGAAAATTTTTCATAAACAGCATAGCAGAATTTTTCTGCAGAAAAGTCATCAGTGGAGTTTTGATTAGAACTTGAGTTAGGGAACTCCAAATTGCATGAAACCAATTGCATTAGTTTCCTAAGACATGTAGGATACTGGGAAAATTCGTTTGGTAGCCTAATTCATTCATCTTGCTGGGTTTTAAATCAATTTCTGACAATGGACAGTATGCTGTAAATTTCTGGGCAGCCTACTGTTGTTTTAATTGTTTAGAACAATTGGTGATGATTTGATCATCCAAACCTCTTCTATTAGCTTAGTACTTCATGTAGGGACATGATACAAAAGCTGGTTTCAATGGAGGAGTCGAATTGATAAGGTTTTAGAAGCTATTGTGACCTTGAAGGTCTGCAACAATGGCTCCAGCAATGGGTTTTGGAAACCCTAACTGTTCTTGATGATGGCAGCCACTTCCACCACTTCTCACATGTCCAAGGGCTTGTCCCACACCCTTTTAGTCCTCTCCCTTGGCTGGCCATGGCCTCCCACAGCCGTTGGTGGCCATGGCAGCCTAGCCAAGCTCAGGCAGCCCCCTGATAGTGACGGCTGCATAGAGTTAATGATGAAACCCTAATTTCATTATGGCATGAATTAAAACCCTAATTGGAATTTTAATTACCTTAATTAAGAGTTAATGATTGGTCATTAAATGACCAATCATGGTTATTAATTTTTAGGGCATAATTAATACCATTAATGATGTCTAGGGTTAGGGTTTTGATAACCCTAATTTGTCACACCCCAAACCCAAAAGACTGGATTTGGCGTTATGATAGACACAACTCACAAAGGTTTACGCCCCACATAGGCCAACCCACTTAACAATAATATTGTCTCCAATAATCCATCCACAATAAATTCCAACCACAATATAACTAAAATCTCAACAATTAATTGAAATAACTAGATAAATCCATAATCATCAAAATAAATTGTCACTTCCAATTAATAATCTACTACAACGTCCATTGAAAAAAAAAAAACTAATTCTTCTAAATATTAAAATAAAAGTTCTAGTGTAACTAGAAGATCAAGCCATCGACTCCCTAGCTTTTCGCACGCAGAAGCCACTCACAACAAGCTAATCATCTGTGGGGAAAATATAAGGGGTGAGCATAAAGCTCAGCAAGAAAATTTTACACAATATATATGGGAAGAGGTCAAGCATATTCGCACGATTGATTTAAAAACACGTGAGTAACAAAACGATAAAGTTTCACAATAAGTCATTTCCTTCAATTCAGTAGGCATATAAACTTTTAGAAATAATTCTCTTGTTTTCAATTCAATTAACAATAACACTGAAACACTTTCGATAACAATGCATTCGATAAATCACTTTAAAATCACTGATTGATAATACAAATCAATAAAACATTAGTTCATACAAGTACTTCCTCTGGCTAGACTCACATTCAATAGGCGCCCATCATCGTGGAACTTTACACTACATCAGTACTGATGACCAATAGTATTAGAATCCCCTGCTGGTACAGACCAATTTTCCAACAGTATTAAAATCCCCTACTGGGACGGACCAATAATCTAACCAGAGTTCACACTTATACAATAAAAACATTTGGCAAATATCTTTCACAAGTAAAATAGATTCAAATACGTATGTAAAACAATTTCAATAAATGACTATTTTTGCTTGACCTACAGTACATAAGAAATAAACACTTTGATAATGAAACGATTTGGAAAACAATTGTCCATAAATCATTGGCTCATAAAAGAGGAATAAAAATAAGATTTATTTTTATTTAATCAAAGAGGGCGATACATTGTGCAAATTCCCTTACCTCAAGCCAAACCTTCAACAATTCAAGTGATTGAACTCCTAATCACTCCAATGCTATTCAGAACCTAAAATCAATAATATCTTTTATCAATAATTTATATTTATATTAATAGTTCATTCTAATTATGTGGTACGCTAACAGTTCAATTTCTAATTTTAATGGCCCCATAAACCCTTCTTCCCTGTAATAGTTATGTGCTTATAATACGTATAGCTTGTGTGTGTGTATATATATATATATATATATATATATATATATATCTATGTGTGTACGTATTAAAAGTTGATAGTCAACTTACTACAAACAGACTATCAACGTGATAAAGTAATCTTCCTAAATCCAAGTTGATAGTCAACTTGCTAAAAACTGACTATCGACATAATAAAGTATCCTTCCCAAAACCTGATAAGTGAGTACAGTTGTCCTTTCAATTAGAAAAGTTGACAGTTAACTTGCTACAACTTGACTGTCAATGTGATATGATTCATCACAACAAAAGCTGAAAAGTTGACAGTCAACTTGCTACAAACTGACTGTCAACGTGACATGAAAAAAAAGTGGATGTATAGTAAAAAGCTTTATAAACAGTGATGAATAGTGTCAGATTATATATATATATATATATATATATATATAATACATAATAGTGGAAATTACGGTATATATATATATAATCTTTTCATGTTTTCCAAAGTCTGCAATTTCAGGAATTCACTTTTTCCCCTTTCACTTTAAGTTTCAGCACACATATCAAAACGTCTTATATAAATATATATATATTCACTTACCTTTTTGTTTCACCAGTCAAAAAAATCCCTCTACCAATATGTCTACACAATCCATTATATATATCTATTATATTATTTATTGATACAACTACTGCATGTACACCATAAGTATATATATATATATTTACTCACTTGGCTATCAGGTAAACGAAGGAGACGAAGCCAAAACAATCCCAGCCGCCAGTCCTCTATTCTCTCAATAGTTCCCAAGCCAAAAAAAATAATAACTTCCCTTATAAGATCTTATATAGGGCACAACTTAATCCTAACCTATTTAGGTTTACTTCCAATACTAGTGTTTGGGTACACAGTTATCTAATCCATGGTTAAATCTAATCCCAATAATTATGTGAATAGTAAAATCAACTAATAAATTAAATTAACCGTAATGCGTTAAATATATAATTAATTAAATAAATAAATTTGTGTAAATACGGGGCATTACATTCTTCCCCCCTTAAAAAAAGTTTAGTCCTCTAAACTTTAGCGTACCTTGATCTGCAAATAGGTGGGCGTATTTCTTCATCATATCTTCCTCGGTCTCCCAAGTAGCTTCTTCCACTTCATGGTTCCTCCAAAGCACTTTGACTAACTTCACGGACTTATTTCGTAGCACCTTCACTTCTCTATCCAAAATTTGCACTGGTTGTTCTTCATATGATAGGTCCTCTTGAATTTGAATAGGCTCATACTCCAAAATGTGGGATGGGTTCGATACATATTTCCATAAAATTGAAACGTGGAAAACATCATGTACCCACGATAGCTCAGGTGGCAATGCAACTCTATAGGCCAAAGGACCAACTGTCTCTAATATTTCGAAAGGGCCAATATATCTCGGACTCAACTTGCCCTTCTTACCAAACCTCATTACACTTTTCATTGGGGATATTTTCAAGAAAACATGATCACCAACCTCAAACTTCAAATCTCACCTACCACTGTCAGCATAACTCTTATGTCTACTATGAGTTGCTTTAAGTCTTTCTCGAATCTGAGTGACCTTGTCCGAAGTCACCTGTATTAATTCAAGGCCAATAAGCTTCTGCTCTCCAACTTCATCCCAACAAATAGGCGATCTACACTTCCTCCCATACAATGCCTCATAAGGCGCCATGCAAATACTAGAATGATAACTATTGTTATAAGCAAACTCCACCAAAGGCAAATGAGTATCCCAACTACGCTTAAAGTCCAGCGCACAAGCTCTAAGCATATCTTCCAAAGTTTGAATAGTCCGTTCCGACTGACCGTCTGTCTGAGGATGGAAAGCAGTACTGAAATTCAACTTAGTTCCCAAAGCAGTGTGTAGGCTCTCCCAAAACCGTGCTATAAAGTGGGGGTCTCTGTCAGACACTATTGACACTGGCACTCCATGGTACTTCACTATCTCATTAATGTAAAGCTCAGCCAAATCTTCTAACGAACAAGTTTTCTTAATAGCTAAAAAGTGTGCTGACGTTGTCAATCTGTCCACTATCACCCAAATCTCATCATTACCTCGCGGTGTTCTAGGGAATCCAGTTACAAAATCCATAGTTATGTGTTCCCACTTCCACTCGGGAATGTCAAGGGGTTTTAGTTACCCAGCAGGTCTCTGATGTTCTATCTTCACTTGTTGGCACACCAAGCACTCTGATACAAACTGAGCAACCTCCCTCTTCATATTATTCCACCAGTACAAATCCCGCAAATCTCTATACATTTTTGTTCCTCTTGGATGCATCGTGTATTTTGAACAATGAGCTTCTCTCAAAATTTCTTTCTTCAACTCAGGGTTGTTTGGAACACAAAGTCTAGTCCCATATCTCAGCACACCATCTTCCTGAATTGCAAAATCGGGTTTATTACCCTTATTCACTTCTTCTATGATACGAACCAACTGAGGATCACTACTTTGAGAAGTCTTAATCCTCTCTATTAAGGTTGGTTGTACCTGAAGTGTAGCTAGAATCATACCAGACTCTTGCACTCGAATAGTGGCTCTCAAATTCCTTAACTCTTTAAGTAAATACCTTTGCCCAATTGCTAAAGCTGCTATACGTCCCTCCGCTTTTCTACTCAAGGCATCAGCTACCACATTGGCTTTACCAAGATGGTACTGAATGGTGCAATCATAATCTTTCATCAACTCAATCCATCGCCTCTGTCTAAGGTTCAACTCCTTCTGAGAAAACAAATATTTCAAACTCTTATGATCAGTGTAAATCTCACAAGTTTCACCATAAAGATAGTGTCTCCAAATTTTTAAAGCAAAAATCACAGCTGCTAGTTCTAGGTCATGAGTGGGGTAATTCTTCTCATACGGTTTGAGCTGCCTAGAAGCATATGCTATCACCTTCCCATGTTGCATTAGGACACAACCAAGTCCTTTGTGCGACGCATCGCTGTATACTACAAATCCACCTAAACCTGACGGAATGGTCAACACTGGGGCAGTCACCAACCGATCCTTCAAGTCTTGAAAACTTTGCTCACACTCCTTTGTCCATTCAAATTTCACCATCTTCTGAGTCAATCTAGTTAATGGGATGGCAATCTTTGAGAATCCCTTAATGAACCTTCTGTAGTAACCTGCAAGGCCTAGAAAGCTCCGCACTTCAGTCACACTAGTAGGGGGACTCCAATTAACCACTGCTTCCACCTTCGTAGGATCCACTGAAATACCATCTTTTGAAATGATGTGCCCAAGAAAGGACACTCTGTCTAGCCAAAATTCACACTTCTTCAACTTTGCAAACAATTGCTTCTCTCTTAAAGTCTGTAAAACTATGCTCAAGTGTTGCTCGTGCTCCTCTAAACTCTTAGAGTACACTAAAATATCATCAATGAAGACAATTACAAACTGATCCAAATAAGGCTTGAACATCCTATTCATTAAGTCTATGAACGCCGCAGGTGCATTAGTCAACCCAAAGGGCATAACTAAGAACTCATAATGCCCATATCTAGTACGAAAAGCTGTCTTAGACACATCTTCCCCCTTAACCTTCAATTGATGGTACCCAGATCTCAAATCAATCTTGGAAAAGACTTGGGCACCCTGCAATTGATCAAATAAGTCATCTATCCGCGGCAAAGGATACTTATTTTTCACAGTAGCTTTATTCAACTCTCGATAATCAATGCACAACCTCATGCTCCCATCTTTCTTCTTCACAAATAAAATCGGTACGCCCCAAGGAGATACACTAGGTCGGATGAAGCCCTTATCAAGGAGCTCCTGCAATTGCATTTTCAATTCCTTGAGCTCAACCGGTGCCATACGATAGGGAGCTTTGGAAATAGGTGCAGTGCCAGGCACTACATCAATGGTGAACTCGATCTCTCTATCGGGTGGTAAGCCAGGCAAATCTTCAGGAAATACCTCCGGGAAATTTCGGACAATGGGAATATCCTCAAGCTTCACTTCATCTTTTTGATTGTCCACCACATATGCCAAATACCCTTGACAATTCTTTTTCAATAATCGCTTTGCATGCATTGCTGAGATGATGTTGAGAGGGGTACTAATTCTAGTCCCTTCAAAACAAAACTCTATTTCCCCTGGACTACAAAAGACAACCCTCTTACTAAAACAATCAACTGTTGCATGGTAGGCGGAAAGCCAGTCCATGCCTAAAATTACATCAAAATCCCAAATATCCAAAGGAACTAAGTCTACAGACAATTCTCTATCACCCACCAGAACCACACAATGTTTAAACACACAATCAATAGTCACAAAATCTCCCAAAGGGGTGGCAACAGATAGATCACAATTTAATGGTTCAGGTGTTTTCTTAAATTTCTCAGCAAATGCATAGGATACAAAAGAATGGGTAGAACCAGAATCAATCAATACTTTTGCATCAAAAGAATGTATGGGCAAGGTACCTGTCACCACCGAGTTGGATGCTTGTGCATCCTGCTAGGTCATAGCAAAAACCCTTCCCTGAACCTTCGGCCTCTGTCCAGTTCCCTGTGGTTTGTCCCTCTCTCCCTTCATATTCGGGCATTCTTTGATTTGGTGGCCTATCTTGCCATATTTAAAGCAAGCTCCAGTCTCTAGGTAGCAGGCTCTATCTCCATGGAATTTTCCACATCTCTGACAAGCCTTCTTCTGAGTTTGATCTTTGCTTTCTCTCCCTGCAGATTCTCTCTTTTGTCCAAACCTGTTGTTCTGCTTCCCTTTCTGTGGCTCTTCAAATTGAGCTCTCTTCCTTTTCTTTTCTCTGGCTTCCCAAGATTCCTTACTAATAATCTCAGCCTTCAATGCCCTGTCCACCATCTCATGATAGGTTTCCAGCCCTAGTAAGGAGATTCTATCTTTAATATGGGGCTTCAATCCCCTTAAGAATTTGCGGGCTTTCTTTTTCTCATCAGCAATCAAGTGTGGAGCAAAGCGAGACAAAGAAGTAAACTTTACCTCATACTCAGTCACTGAATTAACTTGTTCTAACTCTAGGAATTCTATCTCTTTTTGATCTCTCACACTATCAGGGAAGTACTTCTCATAAAAGACAGTTACAAACCTCTCCCATGTAACTTGTTGATTACCAACACCTAACACTGTGCGAGCTGTCTTCCACCACTGATCTGCATCCCCTTCTAGTATAAACGCAGCAAACAGAACTTTCTGAGCATTATCACTTCCCAGTACCTCGAATATCTTCTCCAT
Source organism: Liquidambar formosana (assembly GCA_039720395.1). Lineage (NCBI taxonomy): Eukaryota > Viridiplantae > Streptophyta > Magnoliopsida > Saxifragales > Altingiaceae > Liquidambar > Liquidambar formosana. Next base: position 34,955,349 of record CM077829.1, read on the forward strand.
TTTACCAATCCAAGCTTCCGCTTCCAGTGGGTCAATAGTTCCCTTGAAAGCAAGAGGATGAAGCTTATGGAATTGGTCCCAAGTAGAGGGTGTAGGAGCAATGGCTCTTCGAGCATTAGTGTTTCCAGCTCTCACATGCTGCTCAACCACATTAGTTAAACTTCCTATTGCTCTAAAAACTCCTTCTAGATCATTTGGTAGGGCTGCACCATTTGGTTGTTGTTTCCTTGGAGGCATCTTTTAATCCTGATTTTCCAAATAATTTAGGTTTAGCATTCATAATAAATTCTAAACAATAAATTAATAATGGACAAATATATTAAATAACCACTCTATAAGCCATGTTATCAATTCTCAAAAATTCCTGTTGTACTACAACTAAATTACCAATTTTTAGTTTACACCTATCTTCTCATTCGTCTATACTTTGTCAATCCTATGGTTATGATCTAAGAGTCTACAGAATCATAAACCTGGCTTTGATACCAAAACTGTCACACCCCAAACCCAAAAGACTGGATTTGGCGTTATGATAGACACAACTCACAAAGGTTTACGCCCCACACAGGCCAACCCACTTAACCATATCAACCTGTAATAATATTGTCTCCAATAATCCATCCACAATAAATTCCAACCACAATATAACTAAAATCTCAACAATTAATTGAAATAACTAGATAAATCCATAATCATCAAAATAAATTGTCACTTCCAATAATCTACTACAACGTCCACTGAAAAAAAAAAACTAATTCTTCTAAATATTAAAATAAAAGTTCTAGTGTAACTAGAAGATCAAGCCATCAACTCCCTAGCTTTTCGCACGCAGAAGCCACTCACAACAAGCTAATCATCTGTGGGGAAAATATAAGGGGTGAGCATAAAGCTCAGCAAGAAAATTTTACACAATATATATGGGAAGAGGTCAAGCATATTCGCACGATTGATTTAAAAACACGTGAGTAACAAAACGATAAAGTTTAACAATAAGTCATTTCCTTCAATTCAGTAGGCATATAAACTTTTAAAAATAATTCTTTTCAATTCAATAAACAATAACACTGAAACACTTTCGATAACAATGCATTCGATAAATCACTTTAGAATCACTGATTGATAATACAAATCAATAAAACATTAGTTCATACAAGTACTTCCTCTGGCTAGACTCACATTCAATAGGCGCCCATCATCGTGGGACTTTACACTACATCAGTACTGATGACTAATAGTATTAGAATCCCCTGCTGGCACGGACCAATTTTCCAACAGTATTAAAATCTCCTGCTGGGACGGACCAATAATCTAACCAGAGTTCACACTTATACAATAAAAACACTTGGCAAATATCTTTCACAAGTAAAATAGATTCAAACACGTATGCAAAACAATTTCAATAAATGACTATTTTTGCTTGACCTACAGTACATAAGAAATAAACACTTTGATAATGAAACGATTTGGAAAACAATTGTCCATAAATCATTGGCTCATAAAAGAGGAATAAAAATCAGATTTATTTTTATTTAATCAAAGAGGGCGATAATTTGTGCAAATTCCCTTACCTCAAGCCAAACCTTCAACAATTCAAGCGATTGAACTCCTAATCACTCCAATGCTATTCAGAACCTAAAATCAATAATATCTTTTATCAATAATTTATATTTATATTAATAGTTCATTCTAATTATGTGGTACGCTAACAGTTCAATTTCTAATTCTAATGGCCCCATAAACCCTTCTTCCCTGTAATAGTTATGTGCTTATAATACGTATGGCTTGTGTATCTATATATATATATATATATATATATATATATATATATATCTATGTGTGTACGTATTAAAAGTTGATAGTCAACTTACTACAAACAGACTATCAACGTGATAAAGTAATCTTCCTAAATCCAAGTTGATAGTCAACTTGCTAAAAACTGACTATCAACATAATAAAGTATCCTTCCCAAAACGTGATGAGTGAGTACGGTTGTCCTTTCAATTAGAAAAGTTGACAGTTAACTTGCTACAACTTGGCTGTCAACGTGATATGATTCATCACAACAAAAGCTGAAAAGTTGACAGTCAACTTGCTACAAACTGACTATCAACGTGACATGAAAAAAAAAGTGGATGTACAGTAAAAAGCTTTATGAACAGTGATGAATAGTGTCAGATTATATATATATATATATATATATATATATATATATGTAATACATAATAGTGGAAATTACGGTATATATATATATATAATCTTTTCACGTTTTCCAAAGTCTGCAATTTCAGGAATTCACTTTTTCCCATTTCACTTTAAGTTTCAGCACACATATCAAAACGTTTTATATAAATATATATATATTCACTTACTTTTTTGTTTCACCAGTCAAAAAAATCCCTCTACGAATACGTCTACACAATCCATTATATATATATCTATTATATTATTTATTGATACAACTACTGCATGTACACCATAAGTATATATATATATATTTACTCACTTGGCTATCAGGTAAACGAAGGAGACGAAGCCAAAACAATCCCAGCCGCCAGTCCTCTATTCTCTTAATAGTTCCCAAGCCCAAAAAAATAATAACTTCCCTTATAAGATCTTATATAGGGCACAACTTAATCCTAACCTATTTAGGTTTACTTCCAATACTAGTGTTTGGGTACACAGTTATCTAATCCATGGTTAAATCTAATCCCAATAATTATGTGAATAGTAAAATAAACTAATAAATTAAATTAACCGTAACGCGTTAAATATATAATTAATTAAATAAATAAATTTGCGTAAATATGGGGCATTACATAATTAGTGTAATTAATTAAGGGTAATAAATACCCTATTTGGCATTAATTAAACCCTAATCCCTTTTATTAAATACCGTATGAACCTAGGTTTTTAATGATTGGTCATTAAATGACCAATCATAAGGCATTTAATGATTAGGGCTTGCATTTAGGGTTTAGGGTTATGCATTTAGGGTTTAGGGTTTTAGGAAACCCTAATACACTAATTCATCATTTAATTGATTTTATTTAATTCCCATGTTAATTATTTAATTAATATTGATTAATTTTATAATGGTTTAAATGGTTTAAAATACAATTGGGGATTAAATTGAAATCTGGAAATTATTAATTAAATGAAATTGTTTTGTTTAAAAAAAGGGAAACCCTAATATTGGATATGAGAGTTATTTTAGGAAACTTTATATGTTTCTATTAATTTGATTAATTGAAACTAAATGTCTTAAATGTTAAGACTTTATTTAATTCTAGATATTTTTGTTTAAACCTAATAAGATTAGGATGCATTAATGAGATTAATGTAAATCATTCAAGAGAATTACCATAATGCCCATATGTTTTAATGCTTACAGTTTTTCTTTACATTATGCAATGAGATTGTATGCATGTGTTTGGATGATGATTATGGACTATACCCCTTAAACCAATTGTGATTGGCCATCTTATGAATGGGTTGTAATAATTTTTCAAGTGTTGTAATTTTATTATGGTGATGTAATTTATTATTTGGGGCTTGCATGCCACCTTCCCTCTCTCTCTATCATTCTCTTATGTACCCCACATTCCCCTTATGTATCCCTTTCTATATATTATGTAAATGTTATGTAATCGAGAGCGCACCAAGGAGCGTGGTGGACCCAAAGGAGTATGATGGAGCCCAACAAAACAATGGTGGAGACCATCAAGCCAAGGGAGCAGATTGAAGGACTTGAAAGCTTAGAGAAGTTTTTCAAGAAAGCATGCATGTTACGAATGGTTTATTTTACGATCACCTACACCCACCATATGTTAGAGTTATGCCCTAGAGCCAATCATAGAGATGATTGTTTAGGGATAAAGGAACAATCATTTGATTTCATTTATCTATGTCACATTTATTATTGATTTAATAAAAGGGCTTATTCTATTATGTTTGTATGCATCATTTATATTTACATAATATGTCCAAGGAGTTAGAGTTGAGAATATTGAATTACAAAGAGTTGTAATTATGAGACTGTAAATATATCTCTGTACTAAACTCCTAAATCATTCCTAGTTGAATGTTCACTATGATGGACAGTAATGAACCATAGGACTAGCACTTGTTAGGTTGACTCTATAGGAGGATAGCTGGTCTTAAGCTATTTGTGTGGAGACACTACAACCAACAGGTGGGTGCCTGTTAATAGAATAGGTACACTGAATGTGACCAAAGATTTGAGATAAACTGAATGGAGTTTTAACCTGCCTGTCAATCAGTTTCTCAATGTTATAGTGGTACAAGTAATCCTTAGACCTGAGACACCATAGTTACCTTATGCATGTAGCTTTAGAAGTTTGATAACACTAAGTGCAGATTCTATTCATGGGTCTATAAAGGTGTTCATTGGCCCTATTGCTATATGTATGAAGGCATATGAGTGATCGACAAGGAATCCATTACTCTTAAGAAAAAGAGAGAGAATGTCTCATATATCATTCATAATATAACTCATTCAGTCCATGGCCATGGCAGTGTGAATATGGAAAAGAGTTTCCATAAGTTCATCATTGAGTTGATATTTATGAATGAGTATAAAGTAATTGAACTAGGGACTTGACAGACTTCCATGTCCTATTAGTTCAATTGGAGACATTGTGTAAATGGAAGGATGCAATTGTAACCTATAAACTATAACAGAAGGGTTCTTTGATAGATACATATTCACTTCATTAAGGACGACACCATGAACCATATGCTAGGTGTTATTCATGGTTAGTAGAAGCCCTAATTGATATAAGTGAGTTATAATCAATTAGGGAATTGGAAGGAGTTCCAATTAGACCCTAAATGGAAAGAGTTCCATTGTGCACACCTCGTGCTATTCCTACTACTTGATGATGTGAACCCAATGGGTCACACACTGATCATGCAAGATGAGCTTTAAAGTCTATGAGAGAAAGGGTATGAGTGCATAAAGAATAGTTCTTTGAGGCCTATTTATGTTTGATATAATTTATAGGGGTTATTGTGCAATTTAGAGAAATTGCATCACACCCTAATAGGGTTTCCCCCTATGGCCGGCCCCCCTAGTGTGGACTATATAAGTCACACTTTATGATGTGTGACATCATCACAAGAAGAAACCCCAAGGTGCTGGCCGAAATTTTCCAGCCCCCTCTCTCTCTCTCCACTCTTCTCCTACACTAGCAACAACAAGGAAAAAAGGGAAAGGACTTGAAGCTCTAGCTAGGTGTGGATACCGTTGGAGGCAGCACACTTGGGCTGCTCATTCACCGCTGTCCGGAATCAAAGCTTGGAGCAAAAAGGAGAAGACAAAATTCTGTAAGTGTTCTAACCCTCTTCATAGTTAGGGTTTGATTTTGTATATGCATAGTTAGATTCATGGGCTGTGGAATCAAAGGGAAAAATTTTTTATATTCCGCACTTCTATTCTTCCCTCTTGTATGATTCCCAACAGTGGTATCAGAGCCATGATTATGCATAATACAAAATACATATGGGCTGGAATTTATGGTGTAGTTGAATGATTCAAAAATCTGGAGAATTTTTACTGCAGAATTGTTCTTCTCTCTGGCCGAACCTAGGGTTTGGAACCTGTCACACCCCATTTTTGCACCACCTTACTAGGGCTCATCATTTCATGCATGTTTTTGTTTTGTTTTTGAGTCTAGTCACTTGCATTAGTTTTCTAGAGTCACAAGGACAATGGATATGAATTTTGGTTCAAATTGGAGTTGATCTTGAGGGATAATAAGAGCTTTTGTGACTTGAGGGGCATAATCGTCTTTTAAGTCCCAAACTTTTCATTTGACCTTGGGATGATCTCCAAATTGTCAATTGGAGTTCATATGGATGCATATGAGGTATTAAGTCCCGTGGCCCTGATGATGAGTTTAGTGTGGTTATTTACGGATTATCCTTGAAGAATTAGTGCGAATCACAGCATGAGATTTTTGGTTAAAATGAAAAGAAAATTATTTTATTAAATTAGCCATTTTTATCATGACACTAACACGTGTACGTATGTGATGAGTGTGTGTACGCACATACAATACATGTGCATGCGTGTTAGCGGTCAGTCTCCCAATTTTTATAAAAGACAATTTCCTTTTCCTATTCAGATTATAAGTCTTTTATCATTATAAAATACCTTTTGATTATTCTCCAAGGAAACCTAGTCCAGGAAGGAAAGGGAAACTCCAGATTTCAGCTATAAATACTCTCTTAATGTCTTTAAACAAGAGAGGAGAAGAGGGTTTGGAGGGAGTGAAATTCGTCATAATTCAGCAGCAGATTTTCTGAAAACCAGCAGTCGTATTTTAATCATAACTTTTTCATCCGAAGTCAGAATTTGATGAAATTGGTCTTGTTAGAAAGATAATTCAATTCTCTACAACTTTGTATTTCACAAGCTTTGTCCAAATCCAACGTTTTCATACCCAAAAACGCGATTGAAGTTGCTGCTGCTGCAAAGTGACGAAAATCACTTTTCTTTTCTCTTGTTCTCTTTTTGTTTTCTATTTTCTTTTCAAAGTTGAGTGAGTTTTGATCTCTTTGCTGTGATACCACTTTGACAAAGAGGAGGATTCGTGTTGGTTTGATTCACTCTAAAGACCTGAGGAGCCACGAACAATTACAAACACAAGGAAGGCCCTTCCTAAGGTATTCTCCTTCTCTATTCAAGCTTAAACTAGGTTTTCATATGGGTTAGGCTTATTGCATGTTAAAGGTAGCCTTTTTTATCATGTATTAACACTCTAGCTGGTTAATATACATGGAATATCTATTTTTTATCTACTGTTTAGCATGCTTTAGGGCTGTCCTTTAGGTTTTTAATGCATAGTTATGATTCTTGTGCTCCTATTTGTCCTTGTGCTAGGATTAGTGTCATTGCATATTAGAGTTAGGATTTTCATCATGTTATATTGCTTTAGTTAGTTAATATGCATGATTTAATTTCTGTTTAGTTTGGTTTTAGCATCATTAAAGTATGTCTTGTGAGTTTTTAAGCATATTTGTGAGTTTAGGGTTTTAGAGTCATTGTTTTGTGTTTGTTTTCATATAGCGTGATAAAGTAGACTTTTTTATTTGGTTTTTCTTCGTGTTTGCTGTATATGTTTTTCATATGGAGTAAACATGATAGTTTTGCATGCATGTTAGTATGTTTTAGGGTTTTTATGCATGATATGGTTCTAGGAATATGTTAGGACTTATTATTGTTCGCTGTTTTTGCTATTGGCATGCTTAGTGGATGATTTTAGGTCATAATACTATTCTGTCCAGATTTGCATGTTAGTGTTTTCGCATGGTTTTGAGCACTTGTAAGGGTGCAAATAGGTGTGGTATTTGTCCTATGGCAAATAGGGCTGCTTATGTCTGAAATAGCTAATGTTTGGAGTAATTGCGCTCAGGTAAGTGGGTGTGAAGGTGCCCCAATTCACCTTTCTTCTTAACTCATTCTCTTCTCCCTATCTAGGGTTAATTTTTAATATGATCCTATGGTTTAATTAGAGGTTTCCTTAACCAACAAAATTCTGGTTTTTATTAAAGTTTCCATTTTGTGGATTTCTTTCCTAAAATCAAACTTTCTATCAATTCTCTTTTGATCAAATAAGGAAACCTAGGGTTTTTACCATAGGTTTGTATTAGGATTTAACCTTAGTTCTAATCGAACTACGTGGACTTTGATCCATGTATTTCGTTGCATGGTACGTAGGCGCTCTTCGTGAGGCTCAAGTCCGTTCTAGGATCCAAGCATCCTAGGTTTATTTTTGTTTTCTTTTCTTCTTTTTCTTTTTCTGTTTTTATGTGCTTATTATGCATGGATGGATGAATGAAATATATGATATGCATGCAATTCTTGTGATGATATACTTGCTGATTTTTGTATGGAAAGATCTTGATTTAGCCCAAATGAACTGAGAGACCGAAAGGGTGACATGGGTGCCTATAGGCTTTGCCTAGAACCTTCCCATGTCATAACTTAGCCTCCGAATCCCCGATTTCTTTGGTTTTCAAAAGATTGGTTTTTGCCTTTCCTTTTTTATGGAGTCATTCAAATTGTTTTCCTAAAACAAACTATTTTTAGGGTTTTCCTTGTTTCCTTTAAAAAATAAGGTGGCGACTCCTTTCCTTTTTCTTTTTCAAACCCATTTTCTTTCAATCCCTTGTGGGCCCAATTTCCGGGGTTCACAGTTTGGCGACTCCACTGGGGATGTTGTGGGCTAGACTCTATAAAGTTTAATTGGGCTAAGTTAATTTCTTATGTTTAATTAAAATCAATCACATTGCATCCGCTTGATTGTGTGCTTTCATTTATTGCATTGTGTGCACAAACTCTTGCATGCTAGGATCGATGTCCCTCGATGTATCCTTGCCAACGATCGGCCTAGTCTCAACATTGGTTTTCCTGATTCCATGTGTTGGGGCGAAAGCTATCAACCTCTCTTGCCTAGTACCCTTGGGCTTGCCCTTGGGTATATTAAATGAGTTAATCACGTACTGCTGGACCCACGCGGCGTTCCTGATGCCACATGTGGTTAGGTATAAGGATTGCTCAAGCAAGTGAAGGACCCTAGCCTACCCTTATCATTAGTCCATATAGACAGACTTGTAGGACACTACGGTCTCACCTTTATGCACCCACAATTGTTTGTAATGATGCTATGCCGTGTTTGTGGTGTGAGGCTTTATATCTTATGCCCTTAACATAGACCTTTAAACCCTAGCCTTCGTTAAGGCCATGGGTTAGGAGGAATAAATTAAAGAAATAGGATGTAAAGCTATGTTTGTGATGTGCTAGTCCTAGGGGATTAATTAAACCTAGTTGAAGGACTCTATGCCCTATTCTTTAAAACATACCCTTAATCCATGACCCCTGTAAAGGTAATTGGATAAAAGGAATGAATTAATTGAACATGGTGTAGAGACCGAATTCATTAAGGAAAATATGGAGGTTTAGGACAAGTCCTTAGGCTAAAGGTTAAAACTTTTCTATCCATAGACGTGCTGGCTTGGATCTGCAATCCACAAGGGCGTCTAGTGAGTGTTGAGTCTACCCATCAGACAGACATGGCCGACGAAAGAACTAGTGAGGGGCACTTTGACCTTGAGGCTTGCTTGAAAGCCATCATGGCCAAGCTTGACCATACCGCCGAGACATCCGATACCGCATTGAAAATGGCTCAAGAGAACCAACAGAAGATGGCGGATCTTGAACAAAATGGCTCTAAGGCCCATTCCTCGGGTATACCTCATGGGGCTGGCACCGAAGAGGGACCTCAATCCAATGAGAACACCAAGACAAGGAGGGAAAGTAGCTCGAAACCTGAGGTCACCAACCTAGAAGGGGAAGCCAAGGGGAAAGGTACTAGCAGTGATTCCGTGTTAGCTAGCAAGGTAGAAGCTTTGGAGAGAACCATAAAAGGGATTCGCAAGGCTGATGACATGGTCGATGTGCGGACTCTATCCCTGTTTCCAACGGCTCGTATTCCACTACAATTCAAGATGCCGGAGTTAGAAAAGTTCGATGGGATGGGTTGCCCTAAGACTCATTTGAAGATGTACGTGCGAGCTATGCACCCTCGAGGGGCTACTGACGAGCTTTTAGCTCAAATGTTCCATGAAACCTTGGCCACTTCTGCTTTGAAATGGTTCTTATCCTTGGATGAGAATAGAACCCGGACTTGGGAAGACATATGCAATGAGTTTTCAGAGCACTACAAGTATAACACAGAGGTGGACGTTACTCGAAGGGACCTAGAAACTACCAAGCAAGGGGCTTATGAAACTTTCTCCGCTTACATTACAAGGTGGAGACAAAAGGCGTCGAGAATGACGGATAGGCCGAATGAGGAGGACCAAATTCAGTTAGTGGTTAAGAACCTGCTGCCCGTGTATCAAAGCACCTATTTGCCCACTATTTCCCAAATTTCAAAGCTCTCATTGGGGCTGGCATGCAGGTTGAAGATGCTATCAATGATGGGACAATCAAGACTGAGGAAGTGAGGAGTCGCAAGACAAACTTTACTGGGAAGAACAATGTCGAGGTCAACACCATAACTCAACCAATCCAACCCTTTTCTCTCAATGATGTCAATCCACCTCGCCAATTCACTGACCTATTCATGCCACTCGAAAGAGTCCTTGAAAAGCTCATAAGTCGTGACCTATTGAAGCCACTCGACCCAAGACCTCCACCAAATCCCTTACCCAAGAGCTACAATGAGAATGAGTACTGCAAGTACCACCAATCCAAAGGCCATGCCACCAATCGCTGTATTCGCCTTCGCCACCAAGTCCAAGACCTCATTGACAAGCAAGTCATTTCACCACCAACCCGTCTAAATGTCACCCGTAATCCTCTCCCATCACACAACAACACACCCCCACCTAACACCATAAATGCCATTGGGGTTGAATCCTCTCGCCTTCGCCATCCCATAAGACAATACACTCCGCTCCCCATGACCTTAACCCGTCTCTTCACCATTTGCCGCAATAACAGCCTTATCATGCCACTTCCACCAAAGCCAAGACCATCAACCCCTCACCAATATTGCCAATACCATCGTGCACCCGGCCATGACACCGAGGCTTGTTCTATACTAAAGAAGATCATCCAAGACCTCATTGACCAAAAGGTTTTGTTGTTGCCAAAGAAATCTATCCAACAAGAGCTGAAAGAAAGATATGAAGCAGGGGATCCTCAGGTTGGCCTATTAGGTGAAGCGTCGGGGAAATATGATTACTATGTGCTGTACTCAAGCCCAAGTCCGATATCAGATGAGCCGATAGTCCCTTCAGGTTGGGATGACTTGCCGACAGAGATGGAGAGCATCGACATGATAGAATGGGATGACTTGATGAATGACTCCGAGAAAGTCCATGACATATGGGCTAGTGATGATAAGCTGGATCATATAACCAGAGGGGGTCGCCATTTCAAGCCTCCCCACCTAGAATCTGAAAATCCGTTGGAAAATTTGGAAGGGCAGAGGCGTCCTAGCTTGCAAGAAGAAGAGGATGAAGTGCTTAGGCAGCTGAAGAAGACCAATGCCAACATTACTATTTGGGGCTTGCTCATGGCCTCGCATAAGCACAGACAGACCGTGTTGAAACTGTTGAATCAGATACAAGTGCCTGTTGACACATCCCCCGAGGGATTGGTACATTTGGTGAATCCAACTCCCAAGAACTCAACCATTGTGTTCACCGATGTGGACCTACCTAAAAGCGGGCCGAGCCATTCTCAAGCTCTCTATGTGACCGTTGACACTATGGGGAAGAGGGTTCCCACCGTTCTTATCGACAATGGGTCCGCACTGAATGTATGTCCTCTCCGAACTGCCACTGTTTTGGGTTTGGGACCCACTGATTTCACGCCATCTGGGCAGACCGTAAGAGCTTATGACAACACCCGCCGAGAAGTAATAGGGGTAGTTACTTTGCCTCTTATCATGGGACCCACTGAATTTAGGGTGGAATTCCAAGTGTTGGATGTGCCATCATGTTTCAACTTGCTGTTGGGCCGACCTTGGATCCATCCTGCTGGGGCTGTGCCATCTTCACTCCATCAAAAGGTGAAGTTTCCTTATGAAGGAGCCATAGTAACGCTTCAAGGGGACTATGAATTGAAACTCGCAGGTGTGCCTATATGTGAGATACAACCCGAATCAGTAGCGATACTGCTATCTGGGTTTGACTATGTCCAATGCATTGAGAAAGAACTTGAGAAGGGTGAGTTAATACCCTTGGACTTCTGCCCCCATGGCAACTTGCACATTGGTGAAATCATGAGAAGAATGAGTTTCTTTCCAGGCATGGGGCTAGGGCGTCGCCAACAAGGGATCCCTACGTCTATTCAAAGCCGTGTCACCTCATATACTTTTGGGTTAGGATATGAGCCCTCCAAAAATGATTATGCGGAAATGCTGTGTTAGGATTATGCCCTAGAGCCAATCATGGAGATGATTGTTTAGGGATTAGGAACAATCATTTGATTTCATTTATGTATGTCACATTTATTATTGATTTAATAAAAGGGCTTATTCTATTATGTTTATATGCATCATTTATATTTACATAATATGTCCATGGAGTTAGAGTTGAGAATATGGAATTACAAAGAGTTGTAATTTTGAGACTATAGATATATCTCTGTACTAAACTCCTTAAGCATTCCTAGTTGAAGGTTCACTATGATGGACAGTAATGAACTATAGGACTAGCACTTGTTAGGTTGACTCTATAGGAGGATAGCTAGTCTCAAGCTATTTGTGTGGAGACACTACAACCAACAAGTGGGTGCCTATTACGAGAATAGGTACACTGAATGTGACCAAAGATATGAGATAAACTGAATGGAGTTTTATCCTGCCTGTCAATCAGTTTCTCATTGTTATAGTGGTACAAGTAATCCTTAGACCTGAGACACCATAGTTGCCTTATGCATGTAGCTTTAGAAGTTTGATAACACTAAGTGCAGATCCTATTCAGGGGTCTGCAAAGGTGTTCATTGGCCCTACTGCTATGTGTATGAAGGCATGTGAGTGATCAACAAGGGATCCATCACTCTCAGGAAAAAGAGAGAGAATGTCTCATATAGCATTCATAATATAACTCATTAAATCCATGGCCATGGTAGGATGAATGTGGAAAAGAGTTTCCATGAGTTCATCAATGAGTTGATATCTATGAATGAGTATAAAGTAATTGAACTAGGGACTTGACAGACTTCCATGTCCTATTAGTTTAATTGGAGACATTGTGTTGAAGGAAGGATGCAATTGTAACCTATAAACTATAACAGAAGGGTTCTTCGTAAATGACTAGTCACCTCATTAAGGACCACACCATGAGCCATATGCTAGGTGTTACTCATGGTTAGTAGAAGCCCTAATTGATATAAGTGAGTTATAATCAATTAGGGAATTGGAAGGAGTTCCAATTAGACCCTAAATGGAAAGAGTTCCATTGTGCACACTTTGTGCTATTCCTACTACTTAATGATGTGAACCCAATGGGTCACACACTGATCATGCAAGAAGGGCTTTAAAGTCTATGAGAGAAAGGGTTTTAGTGAATAAAGAATAGTTCTTTATGGGCCTATTTGTATTTGATACAAATAATAGGGGTTAATGTGCAATTAAGAGTAATTACACATAACCCTATTAGGGTTTCTTCCCCATGGCCAGCCCCCTTTAGTGGGCTGCCTATATAAGTCACACTTATGTGTGACATGGCATAATAGGCTTGCACAATAAACCCTAGCCGTCCAGCCCCTTGGAGGCTCTCTTCTCTCTCTCTCTCTTCTCCACCTCTAGCAACAACAAGGAAGAAGAAAGAAAAGGCTTGAAGCTCTAGCTAGGTGTGGATACCGTTGGAGGCAGCACACTTGGGCTGCTCATTCACCGCTGTCCGGAGTAGAAGCTTGGAGCAAAATGGAGAAGACAAAAATTCTGTAAGTGTTCTAACCCTCTTTGTAGTTAGGGTTTGATTTTGTGTTATGCATAGTTAGATTCATGGGATTGGGAATCGTAGGAAAAATTTTTATATTCCGCCTTTGTATTTTTCCCTCTTGTTCGATTCCCAACAGTGGTATCAGAGCCATGATTATGCATAATACAAAATACATATGGGCTGGTAATTATGGTGTAGTTGAATGATTCAAAAATCTGGAAAATGTTTCTGCATAATTGGTTTTCCTCCATGGCTGAACCTAGGGTTTGGAACCCTAGGTCAATTCTCTTTTACTCCTCTTCTAATTGATGGTTAAGTGTAGCCATGGATGCAATAGGTTGCATAGGGTTTGAGTTTGGAGAAGAAGAATAAGGAAACTAAGGTTTTATAAAACTGTTATGAACAGTTTTCATGGTTGCCATGAAAAACCGTCATCTTGTTCTGCCTGCCGAATTCAGAGTTCTTCTCCAAAATTTTCGAGCCATATATGGTTAGAAAGCTCTTTGAATAAGCTTTCCAACCCAATAAACGGTGCATCAATCCGAGTTCTGTAGTGAAAGTTATGAATTTTTTACTACAGGCTGTCTGGAAAGACAGTTTTGCTCGGGAATGATGCAATAGCCACAACTTTGAGTTATTGATGGAGATCAAAGGCATGGCAATGGTTGCCACCACTTGGCTTATGTTCTAGACATGGTAGGGAAAGGTTCCCAAGCATTTAGATGCATCATAATTGGATTAAGATGCTAGAACAGAAGGAAGAAGGAGAAGAACACCATGGAGGCTGAATCTGGGTTTTAGAACCCTAAGGTTCTTGCAATTAATTCTAATTAAAGCTGCTGTATTTATGATGGAAAATCATTATAGGATCATTATATATCATGTGTATATGATTTTCTTTAAGTTTCAAAAAGGTTTTGATGGAAAAAGATCCAAAAAGTTTGAAAATTTTTCATGAACAGCATAGCAGATTTTCTCTGCAGAAAAGTCATCAATGGAGTTTTGATTAGAACTTGAGTTAGGGAACTCAAAATTGCATGAAACCAATTGCATTAGTTTCCTAAGACATGTAGGATACTGGGAAAATTCGTTTGGTAGCCTAATTCATTCATCTTGCTGGGTTTTAAATCAATTTCTGACCATGGACAGTGTGCTGTCAAATTCTGGGCAGCCTACTGTTGTTTTAATTGTTTAGAACAATTGGTGATGATTTGATCATCCAAACCTCTTCTATTAGCTTAGTATTTCATGTAGGGACATGATACAAAAGCTGGTTTCAATGGAGGAGTCGAATTGATAAGGATTTAGAAGCTATTGTGACCTTCAAGGTCTGCAACAATGGCTTCAGCAATGGGTTTTGGAAACCCTGATTGTTCTTGATGATGGCAGCCACTTCCACCACTTCTCACATGTCCAGAGGCTTGTCCCACACCCCTAGGATGTTCTCCCATGACTGGCCATGGCCTCCCACAGTCGTTGGTGGCCATGGCAGCCTAGCCAAGCTCAGGCAGCCCCCTGGTAGTGACGGCTGCATAGAGTTAAGGATGAAACCCTAATTTTGAGTTAATGATGAAACCCTAATTTCATTATGGCATTAATTAAAACCCTAATTGGAATATTAATTACCTTAATTAAGAGTTAATGATTGGTCATTAAATGACCAATCATGGTTATTAATTGTTAGGGCATAATTAATACCATTGATGATGTCTAGGGTTTGGGTTTTTGATAACCCTAATTAGTGTAATTAATTAAGGGTAATAAATACCCTATTTGGCATTAATTAAACCCTAATCCCTTTTATTAAATACCGTATGAACCTAGGGTTTTAATGATTGGTCATTAAATGACCAATCATAAGGCATTTAATGATTAGGGCTTGCATTTAGGGTTTAGGGTTATGCATTTAGGGTTTAGGGTTTTAGGAAACCCTAATGCACTAATTCATCATTTAATTGATTTTATTTAATTCCCATGTTAATTATTTAATTAATATTGATTAATTTTATAATGTTTTAAATGGTTTAAAATACAATTGGGGATTAAATTAAAATCTGGAAATTCTTAATTAAATGAAATTGTTTTGTTTAAATAAGGAAACCCTAATATTGGATATTAGAGTTATTTTAGGAAACTTTATATGTTTCTATTAATTTGATTAATTGAAACTAAATGTCTTAAATGTTAAGACTTTATTTAATTCTGGATATTTTTATTTAAACCTAATAAGATTAGGATGCATTAATGAGATTAATGTAAATCATTCAAGAGAATTACCATAATGCCCATATGTCTTAATGCTTACAGTTTTTCTTTACATTATGCAATGAGATTGTATGTATGTGTTTGGATGATGATTATGGACTATACTCCTTAAACCAATTGTGATTGGCCGTCTTATGAATGGGTTGTAATAATTTTTCAAGAGTTGTAATTTTATTATGGTGATGTAATTTATTATTTGGGGCTTGCATGCCACCTTCTCTCTCTCTCTATCATTCTCTTATGTACCCCACATTCCCCTTATGTATCCCTTTCTATATATTATGTAAATGTTATGTAATCGAGAGCGCACTAAGGAGCATGGTGGACCCAAAGGAGTATGATGGAACCCAACAAGCCAATGGTCGAGACCATCAAGCCAAGGGAGCAGATTGAAGGACTTGAAAGCTTAGAGAAGTTTTTCAAGAAAGCATGCATGTTACGAATGGTTTATTTTACGATCACCTACACCCACCTTAGACCTTGGATTCAATCTATTGGCTTGGATTGAATCCTCTCAAAGTCCATAATCATCATAGTGGGAGCTTTAATTTGAGATAATTGTATTAGCTCCAATACTATAGTTTGGTATATGTTACCTATTCACTTAGGGGCTAATATCAAAATATGGAACTTTATATATGTTGATATATAATAACATGCGATGTATGATTTATAATAGCATGAGATGTATGATTATAAATAGCATAATTTATATGTTTAAATTTTGATACATAGGATGCATGTTAATTTGATGAGACCCTTTAAAACCCCTCTTATTTAATATTCAGTTGAAAATGGAGAAGTCATTGGGGAATGAATTCTTCATTGCCTTCCATCATTATAGGATCATCTAACGTCCCTTAATGTGGGTACCTGGTTGCAGACATGTAGGAGCTACCCATGTTAAAGACATTACTTGAAACTATCACATATGAGATATCATGGGGTGCCTAAACTGGTATATACCAAGAAACTAACATGTGAGGTATATATTTGGCGAAACATACCTGTGTGAATGATGGGTTTAACTTAACTAGGGAAGTATTCCAAGAAACTAACATGTGAGGTGTATGTTCCCTAGAGGCAAAAATGATTGGAACTTGCTTATGAAGCAATAGACAAAGAGTTGTCTTCTTATTATGGGTTAGAAGCCAAGAAACCAACATGTGAGGCTTCTAGGTCACAGTGGGACCCCAATCCCCATTAGGAATGAGATTCCCGAATTCCATTAGAGGGTGTATGGAATTTGATAAAATAGTGGGAGGTACCATATGATTAAAGACCCAATCATTATGGATAAAAATGAAATCTAATTCTCTGTTTATGTAGATTACCTAATTACTCACCTCAAAACCCCTATTTCCTAATATATAGGATATTGATAGTTTGACTAAACCCGATTTCTTTGATTGACTTAGGAAATTGAGAATTGTTCTCAATTTCAAAAGATTGTTTATATGCTATTAGGCCTTTTATTAAAGGCCCTCCATAAAACATCCTAAGAAGAAAAAGACACTATGCGCAATTGGCATCTTGTTGCCATGCTATATGATAGTATTGATGACTAATGAGCTTCAGAAGCAAAATTAGTCAATGCAAGTGCCTTTGATGTCCTACATCACATACAAAGGTTGTATTGTGAGTAAAATAATACTATAAAGTATAGTACTTGTAAAGGACTTCTTCTGGACTAGGATGTAATAAAAGTTGTTTATTAATAATCATTCTTTTGAAAAATGATTAATCACATAGAATAGCTTGAGAAGCTAGATGTGATTTAAAATGGAAGCATAGAAGAAAGCAAGTCTTGAAAAGTCAAAGACAAAGAAATATAATTATTTTGTAGTAAACATAAGGTATTGTAAAGGGAAATTGATAAAGTATCAGTCTTCCTAGAAGAACCAAACTTTTGAAGTTTTGGTTCATGCTCTAAACTAAATTGTTGGTTAGTTCTGCTTCTTGGTTTTTGGATTCTAGTGTAATCTAAATCGAAGCAGAAAGTTAAGTAGATAATAAGTTACCTTTAAAAATTTTAATAGAGCAAGAGTTGCTAGATTAATTTTGGGAACTTATTTCTTAACTAGGTCATTTAAGACATTCTAGAAATTTGATTTCTGAATTTAAATGACTAATTAGAGCGAATGCAACGTATTATGAGAATACAAGAGATGTAGAGACTCTCATTTAAATGTAACGATTATGATTTGGTTATGAGATGACCAAACCCATCTTTTACTTGGTGAAGTAAAAGAGTTACATTTATAATTTGACTAATACATTGTGATGTATATAGTCATGTAGAGCATGCATTCAATTATAGTAGACTCATCTTAGAATACCATAGCTCAATGGTGAATCTAAGAGAACAAATTGAACCCTATTAAGATATGGTTTGATCCATGATGAGTTTTACTAATGTATCCATCTAGGATATACCTTAAAATTGCTACATATTGATAATTTAGGGTTCACTCCAGTTTTGTCCCAATTATATCCGATATGATATGGGAAGAAACCCAACTTAAAGAAGTTAAGGCTTGGGCTTGTGCTACGTTTGTCTGGAAACATAATGTAGACAATCTGGAAATAAGGTCAAGCAAGTGTTGAATTGTGGTATATCCTAAAAGTGGTTGGGATAGTATTTCTATTACTCTAATGAACAAAAGTTGTCCATTAGGATGATTGCTGGATTTTCTTGAGAAAGAGTTCATTCAAGAAAGATGCAAAAGTAGATAGAATTTACAGAATTGTTTGTAAAGCCACAAACCAACAAAGATCCAACCCTTGCCCCTATTGAGGCAAAACCTTTAATTACACCACATTCTTTTCATAGATCAAATTGGATATTTCTTTAACATAAGAGAGATATTGTATCTCCATTAGAATATGAAAGAATTGTTCTTTGGTGATAAAGATCACCAAGATAATCCTATTGATTATGATTAGGCGATGTTTGACATCAACTTGAGAAATGACTAAGAGTCATTAAATCCAATATGGACAGGTAGAGACCTAAAAGGCTTGGCTATTTAAGAATGTTTTCAACATAGGCAAAAAGTTGTCTATAAAGAAACTTGTTTGATAATAGTTATGCTGAAATCCATTTGGATCTTGTTATCTATAAACACACATTTTGAATATGAGATATGTCAAAAAGGATATAAAGATGTTATATCAAATGGTGAAAAACCATAAAAGTGTGTAAGTTATAGAAGTCTATTAATAGACTACAAGGTTCTCATAATTAGAACATCTATAAAGTTGAAGTAATCAAATTGTTTGATTTCTCTCATTGTATAGATGGACCATGAGTGTATAAAAGGTTAGTGGGAGTGCGATTGTTTTTCTTTATCCTATCAATAAGATGACATCCTAATCATTATGAATGATATATGAATGACATCCTAATCGTTTTGGTTTTTTTGAGAAAAACTTCTTCACAAAAGATTTGGTAGAAGCATCCAACAAGATCTATAGAGATAGATCATATAGATTGCTAAGTATCTCCAAGTCATTAAACATAGTTGAAATGTTGAAGGAGTTCAACATGGAGAATTCTAAGGGAGGTCTGATTTACTTCAGATAAGAATTCATTATTCAAGGGCATGTGCCCTAGGATAACACAAGTAAGGTTCTTAAAGTGTTAAGAAGCCTTATTTTACACTATGTATTGAACCTGATATCTATTATGTTATA
Source organism: Liquidambar formosana (assembly GCA_039720395.1). Taxonomy (NCBI): domain Eukaryota; kingdom Viridiplantae; phylum Streptophyta; class Magnoliopsida; order Saxifragales; family Altingiaceae; genus Liquidambar; species Liquidambar formosana. The sequence continues at coordinate 34,974,795 of CM077829.1, forward strand.
ATTGTTACAAATAGTTATCTATCAATTCAAATTTGGAATATTGGATTGTATATGGAAATTGTAAACTCATAGTAGATGGGTATATGGATTTGGATATAATCCATATGGGGTATATTTTATATTCACTTTAGTTGGTGAAATACTTAATGGAAGAACTGTATGAAAGATACAGTGGATTCCATTATTAAGGGTGAATTAATTGTCGCATTGTCTAGGAGACTGTTTGGATCTATAAGTTCATTTAGAACTTGGAGTTGTTCCTTCCATTGAGTTGCCCACACCTTGTTTTGTGACAACAATGGGTCTATAGCTCAAGTATAGGAATCACGGTCTCATCAAAAGTCCAAACACATAGAGCGGCAATTCCAAGTGATTAGAGGAATCATTGGAAAAGGTAATAGATACATTACAGAAGATATTATCTACATAAGTTTTTGTAGACCTACTGACTAAAGCTTTAAAACATAATTGGTTATATCTAAGACCAACATCTTGAGAAGATAGGTATGCGATACATGGTCAATTGGCTTTACTGCAAGTGGGAGATTGTTAGGATTATGCCCTAGAGCCAATCATGGAGATGATTGTTTAGGGATTAGGAACAATCATTTGATTTCATTTATGTATGTCACATTTATTATTGATTTAATAAAAGGGCTTATTCTATTATGTTTATATGCATCATTTATATTTACATAATATGTCCATGGAGTTAGAGTTGAGAATATGGAATTACAAAGAGTTGTAATTTTGAGACTATAGATATATCTCTGTACTAAACTCCTTAAGCATTCCTAGTTGAAGGTTCACTATGATGGACAGTAATGAACTATAGGACTAGCACTTGTTAGGTTGACTCTATAGGAGGATAGCTAGTCTCAAGCTATTTGTGTGGAGACACTACAACCAACAAGTGGGTGCCTATTACGAGAATAGGTACACTGAATGTGACCAAAGATATGAGATAAACTGAATGGAGTTTTATCCTGCCTGTCAATCAGTTTCTCATTGTTATAGTGGTACAAGTAATCCTTAGACCTGAGACACCATAGTTGCCTTATGCATGTAGCTTTAGAAGTTTGATAACACTAAGTGCAGATCCTATTCAGGGGTCTGCAAAGGTGTTCATTGGCCCTACTGCTATGTGTATGAAGGCATGTGAGTGATCAACAAGGGATCCATCACTCTCAGGAAAAAGAGAGAGAATGTCTCATATAGCATTCATAATATAACTCATTAAATCCATGGCCATGGTAGGATGAATGTGGAAAAGAGTTTCCATGAGTTCATCAATGAGTTGATATCTATGAATGAGTATAAAGTAATTGAACTAGGGACTTGACAGACTTCCATGTCCTATTAGTTTAATTGGAGACATTGTGTTGAAGGAAGGATGCAATTGTAACCTATAAACTATAACAGAAGGGTTCTTCGTAAATGACTAGTCACCTCATTAAGGACCACACCATGAGCCATATGCTAGGTGTTACTCATGGTTAGTAGAAGCCCTAATTGATATAAGTGAGTTATAATCAATTAGGGAATTGGAAGGAGTTCCAATTAGACCCTAAATGGAAAGAGTTCCATTGTGCACACTTTGTGCTATTCCTACTACTTAATGATGTGAACCCAATGGGTCACACACTGATCATGCAAGAAGGGCTTTAAAGTCTATGAGAGAAAGGGTTTTAGTGAATAAAGAATAGTTCTTTATGGGCCTATTTGTATTTGATACAAATAATAGGGGTTAATGTGCAATTAAGAGTAATTACACATAACCCTATTAGGGTTTCTTCCCCATGGCCAGCCCCCTTTAGTGGGCTGCCTATATAAGTCACACTTATGTGTGACATGGCATAATAGGCTTGCACAATAAACCCTAGCCGTCCAGCCCCTTGGAGGCTCTCTTCTCTCTCTCTCTCTTCTCCACCTCTAGCAACAACAAGGAAGAAGAAAGAAAAGGCTTGAAGCTCTAGCTAGGTGTGGATACCGTTGGAGGCAGCACACTTGGGCTGCTCATTCACCGCTGTCCGGAGTAGAAGCTTGGAGCAAAACGGAGAAGACAAAAATTCTGTAAGTGTTCTAACCCTCTTTGTAGTTAGGGTTTGATTTTGTGTTATGCATAGTTAGATTCATGGGATTGGGAATCATAGGAAAAATTTTTATATTCCGCCTTTGTATTTTTCCCTCTTGTTTGATTCCCAACATGCTGAAGAGGAACAAAGAGAAAGTAAGAGCCAAAGCCGAGGGAAGGGTGCTAGACCTGAAGATCTCGCCATATCGACCTACTTTGAATGGTTACTTCGTCAAAGAAGGGGATGATTTTCTATATTGCGGGTTTCCAGAGCCCACCTTTGACCAAGCTACCAAGATCCGAGTTCCGGGTTTTGAAATCTTCTTCACCGAATGGTATCCAATCACAGCTGAAATGGTGGATGATGATGCCATCAATGATGAGTTCTGGGAAAAGAAAGAGGAGGACTGGGCAGAGAACCTTGATGCAGGGGCTATGACTGAAATGTTCCAAGACATGATCCTCATCATGGAAGACTCGGCCATTGAAGAACTCCAGGGTTCGTCCATTAGCCATGCTACCTTGCCACTCCTGAATTGGTACCTTGAATGTGGTGTCGTTGCGGAGATCCATGAAGAAGAAGACCTTGGCCTACCTGATAGCAGCTTGTAGGTGTCTTAGTTTAATAATATTTCCCTAATTCAATAAGATGTATCTACTTTACTCACTTTGTGGAGTCATAGTATTGATACAGATTTGTTTGTTTTCCTTCTTTCTTTTGTGTGTCATTCCCATTATTCCTAGTCAATAAAGTGTGCTTTCTTTCTCTATATATGCAGTGTCTCTTTTCTCTCCTCTATGGATATTTATGGCATGGATATAGATCCTAGGAACGATGTCCCCCCGGAGCTCGTTGAGCAAAGGAAAAGGGGCATCACCGAACCTAATATAGATGAATTGGAATCAATCAACTTAGGGACGAATGAATTGCCAAGAATAGTTAAAATTGGGAAAACCCTCTCCCCCGTTGAAAAAGAAAAGATGATCTCCCTCTTGAAAGCCAACATTATGGCTTTTGCATGGTCTTATGAAGACATGCCTGGCATTGACCCCGATATTGTGCAACACTATATCCCCACCAATTCCCTAAAGAAGCCGGTAAAGCAGAAACTCAGAAGATTAAAACCAGAATGGGCCCTAAAAGTAAAAGAAGAGGTAACTAAACAACTAGACGCGGGTTTCCTTCAAGTTGTGGAGTACCCCGAGTGGTTGTCGAATATAGTGCCTGTGCCTAAAAAAGATGGGAAAGTGAGGATGTGTGTCGACTTCCGAGATCTCAACGCCGCGAGCCCTAAGGATAACTTTCCTTTACCCCATATCGACGTGTTGGTGGATAGTACAGTGGGACATGCACTCCTCTCCTTCATGGACGGATTCTCCGGGGATAACCAGATAAAGATGGCGCCTCAAGACATGGAGAAAACAGCCTTTATCACGCAATGGGGAACGTACTGTTACAAGGTAATGCCTTTTGGCTTAAGAAACGCTGGGGCTACTTACCAAAGAGCAGCTACGACCCTATTGCATGATATGATCCATAAGGAAGTCGAGGTTTATGTCAATGATATGATCGTAAAGTCCGTGGATAGAGAAGGGCATTTCAAGGCACTAGAGAAATTCCTAGAGCGAGCAAAAAAGTACAATCTCCGTCTCAACCCACAGAAGTGCGCTTTTGGTGTCACTGCAGGCAAGTTATTGGGGTTTATGATCACTCAGAGAGGTATCGAAGTGGACCCAGGGAAGATAAAAGCTATTGTGGAAATGGAGCCGCCTAGCACTGAGAAGCAGATCCGAGGCTTTCTGGGAAGAGTTCAATACATAAGCCGATTCATTGCCAACTTGACCATGGTTTGCGAACCAATCTTCAAATTGCTTAAGAAAGGTGTGCCAAAAGTATGGAACGAAGAATGCCAAGAGGCCTTTGAGACCATTAAGAGATACTTGAGCAATCCTCCAATCTTAGTTCCCCTACGGCAAGGTGCGCCGCTTTTGTTATACTTAACGGTCACCGAAACCGCGACGAGGGCTATGTTAGCTCAATATCTCGAAGGGTCTACAAAGGAGAATGCCATCTATTACTTAAGCAAGAAAATGACAGACTATGAAGTGAAGTACAATGCGATTGAAAAAGCTTGTGTGGCATTAGTATGGGCGACGCAGAAACTCTGACACTACATGATGTCCTTCGAAGTGTTCTTGATAAGTCGCATGGACCCGTTGAAGTACCTGGTAGAAAGGCCAGTATTGTCATTCAGAACTGCTCGATGGTCAATTCTCCTCAATGAATTCGACATCAAGTACGTGAATCAGAAGTCTATCAAGGGAAGCGTCATCGCAGACTACCTAGCCAGCTGTCTGGTGTCATCATCCACTCCGTTCAACGATCAATTCCCAGATGAGGACGTGCTAGAGATTGGTAGAAAAACTTGGAGAGTATACTTCGATGGGGCAGCCAATAAGAAAGGTTATGGGATAGGAATCCTGCTGGTCTCACCCGAAGAGGCATTTACACCGTTAGCGGTCAAGTTGGGGTTCGAAGCTACCAACAACATTGCTGAGTATGAGGCCTGTATCCTAGCACTGGAAGCGGCACTTGAATTGGGGATCAAAGAATTGGAAGTGTTCGGGGACTCAGCACTAATCATTTGCCAGATAAAAGGGGAATGGAAAACTCGAGATGAGAAATTGTTGCCTTACCATGCCTATCTGGAAGCTCTAACCAAGGAGTTCTCAGAGATAGAGTTCAACTACCTTTCAAGAAACAAGAACCAGTTCGCCGATGCCTTGGTGACCCTAGCATCCATGGTGGAGATACCTGAAGGGGGAAATGTGAAGCCGTTGGTGATAGAATGCCGAGACAAGCCTGTGTACTGTTGTGCAATCCGAGGAGGAGAGGTAAATGATGGCCACCCGTGGTTCCATGACATAATGAAGTTCATTGAAGAAAGGGAGTACCCAGAAGGAGCATCTCGCATTGATAGAAAAACCCTAAGGCGATTGGCAAGTCACTATGTACTTTGTGGAGGAAAGCTATATCGAAGGTCATACGACGGGATCCACCTGCTGTGTGTCACCGAGGAGGAAGCCGAGCATCTGATTAAAGAAATCCATGAAGGAACAGGGGCTCCGCACATGAACGGCTATATGTTGGCTAAGAAAATCATGAGGCTAGGCTATTATTGGTCCACCATGGAAAGAGACTGCCACGCACATGTCAAGAAGTGCCACAAATGCCAACTGTTCGCCAGTGGACAACATTTGCCTTCTATGCCTTTAACGAGTATGTCCTCACCTTGGCCATTCGCGGTATGGGGGATAGATATCATCGGACAGATCAAGCCAAAGGCATCAAATGGGCATGAATACATCCTGGTCGCCATCGACTACTTCACTAAGTGGGTGGAAGCTGCGTCCTTCAAGACCTTGAATTCCAAGAAGGTAGCACAGTTCATACAGCACAGCATCATCTATCGATATGGGATACCGCATGAAGTTATCTCAGACAATGGCCAGCACTTTCAGAAAGAAACCCATGAGCTCTTGCAAAAGTATGGCATAGTTCACCATCTGTCGTCGCCATACCGTCCTTAGACTAATGGAGTGGTGGAAGCAGCTAACAAGAACATCAAGAAGATACTACAGAAGACTGCGGACTCACACACAGACTGGCATGAGAAGTTGCCATTGGCTCTATGGGGTTACAGAACATCAATAAGGTCGTCAACAGGGGCTACCCCTTATTCTCTAGTTTATGGAATGGAGGCCGTGTTGCCAGTTGAATTGGAAGTTCCTTCACTAAGAGTTGCCGTGGAGAGCCAGATAACAGAAGTGGACTGGGTTAAGAGCCGCTATGATGAGTTAGCTTTGCTGGATGAAAGGCGTTTAAGGGCGCTGTATCATGTTCAGGGGTATCAACGGAGAGTTGCCAGAGCATTCAACAAGCATGTCAAAGATCGAGGTCTAAAGAAAGGGGATGTAGTGCTGAAAGAAATCAGAGCTCCAGTGTTCGATCCGCGGGGAAAATTCAAGCCAAGTTGGGGTGGGCCATACATTATCCAAGAGATATTGCCAGCAGGGGCTGTTCGCCTCATGGATTTAGATGGAATTGAGTTCGCTCGTCCAACTAATTTGGATCAATTGAAGAAATATCATGTTTGAAGCCTGCTAGGTTGAAAACCCGTAAGGGCAGCCTAGGCAAAAGTTAAGGCATAAAAACTACGTAAGACCTGATTCTCCATTCAAAAACAAAAAAACAAAAAAAAAAAAAAACAAAAAAAAAACAAAAAAAAAAAAGAAGAAAAAAACCATGGAGATACGTAGGCAACCCATAAAGTTACCTTGGGTGCGGTCTAAATCAAACAAGAAAATCCCAAATTTGATTTATTATTGGCAATTTATTCAAAACTAAAATTGATTGACATAGCAATTCATTGGTATTAAGTAAAAGAACTATAAATATGCCATAAATATCCTATTCTATTGAGTCTTCAGTTTTTCTTGGGCTTCTTTGCAGCTCGCTCTTCAGCTTTCTTCTTCTCTCTTTCATGTCTTCTTTTCTTCCTCAAGTCATGTTCATAAGCTGTTGTCACTGCTTCCATAATATCTTCTCTGCAAGGTCCAAGTTCATTGTTCTTGATAAGTCCAAAAATCCTTTCTCTTCGAGTAGTCTCTCTCTCACCTAAATTGCTTTTCAACCATTCCTTATACTCGGGGCTCATCATATACGGACCATCAGTATTCGTAACTTGGGTTAGTATCAACTTGCTAGGCCATCGGTCCTTCGCCCAAGTCACTACAGAAAGACCCGCGGGCACCACAGGATAGTCACCTTTCAAGGAAGTGGGTATGGTTTGCATGGCGCCCATCTGACGCAGAACCCTTGAAGGCCAATAAAAAGAAGTAGACCTCAGTCCTATGAGTCTCACCATGGCGCATCCAGAAGTCCGCAGAAGCACCTGGTCACTGCAGCCCCATATGAATACAAACCACTTGACACTCCTCCAAGAAAGGGTTTGGAAGTAACCTAGCCAATCTCTCAATGAAAATTGCCCAGGTAGTTCAATGCGGCGAAGGCAGTAATGCTGGGGCTTGTATGGTGTAATGGCAACTGGTGACAAGAAATTCAGTCTTTCAAGCAACCACATCTGCAGTAGAATGGGGCTACCTCCTAAAGGAACCTTTGGGTCCTCATGAGTTTTATCCAAACCATTCAGGGTTTCAGCTAGCACCATGGGAATCAAGTTATGGCCCTTGGCAAGGAGAGGAATCAAGTCACAGATTTGAATGGGAACATGTGGAGTACCAGTGGAAATAAGAAAACGACCAATGAGGCAAAAGGCAAGAACATGCTTAATAGGAAAGGTAAAATTCAGAATACTTTTACTATCATAAGCTAAAAAAGAGGTTGCCAATTTCATCAAGTCTACCATATGGTCCTTTACAAACGTAGAGGCATATTGTGGGTGAATCCCAAGTAGATTGGAGAAAGAAGTAAGAAAGCTTGGGCGAGGAGTAGGGAGAATGAAAGGACCTACCGTTGAAACTCCATACAATGCACAGAATTCCTCCATGGTTGGGCACAGTTCTTCATAGTTGAAGCGGAACACATGAACTTGAGGATCCCAAAAATATGTAGCAGCAGTCAAGAGGTTCGTTTCAAGCCTCACATGCCTCAAGGAGAGCAATGGATCCAAGCCAAAGCACTTAAACTCAGATTTTGCTTCAGCACTCATAACTCTCAAAAACCCTCCTAAAAATTTGTCTAGAGCCTCCATAATTTCTAATGCATGAATACAAGTAGGTTTAGGTACCTCTTGGATGTGTTTTTATAGGGAAAAGGTCACAAATCCAAGTTCAAATAGGAAAAAACCCATCAGAATAGGAAGTTTCCTATTCAAAGTGGGATTTCCGCTTTGGGCTCGGGTAACCACCCAGGCCTGGGTGGCTAGCCTCCCGAGGCCTGGTGGTCACCCAAGCCACTTTGTTTTGGTTTTGCTTCTCGCTTTGTCTCGCCTTGACGCGTGATCAAACCTCCTTCCAAATGAGATATTCAACACTTTTTGAGCTTAAAATCAATCAAATTCCATCTTGAAATCAATTCCTTGAATTGATTTTATGTTCAAAAGGGTTGAATATATTTCCCCTGTGTCATGCCAACTCAAGTGACAATGTGTTAAGTCACTTTCCTCTTGCACCATGCCTGTTCAATCTTGAGAAATTGATCATATATCCTCATTTCAAATCTTGATTTTTCATCCCACTTGGTTGAATATACTCATCACTTGAATATATTTTTCCATTTCAAAAGTGTATTCACCCTTTGAATATGCTTCTCAGTTTCAAATTCTCATTTTCTATCATACTTGGTTGAATATATTCATCACTTGAATATATTCTTCCATTTCAAAAGCATGTTCGCCCATTGAATATGCTTCCTAGTTTCAGATCCTCATTATCACTTACTTGGTTAAATATATTCATCACTTGAATATATTTCTCCATTTCAATGGTATGTTCATCACTTGAACATACTTCTCAGATATTTTGTCACTTACTTGGTTAAGTATATCCATCGCTTAGGTACACTTCTCCATTTCAATGGTATGTTCATCACTTGAACATACTTCTCAGATCATTTGTCACTTACTTGGTTAAGTATATCCACCACTTGGGTATATTTTTTCCATTTCAATGGTATACTCATCACTTGAGTATACTTCTCAGATATTTTGCCACTTACTTGGTTAAGTATATCCATCGCTTGGGTATATTTCTCCATTTCAATGGTATGTTCATCACTTGAACATACTTCTCAGAATATTTGTCGCTTACTTGGTTAAATATATTCATGACTAGAATATATTTCTCCATTTCAATGGTGTACTCATCACTTGAGTACACTTCTCAGATTATTCTCTATCTTACTTGCTTAAGTATATCCATCGCTTGGATATATTTCTCTATTTCAATGGTATGTTTATCACTTAAACATACTTGTCACTTACTTGGTTAAGTATATTCGTGACTAGAATATATTTCTCCATTTCAATGGTGTACTCATCACTTGAGTACACTTCTCAGATTATTCTTATCTTACTTGGTTAAATATATCCGTCGTTTGGATATATTTCTCCATCTCAATGGTATGCTCATCACTTGAGTGTACTTCTCAGCTTACTTGGTTAAATATATCCATCACTTGGATAAATTTCTCCATTTCAAAAGTATGTTCATCACTTGAACGTACTTCTCAGTCTTTTTCAATCATTAAGTATACTCATCACTTGAGTATATTTCTCAGCATCTTTTTCATCACTTGGTTAAATATGTTCGTGACCTGAATATATTTCTCCATTTCAAAAGTACACTCATCACTTGAATACACCTCTCAGATTATTCTTATCCTACTTGGTTAAAGATATCCATCGCTTGGATATATTTCTCCATTTCAATGGTATGCTCACCACTTGAGTATACTTCTCAGATTTCATTCTCAGATTACTTGGTTAAATATATTCGTGACCTGAATATATTTCTCCATTTCAGTGGTATACTCATCACTTGAGTATACTTCTCAGATATTTTGTCACTTACTTGGTTAAGTATATCCATCGCTTGGATATATTTCTCCATTTCAAAGGTATGTTCATCACTTGAATGTGCTTCTCAGATTTCATTCTCATCACTTGGTTAAATATATTCGTGACTAGAATATATCTTTCCATTTCAAAAGTATGTTATTCGTAGTGGCTTGAATATGCTTCTCTTATCAATTCTAAACCCTCAGTGGTTTAAGTATACTCATGACTTGAGTACACTTCCTTATTTCAGTCTCAGGTTTTCAACCTCCCATCATTGTTGGTATCAGTGTGTGATTTCTCCGGGCTTTTTGGCCAAAAATGGGTTGTTCTTTATCATTGGTTCATAAGTGTAACTTGTTCGCCAATGAGGGGCTTCTGTCACACCCCATTTTTGCACCACCTTACTAGGGCTCATCATTTCATGCATGTTTTTGTTTTGTTTTTGAGTCTAGTCACTTGCATTAGTTTTCTAGAGTCACAAGGACAATGGATATGAATTTTGGTTCAAATTGGAGTTGATCTTGAGGGATAATAAGAGCTTTTGTGACTTGAGGGGCATAATCGTCTTTTAAGTCCCAAACTTTTCATTTGACCTTGGGATGATCTCCAAATTGTCAATTGGAGTTCATATGGATGCATATGAGGTATTAAGTCCCGTGGCCCTGATGATGAGTTTAGTGTGGTTATTTATGGATTATCCTTGAAGAATTAGTGCGAATCACAGCATGAGATTTTTGGTTAAAATGAAAAGAAAATTATTTTATTAAATTAGCCATTTTTATCATGACACTAACACGTGTACGTATGTGATGAGTGTGTGTACGCACATACGATACATGTGCATGCGTGTTAGCGGTCAGTCTCCAAATTTTTATAAAAGACAATTTCCTTTTCCTATTCAGATTAGAAGTCTTTTATCATTATAAAATACCTTTTGATTATTCTCCAAGGAAACCTAGTCCAGGAAGGAAAGGGAAACTCCAGATTTCAGCTATAAATACTCTCTTAATGTCTTTAAACAAGAGAGGAGAAGAGGGTTTGGAGGGAGTGAAATTCGTCATAATTCAGCAGCAGATTTTCTGAAAACCAGCAGTCGTATTTTAATCATAACTTTTTCATCCGAAGTCAGAATTTGATGAAATTGGTCTTGTTAGAAAGATAATTCAATTCTCTACAACTTTGTATTTCACAAGCTTTGTCCAAATCCAACGTTTTCATACCCAAAAACGCGATTGAAGTTGCTGCTGCTGCAAAGTGACGAAAATCACTTTTCTTTTCTCTTGTTCTCTTTTTGTTTTCTATTTTCTTTTCAAAGTTGAGTGAGTTTTGATCTCTTTGCTGTGATACCACTTTGACAAAGAGGAGGATTCGTGTTGGTTTGATTCACTCTAAAGACCTGAGGAGCCACGAACAATTACAAACACAAGGAAGGCCCTTCCTAAGGTATTCTCCTTCTCTATTCAAGCTTAAACTAGGTTTTCATATGGGTTAGGCTTATTGCATGTTAAAGGTAGCCTTTTTTATCATGTATTAACACTCTAGCTGGTTAATATACATGGAATATCTATTTTTTATCTACTGTTTAGCATGCTTTAGGGCTGTCCTTTAGGTTTTTAATGCATAGTTATGATTCTTGTGCTCCTATTTGTCCTTGTGCTAGGATTAGTGTCATTGCATATTGGAGTTAGGATTTTCATCATGTTATATTGCTTTAGTTAGTTAATATGCATGATTTAATTTCTGTTTAGTTTGGTTTTAGCATCATTAAAGTATGTCTTGTGAGTTTTTAAGCATATTATTTGTGAGTTTAGGGTTTTAGAGTCATTGTTTTGTGTTTGTTTTTATATAGCGTGATAAAGTAGACTTTTTTATTTGGTTTTTCTTCGTGTTTGCTGTATATGTTTTTCATATGGAGTAAACATGATAGTTTTGCATGCATGTTAGTATGTTTTAGGGTTTTTATGCATGATATGGTTCTAGGAATATGTTAGGACTTATTATTGTTCGCTGTTTTTGCTATTGGCATGCTTAGTGGATGATTTTAGGTCATAATACTATTCTGTCTAGATTTGCATGTTAGTGTTTTCGCATGGTTTTGAGCACTTGTAAGGGTGCAAATAGGTGTGGTATTTGTCCTATGGCAAATAGGGCTGCTTATGTCTGAAATAGCTAATGTTTGGAGTAATTGCGCTCAGGTAAGTGGGTGTGAAGGTGCCCCAATTCACCTTTCTTCTTAACTCATTCTCTTCTCCCTATCTAGGGTTAATTTTTAATATGATCCTATGGTTTAATTAGAGGTTTCCTTAACCAACAAAATTCTGATTTTTATTAAAGTTTCCATTTTGTGGATTTCTTTCCTAAAATCAAACATTCTATCAATTCTCTTTTGATCAAATAAGGAAACCTAGGGTTTTTACCATAGGTTTGTATTAGGATTTAACCTTAGTTCTAATCGAACTACGTGGACTTTGATCCATGTATTTCGTTGCATGGTACGTAGGCGCTCTTCGTGAGGCTCAAGTCCGTTCTAGGATCCAAGCATCCTAGGTTTATTTTTGTTTTGTTTTCTTCTTTTTCTTTTTCTGTTTTTATGTGCTTATTATGCATGGATGGATGAATAAAATATATGATATGCATGCAATTCTTGTGATGATATACTTGCTGATTTTTGTATGGAAAGATCTTGATTTAGCCCAAATGAACTGAGAGACCGAAAGGGTGACATGGGTGCCTATAGGCTTTGCCTAGAACCTTCCCATGTCATAACTTAGCCTCCGAATCCCCGATTTCTTTGGTTTTCAAAAGATTGGTTTTTGCCTTTCCTTTTTTATGGAGTCATTCAAATTGTTTTCCTAAAACAAACTATTTTTAGGGTTTTCCTTGTTTCCTTTAAAAAATAAGGTGGCGACTCCTTTCCTTTTTCTTTTTCAAACCCATTTTCTTTCAATCCCTTGTGGGCCCAATTTCCGGGGTTCACAGAACCCTAGGTCTATTCTTCTTCTACTCCTCTTCTAAATCATGGTTAAAGGTAACCATTGATGCAAAGGTTGTATAGGGTTTGAATTGGAAGAAGAAGAAAAAGGAAAACTGGGTTTTCTGAAGAGGGTCGAATCTGGGTTTTAGAACCCAGAGGTTCTTGCAATTAAATTCAATCAAAGCTTCTGTATTTTTGATGCAAATCCATTGTAGGATCATTATATATCATGTGTATATGATTTTCTTTAAGTTTCAAAAAGGTTTTGATGGAAAAAGATTCAAAAAGTTTGAAAATTTTTCATGAACAGCATAGCAGATTTTCTCTGCAGAAAAGTCATCAATAGAGTTTTGATTAGAACTTGAGTTAGGGAACTCCAAATTGCATGAAACCAATTGCATTAGTTTCCTAAGACATGTAGGATACTGGGAAAATTCGTTTGGTAGCCTAATTCATTCATCTTGCTGGGTTTTAAATCAATTTCTGACCATGGACAGTATGCTGTCAAATTCTGGGCAGCATACTGTTGTTTTAATTGTTTAGAACAATTGGTGATGATTCGATCATCCAAACCTCTTCTAGAAGCTTAGTATTTCATGTAGGGACATGATACAAAAGCTGGTTTCAATGGAGGAGTCGAATTGATAAGGATTTAGAAGTTATTGTGACCTTCAAGGTCTGCAACAATGGCTCCAGCAGTGGGTTTTGGAAACCCTGATTGTTCTCGATGATGGCAGCCACTTCTACCACTTCTCACGTGTCCAGAGGCTTGTCCCACACCCCTAGGATGTTCTCCCATGGCTGCCCATGGCCTCCCACAGTCGTTGGTGGCCATGGCAGCCTAGCCAAGCTCAGGCAGCCTCCTGGTAGTGACGGCTGCATAGAGTTAAGGATGAAACCCTAATTTTGAGTTAATGATGAAACCCTAATTTCATTATGGCATTAATTAAAACCCTAATTGGAATATTAATTACCTTTATTAAGAGTTAATGATTGGTCATTAAATGACCAATCATGGTTATTAATTGTTAGGGCATAATTAATACCATAAATGACGTCTAGGGTTAGGGTTTTGGAAACCCTAATTAGTGTAATTAATTAAGGGTAATTAATACCCTATTTGGCATTAATTAAACCCTAATCCCTTTTATTAAATACCATATGAACCTAGGGTTTTAATTATTGGACATTAAATGACCAATCATAAGGAATTTAATGATTAGGGCTTGCATTTAGGGTTTAGGGTTATGCGTTTAGGGTTTAGGGTTTTAGGAAACCCTAATACACTAATTCATCATTTAAATGATTTTATTTAATTCCCATGTTAATTATTTAATTAATATTGATTAATTTTATAATGTTTTAAATGGTTTAAAATACAATTGGGGATTAAATTAAAATCTGGAAATTCTTAATTAAATGAAATTGATTTGTTTAATTAAGGAAACCCTAATATTGGATATTAGAGTTATTTTAGGAAACTTTATATGTTTAAATTAATTTGATTAATTGGAACTAAAATGTCTTAAATGTTAAGACTTTATTTAATTCTGGATATTTTTGTTAATACCTAATAAGATTAGGATGCATTAATGAGATTAATGTAAATCATTCAAGAGAATTACCATAATGCCCATATGTTTTAATGCTTATAGTTTTTCTTTACATTATGCAATGAGATTGTATGTATGTGTTTGGATGATGATTATGGACTATACCCTTTAAACCAATTGTGATTGGCCGTCTTATGAATGGGATGTTATTATTTACAAGAGTTGTAATTTTATTAAGGTGATGTAATTTATTTGGGGCTTGCATGCCACCTTCCCTCTCCCTCTCTCTCTATCATTCTCTTATGTACCCCACATTCCCCTTATGTATCCCTTTCTTTAAATTATGTAAATGTTATGTAATCGAGAGCACACTAAGGAGCATGGTGGACCCAAAGGAGCATGATAGAGCCCAACAAGCCAATGGTGGAGACCATCAAGCCAAGGGAGCAGATTGAAGGACTTGAAAGCTTAGAGAAGTGTTTCAAGACAGCATGCATGTTTCGAATGTGTTATTTTACGATCACCTACACCCACCTTAGACCTTGGATTCAATCTATTGGCTTGGATTGAATTCTCTCAAAGTCCATAATCATCATAGTGGGAGCTTTTAATGAGATTAATAGTGATAGCTCCAAATCCATAGATCGTTATATGTCTCTTCTTAGGGACTAATATCAATAAGTGGATTATTATTATTTTATGCTGTTCAATTTTTTGTTTATATGCATGAGATGCATGTTAATTTGATGAGACCCTTAAAAACCCCTCTATTTTAATATTAAGTTGGAAATGGAGAATACATTAGGGAATGGATTCTTCATTGCCTTCCATCATTATAGGATCATCTAACGTCCCTTAATGTGGGTACCTGGCTGCAGACATGTAGGAGCTACCCATATTAAAGACATTACTTGAAACTATCACATATGTAGATATCATGGGGTGCCTAAGCTGGTATATACCAAGAAACTAACATGTGAGGTATATATTTGGTGAAACATACCTGTGTGAATGATGGGCTTAACTTAACTAGGGAAGTATTCCAAGAAACTAACATGTGAGGAGTATGTACCCTAGAGGCAAAACGATTGGAATTTGCTTATGAAGCAATAGACAAAGAGTTGTCTTCTTACTGTGGGTTAGAAGTCAAGAAACTAACATGTGAGGCTTCTAGGTCACAGTGGGACCCCAATCCCCATTAGGAATGAGATTCCCGAATTCCATTAGAGGGTGTATGGTGTTGGGAATCAAACAAGAGAGGAAAAATACAAAGGGCGGAATTAAAATTTTCCTACGATTCCTAAACCCATGAATCCGATTATGCATAATACAAAAACATAAACCCTAACTACCAAGAGAGTTGGGATTACTTACAGTTGATTAATGTCTTCTCCTTTATGCTCCAAACTTTGTCTTCTCCTTTTTGCTCCAAGCTTTGTCTCCGGACAGCGGTGAATGAGCAGCCCAAGTGTGCTGCCTCCAACGGTATCCACACCTAGCTTGAACTTGAAGTCCTTTCCTTCTTCTTCCTTATTGTTGCTAGAGGTGGAGAAGAAAGAGAGAGAGAGAGAGAGAGGGAGGGCTGTAATTTTCAGCCAGCCCTTGGGGAGGAGTGATTGTGATGATGTCATCACCTTATAGTGGGCATTATATAGCCCACTAATAGGGCCGGCCAAGGGGGGATTCCAAACCCTAATCTAATTTGTGTAATTACTCTTAATTACACAATTAGCCCACTAGTTTGCATCAAATACAAATTAGCCCCTTAAAGAACTTTTCTTTAATCACTTATACCCTTTCTCTCATAGACAATCAAGCTCTCTTAGCATGATCAGTGTGTGACCCATTGGGTTCACATCATCAAGTAGTAGGAACAGCACAAGTTGTGCACAATGGAACACTTTCCATTAAGGGTCTAATTGAAACTCCTTTCAATTCCCTAATTGATTATAACTCATTTATATCAATTAGAGCTTCTACTAACCATGAGTAACACCTAGCATATGGCTCATGGTGTGGTCCTTAATGAGGTGAATAGTCATTTACAAAGAACCCTTCTGTTATAGTTTACAGGTTACAATTCCATCCTTCCATCAATATAATGTCTCCAATTGAACTAATAGGACATGGAAGTCTGTCAAGTCCCTAGTTCAATTACTTTATACTCATTCATTAATATCAACTCAATGATGAACTTATGGAAACTCCTTTCCATATTCATTCTACCATGGGCCCATGGATTTAATGAGTTATATTCAATGAATGCTGTATGAGACATTCACTCTCTTTTTCCTGAGAGTGATGGATTCCTTGTTGATCACTCACATGCCTTCACACACATAGCAGTAGGGCCAATGAACACCCTTACAGACCCCTGAATAGGATCTGCACTTAGTGTTATCAAACTTCTAAAGCTACATGTATAAGACAACCATGGTGTCTCAGGTCTAAGGATTACTTGTACCACTATAACAATGAGAAACTGATTGACAGGCAGGTTAAAACTCCATTAAGTTTATCTCATATCTCTGGTCACATTCAGTGTACCTATTCTTATAATAGGCACCCACTTGTTGGTTGTAGTGTCTCCACACAAATAGCTTGAGACTAGCTATCCTCTTATAGAGTCAACCTAACAAGTGCTAGTCCTATGGTTCATTACTGTCCATCATAGTGAACCTTCAACTAGGAATGATTTAGGAGTTTAGTACAGAGATATATTTACAGTCTCAAAATTACAACCCTTTATAATTTCATATTCTCAACTCTAACTCCATGGACATATTATGTAAATATAAATGATGCATATAAACATAGTAGAATAAGCCCTTTTATTAAATCAATAATAAATGTGATATATATAAATGAAATCAATTGATTGTTCCTAATCCCTAAACAATCATCTCTATGATTGGCTCTAGGGCATAATCCTAACAATCTCCCACTTGCACTATAGCCAATCCACCATGTATCTCATACCCATATCCTGTCGGTGGTGATCCAACACATTTGGGTCATAGCCTTAGTGAAGGGGTCTTCTTTATTCTCTGTTGTGTTAAACTTCTATATGTATATGTTACTCTTCCAATGATCTCTCTAATCACTTGGAATTACCGCTTAAAGTTTGGACTTTTGATGAGACCGTGGATCCTTGTCTTGAGCAATAGCCCCATTGTTGTCACAAAAACAATAGTAAGGGCTTCTCAATGTCAGGAACCACTTTTAGTTTTGCAATGAACTTACTCATCCAAACATGCAGCAATGTACTCAAATTTATAGCTCCACCATTTAAGGTGAGAAGATACCTCGATGTTGATCTCCTATCATCATCGTCAGATTGAAAATCTGAATCCGTTCTACTAACCATTTCAAGTTTCTTTCTCCATAGGCAAGGCATAGGTCCTTTAGTTCTTCTCAAGAACTTAAGGATAGCCTCGACTGCTTCCCAGTGTTCCTTATCTGGGTCTGCCTGATATCTGCTCATAACATTTACAGCAAAACTGATATCTGGTCTTTTAGTTATAGACAACTTGATTCCATGTCTGACAGGAATTAGACCTCCTTTTGGAATCATGCATTTTGAACTCTTTCAAAATCTTGTCTATGTACTTCAATTGGGAGAGACTTAGCATCCTTTAAGATCTATCTCTATAGACCTCTATTCCTAGAATATAGGATGCTTCTTCCAAATCTTTTATGGAGAAACTTTGTGAAAAACTAATTTTTCACTGTTGACAACGTCTCTACATTATTCCCTAATAAGTAGAACGTCATTCACTTATAGGACCAAAATATGATCACATTCCCACTAACCCTTTGTACAATCATGGTACAATAATGGGTTCTGTCTCAACAGGGACAGGGGTTGCATCAATGTCGGTTTGTGTCTCATTAGACAACTCTTTGAGTTCTGTTTTCCTGTTGTTGCTGCCTTCTTGAATAAACTCTTTTTCAAGAAATATTGCAAACATACAAACAAAACACCTTTTGTTCATTAGGATAATAGACTTAGTATCCTAAACTCTATTTAGGATAATCCACAAACCTACGTTCAAGTTATCTTGATTTCCAATTTGGTTACATCATGTGTCTCTACATATGCAGTGCAACCCCCATACCTTAACATGCTTAAGGTTTGGTGCTTCCCTTTCCATATCTTATATAGGTCTTAAGAGACAGCCTTGGTTTGAGCTCTATTTCACAGGTACGTGGTAATTTCTAGGGCATATCCTAACAAGGATAATATTAGGTCATTGTAACTTATCATGGATCAGACCATATCCAATAAGGTCCTCTTCCTCCTTTCTGACACACCATTAAGTTATGGTGTTCCAAGAGGTGTCCATTGTGATTGAATGCCCATTTGAACAAGTTGATCTAAAAATTAACCGGTTAAATATTCGCCTTCTCGATCTAATCGAAGAGCTTTAATACTTTTACCGGTTTGTTTCTCTACTTCATATCTGAATTCTTTGAACCTTTCAAATGTTTCAGATTTGTACTTTATTAAGTATACACACCCAAACCTAGGCTAAATCATCGGTAAAGGTTGTAAAGTTAGAGAAACTTCTACATACATCACTATGTATATCTTGTTCTCTTAGGTTTATTAGCATTCAATTTAGAACTATCATGCTCCATTGCAATTCATATTTGCAATAAAGTTTAGAAAATAAAGGCCATCCATATAAACTCCAGAAGTAATGAACTCTTCATTTAATAGAAAACATTTATTAAATCAAACTAAAACCTCGTTTAGATAAAACTGAAATAAAATTAATGTTTCTAATAACTTCTGGAATGTAAAGATAGCTAACTATTATTTCTAAACTACTCCATTAGGTAGAGTCAAGCAACAAGCCCCACAACTAATGCAGCAACGTTTGCTCCATTCCCCACTTGTAGGGTTGATCCGCCTTTACTCTGCCTTCTGCTTCCCACTAGATTCTGCATGGAATTCAAAATTCACATCAAAATTAAGTACCCAAGTGGAAGCAGAACTAACATTTAGTTTAGAGCATGATCCATACCTTCCAAAGGTTGGTTCTTTAGAGTATCCAGATACTCCCGGCAGTTACGTTTCCAGTGCCCATCTTTGCCGCAGTGAAAACAGGTTCCTTTGGCTTTGTTGTTACCTTTCTTCTTCCTTTGGGTACTCTTGCCCTTGCCTATGCCCTTGCCCTTGGGCTTGAGCTTAGACTTGGAAGTAGCAGCTTCATTAAATTCAAGCAAGAATTCTTTCCCATACAATTCTTGTATGTTGATAAAAATCTCGTAAGCACTTCCCATGGACTCATGTTGCTTCTTAAGCTCGAGACTCATAAATACCATCATATAGCACCTTGCCATGAGATCGTCGTCCATGCGCTTCTGGTAAGCGTCTTTCTCTTGCTGAGTTGTAGCCTCAGCAGGAGCAATGGGAAGTGGATTATGAAGTGCATAGGTAAGATTCTTGGAATCCAAAACAATTTTTAGATTCCTAAGCCAATCAAGACAATTTGGTCCAGTCAAACGGTTGATGTCCAATATTTTGGATAACGGGTTGAGGTGAGCCATTTCTATGAACTACATATAAAAATTAAATAGAAAATTAGATTTCATTTTTAATCCATAATGATCGGGTCTTTAATTATATGGTACCTCCCACTATTTTATCAAATTCCATACACCCTCTAATGGAATTCCGGAATCTTATTCCTAATGGGGATTGGGGTCCCACTATGACCTAGAAGCCTCACATGTTAGTTTCTTGACTTCTAACCCACAATAAGAAGACAACTCTTTGTCTATTGCTTCATAAGCAAGTTCCAATCATTTTTGCCTCTAGGGTACATACTCCTCACATGTTAGTTTCTTGGAATACTTCCTTAGTTAAGTTAAGCCCATCATTCACATAGGTATGTTTCACCAAATATATACCTCACATGTTAGTTTCTTGGTATATACCAGCTTAGGCACCCCATGATATCTACATATGTGATAGTTTCAAGTAATGTCTTTAATATGGGTAGCTCCTACATGTCTGCAGCCAGGTACCCACATTAAGGGACGTTAGATGATCCTATAATGATGGAAGGCAATGAAGAATCCATTCCCTAATGTATTCTCCATTTCCAACTTAATATTAAAATAGAGGGGTTTTAAGGGTCTCATCAAAATAACTAATCTAACATACATCTCATGCATTTAAATAAGAAATATATAACAACTTTATATATATGTAATCCACTTATCGATATTAGTCCCTATAAGGTGACATATAACGATCTTTGGATTTGGAGCTATCTCTATTAATCTCATTAAAAGCTCCCACTATGATGATTATGGACTTTAAGAGGATTCAATCCAAGCCAATGAATTGAATCCTTGGTCTAAGGTGGGTGTAGGTGATCGTAAAACATTTATTTGAAACATAGCATGCACTCTTGAAAATCTTCTCCAAGCTTTCAAGTCCTTCAATCTCCTCCATTGGCTTCATGGTCTCCACCATAGGCTTGTTGGGCTCCACCATGCTCCTTTAGGTCCACCATGCTCCTTAGTGCACTCTCGATTACATAACATTTACATAATTTTAAAGAAAGGGATACATAAGGGGAATGTGGGGTACATAAGAGAATGATAGAAAGAGAGAAGAAGGTGGCATGCAAGCCCCAAATAAATAATACATCACCATAATAAAATTACAACTCTTGAAAATAATACAACCCATTCATAAGACGGCCAATCACAATTGGTTTAAGGGTATAGTCCATAATCATCATCCATCCATAACCATACAATCATATTGCATAATAAAGGAAATAACTGTAAGCAATAAACATATGGGCATTCATGGTAACTCTATTGATTGGTTTTCATTAATCTCATTAATGTGTCCTAATCTTATTAGGAGATGCATAAGTTCCTGAATTAGTTAAGTCTTAACATTTAAGACATTTAATTTCAATTAATCAAATCAATTGAAACATTTAAAGTCCCCTAATTAAACTCTAATATCAAATATTAGGATCTTTTTAATTAAACAAAACAATTTTATTTAATTAAAATTTCCAG
Organism: Liquidambar formosana; assembly: GCA_039720395.1. Taxonomy (NCBI): domain Eukaryota; kingdom Viridiplantae; phylum Streptophyta; class Magnoliopsida; order Saxifragales; family Altingiaceae; genus Liquidambar; species Liquidambar formosana. The sequence continues at coordinate 34,996,029 of CM077829.1, forward strand.
ATTTTTATTTAATCCTAAATTGTGTTTTAAACCATTTAAAACAATATAAAATTAATCACCATTAATTAAATAATCAATTTCGGAATTAAATAAAATCATTTTATTAATTAATTAGTGCATTAGGGTTTCCTAGAACCCTAAACCCTAAATGCATTAACTCTAAACCCTAAGTGTAACCCTAATGCATTAAATGCCTTATGATTGGTCAATTAATGACCAATCATTTAAACCCTAGGTTTATACGGTATTAATGATTAGGATTAGGGTTTAATTAATGCCACCTAGGATATTAATTACACCTAATTAATATGCACTAATTAGGGTTTCTAAAACCCTAAACCTTAAACCTATTAAATGCCAATGATTAATTACTAAACCGTTAATGATCATGATCGGTCATTAATGACCAATCATTTAACCCTAGGTTAGACACATTAATTACTAGGTTTAGTTATTAATTAATGCATTAATAGAATTATGGTTTAATTAATACGAATTAGGGTTTCCTAAACCCTAAACCCTAGGCATCATAAATGCACTTAATTATACCCTAATGATTAATAACCATGATTGGTCAATTAATGACCAATCATTAAACATTTTAATTATGGTAATTAATTGCTCAATTAGGGTTTTAATTAATGCCATTAATAGATTTAGGGTTTCATTATTAATAGAAATTAGGGTTTCCTAAGAAACCCTAATGCTGCCGCCATCTATAGTGGGCTGCCATGGCTAGGCAAGGCTGCCATGGCTTGGCCAGGCCATGGGAGGCCATGGCCAGCAAAGGGGAACTCAAGCCAGGGTGTGGGCCAAGCCCATGGACACGTGTGGAGTGGCCAAGAGGGCTGTCTTCTTCAAAGAACATTAGGGTTTCCTGAACCCAGTGCTGGCACCACCATTGGAGGACCTCCAAGGTCACAAAAGTTTCTAAAACTTAATCAATTCGACTCCACCAACAAAACCAGCTTTTGTATCATGTCCCTACATGAATTACTAAGCTAATTGAAGTGGTTTGGATGATCAAATCATCCCCAATTGTTCTAAACAATTCAAGAACAGTAGGCTGTCCAGAATTTGACAGCATACTGTCCATGATCACAAATTGATTTAAAACCCAGCAAGATGATTAATTCAGGCTACCAAATTATTTTTCCTAGCATCCTACATGTCTTAGGAAACTAATAAAATTGGTTTCATGCAATTTGGAGTTCCCTAGCTCAAGATATGAACAAAACTCCATTGATGACTTTCTGCAGAAAAACAGCCTGCTGTGTTCTTCCAAGAAATCAAACTTTTTGATTCTTTATGCATCAAGACTCTTATAAAACTTAAAGAAAATCATACATACAATATGTATAATGATCCTATAAAGAATATACATCAATTTTACAGAAGTATCTGATCATAACAGTAGCAAGAACCCTAGGGTTCTAAAACCCAGATTCAAACATGGTGGTCTTCTCCTTCTTCCTTCTGTTCTAGACTCATAATCCAATTATGATACATCCGAATGCTTGGGAACCCTTTCCTACCATGTCTAGAACATAACCCAAGTGGTGGCAACCATTGCCATGCTTTTGATCTCCATAAAAAACTCACAATTGTGGCTGTTACATCATTCCCGAGCAAAACTGTCTTCCCTGACAGCCTGTAGTAAAAAATTCATAACTTTCACTACAAAACTCGGATTGACGAACCATTTGTTGGGTTGTAAAGCTGATTCGAAGAGCTTTCTAACCATATATGGCTCGAAAATTTTTGAGAAGAACTCTGATTTCGGCATGCAAAACAAGATGACGATTTTTCATGACTATCATAAAAACTGTTCATCATCTTCTCCAAACTCAATCCCCATTCAACTTTTGAATAACCAGCAGCCCTAAAACTATTTTAGAAGAGGAATAGAAGGAGAATTAACCTAGGGTTCATAAACCCCAAGTTTGGCCATGAGAGGGAAATCAATTAAATGCATGAACATGAATCTCAATTCATTAAACCAATCAATTTTACCATAAATTACAGCCCACATGCAGTTTGTATTAGGCATAATCATGGCTCTGATACCACTGTTGGGAATCAAACAAGAGAGGAAAAATACAAAGGGCGGAATTAAAAATTTCCTACGATTCCCAAACCCATGAATCCGATTATGCATAATACAAAAACATAAACCCTAACTACCAAGAGAGTTGGGATTACTTACAGTTGATTAATGTCTTCTCCTTTATGCTCCAAACTTTGTCTTCTCCTTTTTGCTCCAAGCTTTGTCTCCGGACAGCGGTGAATGAGCAGCCCAAGTGTGCTGCCTCCAACGGTATCCACACCTAGCTTGAACTTGAAGTCCTTTCCTTCTTCTTCCTTATTGTTGCTAGAGGTGGAGAAGAAAGAGAGAGAGAGAGAGAGGGAGGGCTGTAATTTTCAGCCAGCCCTTGGGGAGGAGTGATTGTGATGATGTCATCACCTTATAGTGGGCATTATATAGCCCACTAATAGGGCCGGCCAAGGGGGGATTCCAAACCCTAATCTAATTTGTGTAATTACTCTTAATTACACAATTAGCCCACTAGTTTGCATCAAATACAAATTAGCCCCTTAAAGAACTTTTCTTTAATCACTTATACCCTTTCTCTCATAGACAATCAAGCTCTCTTAGCATGATCAGTGTGTGACCCATTGGGTTCACATCATCAAGTAGTAGGAACAGCACAAGTTGTGCACAATGGAACACTTTCCATTAAGGGTCTAATTGAAACTCCTTTCAATTCCCTAATTGATTATAACTCATTTATATCAATTAGAGCTTCTACTAACCATGAGTAACACCTAGCATATGGCTCATGGTGTGGTCCTTAATGAGGTGAATAGTCATTTACAAAGAACCCTTCTGTTATAGTTTACAGGTTACAATTCCATCCTTCCATCAACACAATGTCTCCAATTGAACTAATAGGACATGGAAGTCTGTCAAGTCCCTAGTTCAATTACTTTATACTCATTCATTAATATCAACTCAATGATGAACTTATGGAAACTCCTTTCCATATTCATTCTACCATGGGCCCATGGATTTAATGAGTTATATTCAATGAATGCTGTATGAGACATTCACTCTCTTTTTCCTGAGAGTGATGGATTCTTTGTTGATCACTCACATGCCTTCACACACATAGCAGTAGGGCCAATGAACACCCTTACAGACCCCTGAATAGGATCTGCACTTAGTGTTATCAAACTTCTAAAGCTACATGTATAAGACAACCATGGTGTCTCAGGTCTAAGGATTACTTGTACCACTATAACAATGAGAAACTGATTGACAGGCAGGTTAAAACTCCATTCAGTTTATCTCATATCTTTGGTCACATTCAGTGTACCTATTCTTATAATAGGCACCCACTTGTTGGTTGTAGTGTCTCCACACAAATAGCTTGAGACTAGCTATCCTCTTATAGAGTCAACCTAACAAGTGCTAGTCCTATGGTTCATTACTGTCCATCATAGTGAACCTTCAACTAGGAATGATTTAGGAGTTTAGTACAGAGATATATTTACAGTCTCAAAATTACAACCCTTTGTAATTTCATATTCTCAACTCTAACTCCATGGACATATTATGTAAATATAAATGATGCATATAAACATAATAGAATAAGCCCTTTTATTAAATCAATAATAAATGTGACATATATAAATGAAATCAATTGATTGTTCCTAATCCCTAAACAATCATCTCTATGATTGGCTCTTGGGCATAATCCTAACATATGGAATTTGATAAAATAGTGGGAGGTACCATATGATTAAAGACCCGATCATTATGGATTAAAAATGAAATCTAATTTTCTGTATGTAGATCACCGTAATGGCTCACCGCAACCCGTTATCCAACATTTTGGAAACCAACCGTTTAACTGGACCTAATTATCTTGATTGGTTAAGGAATTTAAAAATCATTTTGAATTCTGAAAATATTACCTATGCACTTCAAAGTCCACTTCCCAATGCTCCTACTGAGGCTGCAACTCGGCAAGAGAAAGACGCTTATCAGAAGCGCATGGATGATGATCTTATGACGAGATGCTATATGATTGTGTCTCTAAGTCCTGAGCTTAAGAAGCAATACGAGTCCATGGGAAGTGCACCCGAGATATTTGTCCACATACAAGAGTTGTATGGCAAAGAGTTCTTGCTTGAATGTGATGAATGGGTTGAAGTTCCTGCTTCCAATTCTATGCTCAAGCCTAAAGGCAAGGGAATAAGAAAGGGTAAAAGTACCCAAAGGAATAGGAAAGGTAAAGGGATCTGTTTTTACTGCGGTAAAGATGGGCATTGGAAACGTAACTGCCAAGAGTATCTAGATACTCTGAAGAACCAACCTTCGGAAGGTATGGATTATGCTCTTATACTTGAGACTAACATGAGTGTTAGCTCTGCTTCCACTTGGGTACTCGATTCTGGTGCGAGTTCTCATATTTGTAATTCCATGCAGGACCTAGTGGGAAGCAGAAGGCTGAGTAAAGGAGAAGTAACCCTACGAGTGGGAAATGGAGCAAACGTTGCTGTATTAGCCGTGGGGACTTGCTGCTTGACTTTGCCTAGTGGGAGTAGTTTAGAATTATCAGGCTGTCTTTATATTCCAGAAGTTATAAGAAACATTATTTCTATTTCAGTATTATCTAAACAAGGATTTAGGTTTGTTTTTGAGGAGAATAAATGTTCTTTATTTAAAAATGAAGAGTTCATTACTTCTGGAGTTTATGTGAATGGCCTTTATTTTCTAAACTTTATTGCAAATGTTAATTGCATAGAGCATGATAGTTCTAAATTGAATGCAGACAAACCCAAAAGAACAAGAGATGAAGAAAACTCCGCATATAACTGGCACTTGAGACTAGGTCATATCAGTGAGAATAGGATTTACAAGATGTGTAAGGATGGACAATTGGGTCCATTGGTTTCTATGCCCTTTCCAACTTGTGAATCCTGTTTACTAGGTAAAATGACCAAGTCACCTTTCACCGGTCACGGTGAGAGAGCTGCAGACATATTAGGATTGATACATAGTGATGTATGTGGTCCTATGAGCATACATGCTCATGGAGGTTTCTCTTACTTTATAACCTTTACCGATGATTATTCTAGGTATGGGTATGTGTACTTGATGAAGTACAAATCTGAAGCATTTGAAAAGTTCAAAGAATTCAGATATGAAGTAGAGAAACAAACTAGTAAAAGTATTAAAGCTCTTCGATCGGATCGAGGAGGAGAATATTTAACTAGTGAGTTTTTAGATCATCTTGTTCAAGCGGGCATTCTATCTCAATGGACACCTCCTGGAACACCACAGCTTAATGGTGTGTCAGAAAGGAGGAATAGAACCTTATTGGATATGGTTAGGTCCATGATGAGTTACACTGATTTACCATTGTCCTTCTGGGGACATGCCCTGGAAACTGCCGCGTACTTGTTGAACAGAGTCCCAACCAAATCTGTCCCTAAGACACCGTATGAGATATGGAAAGGGAGAGCACCAAGCCTTAAACATATTAAGGTATGGGGTTGCACTGCATATGTAAAGACACATGATGCAACCAAGTTAGAATCAAGATCAATTAAATGTAGGTTTGTGGGATATCCTAAAGAGAGTTTAGGATATTATTTCTATTATCCTGATGAACAAAAGGTGTTTGTTAGTAAGTTTGCAGTCTTTCTTGAAAAAGAGTTTATCCAAGAAGGAGGCAATAACAGGAAAATAGAACTCAAAGAATTGTCTGATGAGACACAAACCAACAGTGATCCCACCCCTATCCCTGATGAGACAGAACCCACTAATGTACCACAACCTCTCCGTAGATCGAGTAGGGTATCTGTTGCACTTGAGAGATATGGATTTCTCAACCATAATGCAGAGGAATTGTTCCTTGGTGATAGAAAACACCCAGATGACCCTACTACTTACGGACAGGCGATTTCGGATATTGATTCGAACAAATGGCTGGAAGCTATGAAATCTGAAATGGACTCGATGTATTCCAACAAAGTCTGGACTTTAGTTGATCCACCAGAAGGTATAGTACCTATTGGCTGCAAATGGATCTTCAAAAGGAAGATAGGCTCAGATGGAAAGGTAGAGACCTACAAGGCTAGGCTAGTGGCAAAAGGTTACCGACAAAGACATGGTATTGACTATGAGGAAACCTTCTCGCCAGTGGCTATGCTTAAGTCCATTAGGATCTTGTTAGCTATAGTTGCGCACTACGATTATGAGATATGGCAAATGGATGTAAAGACCGCTTTCCTTAATGGAAACATTGAGGAAGACCTTTATATGCAGCAACCTGAGGGTTTTACATCCAGTGGTGAGGACCACAAAGTGTGCAAGCTACAGCGGTCCATTTATGGACTCAAACAAGCTTCTAGAAGCTGGAACATCCGATTCGATGAGGCAATCAAATCGTTTGGTTTCCTACAGAATATGGATGAACCATGTGTGTACAAGAAAGTTAGTGGGAGTGCGATTACCTTCCTGGTCCTATATGTTGATGACATTCTACTTATCGGGAATAAAGTAGAAACGTTATCAAAAGTGAAAGAGTGGCTTTCACAGAATTTCTCCATGAAAGATTTGGGAGAAGCATCCTATATTCTGGGAATAAAGGTCTATAGAGATAGATCTAAAAGGATGCTAGGTCTCTCCCAATCATTGTACATAGACAAAATATTGAAGAGGTTCAATTTAGAAGATTCCAAAAGAGGTCTAATTCCTGTTAGGCATGGAATCAAGTTGTCTAAAAACATGGCACCTAAAACTCCAGAGGAGATTGCGTATATGAGGACGATTCCCTATGCTTCTGCAGTAGGGAGTCTAATGTATGCTATGTTGTGTACAAGACCAGATATCGCTTTTGGTGTAAGTGTTACAAGCAGATATCAGGCAGACCCAGGTGTGAAACACTGGGAAGCAGTCAAGGCTGTCCTTAAGTACTTAAGAAGAACTAAGGAACTATTCCTTGTCTATGGAGGAAGAAATTTAGAAATGGTTGGTTATACGGATTTAGATTTTCAATCTGACGATGATGATAGGAAATCAACATCGGGGTATGTTTTCACCTTGAATGGTGGAGCTGTAAGTTGGAGGAGCTGTAAACAGGATGTTACAGCGGACTCCACTACAGAGGCTGAGTACATTGCTGCATCAGAGGCTGCAAAGGAAGCTGTTTGGATAAAGAAGTTCATTACTGAACTGGGAGTAGTTCCTGCCATTGAGAAGCCCTTGCCATTGTTTTGTGACAACAACGGGGCTATTGCTCAAGCTAAGGAACCACGGTCTCATCAAAAGTCCAAACACATTGAGCGTCGATTCCATGTGATTAGAGAGATCATTGGAAGAAGTGATATTAGCATACAGAAGATTCACACAACAGAAAATGTAGCAGATCCCTTCACTAAAGCTATGACCCAAGAGCAGTTGGATCACCACAGACAGGAAATGGGTATTAGATACATTGTGGATTGGCTATAGTGCAAGTGGGAGATTGTTAGAGTTATGCCCTAGAGCCAATCATAGAGATGATTGTTTAGGGATAAAGGAACAATCATTTGATTTCATTTATCTATGTCACATTTATTATTGATTTAATAAAAGGGCTTATTCTATTATGTTTGTATGCATCATTTATATTTACATAATATGTCCAAGGAGTTAGAGTTGAGAATATTGAATTACAAAGAGTTGTAATTATGAGACTGTAAATATATCTCTGTACTAAACTCCTAAATCATTCCTAGTTGAAGGTTCACTATGATGGACAGTAATGAACCATAGGACTAGCACTTGTTAGGTTGACTCTATAGGAGGATAGCTGGTCTCAAGCTATTTGTGTGGAGACACTACAACCAACAGGTGGGTGCCTGTTAATAGAATAGGTACACTGAATGTGACCAAAGATTTGAGATAAACTGAATGGAGTTTTAACCTGCCTGTCAATCAGTTTCTCAATGTTATAGTGGTACAAGTAATCCTTAGACCTGAGACACCATAGTTACCTTATGCATGTAGCTTTAGAAGTTTGATAACACTAAGTGCAGATTCTATTCATGGGTCTATAAAGGTGTTCATTGGCCCTATTGCTATATGTATGAAGGCATATGAGTGATCGACAAGGAATCCATTACTCTCAGGAAAAAGAGAGAGAATGTCTTATATATCATTCATAATATAACTCATTCAGTCCATGGCCATGGCAGTGTGAATATGGAAAAGAGTTTCCATAAGTTCATCATTGAGTTGATATTTATGAATGAGTATAAAGTAATTGAACTAGGGACTTGACAGACTTCCATGTCCTATTAGTTCAATTGGAGACATTGTGTAAATGGAAGGATGCAATTGTAACCTATAAACTATAACAGAAGGGTTCTTTGATAGATACATATTCACTTCATTAAGGACGACACCATGAACCATATGCTAGGTGTTATTCATGGTTAGTAGAAGCCCTAATTGATATAAGTGAGTTATAATCAATTAGGGAATTGGAAGGAGTTCCAATTAGACCCTAAATGGAAAGAGTTCCATTGTGCACACCTCGTGCTATTCCTACTACTTGATGATGTGAACCCAATGGGTCACACACTGATCATGCAAGATGAGCTTTAAAGTCTATGAGAGAAAGGGTATGAGTGCATAAAGAATAGTTCTTTGAGGCCTATTTATGTTTGATATAATTTATAGGGGTTATTGTGCAATTTAGAGAAATTGCATCACACCCTAATAGGGTTTCCCCCTATGGTCGGCCCCCCTAGTGTGGACTATATAAGTCACACTTTATGATGTGTGACATCATCACAAGAAGAAACCCCAAGGTGTTGGCCGAAATTTTCCAGCCCCCTCTCTCTCTCTCCACTCTTCTCCTACACTAGCAACAACAAGGAAAAAAGGGAAAGGACTTGAAGCTCTAGCTAGGTGTGGATACCGTTGGAGGCAGCACACTTGGGCTGCTCATTCACCGCTGTCCGGAATCAAAGCTTAGAGCAAAAAGGAGAAGACAAAATTCTGTAAGTGTTCTAACCCTCTTCATAGTTAGGGTTTGATTTTGTATATGCATAGTTAGATTCATGGGCTGTGGAATCAAAGGGAAAATTTTTTTATATTCCGCACTTCTATTCTTCCCTCTTGTATGATTCCCAACACCATAGACCTAGGATTCAATCTATTGGCTTGGATTGAATCTTCTTAAAGTCTATAATCATCATAGTGGGAGCTTTAATTTATGAGACAATTGTTTTAGCTCCAATACCATAGTTTGGTATATGTTACCCATTCACTTAGGGACTAATATCAAAATATGGTACTTTATATATGTTGATATATAATAGCATGTGATGTATGATTTATAATAGCCTGAGATGTATGATTATAAATAGCAAAATTTATATGTTTAAATTTTGATACATGGGATGCATGTTTATTTGATGAGACCCTTAAAACCCCTCTCTTTTAATATTAAGTTGAAAATAAAGAAATCATAGGGAATGAATTCTTCATTGCCTTCCATCATTATAGGATCATCTAACGTCCCTTAATGTGCGTACCTGGCTACAGACATGTAGAAGCTACCCATGTTAAAGACATTACTTGAAACTATCACATATGAGATATCATGGGGTGCCTAAACTGGTATATACCAAGAAACTATAATGTGAGGTATATATTTGGCGAAACATACCTGTGTGAATGATGGGCTTAACTTAACTAGGGAAGTATTCCAAGAAACTATAATGTGAGGAGTATGTACCCTAGAGGCAAAATGGTTGGAACTTGCTTATGAAGCAATAGACAAAGAGTTGTCTGCTCATTGTGGGTCAGAAGTCAAGAAACTATAATGTGAGGCTTCTAGGTCACAGTGGGACCCCAATCCCCATTAGGAATGAGATTCCCGAATTCCATTAGAGGGTGTATGGAATTTGATAAAATAGTGGGAGGTACCTGTTGGGAATTATACAAGAGGAAAAAATAGAAGTGCAGAATATAAAAAAAATTTTCTTTGATTCCATAACCCATGAATCTAACTATGCATAACACAAAATCAAACCCTAACTACAAAGAGGGTTAGAACACTTACAGAATTTTTGTCTTCTCCTTTTTGCTCCAAGCTTTGATTCCGGACAGCGGTGAATGAGCAGCCTAAGTGTGCTGCCTCCAACGGTATCCACACCTAGCTAGAGCTTCAAGTCTTTTCCACCTTTTCCTTGTTGTTGCTAGTGTAGGAGAAGAGAGGAGAGAGAGAGAGGGAGGCTAGAAATTCTGGCCAGCCCTTGGGGAGTTCAACTTATTATGATGTCACACATCATAGTGTGACTTATATAGTCCACACTAAAGGGGCCGTCCCTAGGAGGAAACCCTATTAAGGTTTTATGCAATTTCTCTAAAATGCACAATAACCCCTATAAATTATATCAAATATAAATAGGCCTCAAAGAACTATTCATTATGCACTCATACCCTTTCTCTCATAGACTTTAAAGCTCATCTTGCATGATCAGTGTGTGACCCATTGGGTTCACATCATCAAGTAGTAGGAATAGCACGAGGTGTGCACAATGGAACTCTTTCCATTTAGGGTCTAATTGAAACTCCTTCCAATTCCCTAATTGATTATAACTCACTGATATCAATTAGGGCTTCTACTAACCATGAATAACACCTAGCATATGGTTCATGGTGTCATCCTTAATGAAGTGAATATGTATCTATCAAAGAACCCTTCTGTTATAGTTTATAGGTTACAATTACATCCTTCCATTTACACAATGTCTCCAATTGAACTAATAAGACATGGAAGTCTGTCAAGTCCTTAGTTTAATTACTTTATACTCATTCATAAATATCAATTCAATGATGAACTTATGGAAACTCCTTTCCATATTCACACTGCCATGGCCATGGACTGAATGAGTTATATTATGAATGCTACATGAGACATTCTCTCTCTTTTTCCTGAGAGTAATGGATTCTTTGTTGATCACTCATATGCCTTCATACACATAGCAATAGGGCCAATGAACACCTTTACAGACCCTTGAATAGGATCTGCACTTAGTGTTATCAAACTTCTAAAGCTACATGCATAAGGTAACTATGGTGTCTCAGGTCTAAGGATTACTTGTACCACTATAACATTGAGAAACTGATTGAAGGGCAGGTTAAAACTCCATTCAGTTTATCTCAAATCTTTGGTCACATTCAGTGTACCTATTCTATTAATAGGCACCCACCTATTGGTTGTAGTGTCTCCACACAAATAGCTTGAGACCAACTATCCTCCTATAGAGTCAACCTAACAAGTGCTAGTCCTATGGTTCATTATTGTCCATTATAGTGAACCTTCAACTAGGAATGATTTAGGAGTTTAGTACAGAGATATATTTACAGTCTCATGATTACAACTCTTTGTAATTCAATATTCTCAACTCTAACTCCTTGGACATATTATGTAAATATAAATGATGCATACAAACATAATAGAATAAGCCATTTTAATAAATCAATAATAAATGTGACATACATAAATGAAATCAAATGATTGTTCCTTTATCCATAAACAATCATTTCTATGATTGGCTCTACGGCATAACTCTAATAATCTCCCACTTGCACTATAGGCAATCCACAATGTATCTAATACCCATTTCCTATCTATGGTGATCCAACTGCTCTTGGGTCATAGCTTTAGTGAAGGGATCTGCTACATTCTCTGTTGTGTGAATCTTCTGTATGCTAATATCACCTCTTCCAATGATCTCTCTAACCATATGGAATCGACGCTCAATGTGTTTGGACTTTTGATGAGACTGTGGTTCCTTAGCTTAAGCAATAGCCCCGTTGTTGTCATAAAACAATGGCAAGGGCTTCTCAATGGCAGGAACTACTCCCAGTTTAGTAATGAACTTCTTTATCCAAACAGCTTCCTTTGCAGCCTCTGATGCAGCAATGTACTCAGCCTCTGTAGTGGAGTCCACTGTAACATCCCGTTTGCAGCTCCTCCAACTTACAGCTCCACTATTCAAGGTGAAAACATACCCTGATGTTGATTTCCTATCATCATTGTCAGATTGAAAATCTGAATCTGTATAACCAACCATTTCTAAGTTTCTTCCTCCATAGACAAGAAATAGTTCCTTAGTTCTTCTTAAGTACTTAAGGACAGCCTTGACTGCTTCCCAGTGTTTCACACTTGGTGTCACACCCCATTTTTGTCACCTTAGCTAGGGCATATCATTTTATGTAGGATTTTGAGTCCTTTTCGAGTCTAGTCTTTTGCATTGAGTTTCTATGGCATTGAATATCATGTGTATGAATTTTGAAGTGATTTGGAGTTCATCTCGATTGTCAATAAGAACTTTTGCGACTTAAATGGCATAATCGTCTTTTAAGCCGTATATTTTCCATTTGACTTTGGAATGAATCCCGAGTCATTCACTCGAGTTCATATGGTTATATAGAGTCCGTATATAGGTTCAATTTCATGAATTAATGGTTTAAGACCAATTCGGCTCATAATAGTTCGGGTTGGCTAAAAGACCCTTTCTTGGTTTGCTCAAATTGACTCATAAGACCCAATCAATTTTCTCTCATTTAACTTCAATTGGGCTTTATTTATGTCCTAAACATGTTTAGAAATATCGATTTTTGATTGGGAAAGCATTTGGTTCGACCTTGTGTACAAACCCAGCTTAGCGACGGTGAGGCACCATGGTTAACCACCTTTGTAAAACCTAACCATGCACCCATGGTTAAGGATTTTTGTCCTAAAATGCTTAAAAATGTGTCCCCCTTCGAAACACAGTTGTTTTGGCTTTTATTTCGTCAAAATCGGACTTAATTTGAAGATTTTAGGACTTCTGAAGCAAGTGGAAGTCAAAACCGAAGCGGAAAGGGAAAGCCCTCAGGTAACCGTCCGGGGCTGGACGGTCAGCCGTCTAGGGCTAGATGGCTAACCCTCCAGGCCTAGTTGGTCACCCGAGGAATCCTTCTTCAACTCGAATTCTGACTCTCTCTTCCCTCTTTTGACGGTTTCCTCCGCCAAAACAACTTGTTTGCTCTTAGGAGTGTGTAAGTTTGAGTTGTTTGAGCACCAAGAGAGTCTCTAATAGCCCTAGGATCATTGTTTAGTGAATTAATTTTAGCCATTGGTTTAGGGGGTCAGTTCTCTATATAAAGGACATGATATTCAGCACATAGGGGGAATGACACTTTACACTTAGAGAGAGAGGGAGCTACGAGTTTGGAGAGCTAGAAGGACATCAAGAGGAGGCTCTTCAACCCCAAGCAAGGAAGAGAACAAAGAGTTTGAAGACATGGAAGAGTCTACAAGAGGTAAGCATGCCCTTTTAATGCTGAACATGAGTTTTCTGCTTCTCCTCCTTCTCCTTCTTCTTCTTATTCTTCTAGGATAGTTATGGTGCATGAAATAGCTTTTCTTATGGATTGAATTCAATGCTTGTGTGGTGTTATATGAATGATTTTAGGATAGTTTATAGTTTTATATGCTTGATAATCCCTGGTTTACTAAGGATTCGATAGTGTCGTTCTTTTTATCCTCTCAAATCATGCATAGTCCGCATGTTTAGGTTACTGTGATTATTATCATAAATTGATATTCTTGTTAGTTAATATATGTTATATGTATAATATTCATGATGATTTGAGCATGTGTTAGAGTCATTTAATAGGGTTTGATGCATAGTTGTGAGATTAGGGTTTCAATAACCCTAAAATCATATAGGTCTTATACAGCATGCTTAGCTTAGCTTTTTGATTGATTTCTCATCATAGTCATTCTATATATGCTGCATATAGTTGAATCATGCTAGGTTTACATTCATGTAGTAGATTTTATAGGGTTTTTGGAGACATTATCCTTTTCTAAGGATAATTATCCTTTTCGTTGAGTGAGGTTTTGCATGAGAGCTTTCGGTGATGTGTTTAAGCATGAAATCACTTCTGTTATGTTCTAATATATATATATTTTACGTAGGATATGTTGATTGCACCTCCCCATAACGACTTTTTTACGTGAAATTATCCTAGGATAGTTTCGCTTAAGAAAGCTCGCCGTAGGAAGGTCTATTTTCATATTTTACATAAAATATCATCCTTTTGGTTAGCATTGGCTTAGTTATCATGTTTATTGATATTATTGGAGTCTCCCATGCTTGTTAGAGTGTCTTTGGTAGGTTTTTATGCATGTTAGTCAGGTCATTGCATGTAGGATTGAGTTAGAGTCCTTAGTTATTCGTTATTCTTGTTGTTTGCATGATAGATGAATGATTTTAGGCCTTGTCAAGGTTCTGTCCAGATTAGTATATTGCTCTCTTTGCATGATTTTGTGCACTTGTAAGGGTGCAAACAGGTACAAAACTTGTCCTATTGCAAATAGGGCTGCTATTGCTTGAAATTGCTAATGATAGGAGCTTTTGCACTCAGGTAAGTGGGTTTGAAGGTGCCCCAATTCACCTTTCTTTTTCTCTCTTTTCTCTTCTCCTTCCTAGGGTTACTTCTTAATATGGACATATGGTAATTATCAAGGGTTTCCTTTAATGATAAAATTCTGGTTTCTTTTTTATCAAAGTTTTCCTCTCATAGAAGTTTTCAATTTTGGATTAAATCAATATATTTTCAAATGAGGAAACCTAGGGTTTTTACCATAGGTTTGTATTAGGTTGTAACCCTATTCTTTTCGAACTGCATGGACTTTGATCCATGTATTTCGCTGCATGGTACGTAGGCGCTCTTCGTGAGGCTCAAGTTCGTTCTAGGATCCAAGTATCCTAGGCTTTTCTTTTCTTTTCTTCTTTTTCTGTTTTATTTTCATTTGTCTGATTGTGCATGGATGTTTGGATGGAATATATGATATGCATGCTGCCTTGTGATGATATATAATGATATTTGAGTGAAAAAGATCTTAAGTTAGCCCAATTAAATTAAGAGACCAACTCGGCGATGTGGGTGCCTATGGGCTTTACCCAGAACCTTCCCACATCGTAACTTAGCCCCCGAATCCAATTTTCTAGTTTCAAAGACTTTGCTTTTCCTTTAATGGAGTCATGTGGTTTTTTTGAAAATAAAACATTTTTGTGGTTTTCCTCATTTCCCTAAAAAATGAGGTGGCGACTCCTTTTTGTTTGTTGTCTTTCACCCCTATTCTTTTTGCCAAATCCTTGTGGGCCGTTTTCCGGGGTTCACAGTTTGGCGACTCCACTGGGGATATCGAGGGCTAGACTCATTTAATTTGATTGGGCTAAATTAATTTCTTATTGTTAATTAAAATCAATCACATTGCATCCGCTTGATTGTGTGCTTTCATTTATTGCATTGTGTGCGCTACTGTTACATGATCACTCGATTGTCCCTCGATGTATCCTTGCCAATTGATAGCCTAGTTCGACCTTGGTTTTCTTGATTCCATGTGTTGGGCGAAGCTATCAAACCTCTCTTGCCAAGTACCCTTGGGCTTGCCCTTGGGTATATCAAATGGATCAATCACATACTGCTGGACCCACGCGACATTCCTGATGTCACATATGGTTAGGTATAAAGATTGGTACAAGCAAAGTTGAGGACCCTAGCCTACCCTCTTAAAAGAAAGAATTGCATGTAATGGACCTTCTAGGACACCGTTGGATCACCTGTATGCACACACATTGTTGTGATGATATGCTACCGTGTTTGTGATGTGTTGCCATGCTTTGTTGATTGAGTGGGTAATTAAAGGAAACTTTGTTGGGAATCGAACAAGAGGGAAAAATACAAAGGCGGAATATAAAAATTTTTCCTACGATTCCCAATCCCATGAATCTAACTATGCATAACACAAAATCAAACCCTAACTACAAAGAGGGTTAGAACACTTACAGAATTTTTGTCTTCTCCTTTTTGCTCCAAGCTTTGATTCCGGGCAGCGGTGAATGAGCAGCCCAAGTGTGCTGCCTCCAACGGTATCCACACCTAGCTAGAGCTTCAAGTCCTTTCTTTCTTCTTCCTTGTTGTTGCTAGAGGTGGAGAAGAGAGAGAGAGAGAAGAGAGCCTCCAAGGGGCTGGACGGCTAGGGTTTATTGTGCAAGCCTATTATGCCATGTCACACGTAAGTGTGACTTATATAGGTAGCCCACTAAAGGGGGCTGGCCATGGGGAAGAAACCCTAATAGGGTTATGTGTAATTACACTTAATTGCACATTAACCCCTATTATTTGTATCAAATACAAATAGGCCTATAAAGCACTATTCTTTATTCACTAAAACCTTTTCTCTCATAGACTTTAAAGCCCTTCTTGCATGATCAGTGTGTGACCCATTGGGTTCACATCATTAAGTAGTAGGAATAGCACGAGGTGTGCACAATGGAACTCTTTCCATTTAGGGTCTAATTGGAACTCCTTCCAATTCCCTAATTGATTATAACTCACTTATACCAATTAGGGCTTCTACTAACCATGAGTAACACCTAGCATATGGCTCATGGTGTGGTCCTTAATGAGGTGAATAGTCATTTACAAAGAACCCTTCTGTTATAGTTTATAGGTTACAATTGCATCCTTCCTTCAACACAATGTCTCCAATTGAACTAATAGGACATGGAAGTCTGTCAATTCCCTAGTTCAATTACTTTATACTCATTCATAGATATCAACTCATTGATGAACTCATGAAACTCTTTTCATATTCATCCTACCATGGCCATGGATTTAATGAGTTATATTATGAATGCTATATGAGACATTCTCTCTCTTTTCCTGAGAGTGATGGATCCCTTGTTGATCACTCACATGCCTTCACACACATAGCAGTAGGGCCAATGAACACCTTTGCAAACCCCTGAATAGGATTAGCACTTAGTGTTATCAAACTTCTAAAGCTACATGCATAAGACAACTATGGCGTCTCAGGTCTAAGGATTACTTGTACCACTATAACAATGAGAAACTGATTGACAGGCAGGATAAAACTCCATTCAGTTTATCTCATATCTTTGGTCACATTCAGTGTACCTATTCTCGTAATAGGCACCCACTTGTTGGTTGTAGTGTCTCCACACAAATAGCTTGAGACTAGCTATCCTCATATAGAGTCAACCTAACAAGTGCTAGTCCCATGGTTCATTACTGTCCATCATAGTGAACCTTCAACTAGGAATGCTTTAGGAGTTTAGTACAGAGATATATCTATAGTCTCAAAATTACAACTCTTTGTAATTCCATATTCTCAACTCTAACTCCATGGACATATTATGTAAATATAAATGATGCATATAAACATAATAGAATAAGCCCTTTTATTAAATCAATAATAAATGTGACATACATAAATGAAATCAAATGATTGTTCCTAATCCCTAAACAATCATCTCTATGATTGGCTCTAGGGCATAATCCTAACAATCTCCCACTTGCACTAAAGCCAATCGACCATGTATCGCATACCTATCTTCTCAAGATGTTGGTCTTAGACATAACCAATTATGTTTTAAAGCTTTAGTCAGTAGGTCTACAAAAACTTATGTAGATAATATCTTCTGTAATGTATCTATTACCTTTTCCAATGATTCCTCTAATCACTTGGAATTGTCGCTCTATGTGTTTGGACTTTTGATGAGACCGTGATTCCTATACTTGAGATATAGACCCATTGTTGTCACAAAACAAGGTGTGGGCAACTCAATGGAAGGAACAACTCTAAGTTCTAAATGAACTTATAGATCCAAACAGTCTCCTAGACAATGCGACAATTAATTCACACTTAATAATGGAATCCACTGTATCTTTCATACAGTTCTTCCATTAAGTATTTCACCAACTAAAGTGAATATAAAATATACCCCATATGGATTATATCCAAATCCATATACCCATGTACTATGAGTTTACAATTTCCATATACAATCCAATATTCCAAATTTGAATTGACTGATAACTATTTGTAACAATTACAACATAATAGATATCAGGTTCAATACATAGTGTAGAATAAGGCTTCTTAACACCTTAAGAACCTTACTTGTGTTATCCTAGGGCACATGCCCTTGAATAATGAATTCTTATCTGAAGTAAATCAGACCTCCCTTAGAATTCTCCATGTTGAACTCCTTCAACATTTCAACTATGTTTGATGATTTGGAGATACTTAGCAATCTATATGATCTATCTCTATAGATCTTGTTGGATGCTTCTGCCAAATCTTTCATGAATTAGTTTTTCTCCAAAAACCAAAACTTTACATTAGATAACATTCATATATCATTCATAATGATTAGGATGTCATCTATACTTAGGATAAAGAAAAACGATCGCACTCCCACTAACCTTTTATACACTCATGGTCCATCTATACAATGAGAGAAATCAAACAATTTGATTACCTCAACTTTATAGATGTTCTAATTATGAGAACCTTGTAGTCTATTAATAGACTTCTATAACTTACACACTTTTATGGTTTTTCACCATTTGATATAACATCTTTATATCCTTTTTGACATATCTTATATTCAAAATGTGTGTTTATAGATAACAAGATCCAAATGGATTTCAGCATAACTATTATCAAACAAGTTTCTTTATAGACAACTTTTTGCCTATGTTGAAAAGATTCTTAAATAGCCAAGCCTTTTAGGTCTCTACCTATCCATATTGGATTTAATGACTCTTAGTCATTTCTCGAGTTGATGTGAAACATCGTCTAGTCATAATCAATAGGATTATCTTGGTGATCTTTATCACCAAAGAACAATTCTTTCACATTCTAATAGAGATACAATATCTCTCTTATGTTAAGAAATATCCAATTTGATCTATGAAAAGATTGTAGTGTAGTTAAGGGTTTTGTCTTAACAGAGACAAGGGTTGGATCTTTGTTCGTTTGTGGCTTTACAGACAATTCTATAAATTCTATCTACTTTTGCATCTTCTTGAATGAATTCTTTCTCAAGAAAATCCAGCAAACATCCTAATGGACAACTTTTGTTCATTAGGGTAATAGAAATACTATCCCAACCACTTTTGGGATATACCACAATTCAACACTTACTTGACCGTATTTCCAGATTGTCTACATTATGTTTCCAGACATACGTAGCACAAGCCCAAGCCTTAACTTCTATAAGTTGGGTTTCTTCCCATATCATATCTGATATAATTGGGACAAAACTGGAGTGAACCCTAAATTATCAATATGTAGCAATTTTAAGGTATATCCTAGATGGATACATTAGTAAAACTCATCATGGATCAAACCATATCTTAATAGGGTTCAATTTGTTCTCTTAGATTCACCATTGAGCTATGGTATTCTAAGATGAGTCTACTATAATTGAATGCATGCTCTACATGACTGTATACATCACAATGTATAGTCAAATTATAAATGTAACTCATTCACTTCACCAAGTAAAAGATGGGTTTGGTCATCTCATAACCAAGTCATAATCGTTACATTTAAATGAGAGTCTCTACATCTCTTGTATTCTCGGAATACGTTGCATTCGCTCTAATTAGTCATTTAAATTCGGAAATCAAATTTCTAGAATGTCTTAAATGACTTAGTTAAGAAATAAGTTCCCAAAATTAATCTAGCAACTCTTGCTCTATTAAAATTTCTAAAGGTAACTTATTATCTACTTAACTTTTTGCTTCGATTTAGATTATACTAGAATCCAAAAACCAAGAAGCAGAACTAACCAACAATTTAGTTTAGTGCATGAACCAAAACTTCAAAAGTTTGGTTCTTCTAGGAAGACTGATACTTTATCAAGTTCCCTTTACAATACCTTATATTTACTACAAAATAATTATATTTCTTTGTCTTTGACTTTTCAAGACTTGCTTTCCTCTATGCTTCCATTTTAAATCACATCTAGCTTCTCAAGCTATTCTATGTGATTAATCATTTTTCAAAAGAATGATTATTAATAAACAACTTTATTACATCCTAGTCCAGAAGAAGTCCTTTATAACTACTATACTTTATAGTATTATTTTACTCACTATACAACCTTTGTATGTGATGTAGGACATCAAAGGCACTTGCATTGACTAATTTTGCTTCTGAAGCTCATTAGTCATAAATACTATCATATAGTATGGCAACAAGATGCCAATTGCGCATAGTGTCTTTTTCTTCTTAGGATGTTTTATGGAGGGCCTTTAATAAAAGGCCTAATAGCATATAAACAATCTTTTGGAATTGAGAACAATTCTCAATTTCCTAAGTCAATCAAAGAAATCGGGTTTAGTCAAACTATCAATATCCTATATTAGGAAATAGGGGTTTTGAGGTGAGTAATTAGGTAATCTACATAAACAAAGAATTAGATTTCATTTTTATCCATAATGATTGGGTCTTTAATCATATGGTACCTCCCACTATTTTATCAAATTCCATACACCCTCTAATGGAATTCGGGAATCTCATTCCTAATGGGGATTGGGGTCCCACTGTGACTTAGAAGCCTCACATGTTAGTTTCTTGACTTCTAACCCACAATAAGAAGACAACTCTTTGTCTATTGCTTCATAAGCAAGTTCCAATCATTTTGCCTCTAGGGAACATACACCTCACATGTTAGTTTCTTGGAATACTTCCCTAGTTAAGTTAAACCCATCATTCACACAGGTATGTTTCGCCAAATATATACCTCACATGTTAGTTTCTTGGTATATACCAGTTTAGGCACCCCATGATATCTCATATGTGATAGTTTCAAGTAATGTCTTTAACATGGGTAGCTCCTACATGTCTGCAGCCAGGTACCCACATTAAGGGACGTTAGATGATCCTATAATGATGGAAGGCAATGAAGAATTCATTCCCTAATGACTTCTCCATTTTCAACTTAATATTAAATAAGAGGGGTTTTAAAGGGTCTCATCAAATTAACATGCATCCTATGTATCAAAATTTAAACATATAAATTATGCTATTTATAATCATACATCTCATGCTATTATAAATCATACATCGCATGCTATTATATATCAACATATATAAAGTACCATATTTGATATTAGTCCCTAAGTGAATAGGTAACATATACCAAACTATGGTATTGGAGCTAATACAATTATCTCATAAATTTAAGCTCCCACTATGATGATTATGGACTTTGAGAGGATTCAATCCAAGCCAATAGATTGAATCCAAGGTCTAAGGTGGGTGTAGGTGATCGTAAAATAACACATTCGAAACATGCATGCTGTCTTGAAACACTTCTCTAAGCTTTCAAGTCCTTCAATCTGCTCCCTTGGCTTGATGGTCTCCACCATTGGCTTGTTGGGCTCTATCATGCTCCTTTGGGTCCACCATGCTCCTTAGTGCGCTCTCGATTACATAACATTTACATAATTTAAAGAAAGGGATACATAAGGGGAATGTGGGGTACATAAGAGAATGATAGAGAGAGAGGGAGAGGGAAGGTGGCATGCAAGCCCCAAATAAATTACATCACCTTAATAAAATTACAACTCTTGTAAATAATAACATCCCATTCATAAGACGGCCAATCACAATTGGTTTAAAGGGTATAGTCCATAATCATCATCCAAACACATACATACAATCTCATTGCATAATGTAAAGAAAAACTGTAAGCATTAAAACATATGGGCATTATGGTAATTCTCTTGAATGATTTACATTAATCTCATTAATGCATCCTAATCTTATTAGGTTTTAACAAAAATATCCAGAATTAAATAAAGTCTTAACATTTAAGACATTACAGTTTCAATTAATCAAATTAATTTAAAACATGTAAAGTTTCCTAAAATAACTCTAATATCCAATATTAGGGTTTCCTTAATTAAACAAAACAATTTCATTTAATTAAGAATTTCCAGATTTTAATTTAATCCCTAATTGTGTTTTAAACCATTTAAAACATTATAAAATTAATCAATATTAATTAAATAATTAATATAGGAATTAAATAAAATCATTAAAATGATGAATTAGTGTATTAGGGTTTCCTAAAACCCTAAACCCTAAATGCATAACCCTAAACCCTAAATGCAAGCCCTAATCATTAAATGCCTTATGATTGGTCATTTAATGTCCAATCATTAAAACCCTAGGTTCATATGGTATTTAATAAAAGGGATTAGGGTTTAATTAATGCCAAATAGGGTATTAATTACCCTTAATTAATTACACTAATTAGGGTTTCCAAAACCCTAACCCTAGACATCATTAATGGTATTAATTATGCCCTAACAATAATAACCATGATTGGTCATTTAATGACCAATCATTAACTCTTAATTAAGGTAATTAATATTCCAATTAGGGTTTTAATTAATGCCATAATGAAATTAGGGTTTCATCATTAACTCAAAATTAGGGTTTCATCCTTAACTCTATGCAGCCGTCACTACCAGGGGGCTGCCTGAGCTTGGCTAGGCTGCCATGGCCACCAACGACTGTGGGAGGCCATGGCCAGTCATGGGAGAACATCCTAGGGGTGTGGGACAAGCCTCTGGACACGTGAGAAGTGGTGGAAGTGGCTGCCATCATCAAGAACAATCAGGGTTTCCAAAACCCATTGCTGGAGCCATTGTTGCAGACCTTGAAGGTCACAATAGCTTCTAAATCCTTATCAATTCGACTCCTCCATTGAAACCAGCTTTTGTATCATGTCCCTACATGAAATACTAAGCTAATAGAAGAGGTTTGGATGATCAAATCATCACCAATTGTTCTAAACAATTAAAACAACAGTAGGCTGCCCAGAATTTGACAGCACACTGTCCATGATCAGAAATTGATTTAAAACCCAGCAAGATGAATGAATTAGGCTACCAAACGAATTTTCCCAGTATCCTACATGTCTTAGGAAACTAATGCAATTGGTTTCATGCAATTTGGAGTTCCCTAACTCAAGTTCTAATCAAAACTCCATTGATGACTTTTCTGCAGAGAAAATCTGCTATGCTGTTCATGAAAAATTTTCAAACTTTTTGAATCTTTTTCCATCAAAACCTTTTTGAAACTTAAAGAAAATCATATACACATGATATATAATGATCCTACAATGATCTTCCATCATAAATACAGCAGCTTTAATTAGAATTAATTGCAAGAACCTTAGGGTTCTAAAACCCAGATTCAGCCTCCATGGTGTTCTTCTCCTTCTTCCTTCTGTTCTAGCATCTTAATCCAATTATGATGCATCTAAATGCTTGGGAACCTTTCCCTACCATGTCTAGAACATAAGCCCAAGTGGTGGCAACCATTGCCATGCCTTTGATCTCCATCAATAACTCAAAGTTGTGGCTATTGCATCATTCCCGAGCAAAACTGTCTTTCCAGACAGCCTGTAGTAAAAAATTCATAACTTTCACTACAGAACTCGGATTGATGCACCGTTTGTTGGGTTGGAAAGCTTATTCAAAGAGCTTTCTAACCATATATGGCTCGAAAATTTTGGAGAAGAACTCTGAATTCGGCAGGCAAAACAAGATGACGGTTTTTCATGGCTACCATGAAAACTGTTCATAACAGTTTTATAAAACCCTAGTTTCCTTATTCTTCTTCTCCAAACTCAAACCCTATGCAACCTATTGCATCCATGGCTACACTTAACCATCAATTAGAAGAGGAGTAGAAGAGAATTGACCTAGGGTTCCAAACCCTAGGTTCAGCCATGGAGGAAAACCAATTATGCAGAAAAATTTTCCAGATTTTTGAATCATTCAACTACACCATAATTACCAGCCCATATGTATTTTGTATTATGCATAATCATGGCTCTGATACCACTGTTGGGAATCGAACAAGAGGGAAAAATACAAAGTGCGGAATATAAAAATTTTTCCTACGATTCCCAATCCCATGAATCTAACTATGCATAACACAAAATCAAACCCTAACTACAAAGAGGGTTAGAACACTTACAGAATTTTTGTCTTCTCCTTTTTGCTCCAAGCTTTGATTCCGGACAGCGGTGAATGAGCAGCCCAAGTGTGCTGCCTCCAACGGTATCCACACCTAGCTAGAGCTTCAAGTCCTTTCTTTCTTCTTCCTTGTTGTTGCTAGAGGTGGAGAAGAGAGAGAGAGAGAAGAGAGCCTCCAAGGGGCTGGACGGCTAGGGTTTATTGTGCAAGCCTATTATGCCATGTCACACATAAGTGTGACTTATATAGGCAGCCCACTAAAGGGGGCTGGCCATGGGGAAGAAACCCTAATAGGGTTATGTGTAATTACACTTAATTGCACATTAACCCCTATTATTTGTATCAAATACAAATAGGCCTATAAAGAACTATTCTTTATTCACTAAAACCCTTTCTCTCATAGACTTTAAAGCCCTTCTTGCATGATCAGTGTGTGACCCATTGGGTTCACATCATTAAGTAGTAGGAATAGCACGAGGTGTGCACAATGGAACTCTTTCCATTTAGGGTCTAATTGGAACTCCTTCCAATTCCCTAATTGATTATAACTCACTTATATCAATTAGGGCTTCTACTAACCATGAGTAACACCTAGCATATGGCTCATGGTGTGGTCCTTAATGAGGTGAATAGTCATTTACAAAGAACCCTTCTGTTATAGTTTATAGGTTACAATTGCATCCTTCCTTCAACACAATGTCTCCAATTGAACTAATAGGACATGGAAGTCTGTCAAGTCCCTAGTTCAATTACTTTATACTCATTCATAGATATCAACTCATTGATGAACTCATGAAACTCTTTTCATATTCATCCTACCATGGCCATGGATTTAATGAGTTATATTATGAATGCTATATGAGACATTCTCTCTCTTTTCCTGAGAGTGATGGATCCCTTGTTGATCACTCACATGCCTTCATACACATAGCAGTAGGGCCAATGAACACCTTTGCAAACCCCTGAATAGGATCTGCACTTAGTGTTATCAAACTTCTAAAGCTACATGCATAAGGACAACTATGGTGTCTCAGGTCTAAGGATTACTTGTACCACTATAACAATGAGAAACTGATTGACAGGCAGGATAAAACTCCATTCAGTTTATCTCATATCTTTGGTCACATTCAGTGTACCTATTCTCGTAATAGGCACCCACTTGTTGGTTGTAGTGTCTCCACACAAATAGCTTGAGACTAGCTATCCTCCTATAGAGTCAACCTAACAAGTGCTAGTCCTATGGTTCATTACTGTCCATCATAGTGAACCTTCAACTAGGAATGCTTAGGAGTTTAGTACAGAGATATATCTATAGTCTCAAAATTACAACTCTTTGTAATTCCATATTCTCAACTCTAACTCCATGGACATATTATGTAAATATAAATGATGCATATAAACATAATAGAATAAGCCCTTTTATTAAATCAATAATAAATGTGACATACATAAATGAAATCAAATGATTGTTCCTAATCCCTAAACAATCATCTCTATGATTGGCTCTAGGGCATAATCCTAACAATCTCCCACTTGCACTAAAGCCAATCGACCATGTATCGCATACCTATCTTCTCAAGATGTTGGTCTTAGACATAACCAATTATGTTTTAAAGCTTTAGTCAGTAGGTCTACAAAAACTTATGTAGATAATATCTTCTGTAATGTATCTATTACCTCTTCCAATGATTCCTCTAATCACTTGGAATTGTCGCTCTATGTGTTTGGACTTTTGATGAGACCGTGATTCCTATACTTGAGATATAGACCCATTGTTGTCACAAAACAAGGTGTGGGCAACTCAATGGAAGGAACAACTCTAAGTTCTAAATGAACTTATAGATCCAAACAGTCTCCTAGACAATGCGACAATTAATTCACCCTTAATAATGGAATCCACTGTATCTTTCATACAGTTCTTCCATTAAGTATTTCACCAACTAAAGTGAATATAAAATATACCCCATATGGATTATATCCAAATCCATATACCCATCTACTATGAGTTTACAATTTCCATATACAATCCAATATTCCAAATTTGAATTGACTGATAACTATTTGTAACAATTACAACATAATAGATATCAGGTTCAATACATAGTGTAGAATAAGGCTTCTTAACACTTTAAGAACCTTACTTGTGTTATCCTAGGGCACATGCCCTTGAATAATGAATTCTTATCTGAAGTAAATCAGACCTCCCTTAGAATTCTCCATGTTGAACTCCTTCAACATTTCAACTATGTTTGATGATTTGGAGATACTTAGCAATCTATATGATCTATCTCTATAGATCTTGTTGGATGCTTCTGCCAAATCTTTCATGAATTAGTTTTTCTCCAAAAACCAAAACTTTACATTAGATAACATTCATATATCATTCATAATGATTAGGATGTCATCTATACTTAGGATAAAGAAAAACGATCGCACTCCCACTAACCTTTTATACACTCATGGTCCATCTATACAATGAGAGAAATCAAACAATTTGATTACCTTCAACTTTATAGATGTTCTAATTATGAGAACCTTGTAGTCTATTAATAGACTTCTATAACTTACACACTTTTATGGTTTTTCACCATTTGATATAACATCTTTATATCCTTTTTGACATATCTTATATTCAAAATGTGTGTTTATAGATAACAAGATCCAAATGGATTTCAGCATAACTATTATCAAACAAGTTTCTTTATAGACAACTTTTTGCCTATGTTGAAAACATTCTTAAATAGCCAAGCCTTTTAGGTCTCTACCTATCCATATTGGATTTAATGACTCTTAGTCATTTCTCGAGTTGATGTGAAACATCGTCTAGTCATAATCAATAGGATTATCTTGGTGATCTTTATCACCAAAGAACAATTCTTTCACATTCTAATAGAGATACAATATCTCTCTTATGTTAAGAAATATCCAATTTGATCTATGAAAAGATTGTAGTGTAGTTAAGGGTTTTGTCTTAACAGAGACAAGGGTTGGATCTTTGTTCGTTTGTGGCTTTACAGACAATTCTATAAATTCTATCTACTTTTGCATCTTCTTGAATGAACTCTTTCTCAAGAAAATCCAGCAAACATCCTAATGGACAACTTTTGTTCATTAGGGTAATAGAAATACTATCCCAACCACTTTTGGGATATACCACAATTCAACACTTACTTGACCGTATTTCCAGATTGTCTACATTATGTTTCCAGACATACGTAGCACAAGCCCAAGCCTTAACTTCTATAAGTTGGGTTTCTTCCCATATCATATCTGATATAATTGGGACAAAACTGGAGTGAACCCTAAATTATCAATATGTAGCAATTTTAAGGTATATCCTAGATGGATACATTAGTAAAACTCATCATGGATCAAACCATATCTTAATAGGGTTCAATTTGTTCTCTTAGATTCACCATTGAGCTATGGTATTCTAAGATGAGTCTACTATAATTGAATGCATGCTCTACATGACTGTATACATCACAATGTATAGTCAAATTATAAATGTAACTCATTCACTTCACCAAGTAAAAGATGGGTTTGGTCATCTCATAACCAAGTCATAATCGTTACATTTAAATGAGAGTCTCTACATCTCTTGTATTCTCGGAATACGTTGCATTCGCTCTAATTAGTCATTTAAATTCGGAAATCAAATTTCTAGAATGTCTTAAATGACTTAGTTAAGAAATAAGTTCCCAAAATTAATCTAGCAACTCTTGCTCTATTAAAATTTTAAAGGTAACTTATTATCTACTTAACTTTCTGCTTCGATTTAGATTATACTAGAATCCAAAAACCAAGAAGCAGAACTAACCAACAATTTAGTTTAGAGCATGAACCAAAACTTCAAAAGTTTGGTTCTTCTAGGAAGACTGATACTTTATCAAGTTCCCTTTACAATACCTTATATTTACTACAAAATAATTATATTTCTTTGTCTTTGACTTTTCAAGACTTGCTTTCCTCTATGCTTCCATTTTAAATCACATCTAGCTTCTCAAGCTATTCTATGTGATTAATCATTTTTCAAAAGAATGATTATTAATAAACAACTTTATTACATCCTAGTCCAGAAGAAGTCCTTTATAACTACTATACTTTATAGTATTATTTTACTCACTATACAACCTTTGTATGTGATGTAGGACATCAAAGGCACTTGCATTGACTAATTTTGCTTCTGAAGCTCATTAGTCATAAATACTATCATATAGTATGGCAACAAGATGCCAATTGCGCATAGTGTCTTTTTCTTCTTAGGATGTTTTATGGAGGGCCTTTAATAAAAGGCCTAATAGCATATAAACAATCTTTTGGAATTGAGAACAATTCTCAATTTCCTAAGTCAATCAAAGAAATCGGGTTTAGTCAAACTATCAATATCCTATATTAGGAAATAGGGGTTTTGAGGTGAGTAATTAGGTAATCTACATAAACAAAGAATTAGATTTCATTTTTATCCATAATGATTGGGTCTTTAATCATATGGTACCTCCCACTATTTTATCAAATTCCATACACCCTCTAATGGAATTCGGGAATCTCATTCCTAATGGGGATTGGGGTCCCACTGTGACTTAGAAGCCTCACATGTTAGTTTCTTGACTTCTAACCCACAATAAGAAGACAACTCTTTGTCTATTGCTTCATAAGCAAGTTCCAATCATTTTGCCTCTAGGGAACATACACCTCACATGTTAGTTTCTTGGAATACTTCCCTAGTTAAGTTAAACCCATCATTCACACAGGTATGTTTCGCCAAATATATACCTCACATGTTAGTTTCTTGGTATATACCAGTTTAGGCACCCCATGATATCTCATATGTGATAGTTTCAAGTAATGTCTTTAACATGGGTAGCTCCTACATGTCTGCAGCCAGGTACCCACATTAAGGGACGTTAGATGATCCTATAATGATGGAAGGCAATGAAGAATTCATTCCCTAATGACTTCTCCATTTTCAACTTAATATTAAATAAGAGGGGTTTTAAAGGGTCTCATCAAATTAACATGCATCCTATGTATCAAAATTTAAACATATAAATTATGCTATTTATAATCATACATCTCATGCTATTATAAATCATACATCGCATGCTATTATATATGAACATATATAAAGTACCATATTATGATATTAGTCCCTAAGTGAATAGGTAACATATACCAAACTATGGTATTGGAGCTAATACAATTATCTCATAAATTTAAGCTCCCACTATGATGATTATGGACTTTGAGAGGATTCAATCCAAGCCAATAGATTGAATCCAAGGTCTAAGGTGGGTGTAGGTGATCGTAAAATAACACATTCGAAACATGCATGCTGTCTTGAAACACTTCTCTAAGCTTTCAAGTCCTTCAATCTGCTCCCTTGGCTTGATGGTCTCCACCATTGGCTTGTTGGGCTCTATCATGCTCCTTTGGGTCCACCATGCTCCTTAGTGCGCTCTCGATTACATAACATTTACATAATTTAAAGAAAGGGATACATAAGGGGAATGTGGGGTACATAAGAGAATGATAGAGAGAGAGGGAGAGGGAAGGTGGCATGCAAGCCCCAAATAAATTACATCACCTTAATAAAATTACAACTCTTGTAAATAATAACATCCCATTCATAAGACGGCCAATCACAATTGGTTTAAAGGGTATAGTCCATAATCATCATCCAAACACATACATACAATCTCATTGCATAATGTAAAGAAAACTGTAAGCATTAAAACATATGGGCATTATGGTAATTCTCTTGAATGATTTACATTAATCTCATTAATGCATCCTAATCTTATTAGGTTTTAACAAAAATATCCAGAATTAAATAAAGTCTTAACATTTAAGACTTTACAGTTTCAATTAATCAAATTAATTTAAAACATGTAAAGTTTCCTAAAATAACTCTAATATCCAATATTAGGGTTTCCTTAATTAAACAAAACAATTTCATTTAATTAAGAATTTCCAGATTTTAATTTAATCCCTAATTGTGTTTTAAACCATTTAAAACATTATAAAATTAATCAATATTAATTAAATAATTAATATAGGAATTAAATAAAATCATTAAAATGATGAATTAGTGTATTAGGGTTTCCTAAAACCCTAAACCCTAAATGCATAACCCTAAACCCTAAATGCAAGCCCTAATCATTAAATGCCTTATGATTGGTCATTTAATGTCCAATCATTAAAACCCTAGGTTCATATGGTATTTAATAAAAGGGATTAGGGTTTAATTAATGCCAAATAGGGTATTAATTACCCTTAATTAATTACACTAATTAGGGTTTCCAAAACCCTAACCCTAGACATCATTAATGGTATTAATTATGCCCTAACAATGAATAACCATGATCGGTCATTTAATGACCAATCATTAACTCTTAATTAAGGTAATTAATATTCCAATTAGGGTTTTAATTAATGCCATAATGAAATTAGGGTTTCATCATTAACTCAAAATTAGGGTTTCATCCTTAACTCTATGCAGCCGTCACTACCAGGGGGCTGCCTGAGCTTGGCTAGGCTGCCATGGCCACCAACGACTGTGGGAGGCCATGGCCAGTCATGGGAGAACATCCTAGGGGTGTGGGACAAGCCTCTGGACACGTGAGAAGTGGTGGAAGTGGCTGCCATCATCAAGAACAATCAGGGTTTCCAAACCCATTGCTGGAGCCATTGTTGCAGACCTTGAAGGTCACAATAGCTTCTAAATCCTTATCAATTCGACTCCTCCATTGAAGCCAGCTTTTGTATCATGTCCCTACATGAAATACTAAGCTAATAGAAGAGGTTTGGATGATCAAATCATCACCAATTGTTCTAAACAATTAAAACAACAGTAGGCTGCCCAGAATTTGACAGCACACTGTCCATGATCAGAAATTGATTTAAAACCCAGCAAGATGAATGAATTAGGCTACCAAACGAATTTTCCCAGTATCCTACATGTCTTAGGAAACTAATGCAATTGGTTTCATGCAATTTGGAGTTCCCTAACTCAAGTTCTAATCAAAACTCCATTGATGACTTTTCTGCAGAGAAAATCTGCTATGCTGTTCATGAAAAATTTTCAAACTTTTTGAATCTTTTTCCATCAAAACCTTTTTGAAACTTAAAGAAAATCATATACACATGATATATAATGATCCTACAATGATCTTCCATCATAAATACAGCAGCTTTAATTAGAATTAATTGCAAGAACCTTAGGGTTCTAAAACCCAGATTCAGCCTCCATGGTGTTCTTCTCCTTCTTCCTTCTGTTCTAGCATCTTAATCCAATTATGATGCATCTAAATGCTTGGGAACCTTTCCCTACCATGTCTAGAACATAAGCCAAGTGGTGGCAACCATTGCCATGCCTTTGATCTCCATCAATAACTCAAAGTTGTGGCTATTGCATCATTCCCGAGCAAAACTGTCTTTCCAGACAGCCTGTAGTAAAAAATTCATAACTTTCACTACAGAACTCGGATTGACTGCACCGTTTGTTGGGTTGGAAAGCTTATTCAAAGAGCTTTCTAACCATATATGGCTCGAAAATTTTGGAGAAGAACTCTGAATTCGGCAGGCAAAACAAGATGACGGTTTTTCATGGCTACCATGAAAACTGTTCATAACAGTTTTATAAAACCCTAGTTTCCTTATTCTTCTTCTCCAAACTCAAACCCTATGCAACCTATTGCATCCATGGCTACACTTAACCATCAATTAGAAGAGGAGTAGAAGAGAATTGACCTAGGGTTCCAAACCCTAGGTTCAGCCATGGAGGAAAACCAATTATGCAGAAAAATTTTCCAGATTTTTGAATCATTCAACTACACCATGATTACCAGCCCATATGTATTTTGTATTATGCATAATCATGGCTTTGATACCACTGTTGGGAATCGAACAAGAGGGAAAAATACAAAGGCGGAATATAAAAATTTTTCCTACGATTCCCAATCCCATGAATCTAACTATGCATAACACAAAATCAAACCCTAACTACAAAGAAGGTTAGAACACTTACAGAATTTTTGTCTTCTCCTTTTTGCTCCAAGCTTTGATTCCGGACAGCGGTGAATGAGCAGCCCAAGTGTGCTGCCTCCAACGGTATCCACACCTAGCTAGAGCTTCAAGTCCTTTCTTTCTTCTTCCTTGTTGTTGCTAGAGGTGGAGAAGAGAGAGAGAGAGAAGAGAGCCTCCAAGGGGCTGGACGGCTAGGGTTTATTGTGCAAGCCTATTATGCCATGTCACACGTAAGTGTGACTTATATAGGTAGCCCACTAAAGGGGGCTGGCCATGGGGAAGAAACCCTAATAGGGTTATGTGTAATTACACTTAATTGCACATTAACCCCTATTATTTGTATCAAATACAAATAGGCCTATAAAGAACTATTCTTTATTCACTAAAACCCTTTCTCTCATAGACTTTAAAGCCCTTCTTGCATGATCAGTGTGTGACCCATTGGGTTCACATCATTAAGTAGTAGGAATAGCACGAGGTGTGCACAATGGAACTCTTTCCATTTAGGGTCTAATTGGAACTCCTTCCAATTCCCTAATTGATTATAACTCACTTATACCAATTAGGGCTTCTACTAACCATGAGTAACACCTAGCATATGGCTCATGGTGTGGTCCTTAATGAGGTGAATAGTCATTTACAAAGAACCCTTCTGTTATAGTTTATAGGTTACAATTGCATCCTTCCTTCAACACAATGTCTCCAATTGAACTAATAGGACATGGAAGTCTGTCAATTCCCTAGTTCAATTACTTTATACTCATTCATAGATATCAATGAATTGATATCTCATGAAACTCTTTTCATATTCATCCTACCATGGCCATGGATTTAATGAGTTATATTATGAATGCTATATGAGACATTCTCTCTCTTTTCCTGAGAGTGATGGATCCCTTGTTGATCACTCACATGCCTTCACACACATAGCAGTAGGGCCAATGAACACCTTTGCAAACCCCTGAATAGGATTAGCACTTAGTGTTATCAAACTTCTAAAGCTACATGCATAAGACAACTATGGCGTCTCAGGTCTAAGGATTACTTGTACCACTATAACAATGAGAAACTGATTGACAGGCAGGATAAAACTCCATTCAGTTTATCTCATATCTTTGGTCACATTCAGTGTACCTATTCTCGTAATAGGCACCCACTTGTTGGTTGTAGTGTCTCCACACAAATAGCTTGAGACTAGCTATCCTCATATAGAGTCAACCTAACAAGTGCTAGTCCTATGGTTCATTACTGTCCATCATAGTGAACCTTCAACTAGGAATGCTTTAGGAGTTTAGTACAGAGATATATCTATAGTCTCAAAATTACAACTCTTTGTAATTCCATATTCTCAACTCTAACTCCATGGACATATTATGTAAATATAAATGATGCATATAAACATAATAGAATAAGCCCTTTTATTAAATCAATAATAAATGTGACATACATAAATGAAATCAAATGATTGTTCCTAATCCCTAAACAATCATCTCTATGATTGGCTCTAGGGCATAATCCTAACAAACTTTACATCCTACATCCTTAATACGTACCCTTCCCCATGACCCCCGCAAGGGTAGTTGGTTAAGAGAACTAATTAAGGGTGTACGTTGTAAAAATTTTGAGATAATTATAGAAGCTTAGGATGGACCCTTAGGCTGAAAAATTGAGTATTTGCCCTATTTTAGAGGGAGAGACGCGCTGGCTTGGATCCGTAATCAACAAGGGCGCCTAGTCAGTGCTGATTCCATCACTGAGTCGGATATGGCCGAGGAAAGAACTTGCAACCGGGGTTTCAACCTTGAGGCCACTTTGAAAGCTATTATGGAAAAGCTTGATCACACTACCCAGGTATCCGAGACCGCACTCAAGTTAGGTCAAGACATTCAATAGAAGAACTCTGAACCTGAATCTAGGGCCCGTGCCACTGATAACAATCAAGGATCCAATGATTCCGAATCTGCTGAGGAACCATTAGGAGAGGGGGGAGAGCCACCCAAGACCAAGGAAGGGGAAACCAAAGCCACATCAAGAGAGAACTCAACCGTCCTGGCAAACAAGGTCGAGGCTTTAGAACGAACTCTGAAGGGAATCTGTAGATCTGATGATATGGTGGACATCCGTACTTTATCCTTGTTCCCAAAGGCTCGCATCCCGCTACAGTTCAAGATGCTGGAATTGGAGAAATTTGATGGGATAGGCTATCCTCAGACCCACCTCAAGATGTATGTGCGAGCTATGCACCCTCGAGGGGCGAACGATGAGTTATTGGCTCAAATGTTTCATGAGTCATTAGCGAGTTCTGCCTTGAAGTGGTTTTTGTCATTAGAGGATAACAGAACCAAGACTTGGGAGGACGTGTGCAATGCATTCACGGACCATTACAAGTATAACACCGAAGTGGATGTCATGCGAAGGGATTTGGAAACCACTAAGCAAGGGGTTAATGAGACTTTCTCCGCCTTTATCACTAGGTGGAGACAAAAGGCTTCCAAAATGACTGACAGACCGAATGAGGAAGACCAGATTTAGTTGGTCGTGAAGAATTTGTTGCCCATATATCATAAGCACCTCTTTGCTCACTACTTTCCGAACTTCAAGGCTCTTGTTGGGGCTGGCACACAAGTTGAAGATGTAATCGCCGATGGAACAATCAAAACGGAGGAGGTCCAAAGGAGTCGAAGGACAAACTTTGGAGGAAAACCCAATGCTGAGGTCAATACCATTACCCAACCCGCTCGCCCTTTCTCCCTAAATGACTCCACCTCACCTCGCTAATTCACCGAACTGTATATGCCACTCGAGAGAGTCTTTGAAAAGCTGAGAAGCCATGACCTCTTGAAACCCCTCGACCCAAGGCCTCCACCAAACCCATTGCCCAAAAGCTACAATGAAAATGAATATTGCAAATTCCACCAAGCCAAAGGCCATCCAACCAACCGTTGTTATCGCCTCCGCCATGAAATCCAAGATTTACTCGACAAGCAGATCATTTCACCACCCACCGCACCAAATCGCCCAAATGTCACTCGAAATCCCCTCCCCACCCACAATGTGCCTCCTCCCAACAACATAAATGCCATCGAGCTCGGCTCGTCCCAATCCTGTCAACCCATAAGGCAATACACGCCACTTCCCAGGACCTTAACTCAAGTTTTCCACCAATGCTGTAATAAAGGGCTCATATTGCCATGCTATTCAAAGCCGAGGCCTTCGACTCCTCACCAATTCTGTTTGTACCATCAGACGCTCGGACATGATACGGAGAATTGTGTCATACTAAAAAAGGTAGTTCAAAACCTTATTGATCAAAAGGTTTTGGTATTGCCAAAGAAGTCCATGCAGCAACAATTGAAAGAAAGGTTTGAGGCAGGAGATCCTAAAGTGGGTTTGTTGGGAGAGTCGTCCGGAAAGTTTGATTACTATGTACTCTACCCCGACCCCATCCCTGATGAGCCTATAATCCCCATAGGTTGGGATGAGTTATCGGAGGAAGTCCAAATGGAAGAGATCGACACCATCACATGGGATGATCTCATGGGTGACGTAGGTGAGATCGATGATATATGGATGAGTGATGATGAGGTAGAGCACATAACTAGAGGGGGTCTCCATTTCAAGCCTCCGCACTTAGAATCTGACAACCCATTGGGGGACTTGGAAGGTAATCGCTACCTCGACCTGCAAGAAGAGGAGGGCGAAGTGCTTAGGCAATTGAGAAAGACTAATGCCAACATCACTATATGGGGTTTGCTCATGGCCTCTTATAAGCACAGGCAGACAATCTTGAAGTTGCTCAACCAGATACAGGTTCCCGTGGACACATCTCCAAAAAATTTGGTGAACTTGGTGAATCCAACCTCGAAGAACTCAACCATTGTGTTCTCAGAAGCAGACCTACCTAAAAGTGGACCTAGCCATTCACAAGCCATGTACATCACTGTCGACACCATGGGAAAGAGAGTTCCAATAGTCCTGATCGACAATGGTTTCGCTCTTAATGTGTGCCCTCTCAGAATTGCCACCGTCTTGGGATTGGATCCAACAGACTTCATGCCATCTGTCACACCCCATTTTTGCCACCTTAGCTAGGGTTTGTCATTTCATGTGTCTTTTTGTTTCCTTTTTTAGTCTAGTCTTTTGCATTGAGTTTCTAGGATCCTAAGGATGGTGTGTATGAATTCTGGTTCGATTTGGAGTTGATCTTGAGGGCTAATAAGAACTTTTGTGACTTGAGGGGCATAATCGTCTTTTAGGTCACAAACTTTCCATTTAACCTTGAAATGATCTCCAAGTTGCCAATTGGAGTTCATATGGATGCATTTGAGGTATTTATGGGTTCAATTCGATGAATTGATGGTTCGGGATTAGAATGGCTCAATATGGCTCAGGATGGTTAAGAGACCTACTTCGGGTTAGCCCAAATTGGTTCATGATTTTCACTCTATGACTACTCATTTGACCTTGATTAGTCTTAATTTCATCCCCAAATGTGTTTAGGGAGGTTGAATTTCGAATTGGAAAGCATTCGGTGCGACCCTATGTGCATACCTAAGCTAAGCGATGGTAAGGCATAGCGGTTAACCACCTTTGTAGGACCCAACCATGCAGCCATGGCTAGGGTTTCTTGCCCTCAAGTGACTCAAATTACATTCCCAAACACGGTCGTTTTGGCTTTCGTTTCGTCAAAATCAGAGTTAATTTGAACCCTAAAACACATTTGGAAGCCGAAAGGGTCAAAATTGGGCTGAGGATGACATGGCCTCGGGTGACCACCCAGGCCTGGGCGGCTAGCCGCCTGGGCCTAGGCTTCTAGCTGCCCAGCCCCAGGTGGTCACCCGAGCCACTTTCCTTTTTTGAGTCTTGACGCGGCTCCCTCCCTATTTCCTCGGATTTGCTCCCCTCCAGCCGCCATTTAACCCTAATTTTAGCCCTATTTGACCTATTTGAGCCCCAAGGGAACCTCTAAGAGCCCTTGGATCACTACCTAGGCTTTTAATCCCAACCATTGAGGGTTTTCCCTCAAACCCTATAAATACCCCCTTATACTTCAGCAATAGAGGGAAATTTCTGAAGTGAGAGGCATGTGTGAGACTTGGAGGCTATGACAGCCATCCTTAGGGTAGTTTAACCTAAACTTTGAGTGAGAGAGTGAGAGAGAAAGCTTGAAGGAGGGCTGGAGTTTGGCTTGAAGGCTTGAAAGAAGGAATTCCCAGCAGTGCATAAGAGGAGGAGGACTCTCTACAGTAGCCACCATAGGTATACCTCTCCCCCTTTCTCTCTTTCATTCATATTAGGGTTTTCTGCATAGGATAGCATTATTTCATGTTCAAGCTTATGTTTTTGTCATGTGTTGATGCTTCTAATGCTTAGAATACATGATTAGGATATTGTTTATGGCTGGTTTTGCATGATATAATGTCATTCCATGTGATTTTATAGGTGGTTGTGATTTTAGGGTTTCTAGTGTCTTTTTAGGGGTTTCTCATTGAATAGCTATTATTGCATGTTCTAGCTAGCATTTTTATCATGTGTGGATACTTTCATGAGTTAATATGCATGATTATAATCTTGTTTATGGTCATTTTACATGCTAGAGGGCTGTTTAATGTGATCTCATGCATAGTTGCAATTCTAGGGTTTCCTTAGTGCTGAAATTGAGTTTATGCTTAGAATAGCTTTATTTCATGTGAAAGTCTATGTCTTTACCATGTGTGGATCATTCTATTGATTAATATGCATGGTTAGAATGCTGTTCATATTCGGTTTTGCATGATTTAAGGTTATTTCATGGGATTTTATGCACTAGTGTGATTCTAGGGTTTTTATCATCCTTGTGTTGGTTTAGTTGCATATAGCATGATAGCTTAGGGATTTTCTCTATTTTTTCTTCATAGTTGCTATATGTGGATTGCATATTAGATAACTATGGTATTTTTAGCATTCATGTAGTGGATTTTAGTGTTGTTATGCATGTCATGGTTCTAGGATTAAACTAGGGCTTGTAATCATTCACTGCTTAAGTTGTTTGCATATTTAGTGAATGAAAATAGATCTTGTTTCTATTCTGTCCAGATTTGTTTATTGCCTTAAATATGATATTTAGAGCATTCATATGGTTGATTTTTAGGGTTATTTGCATGTCATTGCATATAGGACTGAATTAGGGTTTAGTTAGCTTATGATTCATGTTGTTCGCATGACTTGTGGTTGATTTTAAACTCTATTTCAATTCTGTCCAGATCTGTTATTTGTCCTTAATATGATGTTTTGAGCATGTGTTAGCTTATGTTTAAGCATGATAATTGCTTGATTGGAACCTAGCTTGGTTGGTTGGTATTCTTGGTATGTTTTGCATGCAAATTGCAGGTGCTTTGACAGGTACAACAGGTGCAACTCCCCCACCAACGTGGGGTGCTTATTTTGGCTATTGCAAGATGAAATCTTGCAAATAAGATAATTACCCTATGCAATAGGGTGGTTATTTTGACAGGTTGCTTTTGCTTAAAGGTAAGTAGGGTATGAGGGTGCCCCAATTCACCCTTCTTTCCTTTCCTTGAAACTTTCCCTTTCTCCCTCCTAGGGTTATTTCCTAATAGGGGAACATGGCAATCCTTATAGTTTCCTTTTATTAAAAAATACTTTTTAAATCAAAGTTTCTATCTTTATAAAATTCCATATTTCCTAAAGATCTTTTGAGAATCATTTATTTTTGGAAACTTACCATGTTTTACTTGAAAGGAAACTTAGGGTTTACCATAGGCCTCTATTAGGTTATAACCCTATTCCCTTTCGAACTACGTGGACTTTGATCCATGTATTTCCATACATGGTACGTAGGCGCTCTTTATGAGGTTCAAGTCCGCCCTAGGATACTAAGTATCCTAGGTTTTCTCCCCCGTCTTTCTTTTTCTGTTTTTCTTTGATTTACTTGATTATATGGATGAATGAATGAATGATATGCATGCTGTCTTGTGATGATAATTGTTGATTTATGTGTGATTAAGACTTTGATTTAGCCCAATTAAATTAAGAGACCGTTTAGGGCGATATGGGTGCCTATAGGGTTTGCCTAGAACCTTCCCATATCGTAACTTAGCCTCCGAATCCCCGATTTCTCTGGTTTCCAAAAGACTTCTTTTGCCTTTCCATTTTTAAACATGGAGTCAATCTTTTGTTTTCCTAAAACAAAACTGTTTTTTTAGGGTTTTCCTTGTTTCCTTTAAAAAATAAGGTGGCGACTCCTTTTTCTTTTTTCAAACCTATTTTCAGTTCAACCCTTGTGGGCTCGCTTTCCGGGGTCCACAGCTTGGCGACTCCACTGGGGATTTGTGGGCTAGACTCTATATAATTTGATTGGGCTAAGTTAATTTCTTTTGTTTAATTAAAATCAATCACATTGCATCCGCTTGATTGTGTGCTTTCATTTATTGCATTGTGTGCGCAAACTGTTGCATGTTAGGATCGATGTCCCTTGCCACTGATGGGCCTAGCCTCAACCTTGGTTTTCCTGATTCCATGTGTTGGGGCGAAAGCTCTCAACCTCTCTTGCCAAGTACCCTCAGGCTTGCCCTTGGGTATATTAAATGAGTTAATCACATACTGCTGGACCCATGCGGCGTTCCTGATGCCACATGTGGTT
Source organism: Liquidambar formosana (assembly GCA_039720395.1). Classification (NCBI taxonomy): domain Eukaryota; kingdom Viridiplantae; phylum Streptophyta; class Magnoliopsida; order Saxifragales; family Altingiaceae; genus Liquidambar; species Liquidambar formosana. The sequence goes on from CM077829.1 coordinate 35,035,646, forward strand.
AGGTATAAAGATTGCTCAAGCAAGTGAAGGACCCCAGCCCACCCTTATCATTAGTCCATATAGACAGACTTGTAGGGCACTATGGTTTCACCCTTATACACCCACATTGTTTGAAATGATATCATAACCGTGTTTGTGATGTGCTTAATGGAAAATTAATAGAGGACCTTTGCACCCTATATCCTTAATACGTACCTTTCGCCCGTGACCCTTGCAAAGGTGATTGAATTGAAAGGGACTAATTGAGTATATATGGTGTGAAGTCATTGAGACAAATATGGAAGCCTAGGACATACCCTTAGGATGAGAGACTGATTGTTCCCTTTCTTAGAGGAGTGAGAGGACGTACTGGCTTGGATCCGCGACCAGCAAGGGCGCTTAGTGAAGATTGATCCTACCAACCAGTCAGATATGGCCGATGAAGCAACTAGTGAAGGGGGTTTTGATGTTGAGACTTGTTTGAAGGCTATCATGACCAAACTTGATTACACCACTGATGTATCCGAGAGAGCATTGAAAATAGCCCAAGATATCCAACATAAGATGTCGGAACCCGAACAGAATAATGGTCGTACCTCGGGGGATAACACCGAAAATGGGACTCAGTCTGGAGAAGGCACTAAGACCAATGAGGGAGGAAGTACTAAGCCCAAGGGAAATGAATCACCTAAAATTTTTAACCTAGAAGGAGGAAGTAAGGGGAAGACCTCTGATACAGACTCTGTGTTGGCTAGCAAGGTAGAAGCCTTGGAGAGAACTATAAAGAGAATCCGTAGGACAGATGACATGGTGGATGTACGTACCCTATCTTTGTTTCCTCAAGCTCGTATTCCACTACAATTCAAGATGCCCGAACTAGAAAAGTTTGATGGAACGGGCTGCCCCAAGACCCATTTGAAGATGTACGTGCGAGCTATGCACCCTCGAGGAGCAACAGATGAACTCTTAGCCCAAATGTTCCATGAAACCCTAGCCACTTCTGCTTTAAAGTGGTTCCTAGCCTTGGATGAGAATAGAACTCGGACTTGGGAGGACATATGTAATGAGTTCTCGGAGCACTATAAGTACAACACTAAGGTGGATGTCACGCGAAGGGACCTAGAGACCACGAAACAAGGGGCTAATGAGACTTTCTCTGCTTTCATTACAAGGTGGAGGCAAAAGGCCTCGAAAATGGCAGATAGACCGAATGAGGAAGATCAGATTCAGTTGGTGGTTAAGAACCTATTGCCAGTGTATCACAAGCACCTCTTTGCTCACTACTTCCCTAATTTTAAGGCTCTTATCGGAGCGGGTACACAAGTTGAGGATGCTATTGCCGATGGGTCAATCAAGACAGAAGAAGTCCAAAGGAGCTGTAGGCCGAACTTTGCTGGGAAAAACAATGCCGAGGTCAATGCCATAGCCCAACCCATTCAACCTATCTCCCTAAATGACACCAACCCACCTCGCCAATTCACTGAGCTGCACATGCCACTTAAAAAAGTGCTTGAAAAGCTAAAAAGCCGAGGCCTGTTGAAACCTCTTGACTGAAGACCACCACCAAACCCATTGCCCAAGAACTACAATGAGAATGAATACTGCAAATTCCACCAAGCCAAAGGCCACTCAACCAACCGTTGCTATCGCCTTAGGTATGAGATCCAAGACTTACTTGACAAACGAATCATCTCACTGCCAACTCCACCAAATCGTCCAAATGTCACCCAAAATCCACTTCCCTCTCATAATTCATCCAACTCCATAAATGCCATTGAAGCCGACCCATCTCGACCTTGCCTACCCATAAGACAATACACCCCGTTACCCATGTCCTTGACCCAAGCCTTTCACCAATGCTGTAAGAAAAGCCTTATCATACCTCACCCTCCAAAGCCAAGACCCCAAACGCCCATCAATATTGCCAATACCATGGTATACCCGGCCATGACACTAAGGACTGTGCTATGTTGAGAAAGGTCATCCAAGACCTCATTGATCAAAAGACCCTACGGTTGCCAAAGAAGTCTATCCAACAGCAGTTGAGAGAAAGGTATGAAGCAGGAGACCCTCAAGTGGGGCTATTAGGAGAACCCTCGGGGAAATTTGATTACTATGTGCTTTATCCTGATCCATTGCTAAGTGAGCCCATAATTCCCACTGGTTGGGATGATATACCTGAAGAAGTACAGATGGAGGACATTGATATGATTGAATGGGATGACCTAATGGGTGACACAAATGAGATTGATGACATATGGGCTAGTAATGAAGAAGTAGACCACATGACAAGAGGGGGCCACCATTTCAAGCCTCCACACTTGGAATCTGATAATCCACTGGGTGAGTTAGATAAGCGCCTTGATGTGCAAGAAGAAGAGGATGAAGTACTCAGACAATTGAAGAAGACCAATGCCAATATCACCATATGGGGCTTACTCATGGCCTCCCACAAACACAGACAGACGGTGCTGAAGTTGTTAAATCAGATACAGGTTCCAGTTGATTTGTCTCCCGAGGGACTGGTGAATCTAGTAAACCCTGCTTCGAAGAATTCTACTATAGTGTTCATAGAGGCTGACTTACCTAAGAGTGGGCTAAGCCACTCTCAAGCCTTGCATATAACTGTTGATACCATGGGGAAGAGGGTTCCCACGGTCCTGATTGATAATGGTTCCGCGGTGAATGTGTGTCCCTTGAGAACTGCAACTGTTTTGGGCTTGGGGCCCACTGATTTCACCCTATCTGGGCAGACAGTGAGGGCGTATGATAATACCCATAGAAAAGTAATTGGGGTGATCACTTTACCTTTAATCATGGGACCCACGGAGTTCAGAGTCGAGTTTCAAGTCTTGGATGTACCGTCATGCTTCAATCTATTATTAGGAAGGCCTTGGATTCATCTTGCTGGGGCTGTACCATCATCATTGCACCAAAAGATAAAGTTCCCTCATGAGGGAGCCATTGTCACGCTTCAAGGGGACTATGATTTGAAAATGGCGGGAGTACCCGTATGTGAGATAAAACCAGAATCAGTTGAGATACCTTTGTCTGGGTTTGAATATGTGCAGTGCATAGAAAAGGAATTGGAAAAGGAAGAATTGATACCCCTTGACTATTGTCCCCATGGTAATTTACATATTGGTGAGATAATGCGGAAAATGAATTTCTTCCCGGGTATGGGCCTAGGGCGTCGCCAACAAGGAATTCCCCATTCTATTCAAAGCCGGGTTGTTTCCTACACTTTTGGGTTAGGATATGAGCCCACTAAGAATGACTATGCAGAAATGACAAGGAGGAATAAGGAGAAGGGAAAGGCCAGAGCAAAAGGAAGGGTGCCAGACTTTAAGATTTCACCATAAAGGCCGACTCTGAATGGCTATTTTATCAAGGAGGGAGATGACTTCCTGTACTGTGGGTTCCCAGAGCCTATGTTCAATCCAACAACCAAGATCAGAATCCTAGGGTTCGAGATTTTCTTCACCGAGTAGTATCCAATCACCGCTGAAATGGTGGATGATGAAGCCATCAATGATAGCTATTGGGAGAAGAAAGAAGAAGATTAGGTAGAGCACATGGATTCTGAAACCATGGTTACTCTGTTCCAAGACATGGTCCTTACTATGGGGTTTGAAGGTGTACAAGAGTTCGAAAAGGAAGAGCCATCACACTATTGCACTTTTTACCCAAGTTCTGATCCAGCTTTGGCAGATAGAGATTTTTGTGACAAGTACTTTACAGAGGGGCCGAATCCTCAGAGCTTGACAAGTTGGTACAATTCTATGGGAAAGAAGAAAGAAGACTGGGTAGAGCATGTGGATACCGAAGCTATGGTCACCATGTTCCAAGATATGGTTCTTACTTTGGGGGAGTCAGCAACAAAAGATTGCCAAGATTCGTCAATTCACCATGCAACCATGCCGCTTCACAATTGGTACCTAGAAGATGGAGCCATTGCAGAGATCCTAGAAGAAGAAGATCATGACCTGCCTGATAGTAGCTTGTAGGTTCCTTAGTTAGAGTCTTTCCTGCTTTCAATAAAGTGTGTCCGCCTATCCCACTTTGTGGAGTTAGGAGTCGTTTTGTAGTTGCGGCACCAAATTTCTATCTTCAAGTTTGTGTCTTTTTGTTAGTTCCTTTAATGAAGTGTGTTTCTTTTATGCATTGTTTGCTTGCAGTGTTTCCTTTCTCTCTTCTATGGATATTTATGGCATGGATATAGATCCTAAGAATGACGTCCCCCCGGAGCTCGTCGAGCGAAGGAAAAGGGGTGTCACCGAACCTAACATGGATGAATTGGAATCAATCAATTTAGGGACAAATGAATTGCCAAAGATAATTAAAATTGGGATAACCCTCTCACCACTTGAAAAAGAAAAGCTGATAGCCCTCCTAAAGGCCAACATAACAGCCTTTGCATGGTCTTATGAAGACATGCCTGGCATAGATCCTGACATTGTGCAGCATTTCATCCCCACCAATCTCCTCAAAAAGCCGGTAAAGCAAAAATTGAGAAGGTTAAAACCTGAATGGGCATTGAAGGTAAAGGAAGAAGTAACCAAGCAACTGGACATAGGATTCCTACAGGTTGTGGAGTATCCAGAATGGTTATCCAATATAGTGCCCGTGCCTAAAAAGGATGGAAAAGTAAGGATGTGTGTGGATTTTCGAGATCTTAATGCAGCAAGCCCTAAGGATGATTTTCCTTTGCCCCACATTGATGTGTTGGTAGACAGTACTGTAGGACATGCACTCCTCTCTTTCATGGATGGCTTTTCTGGATACAATCAGATAAAGATGGTGCCTCAAGATATGGAGAAAACAGCCTTTATTACATAGTGGGGAACGTATTGTTACAAAGTGATCCCGTTCGGTTTGAGAAATGCCGGGGCTACCTATCAGAGAGCTGCTACAACATTGCTGCATGACATGATCCATAAGGAGGTGGAAGTGTATGTGGATGACATGATCGTGAAGTCTGTGGACCGAGAAGGACACTTCATGGCACTGGAAAGGTTCCTAGAGCGAGCAAAGAAGTACAACTTGCGGTTGAATCCACAGAAATGCGCCTTTGGTGTCACTACGGGTAAGTTATTAGGGTTCATGATTACTCAGAGAGGAATCGAGGTTGATCTGGGAAAAATCAAGGCTATTGTAGAAATGGAGCCGCCTAGCACAGAAAAGCAGATTCGAGGATTTTTAGGAAAAATTCAGTATATAAGCAGGTTCATCGCTAATTTAACTATGGTGTGTGAGCCGATTTTCAAGTTACTTAAGAAGGTTGTGCCAAAGGTATGGAATGAAGAATGTCAAGAAGCCTTTGAGACTATTAAAAGGTATTTGAGTAATCCACCAATTCTAGTTCCCCCACGACAAGGAGAGCCGTTATTGTTATACTTGACGGTCATTGAAACCGCGACGGGGGCTATGCTAGCTTAGTACCTTGAGAGGTCGAAAAAGGAGAATGCCATTTACTACCTAAGCAAGAAGATGACAAACTATGAGGTGAAGTATAATGCCATAGAGAAGGCTTGTGTGGCTTTGGTGAGGGCAACTCAGAAACTCCGTCACTACATGATGTCGTATGAGGTTTTCTTGATAAGTTGTATGGATCCACTGAAGTATTTGATAGAAAGGCCGGTTTTATCCTACAGAACTGCTCGTTGGTCGATTCTCCTTAATGAATTCGATATAAAATATGTAACACAGAAGTCAGTGAAAGGAAGTATCATTGCAGATTATTTGGCTATCTGCCCTGTGGCGTCATCAGAACAATTCAATGATCAATTCCCCGATGAGGATGTCTTGGAGATTAGAAAGAAGGTCTGGAAGGTATACTTCGATGGAGCTGCAAATAAGAGAAGGTATGGGATAGGAGTCCTACTGGTCTCACCTGAAGAAGCATTCACACCCTTGGCGGTCAAGTTAGGGTTTGAAGCAACCAACAACATTGCTGAGTATGAAGCCTGCATCCTTGCGTTGGAAGCTGCACTAGAATTGGGGATTAAAGAGTTGGAGGTTTTCGGAGATTTGGCACTGATTATCTGCCAGATAAAAGGAGAGTGGAAGACTCGTGATGAAAAGTTGCTGCCGTATCATGCTTACTTAGAAGCCTTGACTAAGGAATTTGTGGAAATAGAGTTTAATTACTTGTCGAGAAATAAGAATCAGTTCGCCGATGCTTTGGCAACTCTAGCTTCTATGGTGGAAATCCCGGATGGTGGGAATGTAAAACCGTTGGTGATAGAATGTAGAGAAAAACCTGTGTATTGCTGCTCTATTCGAGAAGGAGAATTGAAAGATGGCCATCCTTGGTACCATGACATCATGAAGTTCATCGAGGAAAGGGAGTATCCAGAAGGAGCATCCCGTGTTGATAGGAGAACACTGAGGAGGCTAGCAAGTCACTATGTTTTGTGTGGAGGAAAGCTATGCCAGAGGTCATACGACGGGGTCCATCTGTTGTGTGCCACTGAGGAAGAAGCCGAACATCTTGTTAGTGAAATCTATGAAGGAGTTGGAGCACCACACATGAATGGTTATATGTTAGCCAAGAAAATCATGAGGTTGGGCTACTACTGGTCTACAATGGAGAGAGATTGTCATGCACATGTCAAAAAGTGTCACAAGTGTCAGGTCTTTGCTAATGGACAACACTTGCCTTCCATGCTTTTGACAAGCATGTCGTCGCCTTGGCCTTTTGCAGTATGGGGAATAGATATAATTGGGCAGATTAAGCTGAAAGCCTCCAATGGGCATGAATACATTTTGGTAGCTATTGATTACTTCACTAAGTGGGTAGAGGCAGCATCTTTCAAGACCCTGAATGCCAAGAAGGTAGCACAATTTATACAGCTCAACATCATTTATAGATATGGGGTACCTCATGAGATTATTTCAGACAATGGTCAGCACTTTCAAAAAGAAACCAAGGAGCTTTTGCAGAAATACAATATAGTGCACCATCTATCCTCCCCTTATCGCCCGCAAACTAATGGGGCAGTGGAGGCCGCCAACAAGAATGTTAAGAAGATACTACAGAAAACAGCTGACACTTACACTGATTGGCATGAGAAGTTACCCTTAGCCTTGTGGGGCTACAGAACATCCGTAAGATCGTCAACAGGGGCTACCCCTTATTCTTTGGTGTATGGGATGGAGGCTATTTTGCCTATTGAGTTGGAGGTACCGTCATTACGGGTTGCCATGGAGAGTCAGATAGCAGAAGCAGATTGGGTTAAGAACCGTTATGATGAGCTGGCATTGCTCGATGAAAGGCGATTGAGGGCCTTGTATCATGTGCAAGGATATCAGCGAAGGGTTGCGAGAGCATTCAACAAACATGTCAAAGACCGAGGTTTGAAGAAAGGGGATTTGGTGTTGAAAGAAATCAGGGCTCCAATTTTTGATCCACAAGGAAAGTTCAAGCCAAGTTGGGGTGGCCCGTATGTCATTAAAAAGATATTGCCAGCAGGGGCTGTTCGCCTCATGGATTTGGATGGGATCGAGTTTGCTCGTCCTACCAATTTGGATCAATTGAAGAAATATTATGTGTAAGGCCTGCTAGGTTGAAAACCCATCAGGGCGGCCTAGGCAAAAGTTAAAGCATTTGAACTACGAGGGCCTGATTCCCCATTCCTAAAAAAAATAAAGAAAAGAAAAAAGAAAAAAAAAAGAAAAAGAAGAAAAAAGGATGGGGATACGTAGGCAACCCATAAAGTTACCTTGGGTGCAGTCCAAACAACACCACAACAACAAATCTCAAAATTGAATTATTATTGGGAATTCATTTAGAACTAATTAATTGACATAGCAATTTATTGGTGTTAGATAAAGAACTATTGACATGCCATAGATAACCTATTTCTAAAAGTCTTCAAGTCCTTTTGTTCTTTTTCAGAGTCTCTTGGTCTGCTTTCTTCTCCTTTCTTTCAAGTCTTCGCTTCTTTCGTAAGTCATGGGCATGTGCTGCTTCCACTGCTTCCAGAATGTCTTCCCTACAAAATCCAAGCCTTGTGTCCTTGATAAGATCATAAATCCTTTCCCTGCGTAGGGTTTCTCTTTCACCCAAGCTAATCTTCAACCATGTCTTGTATTCAGGGCTCATGACATAAGGCCCATCAGTGTTTTCAACTCGAGTCAGTTTCAGTTGGTCAGTCCATCTAGTCTTAGCCCACTTAACCATTGTGGGGCCCACAGGTTCAACCGAATGATCAAATACCACAGAAGTAGGTATGGTTTGCATGGCACCCATCTGGCGAAGGATTCTTGAAGTCCAATAGAATGAAGTTGATCTCAACCCTATGAGCTTGACCATAGCACACCCAGAAGATCGAAGAAGAATTCGTTCCTTGCATCCCCATGTGAGGACAAACCACTTGATGTTTCGCCATGAGAGAGTTTGGAAGTATCCTAACCATTCCCTCAAAGAAAATTGACCAGGGAGTTCAACTTGATGGCAGCAGTAATGTTGAGGTTTGTATGGATTGATGGTGGTAGGAGACAAGAAGTTAAGCTTTTCAAGAAGCCACATCTGCAGTAGAATGGGGCTCCCTCCTCATGGGGCTTGTGGATTATCATGAGCTTTGTCTAAGCTATTCAGGGTTTTAGCTAACACCATGGGAATTCGGTTGTTATGTTCAAGAAGGAAAGGGATCAGTTCACATATTTGAATAGGAACATAGAGAGTCCCCGTGGAGATAAGGAAGCGACCAACCAAGCAGAAAGCAAGAACATGTTGAGTAGTAAGGTTGAAATTCAGGGTACCTTTGCTATTATGAGCCAAAAAGGAAGTTGCTATTTCCATGAGATTCACCATGTGATCCTTCACAAATATGGAGGCCTCTTGTTGAGAAATCCCAAGGAAGTTGGAAAAGGAAATCAGGTAACTTGAGCGTGGAGTAGGGAGGATGAAAGCTCCTGCAGGTGAAACTCTATACAAAGCGCAGAATTCCTCCATTGTTGGGCATAGCTCTTCGTAGTTGAAATGGAATACATGAAGTTGGGGATCCCAAAAGTATGTAGCCGCAATAAGAAGTGTGGTTTCAAACTTCACATGCATCAAAGAAAACAATGGATCCAAGCAGTAGCGCTTGAACTCCTTCCTTGCCTCCACACTCATAACTTTCAGAAAATCACTTAAGAACTTGTCTAGGGCTTCCATAACTTGCTCTCAATGAATGTAAGTAGGGTTTGAGACCCCTTAGATGTGCTTTTATAGGAAAAAATTCAGAAATCTGTGTTTTGGAAGGAGAGATTCCGTCAAAATAGGAAGTTTCCTAAAAATAGGCAAAACTCCACTTCGGGCCTAGGCGGCTAGCCGCCCAGGCCTAGGTGGTTACCCGAGACCGCCGTCTTGTTTTGCCTAGTTTTGCCCTATTTTGCCTTTGTTTGGCCTTTGTTCGCCTATTTATGCCTTTAAACCTTCTTTAAGATGAGATCTCAAGCTTATTTTGAGTTAAAAAAATGAGTGAATACCTTGACATTGTTTAGCATGAAATGTTTTGAAATGGATTGCATTGGTGGCCTTTGTGTGGGCATGGCATGCTAGTAGGGTTGAACAACCCTCTCTATGCATATGACTTTTGATCATTAGGGATGAATTCCCTCCTATGTCACTATGATTCGTTGTCATGTGGGATAAAGATACTTTCCCTATGGGCATGTGAATGTTCATTTTCTTATATGAGTTGATGTTAGAGTTGAGGCATGAATAGCCTCTATGTGAGATGATTTGGTGAACTCGTTGAGTGTTGGTAAGTAGAAGCTTACCTTTGTCTTGATGACTTAGTGAGAGAAAGATGCAATCTTTCTCATGTTACATGCTTACCTTGATAGCTTGAAAGATGCAATCTTTCCCGTGATTTGTGTTTACCTTGATGGTTTGAATATGAGAAAGACGTGATCTTTCTCATGTTATGTGTTCACCTTAAGAGTTTAATATAAGAAGGATGCAATCTTTCTCATGTCACATGTTTGCCTTGATAGTTCGAAAGATGTAATCTTTCCTGTGGTATGTGTTTACCTTGATGATTTGAGCAAGAGAAGGATGTGATCTTTCTCGTTTTATGTGATCACCTTGATATGTGAATGATAACCTTGATGGTTTGAACATGAGAGGGACGTGATCTTTCTCGTGTTACGTGATAACCTTGATGATTTGAATATGAGAAGGATGTATCTTTCTCATGTTTTGAGATAGCCTTGATGGCATAGTTTTACCTCGTATTATTCGCCAGAGCCATTGGCATAGTATGGGAAGATCTTTCATCGAACGCAGATTCAATGTAAGCTATGGATACCTCGTATTATTCGCCAGAGCCATTGGCGTAGTATGGGAAGATCTTTCATCAAACGCAGATTTGATGTAAGCTATGGATATCTCGTATTATTCACCAGAGCCATTGGCGTAGTATGGGAAGATCTTTCATGGAACGTAGATTCGATGTAAGCTATGGATACCTCGTATTATTCACCAGAGCCATTGGTGTAGTATGAGAAGACCTTTCATCGAACGTAGATTCGGTGTAAGCTATGGATACCTCGTATTATTCGCCAGAGCCATTGGCGTAGTATGGGAAGACGTTTCATCGAACGTAGTTTGATGTAAGCTGTGGATACTTTATCTTGTCCCCCCAGTGAAACTGGTATACATGAAGAGTTTTGTAGAACTTTTGAGGAGTACCTTTTTTTCGAAGAATTCAATGATATGATCACTCTCTTTTCCCCAGTGGGTGTTGGTGAAATCAATTCCCCAGGCAAAAATGGGTTGTTCTTTTGGTCATTGGTTCGTAAGTGAAACTTGCTCACCAATGATGGGCTTCTATCACACCCCATTTTTGCCACCTTAGCTAGGGTTTGTCATTTCATGTGTCTTTTTGTTTCCTTTTTTAGTCTAGTCTTTTGCATTGAGTTTCTAGGATCCTAAGGATGGTGTGTATGAATTCTGGTTCGATTTGGAGTTGATCTTGAGGGCTAATAAGAACTTTTGTGACTTGAGGGGCATAATCGTCTTTTAGGTCACAAACTTTCCATTTAACCTTGAAATGATCTCCAAGTTGCCAATTGGAGTTCATATGGATGCATTTGAGGTATTTATGGGTTCAATTCGATGAATTGATGGTTCGGGATTAGAATGGCTCAATATGGCTCAGGATGGTTAAGAGACCTACTTCGGGTTAGCCCGAATTGGTTCATGATTTTCACTCTATGACTACTCATTTGACCTTGATTAGTCTTAATTTCATCCCCAAATGTGTTTAGGGAGTTTGAATTTCGAATTGGAAAGCATTCGGTGCGACCCTATGTGCATACCTAAGCTAAGCGATGGTAAGGCATAGCGGTTAACCACCTTTATAGGACCCAACCATGCAGCCATGGCTAGGGTTTCTTGCCCTCAATGACTCAAATTACATTCCCCTTTGAAACACGGTCGTTTTGGCTTTCGTTTCGTCAAAATCGGAGTTAATTTGAACCCTGAAACACATTTGGAAGCTGAAAGGGTCAAAATTGGGCTGAGGATGACATGGCCTCGGGTGACCACCCAGGCCTGGGCGGCTAGCCGCCTGGGCCCAGGCTGCTAGCCGCCCAGCCCCAGGTGGTCACCCGAGCCACTTTCCTTTTTTGAGTCTTAACGCGGCTCCCTCCCTATTTCCTCGGATTTGCTCGCCTCCAGCCGCCATTTAACCCTAATTTCAGCCCTATTTGACCTATTTGAGCCCCAAGGGAACCTCTAAGAGCCCTTGGATCAATACCTAGGGTTTTAATCCCAACCATTGAGGGTTTTCCCTCAAACCCTATAAATACCCCCTTATACTTCAGCAATAGAGGGAAATTTCTGAAGTGAGAGGCATGTATGAGACTTGGAGGCTATGACAGCCATCCTTAGGGTAGTTTAACCTTAACTTTGAGTGAGAGAGTGAGAGAGAAAGCTTGAAGGAGAGCTGGAGTTTGGCTTGAAGGCTTGAAGGAAGGAATTCCCAGCAGTGCATAAGAGGAGGAGGACTCTCTACAGCAGCCACCATAGGTATACCTCTCCCCCTTTCTCTCTTTCATTCAAATTAGGGTTTTCTGCATAGGATAGCATTATTTCATGTTCAAGCTTATGTTTTTGTCATGTGTTGATGCTTCTAATGCTTAGAATGCATGATTAGGATATTGTTTATGGCTGGTTTTGCATGATATAATGTCATTCCATGTGATTTTATGGGTGGTTGTGATTTTAGGGTTTCTAGTGTCTTTTTAGGGGTTTCTCATTGAATAGCTATTATTGCATGTTCTAGCTAGCATTTTTATCATGTGTGGATACTTTCATGAGTTAATATGCATGATTATAATCTTGTTTATGGTTATTTTACATGCTAGAGGGCTGTTTAATGTGATCTCATGCATAGTTGCAATTCTAGGGTTTCCTTAGTGCTGAAATTGAGTTTATGCTTAGAATAGCTTTATTTCATGTGAAAGTCTATGTCTTTACCATGTGTGGATCATTCTATTGATTAATATGCATGGTTAGAATGCTGTTCATATTCGGTTTTGCATGATTTAAGGTTATTTCATGGGATTTTATGCACTAGTGTGATTCTAGGGTTTTTATCATCCTTGTGTTGGTTTAGTTGCATATAGCATGATAGCTTAGGGATTTTCTCTATTTTTTCTTCATAGTTGCTATATGTGGATTGCATATTAGATAACTATGGTATTTTTAGCATTCATGTAGTGGATTTTAGTGTTGTTATGCATGTCATGGTTCTAGGATTAAACTAGGGCTTGTAATCATTCACTGCTTAAGTTGTTTGCATATTTAGTGAATGAAAATAGACCTTGTTTCTATTCTGTCCAGATTTGTTTATTGCCTTAAATATGATATTTAGAGCATTCATATGGTTGATTTTTATGGTTATTTGCATGTCATTGCATATAGGACTGAATTAGGGTTTAGTTAGCTTATGATTCATGTTGTTGGCATGACTTGTGGTTGATTTTAAACTCTATTTCAATTCTGTCCAGATCTGTTATTTGTCCTTAATATGATGTTTTGAGCATGTGTTAGCTTATGTTTAAGCATGATAATTGCTTGATTGGAACCTAGCTTGGTTGGTTGGTATTCTTGGTATGTTTTGCATGCAAATTGCAGGTGCTTTGACAGGTACAACAGGTGCAACTCCCCCACCAATGTGGGGTGGTTATTTTGGTTATTGCAAGATGAAATCTTGCAAATAAGATAATTACCCTATGCAATAGGGTGGTTATTTTGACAGGTTGCTTTTGCTTAAAGGTAATTAGGGTATGAGGGTGCCCCAATTCACCCTTCTTTCCTTTCCTTGAAACTTTCCCTTTCTCCCTCCTCGGGTTATTTCCTAATAGGGGAACATGGCAATCCTTATAGTTTCCTTTCATTAAAAAATACTTTTTAAATCAAAGTTTCTATCTTTATAAAATTCCATATTTCCTAAAGATCTTTTGAGAATCATTTATTTTTGGAAACTTACTATGTTTTACTTGAAAGGAAACTTAGGGTTTACCATAGGCCTCTATTAGGTTATAACCCTATTCCCTTTCGAATTACGTGGACTTTGATCCATGTATTTCCATACATGGTATGTAGTGTTAGGATTATGCCCTAGAGCCAATCATAGAGATGATTGTTTAGGGATTAGGAACAATCAATTGATTTCATTTATATATGTCACATTTTATATTGATTTAATAAAAGGGCTTATTCTATTATGTTTATATGCATCATTTATATTTACATAATATGTCCATGGAGTTAGAGTTGAGAATATGAAATTACAAAGGGTTGTAATTTTGAGACTGTAAATATATCTCTGTACTAAACTCCTAAATCATTCCTAGTTGAAGGTTCACTATGATGGACAGTAATGAACCATAGGACTAGCACTTGTTAGGTTGACTCTATAGGAGGATAGCTAGTCTCAAGCTATTTGTGTGGAGACACTACAACCAACAAGTGGGTGCCTATTATCAGAATAGGTACACTGAATGTGACCAAAGATATGAGATAAACTGAATGGAGTTTTAACCTGCCTGTCAATCAGTCTCTCATTGTTATAGTGGTACAAGTAATCCTTAGACCTGAGACACCATGGTTGTCTTATGCATGTAGCTTTAGAAGTTTGATAACACTAAGTGCAGATCCTATTCAGGGGTCTGTAAGGGTGTTCATTGGCCCTTCTGCTATATGTGTGAAGGCATGTGAGTGATCAACAAGGAATCCATCACTCTCAGGAAAAAGGGAGTGAATGTCTCATACAGCATTCATTGAATATAACTCATTAAATCCATGGGCCCATGGTAGAATGAATATGGAAAGGAGTTTCCATAAGTTCATCATTGAGTTGATATTAATGAATGAGTATAAAGTAATTGAACTAGGGACTTGACAGACTTCCATGTCCTATTAGTTCAATTGGAGACATTGTGTTGATGGAAGGATGGAATTGTAACCTGTAAACTATAACAGAAGGGTTCTTTGTAAATGACTATTCACCTCATTAAGGACCACACCATGAGCCATATGCTAGGTGTTACTCATGGTTAGTAGAAGCCCTAATTGATATAAATGAGTTATAATCAATTAGGGAATTGAAAGGAGTTTCAATTAGACCCTTAATGGAAAGTGTTCCATTGTGCACAACTTGTGCTATTCCTACTACTTGATGATGTGAACCCAATGGGTCACACACTGATCATGCTAAGAGAGCTTGATTGTCTATGAGAGAAAGGGTATAAGTGATTAAAGAAAAGTTCTTTAAGGGGCTAATTTGTATTTGATGCAAACTAGTGGGCTAATTGTGTAATTAAGAGTAATTACACAAATTAGATTAGGGTTTGGAATCCCCCCTTGGCCGGCCCTAGTTGGAGGCTATTTAAAGCCTCTTATGATGTGATGACAAAATGACTTGAAGCCATTTTGGAGGCTCCCTTGTGCTGGCTGAAAATTCCCTTGGAGGCTCTCTCTCTCTCTCCCTCTTCTCCACCTCTAGCAACCCTAAGGAAGAAGAAGGAAAGGACAACTTGCTCAAGCTAGGTGTGGATACTGTTGGAGGCAGTACACTTGGACTGCTCAATCAGAAGACAAAGCTTGGAGCATAAAGGAGAAGACTTGAATCAACTGTAAGTAATTCTACCCTCTTCTAGTTAGGGTTTATGGTTTTTGTATTAAGCATAATTAAGATTCATGGGTTTGGGAATCATAGGAAAAATTTTAAATTCCGCCTTTGTATTTTTCCTCTCTAGTTTGATTCCCAACAGTGGTATCAGAGCCATGATTATGCCTAATACAAACTGCATGTGGGCTGTAATTCATGGTAAATTGAATGGTTTAATGAATTAAAATTCTGTTCATGCATAAAGCTTGGTTCCCTCTCATGGCCGAACCTGGGGTTTATGAACCCTAGGTTATTTCTCTTCTATTTCTCTTCTAAAAGGTGTTTTAGGGCTGCTGGAAATTCAAAGAGTTGAATAGGTTTCAGTTTTGGAGAAGAAGAAGGAGGAAACTTGGGTTTCCTCTTCATGGCCGAACCTGGGGTTTTGAACCCTAGGCTGTTTTTCCCTCTTCTCCTCTTCTAATATTCTTCTAACATTAATTCTGGAATTTTTGAGAAGCATGTGATGTATACAGAAGAAGAAGAAACCAGTGTTTCTTCTATGGAGGCCGAACCTGGGGTTTGGAACCCTAGGTTGTTCTCTTTTGTGTTTTGTTTTTGTTTTGGTTTAATTAAGACATGAGATGCCTGTAATTAATCCACATAAAGTTGTTATGGTGATTTCTCAAGTATAGGGATGCATAGAAATCAAAACAAATCAAAAAGTTTGGGAAGAACACCATGGAGTTCGAATCTGGGTTTTAGAACCCTATGGTTCTTGCTACTGTTCTGATATGATATCTCTGTAAAATTGATGTAAATCCTTTATAGGATAATTATACATATTGTATGTATGATTTTCTTTAAGTTTTATAAGAGTCTTGATGCATATAAGAATCAAAAAGTTTGATTTCTTGAAAAACACAGCAGGCTGTTTTTCTGCAGAAAGTCATCAATGGAGTTTTGTTCATATCTTGAGCTAGGGAACTCCAAATTGCATGAAACCAATTTTGTTAGTTTCCTAAGACATGTAGGATGCTAGGAAAAATAATTTGGTAACCTGAATTAATCATCTTGCTGGGTTTTGAATCAATTTGTGATCAGGGACAGTATGCTGTCAAATTCTGGACAGCCTACTGTTCTTGAATTGTTTAGAACAATTGGGGATGATTTGATCATCCAAACCACTTCAATTAGCTTAGTAATTCATGTAGGGACATGATACAAAAGCTGGTTTTGTTGGTGGAGTCGAATTGATTAAGTTTTAGAAACGTTTGTGACCTTGGAGGTCCTCCCATGGTGGTGCCAGCAAGGGTTCTTGAAACCCTGATGTTCTTTGAAGAAGACAGCCCTTTTGGCCACTCCACACGTGTCCATGGGCTTGGCCCAAACCCTAGCTAGAATTCCCCTTTGCTGGCCATGGCCCCCCATGGCCTGGCCAAGCCATGGCAGCCTTGGCTAGCCATGGCAGCCCACTGTAGGTGGCGGCAGCCTTAGGGTTTCTTAGGAAACCCTAATTCCCATTAATGATGAAACCCTAATTCATTAATTGCATTAATTAAAACCCTAATTGACCATTAATTACCTTAATTAAAATGTTTAATGATTGGTCATTAATTGACCAATCATGGTTATTAATCATTAGGGTATAATTAAGTGCATTTATGATGTCTAGGGTTTAGGGTTTAGGAAACCCTAATTCATATTAATTAAACCCTAATTCTATTAATGCATTAATTAATAACTAAACCTAGTAATTAATGTGTCTAACCTAGGGTTAAAATGATTGGTCATTAATGACCAATCATGATCATTAATGGTTTAGTAATTAATCATTGGCATTTAATAGGTTTAAGGTTTAGGGTTTTAGAAACCCTAATTAGTGCATATTAATTAGGAGTAATTAATATCCTAGGTGGCATTAATTAAACCCTAATCCTAATCATTAATACCGTATAAACCTAGGGTTTAAATGATTGGTCATTAATTGACCAATCATAAGGCATTTAATGCATTAGGGTTACACTTAGGGTTTAGAGTTAATGCATTTAGGGTTTAGGGTTTTAGGAAACCCTAATGCACTAATTAATTAATAAAATGATTTTATTTAATTCCGAAATTGATTATTTAATTAATGGTGATTAATTTTATAATGTTTTAAATGGTTTAAAACACAATTTAGGATTAAATTAAAATCTGGAATTTTTTAATTAAATGAAATTGTTTTGTTTAATTAAAGAAACCCTAATATTTGATATTAGTGTTCAATTAGGGGACTTTAAATGTTTCAATTGATTTGATTAATTGAAACTAAATGTCTTAATTGTTAAGACTTAATTAATTGAAGAACTTATGCATATCCTAATAAGATTAGGACACATTAATGAGATTAATGAAAACCAATCAATAGAGTTACCATGAATGCCCATATGCTTATTGCTTACAGTTATTTCCTTTATTATGCAATATGATTGTATGGTTATGGATGGATGATGATTATGGACTATACCCCTTAAACCAATTGTGATTGGCCGTCTTATGAATGGGTTGTATTAATTTTTCAAGAGTTGTTAATTTTTGGTGATGTATTATTTATTTGGGGCTTGCATGCCACCTTCTTCTCTCTCTCTATCATTCTCTTATGTACCCCACATTCCCCTTATGTATCCCTTTCTTTAAATTATGTAAATGTTATGTAATCGAGAGCGCACTAAGGAGCATGGTGGACCTAAAGGAGCATGGTGGAGCCCAACAAGCCTATGGTGGAGACCATGAAGCCAATGGAGGAGATTGAAGGACTTGAAAGCTTGGAGAAGATTTTCAAGAGTGCATGCTATGTTTCAAATGAATGTTTTACGATCACCTACACCCACCTTAGACCTAGGATTCAATTCATTGGCTTGGATTGAATCCTCTTAAAGTCCATAATCATCATAGTGGGAGCTTTTAATGAGATTAATAGAGATAGCTCCAAATCCAAAGATCGTTATATGTAACCTTATAGGGACTAATATCGATAAGTGGATTATATATATATAATGTTGTTATATATTTCTTATTTAAATGCATGAGATGTATGTTAGATTAGTTATTTTGATGAGACCCTTAAAACCCCTCTATTTTAATATTAAGTTAGAAATGGAGAATACATTAGGGAATGGATTCTTCATTGCCTTCCATCATTATAGGATCATCTAACGTCCCTTAATGTGGGTACCTGGCTGCAGACATGTAGGAGCTACCCATATTAAAGACATTACTTGAAACTATCACATATATAGATATCATGGGGTGCCTAAGCTGGTATATACCAAGAAACTAACATGTGAGGTATATATTTGGTGAAACATACCTGTGTGAATGATGGGCTTAACTTAACTAGGGAAGTATTCCAAGAAACTAACATGTGAGGAGTATGTACCCTAGAGGCAAAATGATTGGAACTTGCTTATGAAGCAATAGACAAAGAGTTGTCTTCTTACTGTGGGTTAGAAGTCAAGAAACTAACATGTGAGGCTTCTAGGTCACAGTGGGACCCCAATCCCCATTAGGAATAAGATTCCCGAATTCCATTAGAGGGTGTATGGAATTTGATAAAATAGTGGGAGGTACCATATGATTAAAGACCCGATCATTATGGATTAAAAATGAAATCTAATTCTCTATTTAATTTTATATGTAGTTCATAGAAATGGCTCATCTCAACCCGTTATCCAAAATATTGGACATCAACCGTTTGACTGGACCAAACTATCTTGATTGGCTGAGGAACTTGAAAATAGTTTTAACTTCCGAAAAGATTACCTACACACTTGATGGCACACTTCCTGAGGCACTGGCTGAGACTGCAACTCAGCAAGAGAGAGACGCTTATCAGAAGCGCATGGACGACGATTTGAAGGCAAGATGCTATATGATGGCATCCATGAGCCCTGAGCTTCAAAAGCAACATGAGTCCATGAAAAATGCTCGCGACATCTTTCTCCACTTACAAGAGTTGTATGGGGAGCAAAGTAGGACCGCAAAGTACAATATTGTCAAGGATCTATTCAAGGCAAGGATGAATGAGGGTTCGTCTGTGACTGATCACACCTTGAAAATGATCAACCATATCGAGCAGCTTGAAAAGCTTGATGTGATCATTGAAGCTGATATGTGTTCAGACATTATATTGCAGTCCCTTCCTGATTCATTTGGGCCGTTCATAATGAATTTTCATATGAACAAGCTTGAGCCCACTCTCCCCGAGCTGCACAATTTGCTCAAGATGACTGAGGAGACAATGAAGAAGGGAAAAGGTTCTTTGCTCGCATTTGATGGAGCTTCTACTTCCAAGGCCAAGCCCAAGCCTAAGGGCAAGGGCAAAGGAAAGGGTAAGAGTACCCAAGGGAAGAAGAAGAAGAACTTGAAGCCAAAGGGAGGTGTCAAGAAAGGTAATATTGACAAGGCCAAAGGAACCTGTTTTCACTGCGGCAAGGATGGGCACTGGAAACGTAACTGCCGGGAGTATCTGGATACTCTAAAGAGCCGACCTTCGGAAGGTATGGATCATGCTCTAAACTAAATGTTAGTTTTGCTTCCACTTGGGTACTTAATTCTGATGTGAATTTTGAATTCCATGCAGGATCTAGTGGGAAGCAGAAGGCTGAGTAGAAGCGGAATATCCCTATGAGTAGAGAATGGAGCAAAGTGTTGCTGTATTAGCTATGGGACTTGCTGCTTGACTCTACCTGAAGGAGTAGTTTAGAATTAATAAGCTATCTTGACATTCCAGGAGTTTTTAGAAACATTACCTTTATTTCAGTTTTGCCTAAACAGTGTTTTTAGTTTAATTTAATAAATGTTTTTTATGAAGAGTTCATTACTTCTGGAATTTATAGCAATTTATCTTCTAAACTACCTTGCAAATATGAATTGCATGAAACATGATAGCTCTAAAATTGAATGCTAATAAACCCAAGAGAACAAGAGAAATAGTTTCTCATACTTTATGAACCTTTACTTAAAAATGTTAAGGTATAGGTGCATATACTTAAAGAAGTACAAATCTGAAACATTTGAAAAGGTTCAAAGAATTCAGATATGAAGTAAAGAAAACAAACCAGTAAAAGTATTAAGCTCTTCGATTGGATCGAGGAGGCGAATATTTAACTGGTGATCTTTCAGATCAACTTGTTCAAATAGGCATTCTATTCTAATGGACACCTCTTAGAACATCATAACTAAATGGTGTGTCAAAAGGAGGAAGAGGACCTTATTTGATATGGTCCGGTCCATGATAAGTTACAACGACCTAATATTATCCTCGTTAGGATATACCCTAGAAATTGCCACGTACCTGTGAAACAGAGTTCAAACCAAGGCTGTCCCTTAGGACCTATATGAGATATGGAAAGGGAAGCACCAAACCTTAAACATGTTAAGGTATGGGGATGCACTACATATGTAGAGACATATAATGCAACCAAATTGGAAATCAAGATAACTTAAATGTAGGTTTGTGGATTACCCTAAAGAAAGTTTAGGATATCATATCTATTATCCTGATGAACAAAAGGTGTTTTGTTTGTAAGTTTGCAATCTTTCTTGAAAAAGAGTTTATTCAAGAAGGAGATAACAACAGGAAAATAGAACTCAAAGAGTTGTCTAATGAGACACAAACCAACATTGATGCAACCCCTATCCCTGTTGAGATAGAACCCGTTATTATACCATGATTGTACAAAGGGTTAGTGGGAGTGCGATCACATTTATGGTCCTATAAGTGAATGACGTTCTACTTATTAGGGAATAATGTAGAGACGTTGTCAAGAGTGAAAGATTGGTTTTTCACAAAGTTTCTTCATAAAAGATTTGGAAGAAGCATCCTATATTCTAGGAATAGAGGTCTATAGAGATAGATCTAAAGGATGCTAAGTCTCTCCCAATCAAAGTACATAGACAAGATTTTGAAAGAGTTCAAAATGCATGATTCCAAAAGGAGGTCTAATTCCTGTCAGACATGGAATCAAGTTGTCTATAACTAAAAGACCAGATATCAGTTTTGCTGTAAATGTTACGAGCAGATATCAGGCAGACCTAGATGAGGAACACTGGGAAGCAGTCAAGGCTATCCTTAAGTTCTTGAGAAGAACTAAAGGACCTATCCCTTGCCTATGGAGAAAGAAACTTGAAATGGTTGGTAGAACGGATACAGATTTTCAATCTGACGATGATGATAGGAGATCAACATCGAGGTATGTTCTCACCTTAAATGGTGGAGCTGTAAATTTGAGTGCATTGCTGCATGTTTGGATGAGTAAGTTCATTGCAGAACTAGGAGTGGTTCCTGACATTGAGAAGCCTTTACTATTGTTTTTGTGACAACAATAAGGCTAGTGCTCAAGACAAGGATCCACGGTCTCATCAAAAGTCCAAACTTTAAGCAGCGATTCCAAGTGATTAGAGAGATCATTGGAAGAGATGATATATACATATAGAAGTTTAATACAACAGAGAATAAAGAAGACCCCTTTACTAAAGCTATGACCCAAGTGTGTTGGATCACCACCGACAGGATATGAGTATGAGATACGTGGTGGATTGGCTATAGTGCAAGTGGGAGATTGTTAGGATTATGCCCTAGAGCCAATCATAGAGATGATTGTTTAGGGATTAGGAACAATCAATTGATTTCATTTATATATGTCACATTTATTATTGATTTAATAAAAGGGCTTATTCTATTATGTTTATATGCATCATTTATATTTACATAATATGTCCATGGAGTTAGAGTTGAGAATATGAAATTACAAAGGGTTGTAATTTTGAGACTGTAAATATATCTCTGTACTAAACTCCTAAATCATTCCTAGTTGAAGGTTCACTATGATGGACAGTAATGAACCATAGGACTAGCACTTGTTAGGTTGACTCTATAGGAGGATAGCTAGTCTCAAGCTATTTGTGTGGAGACACTACAACCAACAAATGGGTGCCTATTATCAGAATAGGTACACTGAATGTGACCAAAGATATGAGATAAACTGAATGGAGTTTTAACCTGCCTGTCAATCAGTCTCTCATTGTTATAGTGGTACAAGTAATCCTTAGACCTGAGACACCATGGTTGTCTTATGCATGTAGCTTTAGAAGTTTGATAACACTAAGTGCAGATCCTATTCAGGGGTCTGTAAGGGTGTTCATTGGCCCTTCTGCTATATGTGTGAAGGCATGTGAGTGATCAACAAGGAATCCATCACTCTCAGGAAAAAGGGAGTGAATGTCTCATACAGCATTCATTGAATATAACTCATTAAATCCATGGGCCCATGGTAGAATGAATATGGAAAGGAGTTTCCATAAGTTCATCATTGAGTTGATATTAATGAATGAGTATAAAGTAATTGAACTAGGGACTTGACAGACTTCCATGTCCTATTAGTTCAATTGGAGACATTGTGTTGATGGAAGGATGGAATTGTAACCTGTAAACTATAACAGAAGGGTTCTTTGTAAATGACTATTCACCTCATTAAGGACCACACCATGAGCCATATGCTAGGTGTTACTCATGGTTAGTAGAAGCCCTAATTGATATAAATGAGTTATAATCAATTAGGGAATTGAAAGGAGTTTCAATTAGACCCTTAATGGAAAGTGTTCCATTGTGCACAACTTGTGCTGTTCCTACTACTTGATGATGTGAACCCAATGGGTCACACACTGATCATGCTAAGAGAGCTTGATTGTCTATGAGAGAAAGGGTATAAGTGATTAAAGAAAAGTTCTTTAAGGGGCTAATTTGTATTTGATGCAAACTAGTGGGCTAATTGTGTAATTAAGAGTAATTACACAAATTAGATTAGGGTTTGGAATCCCCCCTTGGCCGGCCCTAGTTGGAGGCTATTTAAAGCCTCTTATGATGTGATGACAAAATGACTTGAAGCCATTTTGGAGGTGTTGGGAATCGAACAAGAGGGAAAAATAGAAGTGCGGAATATAAAAAAAATTTTCTTACGATTCCCAATCCCATGAATCTAACTATGCATAACACAAAATCAAACCCTAACTACAAAGAGGGTTAGAACACTTACAGAATTTTTGTCTTCTCCTTTTTGCTCCAAGCTTTGATTCCGGACAGCGGTGAATGAGCAGCCCAAGTGTGCTGCCTCCAACGGTATCCACACCTAGCTAGAGCTTCAAGTCCTTTCTTTCTTCTTCCTTGTTGTTGCTAGAGGTGGAGAAGAGAGAGAGAGAGAAGAGAGCCTCCAAGGGGCTGGACGGCTAGGGTTTATTGTGCAAGCCTATTATGCCATGTCACACATAAGTGTGACTTATATAGGCAGCCCACTAAAGGGGGCTGGCCATGGGGAAGAAACCCTAATAGGGTTATGTGTAATTACTCTTAATTGCACATTAACCCCTATTATTTGTATCAAATACAAATAGGCCCATAAAGAACTATTCTTTATTCACTAAAACCCTTTCTCTCATAGACTTTAAAGCCCTTCTTGCATGATCAGTGTGTGACCCATTGGGTTCACATCATTAAGTAGTAGGAATAGCACAAGGTGTGCACAATGGAACTCTTTCCATTTAGGGTCTAATTGGAACTCCTTCCAATTCCCTAATTGATTATAACTCACTTATATCAATTAGGGCTTCTACTAACCATGAGTAACACCTAGCATATGGCTCATGGTGTGGTCCTTAATGAGGTGAATAGTCATTTACAAAGAACCCTTCTGTTATAGTTTACAGGTTACAATTGCATCCTTCCTTCAACACAATGTCTCCAATTAAACTAATAGGACATGGAAGTCTGTCAAGTCCCTAGTTCAATTACTTTATACTCATTCATAGATATCAACTCATAGATGAACTCATGAAACTCTTTTCATATTCATCCTACCATGGCCATGGATTTAATGAGTTATATTATGAATGCTATATGAGACATTCTCTCTCTTTTTCCTGAGAGTGATGGATCCCTTGTTGATCACTCACATGCCTTCATACACATAGCAGTAGGGCCAATGAACACCTTTGCAGACCCCTGAATAGGATCTGCACTTAGTGTTATCAAACTTCTAAAGCTACATGCATAAGGCAACTATGGTGTCTCAGGTCTAAGGATTACTTGTACCACTATAACAATGAGAAACTGATTGACAGGCAGGATAAAACTCCATTCAGTTTATCTCATATCTTTGGTCACATTCAGTGTACCTATTCTCGTAATAGGCACCCACTTGTTTGTTGTAGTGTCTCCACACAAATAGCTTGAGACTAGCTATCCTCCTATAGAGTCAACCTAACAAGTGCTAGTCCTATGGTTCATTACTGTCCATCATAGTGAACCTTCAACTAGGAATGCTTTAGGAGTTTAGTACAGAGATATATCTATAGTCTCAAAATTACAACTCTTTGTAATTCCATATTCTCAACTCTAACTCCATGGACATATTATGTAAATATAAATGATGCATATAAACATAATAGAATAAGCCCTTTTATTAAATCAATAATAAATGTGACATACATAAATGAAATCAAATGATTGTTCCTAATCCCTAAACAATCATCTCTATGATTGGCTCTAGGGCATAATCCTAACAGGAGGCTCCCTTGTGCTGGCCGAAAATTCCCTTGGAGGCTCTCTCTCTCTCTCCCTCTTCTCCACCTCTAGCAACCCTAAGGAAGAAGAAGGAAAGGACAACTTGCTCAAGCTAGGTGTGGATACTGTTGGAGGCAGTACACTTGGACTGCTCAATCAGAAGACAAAGCTTGGAGCATAAAGGAGAAGACTTGAATCAACTGTAAGTAATTCTACCCTCTTCTAGTTAGGGTTTATGGTTTTTGTATTAAGCATAATTAAGATTCATGGGTTTGGGAATCATAGGAAAAATTTTAAATTCCGCCTTTGTATTTTTCCTCTCTAGTTTGATTCCCAACATGTAGGCACTCTTTGTGAGGTTCAAGTCCGCCCTAGGATACTAAGTATCCTAGGTTTTCTCCCCCCTCTTTCTTTTTTTGTTTTTCTTTGATTTACTTGATTATATGGATGAATGAATGAATGAATAATATGCATGCTATCTTGTGATGATAATTGTTGATTTGTGTGTGATTAAGACTTTGATTTAGCCCAATTAAATTAAGAGACCGTTTAGGGCGATATGGGTGCCTATAGGCTTTGCCTAGAACCTTCCCATATCGTAACTTAGCCTCCAAATCCCCGATTTCTCTGGTTTCCAAAAGACTTCTTTTGCCTTTCCATTTTTAAACATGGAGTCAATCTTTTGTTTTCCTAAAACAAAACTATTTTTTTAGGGTTTTCCTTGTTTCCTTTAAAAAATAAGGTGGCGACTCCTTTTTCTTTTTTCAAACCTATTTTCTGTTCAACCCTTGTGGGCCCGCTTTCTGGGGTCCAAACCATCCGGGCAAACAGTGAGAGCCTATGACAACACCCGCAGAGAGGTGATTGGAGTGGTTACTTTGCCATTGATTATGGGGCCTACAGAATTCAGAGTGGAGTTCCAAGTGTTGGATGTCCCGTCGTGCTTTAATATCTTTTTGGGGAGACCTTGGATTCATCCTGCAGGGGCTATATCCTCGTCATTGCACCAAAAAGTCAAGTTCCCTTATGAAGGGGCCATCGTCACACTCCAAGGTGATTATGACCTGAAGTCATCGGGGGTACCTATTTGCGAGATCAAGCCCGAGCCCGCTGGAGTACCATTGTCCGGATTCGAGTATGTTCAATGCATAGAGAAAGGGCCAGAACAGAGAGAGTTGATACCTCTTGACTTTTGCCATCATGGCAACTTACATGTGGGGAACATAATGAAGAAAATGAGTTTCTTCCTAGGCATGGGACTAGGACGCCGTTAGCAAGGCATACCGGTATCTGTTCAGAGCCGCATTGTCACCTACACCTTCGGATTAGGGTATGAGCCTTCCAAAAAGGACCATATGGAGATGTTGCAGAGAAGCAGAGAAAGGGTCAAAGCAAAAGCAAAAGGGAGGGTGCCAGATATTCGAATCTCGCCATACCAACCTACCTTGAATGGCTACTTTGTTAAGGAAGGGGAGGATTTTCTATTCTGCGGATTTCCCGAACCATCCATTGACAAAGCAACCAAGGCGAGAGTTCCAGGGTTCGGGATATTCTTTACTGAGTAGTATCCCATTACTGCTACAATGGTTGATGATGAAGCAATCAATGATGACTATTGGGAAAAGAAGAGCGAGGACTGGGTAGAACAGATGGATTCGGAAGCCATGATTACGATGTTTCAGGATACGGTTCTTGCTGTGGAGGAATCGGATCTCCAGTGTTCTTCAATTCACCATGCATCTGTGCCGCTCCTTAATTGGTATCTTGAAGAGGGTACCATTGCAGAAGTTCTTGAGGGCGAGGATCTCGACTTACGTGATAGTAGCTTGTAGGTTCCTTAGCAGCTTGTCTTAGCTTTCCTTTCAAATAAAGTGTGTCCGCCTAGCCCACCTTGTGGAGTTAGGAGTCATTCCCTAGTTGTGGCACATGTGTTTTCCTTTCTTTGTTTTGTTAGTTCAGTCAATAAAGTGTATTTCTTTTCATTATTTGCAGTGTTTCCTTTCTCTCTTCTATGGATATCTATGGCATGGATATAGATCCTAGGAATGGCGTCCCCCCGGAGCTCGTCGAGCAAAGGAAAAGGGGCGTTACCGAACCTAACATGGATGAATTGGAATCAATCAATCTAGGGATAGATGAATTGCCAAGGATAATTAAAATTGGGATAACTCTCTCACCTGCTGAAAAAGAAAAATTGATAATTCTTCTAAAAGCGAATGTAGAGGACTTTGCATGGTCTTATGAGGATATGGCTGGCATTGATCCAGATATTATGCAACATTACATCCCCACTAATCCCACCAAAAAGCCTGTAAAGCAGAAATTAAGAAGATTAAAACCAGAGTGGGCTTTGAAAGTAAAAGAAGAGGTAACTAAACAATTAGATGCCGGGTTTCTCCAAGTTGTGGAATACACTGAATGGCTATCTAACATAGTGCCTGTGCCTAAAAAAGATGGGAAAGTGTGAATGTTTGTTGACTTCTGTGACCTTAATGCTGCGAGCCCAAAGGACGATTTCCCTCTACCACATATCGATGTGTTGGTGGACAGTACAGCAGGCCATGCTCTTCTCTCCTTCATGAATGGGTTCTCCGGTTACAACCAGATAAAGATAGCGCCTCAAGACATGGAGAAGATGGCTTTCATCATGCAGTGGGGCACGTATTGCTATAAGGTAATGCCTTTTGACTTGAGAAATGCTGGGGCTACTTACCAAAGAGCTGCTACGACCCTATTGCATGATATGATCTATAAAGAAGTAGAGGTGTATGTGGACGACATGATAGTCAAATCTGTAGACCAGGAAGGACATTTCGCGGCATTGGAAAAGTTCCTAGAACGGGCAAAGAAGTACAACCTCCGATTGAATCCTCAGAAGTGTGCCTTCGGAGTCACTACAGGGAAGCTATTGGGTTTCATGATCACTCAAAGGGGAATTGAAGTTGATCCAAGGAAGATAAAAGCCATCACGGAGATGGAACCACCAAGAATGGAAAAGCAGATCCGGGGTTTTCTGGGGAGAGTTCAATACATAAGTTGGTTTATCGCCAATCTGACCATGGTGTGTGAGCCAATTTTCAAGCTACTTAAGAAGGGCGTTTCCAAGGAATGGAATGAGGATTGTCAAGAAGCCTTTGAGACCATTAAAAGGTATCTGAGCAACCCCCCAATCTTGGTTCCTCCGTGGCAAGGTGAACCGTTACTGTTATACTTAACGGTTACTAAAACCGCGATGGGAGCTATGTTAGCTCAATACCTTGAAGGGTCGAAAAAGGAAAATGCCATCTACTACTTGAGCAAGAAAATGACAGATTATGAAGTAAAGTACAATGCGCTGGAAAAGGCTTGCGTAGCATTGGTGTGGGCTACCCAGAAACTCCGTCACTATATGATGTCCTTCGAAGTCCTGCTGATAAGTCGCTTGGATCCTTTGAAGTATTTGCTAGAAAAACCAGTCCTATCGTACAGGACCGCTTGTTGGTCGCTCCTCCTCAATGAATTCGACATAAAGTACCTCGCGTAGAAGTCTATTAAAGGAAGCACTGTTGCAGACCACTTGGCAAGTTGCCCTGTGTCATCATCAACCCAATTCAATGATGAGTTCCCCGATGAAGATATCTTGGAAATCAAGAAAAAGGTTTGGAGAGTCTACTTCGACGGAGCTGAAAACAAAAGAGGTTATGGGATAGGAGTGCTACTAGTTTCGCCCGAAGAAGCTTTCACTCCTTTAGCAGTCAAATTGGGGTTTGAAGCTACCAACAACATCGCGGAATATCAGGTCTGCATCCTAGCATTGGAAGCTGCGTTAGAATTGGGGATAAAAGAACTTGAGGTGTTCGGAGATTCAGCATTGATCATCTGTCAGATAAAAGGGGAGTGGAAAACTCGGGACGAGAAGCTATTGCCCTATCATGCCTATTTGGAAGCACTCACTAAAGAGTTTGCGGAGATTGAATTCAATTACTTGTCAAGAAACAAGAATCAATTCGCTGATGCCTTAGCAACTCTAGCTTCAATGGTGGAGATACCAGAAGGAGGAAGCGTGAAACCGCTCATGATCGAATGCAGAGAGAAACTAGTTTATTGTTGCTCCATTTGAGAAGGGGGGTAACAGATAACCACCCTTGGTTTTATGACATAAGAAGGCTCATCGAAGAAAAGGAATATCCAGAGGAAGCATCTTGGGTGGACAGACGAACATTGAGAAGGTTAGCAAGCCATTATGTGGTGTGCGGAGGAAAACTGTATCGGAGATCTTACGACGGAATTCACTTGCTGTGCGTCATGGAGGAAGAAGCTAAAAAACTCATCGAAGAAATTCATGAAGGAGTGGGGGCTCCGCATATGAATGGATACATGCTGACTAAGAAAATCATGAGGCTAGGGTACTACTGGTCTACAATGGAAAGGGATTGCTATGCCCACATCAAGAAGTGCCACAAGTGTCAGCTCTTCGCCAATGGACAACACTTGCCCTCCATGCCCTTAACAAGCATGTCAACTCTATGGTTGTTTGCAGTATGGGGAATAGATATCATCGGACAGATTAAGCCGAAGGCATCCAATGGTCATGAATACATCTTGGTAGCCATCGATTACTTTACCAAATGGGTGGAAGCAGCTTCTTTCAAAGTTTTAAATGCCAAAATGGTGGCGCAGTTCATATAGCTCAACATTATCTATCGATATGGGGTACCGCATAAGGTTATTTCAGATAACGATCAGCATTTTCAGAAGGAAACTAAAGAACTCTTGCAGAAATACATGATCGTTCATCACTTGTCATCCCCGTATCGCCCACAGACAAATGGCGCAGTGGAAGCTGCCAACAAGAATATCAAGAAGATACTACAGAAAACAGCTGACACGTACACTGATTGGCATGAGAAGCTACCATTGGCATTATGGGGGTACAGAACGTTAGTCAGATCGTCAATAGGGGCTACGCCATATGCTCTAGTGTATGGGATGGAGGCTGTTCTACCAGTGGAATTGGAAGTTCCTTCGTTAAGAGTTGCTGTGGAAAGTCAGCTGGCAGAAGTGGACTGGATCAAAGGTCGTTATGATGAGTTGGCATTGCTAGATGAAAGACGATTGAGGGCTCTCTACCATGTGCAAGGGTACCAGAGAAGAGTCGCAAGGGCGTTCAACAAACATGTCAAAGACAGAGGCTTAAAGAAAGGGGATTTAGTATTGAAAGAGATCCAAGCTCTAATTTTTGACCCACGAGGAAAGTTCAAACCAAGTCGGGGAGGACCGTACGTCATCAAGGAAATATTGCCAGCAGGGGCTGTTCAACTTATGGATTTGGATGGGATTGAGTTCTCTCGTCCTACCAATTTGGATCAATTAAAGAAGTATTATGTATAAGGCCTGCTAGGTTAAAAACCTGCAAGGGCGGCCTAGGCAAAAGTTAAGGCATTTGAACTATGAGGACCTGATTCCCCAAAAAAAAAAAAAAAAAAAAAAGAAAGAAAAAAGAAAAAAAAAAGAAAGAAAATGGGGATACGTAGGCAACCCATAAAGTTACTTTGGGTGCTGTCCAAACAACACAATCACAGCAAAATCTCAAAAGTAAATTATCATTGGCAATTTATTTGAAACTAATTGTTTGACATAACAATTTATTGGTGTTAAGTAAAAGAACTATCGACATGCCATAGATATTCTATTCCTTGAGTCTTTAAGTCCTCTTGAGTTTCTTCAGAGTCATTTTGTTTGTCTTCTGTCTTTCTCTATCAAGTCTTCTTTTCTTTCGCAAGTCATGGTCGTGTGCTGCCTCCACTGCCTCAAGAATGTCTTCTCTGCAAAGCCCAAGTCTCGTGTCCTTGATAAGGTCATAAATTCTTTCTCGGCGAGAAGCTTCCCTTTCGCCCAAATCACCCTTCAACCATTGCTTATATTCTTTACTCATCTCGAAAGGTCCGTTAGTGTTGGCAATTTGAGTCAATTTCAGGTCTGTAGGCCAGCGAGTCCTCGCCCACTTGATTATAGTAAGACCGACAGGTTCCACAGAGCAACAAGGTCCTGTTAAGGACGGTATGGTTTGCATGGCGCCCATATGGCGAAGAATTCTCGAAATCCAATAGAAAGAAGTCGATCTCAGTCCTATGAGTTTGACAAAAGCGCACTCTGAGGTTCGAAAAAGTACCTGCTCTTTACACCCCCATGTGAAGACGTACCATTTGATGTTTCGCCATGACAGCATTTGGAAATAACCCAACCAATCTCTTAAAGAGAATGGCACAGGGAGTTCAACTCGGCGCAAACAGAAGTGCTGGGGCTTGTGTGGATTGATAGTGATGGGAGATAGAAAATTCAAGCACTCGAGCAGCCACATTTGCAGTAAAAAGGGGCTACTTTCTAAAGGCGCTTTGGGGTTGCCATGAACCTTATCTAAACCATTCAAGGTTTCAGCTAATACCAAGGGAATGATGTTATGCCGCTTGAGAAGAGGGGCAATTAACTCACATATTTGAACAAGGGCTTGAAGAGTACCGGGGGAGATGAGAAAACGACCAATTAAGCAAAAAGCGAGTGCACGCTGAATTTGAGGGGTGAAAGTCAGAGTACCTTCGCTATCGTGAGCCAAGAGTGAGGTTGCTAACTTCATTAAGTCCACCATATGATCCTTGACAAAGATCGTTGCGTCCCTTTGAGGAATGCCAAGAAAATCCGAGAAGGAAGCGAGGTAATCCAAGCGAGGTGTAGGAAGGATGAATGGCCCCGCGGGCGAAACTCTAAATAAAGCACTGAATTCTTCCATGGTTGGGCATAATTCTTCATAATTGAACCGAAAGATATGGATTTGGGGATCCGAGAAATATGTAGCAGTAGTGAGAAGGGTTGCCTCGAGCTTCATGTGCCTTATAGAGAGCAGCGGTTCCAAGCCGAAGTGCTTAAACTCAGTTTTGTCTTTGGCAGCCATGACTGCCAAAAACCCTCTTAAGAACCCATCCAAGGCTTCCATAATTATTGTCAATGAAAATAGGTGAGTTAGAAGGCTCCCCTCATGTGTTTTTGTAGGAATAGGGTCACAAATTCGAGTCCTAGAAGGAATAGAATCGTCAAAATAGGAAAAAAACCTGAAAAATCGTAAAAAAACGCGTCAACCTTGGGTAATCGTCCGGGGCTGGACGGTCAGCCGTCTAGGCCCAGACGGCTAACCGTTCAGGGCCAGATGGTCACCCGAGGCCTCTGCCTTGTTTCGCCTTATTTCGCCTGGTTTCGCCTATTTTCGCGTTCGGATGGCCTTTTTAGGCCATTTTCACTCCTATGAGCTCACATTGACTCAAATTTTCATGAGAAAGACACAATAACATCATCATGATAGATTCAAACAAGCACAACAAGTATCCATAGCAAGGGATAAGAAAGTTGGTTTTAGGTGGCAAGTACAAAACACAAGCATGAAATGCAAAAAGATAGCCATTGTCTCATTGTTTCTACAAGCCCAACAAGAAAGTAAATGAACTCAGCGGCTCCCAGAGCTTCTTTTGCAGCTCGGCCCAGCTCCATCACGACCCCCACGAGGTGCTCTAGGAGGGCGCATTGCTGGTGGTGGCTGCATATACAGAATCCATTGCAAAGAGGCTAAGTATGAGAATAAGGTTGGTTGAAAACCACAAATGGGAACTTTAAAATGGGTTGAACACTTACCATGACATCCAAACGAGCTTCCGCCATGGATTTGGCTAAGCTCATCCTCACAAGGTCATGCCTCAAGCCCTCACTAAGGTCAATGAACTCTTGGGCATACGCCGCAGGTACCTAGGATAATCAATAAGGTTAAACTAAAGGTAATGCTGAAAGAAAGAAAGAAATACCCATAAAGAGAACTCACCTGTTCTCGATTTGGGTCAATCCTAGGGTATTCATCAAATGTAGGATGGGTGATGGCGGTCTTGACAAAGTCTGACCCACAGCACAGATCGATATACCAATTAGGTTGAGGCAAGGGTAGTGACCTATCCCCCTCTATCTCGTCATCTTTAGAGCCAGGAACCACTCCTGAGCCCACTGTTGAGCTATGCCCTCGTGCTTGTTGACCCTGCAAGTGTTCACCTATTAAATAGAGTCTCTATCAAAAAGAAAAGGCTAGGAGAGCGTCAAAGACTTACCCCCTGAGGAGGGAGGCCTGTCACCCTGGGCCTCATCAGATATTTGAGGCAGAAAGTGTCATACGCAATGTCAGGAGAAGTGAACTCCTCCGCATCCCATCCTCTCAGAGCATCCCACAACTCCTCCCCCTCCATCAAGTTAGCATGCCTCATGTTAAGTGGTGGAGGCATTGGAACCATGGTTGCATTCACATCACCCATGACTTGTCGTAAGACCCGCTCCCCTAGGTACCAGTACCTACCCACGGGGCCTTCCAAGAGCACCCTCTTGCCAGTCAACATCAAGCTAGGAATGCATCATTTGGGTAGCATTGGTACGCATATCTTCCATGGATTCCATTCAATCTGTCAAAAAATCCAAAATGAGAAATTGGGAGTAAAAAGAAAAGGAAAAGAATAGGGAAAGAATTTCACTATGTCAGCAGTGAGGATTGCTAGGTGAGCTCTAGCATAGGCGTAATCATGACGATTCGCCGCTCGGATGGACACATAACTGGGGGAGTAGTTCTTAAGGGTAGGCCATTCGATGGTTTCCTCAGCAAGGGATGGGCGGCATAGGTTGAGGTACTCATAGCACCAAACCTGTCAAGAGTTGAGAAAAAAGTCAAAAAAGAAAGGAAAAGATAAAAAAAAGAGTGAAAAGAAATAAAAGGGAAGTAGCATTACCTCCCAAACAAAGGGCATCCCTCCAAAGTCCTTGGTAACACCGCGTGACATGTCACACATTGTTCGGTACATGGTGGCTAGAGCAGCCCCTCCCCAGTTGAATTTCCTAATCTTGCTAACATCTTCCATGCTCGCAAGAAGACCCAAACGGGCTAGGTCGCCCGTACCGGCAAAGAATGTGCAAGATATCATGTAAAGAAGGAACGCTCTTGTAATGCAATCGGGGCTTGCACCCTCGCTCTCCCTTTGCTTAGCAAATTTGTTGAAAAGCCAAGTGCGGCGCACTGCTTTCTTGATTACCTCAACTTCCATTCCAAGGTAAGCCAAGAGATAATCCTCATCCGTGGGAGCCTCTTCATAGAATTCCAAGCTCTTACCCTTAATGCTCAAGCTCATGATCATGGTAAAATCCTTGGGGGTTAGTGTCATCTCCCCGAAGCTAAAATGGAATGTATTGATGGTGTCCCACCATAGCTCAGACAAGGCTAGCAAGGCTTGCCTATCACATTGATTGTTCCATAGAGAATCTAGGAATGGACCAAAATCGACCTTTTCGACATGGCCCTTGGCAATAGGTTGGAAGTTTTCCATGTTCTGCCACCATTAAATGAGTCCTTTGATAGAGGACCGAGTGCGCATGTCCTGAAAGTTGGGCTATAGCCATTAAAAATACCTTGAGGGTTAGTTGAAGGAACATGGAAATAATAAGCATACACTAGCAATTGGTTTCAAATTGTTTTCTAAAAAATGTCAAAAAGTTGTTCTTATTCATGAAATGAATTGCTAATGAATGTTTATGAGTTCACTTGTTTGTATGCCTTGACTTGGCAAGGATTGAACACTTTATTTCACTTGGGCATTTTATCGAACACTTGGGGGGTGACATTTCCCAAGCCTTGAAACAAAAGAATTTTGTATGATCAATCCTTGCTAAATCATAGCATGTTACTCGTTCAAGTGTTTACTAGTCGATATACATTGATTTGGTAAAGATTGAACATCTTTATTTCACTTGGGCATTTTATCGAACACTTGGCGGGTGCCATTTTTCAAGCTTTCAAATGAAAAGGATTTGTGTGTTCAATCCTTGCCAAATTAAGGGATATCACTCAACAACCCAAGGGGTATTCAAAAGAAGTAGAAGGGAATGCAATTTCATCAAAAGAATCGAAAGATTCAAAAGAAAAGTGTTAAGTTGGGTAAACTTACTTCTTGTTGGGAATGGAGGAATGAGAGATGTTTGTCGGGTTCAAGCAACACCCTATCTTGTGGAGTATCATAGAGTGGTGCCTTGTACTTGCTTTTGACCCCATAGAATGGATACTTGGTGCTTGAGTCCTTGCTTGATGACATTCTTGATGATGGAGTTGGGTTTGTGAAAAATGGGTTTGATTTGGATTGATTTCCAAAGATGATGTGAATTGGTTGTTTTGATTGTTAAATGGGCTTGATTTGTTGTTGTTTGATGTGTATTTGATGTTTGGATTAAATGTTTTTGAAGTAGGAATGAGAGAATGAGAGATGGAGAAGATGGAATGAGAGTTTAGAGAGAGAAACTCTCTAATTTTCGAATGGGAGAATGTGGGAATGAGTGGGCAAGAGATGGGTTTTTAAAACCCAGAATTTTTCCTTGGTGGGCTCGGGTAACCATCCCACCCTGGACGGTTAGCCGTCTTGCCCTGGACAGTTGACCATCTGAGGGCAGATGGTCACCCTAGCCCGCTTTGCCCGTTTGCCCCGCCTCGCACGCTTACGACCTCTAAACTTCTCCAAATGGACTTTTTGTGCAATCCTTGAGCTATGGGACGAATATTTCCCTCAAGTTTATCAAGTTTCAATGAAATTTTTAAATCTTGGGTGATTGTATTTGCCCGCATAACGAGGAATTGTTATGGCTATGGTAAATGGCTTTCTCATGAAATAAGCTTGGTGTTGAATAGGTTGACTTTCAAGTCTTGGAATTCAATTCTCTAGGAGATGATAGTGATATCATATCATGTGATAAAGATAATTTCACATGAAATGACTTGATAATCATGTGATAAAGATAACTTCACATAAAATGATGATTCATGAGCTATGCTAGTTACGAAGTAACTTGCTATCTTTGTGAAGAGGGCATGAAATGCACTTTGTTTTTCAATCAATTGACTTTCAAATCAATGTTGTATCATGTGATAAAGATAATTTCACATGAAATTACATGAAATAAGCTTGATTTTCAATCAATTAACTCTCAATTCAATGTCATTTCATGTGATAAAGATAATTTCACATGAAATGATAAGAAATGAGCTTGATTTTGAGTTGAATGACTCTCAATACATTGTCATTTCATGTGATAAAGACAATTTCACATAAAATGAACTTGATTTTGAGTTGAATGACTCCCAGTACATTGTCATTTCATGTGAGAAGGATAATTTCACACGAAATGATAAGAAATGAGCTTGATTTTGAATCAATTGACTTGCAATTGGGTCTCATATCATGTGATAAAGACAATTTCACATGAAATGACGATTCATGAGTTATGAAATAACTCCCTATCTTTGCTATTTCCACTGAAAGTGGCATGAAATCATGTGATAATGATAATTTCACATGAAATGATGATTCAAGAGTTATGAAATAACTCCCTATCTTTGTTATTTCCACTGAAAGTGGCATGAAATCATGTGATAATGGTAATTTCACATGAAGTGATGAGTCATGAGTTATGAAATAACTCACTACCTTTGTTATCCCCAGTGAGACTGGCATGGAATGCATTTGGTTTTGAATTGATGGACATTCAATTCGCCGATAATTCAGATAAAATGATGACCTATGAGTTATGAAATAACTCGTTTTGAGAATTACCAATGAAATTGGTAGGATACCTTGTGATGCACTAGTGCAACTAGCTTTGCATCATGAGAAGACCATGTGGATATCACTAATGCAATTAGTGCATGGTAAAGGAATTTGCATGAGCGCACCAACGAATGTTGGCATGCATTGAAATGCAATCAATTCTTCGCTTCGATTAAATCGTCGCATGCTTGGATATGACGAAGTCTATCGTTATGGTTCCATTTGAGTTTGGTGGTATTAATGAGATTAATCCATCAAACAAAAATGGGTTGTTATATCACTAATGCAATTAGTGCAGGGTAAAGGCATTTGCATGAGCGCACCAACGAATGTTGGCATGCGTTAAAATGCAATCAATTTTTTTGCTTCAATGAAATCATTGTTGGGAATCAAACTAGAGAGGAAAAATACAAAAGCGGAATTTAAAATTTTTCCTACGATTCCCAAACCCATGAATCTTAATTATGCTTAATACAAAACAAAAACCCTAACTAGAAGAGGGTAGAATTACTTACAGTTGATTCAAGTCTTCTCCTTTATGCTCCAAGCTTTGTCTTCTGATTGAGCAGTCCAAGTGCACTGCCTCCAACAGTATCCACACCTAGCTTGAGCAAATTGTCCTTTCCTTCTTCTTCCTTAGGGTTGCTAGAGGTGGAGAAGAGGGAGAGAGAGAGAGGGAGGGCTGTGTAAATTTCGGCCAGCACTTGGGAGCCTCCAAGAGTGCATTAAGTGATGATGTCATCACATCATAAGAGGCTTTAAATAGCCTCCAACTAGGGCCGGCCAAGGGGGGGATTCCAAACCCTAATCTAATTTGTGTAATTACTCTTAATTACACAATTAGCCCACTAGTTTGCATCAAATACAAATTAGCTCCTTAAAGAACTTTTCTTTAATCACTTATACCCTTTCTCTCATAGACAATCAAGCTCTCTTAGCATGATCAGTGTGTGACCCATTGGGTTCACATCATCAAGTAGTAGGAACAGCACAAGTTGTGCACAATGGAACACTTTCCATTAAGGGTCTAATTGAAACTCCTTTCAATTCCCTAATTGATTATAACTCATTTATATCAATTAGGGCTTCTACTAACCATGAGTAACACCTAGCATATGGCTCATGGTGTGGTCCTTAATGAGGTGAATAGTCATTTACAAAGAACCCTTCTGTTATAGTTTACAGGTTACAATTCCATCCTTCCATCAACACAATGTCTCCAATTGAACTAATAGGACATGGAAGTCTGTCAAGTCCCTAGTTCAATTACTTTATACTCATTCATTAATATCAACTCAATGATGAACTTATGGAAACTCCTTTCCATATTCATTCTACCATGGGCCCATGGATTTAATGAGTTATATTCAATGAATGCTGTATGAGACATTCACTCTCTTTTTCCTGAGAGTGATGGATTCCTTGTTGATCACTCACATGCCTTCACACACATAGCAGTAGGGCCAATGAACACCCTTACAGACCCCTGAATAGGATCTGCACTTAGTGTTATCAAACTTCTAAAGCTACATGTATAAGACAACCATGGTGTCTCAGGTCTAAGGATTACTTGTACCACTATAACAATGAGAAACTGATTGACAGGCAGGTTAAAACTCCATTCAGTTTATCTCATATCTTTGGTCACATTCAGTGTACCTATTCTTATAATAGGCACCCACTTGTTGGTTGTAGTGTCTCCACACAAATAGCTTGAGACTAGCTATCCTCCTATAGAGTCAACCTAACAAGTGCTAGTCCTATGGTTCATTACTGTCCATCATAGTGAACCTTCAACTAAGAATGATTTAGGAGTTTAGTACAGAGATATATTTAGAGTCTCAAAATTACAACCCTTTGTAATTTCATATTCTCAACTCTAACTCCATGGACATATTATGTAAATATAAATGATGCATATAAACATAATAGAATAAGCCCTTTTATTAAATCAATAATAAATGTGACATATATAAATGAAATCAATTGATTGTTCTTAATCCCTAAACAATCATCTCTATGATTGGCTCTAGGGCATAATCCTAACAATCTCCCACTTGCACTATAGCCAATCCACCATGTATCTCATACCCATATCCTGTCGGTGGTGATCCAACACACTTGGGTCATAGCTTTAGTAAAGGGGTCTTCTTTATTCTCTGTTCTTTTAAACTTTTATATGTATATGTCATCTCTTCCAATGATCTCTCTAATCACTTGGAATCGCCGCTTAAAGTTTGGACTTTTGATGAGACCGTGGATCCTTGTCTTGAGCACTAGCCTTATTGTTGTCACAAAAACAATAGTAAAGGCTTCTCAATGTCAGGAACCACTCCTAGTTCTGCAATGAACTTACTCATCCAAACATGCAGCAATGAGCTCAAATTTACAGCTCCACCATTTAAGGTGAGAACATACCTCGATGTTGATCTCCTATCATCATCGTCAGATTGAAAATCTGAATCCGTTCTACCAACCATTTCAAGTTTCTTTCTCCATAGGCAAGGGATAGGTCCTTTAGTTCTTCTCAAGAACTTAAGGATAGCCTTGACTGCTTCCCAGTGTTCCTCATCTGGGTCTGCCTGATATCTGCTCGTAACATTTACAGCAAAACTGATATCTGGTCTTTTAGTTATAGACAACTTGATTCCATGTCTGACAGGAATTAGACTTCTTTTGAAATCATGCATTTTGAACCCATTCAAAATCTTGTCTACGTACATCGATTGGGAGAGACTTAGCATCCTCTAGATCTATCTCTATAGACCTCTATTCCTAGAATATAGGATGCTTCTTCCAAATCTTTTATGAAGAAACTTTGTGAAAAACCAATCTTTCACTTTTGACAACGTCTCTACATTATTCCCTAATAAGTAGAACGTCATTCACTTATAGGACCATAAATGTGATCGCACTCCCACTAACCCTTTGTACAATCATAGTACAATAACGGGTTCTATCTCAACAGGGATAGGGGTTGCATCAATGTTGGTTTGTGTCTCATTAGACAACTCTTTGAGTTCTATTTTCCTGTTGTTATCTCCTTCTTGAATAAACTCTTTTTCAAGAAAGATTGCAAACTTACAAACAAAACACTTTTTGTTCATCAGGATAATAGATATGATATCCTAAACTTTCTTTAGGGTAATCCACAAACCTACATTTAAGTTATCTTGATTTCCAATTTGGTTGCATTATATGTCTCTACATATGTAGTGCATCCCCATACCTTAACATGTTTAAGGTTTGGTGCTTCCCTTTCCATATCTCATATAGGTCCTAAGGGACAGCCTTGGTTTGAACTCTGTTTCACAGGTACGTGGCAATTTCTAGGGCATATCCTAACAAGGATAATATTAGGTCGTTGTAACTTATCATGGACCGGACCATATCAAATAAGGTCCTCTTCCTCCTTTTGACATACCATTTAGTTATGATGTTCTAAGAGGTGTCCATTAGAATAGAATGCCTATTTGAACAAGTTGATCTGAAAGATCACCAGTTAAATATTCGCCTCCTCGATCCAATCGAAGAGCTTAATACTTTTACTAGTTTGTTTTCTTTACTTCATATCTGAATTCTTTGAACCTTTCAAATGTTTCAGATTTGTACTTCTTTAAGTATATGCACCTATACCTTAACATTTTTAAGTAAAGGTTCATAAAGTATGAGAAACTATTTCTCTTGTTCTCTTGGGTTTATTAGCATTCAATTTTAGAGCTATCATGTTTCATGCAATTCATATTTGCAAGGTAGTTTAGAAGATAAATGCTATAAATTCCAGAAGTAATGAACTCTTCATAAAAAACATTTATTAAATCAAACTAAAAACACTGTTTAGGCAAAACTGAAATAAAGGTAATGTTTCTAAAAACTTCTGGAATGTCAAGACAGCTTATTAATTCTAAACTACTCCTTCAGGTAGAGTCAAGCAGCAAGTCCCATAGCTAATACAGCAACACTTTGCTCCATTCTCTACTCGTAGGGATATTCCGCTTCTACTCAGCCTTCTGCTTCCCACTAGATCCTGCATGGAATTCAAAATTCACATCAGAATTAAGTACCCAAGTGGAAGCAAAACTAACATTTAGTTTAGAGCATGATCCATACCTTCTGAAGGTCGGCTCTTTAGAGTATCCAGATACTCCCGGCAGTTACGTTTCCAGTGCCCATCCTTGCCGCAGTGAAAACAGGTTCCTTTGGCCTTGTCAGTATTACCTTTCTTGACACCTCCCTTTGGCTTCAAGTTCTTCTTCTTTTTCCCTTGGGTACTCTTACCCTTTCCTTTGCCCTTGCCCTTAGGCTTGGGCTTGGCCTTGGAAGTAGAAGCTCCATCAAATGCGAGCAAAGAACCTTTTCCCTTCTTCATTGTCTCCTCAGTCATCTTGAGCAAATTGTGCAGCTCGGGGAGAGTGGACTCAAGCTTGTTCATATGAAAATTCATTATGAACGGCCCAAATGAATCAGGAAGGGATTGCAATATAATGTCTAAACACATATCAGCTTCAATGATCACATCAAGCTTTTCAAGCTGCTCGATATGGTTGATCATTTTCAAGGTGTGATCAGTCACAGACGAACCCTCATTCATCCTTGCCTTGAATAGATCCTTGACATTATTGTACTTCGCGGTCCTACTTTGCTCCCCATACAACTCTTGTAAGTGGAGAAAGATGTCGCGAGCACTCTTCATGGACTCATGTTGCTTCTGAAGCTCAGGGCTCATGGATGCCATCATATAGCATCTTGCCTTCAAATCGTCATCCATGCGCTTCTGATAAGCGTCTCTCTCTTGCTGAGTTGCAGTCTCAGCCAGTGCCTCAGGAAGTGTGCCATCAAGTGTGTAGGTAATCTTTTCGGAAGTTAAAACTATTTTTAAGTTCCTCAGCCAATCAAGGTAATTTGGTCCAGTCAAACGGTTGATGTCCAATATTTTGGATAGCGGGTTGAGGTGAGCCATTTCTATGAACTACATATAAAATTAAATAGAGAATTAGATTTCATTTTTAATCCATAATGATCGGGTCTTTAATCATATGGTACCTCCCACTATTTTATCAAATTCCATACACCCTCTGATGGAATTCGGGAATCTCATTCCTAATGGGGATTGGGGTCCCACTGTGACCTAGAAGCCTCACATGTTAGTTTCTTGACTTCTAACCCACAGTAAGAAGACAACTCTTTGTCTATTGCTTCATAAGCAAGTTCCAATCATTTTGCCTCTAGGGTACATACTCCTCACATGTTAGTTTCTTGGAATACTTCCCTAGTTAAGTTAAGCTCATCATTCACACAGGTATGTTTCACCAAATATATACCTCACATGTTAGTTTCTTGGTATATACCAGCTTAGGCACCCCATGATATCTATATATGTGATAGTTTCAAGTAATGTCTTTAATATGGGTAGCTCCTACATGTCTGCAGCCAGGTACCCACATTAAGGGACGTTAGATGATCCTATAATGATGGAAGGCAATGAAGAATCCATTCCCTAATGTATTCTTCATTTCCAACTTAATATTAAAATAGAGGGGTTTTAAGGGTCTTATCAAAATAACTAATCTAACATACATCTCATGCATTTAAATAAGAAATATATAATAACATTATATATATATAATCCACTTATCGATATTAGTCCCTATAAGGTGATATATAACGATCTTTGGATTTGGAGCTATCTCTATTAATCTCATTAAAAGCTCCCACTATGATGATTATGGACTTTAAGAGGATTCAATCCAAGCCAATGAATTGAATCCTAGGTCTAAGGTGGGTGTAGGTGATCGTAAAACATTCATTTGAAACATAGCATGCACTCTTGAAAATCTTCTCCAAGCTTTCAAGTCCTTCAATCTCCTCCATTGGCTTCATGGTCTCCATCATAGGCTTGTTGGGCTCCACCATGCTCCTTTAGGTCCACCATGCTCCTTAGTGCGCTCTCGATTACATAACATTTACATAATTTAAAGAAAGGGATACATAAGGGGAATGTGGGGTACATAAGAGAATGATAGAGAGAGAGAAGAAGGTGGCATGCAAGCCCCAAATAAATAATACATCACCAAAAATTAACAACTCTTGAAAAATTAATACAACCCATTCATAAGACGACCAATCACAATTGGTTTAAGGGTATAGTCCATAATCATCATCCATCCATAACCATACAATCATATTGCATAATAAAGGAAATAACTGTAAGCAATAAACATATGGGCATTCATGGTAACTCTATTGATTGGTTTTCATTAATCTCATTAATGTGTCCTAATCTTATTAGGATATGCATAATCTCCATAATTAATTAAGTCTTAACAATTAAGACATTTAATTTCAATTAATCAAATCAATTGAAACATTTAAAGTCCCCTAATTGAAACTCTAATATCAAATATTAGAATCTTTTTAATTAAACAAAACAATTTTATTTAATTAAAATTTCCAGATTTTTATTTAATCCTAAATTGTGTTTTAAACCATTTAAAACAATATAAAATTAATCACTATTAATTAAATAATCAATTTCGGAATTAAATAAAATCATTTTATTAATTAATTAGTGCATTAGGGTTTCCTAAAACCCTAAACCCTAAATGCATTAACTCTAAACCCTAAGTGTAACCCTAATGCATTAAATGCCTTATGATTGGTCAATTAATGACCAATCATTTAAACCCTAGGTTTATACGGTATTAATGATTAGGATTAGGGTTTAATTAATGCCACCTAGGATATTAATTACTCCTAATTAATATGCACTAATTAGGGTTTCTAAAACCCTAAACCTTAAACTTATTAAATGCCAATGATTAATTACTAAACCATTAATGATCATGATTGGTCATAAATGACCAATCATTTAACCCTAGGTTAGACACATTAATTACTAGGTTTAGTTATTAATTAATGCATTAATAGAGTTAGGGTTTAATTAATATGAATTAGGGTTTCCTAAACCCTAAACCCTAGACATCATAAATGCATTTAATTATACCCTAATGATTAACAACCATGATTGGTCAATTAATGACCAATCATTAAACATTTTAATTAAGGTAATTAATAGTCAATTAGGGTTTTTAATTAATGCAATTAATGAATTAGGGTTTCATCATTAATGGGAATTAGGGTTTCCTAAGAAACCCTAAGGCTGCCGCCACCTACAGTGGGTTGCCATGGCTAGCCAAGGCTGCCATGGCTTGGCCAGGCCATGGGAGGCCATGGCCAGCAAAGGGGAATTCAAGCTAGGGTTTGGGCCAAGCCCATG
This sequence comes from Liquidambar formosana, assembly GCA_039720395.1. Classification (NCBI taxonomy): domain Eukaryota; kingdom Viridiplantae; phylum Streptophyta; class Magnoliopsida; order Saxifragales; family Altingiaceae; genus Liquidambar; species Liquidambar formosana. Next base: position 35,079,254 of record CM077829.1, read on the forward strand.
GACACGTGTGGAGTGGCCAAGAGGGCTGTCTTCTTCAAAGAACATTAGGGTTTCAAGAACCCTTGCTGGCACCACCATGGGAGGACCTCCAAGGTCACAAACGTTTGTAAAACTTAATCAATTCGACTCCACCAACAAAACCAGCTTTTGTATCATGTCCCTACATGAATTACTAAGCTAATTGAAGTGGTTTGGATGATCAAATCATCCCCAATTGTTCTAAACAATTCAAGAACAGTAGGCTGTCCAGAATTTGACAGCATACTGTCCCTGATCACAAATTGATTCAAAACCCAGCAAGATGATTAATTCAGGTTACCAAATTATTTTTCCTAGCATCCTACATGTCTTAGGAAACTAATAAAATTGGTTTCATGCAATTTGGAGTTCCCTAGCTCAAGATATGAACAAAACTCCATTGATGACTTTCTGCAGAAAAACAGCCTGCTGTGTTTTTCAAGAAATCAAACTTTTTGATTCTTATATGCATCAAGACTCTTATAAAACTTAAAGAAAATCATACATACAATATGTATAATTATCCTATAAAGGATTTACATCAATTTTACAGAGATATCATATCAGAACAGTAGCAAGAACCATAGGGTTCTAAAACCCAGATTCGAACTCCATGGTGTTCTTCCCAAACTTTTTGATTTGTTTTAATTCTCATGCATCCCTATGCTTGAGAAATCACCATAACAACTTTATGTGAATTAATTACAGCCATCTCATGTCTTAATTAAACCAAAACAAAAACAAAATACAAAAGAGAACAACCTAGGGTTCCAAACCCTAGGTTCGGCCTCCATAGAAGAAACACTGGTTTCTTCTTCTTCTGTATACATCACATGCTTCTCAAAATTCCAGAATTAATGTTAGAAGAATATTAGAAGAGGAGAAGAGGGAAAAACAGCCTAGGGTTCAAAACCCCAGGTTCGGCCATGAAGAGGAAACCCTAGTTTCCTCCTTCTTCTTCTCCAAAACTGAAACCTATTCAACTCTTTGAATTTTTCCAGCAGCCCTAAAACTATTTTAGAAGAGGAGAAGGAGAGATAAACACCTAGGGTTCAATAACCCTAGGTTCGGCCATGAGAGGGAACCAAGCTTTATGCATGAACAGAATTTTAATACATTAAACCAATCAATTTTACCATAAATTACAGCCCATATGCAGTTTGTATTAGGCATAACCATGGCTCTGATACCACTGTTGGGAATCAAACTAGAGAGGAAAAATACAAAGGCGGAATTTAAAATTTTTCCTACGATTCCCAAACCCATGAATCTTAATTATGCTTAATACAAAACAAAAACCCTAACTAGAAGAGGGTAGAATTACTTACAGTTGATTCAAGTCTTCTCTTTTATGCTCCAAGCTTTGTCTTCTGATTGAGCAGTCCAAGTGCACTGCCTCCAACAGTATCCACACCTAGCTTGAGCAAATTGTCCTTTCCTTCTTCTTCCTTAGGGTTGCTAGAGGTGGAGAAGAGGGAGAGAGAGAGAGGGAGGGCTGTGTAAATTTCGGCCAGCACTTGGGAGCCTCCAAGAGTGCATTAAGTGATGATGTCATCACATCATAAGAGGCTTTAAATAGCCTCCAACTAGGGCCGGCCAAGGGGGGGATTCCAAACCCTAATCTAATTTGTGTAATTACTCTTAATTACACAATTAGCCCACTAGTTTGCATCAAATACAAATTAGCTCCTTAAAGAACTTTTCTTTAATCACTTATACCCTTTCTCTCATAGACAATCAAGCTCTCTTAGCATGATCAGTGTGTGACCCATTGGGTTCACATCATCAAGTAGTAGGAACAGCACAAGTTGTGCACAATGGAACACTTTCCATTAAGGGTCTAATTGAAACTCCTTTCAATTCCCTAATTGATTATAACTCATTTATATCAATTAGGGCTTCTACTAACCATGAGTAACACCTAGCATATGGCTCATGGTGTGGTCCTTAATGAGGTGAATAGTCATTTACAAAGAACCCTTCTGTTATAGTTTACAGGTTACAATTCCATCCTTCCATCAACACAATGTCTCCAATTGAACTAATAGGACATGGAAGTCTGTCAAGTCCCTAGTTCAATTACTTTATACTCATTCATTAATATCAACTCAATGATGAACTTATGGAAACTCCTTTCCATATTCATTCTACCATGGGCCCATGGATTTAATGAGTTATATTCAATGAATGCTGTATGAGACATTCACTCTCTTTTTCCTGAGAGTGATGGATTCCTTGTTGATCACTCACATGCCTTCACACACATAGCAGTAGGGCCAATGAACACCCTTACAGACCCCTGAATAGGATCTGCACTTAGTGTTATCAAACTTCTAAAGCTACATGTATAAGACAACCATGGTGTCTCAGGTCTAAGGATTACTTGTACCACTATAACAATGAGAAACTGATTGACAGGCAGGTTAAAACTCCATTCAGTTTATCTCATATCTTTGGTCACATTCAGTGTACCTATTCTTATAATAGGCACCCACTTGTTGGTTGTAGTGTCTCCACACAAATAGCTTGAGACTAGCTATCCTCCTATAGAGTCAACCTAACAAGTGCTAGTCCTATGGTTCATTACTGTCCATCATAGTGAACCTTCAACTAGGAATGATTTAGGAGTTTAGTACAGAGATATATTTAGAGTCTCAAAATTACAACCCTTTGTAATTTCATATTCTCAACTCTAACTCCATGGACATATTATGTAAATATAAATGATGCATATAAACATAATAGAATAAGCCCTTTTATTAAATCAATAATAAATGTGACATATATAAATGAAATCAATTGATTGTTCCTAATCCCTAAACAATCATCTCTATGATTGGCTCTAGGGCATAATCCTAACAATCATCACATGCTTGGATATGACGAAGTCTATCCTTATGGTTTCATTTGAGTTTGTTGGTATTAATGAGATTAATCCATCAAACAAAAATGGGTTGTTCTTTTATCATTGGCTCACAAGTGAAACTTGTTCACCAATAAGGGGCTTTTGCCACAGCCCATTTTTGTCACCTTAGCTAGGTCATATCATTTCATGTAGGATTTTGAGTCCTTTTCGAGTCTAGTCTTTTGCATTGAGTTTCTATGGCATTGAATATCATGTGTATGAATTTTGAAGTGATTTGGAGTTCATCTCGATGGTCAATAAGAACTTTTGTGACTTAAAGGGCATAATCGTCTTTTAAGCTGTATATTTTCCATTTGACTTTGGAATGAATCCCGAGTCATTCCCTCGAGTTCATATGGTTATATAGAGTCCGTATATAGGTTCAATTTCATGAATTAATGGTTTAAGACCAATTCGACTCATAATGGTTCGGGTTTGCTAAAAGACCTTTTCTTGGTTTGCTCAAATTGACTCATAAGACCCAATCAATTTTCTCTCATTTAACTTCAATTGGGCTTTATTTATGTCCTAAACATGTTTAGAAAGATCGATTTTCGTTGGGAAAGCATTTGGTTCGACCTTGTGTACAAACCCAGCTTAGCGACGGTGAGGCACCATGGTTAACCACCTTTGTAAAACCTAACCATGCACTCATGGTTAAGGATTTTTGTCCTAAAATGCTTAAAAATGTGTCCCCCTTCGAAACACGGTCGTTTTGGCTTTTATTTCGTCAAAATCGAACTTAATTTGAAGATTTTAGGACTTTTGAAGCAAGTGGAAGTCAAAACCAAAGCGGAAAGGGAAAGCCCTCTGGTAACCGTCCAGGCCTAGTTGGTCACCTGAGGAATCCTTCTTCAACTCGAATTCTGACTCTCTCTTCCCTCTTTTGATGGTTTCCTCCACCAAAACAACTTGTTTGCTCTTAGGAGTGTGTAAGTTTGAGTTGTTTGAGCACCAAGAGAGTCTCTAATAGCCCTAGGATCATTGTTTAGTGAATTAATCTTAGCCATTGGTTTAGGGGGTTAGTTCTCTATATAAAGGACATGATATTCAACACATAGGGGGGAATGGCACTTTACACTTAGAGAGAGAGGGAGCTACGAGTTTGGAGAGCTAGAAGGACATCAAGAGGAGGCTCTTCAACCCCAAGCAAGGAAGAGAACAAGGAGTTTGAAGACAAGGAAGAGTCTACAAGAGGTAAGCATGCCCCTTTAATGCTGAACATGAGTTTTCTGCTTCTCCTCCTTCTCCTTCTTCTTCTTCTTCTAGGATAGTTATGGTGCATGAAATAGCTTTTCTTATGGATTGAATTCAATGCTTGTGTGGTGTTATATGAATGATTTTAGGATAGTTTATAGTTTTATATGCTTGATAATCCCTGGTTTACCAAGGATTCGATAGTGTCATTCTTTTTATCCTCTCAAATCATGCATAGTCCACATGTTTAGGTTGCTATGATTATTATCATGAATTGATATTCCTGTTAGTTAATATATGTTATATGAATGATATTCATGATGATTTGAGCATGTGTTAGAGTCATTTAATAGGGTTTGATGCATAGTTGTGAGATTAGGGTTTCGATAACCCTAAAATCATATAGGTCTTATACAGTATGCTTAGCTTAGCTTTTTGATTGATTTCTCATCATAGTCATTCTATATATGCTGCATATAGTTGAATCATGCTAGGTTTACATTCATGTAGTAGATTTTATAGGGTTTTTGGAGACATTATCCTTTTCTAAGGATAATTATCCTTTTCGTTGAGTGAGGTTTTGCATGAGAGCTTTCGGTGATGTGTTTAAGCATGAAATCACTTCTGTTATGTTCTAATATATATATTTTACGTAGGATATGTTGATTGCACCTCCCCATAACGACTTCTTTACGTGAAATTATCCTAGGATAGTTTCACTTAAGAAAGCTCGCCGTAGGAAGGTCTATTTTCATATTTTACATAAAATATCATCCTTTTGGTTAGAATTGGCTTAGTTATCATGTTTATTGATATTATTGGAGTCTCCCATGCTTGTTAGAGTGTCCTTGGTAGGTTTTTATGCATGTTAGTCAGGTCATTGCATGTAGGATTGAGTTAGAGTCCTTAATTATTCATTATTCTTGTTGTTTGCATGATAGATGAATGATTTTAGGCCTTGTCAGTCAGGTTCTGTCCAGATTAGTATATTGCTCTCTTTGCATGATTTTGTGCACTTGTAAGGGTGCAAACAGGTACAAAGCTTGTCCTATTGCAAATAGGGCTGCTATTGCTTGAAATTGCTAATGATAGGAGCTTTTGCACTTAGGTAAGTGGGTTTGAAGGTGCCCCAATTCACCTTTCTTTTTCTCTCTTTTCTCTTCTCCCTCCTAGGGTTACTTCTTAATACGGACATATGGTAATTATCAAGGGTTTCCTTTAATGATAAAATTCTGGTTTCTTTTTTATCAAAGTTTTCCTCTCATGGAAGTTTTCAATTTTGGATTAAATCAATATATTTTCAAATGAGGAAACCTAGGGTTTTTACCATAGGTTTGTATTAGGTTGTAACCCTATTCTTTTCGAACTACGTGGACTTTGATCCATGTATTTTGCTGCATGGTACGTAGGCGCTCTTCGTGAGGCTCAAGTCCGTTCTAGGATCCAAGTATCCTAGGCTTTTCTTTTCTTTTCTTCTTTTTCTGTTTTATTTTCATTTGTCTGATTGTGCATGGATGTTTGGATGGAATATATGATATGCATGCTGCCTTGTGATGATATATGATGATATTTGAGTGAAAAAGATCTTAAGTTAGCCCAATTAAATTAAGAGACCAACTCGGGCGATGTGGGTGCCTATGGGCTTTACCCAGAACCTTCCCACATCGTAACTTAGCCCTCGAATCCAATTTTCTGGTTTCAAAGACTTTGCTTTTCCTTTAATGGAGTCATGTGGTTTTTTTGAAAATAAAACATTTTTGTGGTTTTCCTCGTTTCCCTAAAAAATGAGGTGGCGACTCCTTTTTGTTTGTTGTCTTTCACCCCTATTCTTTTTGCCAAACCCTTGTGGGCCGTTTTCTGGGGTTCACACCTGGGTCTACCTGATATCTGCTTGTAACACTTACACCAAAAGCAATATCTGGTCTTGTACATAACATGGCATACATTAGACTCCCTACGGCAGAAGCATAGGGAATCGTCCTCATGTACGCAATCTCCTCTGGATTTTTAGGTGCCATGTTTTTAGACAACTTGATTCCATGCCTAACAGGAATTAGACCTCTTTTGGAATCTTCTAAATTGAACCTTTTCAATATTTTGTCTATATACAAAGATTGGGAGAGACCTAGCATCCTTTTAGATCTATCTCTATAGACCTTTATTCTTAGAATATAGGATGCTTCTCCCAAATCTTTCATGGAGAAATTCTGTGAAAGCCACTCTTTCACTTTTGATAACGTCTCTACATTATTTCCGATAAGTAGAATGTCATCAACATATAGGACCAGGAAAGTAATCGCACTCCCACTAACCTTCTTGTACACACATGGTTCATCCATATTCTGTAGGAAACCAAACGATTTGATTGCCTCATCGAATCGGATGTTCCAGCTTCTAGAAGCTTGTTTAGGTCCATAAATGGACTGCTGTAGCTTGCACACTTTGTGGTCCTCACCACTGGATGTAAAACCCTCAGGTTGCTGCATATAAAGCTCTTCCTCAATGTTGCCATTAAGGAAAGCGGTCTTTACATCCATTTGCTATATCTCATAATCGTAGTGTGCAGCTATAGCTAACAAGATCCTAATGGACTTAAGCATAGCCACAGGAGAGAAGGTTTCCTCATAGTCAATACCATGTCTTTGTTGGTAACCTTTTGCCACTAGCCTAGCTTTGTAGGTCTCTACCTTTCGATCTGAGCCTATCTTCCTTTTGAAGATCCATTTGCAGCCAACAGGTACTATACCTTCTGGTGGATCAACTAAAGTCCAGACTTTGTTGGAATACATTGTGGACCCCGGAAAGTGGCCCACACGATTAGAGAGGAGAGATTAGGTTTGAAAACGAAAAGGAAAGGAGTCGACACCTTATTTTTTAAAGGAAATAAGGAAAACCCTAAAAAAACAGTTTTGTTTTAGGAAAACAAAAGAATGACTCCATGTTTAAAAATGGTAAGGCAAAAGATCTTTTGGAAACCAAAGAAATCGGGGATTCGAAGGCTAAGTTACGATATGGGAAGGTTCTAGGCAAAGCCTATAGGCACCCATATCGCCCTAAACGGTCTCTTAATTTAATTGGGCTAAATCAAAGTCTTAATCACACACAAATCAACAATTATCATCAAAAAGATAGCATGCATTTCATCCATTCATTCATCCATATAATCAATTAAATCAAAGAAAAATAGAAAAAAGAAAGAGGGGAGAGAAAACCTAGGATACTTAGTATCCTAGGGCGGACTTGAACCTCACGAAGAGCGCCTACGTACCATGTATGGAAATACATGGATCAAAATCCACGTAATTCGAAAGGGAATAAGGTTATAACCTAATAGAGGCCTATGGTAAACCCTAAGTTTCCTTTCAAGAAAAACATGGTAAGTTTCCAAAAATAAATGATTCTCAAAAGATCTTTAGTAAATATGGAATTTGATAAAGATGGAAACTTTTATTTAAAAGGTATTTTTATGAATGGAAACTATAGAGTCTACCATACCCCCTATGAACCCCGGAAAACGGCCCACAAGGATTTGGCGGAAAGAGAAGATTTGGTATATATGGGATGGGTGAAAGACAACAAACAAAAAGGAGTCGCCACCTCATTTTTTAGGGAAAAGAAGAAAACCACAAAAATGTTTTATTTTCAAAACCACATGACTCCATTAAAGGAAAAGCAAAGTCTTTGAAACCAGAAAATTGGATTCAGGGGCTAAGTTACGACGTGGGAAGGTTCTGGGCAAAAGCCCATAGGCACCCACATCGCCCGAGTTGGTCTCTTAATTTAATTGGGCTAACTTAAGATCTTTTCATTCAAATATCATCATATATCATCACAAGGCAGCATGCATATCACATATTCTATCTAATCATTTCATGCACAATCACTCAAATAAAACAAAACAAAAAGAAAAGAAAAGAAAAAGCCTAGGATACTTGGATCCTAGAATGGACTTGAGCCTCACGAAGAGCGCCTATGTACCATGTAGCGAAATACATAGATCAAAGTCCACGTAGTTCGAAAAGAATAGGGTTACAACCTAATACAAACCTATGGTAAATACCCTAGGTTTCCTCATTTGAAAATATATCGAATAATCCAAAATTGGAGAATTCCACAAGAGGAAAAATTTTGATAGAAAACCAGAATTTTATTTTTAAAGGAAACCTTTGATAATCACCATATGTTTGTATTAAGAAGTAACCCTAGGAGGGAGAAGAGAAAAGAAAGAAGAAGAAAGGTGAATTGGGGCACCTTCAAACCCTACTTACCTGAGCGCAAAAGCTCCAAGCATTAGCCATTTCAGACCATAGCAGTCCTATTTGCAATAGGACAAGCATTGTACCTGTTTGCACCCTTACAAGTGCACAAAACCATGCAAAGGAAGCAATATGCAAATCTGGACAGAACCTTGACAAGGCCTAAAATCATCCATCTATCATGCAAATAACAAGAATAATGAATAACTAAAGACCCTAACTCAATCCTACATGCAATGACTTGACTAACATGCATAAAAAACCTACCAAAGACACACTAACAAGCATAAGAGACTCCAATAATATCAATAAACATGATAACAAAGCACATTCTAACCAAAAAGATGATATTTCATGTAAAATATGAAAATAGACCTCCCTACGGCGAGCTTTCTTAAGCGAAACTATCCTAAGATAATTTCACGTAAAAAAGTCGTTATGGGGAGGTGCAATCAACATATCCTACGTGAAATATATATACTAGAACACAATAGAAGTGATTTCATGCTAAAACACATCACAGAAAACTCTCATGCGAAACCTTACTCAATAAGAAGGATAATTATCCTTAAAAAAGGATAATGTCTCCAAAAAACCTATAAAATATACTATATGAATGCAAACCTAGCATGATTCAACTATATGCAGCATATATAGAATGACTATGATGAGCAACAACTCAAAAAGCTAAGCTAAGCATGCTGTATGAAGCTTGTGCGAATTCAGGGTTATCGAAACCCTAATCTCACAACTATGCATTAAAACCTATGAAACGACTCTAAGACATGCTCAAATTATCATGAATATCATTCATATCATATATATTAACTAACAGGAGCATCAATTCATGATAATAATCACAGCAACCTAAACATGTGAACAATGCATGATTTAAGAGGATAGAACGAATAAGGCTATCGAATCCTTGGTAAACCAGGGATTATCAAGCATATAAAGCCATAAACTATCCTAAAATCATTCATATAACATCACATAAACATTGAATTCAATCCATAAGACAAGCTATTTCATGCACCATAACTATCTTAGGAGAAGAAGAAGAAAGAGAAGAAGGAGAAGCAGAAAATTCATGTTCAGCAGTAAAGGGGCATGCTTACTTCTTGTAGACTCTTCATTGTCTTCAAACCTCTTGTTTCCTTGCTTGCTTGGGGTTGAAGAGCCTCCTCTTGAAGTCCTTATAGCTCTCCAAACTCGTAGCTCTCTCTCTCTCTAAGTGTAAAGTGCAATTAACCTCCCCCTATGTGCTGAATATCATGTCCTTTATATAAAGAACTGACCCCCTAAACCAATGGCTAAGATTAATTCATTAAATAATGATCCTAGGGCTATTAGAGACTCTCTTGGTGCTCAAGCAACTCAAACTTACACACTCCTAAGCTCAGACAAGTTGTTTTGGCGGAGGAAACCGTCAGAAGAGGGAAAGAAGAGTCAGAGTTCGAGTTGAGGAAGGATTCCTCGGGTGACCATCTAGGCCTAGACGGTTAGCCGTCTGGGCCTAGACGGCTGACCGTCCAGCCCCGGACGGTTACCCGAGGGTCCTCTATTTTTTCTCTGCTTTTGACTCCCACTTGCTGTAGAAGTCCTAAAATCTTCAAATTAAGTCCGATTTTAACGAAATAAAATCCAAAACGACCGTGTTTTGAAGGGGAACACATTTTTAAGCATTTTAGGACAAAAATCCTTAACCATGGGTGCATGGTTAGGTTTTACAAAGGTGGTTAACCATAGTGCTTTACCGTCGCTAAGCTGGGTTTGTACACAAGGTTGAACCGAATGCTTTCCCAATCGAAATTCGATCTTTCTAAACATGTTTAGGACATAAATAAAGCCCAATTGAAGTTAAATGAGAGAGAATTGGTTGGGTCTTATGAGTCAATTTGAGCAAACCAAGAAAGGGTCTTTTAGCCAACCCAAACCATTACGAGCCGAATTGATCTTAAACCATTAATTCATGAAATTGAACCTATATATGGACTCTATATAACCATATGAACTCGATGGGATGACTTGGGATTCATTCCAAAGTCAAATAGAAAATATACGGCTTAAAGAACGATTATGCCCTTAAAGTCGCAAAAGTTCTTATTGACCATCGAGATGAACTCCAAATCACTTCAAAATTCATACACATAATATTCAATGCCATAGAAACTCAATGCAAGAGACTAGACTCAAAAAGGACTCAAAATTCTACATGAAATGATATGTCCTAGCTAAGGTGACAAAAATGGGGTGTGACACCCCCCTATTAAGGAATAACCCTAGGAGGGAGAAAGGGAAAGTTTCAAGGAAAGGAAAGAAGGGTGAATTGGGGCACCCTCATACCCTACTTACCTTTAAGCAAAAGCAACCTATCAAAATGCCACCCTATTGCATAAGGTAATTATCTTATTTGCAAGATTTCATCTTGCAATAGCCAAAATAACCACCCCACATTGGTGGGGTAGTTGCACCTGTTGTACCTGTCAAGCACCTGCAATTTGCATGTAAAACATACCAAAAAAAAACAACCAACCAAGCTAGGTTCCAATCAAGCAATTATCATGCTTAAACATAGGCTAACACATGCTCAAAATATCATACTAAGGTCATTAAACAGATCTGGACAGAATTGAAAATAAGGCTTAAAATCCTTCATAAGTCATGTAAACAACACAAACCATGAAATAATGTAAGCCCTAATTCAACCCTACATGCAATAACATGCAAAAACCCTAAAAATCATCCATATGAATGCTCCAAATATCATATTTAGGTCAATAAACAAATCTGGACAGAATAGAAATAAGGTCTATGTTCATCCACTAAATATGCAAACAACATAAACAGTGAACAATTACAAACCCTAATTTAATCCTAGAACCATGACATGCATAAAAACCTTAAAATCCCCTATATGAATGCCAAAAATATCATAGTCATCTCATATGCAACACATATAGCAACTATGAAGAAAAAAAACAGAGAAAATCCCTAAGCTATCATGCTATATGCAACTAAACCAACACAAGGATGATAAAAACCCTAGAATCAGACTAGTGCATAAAATCCCATGAAATAACCCTAAATCATGCAAAACCAAATATGAACAGCATTCTAACCATGCATATTAATCAATAGAATGATCCACACATGATAAAGACATAGGCTTTCACATGAAATAATGCTATTCTAAGCATAAACTCAATTTCAGCACTAAGGAAACCCTAGAATTGCAACTATGCATGAAATCACATTAAACAGCCCTCTAGCATGTAAAAATGACCATGAACAAGATTATAATCATGCATATTAACTCATGAAAGTATCCACACATGATAAAAATGCTAGCTTGAACATGCAATAATAGCTATTCAATGAGAAACCCCTAAAAGGACACTAGAAACCCTAAAATCACAACCACATATAAAATCACATGGAATGACAATATCCTAATCATGCATTCTAAGCATTAGAAGCATCAACACATGATAAAAACATAAGCTTGAACATGAAATAATGCTATCCTATGCAAAACCCTAATTTAAAAGAGAGAGAAAAGGCAAAAGGAGGGTATACCTATGGTGAAGTATCCTTTTGCTGCTGTAGAGAGTCCTCCTTCCTTTATGTGCTGTTGGGAACTCCTTCCTTCAAGCCTTCAAGCCAAACTCTAGCCTTCCTTCAAGCTCTCTCTCTCACTCTCTCACTTAAAATTTAGGTTAAACTACCCTATGGATGGCTGTCATAGACTCCAAATCTCACACATGCCTCTCACTTCAGAAATTCCCTCCCCTATTGCTGAAGTATAAGGGGGTATTTATAGGGTTTGAGGGAAAACCCTCAATGGTTGGGATTAAAACCCTAGGTATTGATCCAAGGGCTCTTAGAGGTTCCCTTGGGGCTCAAGTAGGTCAAATAGGGCTGAAAATAAGGTTAAATGGCGGCTAGAGGCAAGCAAATCTGAGGAAATAGGGAGGGAGCCGCGTCAAGACTCAAAAAAGGAAAGTGGCTTGGGTGACCACCTGGGGCTAGGCGGCTAGCCACCTAGGCCCAAGCGGCTGGCCGCCCAAGCCTGGGTGGTCACCCGAGGCCATGTCATCTTCAGCCCAATTTTTGACCCTTTCGACTTCCAAATGTGTTTCAGGGCTCAAATCAACTCCGATTTTGACGAAACGAAAGCCAAAACGACCGTGTTTCGAAGGGGAATGTAATTTAAGTCACTTGAGGGCAAGAAACCATAGCCATGGCTGCATGGTTGGGTCCTACAAAGGTGGTTAACCGCTATGCCTCACCATCGCTTAGCTTAGGTATGCACATAGGGTCGCACTGAATGCTTTCCAATTCGAAATTCAACCTCCCTAAACACATTTGGGGATGAAATTAAGACTAATCAAGGTCAAATGAGTAGTCATAGAGTGAAAATCATGAGCCAATTCGAGCTAACCCGAAATAGGTCTCTTAACCAACCTGAGCCTTGTTGAGCCATTCTAATCCCGAACCATCAATTCATCGAATTGAACCCATAAATACCTCAAATGCATCCATATGAACTCCAATTGGCAACTTGGAGATCATTTCAAGGTCAAATGGAAAGTTTGTGACCAAAAAGACGATTATGCCCCTCAAGTCACAAAAGTTCTTATTAACCCTCAAGATCAACTCCAAATTGAACCAAAATTCATACACACCATCCTTAGGACCCTAAAAACTCAATGCAAAAGACTAGACTCAAAAAGGAAACAAAATGACACATGAAATGACAAACCCTAGCTAAGGTGGCAAAAATGGGGTGTGACATACATCGAGTCCATTTTAGATTTCATAGCTTCTAGCCATTTGTTCGAATCAGCATCCAATATCGCCTGTCCATAAGTAGTAGGTTCATCTGGGTGTTCTCTATCACCAAGGAACAATTCCTCTGCATTATGGTTGAGAAATCTATATCTCTCACGTGCAACAGATACCCTACTCGATCTACGAAGAGGTTGTGGTACATTAGTGGGTTCTGTCTCATCAGGGACAAGGGTGGGATTACTGTCGGTTTGTGTCTCATCAGACAATTCTTTGAGTTCTATTTTCCTGTTGTTGCCTCCTTCTTGAATAAACTCTTTTTCAAGAAAGACTGCAAACTGACTAACAAACACCTTTTGTTCATCAGGATAATAGAAATAGTATCCTAAACTCTCTTTAGGATATCCCACAAACCTACATTTAATTGATCTTGATTCTAATTGTTTGCATCATGTGTCTTTACATATGCAGTGCAACCCCATACCTTAACATGTTTAAGGCTTGGTGCTCTCCCTTTCCATATCTCATACGGTGTCTTAGGGATAGCCTTGGTTGGGACTCTGTTCAATAAGTACGCGGCAGTTTCCAGGGCATGTCCCCAGAAGGACAATTGTAAATCAGTGTAACTCATCATGGACCTAACCATATTCAATAAGGTTCGATTCCTCCTTTCTGACACACTATTAAGCTGTGGTGTTCCAGGAGGTGTCCATTGAGATAAAATGCCCGCTTGAACAAGATGATCTAAAAACTCACCAGTTAAATATTCTCCTCCTCGATTCGATCGAAGAGCTTTAATACTTTTACTAGTTTGTTTCTCTACTTCATATTTGAATTCTTTGAACTTTTTAAATGCTTCAGATTTGTACTTCATTAAGTACACATACCCATACCTAGAATGATCATCGGTAAAGGTTATAAAGTAAAAGAAACCTCCACAAGCATGTATGCTCATAGGACCATATACATCACTATGTATTAATCCTAATATGTCTGCAGCCCTCTCACCGTGACTGGTGAAAGGTGACTTAGTCATTTTACCTAGTAAACATGATTCACAAGTTAGAAAGGGCATAGAAGCCAATGGACCCAATTATCCACCCTTACACATCTTGTTAATCCTATTCTCACTGATGTGACCTAGTCTCAAGTGCCAGTCATATGTGGAGTTTTCTTCATCTCTTGTTCTCTTGGGTTTGTTTGCATTCAATTTAGAACTATCATGCTCTATGCAATTAACATTTGCAATAAAGTTTAGAAAATAAAGGCCATTCACATAAACTCCAGAAGTAATGAACTCTTCATTTTTAAATAAAGAACATTTATTCTCCTAAATAACAAACCTAAATCCTTGTTTAGATAATATTGAAATAGAAATAATGTTTCTTATAACTTCTGGAATATAAAGACAGCCTAATAATTCTAAACTACTCCCACTAGGCAAAGTCAAGCAGCAAGCCCCCACAGCTAATGCAGCAACGTTTGCTCCATTTCCCACACGTAGGGTTACTTCTCCTTTACTCAGCCTTCTACTTCCCACTAGGTCCTGCATGGAATTACAAATATGAGAACTCGCACCAGAATCTAGTACCCAAGTGGAAGCAGAGCTAACACTCATGTTAGTCTCAAGTATAAGAGCATGATCCATACCTTCCGAAGGTTGGTTCTTCAGAGTATCCAGATACTCTTGGCAGTTACATTTCTAATGCCCATCTTTGCCGCAGTAAAAACAGATCCCTTTACCTTTCCTCTTCCTTCGGGTACTCTTACCCTTTCTTATTCCCTTGCCTTTAGGCTTAAGCAAAGAATTGGAAGCAGGAACTTCAACCCATTCATCACATTCAAGCAAGAACTCTTTGCTATACAACTCTTGTATGTGGATAAATATCTCGGGTGCACTTCCCATGGACTCGTATCGCTTCTTAAGCTCAGGACTTAGAGACACCATCATATAGCATCTCGTCATAAGATCATCATCCATGCGCTTTTGATAAGTGTCTTTCTCTGGCTGAGTTGCAGCCTCAGTAGGAGCATTGGGAAGTGGACTTTGAAGTGCATAGGTAATATTTTCGGAATTCAAAACGATTTTTAAATTCCTTAGCCAATCAAGATAATCAGGTCCAATTAAATGGTTGGTTTCCAAAATGTTGGATAACGGGTTGCGGTGAGCCATTACGGTGATCTACATACAGAAAATTAAACAGAAAATTAGATTTCATTTTTAATCCATAATGATCGGGTCTTTAATCATATGGTACCTCCCACTATTTTATCAAACTCCATACACCCTCTAATGGAATTCGGGAATCTCATTCCTAATGGGGATTGGGGTCCCACTATGACCTAGAAGCCTCACATGTTAGTTTCTTGACTTCTAACCCACAGTAAGAAGACAACTCTTTGTCTATTGCTTCAAAAGCAAATTCCAATCGTTTTGCCTCTAGGGAACATACTCCTCACATGTTAGTTTCTTGGAATACTTCCCTAGTTAAGTTAAGCCCATCATTCACACAGGTATGTTTCACCAAATATATACCTCACATGTTAGTTTCTTAGTATATACCAGCTTAGGCACCCCATGATATCTCATATATGATAGTTTCAAGTAATGTCTTTAATATGGGTAGCTCCTACATGTCTGCAACTAGGTACCCACATTAAGGGACGTTAGATGATCCTATAATGATGGAAGGCAATGAAGAATCCATTCCCTAATGTATTCTCCATTTCCAACTTAATATTGAAAGAGAGGGGTTTTAAGGGTCTCATCAAATTAACTAATTTAACATACATCTCATGCATCTAAATATAAAATGAACAACATAATAATAATAAACCACTTATCAATATTAGTCCCGAGAAGGAGACATATAATGATCTATGGATTTGGAGCTATCACTATTAATCTCATTAAAAGCTCCCACTATGATGATTATGGACTTTGAGAGGATTCAATCCAAGCCAATAGATTGAATCCAAGGTCTAAGGTGGGTGTAGGTGATCGTAAAATAACACATTCGAAACATGCATGCTGTCTTGAAACACTTCTCTAAGCTTTCAAGTCCTTTAATCTGCTCCCTTGGCTTGATGGTCTCCACCATTGGCTTGTTGGGCTCCATCATACTCCTTTGGGTCCACCATGCTCCTTAGTGCGCTCTCGATTACATAACATTTACATAATTTAAAGAAAGGGATACATAAGGGGAATGTGGGGTACATAAGAGAATGATAGAGAGAGAGAGGGAAAGTGGCATGCAAGCCCCAAATAAATTACATCACCTTAATAAAATTACAACTCTTGTAAATTATAACATCCCATTCATAAGACGGCCAATCACAATTGATTTAAAGGGTATAGTCCATAATCATCATCCAAACACAAACATACAATCTCATTGCATAATGTAAAGAAAACACTGTAAGCATTAAAACATATGGGCATTATGGTAATTCTCTTGAATGATTTACATTAATCTCATTAATGCATCCTAACCTTATTAGGTTTTAAAAAAATATCCAGAATTAAATAAAATCTTAACATTTAAGACATTTAGTTTCAATTAATCAAATTAATAGAAACATATAAAGTTTCCTAAAATAACTCTAATATCCAATATTAGGGTTTCCTTAATTAAACAAAACAATTTCATTTAATTAAGAATTTCCAGATTTTAATTTAATCCCTAATTGTGTTTTAAACCATTTAAAACATTATAAAATTAATCAATATTAGTTAAATAATTAATATAGGAATTAAATAAAATCAATAAAATGATGAATTAGTGTATTAGGGTTTCCTAAAACCCTAAACCCTAAATGCATAACCCTAAACCCTAAATGCAAGCCCTAATCATTAAATGCCTTATGATTGGTCATTTAATGTCCAATCATTAAAACCCTAGGTTCATACGGTATTTAATAAAAGGGATTAGGGTTTAATTAATGCCAAATAGGGTATTAATTACCCTTAATTAATTACACTAATTAGGGTTTCTAAAACCCTAACCCTAGACATCATTAATGGTATTAATTATGCCCTAACAATTAATAACCATGATTGGTTATTTAATGACCAATCATTAACTCTTAATTAAGGTAATTAATATTCCAATTAGGGTTTTAATTAATGCCGTAATGAAATTAGGGTTTCATCATTAACTCAAAATTAGGGTTTCATCCTTAACTCTATGCAGCCGTCACTACCAGGGGGCTGCTTGAGCTTGGCTAGGCTGCCATGGCCACCAACAATTGTGGGAGGCCATGGCCAGTCATGCGAGAACATCCTAGGCTGTGGGACAAGCCTCTGGACACGTGAGAAGTGGTGGAAGTGGCTGCCATCATCAAGAACAATCAGGGTTTCCAAAACCCATTGCTGGAGCCATTGTTGCAGACCTTGAAGGTCACAATAGCTTCTAAATCCTTATCAATTTGACTCCTCCATTGAAACCAGCTTTTGTATCATGTCCCTACATGAAATACTAAGCTAATAGAAGAGGTTTGGATGATCAAATCATCACCAATTGTTCTAAACAATTAAAACAACAGTAGGCTGCTCAGAATTTGACAGCATACTGTCCATGGTCAGAAATTGATTTAAAACCCAGCAAGATGAATGAATTAGGATACCAAATGAATTTTCCCAGTATCCTACATGTCTTAGGAAACTAATGCAATTGATTTCATGCAATTTGGAGTTCCCTAACTCAAGTTCTAATCAAAACTCCATTGATGACTTTTCTGCAGAGAAAATCTGCTATGCTGGTCATGAAAAATTTTCAAACTTTTTGAATCTTTTTCCATCAAAAGCTTTTTGAAACTTAAAGAAAATCATATACACATAATATATAATGATCCTACAATGGATTTGCATCAAAAATACAGAAGCTTTGATTGAATTTAATTCCAAGAACCTCTGGGTTCTAAAACCCAGATTCAATCCTCTTCAGAAAACCCAGTTTTCCTTTTTCTTCTTCTTCCAATTCAAACCCTATACAACCTTTGCATCAATGGTTACCCTTAACCATGATTTAGAAGAGGAGTAGAAGAAGAATAGACCTAGGGTTCCAAACCCTAGGTTCAGCCAAAGAGAAGAACACTTATGCAGTAAAAATTCTCCAGATTTTTTAATCATTCCACTACACCATAAATTCCAGCCCATATGTATTTTGTATTATGCATAATCATGGCTCTGATACCACTATTGGGAATCATACAAGAGGAAAAAATAGAAGTGCAGAATATAAAAAATTTTTCCTTTGATTCCACAGCCCATGAATCTAACTATGCATAACACAAAATCCAACCCTAACTACAAAGAGGCTTAGAACACTTATAGAATTTTTGTCTTCTCCTTTTTGCTCCAAGCTTTGATTCCGGACAGTGTTAAATGAGAACCCCAAGTGTGCTGCCTCCAACGATATCCACACCTAGCTAGAGCTTCAAGTCCTTTCCACATTTTCCTTGTTGTTGCTAGTGTAGGAGAAGAGAGGAGAGAGAGAGAGGGAGGCTGGAAATTCTGGCCAGCCCTTGGGGAGTTCAACTTATTATGATGTCACACATCATAGTGTGACTTATATAGTCCACACTAAGGGGGCCGGCCCTAGGGGGAAACCTTATTAGGGTTTTATACAATTTCTCTAAATTGCACAATATGTTAGGATTATGCCCTAGAGCAAATCATAGAGATGATTGTTTAGGGATTAGGAACAATCAATTGATTTCATTTATGCATGTCACATTTATTATTGATTTAATAAAAGGGCTTATTCTATTATGTTTATATGCATCATTTATATTTACATAATATGTCCATGGAGTTAGAGTTGAGAATATGAAATTACAAAGGGTTGTAATTTTGAGACTCTAAATATATCTCTGTACTAAACTCCTAAATCATTCCTAGTTGAAGGTTCACTATGATGGACAGTAATGAACCATAGGACTAGCACTTGTTAGGTTGACTCTATAGGAGGATAGCTAGTCTCAAGCTATTTGTGTGGAGACACTACAACCAACAAGTGGGTGCCTATTATAAGAATAGGTACACTGAATGTGACCAAAGATATGAGATAAACTGAATGGAGTTTTAACCTGCCTGTCAATCAGTTTCTCATTGTTATAGTGGTACAAGTAATCCTTAGACCTGAGACACCATGGTTGTCTTATACATGTAGCTTTAGAAGTTTGATAACACTAAGTGCAGATCCTATTCAGGGGTCTGTAAGGGTGTTCATTGGCCCTACTGCTATGTGTGTGAAGGCATGTGAGTGATCAACAAGGAATCCATCACTCTCAGGAAAAAGAGAGTGAATGTCTCATACAGCATTCATTGAATATAACTCATTAAATCCATGGGCCCATGGTAGAATGAATATGGAAAGGAGTTTCCATAAGTTCATCATTGAGTTGATATTAATGAATGAGTATAAAGTAATTGAACTAGGGACTTGACAGACTTCCATGTCCTATTAGTTCAATTGGAGACATTGTGTTGATGGAAGGATGGAATTGTAACCTGTAAACTATAACAGAAGGGTTCTTTGTAAATGACTATTCACCTCATTAAGGACCACACCATGAGCCATATGCTAGGTGTTACTCATGGTTAGTAGAAGCCCTAATTGATATAAATGAGTTATAATCAATTAGGGAATTGAAAGGAGTTTCAATTAGACCCTTAATGGAAAGTGTTCCATTGTGCACAACTTGTGCTGTTCCTACTACTTGATGATGTGAACCCAATGGGTCACACACTGATCATGCTAAGAGAGCTTGATTGTCTATGAGAGAAAGGGTATAAGTGATTAAAGAAAAGTTCTTTAAGGGGCTAATTTGTATTTGATGCAAACTAGTGGGCTAATTGTGTAATTAAGAGTAATTACACAAATTAGATTAGGGTTTGGAATCCCTCCCTTGGCCGGCCCTAGTTGGAGGCTATTTAAAGCCTCTTATGATGTGATGACATCATCACTTAATGCACTCTTGGAGGCTCCCAAGTGCTGGCCGAAATTTACACAGCCCTCCCTCTCTCTCTCTCCCTCTTCTCCACCTCTAGCAACCCTAAGGAAGAAGAAGGAAAGGACATCTTGCTCAAGCTAGGTGTGGATACTGTTGGAGGCAGTGCACTTGGACTGCTCAATCAGAAGACAAAGCTTGGAGCATAAAGGAGAAGACTTGAATCAACTGTAAGTAATTCTACCCTCTTCTAGTTAGGGTTTTTGTTTTGTATTAAGCATAATTAAGATTCATGGGTTTGGGAATCGTAGGAAAAATTTTAAATTCCGCCTTTGTATTTTTCCTCTCTAGTTTTATTCCCAACAGTGGTATCAGAGCCATGATTATGCCTAATACAAACTGCATGTGGGCTGTAATTCATGGTAAATTGATTGGTTTAATGAATTAAAATTCTGTTCATGCATAAAGCTTGGTTCCCTCTCATGGCCGAACCTGGGGTTTATGAACCCTAGGTTATTTCTCTTCTATTTCTCTTCTAAAAGGTGTTTTAGGGCTGCTGGAAATTCAAAGAGTTGAATAGGTTTCAGTTTTGGAGAAGAAGAAGGAGGAAACTAGGGTTTCCTCTTCATGGCCGAACCTGGGGTTTTGAATCCTAGGCTGTTTTTCCCTCTTCTCCTCTTCTAATATTCTTCTAACATTAATTCTGGAATTTTTGAGAAGCATGTGATGTATACAGAAGAAGAAGAAACCAGTGTTTCTTCTATGGAGGCCGAACCTGGGGTTTTGAACCCTAGGTTGTTCTCTTTTGTGTTTTGTTTTTGTTTTGGTTTAATTAAGACATGAGATGCCTGTAATTAATCCACATAAAGTTGTTATGGTGATTTCTCAAGTATAGGGATGCATAGAAATCAAAACAAATCAAAAAGTTTGGGAAGAACACCATGGAGTTCGAATCTGGGTTTTAGAACCCTATGGTTCTTGCTACTGTTCTGATATGATATCTCTGTAAAATTGATGTAAATCCTTTATAGGATAATTATACATATTGTATGTATGATTTTCTTTAAGTTTTATAAGAGTCTTGATGCATATAAGAATCAAAAAGTTTGATTTCTTGAAAAACACAGCAGGCTGTTTTTCTGCAGAAAGTCATCAATGGAGTTTTGTTCATATCTTGAGCTAGGGAACTCCAAATTGCATGAAACCAATTTTATTAGTTTCCTAAGACATGTAGGATGCTAGGAAAAATAATTTGGTAACCTGAATTAATCATCTTGCTGGGTTTTGAATCAATTTGTGATCAGGGACAGTATGCTGTCAAATTCTGGACAGCCTACTGTTCTTGAATTGTTTAGAACAATTGGGGATGATTTGATCATCCAAACCACTTCAATTAGCTTAGTAATTCATGTAGGGACATGATACAAAAGCTGGTTTTGTTGGTGGAGTCGAATTGATTAAGTTTTACAAACGTTTGTGACCTTGGAGGTCCTCCCATGGTGGTGCCAGCAAGGGTTCTTGAAACCCTAATGTTCTTTGAAGAAGACAGCCCTCTTGGCCACTCCACACGTGTCCATGGGCTTGGCCCAAACCCTAGCTTGAATTCCCCTTTGCTGGCCATGGCCTCCCATGGCCTGGCCAAGCCATGGCAGCCTTGGCTAGCCATGGCAACCCACTGTAGGTGGCGGCAGCCTTAGGGTTTCTTAGGAAACCCTAATTCCCATTAATGATGAAACCCTAATTCATTAATTGCATTAATTAAAAACCCTAATTGACTATTAATTACCTTAATTAAAATGTTTAATGATTGGTCATTAATTGACCAATCATGGTTGTTAATCATTAGGGTATAATTAAATGCATTTATGATGTCTAGGGTTTAGGGTTTAGGAAACCCTAATTCATATTAATTAAACCCTAACTCTATTAATGCATTAATTAATAACTAAACCTAGTAATTAATGTGTCTAACCTAGGGTTAAATGATTGGTCATTTATGACCAATCATGATCATTAATGGTTTAGTAATTAATCATTGGCATTTAATAAGTTTAAGGTTTAGGGTTTTAGAAACCCTAATTAGTGCATATTAATTAGGAGTAATTAATATCCTAGGTGGCATTAATTAAACCCTAATCCTAATCATTAATACCGTATAAACCTAGGGTTTAAATGATTGGTCATTAATTGACCAATCATAAGGCATTTAATGCATTAGGGTTACACTTAGGGTTTAGAGTTAATGCATTTAGGGTTTAGGGTTTTAGGAAACCCTAATGCACTAATTAATTAATAAAATGATTTTATTTAATTCCGAAATTGATTATTTAATTAATAGTGATTAATTTTATATTGTTTTAAATGGTTTAAAACACAATTTAGGATTAAATAAAAATCTGGAAATTTTAATTAAATAAAATTGTTTTGTTTAATTAAAAAGATTCTAATATTTGATATTAGAGTTTCAATTAGGGGACTTTAAATGTTTCAATTGATTTGATTAATTGAAATTAAATGTCTTAATTGTTAAGACTTAATTAATTTTGGAGATTATGCATTTCCTAATGAGATTAGGACACATTAATGAGATTAATGAAAACCAATCAATAGAGTTACCATGAATGCCCATATGTTTATTGCTTACAGTTATTTCCTTTATTATGCAATATGATTGTATGGTTATGGATGGATGATGATTATGGACTATACCCCTTAAACCAATTGTGATTGGCCGTCTTATGAATGGGTTGTATTATTTTCAAGAGTTGTAATTTTATTATGGTGATGTATTATTTATTTGGGGCTTGCATGCCACCTTCTTCTCTCTCTCTATCATTCTCTTATGTACCCCACATTCCCCTTATGTATCCCTTTCTTTAAAATTATGTAAATGTTATGTAATCGAGAGCGCACTAAGGAGCATGGTGGACATAAAGGAGCATGGTGGAGCCCAACAAGCCTATGGTGGAGACCATGAAGCTAATGGAGGAGATTGAAGGACTTGAAAGCTTGGAGAAGATTTTCAAGAGTGCATGCTATGTTTTGAATGAATGTTTTACGATCACCTACACCCACCTTAGACCTTGGATTCAATTCATTGGCTTGGATTGAATCTTCTTAAAGTCCATAATCATCATAGTGGGAGCTTTTAATGAGATTAATAGAGATAGCTCCAAATCCAAAGATCGTTATATGTCACCTTATAGGGACTAATATCGATAAGTGGATTACATATGTAATGTTGTTATATATATTTCATATTTAAATGCATGAGATGTATGTTAGATTAGTTAATTTGATGAGACCCTTAAAACCCCTCTCTTTTAATATTAAGTTGGAAATGGAGAATACATTAGGGAATGGATTCTTCATTTCCTTCCATCATTATAGGATCATCTAACGTCC
The DNA here is from genome assembly GCA_039720395.1 of Liquidambar formosana. Taxonomy (NCBI): domain Eukaryota; kingdom Viridiplantae; phylum Streptophyta; class Magnoliopsida; order Saxifragales; family Altingiaceae; genus Liquidambar; species Liquidambar formosana. The sequence goes on from CM077829.1 coordinate 35,102,780, forward strand.
CTTAATGTGGGTACCTGGCTGCAGACATGTAGGAGCTACCCATATTAAAGACATTACTTGAAACTATCACATATATAGATATCATGGGGTGCCTAAGCTGGTATATACCAAGAAACTAACATGTGAGGTATATATTTGGTGAAACATACCTGTGTGAATGATGGGCTTAACTTAACTAGGGAAGTATTCCAAGAAACTAACATGTGAGGAGTATGTACCCTAGAGGAAAAATGATTGGAACTTGCTTATGAAGCAATAGACAAAGAGTTGTCTTCTTACTGTGGGTTAGAAGTCAAGAAACTAACATGTGAGGCTTCTAGGTCACAATGGGACCCCAATCCCCATTAGGAATGAGATTCCCGAATTCCATCAGAGGGTGTATGGAATTTGATAAAATAGTGGGAGGTACCATATGATTAAAGACCCGATCATTATGGATTAAAAATGAAATCTAATTCTCTATTTAATTTTATATGTAGTTCATAGAAATGGCTCACCTCAACCCGCTATCCAAAATATTGGACATCAACCGTTTGACTGGACCAAATTACCTTGATTGGCTGAGGAACTTAAAAATAGTTTTAACTTCCGAAAAGATTACCTACACACTTGATGGCACACTTCCTGAGGCACTGGCTGAGACTGCAACTCAGCAAGAGAGAGACGCTTATCAGAAGCGCATGGACGATGATTTGAAGGCAAGATGCTATATGATGGCATCCATGAGCCCTGTGCTTCAGAAGCAACATGAGTCCATGAAGAGTGCTTGCGACATCTTTCTCCACTTACAAGAGTTGTATGGGGAGCAAAGTAGGACCGCAAAGTACAATATTGTCAAGGATCTATTCAAGGCAAGGATGAATGAGGGTTCGTCTGTGACTGATCACACCTTGAAAATGATCAACCATATCGAGCAGCTTGAAAAGCTTGATGTGATCATTGAAGCTGATATGTGTTCAGACATTATATTGCAGTCCCTTCCTGATTCATTTGGGCCGTTCATAATGAATTTTCATATGAACAAGCTTGAGCCCACTCTCCCCGAGCTGCACAATTTGCTCAAGATGACTGAGGAGACAATGAAGAAGGGAAAAGGTTCTTTGCTCGCATTTGATGGAGCTTCTACTTCCAAGGCCAAGCCCAAGCCTAAGGGCAAGGGCAAAGGAAAGGGTAAGAGTACCCAAGGGAAGAAGAAGAAGAACTTGAAGCCAAAGGGAGGTGTCAAGAAAGGTAATACTGATAAGGCCAAAGGAACCTGTTTTCACTGCGGCAAGGATGGGCACTGGAAACGTAACTGCCGGGAGTATCTGGATACTCTAAAGAGCCGACCTTCGGAAGGTATGGATCATGCTCTAAACTAAATGTTAGTTTTGCTTCCACTTGGGTACTTAATTCTGATGTGAATTTTGAATTCCATGCAGGATCTAGTGGGAAGCAGAAGGCTGAGTAGAAGCGGAATATCCCTACGAGTAGAGAATGGAGCAAAGTGTTGCTGTATTAGCTATGGGACTTGCTGCTTGACTCTACCTGAAGGAGTAGTTTAGAATTAATAAGGTATCTTGACATTCCAGAAGTTTTTAGAAACATTATCTTTATTTCAGTTTTGCCTAAACAGTGTTTTTAGTTTGATTTAATAAATGTTTTTTATGAAGAGTTCATTACTTCTGGAATTTATAGCATTTATCTTCTAAACTACCTTGCAAATATGAATTGCATGAAACATGATAGCTCTAAAATTGAATGCTAATAAACCCAAGAGAACAAGAGAAATAGTTTCTCATACTTTATGAACCTTTACTTAAAAATGTTAAGGTATAGGTGCATATACTTAAAGAAGTACAAATCTGAAACATTTGAAAAGGTTCAAAGAATTCAGATATGAAGTAAAGAAAACAAACCAGTAAAAGTATTAAGCTCTTCGATTGGATCGAGGAGGCGAATATTTAACTGGTGATCTTTCAGATCAACTTGTTCAAATAGGCATTCTATTCTAATGGACACCTCTTAGAACATCATAACTAAATGGTGTGTCAAAAGGAGGAAGAGGACCTTATTTGATATGGTCCGGTCCATGATAAGTTACAACGACCTAATATTATCCTTGTTAGGATATGCCCTAGAAATTGCCACGTACCTGTGAAACAGAGTTCAAACCAAGGCTGTCCCTTAGGACCTATATGAGATATGGAAAGGGAAGCACCAAACCTTAAGCATATTAAGGTATGGGGATGCACTACATATGTAGAGACATATAATGCAACCAAATTGGAAATCAAGATAACTTAAATGTAGGTTTGTGGATTACCCTAAAGAAAGTTTAGGATATCATATCTATTATCCTGATGAACAAAAGGTGTTTTGTTTGTAAGTTTGCAATCTTTCTTGAAAAAGAGTTTATTCAAGAAGGAGATAACAACAGGAAAATAGAACTCAAAGAGTTGTCTAATGAGACACAAACCAACATTGATGCAACCCCTATCCCTGTTGAGATAGAACCCGTTATTGTACTATGATTGTACAAAGGGTTAGTGGGAGTGCGATCACATTTATGGTCCTATAAGTGAATGACGTTCTACTTATTAGGGAATAATGTAGAGACGTTGTCAAAAGTGAAAGATTGGTTTTTCACAAAGTTTCTTCATAAAAGATTTGGAAGAAGCATCCTATATTCTAGGAATAGAGGTCTATAGAGATAGATCTAGAGGATGCTAAGTCTCTCCCAATCGATGTACGTAGACAAGATTTTGAATGGGTTCAAAATGCATGATTTCAAAAGAAGTCTAATTCCTGTCAGACATGGAATCAAGTTGTCTATAACTAAAAGACCAGATATCAGTTTTGCTGTAAATGTTACGAGCAGATATCAGGCAGACCCAGATGAGGAACACTGGGAAGCAGTCAAGGCTATCCTTAAGTTCTTGAGAAGAACTAAAGGACCTATCCCTTGCCTATGGAGAAAGAAACTTGAAATGGTTGGTAGAACGGATTCAGATTTTCAATCTGACGATGATGATAGGAGATCAACATCGAGGTATGTTCTCACCTTAAATGGTGGAGCTGTAAATTTGAGCTCATTGCTGCATGTTTGGATGAGTAAGTTCATTGCAGAACTAGGAGTGGTTCCTGACATTGAGAAGCCTTTACTATTGTTTTTGTGACAACAATAAGGCTAGTGCTCAAGACAAGGATCCACGGTCTCATCAAAAGTCCAAACTTTAAGCGGCGATTCCAAGTGATTAGAGAGATCATTGGAAGAGATGACATATACATATAAAAGTTTAAAAGAACAGAGAATAAAGAAGACCCCTTTACTAAAGCTATGACCCAAGTGTGTTGGATCACCACCGACAGGATATGGGTATGAGATACATGGTGGATTGGCTATAGTGCAAGTGGGAGATTGTTAGGATTATGCCCTAGAGCCAATCATAGAGATGATTGTTTAGGGATTAAGAACAATCAATTGATTTCATTTATATATGTCACATTTATTATTGATTTAATAAAAGGGCTTATTCTATTATGTTTATATGCATCATTTATATTTACATAATATGTCCATGGAGTTAGAGTTGAGAATATGAAATTACAAAGGGTTGTAATTTTGAGACTCTAAATATATCTCTGTACTAAACTCCTAAATCATTCTTAGTTGAAGGTTCACTATGATGGACAGTAATGAACCATAGGACTAGCACTTGTTAGGTTGACTCTATAGGAGGATAGCTAGTCTCAAGCTATTTGTGTGGAGACACTACAACCAACAAGTGGGTGCCTATTATAAGAATAGGTACACTGAATGTGACCAAAGATATGAGATAAACTGAATGGAGTTTTAACCTGCCTGTCAATCAGTTTCTCATTGTTATAGTGGTACAAGTAATCCTTAGACCTGAGACACCATGGTTGTCTTATACATGTAGCTTTAGAAGTTTGATAACACTAAGTGCAGATCCTATTCAGGGGTCTGTAAGGGTGTTCATTGGCCCTACTGCTATGTGTGTGAAGGCATGTGAGTGATCAACAAGGAATCCATCACTCTCAGGAAAAAGAGAGTGAATGTCTCATACAGCATTCATTGAATATAACTCATTAAATCCATGGGCCCATGGTAGAATGAATATGGAAAGGAGTTTCCATAAGTTCATCATTGAGTTGATATTAATGAATGAGTATAAAGTAATTGAACTAGGGACTTGACAGACTTCCATGTCCTATTAGTTCAATTGGAGACATTGTGTTGATGGAAGGATGGAATTGTAACCTGTAAACTATAACAGAAGGGTTCTTTGTAAATGACTATTCACCTCATTAAGGACCACACCATGAGCCATATGCTAGGTGTTACTCATGGTTAGTAGAAGCCCTAATTGATATAAATGAGTTATAATCAATTAGGGAATTGAAAGGAGTTTCAATTAGACCCTTAATGGAAAGTGTTCCATTGTGCACAACTTGTGCTGTTCCTACTACTTGATGATGTGAACCCAATGGGTCACACACTGATCATGCTAAGAGAGCTTGATTGTCTATGAGAGAAAGGGTATAAGTGATTAAAGAAAAGTTCTTTAAGGGGCTAATTTGTATTTGATGCAAACTAGTGGGCTAATTGTGTAATTAAGAGTAATTACACAAATTAGATTAGGGTTTGGAATCCCTCCCTTGGCCGGCCCTAGTTGGAGGCTATTAAAGCCTCTTATGATGTGATGACATCATCACTTAATGCACTCTTGGAGGCTCCCAAGTGCTGGCCGAAATTTACACAGCCCTCCCTCTCTCTCTCTCCCTCTTCTCCACCTCTAGCAACCCTAAGGAAGAAGAAGGAAAGGACATCTTGCTCAAGCTAGGTGTGGATACTGTTGGAGGCAGTGCACTTGGACTGCTCAATCAGAAGACAAAGCTTGGAGCATAAAGGAGAAGACTTGAATCAACTGTAAGTAATTCTACCCTCTTCTAGTTAGGGTTTTTGTTTTGTATTAAGCATAATTAAGATTCATGGGTTTGGGAATCGTAGGAAAAATTTTAAATTCCGCCTTTGTATTTTTCCTCTCTAGTTTTATTCCCAACACAATAACCCCTATAAATTGTATCAAATATAAATAGGCCTCAAAGAACTATTCTTTATAAACTCATACCCTTTCTCTCATAGACTTTAAAGTTCTTCTTGCATGATCAGTGTGTAACCTATTGGGTTCACATCATCAAGTAGTAGGAATAGCACGAGGTGTGCACAATGGAACTCTTTCCATTTAAGGTCTAATTGAAACTCCTTCCAATTCCCTAATTGATTATAACTCACTTATATCAATTAGGGCTTCTACTAACCATGAATAACACCTAGCATATGGTTCATGGTGTCGTCCTTAATGAAGTGAATATGTATCTATCAAAGAACCCTTCTGTTATAGTTTATAGGTTACAATTACATCCTTCCATTTACACAATGTCTCCAATTGAACTAATAGGACATGGAAGTCTGTCAAGTCCCTAGTTCAATTACTTTGCACTCATTCATAAATATCAACTCAATGATGAACTTATGGAAACTCCTTTCCATATTCACACTGCCATGGCCATGGACTGAATGAGTTATATTATGCATGCTACATGAGACATTCTCTCTCTTTTTCCTGAGAGTAATGGATTCCTTGTTGATCACTCATATGCCTTTATACACATAGCAATAGGGCCAATGAACACCTTTACAGACCCTTGAATAGGATCTGCACTTAGTGTTATCAAACTTCTAAAGCTACATGCATCAGGTAACTATGGTGTCTCAGGTCTAAGGATTACTTGTACCACTACAACATTGAGAAACTGATTGACAGGTAGGTTAAAACTCCATTTAGTTTATCTCAAATATTTGGTCACATTCAGTGTACCTATTCTATTAATAGGCACCCACCTGTTGGTTGTAGTGTCTCCACACAAATAGCTTGAGACCAGCTATCCTCTTATATAGTCAACCTAACAAGTGCTAGTCCTATGGTTCATTATTGTCCATCATAGTGAACCATCAACTAGGAATGATTTAGTAATTTAGTACAGAGATATATTTACAGTCTCATAATTACAACTCTTTGTAATTCAATATTCTCAACTCTAACTCCTTGGACATATTATGTAAATATAAATGATGCATACAAACATAATAGAATAAGCCCTTTTATTAAATCAATCATAAATGTGACATACATAAATGAAATCAAATGATTGTTCCTTTATCCCTAAACAATCATCTCTATGATTGGCTCTGGGGCATAACTCTAACAGTACCATATGATTAAAGACCCAATCATTATGGATAAAAATGAAATCTAATTCTCTGTTTATGTAGATTACCTAATTACTCACCTCAAAACCCTTGTTTCCTAATATAGGATATTGATAGTTTGACTAAACCCGATTTCTTTGATTGACTTAGGAAATTGAGAATTGTTCTCAATTTCAAAAGATTGTTTATATGCTATTAGGCCTTTTATTAAAGGCCTTCCATAAAACATCCTAAGAAGAAAAAGACACTATGCACAATTGGCATCTTGTTGCCATACTATATGATGGTATTGATGACTAATGAGCTTTAGAAGCAAAATTAGTCAATGCAAGTGCCTTTGATGTCATACATCACATACAAAGGTTGTATTGTGAGTAAAATAATACTATAAAGTATAGTACTTGTAAAGGACTTCTTCTGGCCTAAGATGTAATAAAATTTGTTTATTAATAATCATTCTTTTGAAAAATGATTAATCACATAGAATAGCTTAAGAAGCTAGATGTGATTTAAAATGGAAGCATAGAGGAAAGCAAGTCTTGAAAAGTCAAAGACAAAGAAATATAATTATTTTGTAGTAAACATATGTTGGGAATGATACAAGAGGAAAAATAGAAGTGCGGAATATAAAAAATTTTCCTCTGATTCCACAGCCGATGAATCTAACTATGCATAACACAAAATCAAACCCTAACTACAAAGAGAGTTAGAACACTTACAGAATTTTTGTCTTCTCCTTTTTGCTCCAAGCTTTGATTCCAGACAGCGGTGAATGAGCAACCCAAGAGTGCTGCCTCCAACGGTATCTACACCTAACTAGAGCTTCAAGTCCTTTCCACCTTTTCCTTGTTGTTGCTAGTGTAGGAGAAGAGAGGAGAGAGGGAGAGGGAGGCTGGAAATTCTGGCCAGCCCTTGGGGAGTTCAACTTATTATGATGTCACACATCATAGTGTGACTTATATAGTCCACACTAAGGGGGCCGGCCCTAGGAGGAAACCCTATTAGGGTTTTATGCAATTTCTCTAAATTGCACAATAACCCCTACAAATTATATCAAATATAAATAGGCCTCAAAGAACTATTCTTTATGCACTCATACCCTTTCTCTCATAGACTTTAAAGCTCATCTTGCATGATCAGTGTGTAACCCATTGGGTTCACATCATCAAGTCGTAGGAATAGCACGAGGTGTGCACAATGGAACTCTTTCCATTTAGGGTCTAATTGGAACTCATTCCAATTCCCTAATTGATTATAACTCACTTATATCAATTAGGGCTTCTACTAACCATGAATAACACCTAGCATATGGTTCATGGTGTCGTCCTTAATGAAGTGAATATGTGTCTATCAAAGAACCCTTCTGTTATAGTTTATAGGTTACAATTACATCCTTCCATTTACACAATGTCTCCAATTGAACTAGTAGGACATGGAAGTCTGTCAAGTCTCTAGTTCAATTACTTTATACTCATTCATAAATATCAACTCAATGATGAACTTATGGAAACTCCTTTCCATATTCACACGGCCATGGCCATGGACTGAATGAGTTATATTATGCATGCTACATGAGATATTCTCTCTCTTTTTCCTAAGAGTAATGGATTCCTTGTTGATCACTCATATGCCTTCATACACATAGCAATAGGGCCAATGAACACCTTTACAGACCCTTGAATAGGATCTGCACTTAGTGTTATCAAACTTCTAAAGCTACATGCATAAGGTAACTATGGTGTCTCAGGTCTAAGGATTACTTGTACCACTATAACATTGAGAAACTGATTGACAGGCAGGTTAAAACTCCATTCAGTTTATCTCAAATCTTTAGTCACATTCAGTGTACCTATTCTATTAATAGGCACCCACCTGTTGGTAGTAGTGTCTCTACACAAATAGCATGAGACCAGCTATCCTCCTATAGAGTCAACCTAACAAATGCTAGCCCTATGGTTCATTATTGTCCATCATAGTGAACCTTCAACTAGGAATGATTTAGGAGTTTAGTACAGAGATATATTTACAGTCTCATAATTACAACTCTTTGTAATTCAATATTCTCAACTCTAACTCCTTGGACATATTATGTAAATATAAATGATGCATACAAACATAATAGAATAAGCCCTTTTATTAAATCAATAATAAATGTGACATACATAAATGAAATCAAATGATTGTTCCTTTATCCCTAAACAATCATCTCTATGATTGGCTCTAAGGCATAACTCTAACAACATAAGGTATTGTAAAGGGAACTTGATAAAGTATCAGTCTTCCTAGAAGAACCAAACTTTTGAAGTTTTGGTTCATGCTCTAAACTAAATTGTTGGTTAGTTCTGCTTCTTGGTTTTTGGATTCTAGTGTAATCTAAATTGAAGCAGAAAGTTAAGTAGATAATAAGTTACCTTTAAAAATTTTAATAGAGCAAGAGTTGCTAGATTAATTTTGGGAACTTATTTCTTAACTAGGTCATTTAAGACATTCTAGAAATTTGATTTCTGAATTTAAATGACTAATTAGAGCGAATGCAACGTATTCCGAGAATACAAGAGATGTAGAGACTCTCATTTAAATGTAACGATTATGACTTGGTTATGAGATAACTAAACCCATCTTTTACTTGGTGAAGTGAAAGAGTTACATTTATAATTTGACTGATACATTGTGATGTATATGGTCATGTAGAGCATGCATTCAATTACTGTAGACTCATTTTAGAATACCATAGCTCAATGGTGAATCTAAGAGAACGAATTGAACCCTATTAAGATATGGTTTGATCCATTATGAGTTTTACTAATGTATCCATCTAGGATATACCTTAAAATTGCTACATATTGATAATTTAGGGTTCACTCCAGTTTTGTCCTAATTATATCAAATATGATAAGCCCAACTTAAAGAAGTTAAGGCTTGGGCTTGTGCTACATTTTTCTGGAAACATAATGTAGACAATATGGAAATAAGGTCAAGTAAGTGTTGAATTATGGTATATCCCAAAAGTGGTTGGGATAGTATTTCTATTACTCTAATGAACAAAAGTTGTCCATTAGGATGTTTGCTGGATTTTCTTGAGAAAGAGTTCATTCAAGAAAGATGCAAAAGTAGATAGAATTTATAGAATTGTCTGTAAAGCCACAAACGAACAAAGATCCAACCCTTGTCTCTGTTGAGACAAAACCCTTAACTACACTACAATCTTTTCATAGATTAAATTGGATATTTCTTAACATAAGAGAGATATTGTATCTCTATTAGAATGTGAAAGAATAGTTCTTTGGTGATAAAGATCACCAAGATAATCCTATTGATTATGACTAGACGATGTTTCACATCAACTCGAGAAATGACTAAGAGTCATTAAATCCAATATGGACAGGTAGAGACCTAAAAGGCTTGGCTATTTAAGAATGTTTTCAACATAGGCAAAAAGTTGTCTATAAAGAAACTTGTTTGATAATAGTTATGCTGAAATCCATTTGGATCTTGTTATCTATAAACATACATTTTGAATATGAGATATGTCAAAAAGGATATAAAGATGTTATATCAAATGGTGAAAAACCATAAAAGTGTGTAAGTTATAGAAGTCTATTAATAGACTACAAGGTTCTCATAATTAGAACATCTATAAAGTTGAAGTAATCAAATTGTTTGATTTCTCTCATTGTATAGATGGACCATGAGTGTATAAAAGGTTAGTGGGAGTGCGATTGTTTTTCTTTATCCTAAGTATAGATGACATCCTAATCATTATGAATGATATATGAATGTTATCTAATGTAAAGTTTTGGTTTTTGGAGAAAAACTAATTCATGAAAGATTTGGCAGAAGCATCCAACAAGATCTATAAAGATAGATCATATAGAATTCTAAGTATCTCCAAATCATTAAACATAGTTGAAATGTTGAAGGAGTTCAACATGGAGAATTCTAAGGGAGGTCTGATTTACTTTAGATAAGAATTTATTATTCAAGGGCATGTGCCCTAAGATAACACAAGTAAGGTTCTTAAAGTGTTAAGAAGCCTTATTCTACACTATGTATTGAACCTGATATCTATTATGTTGTAATTATTACAAATAGTTATCAGTCAATTCAAATTTGGAATATTGGATTGTATATGGAAATTGTAAACTCATAGTAGATGGGTATATAGATTTGGATATGATCCATATAGGGTATATTTTATATTCACTTTAGTTGATGAAATACTTAATGGAAGAACTGTATGAAGGATACAGTGGATTCCATTATTGAGGGTGAATTAATTGTCGTATTGTCTAGGAGACTGTTTGGATCTATAAGTTCATTTAGAACTTGGAGTTGTTCCTTCCATTGAGTTGCCCATACTTTGTTTTGTGACAACAATGGGTCTATAGCTCAAGCATAGGAATCACGGTCTCATCAAAAGTCCAAACACATAGAGCGGCAATTCCAAGTGATTAGAGGAATCATTGGAAGAGGTAATAGACACATTACAGAAGATATTATCTACATAAGTTTTTGTAGACCTACTGACTAAAGCTTTAAAACATAATTGGTTATGTCTAAGACCAACATCTTGAGAAGATTGGTATGCGATACATAGTCAATTGGCTTAGTGCAAGTGGGAGATTGTTAGGATTATGCCTTAAAGCCAATCATGGAGATGATTGTTTAGGGATTAGGAATAATCATTTGATTTCATTTATGTATGTCACATTTATTGTTGATTTAATAAAAGGGCTTATTCTATTATGTTTATATGTATTATTTATATTTACATAATATGTCCATGGAGTTAGAGTTGAGAATATTGAATTACAAAGAGTTGTAATTTTGAGACTGTAAATATATCTCTATACTAAACTCCTAAAGCATTCCTAGTTGAAGGTTCACTATGATGGACAATAATGAACCATAGGACTAGCACTTATTAGGTTGACTCTAAAGGAGGATAGCTGGTCTCAAGTTATTTGTGTGGAGACACTACAACCAACAGGTGGGTACCTATTAATAGAATAGGTACACTGAATGTGACCAAAGATATGAGATAAACTGAATAGAGTTTTATCCTGCCTGTCAATCAGTTTATCATTGTTATAGTGGTACAAGTAATCCTTAGACCTGAGACACCATAGTTGTCTTATGCATGTAGCTTTAGAAGTTTGATAACACTAAGTGCAGATCCTATTCAGGGGTCTACAAAGGTGTTCATTGGCCCTACTGCTATGTGTATGAAGGCATGTGAGTGATCAACAAGGGATCCATCACTCTCAGGAAAAAGAGAGAGAATGTCTCATATACCATTCATAATATAACTCATTAAATCCATAGCCATGGTAGAATGAATGTGGAAAAGAGTTTCCATGAGTTCATCAATGAGTTGATATCTATGAAGGAGTATAAAGTAATTGAACTAGGGACTTGACAGACTTCCATGTCCTATTAGTTCAATTGAAGACATTGTGTTGAAGGAAGGATGCAATTGTAACCTATAAACTATAACTTAAGGGTTCTTTGTAAATGACTATTCACCTCATTAAGAACCACACCATGAGCCATATGCTAGGTGTTACTCATGGTTAGTAGAAGCCCTAATTGATATAAGTGAGTTATAATCAATTAAGGAATTGGAAGGAGTTCCAATTAGACCCTAAATGGAAAGAGTTCCATTGTGCACACCTCGTGCTATTCCTACTACTTGGTGATATGAACCCAATGGGTCACACACTGATCATGCAAGATGAGCTTTAAAGTCTATGAGATAAAGGGTATGAGTGCATAAAGAATAGTTCTTTGAGGCCTATTTATATTTGATATAATTTATAGGGGTTATTGTGCAATTTAGAGAAATTGCATAAAAACCTAATAGAGTTTCCCCCTAGGGCCGACCCCCTTAGTGTGGACTATATAAGTCACACTATGATGTGTGACATCATAACAAGTTGAACTCCCCAAGGGCTGGCTAGAATTTCCAGCCTCCATCTCTTTCTCTCCTCTTTTATCCTACACTAGCAACAACAAGGAAAAGGTGGAAAGGACTTGAAGCTCTAGCTCGGTGTGGATACCGTTGGAAGCAACACACTTGGGCTGCTCATTGACTGTTGTCCGGAATCAAAGCTTGGAGTAACAAAGAGAAGACAAAAATTCTGTAAGTGTTCTAACCCTCTTCGTAGTTAGGGTTTGCTTTTGTGTTATGCATAGTTAGATTCATGGGCTGTGGAATCAAAGGAAAAAATTTTATATTCTGCACTTCTATTTTTCCCTCTTGTATGATTCCCAACAATTTAGGCTTTGTTTGATGAAGGAATTACCTCATTTGATGAGGGTAAAATGGTCCAAAAGTGGCAAAAGGGTGCGTTGCCTTACCCACGCCGGCATGGCAGGTGTGGGTAACGCTGGCCTGGCCAGCGTGGACTCATGTCCCATCAGGCAGTTAGATTTCAGCTGCAGGGGGTTGTAGGATACTATAGAGCCGAAAGCAAGATCTTCCCACACTGGTTTGGCCAGTATGGGCACACTTATCCCACATTTGTGATGATTTCTCATCATCACACATGGGAACTTGTGTTTTTTGGGTAGTTTGACCTTCTAGAAGGTGTGGGGCCATTGAGGTGGGCCTATGGTGGTGGTCCGCCCTACTGTGGGGCCGTACAATCGCGTGATCACGTTCGATCGACGATCGGGTGAAATCCGACCATTGATCTTGAATGGGGATTGAAACTTTGGGTCCCTAAACTTGGTTTGGGACCAGAGAATGGAATGTGCACTCTCTAGGGTGGGATTGAATGGCCCAGATGCGAGTGTGATGCTCGTAGGGCTCTACAATTAGGGTTTTGTTGATCTTGAGCTGAACAAGGCCCGATCTTCAATCAAATGGTCCTGTATTGATCTTGAGGGGTTGAATTGAAGATCCAACGGTTGATTTGACCATTGGATGAGAAATTATGTGAAATTAAACCACCTAAAGTTGCATCAGGGGTTCGATTTTGGGTGATTTAGGGATCGGAGGGCTCGTGCCTTCTAATTCCCAATAAAATAGTCCTAGACCACTCTAGGGATATTGAATTGATGATCCTACGGTTGAATTGACCATCGGATCAAAGATTGTTAGGAATTGAACCACCTAGTACCGATTAGGGGTTCGATTCAGGGTAAATTGGGGATTGGAGGGCTCGTGCCTTTTGATTCCCAATCAAATGGTCTTAGACCGCTCTAGGGATGTTGAATTGAAGATCCTACAATGGAATTGACCGTGGGATTGAAGATTGTTGGAGATCGAACCACCTAGTACCGATTTAAGGGTTCGATTCGTGGTGAATTGAGGATCGGACGGCTCGTGCCTTTTGATTCCCAATCAAATGGTCCTAGACTGCTCTAGGGATGTTGAATTGAAGATCCTACGGTGGAATTGACCATGGGATCGAAGATTGTTGGAAATCGAACCACCTAGTGCCAATTTAAGGGTTCGATTCGGGGTGAATTGGGGATCGGAGGGTTTGTGCCCTCTGATCCTCAATTAGATGATCCCAGACTGCTCTAGGATGTTGAATTGATGATCCTACGGTGGAATTGACCATGGGATCGAAGATTGTTGGAGATCGAACCACCTAGTTCCGAGTTAGGGGTTCGATTCGGGGTGAATTGGGGATCAGAGGGCTCGTGACTTCTGATTCTCAATGAAATGATCCTAGACCGCTCTAGGGATGTTGAATTGAAGATCCTACGGTGGAATTGACCGTAGGATTGAAGATTGTTGGAGATCGAACCACCTAGTGCCGATTTAAGGGTTCGATTTGGGGTAAATTGGGGATCGGAGGGCTCGTGCCTTCTGATTCCCAATCAAATGGTCCTAGACCGCTCTAGGGATATTGAATTAAAGATGCTACAGTAGAATTGGCCGTTGGATCAAAGATTATTAGAGATCGAACCACCTAGTACCGATTTAGGGGTTCGATTCAGGGGAAATTTGGGATTGGAGTGTTTGTGCCTTCTGATCCTCAATGAAATGATCCTAGACCGCTCTAGGGATGTTGAATTGAAGATCCTACGGTGGAATCCACCGTGGGATCAAAGATTGTTGGAGATCGAACCACCTAGTACCGATTTAGGGGTTCGATTCAGGGTTTTCAGGCATCATGCCCGTTCTTGGCCCTTGGGCTTCAGTTGCCGAGGGTTGAATTGGGGAGAGGCTTTGCCCTGGTGGGTAGGACAAGGTGAACAAAGTTAGGTATGGAGCATGTCCGACCTAATTGTACTATTGACGAGTTGACGGATTTTGTCCAGAGGCGGCCTAGTAAAATTTGGGTGTCTACAGCTACCCCTCTTTGTCAAGTTCTCCTTGGGAGAATCCTGACACAGACTGTATGACGCGTTTTGTTGGGACGACGCCGGATGATGCTAAGTGCGGGTTAGGCCTAGCGCGGCTTGGCGCGTCATAGAGGGCCTGAGTGTGTACTTAGATTGAACGGGGGCAATTTGGTTATTTCCTTAGTTTAAGGTCCTTGCGGACCTTTTCGTAGTTTAGGGTCTTTGCGGACCGTCTCATAGTTTAGGGTGTTTGTGGACCGCTAGACAAAGATGAATGGGCCTAGACACGGCATGGCACACCTTGAGGGGCCATGACAAGCGCTTATAGGAAGCGGGGCAAAATTTGGCATTTCAGCATTCACTAAAGGTAATGCCTACATGGGTAACGTGAGTCCACGCCTACCATGTAGGCGTGAACTGTTACCTTTCAAACCTAAAGCGTTACGTGGGGAGGGGGTTCATTGCACTATTACTTCCAACCTTTTTTCTCACTTTCTCGGCTTCCAAACGTCTGGAATCACTTGGGATTTTCTCTAAACGTGCTTTTAAACCGGTGTTTTGTAATTGGAAGGAGCTTTTAAAGGATTTGGCTGAGGATTTCTGAGTTCTTCGCATCCAACTTCGGTAAGTTCCCAATTCTGTGTTTATTAGACTTTTCCTTAATTCAAGCATGATTTCTTCATGTTTTTTGTTTTGTTTATGATCTGTGATCGTTGGTAAAGCATGGGGGTTGTTTTGTTTTGGGTTTTGATAATGGAGGATGTTTAGCAGTGGGTTTTTTTCGTGGGTTTAAATGGGGTTTTTTTGTTGTTGTTTTTGTTTGTTGTTTTTTTGTTTGGTTTAAAAGGCATGTTTTCTGTGTCTATCAAAACCTTGTGTGATGCTTGGGTTGTGTATGTGTGGGTTTGGAGTTGGGGAAAATTCGAATGGGTGAAGTTTTTGGTTTGTTTTCTGATTTTTGCAACTATGTATGTTCATCCTTGCTTCTAAAACAATGCTTGGGAATGTGTGAATGGATTGCAACCCTTCCTATGGGCCTTAGATACATATGGGCAGATTTAAACATTGGGGAACTCATGGATGTGATGAGGGAATGCAGGGTGCATGTTTGTTTTCGTTGGATTTTGAGTAAAATGGATCTGGTTTGATGTGGTTTGTGATTTTTGTTGCGTGTTTTTTTTTTTTTTTGTTTTTTTTTTTGTTGGGATTTCATTTGTCATTGATTGGATTTTTGTATTTTGGAATCGTTTGGACGCGCTTGGGCAGATCTAGGTTTTGAGAAAACAGGGGTATGATGGGTTATTGGGAGTTTTCATCGAGGCTTGGCCATCACTTAGATTGCCAGCTAGTCTCGGGCCAAGTTTCGACTGTGCTTGGGGTTGGTTTGAGTGTTTGGATAGGTTTAGAAATGGTAAGAAGGCTAGGTGTGTACCTAGGGTGCGGGTTTAGGTTTGTTTTCGGTAGGGAGTTGCCCTTTGCCCATTGTTATGGTCACTTTTGACCCTTGGATGCCTTTCGATTGCCTTAGGCATGGCTTGAATGTTCTTGGACAGCTTTGAAGGTGTTGGGCTACTAGATAAACACCCAGGTTTGGGTTCGAATGGGTTTTGGGTTAGGACAGTGGTGTTTTGTCCATTTTTGTTAATATTTTTGGAATGTACTTATTGTAGACAAAATGGTTGGTTTATTTGCGTCGGGTAGTGTAGGCATTGGCTTTGGTGAGGCCTTTGAAGTGGACACAAGGGTTGGTTTATGTATGGGGTGATGCGTATGGAGGGCGTTGTGTGTGCGCGCATATTTCACTCAACTCATGTGAGGGGTGAGTATTGGGTTTGTTTGGGGTAGGATGGTGGCTTGCTTGTGTTCCACTAGGGATCAAGCTCGTGGGGTTTTAGGTTTTCTTTTGTGTTGGAATGGGGTTGGTTTTTTTTTTGTGATTTCGTTGCGTTGTTGTTCGTTTGTTGTTGTTTTTGTTGAAATTGCATTTGCCAAGGGATGTTTTTTTTGTTTTTGTTTTGTGAGCGTGGATGTTGGGCTTTCTTGGTTAGGTAAGCCACTTCACTCTACTGGGGATTAGTTTGGTGAGTTGGGTTGTTTTATGGGCATCAATGGGCGATTCTATCGCGTGGGTTTGTTGTCCACTGGGCTGGTTGGTGTAGCTATCCTCACATGAGGTAGCTTAGGTCTTTTTGAAAGGACATTGTTGCCTTTACTGTGGATGGGTGGCCTGCGGCTTGCAGGTAGGGTTGAGTGGCTGCTTAGTTCCACTGGGGATGCAAGATGCTAGGCACACTGACTTGGTTGTGTCTTGCCATGAATTTGAGGTGTTAATGGACAGGTTCCATTGGGAAACGGGTCTAGGACCCTTGAGCGGCCCATGCGATGCCTTTCTCCACTGGGATTTGGTTTAAGGGTGGTTCGTGTGTGTTGTGTTTTTAAGATTGAGTTGTGTTTTACTCTTGGGGAGTGGGTGAGTGTTTCAGGCACCCGTAGGTTGTTTGAACGTTGTTTTTGAGTCGTTTCGTTTGAAGGAATAGGCAATATCTTGAATCCGAAATGCGCGGCGAGCTTAAGAGTTTAATTTAGGAAGGGAAATGGTTCAACGGCCTCCTTTTAATGACAGTGGGATTTGACTCATTTCTTACGCACATCCTTGGACGCGCTATGAGTTTGAGACGAGTATATGGAGTCAAGACTAGCTTAAATGAGTCAATTAGACCCTTAGAAAGCTACAAGTAGCTTGCACTAGTCTCATGGGATAGGCACGGGGCCAAGGTGAGTTTCATACACCCTTACTCAGCATTGTGAAGCTGTCTAGGATGTTAAGAACTTAACTGGGTTGGGTTAGCCTTGCGGCCTTGGAATAGAACTTGGGATGCCAATGTTGGCTTGTGGTGACCCTCGAGGTTTAAGATAGGGCATAGGGAACTTGCGTGAGCCAGTAGCGGCCCTCAAAGGTCGAGATAGGGTCGTAGCCAGGCTATGCCAGCTTGCGATGACCCCCACGAGTTGAGATGTATTTGTGAATGACTCCTGCGAACCATCTGAGTTTGTGAAAGGTTATTGCGAGAGTGCAATTGCTTTAAGAGTGTAAATGGTTCCCGTGAACCTTCCTAGAGTTACAGAAAAACCCCCGTGGGCCGAAAGTGGCTCTCATGAGCCAAGGTAGGTGTTACGAAGTGAGCTAGGTCGCTCAGCGATTCTTTTAGGTTAAGGAATCGAGTTTGGGAGTGAACTATGTCATTCATCGACTCTCAAAAGTGGAGAGAAGGGTTTGGGAGCAAATTGTGTCCTTCATCAATTATCGGAAGTGGAGAGAAGGGTTTGGGAGTGAACTTTGTCGCTCATCGACTCTCAGAAGTAGAGAGAAGGGTTTAGGAGGGAACTTTGTCACTCATCGACTCTCTGAAGTAGAGAGAAGGGTTTGGGAGGGAATTTTGTCACTCATCGCCTCTTTGAAGTGGAGAGTGTTAGGATTATGCCCTAGAGCCAATCATGGAGATGATTGTTTAGGGATTAGGAACAATCATTTGATTTCATTTATGTATGTCACATTTATTATTGATTTAATAAAAGGGCTTATTCTATTATGTTTATATGCATCATTTATATTTACATAACATGTCCATGGAGTTAGAGTTGAGAATATGGAATTACAAAGAGTTGTATTTTTTAGACTGTAAATATATCTCTGTACTAAATTCCTAAAGCATTCCTAGTTGAAGGTTCACTGTGATGGACAATAATAAACCATAGGACTAGCACTTGTTAGGTTGACTCTATAGGAGGATAGCTAGTCCCAAGCTATTTGTGTGGAGACACTACAACCAACAAGTGGGTGCCTATTACTAGAATAGGTACACTGAATGTGACCAAAGATATAAGATAAACTGAATGGAGTTTTATCCTGCCTGTCAATCAGTTTCTCATTGTTATAGTGGTACAAGTAATCCTTAGACCTGAGACACCATAGTTGTCTTATGCATGTAGCTTTAGAAGTTTGATAACACTAAGTGCAGATCCTATTCAGGGGTCTGCAAAGGTGTTCATTGGCCCTACTGCTATGTACATGAAGGCATGTGAGTGATCAACAAAGGATCCATTACTCTCAGGAAAAAGAGAGAGAATGTCTCATATAGCATTCATAATATAACTCATTAAATCCATGGCCATGGTAAGATGAATATAGAAAAGAGTTTCCATGAGTTCCTCAATGAGTTGATATTCATGAATGAGTATAAAGTAATTAAACTAGGGACTAGATAGACTTCCATGTCCTATTAGTTCAATTAGAGACATTGTGTTGAAGGAAGGATGCAATTGTAACCTATAAACTATAACAGAAGGGTTCTTTGTAAATGACTATTCACCTCATTAAGGACCACACCATGAGCCATATGCTAGGTGTTACTCATGGTTAGTAGAAGCCCTAATTGATATAAGTGGGTTATAATCAATTAGGGAATTGGAAGGAGTTCCAATTAGACCCTAAATGGAAAGAGTTCCATTGTGCACACCTCGTGCTATTCCTACTACTTGATGATGTGAACCCAATGGGTCACATACTGATCATGCAAGATGAACTTTAAAGTCTATGAGAGAAAGGGTATGAGTGCATAAAGAATAGTTCTTTGAGGCCTATTTATATTTGATATAATTTATAGGGGTTATTGTGCAATTTAGAGAAATTGCATAAAACCCTAATAGTGTTTCCCCCTAGGGCCGCCCCCTTAAGTGTGGACTATATAAGTCACACTTTGATGTGTGACATCATCATGAAGTTGAACTCCCAAGGGCTGGCCGAAAATTCCAGCCTCCCTCTCACTCTCTCCTCTCTTCTCCTACACTAGCAACAACAAGGAAAAGGTGGAAAGGACTTGAAGCTCTAGCTAGGTGTGGCTACCATTGGAGGCAGCACACTTGGGCTGCTCATTCACCACTGTCCAGAATCAAAGCTTGTAGCAAAAAGGAGAAGACAAAAATTCTGTAAGTGTTCTAACCCTCTTCGTAGTTAGGGTTTGATTTTGTATTATGCATAGTTAGATTCATGGGATTGGGAATCGTAGGAAAAATTTTTATATTCTGCACTTCTATTTTTCCCTCTTGTTTGATTCCCAATAGTGGTATCAGAGCCATGATTATGCATAATACAAAATACATATGGGCTGGTAATTATGGTGTAGTTGAATGATTCAAAAATCTGGAAAAATTTTCTGGATAGTTGGTTTTCCTCCATGGCCGAACCTAGGGTTTGGAACCCTAGGTCAATTCTCTTCTACTCCTCTTCTAATTGATGGTTAAGTGTAGCCATGAATGCAATAGGTGCATAGGGTTTGAGTTTGGAGAAGAAGAATAAGGAAACTAGGGTTTTATAAAACTGTTATGAACAGTTTTCATGGTAGCCATGAAAAACCGTCATCTTGTTTTGCATGCCAAAATCAGAGTTCTTCTCCACAATTTTTGAGCCATATATGGTTAGAAAGCTCTTCAAATCAGCTTTCCAACCCAACAAACGGTGCATCAATCCGAGTTTTGTAGTGAAAGTTATGAATTTTTTACTACAGGCTGTCTGGAAAGACAGTTTTGCTCGAGAATGATGCAATAGCCACAACTTTGAGTTATTGATGGAGATCAAACGCATGGCAATGGTTACCACCACTTGGGTTATGTTCTAGACATGGTAGGGAAAGGTTCCCAAGCATTTAGATGCATCATAATTGGATTAAGATGATAGAACAGAAGGAAGAAGGAGAAGAACACCATGGAGGCTGAATCTGGGTTTTAGAACCCTAAGGTTCTTGCAATTAATTCTAATTAAATCTGCTGTATTTATGATGGAAAATCATTTTCGGATCATTATATATCATGTGTATATGATTTTCTTTAAGTTTCAAAAAGGTTTTGATGGAAAAAGATTCAAAAAGTTTGAAAATTTTTCATGAACAGCATAGCAGAATTTTTCTGCAGAAAAGTCTTCAATGCAGTTTTGATTAGAACTTGAGTTAGGGAACTCCAAATTGCATGAAACCAATTGCATTAGTTTCCTAAGACATGTAGGATACTGGGAAAATTTGTTTGGTAGCCTAAGTCATTCATCTTGCTGGGTTTTAAATCAATTTCTGACAGTGGACAGTATGCTGTAAATTTCTGGGCAGCCTACTGTTGTTTTAATTGTTTAGAACAATGGTGATGATTTGATCATCCAAACCTCTTCTATTAGCTTAGTATTTCATGTAGGGACATGATACAAAAGCTGATTTCAATGGAGGAGTCGAATTGATAAGGTTTTAGAAGCTATTGTGACCTTGAAGGTCTGCAACAATGGCTCCAGCAATGGGTTTTGGAAACCCTAATTGTTCTTGATGATGGCAGCCACTTCCCACTTCTCACGTGTCCAAGGGCTTGTCCCACACCCTTGTAGTCCTCTCCCTTGGCTGGCTATGGCCTCCCACAGCCGTTGGTGGTCATGGCAGCCTAGCCAAACTCAGGCAGCCCCTTGGTAGTGGCGGCTGCTTAGAGTTAAGGATGAAACCCTAATTTTGAGTTAATGATGAAACCCTAATTTCATTATGGCATTAATTAAAACCCTAATTGGAATATTAATTACCTTAATTAAGAGTTAATGACTGGTCATTAAATGACCAATCATGGTTATTAATTGTTAGGGCATAAGTAATACCATTAATGATGTCTAGGGTTAGGGTTTTGATAACCCTAATTAGTGTAATTAATTAAGGGTAATAAATACCCTATTTGGCATTAATTAAACCCTAATCCCTTTTATTAAATACCGTATGAACCTAGGGTTTTAATGATTGGCCATTATATGACCAATCATAAGGCATGTAATGATTAGGGCTTGCATTTAGGGTTTAGGGTTATGCATTTAGGGTTTAGGGTTTTAGGAAACCCTAATACACAAATTCATCATTTAATTGATTTTATTTAATTCCTAAATTAATTATTTAATTAATATTGATTAATTCTATAATGTTTTAAATGGTTTAAAACACAATTAGGGATTAAATTAAAATCTAGAAATTCTTAATTAAATGAAATTGTTTTATTTAATTAAGGAAACCCTAATATTGGATATTAGAGTTATTTTAGGAAACTTTATATGTTTCAATTAATTTGATTAATTGAAACTAAATGTCTTAAATGTTAAGACTTAATTAAATTCTGGAAATTTTGTAAAACCTAATGAGATTAGGATGCATTAATAAGATTAATGTAAATCATTCAAAAGAATTACCATAATGCCCATATGTTTTAATGCTTACAGTTTTTCATTACATTATGCAATGAGATTGTATGTATGTGTTTGGATGATGATTATGGACTATACCTTTTAAACCAATTGTGATTGGCCATCTTATGAATGGGATGTTATATTTTTCAAGAGTTGTAATTTATTTTGGTGATGTAATTTATTATTTGGGGCTTGCATGCCACCTTCTCTCTCCCTTTCTCTCTATCATTCTCTTATGTACCCCACATTCCCCTTATGTATCCCTTTCTTTAAATTATGTAAATGTTATGTAATCGAGAGCGCACTAAGGTGCATAGTGGACCCAAAGGAGTATGATGGAGCCCAACAAGCCAATGGTGGAGACCAACAAGCCAATGGTGGAGACCATCAAGCCAAGGGAGCAAATTGAAGGACTTGAAAGCTTAGAGAAGTTTTTCAAGAAAGCATGCATGTTACAAATGGTTTATTTTACGATCACCTACACCCACCATAGACCTAGGATTCAATCTATTGGCTTGGATTGAATCCTCTTAAAGTCCATAATCATCATAGTGGGAGCTTTTAATGAGATTAACAGTGATAGCTCCAAATCCATAGATCGTTATATGTCTCCTTTTAGGAACTAATATTGATAAGTGGATTATTATTATTTTATGCTGTTCAGTTTTTATTTATACGCATGAGATGCAGTTTAATTTGATGGGACCCTTAAAAACCCCTCTTTTTAATATTAAGTTGAAATGGAGAATACATTAGGGAATGCATTCTTCATTGCCTTCCATCATTATAGGATCATCTAACGTCCCTTAATGTAGGTACCCGGTTGCAAACATGTAGGAGCTACCCATATTAAAGACATTACTTGAAACTATCACATATAAGATATCATGGGGTACCTAAACTGGTATATACCAAGAAACTATAATGTGAGGTATATATTTGGCGAAACATACCTGTGTGAATGATGGGCATAACTTAACTAGGGAAGTATTCCAAGAAACTATAATGTGAGGAGTATGTACCCTAGAGGCAAAATGGTTGGAACTTGCTTATGAAGCAATAGACAAAGAGTTGTCTTCTCATTGTGGGTTAGAAGTCAAGAAACTATAATGCGAGGCTTCTAGGTCATAGTGGGACCCCAATCCCCATTAGGAATGAGATTCCCGAATTCCATTAGAGGGTGTATGGAATTTAATAAAATAGTGGGAGGCACCATATGATTAAAGACCCAATCATTATGGATAAAAATGAAATCTAATTCCCTGTTTATGTAGATTACCTAATTACTCACCTCAAAACCCCTATTTCCTAATATATAGGACATTGATAGTTTGACTAAACCCGATTTCTTTGATTGACTTAGGAAATTGAGAATTGTTCTCAATTTCAAAAGATTGTTTATATGCTATTAGGCCTTTTATTAAAGGCCCTCCATAAAACATCCTAAGAAGAAAAAGACACTATGCGCAATTGGCATCTTGTTACCATGCTATATGATAGTATTGATGACTAATGAGCTTCAGAAGCAAAATTAGTCAATGCAGATGTCCTACATCACATACAAAGGTTGTATTGTGAGTAAAATAATACTATAAAGTATAGTACTTGTAAAGGACTTCTTCTGGACTAGGATATAATAAAAGTTGTTTATTAATAATCATTCTTTTGAAAAATGATTAATCACATAGAATAGCTTGAGAAGCTAGATGTGATTTAAAATGGAAGCATGGAGGAAAGCAAGTCTTGAAAAGTCAAAGATAAAGAAATATAATTATTTTGTAGTAAACATAAGGTATTGTAAAGGGAACTTGATAAAGTATCAGTCTTCCTAGAAGAACCAAACTTTTGAAGTTTTGGTTCATGCTCTAAACTAAATTGTTGGTTATTTCTGCTTCTTGGTTTTTGGATTCTAGTGTAATCTAAATCGAAGCAGAAAGTTAAGTAGATAATAAGTTACCTTAAAAATTTTAATAGAGCAAGAGTTGCTAGATTAATTTTGGGAACTTATTTCTTAACTAGGTCATTTAAGACATTGTAGAAATTTGATTTTTGAATTTAAATGACTAATTAGAGCGAATGCAACGTATTCCGAGAATACAAGAGATGTAGAGACTCTCATTTAAATGTAACGATTATGACTTGGTTATGAGATGACCAAACCCATCTTTTACTTGGTGAAGTGAAAGAGTTACATTTATAATTTGACTAATACATTGTGATGTATATAGTCATGTAGAGCATGCATTCAATTACAGTAGACTCATCTTAGAATACCATAGCGCAATGGTGAATCTAAGAGAACGAATTGAACCTTATTAAGATATGGTTTGATCCATGATGAGTTTTACTAATGTATCTATGAACCCACGGAAAAGCGCGGCGCCCACAAGGATTTGGCGAAAGAAATGGGTGAAAGACAACAAACGAATAGGAGTCGCCACCTCATTTTTTAGGGAAAAGGGGAAAACCACAAAAATGTTTTATTTTTAAAACCACATGACTCCATTAAAGGAAAAGCAAAGTCTTTGAAACCAGAAAATTGGATTCGAGAGCTAAGTTACAACGTGGGAAGGTTCTGGGCAAAGCCCATAGGCACCCACATCGCCCGAGTTGGTCTCTTAATTTGATTGGGCTAACTTAAGATCTTTTTTCACTCAAATATCAGCATATATCATCACAAGGCAGCATGCATATCATATATTCCATCCAATCATCCATGCATAACCAAACAAATAAACAAAATAGAAAAAGAAGAAAAGAAAAGAAAAGCCTAGGATGCTTGGATCCTAAAACGGACTTAAGCCTCAAAACGAGCGCCTACGTACCATGCAGCGAAATACATGGATCAAAGTCCACGTAGTTCAAAAAGAATAAGGTTACAACCTAATACAAACCTATGGTAAAAACCCTAGGTTTCCTTATTTGAAGAATATATTGATTTAGTCCAAAATCGAAAACTTCCACAAAAGGAAAACCTTGATAAACAACCAAAATTTTATTGATAAAGGAAACCTTTGATAATCACCATATGTTCGTATTAAGAAATAACCCTAGGAGGGAGAAGAGAAAAGAAAGTAAGGAAAAGTGAATTAGGGCACTTCATACCCTACTTACCTGAGCGCAAAAGCTCCAAGCATTAGCCATTTCAAGCAAAAGCAGCCCTATTTGCAATAGGACAAACATTATACCTGTTTGCACCCTTACAAGTGCACAAAATCATGCAAAGAGAGCAATATACTAATCTGGACAGAACCATAACAAGGCCTAAAACTATCCATTCATCATGCAAATAACAAGAATAATGAATAACTAAGGACTCTAACTCAATCCTACATGCAATGACCCAACTAACACGCATAAAAACCTATGAAAGACACTCTAACAATCATAAGAGACTCCAATAATATCAATAAACATGATAGCAAATCCCATTCTAACCAAAAAGATGATATTTTATGTAAAATATGAAAATAGGCCTTCCTACAGCGAGCTTTCTTAAGCGAAACTATCCTAAGATAATTTCCCGTAAAAAAGTCATTATGGGGAGGTGCTATCATCATATCCTACGTAAAATATATATACTAGAACACAATAGAAGTGATTTCGTGCTTAAACACATCACAAAAAGCTCTCATGCAAAACCTCACTCAATGAAAAGGATAATTATTCTTAGAAAAGGATAATGTCTCCAAAAACCCTATGAATGCAAACCTAGCATGATTCAACTATATGCAGCATATATAGAATGACTATGATGAGAAATTACTCACAAAACTAAGCTAAGCATGCTGTATAAGACCTGTGTGATTTTAGGGTTATCGAAACCCTAATCTCACAACTATGCATAAAAACCTACGAAAAGACTCTAACACATGCTCAAATCATCATGAATATCATTCATATCATATATATTAACTAACAGAAGCATCAACTCATGACAATAATCACAACAACCTAAACATGTGAACTATGCATGATTTAAGAAGATAAAAAGAATAATACTATCCAATCCTTAGTAAACCAGGGATTATCAAGCATATAAAGCCATAAATCATCTCAAAATCATTCATAATGCATCCTAAAAACATTGAACTATCCTAACATGTGGAGCTATATCATGCACTAGAACTATCATAGAAGAAGAAGGAGAAGGAGAAGGAGAAAACTTATGTTCAGCATTAAAGAGACATGCTTACCTCTTGTAGAATCCTCCTTGTCTTCAAACTTCTTGTTTCCTTGCTTGCTTAGGGTTGAAAAGCCTCCTCTTGATGTCCTTCTAGCTCTCCAAACTCGTAGCTCCCTCACTCTCTAAGTGTAAAGTGCAATTAACCTCCCCCTATGTGCTGAATATCATGTCCTTTATATAGAGAATTAACCCCCTAAACCAATGGCTAAGATTAATTCATTAAACAATGATCCTAGGGCTATTAGAGACTCTCTTGGTGCTTAAACAACTCAAACTTACACACTCCTAAGAGAAAATAAGTTGTAATGGCGGAGGAAACCGTCAAAAGAGGGAGAGAAGAGTCAGAATTTGAGTTGAGGACGGAGTCCTCGAGTGACCAACTAGGCCTGGACGGTTAGCCGTCTGGGCTTGGACTGCTGACCATCCAGCCCCGGACGGTTACCAGAGGGCTCTTCTATTCCGCTCCGGTTTTGACTCCTCCTTGCTTCAGAAGTCCTAGAATGTTCAAATTAAGTCCGATTTTGACGAAATAAAAGCCAAAACGACCGTGTTTCGAAGGGGAACACATTTCTAAGCATTTTAGGACAAAAATCCTCAATCATGGGTGCACGGTTAGGTTTTACAAAGGTGGTTAACCATGGTGCCTCTCCGTCGCTAAGCTGGGTTTGTATACAAGGTCGAACCGGATGCTTTCCCAATCAAAATTCGATCTTTCTAAACATATCTAGGATGTAAATAAAGCCCAATTAAAGTTAAATAAGAGAAAATTGGTTGGGTCTTATGAGTCAATTTGAGCAAACCAAGAAAGGGTCTTTTAGCCAACCCGAACCACTATGAGCTGAATTGATCTTAAACCATTAATTCATGAAATTGAATCTATATAAAGACTCTATGTACTCATATGAACTCGAAGGAATGACTCGGGATTCATTTCAAGGTCAAATGGAAAATATACGGCTTCAAAGACGATTATGCCCTTAAAGTCGCAAAAGTTCTTATTGACTATCGAGATGAACTCCAAATCACTTCAAAATTCATATACATTATATTCAATGCCATAGAAACTCAATGCAAAAGACTAGACTCAAAAAGGACTCAAAATCCTACATGAAATGATATGTCCTAGCTAAGGTGACAAAAATGGGGTGTGACAGTATCCATCTAGGATATACCTTAAAATTGCTACATATTGATAATTTAGGGTTCACTCCAGTTTTGTCCCAATTATATCAGATATGATATGGGAAGAAACTCAACTTAAAGAAGTTAAGCCTTGGGCTTGTGCTACGTATGTCTGGAAACATAATGTAGACAATCTAGAAATAAGGTCAAGTAAGTGTTGAATTGTGGTATATCCCAAAAGTGGTTGGGATAGTATTTCTATTACCCTAATGAACAAAAGTTGTCCATTAAGATGTTTGCTGGATTTTCTTGAGAAAGAGTTCATTCAAGAAAGATGCAAAAGTAGATAGAATTTATAGAATTGTCTGTAAAGCCACAAACGAACAAAGATCCAACCCTTGTCTCTGTTGAGACAAAACCCTTAACTACACTACAATCTTTTCATAGATCAAATTGGATATTTCTTAACATAAGAGAGATATTGTATCTCTATTAGAATGTGAAAGAATTGTTCTTTGGCGATAAAGATCACCAAGATAATCCTATTGATTATGACTAGACGATGTTTCACATCAACTCGAGAAATGACTAAGAGTTATTAAATCCAATATGGATAGGTAGAGACCTAAAAGACTTGGCTATTTAAGAATGTTTTCAACATAGGCAAAAAGTTGTCTATAAAGAAACTTGTTTCATAATAGTTATGCTGAAATCCATTTGGATCTTGTTATCTATAAACACACATTTTGAATATGAGATATGTCAAAAAGGATATAAAGATGTTATATCAAATGGTGCAAAACCATAAAAGTGTGTAAGTTATAGAAGTCTATTAATAGACTACAAGGTTCTCATAATTAGAACATCTATAAAGTTGAAGTAATCAAATTGTTTGATTTCTCTCATTGTATAGATGGACCATGAGTGTATAAAAGGTTAGTGGGAGTGCGATCGTTTTTCTTTATCCTAAGTATAGATGACATCCTAATCATTATGAATGATATATGAATGTTATCTAATGTAAAGTTTTGGTTTTTGGAGAAAAACTAATTCATGAAAGATTTAACAGAAGCATCCAACAAGATCTATAGAGATAGATCATATAGATTGCTAAGTATCTCCAAATCATTAAACATAGTTGAAATGTTGAAGGAGTTCAACATGGAGAATTCTAAGGGAAGTTTGATTTACTTTAAATAAGAATTCATTATTCAAAGGCATGTGCCCTAGGATAACACAAGTAAGGTTCTTAAAGTGTTAAGAAGCCTTATTCTACACTATGTATTGAACCTGATATCTATTATGTTGTAATTGTTACAAATAGTTATCAGTCAATTCAAATTTGGAATATTGGATTGTATATGGAAATTGTAAACTCATAGTAGATGGGTATATGGATTTGGATATAATCCATATGGGCTATATTTTATATTCACTTTAGTTGATGAAATACTTGATGGAAGAACTGTATGAAAGATACAGTGGATTCCATTATTGAGGGTGAATTAATTGTCGTATTGTCTAGGAGACTGTTTGGATCTATAAGTTCATTTAGAACTTGGAGTTGTTCCTTCCATTGAGTTGCCCATACCTTGTTTTGTGACAACAATGGGTCTATAGCTCAAGCATAGGAATTACGGTCTCATCAAAAGTCCAAACACATAGAACGGCAATTCCAAGTGATTAGAGGAATCATTGGAAGAGGTAATAGATACATTACAGAAGATATTATCTACATAAGTTTTTGTAGACCTACTAACTAAAGCTTTAAAACATAATTGGTTATGTCTAAGACCAACATCTTGAGAAGATAGGTATGCGATACATTGTCGATTGGCTTTAGTGCAAGTTGGAGATTGTTAGGATTATGCCCTAGAGCCAATCATGGATATGATTGTTTAGCGATTAGGAACAATCATTTGATTTCATTTATGTATGTCACATTTATTATTGATTTAATAAAAGGGCTTATTCTATTATGTTTATAGGCATCATTTATATTTACATAATATGTCCATGGAGTTAGAGTTGAGAATATGGAATTACAAAGAGTTGTAATTTTGAGACTGTAAATATATCTCTGTACTAAATTCCTAAAGCATTCCTAGTTGAAGGTTCACTATGATAGACAGTAATGAACCATAGGACTAGCACTTATTAGGTTGACTCTATAGGAAGATAGCTAGTCTCAAGCTATTTGTGTGGAGACACTACAACCAACAAATGGGTGGCTATTACTATAATAGGTACACTGAATGTGACCAAAGATATAAGATAAAGTGAATGAAGTTTTATCCTGCCTGTCAATCAGTTTCTCATTGTTATAGTGGTACAAGTAATCCTTAGACCTGAGCCACTATAGTTGTCTTATGCATGTAGCTTTAGAAGTTTGATAACACTAAGTGCAGAACCTATTCAGGGGTCTGCAAAGGTGTTCATTGGCCCTACTGCTATGTGCATGAAGGCATGTGAGTGATCAACAAGGGATCCATCACTCTCAGGAAAAAGAGAGAGAATGTCTCATATAGCATTCATAATATAACTCATTAAATCCATGGCCATGGTAGGATGAATATGGAAAAGAGTTTCCATGAGTTCATCAATGAGTTGATATTCATGAATGAGCATAAAGTAATTGAACTAGGGACTTGACAGACTTCCATGTCCGATTAGTTCAATTGGAGACATTATTTTGAAGGAAGGATGCAATTGTAACCTATAAACTATAATAGAAGGATTCTTTGTAAATGACTATTCACCTCATTAAGGACCACACCATGAGCTATATGCTAGGTGTTACTCATGGTTAGTAGAAGCCCTAATTGATATAAGTAAGTTATAATCAATTAGGGAATTGGAAGGAGTTCCAATTAGACCCTAAATGGAAAGAGTTCTATTGTGCACACCTCGTGTTATTCCTACTACTTGATGATGTGAACCCAATGGGTCACACACTGATCATGCAAGATGAGCTTTAAAGTCTATGAGAGAAAGGGTATGAGTGCATAAAGAATAGTTCTTTGAGGCCTATTTATATTTGATATAATTTATAGGGGTTATTGTGCAATTTAGAGAAATTGCATAAAACCCTAATAAGGTTTCCCCCTAGGGCCGGCCCCCTTAAGTGTGGACTATATAAGTCACACTTTGACGTGTGACATCATCATGAAGTTGAACTCCCAAGGGCTGGCCAAAAATTCCAGCCTCCCTCTCTCTCTCTCCTCTCTTCTCCTACACTAGCAACAACAAGGAAAAGGTGGAAAGGACTTGAAGCTCTAGCTAGGTGTGGATACCATTGGAGGCAGCACACTTGGGCTGCTCATTCACTGCTGTCTGGAATCAAAGCTTGGAGCAAAAAGGAGAAGACAAAAATTCTGTAAGTGTTCTAACCCTCTTCGTAGTTAGGGTTTGATTTTGTATTATGCATAGTTAGATTCATGGGACTGGGAATCGTAGGAAAAATTTTTATATTCCGCACTTCTATTTTTCCCTCTTGTTTGATTCCCAACAGAGAGAAGGGTTTGGGAGCAAACTGTGTCATTCATTGACTCTCTGAAGTTGAGAGAAGGGTTTGGGAGCGAACTATGTCGTTCATCGACTCTCAGAAGTGGAGAAAAGGGTTTAGGAGCGAACAGTGTCACTCATCAACTCTCGGAAGTGGAGAGAAGGGTTTGGGAGTGAACTTTGTCACTCATCGACTCTTGGAAGTGGAGAGAAGGGTTTGGAAGCGAACAGTGTCCCTCATCGACTCTCTGAAGTGGAGAGAAGGGTTTTGGGAGCGAACTATGTCACTCATTGACTCTCTGAAGTGGAGAGAAGGGTTTTGCGCGAGTCGTATAGAGGTACAAGAAGCTTAAGTGAGTTTAGGACAGTTCTTATGAGCAAAGATAGGAGGAAATGGTTCACGTAAACCACTTAGGGGTGTAAAGAGCTTGGGTAAGCTCGGAACGACTGTAGATGGTTCATGTGAACCACCTAGGGCTACGGAAATGCTTAGGTAATGCTTAGGACGATTCTTATGAGTTGAGATAGGATGCAGATGGTTCGCGTGAACCAACGGGATGTAGGAAAGCTTAAATAAGCTCGCGACGACTCTCACGAGTCGAGATGGGAAGCGAATGGTTCGTGTGAACCAAACGAGGGTGTAAACAAGCTATGCAAGCTTGAAATGATTCTCATGAGTCAGGATAGGGAGCGAATGGTTCGCAGGAACCATACGGGAGGTGTGAACAAGCCATGTAAGCTTGGAATGACTCTCGTGAGTTGAGATAGGAAGCAAATGGTTTGCGGGAACCAAATGAGAGGTGTGAACAAGCTATGTAAGCTTGGAATGACTCTCGTGAGTCGAGATAGGAAGCGAATGGTTCACAAGAACCACAGGGGAGGTGTGAAAAAGCTATATAAGCTTGGAATGACTCTTGTGAGTCGAGATAGGAAGCAAATGGTTCGCGGGAACCACACGGGAGGTGTGAACAAGCTATATAAGCTTGGAATGACTCTCGTGAGTCGAGATAAGAAGCGAATGGTTCATAGGAACCACACGAGAGGTGTAAACAAGCTATATAAGCTTGGAATGACTCTCGTGAGTCGAGATAGGAAGCGGAGATAGATCTCGCAGATGAAAACACACAAAACATATCAACACCTTTTTGTGATCGTGATTTAAAGTCTTATGATATGTTTATTTATGGTTCCTCTTTCTTTTCTGTCTTTGCTTTATTCTTTCTTTCACTCATCTATCTATTGCATGCTCTAACATGCTTCATGATATGTTTGTACATATATTTACCTACTTTGTAGCTTTTGTTCTTTCCTCAGTTTTGCTTTACTTTGTTGTTGCTTATGATCTGATGTTTTGAATTCCATGGTCTTGCTTTTGCAGATACACGGCTTCTGTTGGAGGGGTTGGTGGAGAAGATCCTGGATGTGGCCCACCCAGGCGACGCTCTTCTAGTGCAGAAAAGGGCAAAGGCGTTGCAGTTGAGGCTCCCCGCCGGAGTAAGCGGCGACGGGGAAGTGGTATAGTGATTGACAAGGCTGCGGCGGCGGCCCGTGCTAAAGTAAAGGCTCGAGGAAGAGAGCCTAAGGTTGAGGCTGAAGGCGTTGTGCCCAAGACAAAGGCCGCTAAGATGGGCCTTGATGAGGAGGACCTGGCTGGGATCATAGAGAGCCAGATGCGCCCAAAGGTAGGTGCCGTAGGCAACGATTGCCTACTATCGATGGTGGGGCTGCTTATAGGGAGCCCACTGCTGAGGAGAGAGCTCAAGTGGCTGACACTGATCTACTAAGGGGTTTGTCGGACCATCCCTCGATGTATGCCGGCATTGGGACAGTGAGTGACTTTGTTTGCTTTTCCGTTTTCTTTTCTTCCATTTATTCTTGTTTGCTTTACTGTTCATTTCTTTTCACATGTCTTGACAAATTTCTTTTCTTGTTTTCTTTTGAATCTTAACAGAGTCCGATTGGGTGGAACTTCACTTCCAGGGGTGCTTGGCACACGGCGATCCTATTGGCGAAAAAGGCTAACCCAACCTTGCAAGGCTGGCTAGCGGAGATGGGGTTTGGAGCCTTTATGACTATGGATGCCTTTAGAGTGAAGCGTTCATTTATCCAAGCTCTGGGTGAGAGGTGGTTTCCTGACACCAACTCTCTCCATTTGCCTCAATTTGAGCTGACACTGACCCTGCTGAACTGGACGATGATTATGGGGATTCAATTTGGTAGGGCCCCCCTTCTAAGGCGGAAGGTGAAGCTGGTGGAGGTGGCTTGGTTGTTGGAGATTGATCTTAGGAGCTCTTCGAAGTCCCGTATCAGGCTAAGCAATCTGTAAACTGGCGGAGACGAGTGCGAGGACTTTGCTACAGATTTTAGCGACCGGAACGAGCTCATGTTCTGTCGCTTGTTCATTTACTTCGTCGCCAATTGCTTCTTTCCTGACAATATATCCACTATCGCCTATGACGTTGCAATGCTGACTGAGCACCGAAAGAGGCTAAGGACTTATGATTGGGGGTCTGCCACCTTCGTTGCCTTCCTGGAAGGTATGCAGAGGAAGTCCGTAGGTACAATTGGCTCATTCTCGGGTTTTTACCCATTTCTTCAGGAACTTCCATGTTCTTTTGAAGCTATATCCCCTTCAATTCTGTTCATGCTTGTATTTTTTCTTGTCTTGTTAGTAGTTCTGATGTGCATTCTGTTTTTGTAACAGATGTGGGCTTTTAAGCACATTCCTCCTTTCTATCCCTCGACTGCCATTGCTGACGCCTTCTCCCGTGGGCGACAATGGGATCCTGACACCCAAGACATCCAAATAGCCTTCACCGATTTCCTGACAGCCCGCTTATAGCTCGAGTGCGTTACGATTGACTTGATAAGTTATGTTTGTTGATTTCTGAGATAGTTGAACTGTATGCATTGCCATTAGCTGTTAACTTCTCTATTTTTGTTTCTTAGACCACTTTCCAGCCTTACCTCGACAGCGAGCACTTTGGGCATGACGAGGTAGTGGATGCGAGGGGTCGGTCGTCGCATCGTATCTCCCTTCAGGGTTGGGATTCCTAGGAGATGTACATAGGTGAGCGAGCCCACCGTCAATTGACCGAGGAGATCTGGATCCCACTGTCGCCTCCCGAGGTACGATTCAAGAGTCTCGACACCTTCCCTGGGGTGATTGAGGATGCGGCTCAGCATCTTGGTGAGGTCAGCAATGGTTACTACGCCTGGTTCGCTACCCAGTCCATCGGTTTCATCATACCGACCATTCCTACTATTAGCGGCGTGTCTTTCAGTGGCGACATGTTACGCCACTGGCTGGTGAGTTGCTATAACTTTTTTGCTTTCCATATCATGTCCTTGCTCCTTCTATTGGATGGTTTTGAACTTGTTTTTCTGTCTTAACAGCTTAGGGCCCGTCTAGACCTGATTGTAGTGAATCGGGCAGAGCACAAGGCAATGACTCGCCGCCTTGATGTTGATGTCCTGGAGCGAGACTACGCCTACCATGTGCAGCACTATGTGAGTTTCCCTCTTTTCCTTTTCACTTTTCTTGCTATTCTTTATCTGTGTCTTATCAAGTCCTTTCATCAATTGGAGGTGGAGGCTGAGCTCTAGGAGCTAAGGCAGGCTCGAGCGAGGGCTAGTGGCGAGAGTTCGAGGGCTGCAGTTGACACAGAGGCGGTCCTAAACTCTGCCCCAATTGCCGAGGACACTCAGGTTTGCACTTGTCATTGTAGTTTCTCCATGTTTTAGCCTCCTGGCTCATTATGGTTTTATTTGATCTTTTTCTTTCTCTTTTTCTTTCCTTTTCAGGCTACCACGATGCCTGGTGCCATAGAGGAGATTGACGCAGCAGCATTGGTGGAGCCAGGGACTGGTCAGGATGAGCCGATAGCTGAGGCAGGGTCTGACGCTGATGCTGAGCCCGATGGAGCTGATAGAGATGATACCGACGATGGCGGCGATGATGCTAAGGTCGAGGAGGATGCCGGGGAGGCGAGCGGCGATGAGGGAGACTCTGAGGAGATCGAGAGTGATGACGAGGATACTTGAGGCCCATTTCTTCTTTTCCCCCCTTTTTATGTACTTCTGGACATGTATTTGAGCGCATTTGCACATGTTGTCACCCTATTTACTTGAACCTTTGGATATTTGAACTTTGGTACTGATAAACTGTTTGCTTTTGAGCGTGATTCTAGAATTGTGTGACTGCATATCATTTTTTTTCTTGCTTTAGAGTTACATGCTGCAATTGTGGTTTTGATTGGATTATTGAGGGAGACCGGGCGGGCCTTTGAAGGAGTTGACACGTCTTTTTGAAGTGTACAGGTTCTGTTTGCTATGCAAGTTGAATATCATGTGAAGAAACTATCGTGCTATTAGAACGAATGGCCCATGGCCTATGACAACCTATCCACACCTACCATATGGGCGTAGTCAACATGCCCACTCACGCTGGCATGGTAGGCGTGAGTGGGTTTCTCGTTGTATAAAATTGCCCGAAGCGGTGGATCATCCAGCATTTACGTCATTTGAAACAAAAATACCAGAGAACACTCCTAGAACTCCGAGGCTTTCCAAAGTTCTCATTTCCTCCTGTTAAGGGCCCTATGGCTGGTGCTTCTGCTCCCCGACTCTACCCTTACTCTCACGAGGGTTTGAAGAAGTGGGTACACAGCTTCTCTTCTGAAGAGGTGAGTCATATCCGCCCTATTTATGGAAATATTGTTTCATTGGTAGAAGTAGATGTGCATATTCCACTGATAGAAGCTCTTATTAGTCGTTGGAATAGGAAGCATGCTTGTTTTAGATTCGACACTTGTGAAATGGTTCCTACTCTGGAGGAACTTAGGAAGTTGATGGGGTTACCCCATAGTCATGATGACTTGATTAATCCCATTGGTCGAGGAGGGAAGAATGCTTTGAGTGATCTGCTTGGGATTTGGCGAAACCATCTGTCAAATCAGGGGGTGCTAGGATGACCCCTAAGTGTTCTTTGCGCTTCCTTCTGAGTCGTTTCGCTCACTCAGCAGGGTATGTGAACCATACAGCAGCATTCACTCATGATGAGGAGAGTTAGAGGCAGAACTATCCTCGAGTCTTTACTTTGGCAATGTATAGATCGATTATCTTTGCATTCGAGCCAAGCCTCGTCAATAGCAAAGTCAGTACTATCATGGATTAACTGGAGAAAGATAGGACCGTGATTCTGATGATCTTGAGCGAGATGATTCATTCCCTACACTGTTGTAGTGTTGATGGTAGTAGTCCATTCTGGGATGCGCTGTTCTTCTTCAGGTATGGGTTCTGGAGCACTTGTTTCAATTCAAAACTATTCCTGTGGGTAGCTATCATGGAGAAGATTTAATTCACGATCACTTGTACGCCAGCACTGTAGCCCAGCCTTCCCTAGACATAGTCCAGTGGGAGTTGTTTCTAAGTGATCCCCCTTTTGAGGTGATTACTTGGAAGATGAATTGGCTCTGCCAGTGTGATGCTATCTGGAGCTATGATGCAGGGTTCTTTGTCCCCCTAGTCAGGCTGTACGGCATGTCTGCTTTTCTCCCACACTGAGTACTTCGTCAGTTCAGTAAAGTTCAGGGCATTCCAATTGCTGTTGACATCTCGTCCTGGTTCTTCGATTTTGTTCCCTTTTCTGAGAAGAAGACTCGG
Organism: Liquidambar formosana; assembly: GCA_039720395.1. Lineage (NCBI taxonomy): Eukaryota > Viridiplantae > Streptophyta > Magnoliopsida > Saxifragales > Altingiaceae > Liquidambar > Liquidambar formosana. The sequence continues at coordinate 35,139,086 of CM077829.1, forward strand.
GAGGCCATGAGGATGTGGAAAGGAAAAAGCCACTATCCCATAGCTTATGGGTATGATGCTGAGGGATCATTTGGGAATCAGTATGCGACTCGGGATTATCTGACTTGGGTGTCACACGACTTTGGAGTCAACTTGGAGCTGTCGGGACCATCTATGTCCCTATCTGTCAATCCATCATATGGAGATTTCCTTACCAACCAGCAGGTGTGTCATGAGAGCATTCGTCATAGTTAGTTGTCCGCCTAGTGGTCTATAGAGAGTCAGTGTGCCGAACTACAAACCGAGAAGGGTCATTTGAGTGCCGAGCTCGAGTCATTGCACACAGGTATGCGAGAGACGGTGGCTGAGGCTGAGGAACTAGCATTGCCTAAATCATCATCTGGCGATACTTCGACTCAGCATCGCAAGGAGCACAGTTTCTTTGGTAAAGTGCTGAAAAGATTTCGTGGAGTTTGATCCAAGGACTGTTTCCTTACGCGTTCTCCCTTATAGTTGCTAGGCTTTCTTTTGAGTAGCTTTCTATTGCAAAACTAGCATTTGTATCATAAGTTCTTATCTTTTGACTGAATTCATATTTTATCCTTAGGCATAGTACCTTCGGACTGTGTCAGAGTTCACTAGGCCATAGAGCTCTTGGCCGTCCATTTCTGTCAGTATGAAGGCTCCTCCTAAAAACGCTTTTTTCACAACATAAGGGCCATCATAGTTTGGAGCGAATTTTCCTCGGGGATCTTCTTGGTGAGGCAGTCGTTTCTTGAGGACCAAGTCTCCTTCTCTAATGCTTGATTCTCACTTTCTTGTTGTAGGCTCTTACCATTCTTCTTTGGTAACATTGACTGTGACAAATGGCTCTTAATCTCTTTTCTTCGATTCGACTATCCTCTTGATGTGCTTGTTTGCTGCTTCGACCGCCCCATTCATCTGCGGACGATAGGCTGTGGAATTGCGATGATCGATCCTGAATGTGCCAGACAGTTCCCTCATCATGTCATTGTTTAGGTTGGTGCCGTTATCGCTAATGATGTAACTCGGGCTACCATATCTGGCGATGATTTTTCTTTTGATGAACTTGGTCACTACTTTCATGGTTATATTGGCATACGGTTCTGCTTCTACCCACTTTGTGAAGTAATCGATGGCTACTAAGATGAATTGGTGACCGTTTGAGGCTTCCGGGTTTATGCTGCCTATGACATCCATGCCCTGCATCGAAAATGGCTATGGAGTTGTCATGTTGTTGAGGGGCAGTGTAGGCGCCTTCTCCTTTGCCACATAAACCTGATATTGGTTGCAAGAGCGCGCAAACTTAACACAATCATTTTCCATGGTCGTCCAGTAGTAACCCATTCGCATGATTTTTCGAGCTAGCATGAACCTATTGGGAATCAAACTAGAGAGGAAAACTACAAAGGCAGAATTAAAATTTTCCTACGATTCCCAAACCCATGAATCCGATTATGCTTAATACAAAAACATAAACCCTAACTACCAAAAAAGTTGGGATTACTTACAGTTGATAAAGTCTTCTCCTTTATGCTCCAAGCTTCGATTCTGATTAAGTAGTCCAAGCGTACTGCCTCCAACAGTATCCACACCTAGCTTGAGCTTGATGTCCTTTCCTTCTTCTTCCTTATGGTTGCTAGAGGTGGAGAAGAGAGAGAGAGAGAGAGAGGGCCTCCTTAGTGAATTTCGGCCAGCACCTTGGGGAGTGTTAATGTGATGATGTCATTACATCATAATGGGCATTATATAGCCCACTAATAGGGCCGGCCATAGGGGAACTCCTAATCCTAGTGTATTATGTGTAATTACTCTTAATTACACAATTAGCCCACTAGTTTGCATCAAATACAAATTAGTTCCTTAAAAAACTTTTCTTTAATCACTTATACCCTTTCTCTCATAGAAAATCAAGCTCTCTTAGCATGATCAGTGTGTGACCCATTGGGTTCACATTATTAAGTAGTAGGAATAGCACATGTTGTGCACAATGGAACACTTTCCATTAAGGGTCTAATTGGAACTCCTTCCAATTCCCTAATTGATTATAACTCATTTATATCAATTAGGGCTTCTACTAACCATGAGTAACACCTAGCATATGGCTCATGGTGTGGTCCTTAATGAGGTGAACAGTCATTTACAAAGAACCCTTCTGTTATAGTTTAAAAGTTACAATTACATCCTTTCATCAACACAATGTCTCCAATTGAACTAATAGGACATGGAAGTCTGTCAAGTTCCTAATCCAATTACTTTATACTCATTCATTAATATCAGCTCAATGATGAAGTTATGGAAACTCCTTTCCATATTCATTCTACCATAGGTCCATGGATTTAATGAGTTATATTTAATGAATGCTATATGAGACATTCACTCTCTTTTTCCTAAGAGTGATGGATTCCTTGTTGATCACTCATATGCCTTCACACACATAGTAGTAGGGCCAATGAACACCTTTACAGACCCCTATAAGGATCTGCACTTAGTGTTATCAAACTTCTAAAGCTACATGTATAAAGCAACTATGGTGTCTCAGGTCTAAGGATTACTTGTACCACTATAACAATGAGAAACTAATTAACAGGCAGGTTAAAACTCCATTCAGTTTATCTCATATCTTTGGTCACATTCAGTGTACCTATTCTTATAATAGGCACCCACTTGTTGGTTGTAATGTCTCCACACAAATAGCTTGAGACTAGCTATCCTCCTATAGAGTTAACCTAACAAGTGCTAGTCATATGGTTCATTATTGTCCATCATAGTGAACCTTCAACTAGGAATGTTTTAGGAGTTTAGTACAGAGATATATCTACAGTCTCAAAATTACAACTCTTTGTAATTTCATATTCTCAACTCTAACTCCATGAACATATTATGTAAATATAAATGATGCATATGAACATAATAGAATAAGCCCTTTTATTAAATCAATAATAAATGTGACATGCATAAATGAAATCAATTGATTGTTCCTAATCCCTAAACAATCATCTCTATGATTGGCTCTAGGGCATAATCCTAATAATCTCCCACTTGCACTATAGCCAATCCACTATGTATCTCATACCCATATCCTGTTAGTGGTGATCCAACACACTTGGGTCATAGCTTTAGTAAAGGGGTCTTCTTTATTCTCTATTGTATTAAACTTCTATATGTATATGTCATCTCTTCCAATGATCTCTCTAATCACTTGGAATCGCCGCTTAAAGTTTGGACTTTTAATGAGACCGTGGATCCTTGTCTTGAGTAATAGCCTTATTGTTGTCACAAAAACAATAGTAAAGGCTTCTCAATGTCAAGAACCACTCCTAGTTCTGCAATGAACTTACTCATCCAAACATGCAGCAATTCGCTTAACCTCTGTAATGGAGTCTACTACAGTACCCCACTTACAGCTTCTCCATTTGACGATTCCACTTTTTAAAGTGAAAATATTGTCCGTATTACCAACCATTTTCAAGTTTCTTTCTCCACAGACAAGTTATAGGTCCTTTAGTTCTTCTTAAGTACTTAAGGATAGCCTTGACTGCTTCCCAAGGTTTCTTGCCTGGGTTTGCCTGATATTTGCTTGTAACGTTTACAGCATTACTGATATCTGGTCATGTACTTAGCATAGCATATGCTTTTAGACAACTTGATTTCATGTCTGACAGGATTAGACTTCTCTTGAAATCATGTATTTTGAACCCATTCAAAATCTTGTCTACGTACATCGATTGGGAAAGACTTAGCATCCTTTAAGATCTATCTCTATAGACCTCTATTCCCAGAATATAGGATGCTTCTTCCAAATCTTTTATGGAGAAACTCTGTGAAAAACAAATTTTTCACTTTTGACAACGTCTCTACATTATTCCCTAATAAGTAGAACGTCATTCACTTATAGGACCATAAATGTGATCGCACTCCCACTAACCCTTTGTACAATCATGGTAGAATAATGGGTTCTGTCTCAACAGGGACAGGGGCTGCATCAATGTTGGTTTGTGTCTCATTAGACAACTCTTTGAGTTCTATTTTCCTGTTATTGCCTCCTTCTTGAATAAACTCTTTTTCAAGAAAGATTGCAAACTCATTAACAAACACTTTTGTTCATCAGGATGATAGATATGATATCCTAAACTCCTTTTAGGATAAACCACAAACCTAAATTTAAGTTATCTTGATTTCCAATTTGGTTACATCATGTGTCTCTACATATGCAGTGCAACCCCATACCTTAACATGCTTAAGGTTTAGTGCTTCCCTTTCCATATCTCATATAGGTCTTAAGGGACAACCTTGGTTTGAACTCTGTTTCATAGGTACGTGGCAATTTCTAGGGCATATCCTAACAAGGATAATATTAGGTCGTTGTAACTTATCATGGATCGAACCATATCCAATAAGGTCCTCTTCCTCCTTTCTGACACACCATTTAGTTATGGTGTTCTAAGAAGTGTCCATTAGAATAGAATGCCTATTTGAACAAGTTGATCTGAAAGACCACCAGTTAAATATTCGCCTCCTCGATCCAATCGAAGAGCTTGATACTTTTACTAGTTTGTTTCTCTACTTCATATTTGAATTCTTTGAACTTTTCAAATGATTCAGATTTGTACTTCTTTAAGTATACACACCCAAACCTAGAATGAATCATCGGTAAAGGTTTTAAAGTAAGAGAAACCTCTTCATACATCACTATGTATATTTTGTTCTATTAAGATTATTAGCATTCAATTTAGAACTATCATGCTCTATGCAACTAACATTTAGTTTAAAGCATGATCCATACCTTCCGAAGGTCGGTTCTTTAGAGTATCCAGATACTCCCGGCAGTTACGTTTCCAGTGCCTATCCTTGCCATAGTGAAAACAAGTTTCTTTGGCCTTATCGGTATTACCTTTCTTGATGCCTCCCTTCGGCTTTAAGTTCTTCTTCTTCTTCCCTTGGGTACTCTTACCCTTGGCTTTTCCCTTGCCCTTGGGCTTAGGTTTGGCTTTGGAAGTAGAAGCTCCATCAAATGCGAGCAAAGAATTTTTTCCTTTCTTCATCGTCTCCTCAGTCATCTTGAGCAAATTGTGTAGCCCAGAGAGAGTGGGCTCAAGCTTGTTCTTGTGAAAATTCATACTGAACAGCCTAAATGAATCAGGAAGGGAATGCAGAATAATATCTAAACACATATCAGCTTCAATGATCACATCAAGCTTCTCAAGCTGCTCGATATGGTTGATCATCTTCAAGGTGTGATCAGTCACGGATGAACCCTCGTTCATCCTTGCCTTGAATAGATCCTTAAAAATATTATATTTAGTGGTCCTACTTTGTTCCCCATACAACTCTTGTAAGTGGAGAAAGATGTCAGGAGTGCTACTCATGGACTCATGTTGCTTTTGAAGCTCAAGGCTTACAGATGCCATCATATAGCATCTTGTCTTTAGGTTGTCGTCCATGCGCTTCTGATAAGCGTATTTCTCCTGCTAAGTTGCAGCCTCAGCAGGAGCCTTAGGAAGTAGGCCATCAAGTGTGTAGGTAATCTTTTCAGAATTTAAAACAATTTTTAAGTTCCTTAGCCAATCAAAATAGTTTGGTCCAGTCAAATGGTTGATGTCCAATATTTTGGATAGTGGGTTGAGGTGAGCCATTTCTATTAACTACATATAAAAATAGAGAATTAGATTTCATTTTTAATCCATAATGATCGGGTCTTTAATCATATGATACCTCCCACTATTTTATCAAATTCTATACACCCTCTCATGGAATTCGGGAATCTCATTCCTAATGGGGATTGGGGTCCCACTGTGACCTAGAAGCCTCACATTATAGTTTCTTGACTTCTAACCCACAATAAGAAGACAACTCTTTGTCTATTGCTTCATAAGCAAGTTCTAATCATTTTGTCTCTAGGGTACATACTCCTCACATTATAGTTTCTTGGAATATTTCCCTAGTTAAGTTAAACCCACCATTCACACAGGCATGTTTCGCCAAATATATACCTCACATTATAGTTTCTTGGTATATACCAGTTTAGGCACCCCATGATATCTTATATGTGATAGTTTCAAATAATGTCTTTAACATGGGTTGCTACTACATGTCTGCAGCCAGATACCCACATTAAGGGACGTTAGATGATCCTATAATGATGGAAGGCAATAAAGAATGCATTCCCTAATGTATTCTCCATTTCCAACTTAATATTAAAAGAGAGGGGTTTTAAGGGTCTCATCAAATTAACTAATCTAACATACATCTCATGCATTTAAATAAAAATATATAACAATATATGTAATCCACTTATCGATATTAGTCCCTATAAGGTGACATATAATGATCTTTGGATTTGGAGCTATCTCTATTAATCTCATTAAAAGCTCCCACTATGATGATTATAGACTTTAAGAGGATTCAATCCAAGCCAATGAATTGAATCCTAGGTCTAAGGTGGGTGTAGGTGATCATAAAACATTCATTCAAAACATAGCATGCTCATTTGAAAGTCTTCTCCAAGCTTTCAAGTCCTTCAATCTCCTCCATTAGCTTGATGGTCTCCACCATAGGCTTGTTGGGCTCCACTATGCTCCTTTGGGTCCACCATGCTCCTTAGTCCGCTCTCAATTACATAACATTTACATAATTTAAAGAAAGGGATACATAAGGGGAATGTGGGGTATATAAGAGAATGATAGAGAGAGAGAAGAAGGTGGCATGCAAGGCCCAAATAAATAATACATCACCAAAAATTAACAACTCTTGAAAAATTAATACAACCCATTCATAAGATGGCCAATCACAATTGGTTTAAGGGTATAGTCCATAATCATCATCCATCCATAACCATACAATCACATTGCATAATAAAGGAAATAACTGTAAGCAATAAACATATGGGCATTTATGGTAACTCTATTGATTGGTATTCATTAATCTCATTAATGTGTCCTAATCTTATTAGGATATGCATAATTTCCATAATTAATTAAGTCTTAACATTTAAGACATTTAATTTCAATTAATCAAATTAATTGAAATAGTTAAAGTCCCCTAATTAAACTCTAATATCAAATATTAGGGTTTCTTTAATTAAACAAAACAATTTCATTTAATTAAAATTTCCATATTTTAATATAATCCTAGATTGTGTTTTAAACCATTTAAAACATTATAAAATTAATCACCATTAATTAAATAATCAATTTCGGAATTATATAAAATCATTTCATTAATGAATTAGTGCATTAGGGTTTCCTGAAACCCTAAACCCTAAGTGCATTAACTCTAAATCCTAAGTGTAACCCTAATGCATTAAATGCCTTATGATTGGTCAATTAATGACCAATCATTCAAACCCTAGGTTTATACGGAATTAATGATTAGGATTAGGGTTTAATTAATGCCAGCTAGGATATTAATTACTCCTAATTAATATGCACTAATTAGGGTTGCTAAAACCCTAAAACCCTAGACATCATTAGTGCACTTAATAATACCCTAATTATTAATAACCATGATTGGTCAATTAATGACCAATCATTAAACACTTTAGTAAAGGTAATTAATAGCTTAATTAGGGTTTTAATTAATGCCATTAATAGATTAGGGTTTTGTCATTAATAGAAATTAGGGTTTCATCTTAAACCCTAAGGCTGCCGCCACCTATAGTGGGCTGCCATGGCTAGGCCACGGCTTAGCCAGGGGGTTGCCAAGGCTTGGCCACGGCTAGGCCGGGCGGCTGCCATAGCTAGGCCATAGCTAGGCCAAGCTGCTGTCAAGACTTGGCAAGGCTGCCATGTCCGCCATCAAGCATGGGGAGCTATGGCCCGCCTTGGGACACGTGCTAGGGTGTGGACCAAGCCCATTGGACACGTTTGGAGTGGCCAATAGGGCTGTCTTCTTCAAAGAACATTAAGGTTTCAAGAACCCTAAGGGTGGCACCACCATGGGAGGACCTCCAAGGTCACAAAAGTTTCCAAAACCTAATCAATTCGACTCCACCAACAAAACCAGCTTTTGTATCATGTCCCTACATGAATTACTAAGCAAATTGAAGTGGTTTGGATGATCAAATCATCCCCAATTGTTCTAAACAATTCAAGAACAGTGGGCTGCCCAGAATTTGACAGCATACTGTCCCTTGTCGCAAACTAATTTAAAACCCAGAAAAATGGTTAATTCAGGTTACCAAATTATTTTTACTAGTATCCTGCATGTCTTAGGAAACTAATGCAAGTGGTTTCATGCAATTTGGAGTTCCCTAGCTCAAGTTATGAACAAAACTCCATTGATGACTTTCTGCAGAAAAACAGCCTGCTGTGTTCTTCCAAGAAATCAAACTTTTTGATTCTTCATGCATCAAGACTCTTTTGAAACTTAAAGGAAATCATACATACATTATGTATAATGATCCTATAAAGAATATACATCAATTTTACAGAGGTTTCTGTTCAAAACAGTAGCAAGAACCTAAGGGTTCTAAAACCCAGATTCGAACTCCATGGTGTTCTTCCCAAACTTTTTGATTTGATTTGATTCCTATGCATCCAAATACACATGTAATTCACATAACACACTTATATGAATTAATTGGCACTCATCTCATGACAACCAATGAATCAATTTAAAACAAAACATACAAGAGAGCAACCTAGGGTTCCAAACCCTAGGTTTGGCCTCCATAGAGAACACCAAACTTTTAATTATCTTTAATTCGATTTTAATGCATCAAATACATTTAAAATTTATATATACAGTATATATAAACATATATATTCATCATATGAATTATATATATCAAATCAAAATAAGAAGAAGATGAAGAACAACCTAGGGTTCCAAACCCTAGGTTCAGCCAACATGAAGAAAACCCTAGTTTTCAAAAAAAACTAGTTCTAGCATCTTAATCCAATTATGATGCATCCGAATGCTTGGGAACCCTTCCCTACCATGTCTAGAACATAACCCAAGTGGTGGCAACCATTTCCATGCCTTTGATCACCATCAAAAGTTCATAGTTTCTGCTGGTGCATCACTCCTGCGTAAAACTGTCTCCCAGACAGCCTGTAGTAAAAAATTCATAACTTTCTCTACAGAACTCGGATCGATGCACCGTTTGTTGGGTTGGAAATCTGATTCAAAGGGCTTTCTAACCATATATGGCTCGAAAATTTTGGAGAAGAAATCTAATTTTGGCACGCAAAACAAGATGACAATTTTTCATGACTATCATAAAAACTGTTCATCATTAAACCAATCAATTTACCATAACAACCAGCCCATATGCAGTTTGTATTAAGCATAATCATGGCTCTGATACCACTGTTGGGAATCGAACTAGAGAGGAAAACTACAAAGGCGGAATTAAAATTTTCCTACGATTCCCAAACCCATGAATCCGATTATGCTTAATACAAAAACATAAACCCTAACTACCAAGAAAGTTGGGATTACTTACAGTTGATAAAGTCTTCTCCTTTATGCTCCAAGCTTTGATTCTAATTGAGCATTCCAAGCATACTGCCTCCAATAGTATCCACACCTAGCTTGAGCTTGATGTCCTTTCCTTCTTCTTCCTTATGGTTGCTAGAGGTGGAGAAGAGAGAGAGAGAGAGGGCCTCCTTAGTGAATTTCGGCCAGCACCTTGGGGAGTGTTAATGTGATGATGTCATTACATCATAATGGGCATTATATAGCCCACTAATAGGGCCAGCCATAGGGGAAGTCCTAACCCTAGTGTATTATGTGTAATTACTCTTAATTACACAATTAGCCCACTAGTTTGCATCAAATACAAATTAGCCCCTTAAAGAACTTTTCTTTAATCACTTATACCCTTTCTCTCATAGACAATCAACCTCTCTTAGCATGATCAGTGTGTGACCCATTGGGTTCACATCATTAAGTAGTAGGAATAGCACATATTATACACAATAGAACACTTTCCATTAAGGGTCTAATTGGAACTCCTTCCAATTCCCTAATTGATTATAACTCATTTATATCAATTAGGGCTTCTACTAACCATGAGTAACACCTAGCATATAGCTCATGGTGTGGTCCTTAATGAGGTGAATAGTTAATTACAAAGAACCCTTCTGTTATAGTTTAAAGTTACAATTACATCCTTCCATCAACACAATGTCTCCAATTGAACTAATAGGACATGGAAGTCTGTCAAGTCCCTAGTTCAATTACTTTATACTCATTCATTAATATCAACTCAATGATGAACTTATGGAAACTCCTTTCCATATTCATTCTACTATGGGCCCATGGATTTAATGAGTTATATTCAATGAATGCTATATGAGACATTCACTCTCTTTTTCCTAAGAGTGATGGATTCCTTGTTGATCACTCATATGCCTTCACACAAATAGCAGTAGGGCCAATGAACACCTTTGCAAACCCCTATAAGGATCTGCACTTAGTGTTATCAAACTTCTAAAGCTACATGTATAAAGCAACTATGGTGTCTCAGGTCTAAGGATTACTTGTACCACTATAACAATGAGAAACTGATTTACAGGTAGGTTAAAACTCCATTCAATTTATCTCATATCTTTGGTCACATTCAGTGTACCTATTCTTATAAGAGGCACCCACTTGTTGGTTGTAGTGTCTCCACACAAATAGCTTAAGACTAGCTATCCTCCTATAGAGTCAACCTAACAAGTGCTAGTCCTATGGTTCATTACTGTCCATCATAGTGAACCTTCAACTAGGAATGTTTTAGGAGTTTAGTACAGAGATATATCTACAGTCTCAAAATTATAACTCTTTGTAATTTCATATTCTCAACTCTAACTCCATGGACATATTATGTAAATATAAATGATGCATATGAACATAATATAATAAGCCTTTTTATTAAATCAATAATAAATGTGACATGCATAAATGAAATCAATTGATTGTTCCTAATCCCTAAACAATCATCTCTATGATTGGCTCTAGGGCATAATCCTAACAGAACCCATTCATGTGAGCCCCGCATTGCCTTGCATGGACCTCCTCGATGAGTCGCAAAGCTTCTCGAGCGTCAACATATTTGATTAGTACAAAATCATAAGATCTCTAGTAGAGAGTATCGTTGTCATCCTCCGAATGGTTCGTTTGTCAGTATCCGTCGCAACATCGGGGTATTTCCTCTCCTTGATGAAGACTATGATGTCTTGGTGCCATGGTCTCTCGTCAGGTTCTTCCTCTACTGAGATCTACATGATGCCTTCTATTAGGCAGGTATAGGCTGGGCTATGCCTGATTGTGATTTCCACAGGATGTATGTCACGATCATCCAGGATGTTCATGAGGGAGGCCAGGGTGGCAAGTGCGTTTGCGAACTGGTTCCTGGACCTTGGCAGGTATTTGAATGTAATCTTACGGAACCTAAGGATGAGTTCCATAAGATATTGGTGGTATCTGACCAACTTCGGATCTTTCGTCTTCCAATCGCTCAATGTTTGATAGATGATGAGTGCAGAGTCTCCGTACACCTCGATATCTCGGACACCAAGATCTAATGCTTCTTGCAAACTCAAAATGCATGCTTCGTATTCGACCATATTGTTGGTGCATGAGAATTGGAGCTTGATGGAAAGTGGGAGATGAGTGCCCTATGGTGATACAAGGACAGCCCCGATTCCTTAGCCTGTCATGCTAGCAGATCCGTTGAAGTATAACCACCATTCAGGGTATTCTTCAGGTTCTTCTTCTGTAAGGTTCATCAAATCCTCGTCTGGAAAGAATATTTGTATAGATTTATAATCTGGCAAAGGCGTTTCAGCTAACTGATCGGCAATAGCCTACCCTTTCATGGCTTTCTGTGTGATGAATACTATGTCAAATTTTGTTAATAGCATCTACCACCTGGCTATTCTGGCCGTAAGTGAAGGCTTTTCAAATATGTACTTGAGCGGATCCATGTGGGCGATGAGGCATATAGTGAAATGGAACATGTAGTGTCATAGTCGTTGCGCTGACCAAGCCAAAGCACAGCAAGTTCTTTCTAAAGTAGTGTACCTTGTTTCGTAATCTGTGAACTTTTTGTTTAGGTAGTATATAGCCCTCTCTTTCCTTTTGGTTTCATCGTGCTGCCCCAGTATGCACCCCATAGAGGTCTCTAGAACAGTTAGGTACATGAGCAGTGGTCGGCCTGGTGTTGGTGGTACCAGGACTGGCGGGTTAAAGAGATGCTCCTTGATCTTTTTGAAGGCTTGCTGGCATTCTGTAGTCCATTCGATGGGCATGTCTTTCCTCAATAGCTTGAAAATTGGTTCGCAAGTAGTAGTCAACTGAGAGATAAACCTGCTGATGTAATTGATTCTGCCCAGAAAGCCTCTGATCTCTTTCTGGGTTTTTGGCGTCAATATGTCTATGATAGCTTTAGCTTTGGACGGATTGACTTCAATTCCTTCTTGGCTGACTATGAATCCCAGTAACTTGCCCGATGTGACCCCGAATATGCACTTGGTGGGGTTAAGCTTGAGTTGGTACTTACGAAGCCTTCGAAAAAGCTTCCTCAGATCTGTCACATGGTCTTCTTCTTTCTGAGATTGGCAATCATGTCATCTACATAAACTTCCAATTCTTTGTGCATTATGTCATGGAATAGGGTTGTCATGGCCCTCTGATATGTTACTCCTGCGTTCTTTAACCCGAAGGGCATGACTTTGTAGCAGAAGATGCCCCAGTGTGTAATGAAAGACGTCTTTTCCTGGTTGGATTCGGACATCTTGATCTGGTTGTATCTTGAGAAACCATCCATAAAGGAGAACATCTCATACCCAGCAGTATTGTCCACCAGTACGTCTATGTGTGGTAAGGGAAAGTCGTCTTTAGGGCTAGCCTGATTAAGATCCCTGTAATCGATACACATCCGGACCTTGCCATCTTTCTTTGGAACTGGCACTATATTAGCAACCCAATTTGGGTAAGTAGCGACTCTCAAGAATCCTGCTTCGAATTGCTTCATGACTTCTTCCCTGATCTTGAGAGACCATTCTGGTTTCATTCTTCTGAGTTTTTGTTTGACTGGCTTGAACTTAGGTCTTAAAGGCAACTGATGCTCCACAATGTCTGTGTCTAAACCTGGCATGTCTTGGTATGACCAAACGAACACATCCTGATATTCTGTTAGAAGAGATGTGAGCTCTTCCTGCTAAGAAAGTGATAGTTTGGAACCGATTCTGACTTCCTTGACACTATCCTTCGTTCCAATGTTGACAACGATAGCTTCTTCTAGATTGGGTTTTGGACAATTGTCGTATCGCTCTACCATTTCCAGTATCTCCTGCATATCCTCCTCCTCATAATCATTTTCAGTAGCTACATTGATCTCAGCCTGGAAATCATGTCTAATGAGAGGGTTTTCTTGTTCATATGTGTTATGGTGCCTGTTTTGTGGATTGTTCCTGAAGCACACACACTTTATAGGCAAAAATTAAGAACACATTCCTTTTGAAGGAAAACATGATAATTGCAATGCATTAATCATCATGTAAAGTATAAGTGACAACGCTCTTTTAAGGAAAGCATGGAAGATAGTTTGAAAATGAAATCACACAACATTTAAAACGAAAGATAGGTCTCCTATGTGAAAGAGGTTGCCCCTGCTGGTGGGAGACCGTGAGCCAACAGGGGGTAATGCCGCTTGCAACCGATTTACCCTAAGGAGGCCTTCCTCTTCATAGGGATAGGCATAGCAATTTAGTTGTGGAGTTACTCCCTGGTCTTTGCAACATGGATGGAGTTGGTGGGTGGAATCATTGGAGATTCGTCCACGGTAGTGACCATGTCAACTTGGCTGTCCTCATCAGCATCGGCAAATTCATCTCCCCAAGTTGGAGTTATTTCTTTGTCTACTGCTCTATCTGCGGGGTTGGAATTGAGAACATAGAAGTCGAACTTTCCTATAGACTCCCCCAATAAGCCCACTTCTGGGTCTCTCGCTTCATACCTCTCATGAAGGCGTTGCTACAATGTCTTTCCTTTTGGCTTCTCCTGTTTCACTAGTGGTTTCACTTTGACTACAGGTCCACTGATCTTGTTTCCCTTTTTGATAGAGGCAGTTCATTCTCTCATTAAACGAACTATGTTAGCCTCGAGTAAAAGGCAATCTTCAATGTAATGTTTAATGACCTCATGGCGGAAACAGTATTCGCATTGGTCATAATCCAGTGGTTTGGAGGGGGACTCCTTGACTGCTAGGACCCCTTCTTCTTTGTAGTAGTACAGAATCTCTGACATGGTTACCGGGAATAGTGGTTCTTTTCCAACCTGTAAAGGTTTGAGTGAAAACTTTTTACCTGTGACTATCTGTGTAGCTTCCTGCTATTTGAGGGCATCGTTCTTTTGTACCTTCTTCCCCTTTTCTTTATTTTTGGCGGTGTCCTTTTTCTCCCTAGGAAGGGTTTCAGTTTGAGAATCTGGGACTACCTTGACTCCATGGCAGGCTATGAATTACCAGAATTGACAAAACTCATAACTACATGGGGCCCACCAGATGTGTCCCTTTTCATCCTTTCCTTGAAAGATGGGGCTCTCAAAAGTATTGTAAGCTTTAACTGGAAAGTCCTCATTTGGCGCGTCACGAAAATCCCCATTCTTGATAAAGGGTGCAAGAGCTTTTTTAGTGAAGACACTATGGTATACGGGTGTTCTGCTGCATTGGTAGGTAATTACGGGGAAATCCTTTAGTAGTGCGGGCAGCAGTCACCCATCTTCAATGTATGGTGCAATAGATGAAATGGTTGGTTTGTTGAAGCGAACAGGCCGGTATCAGGTTCTTTTCTCAGTGTTGGGTTGCAATCCTCCCTTGGCGGCTTTTGAGGTACGCTTTGTTTCTACCATAAGTCTGTTGCGAGTAGCCCTGGATCGTATCCTGACTCGCGCTATGGTGCTAACTGTCTGGTCAAAGCTTGAAAGCTCTATGCTTCTTGAAGCGTCGATGGCTTTGTTCTTTGGACTGGATTGTAATGTTAGGCTGCTTGGAGCCTTGAAACAGATACTTAGTACTTAATGCCTTGTAACAGTTTGTACTTAGTGCTTGATGGTGACGCTATCTCTTGTGGATAGTACTTTGTTGCTGAGTCTTTCTTCTGATTTTCCACCTTCTACCTTCCACCTAGTACCTAGTGTAGGTAAAGACATAGTTAGTATAGAATTGATAAGCAAAAGTCGAAACTTTACTTTCCGTTATGTTTTGGGATACTCGGAGTTGACTCTAGTTTACCTACAACATAACCTTAGGGAGTAAAGATTGGACGTATGCATGTCCTAGGTATCCTTTGTCTGTAAGGGACGACTCCTAAGAATGGTGATGCAACTTACCTAGATCCTTGTGAGGACATAACTCAAGCCTTATAGCCTGTGTCAATTACAAATGAGTAGAAATAAAACTTGCTAACCCCTAGACTTGGCTTGAGTTTCACAAGAATTCCTCCGTCTCCATTTGAGTCATTCCTTGTTAAGTAACCTTGATGTATTGTTTGGTGGTGGGTTGATTGCAACCCTCTAGATGGATTTCCTTTGTGTAATGTACCTCTTTTAGGGTTATTGAACCCTTAGGTTGGATATTTGGAAAACTTCTAAACCAGACTTGATGTGGTGATATTGATCACCATCCTAGGGTGGTTCAAATGCATGATTTGCAAAGGCCGTAGGCACGGGGTGCCCATTTGGCTGTATGGACTCCTTTTGGAATGTATGTGATGATAATAACAACATGTATGTACATGATATATACAGGCAGGATATGTACAAGATAAATCCTTTCCTCATGAGTGCCAGTGTCCTAATGCAACAGGAGTCAGCATTTCTTTCATAGGGATGCTAAATGACATGTTATCATGAGGCTGGGCGATGCAAGCTAGTCCTAAAAGATGGGGTTGTTAGGATTATGCCCTAGAACCAATCATAGAGATGATTGTTTAGGGATTAGGAACAATCAATTGATTTCATTTATGCATGTCACATTTATTATTGATTTAATAAAAGGGCTTATTCTATTATGTTCATATGCATCATTTATATTTACATAATATGTCTATGGAGTTAGAGTTGAGAATATGAAATTACAAAGAGTTGTAATTTTGAGACTGTAGATATATATTTGTACTAAACTCCTAAAACATTCCTAGTTGAAGGTTCACTATGATGGACAGGACTAGCACTTATTAGGTTGACTCTATAGGAGGATAGCTAGTCTCAAGCTATTTGTGTGGAGACACTACAACCAACAAGTGAGTGCCTATTATAAGAATAGGTACACTGAATGTAACCAAAGATATGAGATAAACTGAATGGAGTTTTAACCTGCCTGTCAATCAATTTCTCATTGTTATAGTGGTACAAGTAATCCTTAAACCTGAGACACCATAGTTGTCTTATACATGTAGCTTTAGAAGTTTGATAACACTAAGTGTAGATCCTATTAAGGGGTCTGTAAGGGTGTTCATTGGCCCTACTGCTATGTGTGTGAAGGCATGTGAGTGATCAACAAGGAATCCATCACTCTCAGGAAAAAGAGAGTGAATGTCTCATATAGCATTCATTGAATATAACTCATTAAATCCATGGGCCCATGGTAGAATGAATATGGAAAGGAGTTTCCATAAGTTCATCATTGAGTTAATATTAATGAATGAGTATAAAGTAATTGAACTAGAGACTTGACAGACTTCCATGTCCTATTAGTTCAATTGGAGACATTGTGTTGATGGAAGGATGTAATTGTAACCTATAAACTATAATAGAAGGGTTCTTTGTAAATGACTATTCACCTCATTAAGGACCACACCATGAGCCATATGCTAGGTGTTACTCATGGTTAGTAGAAGCCCTAATTGATATAAATGAGTTATAATCAACTAGGGAATTGAAAGGAGTTTCAATTAGACCCTTAATGGAAAGTGTTCCATTGTGCACAACTTGTGCTGTTCCTACTACTTGATGATGTAAACCCAATGGATCACACACTGATCATGCTAAGAGAGCTTAATTGTCTATGAGAGAAAGGGTATAAATGATTAAAGAAAAGTTCTTTAAGGGGCTAATTTGTATTTGATGTAAACTAGTGGGCTAATTATGTAATTAAGAGTAATTACACAAAACCCACTAGGATTTTAAGTTCCCCCTTGGCCGGCCCTATTGTGTGGCTATATAAGCCACATTATGATGTGATGACAACATCACAATTGGATCCCCAAGGGGCTGGCCGAAAAATTTCACAGTGTTCTCTCTCTCTCTTTTCTCCACCTCTAGCAACCATAAGGAAGAAAAAGGAAAGGACTTCAAGTTCAAGCTAGGTGTGGATACTGTTGGAGGTAGTACACTTAGACTGCTCATTCATTGCTGCCCAAAGTTCATGCTTGGAGCAAAAAGGAGAAGACAAAGCTTGAAGCATAAAGGAGAAGACATTCATCAACTGTAAGTAACCCTAACTCTCTTGGTAGTTAGGTTATTGTTTTTGTATTATGCATAATCAGATTCATGGGTTTGGGAATCGTAGGAAAATTTTTATTCCGCCTTTGTATGTTTTCCTCCCTATTCAATTCCCAACAGAGGTCCCAAATCACCTAGGCCTCTCGCAAGCGTAAACGAGCCTTGGGTGATCTGGGTGGGGGCTTTTCAATGCACACAACTGCCCAATGTACAAACCATCTGACGGAGCATACACCTACATTCGCCCCCTGCTATCCTATAGGGTTGGACACTTGAGCGTGCTCGGGTTCAAATAAAACAAAGTATGCATGTATGCATGAAGTGAATAGTTATATTTGAGGAAAGGATGATATACATTCACATGGCATGATATAGCATTTGAGCATATCAATCACATAGGAAAGCAATTAAATACTTAAGAAAGTAAATAAATGCTTGAAAGAATAAAGACTCACGCACCCCACAAAAAGAGAAAAAGGAGGTAATCAGTAAACTATTAGAAAATCTGTAAATCAATCATGAATAATAACAGAAGACATTGGTCTTATCCAGGTTGTATAGAAAATTAACAATTCCAAAGGGGATTTTAGAAACATCGGTAAAATCATATGGGACTAAACCTACAAGTCCCCAGTGGAGTCGCCATGCTGTCGCTACCCCAAAAAAGGAAGGGAAAAGGGAATTTTCCCTCGCCGTGTTTGGGACGACCCTGGGTGGTCTGTTCTGGCGCTAGTTGTGTGTTGAGTTCATTTTCAGGACGCTTTGACCGCCCTAGGCATGCAAGCATACCTAGAATAATCAAGGCTATGGAGTCGCCACCAATCAGGGAGTTTGAGGATGTGACTGGGCATCCTATGTTAATCAGAAGATGGGGTCATCCGAGATCCCAAAATAAGTCCATCTGAGGTCTTATCATCAAACGAATCCATTTGAGGTCCATTTGGAAACTGATTGACTTCTAGTGGTCTGTAAGACTAAAGATTGAGGGTAAAGGGGTTTGGTTACGAGTGGGGAAGGTGTGAGGCACCCCACATCGGCCGTTGGAATCCAACGGTTCCCGATTCCAATGATGTTTTTGATTAAAATCCCATTTGATATTGTTGATTTACTATACGAATAATTTGACATAGACCCTTTTGAAGGGTGGTGAATTCTGTCATTTTGAAAAATAGATCCTTAAAGGCATTAGAACAAAGTCTTTTTGAAAGTGTTGGTGTTTGAAAGAGTATGCCTTAAGGTTGTGAATGAAAATTTTTTCGAAAGGACCACAAATTCGTCTCCCTTCTCTTGGGTATCTTAGGTCAAATTGATTAACTCTAAAGTATCCATATCTTGCAATGCTAAAATCAATCCTTTATGAAAGGATGGAAATGGAAATGATGTGAATCCATTTTTAAAGAATTAATATCAAGTGCAAACCTCTTTGGGCTCCTTTGGGAAAGTTCGAGACTTTTTGAAGTCGATGGAATGGGTAAAGAAAAAGGATGTTTCTTTTTTGAAAGTTGTCAAGGAGATGTTCCCTTTTGAAGAAAAAAGTTTGCCTTTTGAAGACAAGGGTTCCTTTTGAAGGAAGAAAATGTATTTGATTGAGGAAAGAACACTTTTGAAGTGTAAAGGAATTTTGTTTAAACAAAGTGAAAGTAAAGCTTTATGATTCTCGATCCATACTAGAAAAGAAATCCTACATGGAATGATGATTTTGGAAAATTGATTTGATAAGGATCATCTCTGTGAAAAGAGGGCACGTGCCCCTTTTAATGAAAAGAATTTATTCAAGCCACTTTTGGAATGAACTCGTCAGTAAAGAAAAGGGGTGCGTGTTAATAGTTTGCTTGATGGCAAGAGGTTCTTTTTGAATTAGAAATCTTTTGATAAAGATGGTATTGTTGTCAAAAATGATTGGTGGGAAAAAGGTTCCACGCAGGTATGAATTTTTCAGCAAGGATTTAAGATGTAAAGAATACTTTCAATTTTTAGAACACCTTTTGAAAAAGTACTTAGAGCTCTTGGAGCTTAAAGATGGTTTTGGGAGGAATTTGAATCCAGTCTTGGTATGCACTTGAATTAATTGAATAAAAATGCAATCCATTAAATCTTTCAAGGATTGAGTTCTTACTACGTGACATAGGGACACACATGGGGATAAGGTGATTTATTGGAATCTGGCGGGTCAATTGATTAAGTCCATTTGATGGCGATAAGCTATTATGCCATGGATGAGTTTTTAAGCATTTGATGCTATAAACTCTTTATCCATAGCATGATAGATTATCTCAAGTCTTTAGTTGAATCTTATTCACATGGGAACAAAATTGAAATATCAACATAGCGTGAAATTTCAAGATAACACTACTAGAAAAATAGAAAAAGATCACGGTTGGATAAATAAAAAGATCACGGTTTAAAATAAAACTGTGATCTTATATGGGGGCAAAATTTTTTATCTCGGTAGGATGAAAAAGCGTGTTCTTTTCGTGTCTTTTAATCTCGATTTTAATACAACCGTGATAATAAATCAATATAATACATCACGGTTTCTATAAGTTTGTGATCTTTTCTATAAAATTTTCTTTTAATAATTAGACAACACGTTCTCTCTTCCCACATTAGACGAAAATCAGGGTGTGCATTTTTCTTGCTCTTCCCTCAAACCCCAACCCACTCTCTCCATGTTCCCTCTAGTTCTCTCAAACCGTAACCCATCACTACTTCAGTTCGTCACTTCAGCAGCAACTATAGCACAAGGTTTTTCTATCGCTTATGATCCTCACTGCTAGGGTTTTGCTATTTGGTTCAAATTTGGGCATTTGTTTACCATCTTGTGGCTTGTCGTGATTCCTCATCATTGAAAATTTTGTGGTGCTCTGTCTAATTTTGTGGTGATTTTTCATCACTATTTTTGAGTTTCTATGCCGATCGGAGAGCTTGTTCCCAATTTCTAGGGTTTGAGTTGCCCTGCTGTGAATATTTTGTATCGGATGCTGCTTGTCGAAGGGCTATGGTGTCGTCAGTGCAAGAGCTACGGTTTCGTCGGTACAGGTTGATTTTCCTCTATTTTTTCCCTGTTTATTTTCGTTTCTTCTTAATTTCTACCTGTTTTCTCCTTTGTTTTCGCAAAATACTGTTTGCATTGGGTTGTTTGGTGAGAAAAGAAACTGCACTTTGACTTCTGTTTGGAGCTTTACGGTAGAACAAATGGGTTTTAAGTCATAGCTTCTTTGCACCGAATGGGATTGGATTCAATCCACCCACCCTCAGGCCTTACAGATTTTTTGGTCAACATCTACTTATATATCTACAAATAACAAGTGAGTTCCCTTTTGCTTCGTTTTAGTTTCCAAAGCTTCTGTTCGTTTTCTTCAATTGTTTATTATTATTATTTTATTACGGTGTTTTAGATTAGGTGCTTCAATTTTTTTAGGGCTTTAATCAATGATCTTATCTGGGTGTTGGGGATTATGTATATTTGTTGATGCATTTTTCGTAGAAATGTATTGGGTAATAAATGTGCATTTGCTCATTTATCCTTTTCAGTGTAGGATTTATGATGAGAAATGATTTGGAATGCGAACCTGCACTGTCACATAACCACCTTCAAGGATTAGCATTGACGGCATAGATTGCGGCATTTCTCAACTAGTCAGCTTCCATCCACAGGTACCATTTTAGTTTGCTTCCTTGAGGGGAATTTGTAATTAGTTAGCTGGAAGTTTTAAGGAATGAGACTCTGGGTTAGAACTGTTTTATAGGAAGTTTGCTTCTTTTCTGGGCATGATGTACTTGCAAACATTAATTCTAATTTCATTTTATTTGGAAGGTCGGAAGAAAATAAAGTTTTCTTTTTTCTACATGTTATGTTATTTTTCTAATACAGATCTCCCTGGTGCTGCCCTTTTGTAGAGATTTAGCTTTTTACTGATCTTAGTTTCATTAATAAAATCTTGACAGTATCCCATCCATGAATATGCCTAGTTGTTTATTTTCATGATAATATCTAATCCTCATTTACGAGATTAATTTCGTTGTAATAGTGGCTGCCCAACAGTGGCGAAGTCTTCTACTCCTCCACTTACCGATAAATATTGAGAAAGTCTTTTTCCTGTGGATCAAATGGACCAATAATAATAGTATAGGTCCTCCCAAGGCTCTCATATTATTAGCAATCAAATTGGTTATACATATCAGAGTCTGAAGCACCCATTTAAAATTAAAGGGTGCACATTCGCAAACCTCATACGGTGTAGCTGAACCATCAAAGTATGCTTTTATCAGATGTTTAGGTTCAAGTGATGGGGTTCATTAGAATTTTTGAAGACCAAGCACCCAAGCCTCCAAGGATGAAAGCTTAGGCACACGTTTTGGACCAACTTAGGCAAAGTAAAGCATGAATAAGTCTTATCTTTTTTTGGGTGCAAATTGTAAAAGTCTAATTATCTTCTTCCCAGCACTTGAAAGTCTAGATATTGTTCTAATGGCCCAGAATCTGCAGGGTACCCTATGAAGCAAGTGGAGTTACCTTTTAAATATTAAATTTAAAATGTGATAGCCAGGGAGGACTCATATACATCTTCCATCAAATGGCAAACTGGTCATCTTCTCAAAGATAAGGGTTTCTGTGAGGACCCTGGTTTGCTGACCTTTCTCTGGGTCTTCTAGGTGAACGCGTATATATATATACACAAATATTGAATTATGTTAAATGTTAACCTTGTTTAATTAATTTCACTTTATATACAAGAAAATGTTTCATTGCCCTTTCTAAAATTTTATATTTTATTTTTTTCTCAAATGATATTTTTACAGTGGATCCTGTTCTCTTGGATTAGCAATGAAAAAGCTCATGGGGATTATTATTTTTTTTTTTTTCACTTGATATGTTCTAGGTATGGCCTTTTATATATATATATATATATATTTTTGGTTCAATGAAGCTAATGAGGATTGTTCTTGTTTGAGTTGGAGTTACCATCTGAATATTTCTTTCATGTCAAATGTAGACTGGCTATCTAAGGCTTTATTTTTTATTTTCGATTTCATTTTATTTGTTTATTAATTTTTTGTTATTGGGGACATGATGAAGCTTCTTTGGTGTTTCTTGAATTTGAATGTTTTGTATGAATTCTCTTTGTCTTAGATCGTTTTGATTTTCAAAGTTCATTAATTGATGGATTCATAACAAAACAACCACAAGAACCAGATTTTTTTTTTCTTTTGTTAGCACTGTTTTGCACTCTTGTGAAAGTGTCTTGTGTTTAGGTTATGTTTCTGAATTAGTGTGTGTATGACCAAAATATTACTTGTTAATGAATAACACAAATGACCAAATTATTGCTTGTTGTGACCAAATTGTTTCTGATTTCTTGAATTGGTGGTGGTTGCAGGTTATTTTACTGAGTACAGCTAGAAGGCTTGGAAGGAAAAAGTCCTTGGATTCTCCTTCTCTATGGGGAGAACTTGACAGTTTTTATAGTTTTTTGGGATAGTATTTTTTTTTTTCAAAAAAAAAAAAAAAAATTACTTTGGTTGTTAGTTTGAGATTTGTTCATCAAATTGGTAGTAGTTTGAATATTTGATGCCTTTGTAATATCTTTCTCCATCATATAACAATTTTGACATGCGTGCTTTTTACTAATGAAAATTTTTATTTATAATGTTTGAATTGTGTTTGCATGATGAATTCAATAATTAAATGTGATTTGAAGAACAGCAATAGGTTCCTTATCCACCCGAAGTAATACAGGTTCTCAAATGAAAATTTTAATTTTTTTTAGAAATAAAAGAGAATAGATCACTGTTTTTCCGTGTGATCTTTTTGGAAAAAAGATCACGGTTTGGGAAGAAACTGTGATCTTTTTCAAAGATATGCTCACAGTTTATCACAAAAGCGTGATCTTTAGTTAAAAAGGATCACGGTAATAAACCGTGATCTAATGTTGGTACTTTAGATCACACTGGAATAGATCACGCTTTTGGTTAAAAAAGATCACGGTAAAAAAGTGTGATCTATAGTAATAGATCACGGTTTTAAACTGTGATCTATTTTGATTATTGTAGTAGTGTAAGCACATCGTAAATGTCAAAAGATATATAAACATAATCAACCTTGGCAAGGTTTGGAATTCATGAATGCGATGTTCATTGCTTTGAAAAGCACAAGTATATGTACATAAAATAAAAAGGGTCAAGTGACGACAAAATGAAAAGCGCTCAAGTATTGGGGCAAAAGGTCGCAATGACCACAACCCGGAGGGTAGCGAAAAGCCATAGCCTCTAAATAAAGTGGTAAATAAATAGTTAGAATTTTTAGGGGCAAGAGTCGCAACGACCACAACTCAGAGGATTCAACCTCAAAAGTTAATAGTTAGAATTTTTAGGGGCAAGAGTCGCAACAACCACAACCCGGAGGATTCAACCTCAAAATAAAAGAAAGAAAAAGAAGCCTATTGCGCCTCATATCAAGAGCGTGTAGGGGCGTAGCCATGGTTAGTATGTTTAGCGAGTTAGAAGTTAGTAACCATTTTGAATGGGTTTGTCCAAGTCCTTGTATTTGTCCATTTATCTAAGCATGGGGATATTCAATTAAGTCCAATAAGCTCCGTAGCAAAAGGGGATTATTTTATGTTCAAGTCTAACTCCATAGATACATCATGTAAATATAATAATGAAATAAACATGATAGAATAAGCCATTTTATTAAATAATAATAAATGTGATTAACAACAAATGAAATCCTATGATTGTTCTTTATTCCTAAAGCATCATCTCTATGATTGGCTATAGGGCATACAACTAACAGGTTAGGTAATTGGGTTTAAAAAGTGGTTAACCAAAAAAGGTCAATTAGCCAAAAATGTGAATTATGGTAAATCAATCCCAAAGCCATTCAATCCTTAAATTGACTCTGCAAATAGACTCTTTTTATCAATATAAACACAATGGAACGACTCGGGATGAGTTTTGAGGTCAATTGGAAAGATACGAGTTAAAAGACGAAATTACCCTCTAAGTCACAAAAGTTAACTATTCAAACCTATCTAGAATTGAACCAAATTACACCCATATATGGTAAATATACCTAAAAACTAAATGCAAGTGACGGAATGCAAAAATGAGGCAAAAACATGCATGCAATAATGAACTATGCATATAAGCTTAAAAGGGCAAAAATGTCTTTCAAGGCTTAGGGACTCCTAAATGTTTCAGAAACTCATGAAATGAGTTTATGAACTCCTAGGGATGAAAATGGGGTGTCTACACACGTATTTTCCAAATGATTTTCTCTAATCAAATTGGTTTTATTATAATTGATCACGGCTTATTATTTTGGGTCGTGACAATTTGATTGTGAATTAGATGGTGAGATTTGGAGATTAGTGCACTTGGACTTGCCCCAGGGGCAAATTTAGGGTTTCAACATCTCCAATTTTGCAATCGGACCGTTGATCTCAGAGTTAGAATGTCCTGAATATGTTTCAAGGGTCTCTTTAATGGATTGGAGTGATTTGATCACGAATTGGATGGTTGGATCTAAAGATTGGGTAACCTAGAATTGCCTAGTGATATGGGTTCAAATAGTGGATCAAAAAGATTTCACTTTGAATCATGTGGCGGGATTTGGGAATCGATCCACCCAAGCTTTTCCTGGGGACTAATTTTAGGGTTTTGAGTAAGAAGGACCACGATTGGGTGGTTGGTTTTGATGGCTGGGGTCTCTAGGCTTGGTTTAGAAGTTTAGATTGAAGTGTAGCGGTGTTTGATTATTAATTGGACCATTGGATCCTCGGGATTGATGTGCCCTAGGTTGTGTTAGGTAGTTAATCAAGGTTTGAAGAGGCTTCTAGCATTGTGCTGGTCTTCTAGATTGAAGGTTTGGAAGCTGGATTGAGGAAATGTACCCTCTTAATCCCAATGTTGATGGGATTGCTGCTCCAGTTCAGAGGTAGCTCGACAAAATTTAGGTGTCTACACATGTGTATGCACATGTGATACATGTATATGCACATTAACGGTTACTCTCCTAATTATTAGAAAAATGTAATTTTCTTTCATTTTTAGATTAGAAGACTTTTCTAATTATTGGAAATATCTTTTAATTATTCTCCAAGTAAACCAAATCTAGAAAGAAAAGGTAAAGCATACCCATGGATGCGTACGCACCCCGCATGGATGCGTACGCACATAAAGTAACTATGTCAATTTCCTTCTTTATTTATTTCCATCTTTTTTAGTATTTCTTTTTATTTATTTATTTTCTAGGTTTTCCATCGTAGTATGTTTTCCTTTTATTTATTTCTATATTGATTTGTTTTCATTTGTTTAAATGTTTTCCTTTTATTCGTGTTCCTTTAATGGTAGACTTTTCCATATTTATTTATTTCCTTTTATTTAGTTTCTAGGTTTACTAATTTCTATAATAGTATGTTACCTTGTTTAATATGTTCCTTTTTATGTGTTTCCTTTTAATTAGTGTTCCTTTATTTTTTTTATTTGCTTATTAATTGTTCCCTTTTATTTGTTTATTTCTTTATTTGATCATATTCCATATTTTGCATGTTGCTATTACTATTGCATGTTTTAGGGTTGAATATATATGAGTATCTATTTAATTATAGCCAATAAATATGTGTGGGGCTGGTTTCCAACTAGGCATTTTCGAGTGGCTAACACCTTCCCGACGATGTACCCTAGCTCCGAATCAAAGTTGGAATCTCTAGTTATGGCAAGTTAGACCCTACAAGGGTCAAACAGTTCCCAAAACCACAATTGGGTGGTGACTCCTCTCCGTGCTAGCCCTTATTGGTTAGCGTAATCCCGAGTCATATAGTCTAGGACATGGCTCTCATAGTGGCGAATTTGCTAGGGATAGAGAGTTAGACTTTGTAGTATTTGTTGGCTATAATTAAATAGGAAACTTGATTATGGGATACCAAAATTGTACACACACGCACTGACATCTCTATACTCCTAATGAGTGACTGACAAAAGGCCTAAGCCCCATTCGGACCTATGGTAACTTGGAGTTGGCATCATCAACCCACAGCTTGTGCCACTAGCTTATGATTAGCTAGTTAGTACGTTACTGGGTCACTTTGTAACATCCGTGTCATTAAATTAGTTCAATTGCATAAGCATTAGTTGATTTGTTGTGTAATGACTTGCATGTGCATTATACGTGATTTTTGTGATGATAAGGGTGATGTAATACAAATGGTTTATTGTTAATTTGATGATATACATGTTAGGTGTGTTAGGATTATGCCCTAGAGCCAATCATAGAGATGATTGTTTAGGGATTGGGAACAATCATTTGATTTCATTTATGTATGTCACATTTATTATTGATTTAATAAAATGGCTTATTGTATTATGTTTATATGCATCATTTATATTTACATAATATGTCCATGGAGTTAGAGTTGAGAATATGGAATTACAAAGAGTTGTAATTTTGAGACTATAGATATATCTCTGTACTAAACTCCTAAAGCATTCCTAGTTGAAGGTTCACTATGATGGACAGTAATGAACCATAGGACTAGCACTTGTTAGGCTGACTCTATAGGAGGATAGCTAGTCTCAAGCTATTTGTGTGGAGACACTACAACCAACAAGTGGGTGCCTATTGCGAGAATAGGTACACTGAATGTGACCAAAGATATGAGATAAACTGAATGGAGTTTTATCCTGCCTGTCAATCAGTTTCTCATTGTTATAGTGGTACAAGTAATCCTTAGACCTGAGACACCATAGTTGCCTTATGCATGTAGCTTTAGAAGTTTGATAACACTAAGTGCAGATCCTATTCAGGGGTCTGCAAAGGTGTTCATTGGCCCTACTGCTATGTGTATGAAGGCATGTGAGTGATCAACAAGGGATCCATCACTCTTAGGAAAAAGAGAGAGAATGTCTCATATAGCATTCATAATATAACTCATTAAATCCATGGCCATGGTAGGATGAATATGAAAAGAGTTTCATGAGTTCATCAATGAGTTGATATCTATGAATGAGTATAAAGTAATTGAAGTAGGGATTTGACAGACTTCCATGTCCTATTAGTTCAATTGGAGACATTGTGTTGAAGGAAGGATGCAATTGTAACCTATAAACTATAACAGAAGGGTTCTTTGTAAATGACTATTCACCTCATTAAGGACCACACCATGAGCCATATGCTAGGTGTTACTCATGGTTAGTAGAAGCCCTAATTGATATAAGTGAGTTATAATCAATTAGGGAATTGGAAGGAGTTCCAATTAGACCCTAAATGGAAAGAGTTCCATTGTGCACACCTCGTGCTATTCCTACTACTTGATGATGTGAACCCAATGGGTCACACACTGATCATGCAAGATGAGCTTTAAAGTCTATGAGAGAAAGGGCATAAAGAATAGTTCTTTAAGGCCTATTTATATTTGATATAATTTATAGGGGTTATTGTGCAATTTAGAGAAATTGCATAAAACCCTAATAGGGTTTCCCCCTAGGGCCGGCCCCCTTAGTGTGGACTATATAAGTCACACTATGATGTGTGACATCATCATAAGTTGAACTCTCCAAGGGCTGGCCAGATTTTCCAGCCTCCCTCTCTCTCTCCTCTCTTCTCCTACTCTAGCAACAACATGGGAAAGAAGGAAAGGACTTGAAGCTCTAGCTAGGTGTGGATACCATTGGAGGCAGCACACTTGGGCTGCTCATTCACCACTGTCTGGAATCAAAGCTTGGAGCAAAAAGGAGAAGACAAAAATTCTGTAAGTGTTCTAACCCTCTTTGTAGTTAGGGTTTGATTTTGTGTTATGCATAGTTAGATTCATGGGATTGGGAATCGTAGGAAAAATTTTTATATTCCGCCTTTGTATTTTTCCCTCTTGTTCGATTCCCAACAAGGTGTGCATGAATAGCATAAATATTGCATTTCATTTTAATTTGGGCAAATTCAGCATAGGTCAATTGTGAACCATGGGTGTTGATCCTTCTAAGGAGGAAAGACAAAAACTTCGATTCACAAAGGAAAGCGAAAAAAAACAAGGAGTGGCCACCTTATTTTAAGGATAAGGAAACCAAAAAAAACCATTTTAAAATAAAACCTTTAATTTCCAAAACAAGTGACTCTAATTTTTAGGAAAAGCAAGTCTAATAAACCAAAGAGAGGATTTGGAAACTAATTAATTACGATGTAGGAAGGTTCTGGAAGACATCCCATAGGCACCCACATCACCCTAAAAAATGTTTCTTAATTTATTTGGGCTATTTCAATAACTTCATACTATAATTGTTACCATGCAAGCTAGAGACTATCTATTCATCCATACACATCCATAAACAATAATAAAAGAGATGGTAGGGAAATAAATAAAGAGAGGAGAGAGAAAAGAAAGAATAAGAGAATAAACAAGATAAACAAAATAAAACTGTTGTCCCAAATAACAATCCAAGAAGGGGGTGAATTGGATTATAAAACTAATAATGAAATCTCTTTCAATTTATGAAAAACTTCAAGTAACAAAGAGAATGCACAAATATATAAATCTTGAAAGCACAATAGTGGGAGAGAGTAAGAGAGTGCAAATACAAGATTTAACGAGGTTCAACTTTCTCACCTACGTCCTCGCCTCAAGAGTTCCGCTTGAGGATTCTATAATCCACTAACACAATCTCCTTACAGGTGGAGATCAAACCTTTTACAAATAGAAGCTCTCTTCCAAGAAAAATCACTTTTGTCTCACTTGGGTTCTCACAACCCTTACAATACTTTGAATAGAAGTTGTTTGCTATAAAACAATCTCTCTCTTAGAGTAAATACAATACTTGAAAGCTCAACATTCTTCTAATGATTACTCAAAGTAAGCTCTTTAAGAATTAGGGCTAGAATGCTTAAGAATAAGAATGGGAATTAATTGCACTTATATTGATACTCATAAATGAGTTTGAATACTTGCATTTATACTCACTTGGCCTAATATGGCCGTTGGAAGTAATAAATGCACTTATAATGTATAAAGAGATGTTTGCTGGTATTAATGCACCTTTAACCTTTCAAAAAACTAACCGTTATGACCATTCCCACAAGGTTTAGTCAACTATACCTTTGGTGTAGTTAACTACACATTCTAGTAGCTTAGAATGTGAAGTCTTTGCTTCATGTAGTCAACTACATGATAGATGTAGTCGACTAAACCAGCCTTAAATGCTAATTTGGCCTCAGTAATCTATATATAGGAAGATAGCTTAACCTCTAGAAAGTCGCCTTATCCTCCTTTGGGTCTCACCCCTTAATCTCATACTAGCAAGTGAAAAGAGGTCTCTCGAGCCTTGCTTATCTATCTTGAACCTTCTGTCAAGAACTAAGAGCTCTAAGAGCATAAGCAGCAATGCATAGGAGAATCGGTTGGAGCTGTTGATCTCTAACTGCTCTAGTGGGCAAGGCAAGGGGGAGTCAAAGCCGAGTTCAAGAAGTCAACCATGGGCAGAAGAAGAAGAAGAAACAGAAGAAGAATCTAAGTCTTTATCCTCCACTCCAAACCTGCCAATCCGATTAAAAACAAGCCAAAAACACGGGAAAATGAACAAAAACTCTGATCTTTCCTGTCATCGAAATCGAAGAGGGACAACTAGTTAGCTTGATGTGTTTTTAACACTTAATTCCATGTTGTTCAACCTAAACCTCTTATAATTGATAAAATCAATTAATTTAAGGGTCCTAATGTCCATTTAAGTCACTTAGAGCAATAACATGAGCAACCATGTACAATTAGAACCTAAAACCTCACTCATAGCTTATAAATGTCTTTATTGATAGTGCTAGCTTGGTCTTAAGTGTATGTAGGTATTTGCCTTACTTCCTATGCTCACTTGTTCTTATGCTTGAGTTTCTTTGATGTCTTGAACCTGTGTTTGATGTACCATGCCTATGGATATGCCTTTATGCTTTTTGGAATCAATGTCTTGAGTCAATTGATTCTTACTTATGCTTGACATGATATGCACTTGAGTACCTAGCTTTGATCATTATCTTAACATTTAAACCATTAACATTAATATCGATCCTTTATTATTATCAAAATCTCAGATATGTCCTTGGTTGAAAACCTTAGGTCTAAAAAAAATAAAATAGAAAATAAGCCTAGGATACTTAGTATCCTAGGGCGGACTTGAGCTCAAATGAACGCCTACGTACCTCATAAACAACCAAGCAAGGATCAAAGTCCATGTAATTCGAAAGGGAAGGAGCTATTCCCTTCATAAAGAACTACCATAAATCTTAAGTTTCCATTTTTTTAGAAAAGGAAATTTTCCAAAGAAAATAGTTTCCAAAAAAGGGATAAAGGAGAATAGGAAGTTTTATTAAAAAAAAAAATGGAACTTTAGAGAAATAGAAGGTTTATAAAAATAAAAAAAATAAAAAAACCTATGAGTTACCATAATTCTTCATGGAGAAATTAGCCCAAGGGAGAGAAGAGAACAAACAAAAAGAAAACAGATCATACATGAACTTGTCATATGCAAAATTCCTCAAATACATTAACAAAATACTAAATAATCACCCTATTTATGCTATAGGACAATTACTATACTCAAATCAACCATAAACATTCCCAAATCATCATTAAAAGACAAAAATCAAATCTGGATAGAATACTCAGACACTCAAAATTATCTTAATAATCATGAAAAAAACAATAATTAAGAGGAAACACTAAACCCTAATATGTTCCTACATGAAACAAGCCATTTATCATGCATGAAAAAGCTAAGAATATGCAAAGAATGAGTTTTTATCATGAAAACATCATATAATAACTCAAAATATGAAAAGAAAATAGCCTTAGGGCTTCAACTAATATGCTATGAAAAGCATTCCTATTTTAGAGAGAGAAATTCATTAAAACACTCCTATTCTAGAGAAAGAAAGTCATTATTTCAGCATACAATAAAGAATATTATGCAAAACTATCATGCTATTATCATAATATAAATCACATAGACTTAATGATATCAAGTAAACATGATAATCACATCAATAACAAACCCTAAGCATGCAAATAACAAACTACAAGATAATAAAGAGAGAAAGCAAGGTTTACCAATAGTAGAACCATTACTGTGCACTTCCTTCTTTTTAAGCTTCAAGTCCTTATTCTTCTTAAAAAATATTATAGATGTCACGACCCAAGTTAATTAAGTCCTGAATAATTATAATAAAACAAGTTTTTATTTAATAAATCCTTTAATTAAAAGAGGATGACACGTGTCAAAATCTCATTCAATTTCTAAAAAAATTTTCGGCATAACCCATTCGTAAATGAGGCATATCATTAGAAAACCTATATGAAAATCTATTTCATAAAAATGTTATGCCATCCATACATTGTGGTATCATCCTTTGCATTGCATGCCACATCCGACAAACATAAATAATTAAAAAATTACTACCTTAATTAATTTACATATACATTGGCCATTGGCCCAAAATAAAACTAATTAAATTCATTCAATTCCCTTAATATACATCATATATAATTTCATTTCTAGGGATGGCAATTTCGCCCCGATCCATAGGATCTCGACTCGATCCATACCCGCATGGGCAGATACTTTTATATTTTTTTTCGGGTATCAGGTCGGGTATGGGTATAAATTTTAAATTTTTTTGGGTATGGGTCGGGCATGGATCCCATAAAGAAAAAACCCGATGACCCGACCCGACCCGACCCGATATTTTTACAATATATATATATTTTACAATAAAATATAAATAGCTACTTAAAAAAGGTGAAAAAAGTTCAAAAAACCCTAAGTCACCTTCTACTTCTAGACCCTTTCAGTAAATCAGCAATCACTTTTAGGCTTATGGATTCCATTAGAAGGCTCATTATGTATTTTTATTGTTTTTCAATCCTTATGTTTGTGTATAATATTTGTGTGATTATATTAGGTACGATTTTATTTGAACAAGATCATATTAGGTGCTAAAAACATTTATAAGCTTGGTATATGATTATATGAATAACATGTAATAGGTATAAGTAGCCAAAAAATGGAATTTGGGGGGAAAAAAATCCTTATAATAGGGCGGTCGGGCATGGATGGCCTAAGAAGACAGTGGATTAGGGATGGAGTTTAATTCTTCATACCCATCGGGTATCGGGTCGGGCATGGGTATAAGAGATTAAAGATCGGGTCAGGTATGGGGTAGTTGTTAGGATTATGCCCTAGAGCCAATCATAGAGATGATTGTTTAGAGATTAGGAACAATCAATTGATTTCATTTATGCATGTCACATTTATTATTGATTTAATAAAAGGGCTTATTCTATAATGTTTTTATGCATCATTTATACTTACATAATATGTCCATGGAGTTAGAGTTGAGAATATGAAATTACAAGGTGTTGTAATTTTGAGACTGTAAATATATCTCTGTACTAAACTCCTAAAACATTCCTAGTTGAAGGTTCACTATGATGGACAGTAATGAACCATAGGACTAGCACTTGTTAGGTTGACTCTATAGGAGGATAGCTAGTCTCAAGCTATTTGTGTGGAGACACTATAACCAACAAGTGGGTGTTGTAGGGAATCGATCAAGAGGGAAAAATAGAAGTGCGGAATATAAAAATTTTTTCCTACGATTCCCAATCCCATGAATCTAACTATGCATAATACAAAATCAAACCCTAACTACAAAGAGGGTTAGAACACTTACAGAATTTTTGTCTTCTCCTTTTTGCTCCAAGCTTTGATTCCGGACAGCGGTGAATGAGCAGCCCAAGTGTGCTGCCTCCAACGGTATCCACACCTAGCTAGAGCTTCAAGTCCTTTCCTCCTTTTCCTTGTTGCTGCTAGTGTAGGAGAAGAGAGGAGAGAGAGAGAGGGAGGCTGGAAATTCTGGCCAGCCCTTGGTGTCTTCTAAAAGTGATGATGTCACACATCATAGTGTGACTCAAATAGTCCACACTAAAGGGGCCGGCCCTAGGGGGGAAACCCTTTTAGGGTTTTGTGCAATTTCCCTAAATTGCACAATAACCCCTATTGTTTATATCAAATACAAACATGGCCTCAAAGAACTATTCTTTATGCACTCATACCCTTTCTCTCATAGACTTAAAAGCTCATCTTGCATGATCAGTGCGTGACCCATTAGGTTCACATCATCAAGTAGTAGGAATAGCACGAGGTGTGCACAATGGAACTCTTTCCATTTAGGGTCTAACTGGAACTCCTTCCAATTCCCTAATTGATTATAACTCACTTATATCAATTAGGGCTTCTACTAACCATGAGTAACACCTAGCATATGGCTCATGGTGTGGTCCTTAATGAGGTGAATAATCATTTACAAAGAACCCTACTGTTATAGTTTATAGGTTACAATTGCATCCTTCCTTCAACACAATGTCTCCAATTGAACTAATAGGACATGGAAGTTTGTCAAGTCCCTAGGTCAATTACTTTATACTCATTCATAGATATCAACTCATTGATGAACTCATGAAACTCTTTTCATATTCATCCTACCATGGCCATGGATTTAATGAGTTATATTATGAATGCTATATAAGACATTCTCTCTCTTTTTCCTGAGAGTGATGGATCCCTTGTTGATCACTCACATGCCTTCATACACATAGCAGTAGGGCCAATGAACACCTTTGCAGACCCCTAAATAGGATCTGCACTTAATGTTATCAAACTTCTAAAGCTACATGCATAAGGCAACTATGGTGTCTCAGGTCTAAGGATTACTTGTACCACTATAACAATGAGAAACTGATTGACAGGCAGGATAAAACTCCATTCAGTTTATCTCATATCTTTGGTCACATTCAGTGTACCTATTCTTATAATAGGCACCCACTTGTTGGTTGTAGTGTCTCCACACAAATAGCTTGAGACTAGCTATCCTCCTATAGAGTCAACCTAACAAGTGCTAGTCCTATGGTTCATTACTGTCCATCATAGTGAACCTTCAACTAGGAATGCTTAAGGAGTTTAGTACAGAGATATATCTATAGTCTCAAAATTACAACTCTTTGTAATTCCATATTCTCAACTCTAACTCCATGGACATATTATGTAAATATAAATGATGCATATAAACATAATAGAATAAGCCCTTTTATTAAATCAATAATAAATGTGACATACATAAATGAAATCAAATGATTGTTCCTAATCCCTAAACAATCATCTCTATGATTGGCTCTAGGGCATAATCCTAACAATCTCCCACTTGCACTAAAGCCAATCGACCATGTATCGCATACTTATCTTCTCAAGATGTTGGTCTTAGACATAACCAATTATGTTTTAAAGCTTTAGTCAGTAGGTCTACAAAAACTTATGTAGATAATATCTTCTGTAATGTATCTATTACCTTTTCCAATGATTCCTCTAATCACTTGGAATTGCCGCTCTATGTGTTTAGACTTTTGATGAGACCGTGATTCCTATACTTGAGCTATAGACCCATTGTTGTCACAAAACAAGGTGTGGGCAACTCAATGGAAGGAACAACTCCAAGTTCTAAATGAACTTATAGATCCAAACAGTCTCCTAGACAATGCGACAATTAATTCACCCTTAATAATGGAATCCACTATATCTTTCATACAGTTCTTCCATTAAGTATTTCACCAACTAAAGTGAATATAAAATATACCCCATATGGATTATATCCAAATCCATATACCCATCTACTATGAGTTTACAATTTCCATATACAATCCAATATTCCAAATTTGAATTGACTGATAACTATTTGTAACAATTACAACATAATAGATATCAGGTTCAATACATAGTGTAGAATAAGGCTTCTTAACACTTTAAGAACCTTACTTGTGTTATCCTAGGGCACATGCCCTTGAATAATGAATTCTTATCTGAAGTAAATCAGACCTCCCTTAGAATTCTCCATGTTGAACTCCTTCAACATTTCAACTATGTTTGATGATTTAGAGATACTTAGCAATCTATATGATCTATCTCTATAGATCTTATTGGATGCTTCTGCCAAATCTTTCATGAATTAGTTTTTCTCCAAAAACCAAAACTTTACATTAGATAACGTTCATATATCATTCATAATGATTATGATGTCATCTATACTTAGGATAAAGAAAAACGATCACACTCCCACTAACCTTTTATACACTCATGGTCCATCTATACAATGAGAGAAATCAAACAATTTGATTACTTCAACTTTATAGATGTTCTAATTATGAGAACCTTGTAGTCTATTAATAGAGTTCTACAACTTACACACTTTTATGGTTTTTCATCATTTGATATAACATCTTTATATCCTTTTTGACATATCTCATATTCAAAATGTGTGTTTATAGATAACAAGATCCAAATGGATTTCAGCATAACTATTATCAAACAAGTTTTTTTATAGACAACTTTTTGCCTATGTTGAAAACATTCTTAAATAGCCAAGCCTTTTAGGTCTCTACCTATCCATATTGGATTTAATGACCCTTAGTCATTTCTCGAGTTGATGTGAAACATCGTCTAGTCATAATCAATAGGATTATCTTGGTGATCTTTATCACCAAAGAACAATTCTTTCACATTCTAGTAGAGATACAAAATCTCTTTTATGTTAAGAAATATCCAATTTGATCTATGAAAAGATTGTAGTGTAGTTAAGGGTTTTTGTCTCAACAGAGACAAGGGTTGGATCTTTGTTCGTTTGTGGCTTTATAGACAATTCTATAAATTCTATCTACTTTTGCATCTTTCTTGAATGAACTCTTTCTCAAGAAAATCCAGCAAACATCCTAATGGACAACTTTTGTTCATTAGGGTAATAGAAATACTATCCCAACCACTTTTGGGATATACCACAATTTAACATTTACTTGACCTTATTTCCAGATTGTCTACATTATGTTCCTAGACATACGTAGCACAAGCCCAAGCCTTAACTTCTTTAAGTTGGGTTTCTTCCCATATCATATCTGATATAATTGGGACAAAACTGGAGTGAACCCTAAATTATCAATATCTAGCAATTTTAAGGTATATCCTAGATGGATACATTAGTAAAACTCATCATGGATCAAACCATATCTTAATAGGGTTCAATTCGTTCTCTTAGATTCACCATTGAGCTATGGTATTCTAAGATGAGTCTACTGTAATTGAATGCATGCTCTACATGACTACATACATCACAATGTATTAGTCAAATTATAAATGTAACTCTTTCACTTCACCAAGTAAAAGATGGGTTTGGTCATCTCATAACCAAGTCATAATCGTTACATTTAAATGAGAGTCTCTACATCTCTTGTATTCTCGGAATACGTTGCATTCGCTTTAATTAGTCATTTAAATTCAGAAATCAAATTTCTAGAATGTCTTAAATGACCTAGTTAAGAAATAAGTTCCCAAAATTAATCTAGCAACTCTTGCTCTATTAAAATTTTTAAAGGTAACTTATTATCTACTTAACTTTCTGCTTCCATTTAGATTACACTAGAATCTAAAAAACCAAGAAGCAAAACTAACCAACAATTTAGTTTAGAGCATAAACCAAAACTTCAAAAGTTTGGTTCTTCTAGGAAGACTGATACTTTATCAAGTTCCCTTTACAATACCTTATGTTTACTACAAAATAATTATATTTCTTTGTCTTTGACTTTTCAAGACTTGATTTCTTCTATGCTTCCATTTTAAATCACCTCTAGCTTCTCAAGCTATTCTATGTGATTAATCATTTTTCAAAAGAATGATTATTAATAAACAACTTTTATTACATCCTAGTCTAGAAGAAGTCCTTTATAAGTACTACACTTTATAGTATTATTTTACTCACAATACAACCTTTGTATGTGATGTAGGACATTAAAGGCACTTGCATTGACTAATTTTGCTTCTAAAGCTCATTAGTCATCAATACTATCATATAGTATGGCAACAAGATACCAATTGCGCATACTGTCTTTTTCTTTTTAGGATGTTTTATGGAAGGCCTTTAATAAAAGGCCTAATAGCATATAAACAATCTTTTGAAATTGAGAACAATTCTCAATTTCCTAAGTCAATCAAAGAAATCGGGTTTAGTCAAACTATCAATATCCTATATATTAGGAAATAGGGGTTTTGAGGTGAGTAATTAGGTAATCTACATAAACAGAGAATTAGATTTCATTTTTATCCATAATGATTAGGTCTTTAATCATATGGTACCTCCCACTATTTTATCAAATTCCATACACCCTCTAATGGAATTCGGGAATCTCATTCCTAATGGGGATTGGGGTCCCACTGTGACCTAGAAGCCTCACATGTTAGTTTCTTGACTTCTAACCCACAATAAGAAGACAACTCTTTGTCTATTGCTTCATAAGCAAGTTCCAATCATTTTGCCTCTAGGGAACATACACCTCACGTGTTAGTTTCTTGGAATACTTCCCTAGTTAAGTTAAGCCCATCATTCACACAGGTATGTTTCACCAAATATATACCTCACATGTTAGTTTCTTGGTATATACCAGTTTAGGCACCCCATGATATCTCATATGTGATAGTTTCAAGTAATGTCTTTAACATGGGTAGCTCCTACATGTCTGCAGCCAGGTACCCACATTAAGGGACGTTAGATGATCCTATAATGATGGAAGGCAATGAAGAATGCATTCCCTAATGTATTCTCCATTTCCAACTTAATATTAAAAGAGAGGGGTTTTAAAGGGTCTCATCAAATTAACATGCATCCTATGTATCAAAATTTAAACATATAAATTATGCTATTTATAATCATACATCTCATGCTATTATAAATCATACATCGCATGCTATTATATATCAACATATATAAAGTACCATATTTTGATATTAGTCCCTAAGTGAATAGGTAACATATACCAAACTATGGTATTGGAGCTAATACAATTATCTCATAAATAAAAGCTCCCACTATGATGATTATGGACTTTGAGAAGATTCAATCCAAGCCAATAGATTGAATCCAAGGTCTATTGTAGGTGTAGGTGATCGTAAAACATTCAAAGGAAACATGCATGCATTCTTGAAAAACTTCTCTAAGCTTTCAATTCCTTCAATCTGCTCCCTTGGCTTGATGGTCTCCACCATTGGTTTGTTGGGCTCCATCATGCTCCTTTGGGTCCACCATGTTCCTTAGTGCGCTCTCGATTACATAACATTTACATAATTTAAAGAAAGGGTTACATAAGGGGAATGTGGGGTACATAAGAGAATGATAGAGAGAAAGAGGGAAGGTGGCATACAAGCCCCAAATAAATTACATCACCTTAATAAAATTACAACTCTTGAAAAATATTTATAACATCCCATTCATAAGACGGCCAATCACAATTGGTTTAAAAGGTATAGTCCATAATCATCATCCAAACACATACATACAATCTCATTGCATAATGTAAAGAAAAACTGTAAGCATTAAAACATATGGGCATTATGGTAATTCTCTTGAATGATTTACATTAATCTCATTAATGCATCCTAATCTTATTAGGTTTAAACAAAAATATCTAGAATTAAATAAAGTCTTAACATTTAAGACATTTAGTTTCAATTAATCAAATTAATAGAAACATATAAAGTTTCCTAAAATAACTCTAATATCCAATATTAGGGTTTCCTTATTTAAACAAAACAATTTCATTTAATTAAGAATTTCCAGATTTTAATTTAATCCCTAATTGT
The DNA here is from genome assembly GCA_039720395.1 of Liquidambar formosana. Taxonomy (NCBI): domain Eukaryota; kingdom Viridiplantae; phylum Streptophyta; class Magnoliopsida; order Saxifragales; family Altingiaceae; genus Liquidambar; species Liquidambar formosana. The sequence goes on from CM077829.1 coordinate 35,178,227, forward strand.
GTTTTAAACCATTTAAAACATTATAAAATTAATCAATATTAATTAAATAATTAATATAGGAATTAAATAAAATCAATTAAAATGATGAATTAGTGTATTAGGGTTTCCTAAAACCCTAAACCCTAAATGCATAACCCTAAACCCTAAATGCAAGCCCTAATCATTAAATGCCTTATGATTGGTCATTTAATGTCCAATCATTAAAACCCTAGGTTCATACGGTATTTAATAAAAGGGATTAGGGGTTTAATTAATGCCAAATAGGGTATTTATTATCCCTTAATTAATTACACTAATTAGGGCTATCAAAACCCTAACCCTAGACATCATTAATGGTATTAATTATGCCCTAACAATTAATAACCATGATTGGTCATTTAATGACCAATCATTAACTCTTAATTAAGGTAATTAATATTCCAATTAGGGCTTTAATTAATGCCATAATGAAATTAGGGTTTCATCATTAACTCAAAATTAGGGTTTCATCCTTAACTCTATGCAGCCGTCACTACCAGGGGGCTGCCTGAGCTTGGCTAGGCTGCCATGGCCACCAACGACTGTGGGAGGCCATGGCCAGTCATGGGAGAACATCCTAGGGGTGTGGGACAAGCCTCTGGACATGTGAGAAGTGGTGGAAGTGGCTGCCATCATCAAGAACAATCAGGGTTTCCAAAACCCATTGCTGGAGCCATTGTTGCAGACCTTGAAGGTCACAATAGCTTCTAAATCCTTATCAATTCGACTCCTCCATTGAAACCAGCTTTTGTATCATGTCCCTACATGAAATACTAAGCTAATAGAAGAGGTTTGGATGATCAAATCATCACCAATTGTTCTAAACAATTAAAACAACAGTAGGCTGCCCAGAAATTTACAGCATACTGTCCATTGTCAGAAATTGATTTGAAAACCCAGCAAGATGAATGAATTAGGCTACCAAAAGAATTTTCCCAGTATCCTACATGTCTTAGGAAACTAATGCAATTGGTTTCATGCAATTTGGAGTTCCCTAATTCAAGTTCTAATCAAAACTCCATTGATGACTTTTCTGCAGAAAAATTCTGCTATGCTGTTTATGAAAAATTTTCAAACTTTTTGAATCTTTTTCCATCAAAAACTTTTTGAAACTTAAAGAAAATCATATACACATGATATATAATGATCCTAAAATGATTTTCCATCATAAATACAGCAGCTTTAATTAGAATTAATTGCAAGAACCTTAGGGTTCTAAAACCCAGATTCAGCCTCCATGGTGTTCTTCTCCTTCTTCCTTCTGTTCTAGCCTCTTAATCCAATTATGATGCATCTAAATGCTTGGGAACCTTTCCCTACCATGTCTAGAACATAACCCAAGTGGTGGCAACCATTGCCATGCCTTTGATCTCCATCAATAACTCAAGGTTGTGGCTATTGCATCATTCCCGAGCAAAACTGTCTTTCCAGATAGCCTGTAGTAAAAAATTCATAACTTTCACTACAGAACTCGGATTGACGCACCGTTGTTGGGTTGGAAAGCTTATTCAAGAGCTTTCTAACCATATGGCTCGAAAATTTTGGAGAAGAACTCTGAATTCGGCATGCAAACAAGATGACGGTTTTTCATGGCTACCATGAAAACTGTTCATAACAGTTTTATAAAACCTTAGTTTCCTTATCTTCTTCTCCAAATTTTCGAGCCATATATGGTTAGAAAGCTCTTTGAATAAGCTTTCCAACCCAACAAACGTGCTCATCCGAGTTCTGTAGTGAAAGTTATGAATTTTTTACTACAGGCTGTCTGGAAAGACAGTTTTGCTCGGGAATGATGCAATAGCCACAACTTGAGTTATTGATGGAGATCAAAGGCATGGCAATGGTTGCCACCACTTGGTTATGTTCTAGACATGGTAGGGAAAGGTTCCCAAGCATTTAGATGCATCATAATTGGATTAAGATGCTAGAACAGAAGGAAGAAGGAGAAGAACACCATGGAGGCTGAATCTGGGTTTTAGAACCCTAGAGGTTCTTGCAATTAAATTCAATCAAAGCTTCTGTATTTTTGATGAAAATCTATTTTAGGATCATTATATATCATGTGTATATGATTTTCTTTAAGTTTCAAAAGGTTTTGATGGAAAAAGATTCAAAAAGTTTGAAAATTTTTCATGAACAGCATAGCAGATTTTCTCGGCAGAAAAGTCATCAATGGAGTTTTGATTAGAACTTGAGTTAGGGAGCTCCAAATTGCATGAAACCAATTGCATTAGTTTCCTAAGACATGTAGGATACTGAGAAAATTCGTTTGATAGCCTAATTCATTCATCTTGCTGGGTTTTAAATCAATTTCTGACAATGGACAGTATGCTGTAAATTTCTGGGCAGCCTACTGTTGTTTTAATTGTTTAGAACAATTGATGATGATTCAATCATCCAAACCTCTTCTATTAGCTTAGTATTTCATGTAGGGATATCATACAAAAGCTGGTTTCAATGGAGGAGTCGAATTGATAAGGTTTTAGAAGCTATTGTGACCTTCAAGGTCTGCAACAATGGCTCCAGCAATGGGTTTTGGAAACCCTGATTGTTCTTGATGATGGCAGCCACTTCCACCACTTCTCACGTGTCCAGAGGCTTGTCCCACACCCCTAGGATGTTCTCCCATGACTGGCCATGGCCTCCCAGAGTCGTTGGTGGCCATGGCAGCCTAGCCAAGCTCAGGCTGCCCCCTGGTAGTGACGGCTGCATAGAGTTAAGGATGAAACCCTAATTTTGAGTTAATGATGAAACCCTAATTTCATTATAGCATTGATTAAAACCCTAATTGGAATATTAATTACCTTAATTAAGAGTTAATGATTGGTCATTAAATGACCAATCATGGTTATTAATTGTTAGGGCATAATTAATACTATTAATGATGTCTAGGGTTAGGGTTTTGATAACCCTAATTAGTGTAATTAATTAAGGGTAATAAATACCCTATTTGGCATTAATTAAACCCTAATCCCTTTTATTAAATACCGTATGAACCTAGGGTTTTAATGATTGGTCATTAAATGGCCAATCATAAGGCATTTAATGATTAGGGCTTGCATTTAGGGTTTAGGGTTATGCATTTAGGGTTTAGGGTTTTAGGAAACCCTAATACACTAATTCATCATTTAATTGATTTTATTTAATTCCCATGTTAATTATTTAATTAATATGGATTAATTTTATAATGTTTTAAATGGTTTAAAATACAATTGGGATTAAATTAAAATCTGGAAATTTTTAATTAAATGAAATTGTTTTGTTTAAATAAGGAAAACCCTAATATTGGATATTAGAGTCATTTTAGGAAACTTTATATGTTTCTATTAATTTGATTAATTGAAACTAAATGTCTTAAATGTTAAGACTTTATTTAATTCTGGATATTTTGTTAAAACCTAATGAGATTAGGATGCATTAATGAAGATTAATGTAAATCATTCAAAGAATTACCATAATGCCCATATGTTTTAATGCTTACAGTTTTTCTTTACATTATGCAATGAGATTGTATGTATGTGTTTGGATGATGATTATGGACTATACCCCTTAAACCAATTGTGATTGGCCGTCTTATGAATGGGTTGTAATAATTTTTCAAGAGTTGTAATTTTATTAAGGTGATGTAATTTATTTGGGGCTTGCATGCCACCTTCCCTCTCCCTCTCTCTCTATCATTCTCTTATGTACCCCACATTCCCCTTATGTATCCCTTTCTTTAAATTATGTAAATGTTATGTAATCGAGAGCGCACTAAGGAGCATGGTGGACCCAAAGGAGCATGATAGAGCCCAACAAGCCAATGGTGGAGACCATCAAGCCAAGGGAGCAGATTGAAGGACTTGAAAGCTTAGAGAAGTGTTTCAAGACAGCATGCATGTTCGAATGTGTTATTTACGATCACCTACACCCACCTTAGACCTTGGATTCAATCTATTGGCTTGGATTGAATCCTCTCAAAGTCCATAATCATCATAGTGGGAGCTTTAATTTATGAGATAATTGTATTAGCTCCAATACCATAGTTTGGTATATGTTACCTATTCACTTAGGGACTAATATCAAAATATGGTACTTTATATATGTTGATATATAATAGCATGCGATGTATGATTTATAATAGCATGAGATGTATGATTATAAATAGCATAATTTATATGTTTAATTTTGATACATAGGATGCATGTTAATTTGATGAGACCCTTTAAAACCCCTCTTATTTAATATTAAGTTGAAAATGGAGAAGTCATTGGGGAATGAATTCTTCATTGCCTTCCATCATTATAGGATCATCTAACGTCCCTTAATGTGGGTACCTGGCTGCAGACATGTAGGAGCTACCCATGTTAAAGACATTACTTGAAACTATCACATATGAGATATCATGGGGTGCCTAAACTGGTATATACCAAGAAACTAACATGTGAGGTATATATTTGGCGAAAACATACCTGTGTGAATGATGGGTTTAACTTAACTAGGGAAGTATTCCAAGAAACTAACATGTGAGGAGTATGTTCCCTAGAGGCAAAACGATTGGAACTTTGCTTATGAAGCAATAGACAAAGAGTTGTCTTCTTATTGTGGGTTAGAAGCCAAGAAACTAACATGTGAGGCTTCTAGGTCACAGTGGGACCCCAATCCCCATTAGGAATGAGATTCCCGAATTCCATTAGAGGGTGTATGGAATTTGATAAAATAGTGGGAGGTACCATATGATTAAAGACCCAATCATTATGGATAAAAATGAAATCTAATTCTCTGTTTATGTAGATTACCTAATTACTCACCTCAAAACCCCTATTTCCTAATATATAGGATATTGATAGTTTGACTAAACCCGATTTCTTTGATTGACTTAGGAAATTGAGAATTGTTCTCAACTTCAAAAGATTGTTTATATGCTATTAGGCCTTTTATTAAAGGCCCTCCATAAAACATCCTAAGAAGAAAAAGACACTATGCGCAATTGGCATCTTGTTGCCATACTATATGATAGTATTGATGACTAATGAGCTTCAGAAGCAAAATTAGTCAATGCAAGTGCCTTTGATGTCCTACATCACATACAAAGGTTGTATTGTGAGTAAAATAATACTATAAAGTATAGTACTTGTAAAGGACTTCTTCTGGACTAGGATGTAATAAAAGTTGTTTATTAATAATCATTCTTTTGAAAAATGATTAATCACATAGAATAGCTTGAGAAGCTAGATGTGATTTAAAATGGAAGCATAGAGGAAAGCAAGTCTTGAAAAGTCAAAGACAAAGAAATATAATTATTTTGTAGTAAACATAAGGTATTGTAAAGGGAACTTGATAAAGTATCAGTCTTCCTAGAAGAACCAAACTTTTGAAGTTTTGGTTCATGCTCTAAACTAAATTGTTGGTTAGTTCTGCTTCTTGGTTTTTGGATTATAGTGTAATCTAAATGGAAGCAGAAAGTTAAGTAGATAATAAGTTACCTTTAAAAATTTTAATAGAGCAAGAGTTGCTAGATTAATTTTGGGAACTTATTTCTTAACTAGGTCATTTAAGACATTCTAGAAATTTGATTTCTGAATTTAAATGACTAATTAGAGCGAATGCAACGTATTCCGAGAATACAAGAGATGTAGAGACTCTCATTTAAATGTAACGATTATGACTTGGTTATGAGATGACCAAACCCATCTTTTACTTGGTGAAGTGAAAGGAGTTACATTTATAATTTGACTAATACATTGTGATGTATATAGTCATGTAGAGCATGCATTCAATTACAGTAGACTCATCTTAGAATACCATAGCTCAATGGTGAATCTAAGAGAACGAATTGAACCCTATTAAGATATGGTTTGATCCATGATGAGTTTTACTAATGTATCCATCTAGGATATACCTTAAAATTGCTACATGTTGATAATTTAGGGTTCACTCCAGTTTTGTCCCAATTATATCAGATATGATATGGAAGAAACCCAACTTAAAGAAGTTAAGGCTTGGGCTTGTGCTACGTATGTCTGGAAACATAATGTAGACAATCTGGAAATACGGTCAAGTAAGTGTTGAATTGTGGTATATCCCAAAAGTGGTTGGGATAGTATTTCTATTACCCTAATGAACAAAAGTTGTCCATTAGGATGTTTGCTGGATTTTCTTGAGAAAGAGTTCATTCAAGAAAGATGCAAAAGTAGATAGAATTTATAGAATTGTCTGTAAAGCCACAAACGAACAAAGATCCAACCCTTGTCTCTGTTGAGACAAAACCCTTAACTACACTACAATCTTTTCATAGATCAAATTGGATATTTCTTAACATAAGAGAGATATTGTATCTCTATTAGAATGTGAAAGAATTAGTTCTTTGGTGATAAAGATCACCAAGATAATCCTATTGATTATGACTAGACGATGTTTCACATCAACTCGAGAAATGACTAAGAGTTCATTAAATCCAATATGGATAGGTAGAGACCTAAAAGGCTTGGCTATTTAAGAATGTTTTCAACATAGGCAAAAAGTTGTCTATAAAGAAACTTGTTTGATAATAGTTATGCTGAAATCCATTTGGATCTTGTTATCTATAAACACACATTTTGAATATGAGATATGTCAAAAGGATATAAAGATGTTATATCAAATGGTGAAAAACCATAAAAGTGTGTAAGTTATAGAAGTCTATTAATAGACTACAAGGTTCTCATAATTAGAACATCTATAAAGTTGAAGTAATCAAATTGTTTGATTTCTCTCATTGTATAGATGGACCATGAGTGTATAAAGGTTAGTGGGAGTGCGATCGTTTTTTCTTTATCCTAAGTATGGATGACATCATAATCATTATGAATGATATATGAATGTTATCTAATGTAAAGTTTTAGTTTTGGGAAAAACTAATTCATGAAAGATTTGGCAAAAGCATCCAATAAGATCTATAGAGATAGATCATATAGATTGCTAAGTATCTCCAAATCATCAAACATAGTTGAAATGTTGAAGGAGTTCAACATGGAGAATTCTAAGGGAGGTCTGATTTACTTCAGATAAGAATTCATTATTCAAGGGCATGTGCCCTAGGATAACACAAGTAAGTTCTTAAAGTGTTAAGAAGCCTATTTACACTATGTATTGAACCTGATATCTATTATGTTGTAATTGTTACAAATAGTTTATCAATCAATTCAAATTTGGAATATTGGATGTATATGGAATTGTAAACTCATAGTAGATGGGTATATGGATTTGGATATAATCCATATGGGGTATATTTTATATTCACTTTAGTTAGTGAAATACTTAATGGAAGAACTGTATGAAAGATACAGTGGATTCCATTATTAAGGGTGAATTAATTGTCGCATTGTCTAGGAGACTGTTTGGATCTATAAGTTCATTTAGAACTTAGAGTTTGTTCCTTCCATTGAGTTGCCCACACCTTGTTTTGTGACAACAAGGGTCTATAAGCTCAAGTACAGGAATCACGGTCTCATCAAAAGTCCAAACACATAGAGCGGCAATTCCAAGTGATTAGAGAATCATTGGAAAAGGTAATAGATACATTACAGAAGATATTATCTACATAAGTTTTTGTAGACCTACTGACTAAAGCTTTAAAACATAATTGGTTATGTCTAAGACCAACATCTTGAGAAGATAGTATGCGATACATGGTCGATTGGCTTTAGTGCAAGTGGGAGATTGTTAGGATTATGCCCTAGAGCCAATCATAGAGATGATTGTTTAGGGATTAGGAACAATCATTTGATTTCATTTATGTATGTCACATTTATTATTGATTTAATAAAAGGGCTTATTCTATTATGTTTATATGCATCATTTATATTTACATAATATGTCCATGGAGTTAGAGTTGAGAATATGGAATTACAAAGAGTTGTAATTTTGAGACTATAGATATATCTCTGTACTAAACTCCTTAAGCATTCCTAGTTGAAGGTTCACTATGATGGACAGTAATGAACCATAGGACTAGCACTTGTTAGGTTGACTCTATAGGAGGATAGCTAGTCTCAAGCTATTTGTGTGGAGACACTACAACCAACAAGTGGGTGCCTATTATAAGAGGTACACTGAATGTGACCAAAGATATGAGATAAACTGAATGGAGTTTTATCCTGCCTGTCAATCAGTTTCTCATTGTTATAGTGGTACAAGTAATCCTTAGACCTGAGACACCATAGTTGCCTTATGCATGTAGCTTTAGAAGTTTGATAACACTAAGTGCAGATCCTATTCAGGGGTCTGCAAAGGTGTTCATTGGCCCTACTGCTATGTGTATGAAGGCATGTGAGTGATCAACAAGGGATCCATCACTCTCAGGAAAAGAGAGAGAATGTCTCATATAGCATTCATAATATAACTCATTAAATCCATGGCCATGGTAGGATGAATATGAAAAGAGTTTCATGAGTTCATCAATGAGTTGATATCTATGAATGAGTATAAAGTAATTGAACTAGGGACTTGACAACTTCCATGTCCTATTAGTTCAATTGGAGACATTGTGTTGAAGGAAGGATGCAATTGTAACCTATAAACTATAACAGAAGGGTTCTTTGTAAATGACTATTCACCTCATTAAGGACCACACCATGAGCCATATGCTAGGTGTTACTCATGGTTAGTAGAAGCCCTAATTGATATAAGTGAGTTATAATCAATTAGGGAATTGGAAGGAGTTCCAATTAGACCCTAAATGGAAAGAGTTCCATTGTGCACACCTCGTGCTATTCCTACTACTTGATGATGTGAACCCAATGGGTCACGCACTGATCATGCAAGATGAGCTTTAAGTCTATGAGAGAAAGGGTATGAGTGCATAAAGAATAGTTCTTTGAGGCCATGTTTGTATTTGATATAAACAATAGGGGTTATTGTGCAATTAGGGAAATTGCACAAACCCTAAAAGGGTTTCCCCCTAGGGCCGGCCCCTTTAGTGTGGACTATTTAGTCACCTATGATGTGTGACATCATCACTTTTAGAAGACCCAAGGGCTGGCCAGAATTTCCAGCCTCCCTCTCTCTCTCCTCTCTTCTCCTACACTAGCAGCAACAAGGAAAGGAGGAAAGGACTTGAAGCTCTAGCTAGGTGTGGATACCGTTGGAGGCAGCACACTTGGGCTGCTCATCACCGCTGTCCGGAATCAAAGCTTGGAGCAAAAAGGAGAAGACAAAAATTCTGTAAGTGTTCTAACCCTCTTTGTAGTTAGGGTTTGATTTTGTATTATGCATAGTTAGATTCATGGATTGGGAATCGTAGGAAAAAATTTTATATTCCGCACTTCTATTTTTCCCTCTTGATCGATTCCCTACAACACCCACTTGTTGGTTATAGTGTCTCCACACAAATAGCTTGAGACTAGCTATCCTCCTATAGAGTCAACCTAACAAGTGCTAGTCCTATGGTTCATTACTGTCCATCATAGTGAACCTTCAACTAGGAATGTTTAGGAGTTTAGTACAGAGATATATTTACAGTCTCAAAATTACAACACCTTGTAATTTCATATTCTCAACTCTAACTCCATGGACATATTATGTAAGTATAAATGATGCATAAAAACATTATAGAATAAGCCCTTTTATTAAATCAATAATAAATGTGACATGCATAAATGAAATCAATTGATTGTTCCTAATCTCTAAACAATCATCTCTATGATTGGCTCTAGGGCATAATCCTAACAACTACCCCATACCTGACCCGATCTTTAATCTCTATACCCATGCCCGACCCGATACCCGATGGGTATGAAGAATTAAACTCCATCCCTAATCCACTGTCTTCTTAGGCCATCCATGCCCGACCGCCCTATTATAAGGATTTTTTTCCCCCCAAATTCCATTTTTGGCTACTTATACCTATTACATGTTATTCATATAATCATATACCAAGCTTATAAATGTTTTTAGCACCTAATATGATCTTGTTCAAATAAAATCGTACCTAATATAATCACACAAATATTATACACAAACAAGATTGAAAAAAAAAAAAATAATAATGAGCCTTCTAATGGAATCCATAAGCCTAAAAGTGATTGCTGATTTACTGAAAGGGTCTAGAAGTAGAAGGTGACTTAGGGTTTTTTGAACTTTTTCACCTTTTTTAAGTAGCTATTTATATTTTATTGTAAAATATATATATATTGTAAAATATCGGGTCGGGTCGGGTGGGTCATCGGGTTTTTTTCTTTATGGGATCCATGCCCGACCCATACCCAAAAAAATTTAAAATTTATACCCATACCCGACCTGATACCCGAAAAAAAATAAAAAGTATCTGCCCATGCGGGTATGGATCGAGTCGAGATCCTATGGATCGGGGCGAAATTGCCATCCCTAGAAATGAAATTATATATGATGTATATTAAGGGAATTGAATGAATTTAATTAGTTTTATTTGGGCCAATGGCCAATGTATATGTAAATTAATTAAGGTAGTATTTTTAATTATTTATGTTTGTCGGATGTGGCATGCAATGCAAAGGATGATACCACAATGTATGGATGCATAACATTTTTATGAAATAGATTTCATATAGGTTTTCTAATGATATGCCTCATTTACGAATGGGTTATGCCGAAAATTTTTTAGAAATTGAATGAGATTTTGACACGTGTCATCCTCTTTTAATTAAAGGATTTATTAAATAAAAACTTGTTTTATTATAATTATTCAGGACTTAATTAACTTGGTCGTGACATCTATATATTTTTTAAGAAGAATAAGGACTTGAAGCTTAAAAAGAAGGAAGTGCACAGTAATGGTTCTACTATTGGTAAACCTTGCTTTCTCTCTTTATTATCTTGTAGTTTGTTATTTGCATGCTTAGGGTTTGTTATTGATGTGATTACATGTTTACTTGATATCATTAAGTCTATGTGATTTATATTATGATAATAGCATGATAGTTTGCATAATATTCTTTATTGTATGCTGAAATAATGACTTTCTTTCTCTAGAATAGGAGTGTTTTAATGAATTTCTCTCTCTAAAATAGGAATGCTTTTCATAGCATATTAGTTGAAGCCCTAAGGCTATTTTCTTTCATATTTTGAGTTATTATATGATTTTTCATGATAAAAACTCATTCTTTGCATATCTTAGCTTTTTCATGCATGATAAATGGCTTGTTTCATGTAGGAACATATTAGGGTTTAGTGTTTCCTCTTAATTATTGTTTTTTTCATGATTATTAAGATAATTTGAGTGTCTGAGTATTCTATCCAGATTTGATTTGTCTTTTAATGATGATTTGGGAATGTTTATGGTTGATTTGAGTATAGTAATTGTCCTATAGCATAAATAGGGTGATTATTTAGTATTTTGTTAATGTATTTGAGGAATTTTGCATATGACAAGTTCATGTATGATCTGTTTTCTTTTTGTTGTTCTCTTCTCTCCCTTGGGCTAATTTCTCCAGAAGAATTATGGTAACTCATAGGTTTTTTTATTTTTTTTATTTTTATAAACCTTCTATTTCTCTAAAGTTCCATTTTTTTTTTAATAAAACTTCCTATTCTCCTTTATCCCTTTTTTGGAAACTATTCTTTGGAAAATTTCCTTTTCTAAAAAAATGGAAACTTAAGATTTATGGTAGTTCTTTATGAAGGGAATAGCTCCTTCCCTTTCGAATTACATGGACTTTGATCCTTGCTTGGTTGTTTATGAGGTACGTAGGCGTTCATTTGAGCTCAAGTCCGCCCTAGGATACTAAGTATCCTAGGCTTATTTTCTATTTTATTTTTTTTAGACCTAAGGTTTTCAACCAAGGACATATCTGAGATTTTGATAATAATAAAGGATCGATATTAATGTTAATGGTTTAAATGTTAAGATAATGATCAAAGCTAGGTACTCAAGTGCATATCATGTCAAGCATAAGTAAGAATCAATTGACTCAAGACATGATTCCAAAAAGCATAAAGGCATATCC